>FWPY01000028.1:7547961-8831486 GCA_900174645.1 Sonneratia alba | reverse complement strand
CTACTTGCGATGAAATGAGTTTTTTATTTAGAGAACGGCAAACTCTTAGCATTCTCGTCTTCTTTGCGTGAGTGCTGGTTAAGAAGCACATGGTGGTGGTCTGATGGGTCATTGGAGTAGATAAGACATTGTGATGTGTTATTGATATTTCTTATTGCCACACAATGAAGGAGATCGTTGGACATCAGAATCCAGTTGACAAGGTGCATATTATCGACTTAAATCAAGCAAAAGTCTACTACATGACTACGCTGCAACCTACATGGATTATGAATTAAGTCCTACCTCTTCCATCATTCTTATCAGACGCCTTGGGGTTGCATTTCTATGGATATTTGTCGTTTTGGTGGTTGGCGACTACGGACTAAGAGGGGGAGAGATTCACTTATACTCGTGGTGTGTGGATAGGTTTTCTTGAAATGATGGACGAACATTTATTGCATGTCTAGTTGGTCGTAAGACAGGATGATTGCATCCAATGTAGCTGATTTGTTTTTTCAAAGGAAGTTGTTAGATTGCATGGCATCCCTAGAAGCTTGTCTCAGACAGCGAGATGCGCGATTTCTAAGTTACTGTTTGAACGAACACGATATGGGGGAAGTTAGGGACAAGTTACTATATCTACACGTGCCACCACAAACATGCATGGTCAAACTTGAAGCTGGTGAATGGACAATTATATACTTTTCTGCGACTGCATATCATCATAAAAGGAATGATTGAAAAACATGGGATAGATTGTTTATCCCGCATGTTGATTGCTTACAATAGAAGTGTTCATTCTGCAACTAAGCTTATCACTTATTGGAATTGTTTATGGTTTAACCCCACTTGCTTCCCGATTACGACTATCTCCTCTGTCTTTGAGTGAACAAGACCTGAGATTTAGATGCAAAAAGAAGGCGGACTTTTTGTGAGATCCAAATACATGAGAAGGCACGACCAACATAGAAAGTGCGGACTAATGGGGCATAATGCAAGAACAAGCCAATAAGGGTCTTAAGCAAGTAGTGTTTGAGCCAGGCGACTGTGTGTGGTTAACAATAGAGAAAGGAACGCTTCCTGACGAAAAGACGTTCTAAACTACATCCAAGGGGTGAAGGGCTATTTCAAGGTTGGAGCGTATAAATAATAATGCTTACAAGCTGGACTTACCAGGTGAGTATGGATTAGTGCCACATTTTAACGTTTTTGATCTATCCCATTTTTGAGTGGCAGTAAAACGATTCTGAGACAAATACCTTTAAAAGAGGGGGAGAAATGAATGCAAGATTGACCAACTCGCAACGGATCCTATGCAAGTTCCAATTCTGGGCCAAATTAACGAGGGCACGCAGTAAGAAGTTCAAGCCGAACACTCAATGGGTGGTTTCAAGAAGCTTATGGCAGAAATCATACATCAAAGCCCATTGAAGGACATTCTTGTGAGGCTGCACGAACATGCTCAAATTTGATTCAAGCCCAAATAGAAATTCTAGAAGCTTGTTGCTAGCTATAATTATTTAAGGAAACTTTCAATTAGGAAAGATTTACTATAATATTCTAGAATTTATAGAAATATCTGAGATATATCCTAGAATATGATGAACTTATAGAATACGAGTGTGTACTGTAGTGACATATAGAATATAGTATTACCTAATTTTAGGAAATATTCTTACTCTAATGGATTATTTTGGATATTTGATTTCCTTTTTGAATGATAACACTATAAATACCCCCTTGAGGTATTAGCGCAGACGCTTGGCACGTATATTTTGCGAGCATACATTCTAAGGGAGAAAATACACTAATTGCTCTTCTTGGTTCTTGAGAAGACTTTAAGAACTTTAATCAAAGTTATCTGTGGCGTTCTAACAAGCCGGACTTATCACTTGATGATTCTCTAGACTCCGTGGGATTTCACACTATCGTGTGGCGTCCCTCCTTCATCTGAACTTTGGTGTGCGTTTCTTGCCGATCGCTTAGCGTATAGGGTCAAGTTCATTAATTGCCGTGTCAAAAACACAACTATGCTTCTTATTCAGTTTCCCTGGGGTTTCTTTTCCACATTCGATTTGGGTCTTAGAAATTGCAAGTTGGTGACGTTACTATCATATTGATATATCTGGAGTTCGTATTGCAGCCACCACGGTGCGGTAAGATAGAAAGCGATCAACGCCTCAGTTGGATCAGAGCTTTGGGTCTAGCAGGTTTTAATTCTAATCCTTTTTATTATTATCCTCGTTTCTTCTCTTGGAATTCAATTCTCTTTCATCAATCTTAGATTCGATTTGAAATTCCTCTTTGTTACAGATTCTTCTCTTCTCCTTGGTTGATCTTTCTTTGATTTCTTGATTCTGGTTGTTGCAAAAGCAAAAAAAAAAAAAAACAAAAAGAGGAGAGAGAGAAGAAAAAGTCGAAAAAAAAAAAAGAGAGGCTGCAAGCAGACCAAAAAAAAGAACAAAAGCAAGACAAACAGCGCAGCAAAAGAAAAGGGGGGGTCAGCAAAAAAAAAAGAGAAGTTTGGCCAAAAAAAAGAGAGATACATAGCGAAAAAAAACAGGCAAAAATAAAAAAGGAGAAAGTTGTTCTATGATCTTATTGCATCCTTCTTTTCGTCAAACTCAAAGTTTTCTAGATCTTATTCGTCAAGTTGGTTTTTTTTTCCCAATATCTTGGGTATCCTTGTGTCCCTTAATTGTCAATTTATTTATATTTCCTTCTGGAAATCAACCATCCTTGGTGATTGGTTTGGTTAGATTCTTCTTGAATTGCTGCAAATTTCTTGTCTTAGGTTCACTTGAGTCTAATATGAAGAACTGAAGAAGCAATAACGGAGTTGGACAAAGGCAAGATGGTGGAGCACATAGAGGTAAAAGCCGAATATTTTGAGAGAAACGTGGCGAGTGAACTGTAGTGATCACTTTAGAGTGACACACGTGAGGGAGTGTGGTTGAGGTCCTTTCTTCGATGCATACTTATCTTCGAAACTAACGTTGTTTTCCAGCATTTGGGATATGGCTGCATGAACAAAGGGGAGTGACTGAAAAGAGCTACAGAACAAACCATTCCAACAACTTACAAATCAAGCATTCGCTAGCGGAGATGAGGCGGAATGTTGAAGAACTCGAACTGGAGCAGCATTCAAAGAGGAGGCTGTGATCGAGTAGAAGTTAGAAACGCAAGCAAAGAGTTGCCGTAACGTGACACATCCCCACCAAGGCGGCTAGGGGCCCAGTGCGAGGATCATGGGAGGATGAATGAGTTGGAGAGGAAGCTGAATACCAGGGAAGGTTTGGGCGTAACAAATATGTCGATGAAGTGGAGAGTCTTAGAGAGTAGAGATGAGACAAACAATCTGTTGGGCAGCATAAGCATGAAGATTCCATCAATTCCAGGGCAGATCTGACCTCAGAGGCATACTCGATGGGAGAAAAAGAATTGGAGTTTATTTTTGATTTTTGCCAAACATTACTCTGAGGCAAAAGAAGGTAATAAAGCTTGCTGTCATAGAGTTCTCGGATTATGCTATATAATGTGTGTGATCAGCTTGTCCTTAAGCGGAGACGTTAAATAGATAACTACTTCCATGTAATGATAACATGGGTATGGAGATGAATGGCAGTGATGCGAAAGCGATTTGTTCCCAAGTTTACTACTATCGGGAGCTGCATAAGATGGCAAGGACTTTATTGGCACAAGGGAAACGGAATGTGTCGAAGACATTACATAGGAGATGAAATTGCGTAAATGTTATTGGCTAATGTGGTATGGAGATCCGAATAGGTCACATGGCTAAGTTTGTTTGGATTAAACGTGAGATTCATGATGAGTCGAGATGCACCAACTATGTCGGAATTGGAAGGAACATGGTGAATCCAAAGTGGGACGCAACACTCAAGAGGGGAAGTGGAACAAAGCACGCTTGCCCAACCCGAACGGAATATTCCTTGGAAGTCGAACTTTTTCCAAACAGGGAGGTCAAACCAAGAAACCTACTACATCGTCAAAGGCCAAACCGTTTGAAGCTAAATCCTCGGACTGCCATCGTGATCATCAAGGTAATTCTGTATACTTCCACTACTCGGGAATCGTGATGTGAAGTGTTTCAAATGTCAGGGCAGGGACACATAGCTAGGCCAATGCCCAATAGAGGGTGATGGTGTATAAATGCCCAAGGAGAGCTTGGAGTCAGAAGATGAAGAAGAGGCTAATTCCACATAACACCCTTTGGAGATGTTGACGATGGGGAAATATGCTGTTGAAAGGAAGATCATTGGTGGTGAAGCGAGCTCTCAATTGCTGGCTAGGAAGAAGAAAACAACCAAGGAGAAACTTGTTCCTCATACCCGGATGCTTTGGTCACAAGAAAGTTTTCGGCAGTGTCATAAATTGATGGTGGGAGGTTGCACCAATGTGGGCCAGCAACAGAGTTGGTTGGAGAAATTGGCACTGCCACCTTGAAACATCCACGGCGTACCTCGGATTCATGGCTGAATGATAGCGGCACATCCAAGGTACAAGGCAAGTACTAGTGCTTTTTCACTTGGCAAGTATAGGATAAGGTGCTTTATGTGATTGTTGTTCTATGCAAGGCATGTCATATTCCTGTTAGGCAAGGCCATGGCAGTTTGATAGAAGGGTTACGAGATGCAACTCAGCATGATGGCGTCACCAATGAGATATTCTTTTGTTGCATTCAGAAACTGCCCATATCTCCTTATGCCATTAACTCAAAAGAAGTTCTTGAAAGATCAACTGAAAGTTAAAAAAAGCCCACTGAAAGAAGCAAAACAAAAGGCAGAAGTTGAGAGAACAGAAACCGAGAGGAGAGAAAGAAAGAGAGACAGAAGCAAGTTTCAGCCATCATGAGAGCAAGCAGAGGAAACATTCAAGTGTTATGGAAAGAGAAAAATAGACTCAAGAGAGCATTATTTTTTCCACCCCTTTAGTACTCATCGTACAAGAGGTTCTTTTTAATAACTAATCGATCTAAGCTGGCCCTTTGCGAGCAATGTTTCTTCAACTTTTGCCGGAGTTTCGAGGATGTGTTTCCCGAAGAGTTACCATCATGGCTTCCCCATTCGGGGAATTGAGCATCAAATTGACCTCGTACCCGGTGCACGCAATCCGCAAACCGACCTGCACCTTAAGGAGTAACCTGAGGAGACCAAAGGAACTACCAACGACAAGTGGGTGAGTTTACTCGAATTCATGAGGAAAGGTGCGGTGCACTCGACTGTGGACGGTGAGAGAGTGATTCCTCCATGAGTGCCCCAGTGTGCACGGATCTGTTCTTACCTAGTTTAGGCTAAGAACGGATGGGACTTGGAGGATGTGTGTTGATTGCCGACATCAACACATTACGGTCAAATATTTGTCAATCCATCCCTAGATTAGAATGATATGCTAGATGAATTGCATGGGTCTTGTAATTTTTAGTAAGATTGACCTAAGAGTGGATATCATCAATCAGATGAAAGAAGGAGATGAGTGGAAACTGCAAATTCAAGAACAAAATATGGTTTATATGAATGGTTAGTTATGCATTTGGGTTAACTAATCACCAAGTACCCTTCATGAGGCTTATGAACCATGTTTGCGTGCTTTACATTGGTCATTTTTGTAGTTGTCTACTTCGTATGATATTCTGATTTTAAGCAGAGCTTGGATGACCATATTGAGCACTTGAATCTTGTTTTAGATGTTTTAAGCAAAGAAAAGGTTTGTTCGCTAATCTTAAAAAGTGTCTTTTTTGCACGGACAAGCTTGTATTTCTTGATTTGTTGTGAGTGCTCAAAGGTATCAAGTTGATTGAGGAAAGGTGAAGCTAATCCAAGATTGGCCAACACCTCAACCATAGCACAAGTAAGAAGTTTCTAAATGGTTTTGGCTAGTTTTTATATCGGCGCTTTGTTCAGAATTTTAAGTACCCTTACTGCCCTTTAACTGAAGGTTATCAAGAAGATGCCTCCCTTTTAAGTGGGCACAGGAGCAAGACAAGGCCTTTAAATTGGATCAGGATAGTTGCGAAGCTCCTTTTGCTTTGCTTCCCATTTCTCTGAAACATTTTGGAAATTGAGTGTGATGTCTTCAGGTATAAGGCCATTGGAGGTGTGTTGATGCAAGGGAGGAAGACCAATTTGCAATACTTCAGTGAAAGTTTAAGTGGGCATCCCTCAACTATCCCACTTATGACAAGGAATTGTAATGCCTTGGTTAGAACATTAGAACTGGCAGCATTACTTTGGCCAAAGGAAATTTGTAATTCATACAGATCAATGAATCTCTGAAGCATTTGAAGGGCAACACAAGTTGAACAGACGCCAATGGCCAAGTGGGTGAATTCACTTGAGACATTCCCCGGTATGTGAGTCAAATATAAGCAAGGTAAGGAGAATATGTTGCCTGATGCACTCTCTCGCATTAGAGGCATGCTATAGCCTTGCTATTCTAGATGCTAAGTTGGCTTGATTTGAGAGCATTAAGAATTGTATGCATCAGAATTTTGATTTTGGTGAAGTGATTAAGGAAGTGTGGGAAGGTGCTTATGATACATCTACTTGCATGATGAGTTTTTTATTTAGAGAAGGACAAACTTTGCATTCCTCAGTCTTCTTTGCGTGAGATTGCTGTTAGAGAAGCACAATGTGGTTGGTCTGATGCGGTGCATTTGTTGGAGTAGCTCAAGACATTTGATGTGTTATACTGATCATTTTCTTTTGGCCATCACATGCAACGGGATGTTGAAAGATCAGTGACAAGTGCATTACATGTAAGCAGTCCTAGGCTGCAACCAACATGGATTATATACAGCCTCTTACTATTCCTTATGAACCTTGGGTTGACATCTCTAATGGATTTTTGTTTTGAGGTTGCCTACGGACTAAGAGGGGGAGAGATTCAATACTTCGTGGTTGTGGATAGGTTTTCTAAGATGGCGCATTTATTGCATGTCATAAGACAGATGATGCATCCCAATGTAGCTGGATTTGTTATTTTCAATGGAGTTGTTAGATTGCAATGGCATTACCTAGAAGCATGTCTCCAGAACGGGATGCGCGATTTCCTACAGTACTGTTTTGGGGAAGACAATATGGGGGTACAGTTAAGGGCAAAGTTGTACTATATTTCTACAAACGTGCCCCCCACTTAAACTGATGGTTCAAACTGAAGTCTGTGATTAGGACATTATCTACTTTATTTGCGTGCTATCATTAAAAGGAAATTTGAAAAACATGGATAGATTGTTTACCCATGTTGAATTTGCTTACAATTAGAAGTGTTCATTCTGCAACTAAGCTTTCACCTTTTGAGATGTTTTTGGTTTTAACCCCAATTGACTCGCAATTAGACTTATCTCCTCTGGCCTTTGAGTGAACAGCTAATTTAGATGGCAAAAAGAGGCGGCCTTTGTGAGACAAATACATGAAGAAGGCACGACTCAACATAGAAACGGCGGACTATGCAGATAATGCAAAACAAGTCCCAATAGGGTCTTAAGGCAAGTAGTTTTGAGCCCAGGCGACTGTGTGTGGTTAAACATGAGAAAGGAACGCCTTACTGGAAAAGACGTTCTAGTTAACTACATCCAAGGGGTTGAAGGGCCATTTCAAGTGTTGGCAGCGTATACAATAATAATGCTTACAAGCTGGACTTACCAGGTGAGTATGGGTTAAGTGCCACATTTAACGTTTTTTGATCTATCCCCATTTGATGCAGGTAACGATTTGAGGACAAATCCTTAAAAGCAGGGGAGAATGATTGGCAGAACTTAGACCAACCTCCACGATCCTATGCAAGTTCCAATTGGGCCAATTACACGAGGCACGAGCTAAGAAGTTCAAGGAGACACTCAATGGGTTGGTTCAAAGAGCTTATGGCAGAAAATGCATACATCAAAAACCATTGAAGGACATTCTTGTGAGCTGCCAGAACCATGTCAATTTGATTCAAGCCCAATAGAAATTCTAGAAGCTTGTTGGCAGCTATAATTATTTAAGGAAACTTTCAAATTAGGAAAGATTTATATAAAATATTCTAGAATATTATTGAATTATATCCTGGATATAATCCTAGAATATCTTGTAGAATATAATATCATAGAATATATTGTACTATTTTAGGATATTCTTCTCTAGGATATATTTTGGATATTTGATTTCCTCTTTTGATGTAACACTATAAATACCCCCTTGAGGTATTCACCTTTGGACGATTTTGGAGATACATTCTAGGAGAAATACATATTGCTCTTCTTGGTTCTTTGAGAAGACTTAGAACTTATCAAGTTATCTTGTGGCGTTCTACAACCGGACTTATCACTTTGATTCTCTAGCTCGTGGGATTCTTCGTGTGGCGTCCTCCTTTCAATACTGAACTTTTGGTTCTTGCCTCGTTAGGTACGGGTCAAAGTTTTTCATTATTTTCAAACTTGTTCTTTTCAGTTCCTGGGGTTTCTTTTCCATATCGATTTGGGTCTTATTGCAAGTTTGGTGACGTTCTTATCAATATTTGATATTGGGTTTCACCACGGGTCGGTAAGGATCACGTCAGTTGGTATCAGAGCTTTGGGTTCTAAGACAGGTTTTATCTATCCTTTTATTATTATCCGTTTCTTTCTTTGGAATTCAATTCTCTTTCATCAATCTTAGATTCGATTGAATTCCTCTTTGTTACAGATTCTTCTTTCTTCTTTTGATCTTTCTTGATTTCTGATTCTGGTTGTTGCAAAGCAAAAAAAAAAACAAAAAGAGAGAGAGAGAAGAAAAAGTCGAAAAAAAAAAAAGAGAGGCTGCAAAGCAGAAACCAAAAAAAAAAGAACAAAAGCAAACAAACAGCAGCAAAAGAAAAGGGGGGGTACAAAGCAAAAAAAAAAAAGAGAAGTTGGCCAAAAAAAAAAGAGAGATACATAGCGAAAAAAAACAGGCAAAAAAAAAAGGAGAAAGTTGTTCTAGATCTTATTGCATCCTTCTTTTCGTCAACTCTAAAGTTTTCTAGATCTTATTCGTCAAGTTGTTTTTTTTTTTCCCAATATCTTGGTATCCTTGTGTCCCTTAATTGTCATTCTATTTATTTCCTTTCTGGAAATCAACATCCTTGGTGATTGGTTTGGTTAGATTCCTTCTTGAATTGCTGCAAATTTCTTGCTTAGGTTTCTTGAGTCTAATTAAGAACTGAAGAAAGCAATACGAGTGGAAAAGGCAAGAGTGGTGAGCACATTAGAGGGTAAAAGCCGAATATTTTGAGAGAAACGCGAGTGAACTGAGTGAATCAACTTTAGAGTGACACACGTGAGGGAGTGTGGTGAGGTCCTTTCCTTTATATACTTGAACTAACGTTGTTTTCAGCATTTGGACTATGGCTCATGAACCAAAGGGGAGTGACTGAAAAGACTACAGAACAAACCATTCCAAACTTACAAATGCAAGCATTGCTAGGGGAGATGAGGCGGATGTTGAAACTCGAACTGGAGCCCATTCAAGAGAGGCTTGGATCGAGTAGAAGTTAGAACGCAACAAGAGTTGCCACGTGACATCCCCAACAGGCGGCTAGGCCGGCGAGGTTCATGGGAGGATGATGAGTTGGAGGAGGAAGCTGAATACCAGGAAGGTTTGGGCGTCAAATCAAATTTAGAGAAGCTTGGAGTAGAGAGGACAACAATTTGGGCAGCATTAAGATGAAGATTCCATCATTCCAGGGCAGATCTGACCCAGAGGCATAACCTCGAATGGGAGAAAAAGATGGAGTTTATTTTTGATTGCCACAACTACTCTGAGGCAAAGAAGGTAAAGCTTGCTGTCATAGAGTTCTCGGATTATGCTATAACATGGTGGGATCAGCTTGTCTTAAGCAGGAGACGGAATAGAGAACACCCAGTAGAAACATGGGAAGAGATGAAGGCAGTGATGCGAAAAGCGATTTGTCCCAAGTTACTACTATCGGGAGCTGCATAAGAGGCTGCAAGGACTTAGGCAAGGAATCGGGAGTGTCGAAGACTATTACAAGGAGATGGAAATTGTAATGATTCGAGCTAATGTGGAGGAAGAATCGAGAGGCAACAATGGCTAGGTTTTTGTTTGGATTAAACCGTGAGATTCATGATAGAGTCGAGATGCACCACTATGTGGAATTGGAAGACATGGTGATCAAAGTGGAGCAACAACTCAAGAGGGGAAGTGGAACAAGAGCAGCTCCCAACCCGAGAATATTCCTTGGAAGTCGAACTTTTCAAACAGGGAGGTCAAACCAGAAACCTCTACATCTCAAAGGCCAAAGTTTGAGCCTAAATCTCGGACTGCCAGTCGTGATCATCAAGGTAATTCTGATACTTCCACTACTCGGGATCGTGATGTGGAAGTGTTTCAAATGTCAGGGCAGGGGACACATAGCTAGCCAATGCCCAAATAGGAGGGTGATGGTTATAAATGCCCAAGGAGAGCTGGAGTCAGAAGATGAAGAAGAGGCTAATTCCGACATAACACCTTTGGAAGATGTTGACGATGGGGGAATATGCTGTTGAAGAGAATCATTGGTGGTGAAGCGAGCTCTCAATTTGCTGGCTAAGGAAGAAGAAAACAACCAAAGGGAGAACTTGTTCCATACCCGGTGCTTTGTCAACAAGAAAGTTTGCAGTGTCATAATTGATGGTGGGAGTTGCACCAATGTGGCCAGCACAGAGTTGGTGGAGAAATTGGCACTGCCCACCTTGAAACATCCACGGCCGTACCGACTTCAATGGCTGAATGATAGCGGCAACATCAAGGTAACAAGGCAAGTACTAGTGCCTTTTTCACTTGGCAAGTATGAGGATAAGGTGCTTTGTGATGTTGTTCCTATGCAAGCATGTCATATTCTGTTAGGAAGGCCATGGCAGTTTGATAGAAGGGTTACACATGATGGCGTCACCAATAGATATTCTTTTGCATTCAAAGAAACTGCCCATATCTCTTATGCCATTAACTCCAAAGGAAGTTCTTGAAGATCAACTGAAGTTAAAAAAAAAGCCAATGAAAAGAAAGCAAAACAAAAGGCAGAAGTTGAGAGAAAAGAAACCGAGAGGAGAGAAAAAGAAAGAGAGACAGAGCAAGTTTCAGCCATCATGAGAGCAAGAGAGGAAAAATTCAGTGTTATGGCAAAGAAAAATGAGATCAAGAGAGCATTATGTTCTTTCCAACCCCTTATAGTACTCATGTACAAGGAGGTTTCTTTTTATACTAATGATCTAGCTGGCCCTTTGCCGAGCAATGTTACTTCACTTTTGCAGGAGTTCGAGGATGTGTTTCCCGAAGAGTTACCTCATGGCTTACCTCCAATTCGGGGAATTGAGCATCAAATTGACCTCGTACCCGGTGCAGCAATCCCAAACCGACCTGCCTATAGGAGTAACGCCTGAGGAGACCAAGGGACTACAACGACAAGTGGGTGAGTTACTGGAGAAAGGTTACGTTCGTGAGAGCATGAGTCCATGTGCAGTTCCTGTCTTACTAGTGCCTAAGAAGGATGGGACTTGGAGGATGTGTGTTGATTGCCGAGCCATCAACAACATTACGGTAAAATATTGTCATCCCATCCCTAGATTAGATGATATGCTAGATGAATTGCATGGGTCTTGTATTTTTAGTAAGATTGACCTTAAGAGTGGATATCATCAAATCAGAATGAAAGAAGGAGATGAGTGGAAAACTGCATTCAAAAACAAAATATGGTTTATATGAATGGTTAGTTATGCCATTTGGGTTAACTAATGCACCAAGTACCTTCATGAGGCTTATGAACCATGTTTTGCGTGCTTACATTGGTCATTTTGTAGTTGTCTACTTCGATGATATTCTGATTTATAGCAGGAGCTTGGATGACCATATTGAGCACTTGAATCTTGTTTTAGATGTTTTAAGAAAAGAAAAGTTGTTCGCTAATCTTAAAAAGTGTACTTTTTGCACGGACAAGCTTGTATTTCTTGGATTTGTTGTGAGTGCTCAAGGTATACAAGTTGATGAGGGAAAGGTGAAGGCTATCCAAGATTGGCCAACACCCTCAACCATAGCACAAGTAAGAAGTTTCTATGGTTTGGCTAGTTTTTTATCGGCGCTTTGTTCAGAATTTTAGTACCCTTACTGCACCTTTAACTGAGGTAATCAAGAAGAATGCTCCTTTTAAGTGGGAACAGGAGCAAGACAAGGCATTTAAATTGATCAAGGATAAGTTGACGAATGCTCCTTTGCTTGCTTTACCCAATTTCTCTGAAACATTTGAAATTGAGTGTGATGCTTCAGGTATAGGCATTGGAGGTGTGTTGATGCAGGGAGGAAGACCAATTGCATACTTCAGTGAAAAGTTAAGTGGGGCATCCCCTCAACTATCCCACTTATGACAAGGAATTGTATGCCTTGGTTAGAACATTACGAACTTGGCAGCATTACCTTTGGCCAAAGGAATTTGTAATTCATACAGATCATGAATCTCTGAAGCATTTGAAGGGTCAACACAAGTTGAACAGACGCCATGCCAAGTGGGTAGAATTCATTGAGACATTCCCGTATGTGATCAAATATAAGCAAGGTAAGGAGAATATAGTTGCTGATGCACTCTCTCGCAGGCATGCTATACTTGCTATTCTAGATGCTAAGTTGCTTGGATTTGAGAGCATTAAGGAATTGTATGCATCAGATTTTGATTTTGGTGAAGTGATTAAGGAGTGTGGGAAAGGTGCTTATGAATAAATACTACTTGCATGATGAGTTTTTATTTAGAGAAGGCAAACTTTGCATTCCTCAGTCTTCTTTGCGTGAGTTGCTGGTTAGAGAAGCACATGGTGGTGGTCTGATGGGTCATTTTGGAGTAGCTAAGACATTTGATGTGTTATATGATCATTTCTTTTTGCCACACATGAAACGGGATGTTGAAAGAATCAGTGACAAGTGCATTACATGTAAACAAGCAAAGTCTAGGCTGCAACCACATGGATTAATATACACCTCTTCCTATTCCTTATGAACCTTGGGTTGACATCTCTATGGATTTTGTTTTGGGGTTGCCTAGGACTAAGAGGGGGGAGAGATTCAATATTCGTGGTTGTGGATAGGTTTTCTAAGATGGCGCACTTTATTGCATGTCATAAGACAGATGATGCATCCAATGTAGCTGATTTGTTTTTCAAGGAAGTTGTTAGATTGCATGGCATTCCTAGAAGCATTGTCTCAGACAGGGATGCGCGATTTCTAAGTTACTTTTGGAAGACAATATGGGGGAAGTTAGGGACAAAGTTACTATATTCTACAACGTGCCACCCACAAACTGATGGTCAAACTGAAGCTGTGAATAGGACATTATCTACTTTATTGCGTGCTATCATTAAAAGGAATTTGAAAACATGGGAAGATTGTTTACCCCATGTTGAATTTGCTTACAATAGAAGTGTTCATTCTGCAACTAAGCTTTCACCTTTTGAGATTGTTTATGGTTTTAACCCATTGACTCCATTAGACTTATCTCCTCTGCCTTGAGTGAACAAGCTAATTTAGATGGCAAAAAGAAGGCGGACTTTGTGAGACAAATACATGAGAAGGCACGACTCAACATAGAAAGGCGGACTATGCAATATGCAAAACAAGCCAATAAGGGTCTTAAGCAAGTAGTGTTTGAGCCAGGCGACTGTGTGTGGTTACACATGAGAAAGGAACGCTTCCCTGAGAAAAGACGTTCTAAACTACATCCAAGGGGTGAAGGGCCATTTCAAGTGTTGGAGCGTATAAATAATAATGCTTACAAGCTGGACTTACCAGGTGAGTATGGAGTTAGTGCCACATTTAACGTTTTTGATCTATCCCCATTTGATGCAGGTAACGATTTGAGGACAAATCCTTTAAAAGAGGGGGAGAATGATGCAGAACTTAGACCAACCTCCACGGATCCTATGCAAGTTCCAATTGGGCCAATTACGAGGGCACGAGCTAAGAAGTTCAAGGAGACACTCAATGGGTTGGTTCAAGAGCTTATGGCAGAAATGCATACATCAAAGCCCATTGAAGGACATTCTTGTGAGCTGCAGAACCATGTCAATTTGATTCAAGCCCAATAGAAATTCTAGAAGCTTGTTGGCAGCTATAATTATTTAAGGAAACTTTCAAATTAGGAAAGATTTATATAAATATTCTAGAATATTATTGAAATATCTGGATATATCCTAGAATATCTTTAGAATATAATATCATAGAATATATTGTACTATTTTAGGATATTCTTCTCTAGGATATATTTTGGATATTTGATTTCCTCTTTTGATGTAACACTATAAATACCCCCTTGAGGTATTCACCTTTGGACGAATTTTGGAGATACATTCTAGGGAGAAATACATATTGCTCTTCTTGGTTCTTGAGAAGACTTAGAACTTATCAAGTTATCTTGTGGCGTTCTACAACCGGACTTATCACTTTGATTCTCTAGCTCGTGGGATTCTTCGTGTGGTGTCCTCCTTCATCTGAACTTTGGTTCTTGCCTCGTTAGGTAACGGGTCAAAGTTCATTATTTTCAAACTTGTTCTTTTCAGTTCCTGGGGTTCTTTTCCACATTCGATTTGGGTCTTATTGCAAGTTGGTGACGTTCTTATCATATTTGATATTGGGTTTCACCACGGGTCGGTAAGGATCACGTCACTGGCTAAGGAAGAAGAAAACAACCAAAGGGAGAACTTGTTCCATACCCGGTGCTTTGTCAACAAGAAAGTTTGCAGTGTCATAATTGATGGTGGGAGTTGCACCAATGTGGCCAGCACAGAGTTGGTGGAGAAATTGGCACTGCCCACCTTGAAACATCCACGGCCGTACCGACTTCAATGGCTGAATGATAGCGGCAACATCAAGGTAACAAGGCAAGTACTAGTGCCTTTTTCACTTGGCAAGTATGAGGATAAGGTGCTTTGTGATGTTGCTCCTATGCAAGCATGTCATATTCTGTTAGGAAGGCCATGGCAGTTTGATAGAAGGGTTACACATGATGGCGTCACCAATAGATATTCTTTTGTATTAAAGAAACTGCCCATATCTCTTATGCCATTAACTCCAAAGGAAGTTCTTGAAGATCAACTGAAGTTAAAAAAAGCCAATGAAAAGAAAGCAAAACAAAAGGCAGAAGTTGAGAGAAAAGAAACTGAGGAAAAAGAAACCGAGAGGAGAGAAAAAGAAAGAGACACAGAGCAAGTTTCAGCCATCATGAGAGCAAGAGAGGAAAAATTCAGTGTTATGGCAAAGAAAAATGAGATCAAGAGAACATTATGTTCTCTCCAACCCCTTATAGTACTCATGTACAAGGAGGTTCTTTTTAATACTAATGATCTAGCTGGCCCTTTGCTGAGCAATGTTACTTCACTTTTGCAGGAGTTCGAGGATGTGTTTCTCGAAGAGTTACCTCATGGCTTACCTCCAATTTGGGGAATTGAGCATCAAATTGACCTCGTACCCGGTGCAGCAATCCCAAACCGACCTGCCTATAGGAGTAACCCTGAGGAGACCAAGGAACTACAACGACAAGTGGGTGAGTTACTGGAGAAAGGTTACGTTCGTGAGAGCATGAGTCCATGTGCAGTTCCTGACTTACTAGTGCCTAAGAAGGATGGGACTTGGAGGATGTGTGTTGATTGCCGAGCCATCAACAACATTACGGTAAAATATCGTCATCCCATCCCTAGATTAGATGATATGTTAGATGAATTGCATGGGTCTTGTATTTTTAGTAAGATTGACCTTAAGAGTGGATATCATCAAATCAGAATGAAAGAAGGAGATGAGTGGAAAAACTGCATTCAAAACAAAATATGGTTTATATGAATGGTTAGTTATGCCATTTGGGTTAACTAATGCACCAAGTACCTTCATGAGGCTTATGAACCATGTTTTGCGTGCTTACATTGGTCATTTTGTAGTTGTCTACTTCGATGATATTCTGATTTATAGCAAGAGCTTGGATGACCATATTGAGCACTTGAATATTGTTTTAGATGTTTTAAGAAAAGAAAAGTTGTTCGCTAATCTTAAAAAGTGTACTTTTTGCACGAACAAGCTTGTATTTCTTGGATTTGTCGTGAGTGCTCAAGGTATACAAGTTGATGAGGGAAAGGTGAAGGCTATCCAAGATTGGCCAACACCCTCAACCATAGCACAAGTATGAAGTTTCTATGGTTTGTCTAGTTTTTATCGGCGCTTTGTTCAGAATTTTAGTACCCTTACTGCACCTTTAACTGAGGTAATCAAGAAGAATACTCCTTTTAAGTGGGAACAGGAGCAAGACAAGGCATTTAAATTGATCAAGGATAAGTTGACGAATGCTCCTTTGCTTGCTTTACCCGATTTCTCTAAAACATTTGAAATTGAGTGTGATGCTTCAGGTATAGGCATTGGAGGTGTGTTGATGCAGGGAGGAAGACCAATTGCATACTTCAGTGAAAAGCTAAGTGGGGCATCCCTCAACTATCCCACTTATGACAAGGAATTGTATGCCTTGGTTAGAACATTACGAACTTGGCAGCATTACCTTTGGCCAAAGGAATTTGTAATTCATACAGATCATGAATCTCTGAAGCATTTGAAGGGTCAACACAAGTTGAACAGATGCCATGCCAAGTGGGTAGAATTCATTGAGACATTCCCGTATGTGATCAAATATAAGCAAGGTAAGGAGAATATAGTTGCTGATGCACTCTCTCGCAGATATGCTATACTTGCTATTCTAGATGCTAAGATGCTTGGATTTGAGAGCATTAAGGAATTGTATGCATCAGATTTTGATTTTGTAATGTGATTAAGGAGTGTGGGAAAGGTGCTTATGATAAATACTACTTGCATGATGAGTTTTTATTTATAGAAGGCAAACTTTGCATTCCTCAATCTTCTTTGCGTGAGTTGCTGGTTAGGGAAGCACATGGTGGTGGTCTGATGGGTCATTTTGGAGTAGCCAAGACATTTGATGTGTTACATGATCTTTGGCCGCACATGAAATGGGATGTTGAAAGAATCTGTGACAAGTGTGCATTACATGTAAACAAGCAAAGTCAAGGCTGCAACCACATGGATTATATACACCTCTTCCTATTCCTTGTGAGCCTTGGGTTGACATTTCTATGGATTTTGTTTTGGGGTTGCCTAGGACTAAGAGGGGGAGAGATTCAATATTCGTGGTTGTTGATAGATTTTCTAAGATGGCACACTTTATTGCATGTCATAAGACAGATGATGCATCCAATGTAGCTGATTTGTTTTTCAAGGAAGTTGTTAGATTGCATGGCATTCCTAGAAGCATTGTCTCAAACAGGGATGCGCGATTTCTAAGTTACTTTTGGAAGACATTATGGGGGAAGTTAGGAACAAAATTACTATATTCTACAACGTGCCACCCACAAACTGATGGTCAAACTGAAGCTGTGAATAGGACATTATCTACTTTATTGCGTGCTATCATTAAAAACAATTTGAATTTGCTTACAATAGAAGTGTTCATTATGCAACTAAGCTTTCACCTTTTGAGATTGTTTATGGTTTTAACCCATTGACTCCATTAGACTTATCTCCTCTGCCTTTGAGTGAACAAGATAATTTAGATGGCAAAAAGAAGGCGGACTTTGTGAGACAAATACATGAGAAGGCACGACTCAACATAGAAAGGCGGACTACGCAATATGCAAAACAAGCCAATAAGGGTCGCAAGCAAGTAGTGTTTGAGCCAGGCGACTGGGTGTGGTTACACATGAGAAAGGAACGCTTCCCTGAGAAAAGGCGTTCTAAACTACATCCAAGGGGTGAAGGGCCATTTCAAGTGTTGGAGCGTATAAATAATAATGCCTACAAGCTGGACTTACCAGGTGAGTATGCAATTAGTGCCACATTTAACGTTTCTGATCTATCCCCATTTGATGCAGGTAACGATTTGAGGACAAATCCTTTAAAAGAGGGGGAGAATGATGCAAAACTTAGACCAACCTCCACGGATCCTATGCAAGTTCCAATTGGGCCAATTACGAGGGCACGAACTAAGAAGTTCAAGGAGGCACTCAATGGGTTGGTTCAAGAGCTTGTGGCAGAAAAGCATACATCAGAGCCCATTGAAGGACATTTTTGTGAGCTGCAGAACCATGTCAATTTGATTCAAGCCCAATAGAAATTCTAGAAGCTTACTGGCAACTATAATTATTTAAGGAAACTTTCAAATTATGAAAGATTTATATAAATATTCTAGGATATTATTTAAATATCTGGATATATCCTAAAATATCTTTAGAATATAATATCATAGAATATATTGTACTATTTTAGGATATCCTTCTCTAGGATATATTTTGGATATTTGATTTCCCCTTTTGATGTAACACTATAAATACCCCCTTGAGGTATTCAGCTTTGGACGAATTTTGGAGATACATTCTAGGGAGAAATACATATTGCTCTTCTTGGTTCTTAAGAAGACTTAGAACTTATCAAGTTATCTTGTGGCGTTCTACAACCGGACTTATCACTTTGATTCTCTAGCTCGTGGGATTCTTTGTGTGGCGTCCTCCTTGATCTGAACTTTGGTTCTTGCCTCATTAGGTAACGGGTCAAAGTTTATTATTTTCAAACTTGTTCTTCGTGTGGCGTCCTCCTTAATCTGCAACTTTGGTTCTTGCCTCGTTCATTATTTTCAAACTTGTTCTTTGCAGTTCTTGGGGTTCTTTTCCACATTCGATTTGGGTCTTATTGCAAGTTGGTGACGTTCTTATCATATTTGATATTGGGTTTCACCACGGGTCCTAGGCAACTCCAAAACAAAATCCATAGAGATGTCAACCCAAGGCTCACAAGGAATAGGAAGAGGTGTTTATAATCCATGTGATTGCAGCCTAGACTTTGCTTGTTTACATGTAATGCACTTGTCACAGATTCTTTCAAACATCCCGTTTCATGTGTGGCGAAAATAAATGATCATGTAACACATCAAATGTCTTAGCTACTCCAAAATGACCCATCAGACCACCACCATGTGCATACCTGCGAGAGAGTGCATCAGCAACTATATGTTCCAACCAAGGCATACAATTCCTTGTCATAAGTGGGATAGTTGAGGGATGCCTCACTTAGGTTTTCACTGAAGTATCCAATTGGTCTTTCTCCCTGCATCAACACACCTCCAATGCTTATACCTGAAGCATCACACTCAATTTCAAATGTTTTAGAGAAATCAGGTAAAGCAAGCAAAGGAGCATTCGTTTTGCTTTCTTTTCTTTTTCTCTCCTCTCGATTTCTTTTTCCTCAGTTTCTTTTCTCTCAACTTCTACCTTTTGTTTTGCTTTCTTTTCATTGGCATTTTTTTTTTAACTTCAGTTGATCTTCAAGAACTTCCTTTGGAGTTAATGGCATAAGAGATATGGGCAGTTTCTTGAATAAAAAAGAATATCTATTGGTGAAGCCATCATGTGTAACCCTTCTATCAAACTACCATGGCCTTCCTAACAGAATATGACATGCTTGCATAGGAACAACATCACAAAGCACCTTATCCTCATACTTGCGAAGTGAAAAAGGCACTAGTACTTGCCTTGTTACCTTGATGTTGCCGCTATCATTCAGCCATTGAAGTCGGTAAGGCCGCGGATGTTTCAAGGTGGGCAATGCCAATTTCTCCACCAACTCTGTGCTGGCCACATTGGTGCAACTCTCACCATCAATTATGACACTGCAAACTTTCTTGTTGACAAAGCACTGGCTATGGAACAAGTTCTCCCTTTGGTTGTTTTGTTCTTCCTTAGCCAGCAAATTGAGAGCTCGCTTCACCACCAATGATTCTCCTTCAACAGCATATTCCCCATCGTCAACATCTTCCAAAGGTGGCATGTTGGAATTGGCCCCTTCTTCATCTTCTGACTCCAGCTCTCCTTGGGCATTTATAACCATCACCCTCCTATTTGGGCATTGGCTAGCTATGTGTCCCTTGCCCTGACAATCCCGAGTAGTGGAAATATCAGAATTACCTTGATGATCACGACTGGCAGTCCGAGATTTAGGCTCAAACTTTGGCCTTTGGGATGTAGAGGTTTCTGGTTTGACCTCCCTGTTTGAAGAGTCCGACTTCCAAGGAATATTCCTCGGGTTGGGAGCTGCTCTTGTTCCACTTCCCCTCTTGAGCTGTTGCTCCACTTTGATCGCCATGTGCACCATGTCTTCCAATTCCACATAGTGGTGCATCTCGACTCTATCATGAATCTCACGGTTTAATCCAAACAAAAACCTAGCCATTGTTGCCTCTCGATCTTCCTCCACATTAACTCGAATCATTACAATTTCCATCTCCTTGTAATAGTTTTCGACACTCCAATTCCCTTGCCTAAGTCCTTGCAGCCTCTTATGCAGCTCCTGATAGTAGTAACTTGGGACAAATCGCTTTCGCATCACTGCCTTCATCTCTTCCCATGTTTCTACTGGGTGTTCTCTATTCCGTCTCCTGCTTAAGACAAGCTGATACCACAATGTTATAGTATAATCCGAGAACTCTATGACAGCAAGCTTTACCTTCTTTGCCTCAGAGTAGTTGCGGCAATCAAAAATAAACTCCATTTTTTTCTCCCATTCGAGGTATGCCTCTGGGTCAGATCTGCCCTGGAATATTTTGAGAGAAACACGAGTGAACTGTGTGAATCAACTTTAGAGTGACACACGTGAGGGAGTGTGGTGAGGTCCTTTCCTTTATATACTTGAACTAACGTTGTTTTCAGCATTTGGATATGGCTCATGAACAAAGGGGAGTGGCTGATAAGACTACAGAACAAACCATTCCAAACTTACAAATGCAAGCATTGCTGGGGGAGATGAGGCGGATGTTGAAACTCGAACTGGAGCCCATTCAAGAGAGGCTGTATCGAGTAGAAGTTAGAACACCACAAGAGTTGCCACGCGACATCCCCAACCAGGGAAGGTTTGGAGTAGAGAAGACAACAATTTGGGCAGCATTAAGATGAAAATTCCATCATTCCAGGGCAGATCTAACCCGGAGGCATACCCCGAATGGGAGAAAAAGATGGAGTTTCTTTTTTATTGCCACAACTACTCTGAGGCAAAGAAGGTAAAGCTTGTTGTCATAGAGTTCTCGGATTATGCTATAACATGGTGGGATCAGCTTGTCTTAAGCAGGAGACGGAATAAAGAACACCCATTAGAAACATGGGAACAGATGCAGTGATGCGAAAGTGATTTGACCCAAGTTACTACTATCAGGAGCTGTATAAGAGGCTGCAAGGACTTAGGCAAGGGAATCGGAGTGTCGAAGACTATTACAAGGTTATGGAAATTGTAATGATTTGAGCTAATGTGGAGGAAGATTGAGAGGCAACAATGGCTAGGTTTTTGTTTGGATTAAACCGTGAGATTCATAATAGAGTCGAGATGCACCACTATGTGGAATTGGAAGACATGGTGCACATGGCGATCAAAGTGGAGCAACAGCTCAAGAGAGGAAGTGGAACAAGAGCAGCTCCCAACCCGAGGAATATTCCTTGGAAGTCGATCAAATTGACCTCCTACCCGGTGCAGCAATCCCAAACTGACCTGCCTATAGGAGTAACCCTGAGGAGACCATGGAACTACAACGACAAGTGGGTGAGTTACTGAAGAAAGGTTACGTTCGTGAGAGCATGAGTCCATGTGCAGTTCCTGTCTTACTAGTGCCTAAGAAGGATGGGACTTGGAGGATGTGTGTTGATTGCCGAGCCATCAACAACATTACGGTAAAATATCGTCATCCCATCCGTAGATTACATGATATGCTACATGATTTGCGTACTTACATTGGTCATTTTGTAATTGTTTACTTCGATGATATTCTGACATATAGCAAGAGCTTGGACGACCATATTGAGCACTTGAATCTTGTTTTAGATGCTTTTAGAAAAGAAAAAGTTATTTGCTAATCTCAAAAAGTGTACTTTTTGCACGGATAAGCTTGGATTTCTTGAATTTGCTGTGAGTGCTCAAGGTATACAAATTGATGAGGGAAAGGTGAAGGCTATCCAAGATTGGCCAACACCCTTAACCATAGCACAAGTAAGAAGTTTTATGGTTTGGCTAGTTTTTATCGGCACTTTGTTCAGAATTTAGGAGCAAGACAAGGCATTTTAAGTGGAAATAGGAGCAAGACAAGGCATTTAAATTGATCAAGGATAAGTTGACAAATGCTCCTTTGCTTGCTTTATCAGATTTCTCTAAAACATTTGAAATTGAGTGTTGATGCAGGGAGGAAGACCAATTGCATACTTTAGTGAAAAGCTAAGTGGAGCATCCCTCAACTATCTGACTTATGACAAGGAATTGTATGCTTTGGTTAGAACATTATGAACTTGGCAATATTACCTTTGGCCAAAGGAATTTGTAATTCATACAGATCATGAAGCTTTAAAGCATTTGAAGGGCCAACACAAGTTGAAGAAACGCCAAGCCAAGTTAGTAGAATTCATTGAGACATTCCCGTATGTGATCAAATATAAGCAAGGTAAGGATAATATAGTTCCTATACTTGCTATTCTTGATGCTAAGTTACTTGGATTTGAGAACATTAAGGAATTGTATGCATCAGGTTTTGATATTGGTGATGTGATTGAGTGTAGGAAAGATGCTTATGATAAATTGCTAAGTTACTTTTGGAAGACATTGTGGGGGAGGTTAGGGACAAAGTTGCTATATTCTACAACTTGTCACCCACAAACTGATGGTCAAACTAAAGCTGTGAATAGGACATTATCTACTTTAATGTGTGTTATCATTAAAAAGAATTTGAAAACATGGGAAGATTGCTTACCCCATGTTGAATTTGTGTATAATAGAAGTATTCATTCTGCAACTAAGCATTCACCTTTTAGATTGTTTATGGTTTTAACCCATTGACTCTGTTCGACTTGTCCCCTCTGCCTTTGAGTGAACAAGCTAATTTAGATGGCAAGAAGAAGGCTGAGTTTGTGAGACAAATACATGAGATGTCAACCCCAAAAGAAAATCTCTCCCCCTCAGGAAGAGGTGTATGCCAAAATATGATAGAGACTGAATAGGATAGGATCAGTTGTAATTTTCTTATTCTTGGAATCTTTTATTTGGTAGTTCCTATTAGGAAGTTTCCTATTTTATTAAGATTTTGTTACTAGTTTATGTCATAGTCCTATGTATATATTGGCTCATTGCAGCACAAAAAATATAGAAGAATTATTCTATCTTTGACATGGTATCAGAACCCTAGGCTCTTTCCTGAGATTCTCTTCTCCCCTCTGGCCGAATTCCTTCACATTCCATTACCCATTAGCAAAGCCTTTTCCTGTTTTTTCCTCTCCTTTCTCACAAATATGTCGGAGACCACTGCAATCAGCTCCTTTGCAACTGAGAATGGTTCTTCCATGTCAACTGGAGATCTACAAAACATTCAACCAGCATATCAGTTGAATCGGAAAAATTATTTGAAGAGGTCACAATTAGTCCGCAAGTTCTTGAAGGGAAGAGGAAAGTTAAGCCATCCGCTGGGCACAGGCCCTTCCAAAGATGATCCCAAAATTGCAACATGGGATGAGGAGGATTCCACGGTGATGTCATGGTTATGGAATTCGATGCTACCAGAAATTAGCGATACTTGCATGTTTCTTGGCACTGCCAAAGAGATGTGGGATGCAGTTCAACAGACATATTCCAAGGTCCATGATGCTGCCCAGCTCTACGAAATTAAGACAAAAATTTCAGCAGCCAAATAAGGGGCTCGGACTGTGACTGAGTATTCAAGTTTCTTGCAAGGCTTGTGGCAGGAGTTAGACCATTATCAGTGTATTCAAATAAGCTGCAGTTCAGATTTTTCCCTTGATTTTCCAGGTCAGCATAGCTCTCATGAGCCTCTATACCCATGGAGTCAAGTTCTACTACACCAAATCAGTCCACTCAGTCCAATTCTTCAAATTCTACAACTCCATATCAATCTCCTCAGTCAAAGATGCATGAAGTGGTGAAAGATAATGGGGGACAAGACAATGTTCAACCACTGAGGACGTGTTAGGAAGAAAATCCCAGTCTCTCAAATAAAGCAGGTTCAGTGATGCAGAACTCATACCAACTTTCACGGATCCTATTCAAGTTCCAATTGGGCCAATTACGAGGGCATGAGCTAAGAAGTTCAATGAGGCACTCAACTGGTTGGTTCAAGAGCTTATGGCAGAAAAGCATACACTAGAGCCCATTGAAGGACATTCTTGTGAGCTGCAGAATCATGTCAATTTGATTCTTTGCCCCATAGTAGTTCTGGCAATCAAAAATACACTCCATCTTTTTCTCCCATTCGAGGTATGCCTCTGGGTCAGATCTTCCCTGGTATTCAGCTTCCTCCACCAACTCATCGTCCTCCCATGAACCTCGCCGGCCTAGCCGCCTGTTGGGGATGTCGCGTGGCAACTCTTGTGGTGTTCTAACTTCTACTCGATCCAGCCTCTCTTGAATGGGCTCCAGTTTGAGTTTCAACATCCACCTCATCACCCCTAGCAATGCTTGCATTTGTAAGTTTGGAATGGTTTGTTCGGTAGTCTTTTCAGCCACTCCCCTTTGTTCATGAGCCATATCCAAATGCTGAAGACAACGTTAGTTTAAGTATATAAAGGAAATGACCTCACCACACTCTCTCACGTGTGTCACTCTAAAGTTGATTCACTCAGTTCACTCGTGTTTCTCTCAAAATATTCGGCTTTTACCCTCTAATGTGCTCACTACTCTTGCCTTTTTCCACTTGTATTGCTTTCTTTGGTTCTTAATTAGAATTAGACTCAAGAAACCTAAGCAAGAAATTTGCAGCAATTCAAGAAGGAATCCAACCAAACCAATCACCAAAGATGTTGATTTCCAGAAAGGAAATAAATAGAACGACAATTAAGGGACACAAGTCGAAAAACAACTTGACGAATAAGATCTAGAAAACTTTAGAGTTGACGAACTTTCTCTTTTTTTTCGCTATGTGCCTCTCGTTTTTTTTGGCCAACTTTCTCTTTGTTTTTTTTTTGCTTTGTACCTTTTTTTTGTTCTGCTTTGCCACCTCTCTTTTTTTTTCGACTTTTTCTTCTCTCTCTCTCTTTTTATTTTGCTTTTGTAACAACCAGAATCAGGAATCAAGGAAGATCAAAAGGAAGAAAGAAGAATCTGTAACAAAGAGGAATTCAATCGAATCTAAGATTGATGAAAGAGAATTGAATTCCAAAGATCAAGAAAAGGATAATAATAAAAGGATAGATAAAACCTGTCTTAGAACCCAAAGCTCTGATACCAACTAACGTGATCCTTATCGACCCGTAGTGAAACTCAATATCAAATATGATAAGAGCACCACCAACTTACAATAAGACCCAACACCAAACGTGGAAAAGAACCCCAAGAACTGCAAAGAACAAGTTTGAAAATAATGAACTTTGACCCATTACCTAACGAGGCAAGAATCAAAGTTGCAGATCAAGGAGGACGCCACACGAAGAATCCCACGAACTAGAGAATCAAAGTGATAAGTCCGGTTGTAGAAGGCCACAAGATAACTTGATAAGTTCTAAGTCTTCTCAAGAACCAAGAAGAGCAATATGTATTTCTCCCTAGAATGTATCTCCAAAATTCGTCCAAAGCTGAATACCTCAAGGGGGTATTTATAGTGTTACATAAAAAGGGGAAATCAAATATCCAAAATATATCATAGAGAAGGATATCCTAAAATAGTACAATATATTCTATGATATTTTGTTATAAAAATATTCTAGAATATATCCAGATATTTAAATAATATCCTTAAATAGTCATAACTGCCAGCAAACTTCTAGAATTTCTATTGCGCTTGAATCAAATTGACATGGTTCTGCAGCTCACAAGAATGTCCTTCAATGGGCTTTGATGTATGCTTTTCTGCCATAAGCTCTTGAACCAACCCGTGGAGTGCCTCCTTGAACTTCTTAGCTCATGCTCTCGTAATTAGCCCAATTGGAACTTGAATAGGATTTGTGGAAGTTGGTCTGAGTTCTGCATCAGAGTTGGAGGAGGAAGCTGAATACTAGGGAAGGTTTGGGCGTCAAATCAAATTTAGAGAAACTTGGAGAAGAGAAGACAACAATTTGGGCAGCATTAAGATGAAAATTCCATCATTCCAGGGCAGATCTGACCCAAAAGCATACCTCGAATGGGAGAAAAAGATGGAGTTTATTTTTGATTGCCACAACTACTTTGAGGCAAAGAAGGTAAAGCTTGCTGTCATAAAGTTCTCAAATTATGCTATAACATGGTGGGATCAGCTTGTCTTAAGCAGGAGACATAATAGAGAATACCCAGTAGAAACATGGGAAGAGATGAAGGCAGTGATGCGAAAGTGATTTGTCCCAAGTTACTACTATCGGGAGCTGCATAAGAGGCTGCAAGGACTTAGGCATGGGAATCGGAGTGTCGAAGACTATTACAAGGAGATGGAAATTGTAATGATTCGAGCTAATGTGGAGGAAGATCAAGAGGCAACAATCGCTAGGTTTTTGTTTGGATTAAACCGTGAGATTCATGATAGAGTTGAGATGCACCACTATGTGGAATTGGAAGACATGGTGCACATGGCGATCAAAGTGGAGCAACAGCTCAAGAGGGGAAGTGGAACAAGAGCAGCTCCCAACCCGAGGAATATTCCTTGGAAGTCGAACTCTTCAAACAGGGAGGTCAAGTCAAAAACCTCTACATCTCAAAGGCCAAAGTTTGAGCCTAAATCTCGGACTTCTGGTCGTGATCATCAAGGTAATTCTGATATTTCCACTACTCGGGATCGTGATGTGAAGTGTTTCAAATGTCAGGGCAGGGGACACATAGCTAGCCAATGCCCAAATAGGAGGGTAATTGTCATCCCATCCCTGGATTAGATTATATGTTAGATGAATTGCATGGGTCTTGTATTTTTAGTAAGATTGACCTTAAGAGTGGATATCATCAAATCAGAAAGAAAGAAGGAGATGAGTGGAAAACTGCATTCAAAACAAAATATGGTTTATATGAATGGTTAGTTATGCCATTTGGGTTAACTAATGCAGCAAGTACGTTCATGAGGCTTATGAACCATGTTTTGCGTGCTTACATTGGTCATTTTGTAGTTGTCTACTTCGATGATATTCTGATTTATAGCAAGAGCTTGGATGACCATATTGAGCACTTGAATCTTGTTTTAGATGTTTTAAGAAAAGAAAAGTTATTGACTAATCTTAAAAAGTGTACTTTTTGCACGGACAAGCATGGGAACACTTTAGGAAACATAATGAGTTGCAAATATTGAAAATTGGCATATTTAAAGGCTTGTATAGAGCTTGGAGGAGGAGGGACGCACAAAGAGTTTTTTTTTTTTTGAATAAGATGTGAGGTTTTACTCCCCCTTTGGTTCTTGATGAACCTGTTGAACTTATCGAAGTTTTCCGTGGCATTCACCCCCAACTTATCAATCAACTGTTCCATAGTTGATTGTGGCGTCTTTCGCTATACCAAGTTTCTTACCTCTTTATAGGTAATGGGTCACGGTTCCACTGAGTCTACTGTCAAACACGATCTTTGGTGACCACATTATATTCGGGTCTTATCATGGGTTGGTAAGGTTCTTTTTCCACGTTCGGTGTTGGGTCTTATTGGCAGTTGGTGGCATTCTTATCAAATTTGATATTGGGTTTCACCATGGGTCGGTAAGGATCACCACGGGTTTTATCTACCCTTTTATTGTTATTCTTTTCTTGATCTTTGGAATTCAATTCTCTTTCATCAATCTTAGATTCGATTGAATTCCTCTTTGTTACAGATTCTTCTTTCTTCCTTTTGATCTTTCTTGATTTCTGATTCTGGTTGTTGCAAAAGCAGAAAAAAAAAAAAAGAGAGGCTACAAAGCAGAACAAAAAAAAGGAACAAAAGCAAACAAACTGCAGCAAAAAAAAAAGGTACATAGCAAAAAACAAAGAGAAAGTTGGCCAAAAAAATAAAAAGAGGCATCCACGGCCTTGAATCATCCACAGCCAGCACAGAGTTGGTGGAGAAATTGGCATTGCCCACCTTGAAACATCCACGGCCTTACCGACTTCAATGGCTGAAGGATAGCGGCAACATCAAGGTAACAAGGCAAGTACTAGTGCCTTTTTCACTTGGCAAGTATGAGGATAAGGTGGTTTGTGATGTTGTTCCTATGCAAGCCATGGCAGTTTGATAGAAGGGTTACACATGATGGCGTCACCAAAAGATATTCTTTTGTATTCAAGAAACTGCCCATATCTCTTATGCCATTAACTAACTCCAAAAGAAGTTCTTGAAGATCAACTGAAGTTAAAAAAAGCCATTGAAAAGAAAGCAAAACAAAAGGCAGAAGTTGAGAGAAAAGAAACCGAGAGGGGAGAAAAAGAAAGAGAGATAGAGCGAGTTTCAGCCATCATGAGAGCAAGAGAGAAAAATTCAGTGTTATGGCAAAGAAAAATGAGATCAATAGAGCATTATGTTCTTTCCAACCCCTTATAGTACTCATGTACAAGGAGGTTCTTTTTAATACTAATGATCTAGCTGGCCCTTTGCTGAGCAATGTTACTTCACTTTTGCAGGAGTTTGAGGATGTGTTTCCCAAAGAGTTACCTCATGGCTTACCTCCAATTCAGGGAATTGAGCATGAAATTGACCTCGTACCCGGTGCAGCAATCCCAAACCGACCTGTCTATAGGAGTAACCCTGAGGAGACCAAGGAACTACAACGACAGCTGGGTGAGTTACTGGAGAAAGGTTATGTTCGTGAGAGCATCAGTCCATGTGCAGTTCCTATCTTACTAGTGCCTAAGAAGGATGGGACTTGGAGGATGTGTGTTGATTGCTGAGCCATTAACAACATTACGGTAAAATATCGTCATCCCATCCCTAGATTAGATGATATGCTAAATGAATTGCATGGGTCTTGTATTTTTAGTAAGATTGACCTTAAGAGTGGATATCATCAAATCAGAATGAAAGAAGGAGATGAGTGGACAACTGCATTCAAAACAAAATATGGTTTATATGAATGGTTAGTTATGCCATTTGGGTTAACTAATGCACCAAGCACCTTCATGAGGCATATGAACCATGTTTTGCGTGCTTACATTGAAGTAAATCTGACTATGCATCAAAGCATCAACTTCATCACCAAGTGTCTCCAACAATAATACATCAAGTATCAATATTTAAACTCATGATTACTGCATATGGATGTAAGAATGTTGCAAAATATGAAGATTTTTAGAAGATATTGTGCTGAAATATTATTGTGATTGAGCATATATCACTTTCCTATTTTGTTTAGATAGCATATATGTTAGGATTTCTAGTTGCTAAACTTGCATACTTCCTTTATTTTAGTTTCCCAACCTATGAGAACACTTTAGGAAACACAATGAGTTGCAAATATTGAAAATTTGCCTATTTAAGGGCTTGTAATAGAGCTTGGAGGAGGAGGGACGCACAAAGAGTTTCTTTTTTTATAAATAAGATGTGAGGTTTTACTCCCTCTTTGGTTCTTGATGAACCTATTGAACTTATCGGAGTCTTCCATGGCATTCACCCCCGACTTATCAATCAACCGTTCCATAGTTGATTGTGGCGTCTTCATTACACCAAGGTTCTTACCTCTTTATAGGTAATGGGTCGCAGTTCCACTGAGTCTACTGTCAAACACGATCTTTGGTGACCACATTATATTCGGGTCTTATCATGGGTTGGTAAGGTTCTTTTTCCACGTTTGGTGTTGGGTCTTATTGGCAGTTGGTGGCATTCTTATCAAATTTGATATTGGGTTTCACCATGGGTCGGTAAGGATCACCACAGGTTTTATCTACCCTTTTATTGTTATCCTTTTCTTGATCTTTGGAATTCAATTCTCTTTCATCAATCTTAGATTCGATTGAATTCCTCTTTGTTACAGATTTTTCTTTCTTCCTTTTGATATTTCTTGATTCCTGATTCTGGTTGTTGCAAAAGCAGAAAAAAAAAAAAAGAGAGTGAGAGAGAAGAAAAAGTTGGGAAAAAAAAGAGAGGCTGCAAAGCAGAACAAAAAAAAGGAACAAAAGCAAACAAACTGCAGCGAAAAAAAAGGGTACATAGCAAAAAACAAAGAGAAAGTTGGCCAAAAAAAAAAACAGAGGCATCCACGGCCTTGAATGCATGGCCAGCACAGAGTTGGTGGGAGTTGCACCAATGTGGCCAGCACAGAGTTGGTGGAGAAATTGGCATTGCCCACCATGAAACATCCACGGCCTTACCGACTTCAATGGCTGAACGATAGCGACAACATCAAGGTAATAAGGCAAGTACTAGTGCCTTTTTCACTTGGCAAGTATGAGAATAAGGTGCTTTGTGATGTTGTTCCTATGCAAGCATTTTAAGATGTAGAGGTTTCTGGTTTGACCTCCCTGTTTGAAGAGTTCAACTTCCAAGGAATATTCCTTGGGTTGGGAGCTGCTCTTGTTCCACTTCCCCTCTTGAGCTGTTGCTCCTCTTTGATCGCCATGTGCACCATGTCTTCCCTAACCAGCAACTCACGCAAAGAAGACTGAGGAATGCAAAGTTTGCCTTCTCTAAATAAAAACTTATCATACAAGTAGTATTTATCATAAGCACCTTTCCCACACTCCTTAATCACTTCACCAAAATCAAAATTTGATGCATACAATTCCTTAATGCTCTCAGATCTAAGCAACTTAGCATCTAGAATAGCAAGTATAGGATACCTGTGAGAGAGTGCATGAGCAACTATATTATCCTTACCTTGCTTATATTTGATCACATACAAGAATGTCTCAATGAATTCTACCCACTTGGCATGGCGTCTGTTCAATTTGTGTTGACCCTTCAAATGCTTCAGAGATTCATGATCTGTATGAATTACAAATTCCTTTGGCCAAAGGTAATGCTGCCAAGTTTGTAATGTTCTAACCAAGGCATAGTTGAGGGATGCCCCACTTAGCTTTTCACTGAAGTATGCAATTGGTCTTCCTCTCTGCATCAACACACCTCCAATGCCTATACCTGAAGCATCACACTCAATTTCAAATGTTTTAGAGAAATTGGGTAAAGCAAGCAAATGAGCATTCGTCAACTTATCCTTGATTAATTTAAATGCCTTGTCTTGCTCCTGTTCCCACTTAAAAGGAGCATTCTTCTTGATTACCTCAGTTAAAGGTGCAGTAAGGGTACTAAAATTCTGAACAAAGCGCCAATAAAAACTAGCCAAACCATAGAAACTTCTAGCCTCTCTTGTGGTGTTCTAACTCCTACTCGATCTAGCCTCTCTTGAATGGGCTCCAGTTCGAGTTTCAACATCCGCCTCATCTCCCCTAGCAATGCTTGCATTTGTAAGTTTGGAATGGTTTATTCTATAGTCTTTTCAGCCACTCCCCTTTGTTCATGAGCCATATCCAAATGCTGAAAACAACGTTAGTTCAAGTATATAAAGGAAAGGACCTCACCACACTCCCTCACATGTGTCACTCTAAAGTTGATTCACTCAGTTTACTCGTGTTTCTCTCAAAATATTCGGCTTTTACCCTCTAATGTGCTCACCACTCTTGCCTTTTTCCACTTGTATTGCTTTCTTCGGTTCTTAATTAAACTCAAGAAACCTAAGCAAGAAATTTGCAGCAATTCAAGAAGGAATCCAACCAAACCAATCACCAAGGATGTTGATTTCAGAAAGGAAATAAATAGAATGACAATTAAGGGACACAAGGATACCAGGATATTGGGGAAGAAACAATTTGATGAATATGATCTAGAAAAATTAGAGTTGACAAAAAAAAGGATGCAATAAGATCTAGAACAACTTTCTCCCTTTTTTTTCTGCCCTTTTTTCGCTATGTGCTTCTTTTTTTTTGGCCAACTTTCTCTTTGTTTTTTTTTTCTCTCTTTTTTTTTTGCTATGCACCCTTTTTTTTTGCTGCAGTTTGTTTGCTTTTGTTCTTTTTTTTTTGTTTTGCTTTGCAGCCTCTCTTTTTTTTTTACCTTTTCTTCTCTCTTTTTTTTTTCTGCTTTTGCAACAACTAGAATCATGAATCAAGAAAGATCAAAAGGAAGAAAGAAGAATCTGTAAAAAAAAAAAGGAAAAGGAATTCAATTGAATCCAAGATTGATGAAAGAGAATTGAATTCCAAAGATCAAGAAAAAGGATAATAATAAAAGGATAGATAAAACATGTCTTAGAACCCAAAGCTCTGATACCAACTGACGTGATCCTTACCGACTCATAGTAAAACTCAATATCAAATATGATAAAAGCACCACTAACTTGCAATAAGACCCAACACCAAACGTGAAAAAGAATCCCAAGAACTGCAAAGAACAAGTTTGAAAATAATGAACTTTGACCCGTTACCTAACGAGGGAAGAACCAAAGTTGCAGATCAAGGAGGATACCACATGAAGAATCCCATGAACTAGAGAATCAAAGTGATAAGTCCGGTTGTAGAACACCACAAGATAATTTGATAAGTTCTAAGTTTTCTCAAGAACCATGAAGAGCAATATGTATTTCTCACTAAAAATGTATCTCCCAAAATTTGTCCAAGCTGAATACCCTCAAGGGGGTATTTATAGTGTTACATAAAAAGGAGAAATCAAATATCCAAAATATATCATAGAGAAAGATATCCTAAAATAGTACAATATATTCTAAGATATTATATTGTAAAGATATTCTAGGATATATCCAGATATTTAAATAATATGCTAGAATATTATATAAATATTTCATAATTTGAAAGTTTCCTTAAATAGTTGTAGTTGGCAACAAGCTTCTAGAACTTCTACTGGGCTTGAATCAAATTGACATGGTTTTGCAGCTCACAAGAATGTTCTTCAATGGGCTCTGATGTATGCTTTTCTGCCATAAGCTCTTGAACCAACCTGTTGAGTGCCTCCTTGAACTTCTTAGCTCGTGCCCTTGTAATTGGCCCAATTGGAACTTGAATAGGATCTGTGGAAGTTGGTTTGAGTTCTGCATCGGAGTCTACCAATGAACACGATCTTTGGTGACCACATTCAATTTGAATCTCATCATAGGTTTGACGTGATCCTTACTGACCCGTAGTGAAATTCAATGTCAAATATGATAAGAGCACCACCAACTTGCAATAAAAGCCAACACCAAACGTGGAAAAGAACCCCAAGAACTGCAAAAAACAAGTTTGAAAATAATGAACTTTGACCCGTTACCTAACGAGGCAAGAACCAAAATTGCAGATCAAGGAGGGTGCCACACAAAGAATCCCATGAACTAGAGAATCAAAGTGATAAGTCCGGTTGTAGAATGCCACAAGATAAATTGATAAGTTCTAAGTCTTCTCAAGAACCAAGAAGAGCAATATGTATTTCTCACTAGAATGTATCTCCAAAATTCGTCCCTCCTCCTCCAAGCTCTATTACAAGCCTTTAAATAGGCCAATTTTCAATATTTGCAACTCATTGTGTTTCCTAAAGTGTTCCCATAGGTTGGGAAACTAAAATAAAGGAAACATGCAAGTTTAGCAACTAGAAATCCTAACATATATGCTATCTAAACAAAATAGGAAAGTGATATGTGCTCAATCACAATAATATCTCAGCACAATATCTTCTAAAAATCTTCATATTTTGCAACATTCTTGCATCCATATGCAGTAATTATGAGCTTGAATCTTGATACTTGATGTATTATTGTTGGAGACATTTGGTGATAAAGTTGATGCTTTGATGCATAGCCAGATTTACATCAAGGTTGGTAAGATTCATGTTACTCTTGGCATTGGGTCTTATCACGGGTTTGTGAGAATTGCATCAAGCAGTAGGGAGAGAGATATGGCATTTGATTTGCGGAGGAAAAGAATACATCTTATATTGTGATGCATGATAGAAGTAAGTGTTAGCATGTGCTTTGTACTTTGTATGATTGATTGAATATAGTACAGTGATCGTTGGAATTGGCAGAATACAAAATGGATGATCAATCATTGGACTTAGCAAGATATAAAATGGGAGGATCGACCATTGGACCTGGTGGGATACAAAATGAGATGATCAGCTGTTACTACCAAAGAATAAGAGGTGGCCCCCGCTATTATTGATATAAAGATGGAGGATATGAAGTGGAGAATAAGTGCAAGGTCACAATACCGTTATAACTCTGTCGGTAGGGATACAACGCTATACCTATATAATCAAGTGTTCGGTTGAGTTTATAAATTGATCAAACGGTTGTTAAGTTTGATTGTTATTGATTGAAAAGCACATCCTCATAAGTTGCTAATCTAAATATATAATTTGTTTGGTGGGATTGTAATCCTAAATCTTAGGAAGTCTACATTGTGGTTATTTTATTTTGAAATTGAGTATTCAATGAGATACAACTCACATCTTTCTATATACGCTTATTATTATTATTATTATTAGAAAACCAAGAGGACAATGAGCCGTGAGGAACATCCATTTTTGGAATGGGGATCAATCAAAGTAGCTAGTTACAAGTAGATGATGTGGGATAGAGGGAGTTGGTCCCAATTTTCACGGCATAGGTTGAAGGGATGGGATTTGGTTTGAAAACAAGTGGGTGCAAATAGCCAACCAACAAAATAAAACATGACCTGCTACTTAGACCAAGAACTTGAAAACCAATCCACACAATAACTCACCTGGGTTGAGGCACGAATTAGGGGCTTTGGAAACTTGAATCACCAAATTTAAACATTAGTTCAACAAAAACAAGGTTTTCATAAGAGTGAAAGACAGATAATTACCTCACAAGGAAAACACATATTGTATTTAATGATTCAATGTTCAAAAAGTTGAATTACATAGTGAATGAGAACACCTATATATAGATACTTAACTAATAAATAGTTTCCTAATATATCAGATAACAATCAACCAAATTATGGTACTTGCCTCCATTATAGAAATCCCAAATTAGGAAACTCTAAATACAAAAACTTTTTTATTTGATTATGACAACTAATTATATACTTATTTAACTCTTTTAGTTGTCACAAATCATGCAAATTGGTCAAGTTTTGTTGTTTGCTAGCTGAATGACTCTAATTGGCATTGGGCTTAAAGAGAAGAAGACAAATATTTATTAATAAGAATGCCAATAGTTTCTTGTAATCTCTTCGTCCTTCCTCTTGTCATTGGGTCTTTTTTGTCCGTTATTAGGTTATTCTCTAGCCGAGTCGGGTCTTTGGAGTCAAAGCTTCCTTTGCACTCATCAGTAGAGTAATCTTGTATCAATTCTTTTTGTATGTTATGATCTGAACATTTTTATTAGTGGATTACTTGAGTTACAAACAAAGTGTTCGTACTTTATGAGATTCGCTATAAGGATTTAATAGTTACATATATGGTGAGTCAGGATAGCTAGTATTTTGTTTTGTGAAAATACTCTCTTGTACAAGTTTATTGAATTTGAATGTTTAAGAAAAAAAAATGTGGTCCAAGTTAATGGAAAGTATTCAAGGGAAGCATTACATAGTGAGATCCTCATCAATGAAATTATACTGTAAATAGGTACATATGAGAAAATATTGCTATTGATTTAGGTTGTGACATTGTGCATATACTAGGAATTTCAGGCTGCTTGGATGTTGGATCATGCCAATAACAAAAACTGTGTTAGCTCGAATTGCCAAGCCTATGTCTTCATTCCTTCCATTTTCTAGCGCGCTCTTACCGTCTCTCTCTTTGCCTATGCATATTCTCCCCCCAACCCATCTGACAATAGCAATTCGAAGGGAAAAGAAAATATAAGTAGCAAAGGTGGCAGCACGTGGCAAAAGTTTGCTGAAGGAGGTAAAGCGGGATACTCATGCATAATGATGCAAATCGGTGGAAAGAGAATAGGACATTGATGGGCTCTATCAGCTTAATCCCACATAAATTAATGTGTTTAAACTACGCCTTTGTTTTTCCTTTATTTTTAAAAATTTTGAACTCCACTAGTCTTATTGGTTACGACCTTGAGCCTAATAAAATGTCTCCTCTCTCTTATTTTTGTCCCAGTCCACTGAATAATTAATTTTTTTATTAGAAAATGTACTTCTAATGAATATAATTGGTGTTTCTAGCAGACGCATTATTAAGTCTTGTAACTGTAGTTAGGCATTCAAAGATTTTTATACGGTCTCACAGTGACCCTTCTTGGATTTGCTCTGATATCAATCGCCTCCTTAGCCTCCACCGTAGGATGGATCTGTTGTGCAAGCAAAGCCTCTATAGATTGTGATCCGTGTCTCATAATTTCTGTGAGTGGCTTCGTATCCATGCTGCTCGGGATGTGGATATTTCATATCATTCCCCAACTTCGTACATTTCACCGTATGAACCTTCAGCTACAGTTTGCTTACCAAAGAAAACCGACTGCCTTAAATATTATTAACATATATAGACGTGAAAAGGGAACCACAAATTTTTTGATGACATTACTTTTGTCGTTTACGCTCCAGTAATTTTAATAGAAATATACGACTGAAGATTTTCAGGTTGTGATCATAGACAAATAACACATCCCATGCAGTTAATGTCCCTTGTCAGGGACCAAAAAAAAAGCTTGAATTGCAAAGACGACATGCAAATGAAATGTCAAATCCTTGCAAAATGTACATGAACTAGCAGTAGCATCAATTACATAGCATCTCCAGACGATGCTCTTGGCCCCACTGAGATGTGTTAATATCAGATTGTTATAAATGTGCCGCCTACAAATATATGCCAGGAATTCGAAATCATGAGCTCATGGACTTACTCCATATGATTTCTACTATACGTACGGTTTGCTGTCAAGTTCTAAACTTTGATCGACAAAAATAACGCATTTCAACAAAATTAATCACAGGCACGGATAGTAAACATTACGGAGTGTACTATGAAAAACTGTTTTGCGAACAAAAACAGTATCCGGGAAGATAGTACTTTCATTAGAATTTCGAAGGCATTGTTACATTGTGACCCCACGTGGGGGCAGCTAATCAATACTGAGCCAGGAACGCTAAAACACTTAACAGCATATGTTAAGAATGCTCAATTAAACCGAAAACAGACTAGGAAAAGGAAAAGACGAGAACACCATTATACAACAACAAAGGACCTCAGACACGTTCTACCTCCACTAAACCAACTTGCGAGAGTTAGCTCGACTTCCTAACAGTCTAGAAGCATGCATCTCCAATGAAAACAGATGGAATTACAGGCTTTGTCCTTACCGGTACATAATTGATCTGATATAGGTCTACCAATAAGAGGAAATGTACATTCCTGATTTGCATGAGTGGCCATTGAAAAGCAGAATATCACTGCATCCCATCCTGATGAACATCAGAAACCCATCTTCATTGACACGTAATGAATGAATAGAAGAACATGATATATGCTTGCCATTTGACTCCAACTAATAACAAGAAGACGATGACCCTTCCATACCAAATAGAAAATGCGACAAAGCTGCAGTAGCTGCCAGCTACTAGCATTCTAAGGCAAAGGTGGGCACCTAAAAATATCAAAACAAGAAGCTAGGTCAAACAAACAACGATTCATGAAGTAAAAATGCAATTACACAAAGGCATACAACTCAATGCTCAAAATCAACCAAACAATGATGCCAACATTCTATTGGTCACCACAAATTCATAGTTCCATGGTTTCTTCCAGCCAATACCATAACTGAAAGTTCAAGGACAATGATAAAACAGAGTATAGGCTACTGGAAGTAAAATGAGAACAAATAATGATAAGGAAAGCAGATAAAACATCAATGCTCCCATTAGCAATAATTTTTAAATTGAAAAAGCAACTTATCCCCACTTTCTGAAATTAACAAATAGTATTCCCGCATCCAAATGAAACATCAGTCTAAATCTCTTGATACTTTACATTTGTAAGTAATAATGCCTAATTCATTCATATTGTAGATCACCCCATCAGTAAATACTTGCAATTCTCTACAATAAATACATCAGCCAAAAGAAATCCCTATCTAATGCATCTCAGCAAACTATTACTTAGCGAAATCAACTTTGGATTAACTGCCAGAGGGCTAAACTCATACAGAACAACTATGTATAGGACAAACCAGGACCAGGCTTCATTTTATCAAAGAAAACAAGCTAGAATAATATCAAATAGAGAATGTCATGCTTTCACCTCTGCAAAGCTTTCATCGAGATAACCAGGTAGCAGGGAATTCATACTACGAGAGATATCATACTGGAGAATCCTTAGCTTCCCTTCCTGCATTATACATGCTCAAATGTCAATTTCAGAATGATATATTGAAATGTTCATTAGCACAACACTCACCAGATATCATTTTTATTTTTTTTAGTAAGCACTCACCAGATGTCACCTACTCACCTTCGTCCCATAGACAAGACCACCTCCTACTGAAGGATGAAAACAAGCAACATTGACTTCATCCTCTGCACTGGGAAGAACTCTGACAAGTGTCATATCAGAAACTCTGTAGACCTGTTCAAGCAACTTATATTTCAGGGACAAAAAGTACAGATAGACCAAAACAACCACATTATCTAAGATCCATTTGGTACCATTACAATTCACGGAAACAAAGATTTTTAAACTCCAGCAGAAGCAACCATGCTGTGATAGAAAATATTTTGATGTACTATTTCATGAGTTTCCCCTTCAGTTTGGATCTGGCCTCAGTATTCCCTAAAGTTTGACTATTGACGATTTTCAAATATTTGCAGCACCCTCCAGTGGATTATTCCAAATTGACATGAATCAATAGCCTCCATGCATGTGATTGTGATTGGACCTTGGGTGGTACTGCTGGCCCGGGGTGTCATTTCCATTTCCACAATTAAATGCACCCCTTCTTCCAAAACATCTAAGAGTGTGCACTCTCCAGTTGCGAGATGCATTTTTAGGTTTACTACAAGCATTCTGCACATGATGAAGGTGACCCCACGAACAGACAGTCATCTGAGTGCAATATAATAATTTTCCAGGTTTACTACTAGCATTCTACACATGATGAAGGTGACCCCACCAAAACAGTCATCCGAGTGCAATATTATAATTTTCCATTAACTTTCCAGAAATTTGCAGGGAAGGCATGCAGCAGGTTAGCAGATCAATGCACATATCCAACGTCCAGTCTCAAATCCAATATACCAAATTGCTGAGGAACACTAAGCTAAGCAATTATTACAGATTTTAGTAGAATAGTGATTACATCTCAAGCACAGAATTTATTTGGGACCAGCGGGACATTCCATAAATACTTTTCTGCCCATTTTTTAGACATAATCAGTTATAAGTGTTCTGTCAAATATTAGTAAACCATGGCTCAACTTCAATTTTCTGGTGGCAAATGTGTTTTATCAAGCAGCTTAACAAGTTAACTATGAACAATAGCTTCTGTTTTTACCATGTATCAACCGTCAGTTGTGGTCCATGATCAAGTTCAACTATTTTCTACCAATATCCCCAAAAGCTTTTAGCTTCTCATGGTAAAAATAATCATTACAGCAATTTGTTTCAGTATTTTTCCCACACAGTGTAACAATCTTATTCAAGCTTTGAACAATTAAATGGTTCAGGAAGGGTTCAAAGAACTTCATTGACATATTAGTTCAAGTCTCTAGGCTAGATCTCCTTTTCAGCCTTGTGGAGCCAATATAAAATTCAAAGTGCACAAATGAGGGAGAAAAATCTTGACATTGCATATATCTAAGAAACTGATTATCTATCTACGAGCAGCAACTAATTTTACCTCTAATATGGTGTAAATAGGGACTGCAGTCTCCCCATCAACAACAACACTCTTAAGAAGAGTATTATGACGACGGCCGTAGGCAAGTAACAGATGTTCTGAAGTCGGAGAGAACTGCATTGCATTAAATATGAAGAGCTCAATATTAATCATGAAGACTATAAAAGTAATCATTTATTACACTATTTTTGGCTTATTTTATGGTGTGCATTTTAATTCACTTTCATCAATTTAAACCTCATGTATGAATTGATATCAACTCAAGTAATCTATAGGTATTATTTCTAAGCTTTGTCAAAATCTTATAAATAAAATATCAAAAATAAGGGTAGGCTATATTTTGATTTCTGAGATCAGGTTCAAACATCTCTCCCTTTTAAATCTTCCAAAATTGCAGAATCACCTAAGAGCTTTGCATTTTTTTTCTCATCTACGTGACATATGATCTGAGCCATAGTGGTTCAACCAAAGTCATGTCTTGCCAAAAGAGGTCACTAAAGCATGGTGGTGAATTGGTCATAGGTAGAAGGCAGTGTCAGGCCACCTCAGTCACTCTCTAAACAAGTTGAATTTAGGTTGAGTGTGTAGGGAAAGACTGAAGAAAGCCCAATTCCAGCCACCTCCCACCCATATTAAGTCACTGGCATGTTCATCCTTCAACAGCAATTTTATGGATGGGTCTATTTCAAAAATTAAATTGAAAACCAATATTCTTAGCAGATTTGAGAAATAGCAAATGAGAAAACAGGAAGATTCATGGAACCAAAGTCCAATCTTTGGCACTAAATGCATTCTTCGTAATAAAAAAGTCAGGACCAAACTTCAGTTCATTGCACTCATTATTTAAACCATATAAATTGTCAAGAATTGGAGGTTCAAGATCATTAAACATAGGCAAGTTAGTTCCATCACTTCTTGCAGAAACCAAGGTACACATCAGATAACACTTCATAAGACAGTTTACTCTTCAGCAACAAAATATAAGGGTGTTAGCCAACACCTCAATTTCTCATACCATGTGTTTGGACTGAGGGATTGGCAGTGGAAGGTTATGGAAAGATAGACTAAATCCCTCTTTGGTAATATATATTTATATATAGAAGGGTTATGGAAGGATAAGTTATCCCTCCGTAACCCTCCAACAATCAAAATTTTCGTCCTCCAACGTGGGGAATAGGGAGGTTAGGGACACATGTTAAATTTACAATACAACCCTTCAATTCTATGGTTAGAGGGGATCATGAAGGGTACATCAACCCTCTTTAACCTTTGTTGTCCTTCCCCTTTGTAATACTATTCAAAGTATTATTTCTTATCCCTCTATAGCCCCATACCTCTCCTCTCATCCCCACCCCTTTCCTCAATATCCCTCAATCCAAGCATATTGTGAGAGAAGGGCAAATAGGTGATTTTTGTTTTTTATCTTCTTTGAGGCATAATATAGTCAAGAAACTTAAGAGGCTATATTATACCATAAGGTTCACTGCCTCCACATTACATAGTAGGTAAATATTAAAAAGTGAAGCACAAAAGAGAACTACTATTAACCAGCAAACCTGGATGGAAGTTAAACAGTGGGCAGCTCTTATTCTCCTTGATGCTAGCACCAAACCAAATCTGAATGAACAATTGTGCATATTAAGTCACAATGGAAAGAATGGGAAATGCACCGGGAGGTCATTAAGGTAAATCAAACAGTATGAATAAGATATGGGCAAAATAGTACGTTGCCTCCTCCAGAGAATAAATCCTAAGCTCATATACAACTTGATGAGCTGAAATAGGATGTCTTGTTGGTGAAGTTGCTGCCCCAGCTGGGTCTTGGTTGACCTGGCCGTGCAATCCAGTATCTGATTCCAATTGAGGCAGCAGGCATGCAACACAGGCTGCCAAAAATCTCCCACAAGGAGAAAAATGAGCCCCCATTTCACTGAAAGACAATTATAAGGAGCAAGAATTTAATTAGATTCATGTGGCAAAAGTTTTCAAAGCAGGGCATAAATGACAGATAAATTAAAATATCAGTATCATGAATGTCAAAATAATGAAGTGAGGTATCACTTGATCAAGAAGTGGTTTGATGCTGAAGGTTTCCCCAAGTCAAGAAAATGAAGTTGGAAAGATGATAATAAGTTCATACCTACAAAGAACTGCATGTAGAATTGTCAGTCGACATTTCCCAGTATCTAGTGGTGCACATGGATCTTTCTCATCATGAGACCATATTCTCAATTTCACTGTGCATGGTAACTCTGTAGATGCTGCTGCTGCAAGCGATGCAGCAAGCTCAGATCGAAGTCTATTTACAACAACTTGATTTTCACTTATATCATGAGCAGTATTTCCATAAACAGGTCCTTCATTTGTTCCAGCTAAAGGAATTGCCCTAGATCGTGAAGAGCGATATCGAGGAGAAGGCCTTCCAGCAAGACGAGATGGATTTATACCACTAGATATAGCTGAAGAGGGAACAAGGCTCCCTATATCACCAAAAACAGGTGGAGTTTCATGTGCTCCAGCTGTTTCTTGATGCACAGCACGTGTACCAGCTTGGGTCTGACCAATTAGCCATCCTTGCAAGAAAGGTAGCTCCCAGTATCTTGAATCACCAAAAGGTAAATGTTGATTGCTTCTTCCCTCAGTTTGTACATCCATAGCCTCCACATTTTCTAATGCAGATTGAGACACTTGAGTCTCCATTTCACTGGGAAAAGAGTTTGTCCCAATTTCTTCATGCACAGGAGGGTTATTAGGCTCAACAGGGGATAACAGAAGTTCATACTGCCCAGATGGTGTTGAGTATGTTAGAAGGCGCACTGAAGCAGAAAGATCCACCCTCTGCTGTCCATTGATCAATGCAACATCCTCATCAACGTGCTGTACAGATATTCTTTCATCATCTCTGCCAATGGAGGGCCACATCATTGATGGAGAAGGCATGAGTGGCAGCTCATCCGCCAAAGCAGAACCAGAATAACCACTTGAATGAGCATCTGCAAAGTACACCATGGCAGGGGGATAGTGCAAATAACCAGGAGAAGTTGCAAGGCTCATTTGTGAGTCAGATGAGTCAAGGTCATTGACCTGCAAGTTTTAAAAAATAATAATCAGTGGCTTGTGAATAGAGAAACAGAGATTTCAGATCAGCATGAATTTCACCTCTGCAGTTAAAAGAAATGGAGCTGCATGTGGGTGAAAATGGACAGCCCGAAGCGACCGCTTTGTCCTCAAGACTATAGCAGGTGATGATGCTTCTCCTCTTCGGTTGTAGTGCCATATATATAACTGGTAAGAAGAACAAATGTCAATGAATGTCAAAATAAGTGCAGGATAGTAATCTGTAAAGAACTTTAAGAAGCCACAACCTTATGACCAGATGCTACGGCAAGAAGCTCTCCTCGGGCATGAAAAGCAATAGAAGAAATAGGTCGGTCTGCAGGGAGGTTAAAAATCATTAGAACTACTCAGAATTGTTGAAACATTAAAATTTAGGAAATATAACTGATTTCCTAGAGTAATTACAGAAGTCACGTGATCCTATGCATTCAGCGGTGTTTGCATCCCAAAGGCGTACTTCATGATCCAAACTGCCACTTGCAAGGATCTCTGAGTTCAGAGGATGGAACCTGACCTGAAATTCCACTACCTCTTCACGTAAAAATTAAGAATGAAGAATGATATCATCTATGATATATATAGTTTTGGAAACCATATTGTCAAGAAAGATTTACAGGATTGACATAGAGTGCATGAGACACAATGGTATACCACAAAATATTAGACAAGGCAAGAAAATGACAAAGCCCATACATGCAGCAGAGTAACTGAGCACAATGCAAAGAAGGTCCAACATATTGCAAATGAGAATATTTAAAAAAGAAACAAAGAAAAGAAAAGGCCTACAAAGAATAATGAGTTCAATATCATCCTGCAAATTAATTTTTTCAACTTTATTTCGAGCAGAACCATTTTATGAAACTGCTGACAGAAATTTTAATTCTAACATGCGCATAAACACACGCATCACTTCTATTACTGTATGAGAATAGTATCTTCAACATCATTCCCACCATAAATTAAAAGGTCTAAAAAAGGACCTTCAACATTTTTTTATGAGTAATTACAAAGGACCTTTGATCTCAAGAATCATCAGTTCAAGCCTAATAGTTAATCAAGACTAACTCAGTTATGGGACAAATTCTATCTCATACAGTTATTTCTTCCGTATCCAAATAATTGAATACTGATAATCTCTCCTTTCTCACATATCTCTCCTTTCTTCAGTTTTCAATGCTGAACATCTTTCACATGGGTACAGCATATATCACCAGTTTCACTTACAAAAAACAGAAAGAGATGATGACACAGATGCAGATTTTACATTTCAGATTTACTTTTATCATTAACATTAGCATTTCATCCAATAAAATAATTAAAATTTTGAGGTCCAGCTAATCCTCCAATACAAAAGCTTTCTAACTGGGATAGACTTTTAGTACAGATGATTATTATTCAAATAAAATCATGGTGTGTCCAATTTTAAAAACTTAATAAAAATTCCTAAAGAAAGTACCACTTGAAGGAACATTTTTGCAGGTGCAAGTATTTCCATTACGATATCTAGGCTTCACAGCTTAAGAGAACTATGATTATGTGTTTCAAAAACACTATCATCCATAAATTGACAGCACAACAACATCACTGAAGTACTTAATTTGACAAAATGTTCAATCATAAAAATTAGATTAGATATAACAGGCAGCTATAATTTCATTTTTTTATGACTGATAACAGACAGCTATAATACTGGGACTTGCACCTTGTCAAATGAAATACTGTGAGAGAATAAACTGATATTTGGAAAGTTATTAAAATAAAGGCTTACCACCCATGGTGTTCTCCGATGACCTGTCAAAACCTTTAAGCAGCTCCCAGTTTGACAATCGATAATTTTTACTGTATGATCTCCACTACCAAAAACAAGCATAATGCCAACAATTACGGAGTACTATTTGTTAAAATCAGCACTTATCAAATGATCAATCAACACATTTTTCAGGACAACATTTAGAACTTACTGGGTAGAAGCTAGAGTTTTTCCATCAGGGCTAAAGGCTGCTGCAATTGTTGATCTTGGAGGGGGTAACAGTGGGCAATATTTAGCAGATAAATTTTGCAATGACTCTGCTTCCAACCTAAACAATATGAACTTATTGATAAATATCTTATCAATAAACTAAGCAAGGAAACTCTCTGCCTTTGCAATCACCACACTTCTAACCAGCTGCAAAGGGATATCTGAAATTTACAAAGAATGCTTAAAAGAAATAGAAATCACCATGAAATTAGAGAATGTCTAGCATCACTATGTGCTCCACTACCAAGCCGGAAGGGATATACTGGAGGTCCTCTCCATAATTTCTTGGGGGAATGTTTTGTCCGAGGAGAAACCTCTCTCTGTGCTAGAATTTTGAAGACGTTTGCGCCACTGGCAGGGAAAAATGAAAGAATTCATGACCATATAATTTCTGTTAGAGGTGGCATATATTTGCCATGCTACATACTCACTCTATGATATTGCCAAAGATGTAGCAGCAACTAGTTCATGAAATATATCAGTCTTTCCCACAAAATCTAAATATAAGGCATTTTTAGTAAGACTATTGTACCTATAATAAGTGGGAGTCAGCAATTTTTTTATGCAGGAACATAGAAAAGAATGACAACATTATTGTGCTTTTCAAATTGTCCACTGCCAAAAATTTAAAATGGAAATATAAAACATAGGGAAAAACATGTCATTGTAATCATAAAAAATTAATAAGGTATGCCCTATAGGATATAATGAGAATGCAACACCATGTTTCCAAGAGAGAGGCAACTTTTGCAAGATCACTAACATATTTAAAACCAAGACAAAATTAACAGCAAGATATTTGCATGATCTGAAGTATTTTATGTGCAATAGTTTCCAATTGATACTACATAACCGATACACATTTAAAACAAATAATAATAGGAATGCTAATATCTGAAAATCAATGAATACAAATAAATCAGGGTCCACAAACTCCGTGGAAATATCACCTATTCACACAAGCTCAGCTAAACTTTATAAGTATCCCCCATAATCACTTCCAAAATAAGTCCAAGCAATAACAATCTCCTCTTGTAAAATCATATATCTATCTATATCACTATATTGAAAGCCAATAGCATTTTTCGTCTCTTTTTCTCTTTCCAATATTACACTTGAACTTCAATTCACTTTTATTGTGTACTAAGGATTTTATTCGAGCTTTGGTAACTCCCAGCTGAAAGGTAACTGCCTCCACTTTTTCCTTCCCCCTTTGGTAACTCCCAACTACCTTTTATCCTCTCTCTATGATTTCCTCATGTCTTCAGCCAGGGCTCCCAGTAAACACTGGAACATATATGCCATCTGTTTTTTATGTTTTTATGGCATGCATAATCAGATAAATTGTTCAACCTCTCTATATCAGTTTTTCAAAATTTCAGCTGCATGTATGATTCCATCGTACATCGCATGGGTAATTTACTAGTCTCCTTAATTAAAGCATCAGAAAAATTCGACATTATGAATTTGAATTCAGAGTAAGCTCACAAAATTAGAATACTGAACCCTATATTGGAAAACAGGTTATTTATCAACACACTGATGCAATTTATTCAGTAAAATCTCTGTCATAAAAATCTAGCACCAAAACCCTCAAGTAGGTACAAGCAATATAGACAGCCCGATTATGAAATGATCCACAAGAACCACATGTAGCAAGACTTCCAAACCCTTAAGAAGATTCTTCAACATAAAACAACCCTAAGCCACAACAAGATACGAGATACAGGTATCGATCAAAATTGAGACAACACAGTCCAAATTTTACCAGAATTGGCAGCTCATGATCCATAATTCAAACAGAATTACCAAATCTATCCGATTAAAATAGATCGGCATCTATTATCACCTCTGACGCACGGCAGATTGCCCGGGGCCAGCCTGAGGGGACTGCATGGGCTGCTGGTGGTGGTGCGAAATCGAGGTAGACGAGGTATTTGCTAAATCCGAGAAGAATGGAGAGCTCATTCTTTCGCCTACCAAACAAATCTCATGCTCGGGAACTCGCCGGCATCATGTCCACAAATTCGGATTAGCTCAATTTCGTAGATAGCTCAAATCAACATATAGACCGCCATTGACTGCCGCTTGGTGAAGCTTCCAGATTGAAATTTATAACTTAGGGTGAAGAATTTGCAATTTGATCCTGTGGGGCTCGCGATTGGATCGAGAAATTCTGAAAGTAGAAGAAAAAGAAGACGCGGAGAAGGACGGGAGGAGAAGGAACTAAAACCTAAAAGCAGTTGCACGATATCGTTTTTGTTTTCAAGTGTTTTCCGTTTTTCTCATTTTCTCTTTATTATTATTTGGAATTTTATCCGATCTGTCCAAAATGCCCCTGTGGACCCTCGCAAAGCAATCGTCACAATGGCGCGTGGGTGCGCTATCGGCTGATCCGCGGCTCCATCTCCCGACGAGATTTTTCTTTATAAATATCCGCCGGACCATAAAATTAACTCATCAAGGCCTAGGGTGTGCCGAGAATCGAAAAAACCGAATCACAACTGATTAAAAAAAAAATTCCGGTTTGTTGGATACTATATAAATTCAAGTGATTTTTTTAGATATAAAACCACTTAGAAAAATCGGGCAGAACTAAAAAAACCGACGGGCCCAAGAATAGCCGAAATCCTACAATTATATTTACAAATTTGTATTATTAATTATAAGCACACACTTAATATTCATAATTTTACTCCCTTATTATGCACTTAATCTTCACAAGGTTAATCTTTTTATTGTGCATTTAAAAGAATTTATTTTTAATTATTTCGTTATTATTCTAATTAATTTCATATATTAATTTATTCAAAATAATAATATTTTAACAATATTTGTAATAAAAATCGGAGAGCTAAAAAACCTCCTAATACTACACCCGAAACAGTTGGCTTTTATGACACATGATAGTTTTTGTTAAAGTTTTTTGAGTATGAAAAAATAGCCCAAAAAAGTCGAGCCCAACTATTTACGAAAAAGCCACCCGACCCACACCATTTTCATCCCGACCCATTTATGAAAGGAAGAACATTCTAGTTTGTTTTGTTTTCCTTGCTAATTATATACAAACTAGACATTAATTTCTATTGCACATTTATATATTATCTCAATAGAATTTATTACAAATGTTGATTTAAGTATGATTAAAGTAATTAAATATAATTTCTTTTAAAATTAAATCAAATAGAATTGAGAAGTTTAATTTAAATATGTATATTGGTTGATTTTCTAAATTAGAATAGATCATTTGAATTTAGAAAAATAATATATATAATTTATTATAATTTTAAGTGGTAATTATGATGGTAAGAACAGTTCTACAATTTAATATTTATCTATCATTTTTTTATTAGTTAAATTTATATTTTGTTGAGGACATTTTGAAAAATACAAAAATGAGACCAATTAATTCCATGTTTACTTCAATAATATAAATAGATGAGTGATAAATTCCTTTTTATTCTTGGTTAATTATTATTAGGGTCTTCTAATGGGAATAGGATTAGACCCTGCAAAATGGACCGGCCTAAAATTATGGCCCGCAAAGATTTGCTTGGGCCAAAAGCCAAGGTTTTCGGGCCACCTAAAACAAAGCTCGTCTCGTCTCAAATGATGAGAAATATTTATAAAATAAAATGAAAAATTATAAGAAAATTGGAAAAAGTAATTAATTATTTCAAAAATAATTATATTTTAATATTATGTTAATATTTTCATAAAATTAATGTAAAAATTAGATTAATTAGTCAATTATAATACTTAAAAGTTCAACTTATAAGTATAAAATTATTTTAATTTATTTATCAAAATGATTATTTTCCTTAATTCGGCCCTAGCCGAGTGGCCTAAAGCAGGAATAGGCTATGTAATCTCTTAACTTATTTGAAATTAATTATATCTACTATATGAAAATTTCAAGTCAAAACATATGTTATAAATTTTGGAAAAACTCAAGTTCTTTTCAAATAGAAATAAAATCTAACTATCAAAAATCTTGTCAATCCTCACTATCAAAAGCTATTACTTATCGTGCAATCATACTAATTTCATGCTGCTTGAAAAGATATTATGCAAAATAAATGAACTACATCTTAATAAGTATAAATTTTCAATATAAAATAACAAATTAACATATATAGCTAACAACTTTCATAACAAAATATATATGTAATATGATACATTACCAAAAAAATATATGTAACATAATAAGATAAGCAAATCTATAACCATAGTTAATATCATCTGATATGTTAATGTATAGTTACAATTAATATGAACTGTGATCAATGCATGTGCAACCCTAGGAACCAACACATGTGACAATCTATGAACCAATGCATGTGACGAATACCCATTGGCTAGTGGATCACTTATCATTTTTTAGAATCACTCCATCCCTTGTGGGGCATCCCTTATCGATGACATTTTTATTTTACCATTTTGAGTATCACTTCATCCATTATTGGCATCTCTTATAAGGAACACTTTTACTATATCTGATCGCATATCACTCCATCTCTTGCAGAGCATCTCTTATAGGAAATACTTTCATTTTATCCTTTCAGGTATCACTTCATCCCTTATGGGCATAATACAAATGATATGCATGCATACAATTATGCTTTATTTTAACTTGATCCATATGAATGAGAAAAACTCAAACGATTAGCACAGTCACACATTATATCAACACAATTGCATTAGACAATATATCCACACTCAATCAAAAATATATTTAAATGGCACATTCATATTATTAATAATAGGATTGCATCAATTAATATAGTAGTTGCATAATCAAATCAATTAATTGTCATTTTAACACTTCAAAATATATGCATATTAACAAGTATTGTGGTGCTTAGTCAAACTAATTCATATATCACACTCACTTCATAACAATAGAATTCCATCAGATAATGTAGCCATCTAATCAAATCAATCAATCACATTAACACTATGAAACATATGGATACTAAACAAATATTGCAACAATATAATGTTTATATAAACAAATATGTTAACAAACACATTATTCTAAGATAGAAAAGAGTATTTACAATTTATCCAATAGACTCATTCACTAAACTTACACATCAAAACGTTCTATCTCAGCCTTTATGATTCCTATATAGCATAACCAACTTGAATAAGAGATCAAATCATTCTTTTACATATTTCTTCACCCCATAATCCACTTATTACTTCATTTATCCTATTGTTACATTTCAAACTGCATCAATTGAATCTAACTACCCATTCATAATAAGCATGACACTATATTCATAGTTTTGTTTATTTCACTTCAAATGACAATAATACGTAACAATCAAAATTTTCAATTATATGTTTGAGTTAAACTAGTGTATATGCCCAAGTTTTGACTTGTCCTTGCGACAAAGGCTGGCCTATGCATAGCAAACTCCCAATGGTTGTACCTCTAGGCTAAATCACACATTTGCATGCTATTATTACAATTATAGAAACTCAATTGCACATTAGACAAGGATCATTGCCTTGCAACCCTGAACCAAATTGCCTTAGAATCCCTATAACTGACCCAAAGTCCAGTGAAATGCAAGAGAATGAAAAGTAGAAGGGCTAGAATGTAATAGAATAGGCAGTTTGAGGACTAAATTGTAAAAAAGTAAGGAATTGAGGGGTAACTAATCAGGTTACTTGAAAAACGTCATTTGTGATGTCAAATGATTAGACCCCGACAAAAAGCTACAAGGGTAGAGAATAACCTAATTAGGTCACCTTTGCCTTATAGTGGCAGACACTAATTATGCAGTCCTTAATTTTTCTCAACTTGATCTATTATGAGTATTATAGAAAATACTATGGGGGTACATTTACCTTGTTAGACCCTCCATTGGGTTAAAACCTTATTACAAGTACAACACTCTATCCTCGAACAATGATGACTTTATTAGTGGCAAATAGTCTATTGATCATAGTGTTAATCAAATTGGTTGAACTATATTCAGTCTCATATAGTAAAGCATTCTGCTAGTCATGGAACATATACGTTTTGTTTGGTTCAGGACAACTTTGTTCTAGTACCAAGTCCCACCTTGTTCATCCTATGCAATGACATAAATTCTAAAAATAATTTTTTATGTGGGCCTATTTGAACTTTGTCTACTTGAATCTTGCGACAAGTCACCCATAGCACCCTGGGTCTAACCAAATCAATGAGTGATTGATTATCTAGATGATATTAGATGGGACAATATGACATCATCACTAATATCACCTAAATGAATGTTAGATGGGTTGGGCCAATATAGTCCCTACAAAACATGTTGAATAGTGAATCGAAGTATTCATGAGTTTAGGACTGTGTGTCTAAGCTTTTCCTTTTTAGAGGTTTAGGTTTGTTAACCTTAATTTCTAAGTTAAGGATGGTATGTCTAGGCTTTTCCTATATCAAGGTTAGGTTTGTCACCTTTCTTTTCCCGAATCCAAGACCATGTGTCTAGACTACAAGAAATCTTATATATTGTGACGAATTTTATTATCACAAACTTAATTTTGTCATAACAAATACAGTATATAGTGACAGAACATAATTTCATCACAACAAATATGATATTGTGACAAATTTTATTTCATCACTAAATTTTGTCACTATTAATGTATGTTTTGTGATGATATTTGATTTTGCCATTATATTTTATCACGATTAGTTAGACTACAAAATTTTGTAATGTATTTTTTGTATTATTTTGATTAATATATTTACCAATAACAAATTTGTCACTATAATTGAAATTTACACATATTATGACAAAATAACAAAATCAGAAAAATATAATATTTAATATACTAATAAAGTAATAATTATTAAAATATTTAATAGAAGATATTATGACAAATATTTAAATATTTTATATGACTGCATCTATTAGTGTATCAGGTGAATCAAATTAATAAAACCAATAATTGTTACTTTTTTATCAAAATAATAAACATGAAATTTATATTTAATATATGATATAGTTAAAATTTTGACATTATTGATTTTTATATAAACATATATAAATATATATGATTGAAATTTTACTTTATCTATATTATTTTTAAAAGATAGAAGGTAGTCGATTTTATTTTTAAAAATTTTAATAAACGTAAATTTTACTAAAAATGATAAATTTGGAATTAAAATGTGAAATTACTCTAATAATCACAAATACTAATAAAACATAATTTGTTTTGTTTTTTTTATCTTCTTTTTAGTTTACATTTTGTATTTATTAATTTTAACTAAAACATCAGGACTTTTCAATTTTAACTAATTCACTCCTAGAAAATATGTATTCATTAAACAATTATAATTAGTTAGTTATTTTAATTAATTTTGAACTGATATTTTAAAATAATTTCATTGAAATAATATGTATAGTACAAATTAGTAGCTAATATTATCTTTAAATAAGAATTTAAATTTAATTTCTACAAAAGCCTCTATTGTTTTTGGTAATTATATACAATAATTTGTCTCTTTCTTAGTGTCTATATTTTATTTACAATTGTAATTATCTCAAGAACTGCCCTTTTTGCACGGATTGCTCTTTTCTTTTTCAACTTCATTGATCAATTAATTATATGATTTTTAACAAATGACAGAAAGTAAAATATATTACTCATATTAGAGAAGACAAAATCTAACCATTTTAAAACCATTAAACTATTCATTTTTTAGGTCATTAAAATATAAACATTCAAAAAGAAAAGTTCTATCTTTTTTCACTTATAACCACCTCGATTTGGCTCAAAAAAAAGTTTCGCACTTCAATTTCAACTTAAAAGCAGGCAAGTTATACTAAGAGGTTCATAAATTTTAAGTATGAAATTAATCAAGTTAAGTCAACAAAAAATAGAACAAAAATACATCACAAACATCATCAAGTTAGCTTGATTTAAGTACTTTTTGGGACTCAAAATTCATTTTGATTAGTTAATTACGATTTTTCCAACACAGGCTTGCAAATTGTGAATAATGATTGTGTCTTAACACATTTTGGAAAAAAAATAACCACTTGAAGGAGTGTTAATTTTAAACGAAATAATTGTCACTTGATTTTAACTAGAAACAAATTAAAAAAGAAAACGTTCGTAAAAATGACTAAATCAAAGATGATCCAATTTTAATTAACAATCGCAAATATCCCGATTTAAAAATATTGTTGGGGTTGGGGCAATTTGGGTCAAAAATATGAATCTTATAAATCAACGGGGCATTTCACGAAATTCTTTTCATAAGGTGAAAAATTTAATACACTTTTTGTTTGAAAATTATTCAAATGAAAAAAAAGAAAAGAAAAAGAATGATTTTCTAGGGTTTTGGAAAGGGGTTGGCATTGAACGGCTCGGAGCTCGAAGGCAGACCGAGAAGGGAGGCTCTGCTGTTAGCGTTTCTTCCTTCATTTGTCCCTCTTTCCGATCATTCCTCAAGAGCCACTGCTCGGACTGCTGAACCCCAACCTTTCCCTGTGCGTTGCTGCTTTCCCCCTCCTCGCCCATGTTGCTGATGCAGCTCGGGTCACCATTTACCCACTGCTGCAGCTTGGTTGTTGCTTCCTGCCTATGCTGTTGCCTTCAACGCCGGCCTGCTCTACGGCGGCTCGCTGGAGCTGCTGCTCGCCCTTCCACAGCCCGCTACTGCTGCCGCTAACTCTCCTCTCTTGCCCTCGGAGAGCTCTCCTTTGTAGCTTTCTCCTTCAGCTCGTCCTTTGATCACTGCTGTGGACCGAGGTAGAAGCTGCTATTTGCTGTCCTCTACTGCTTGGTTTTTGGTTGAACTCCCCTGTTCCTTTCTTTGTTCGGTAGTTGTTGATTTCTACTCAATCTCGTCGTTGTTTAGTCAGACATACTGCTTGTTTATCATTTTTGTCATTATGTGTTAACATAGTTTTATCCTATTATCGTAGAAAGAATGCAGAGAAATTGGATGAAATTGAAGGATCATTTTTGCCAAGAATATGTTGAAGGGGTTAAGGAGTTTATGCGTGTGGCAGCTCAATACGTCGGATCAGGTAATAGGGTCTGATGCCCCGGCAAAAGATGCAATAACTGCTATGTTAGGCAATTGTCTGATGTTAAGAAGCATTTGCTTTTATTTGGAATTTTGGAAAACTATAATCCTTGGGTTCATCATGGTGAATAGTTTCAATTTGTTGATCATAGTCTCACTGCTGTGCATTCTCAAGATCTACATACATTTGAAGATCAATGCGAGGAAAGATATAATGATATTTCAGAAATGTTAGAAGATCTTCATAGAGGTACACTTCGACAATCTTCAGCTGAAACTACTGCACATGAAAATGCATAAGATAATATGGTGGAGTTGAGAGATCAGCTAGATTGCTTAATGATGCTAATTGTGAGTTATATCCTGGTTGTTCAAAATACTCCAAGTTATCATTCCTTCTGAAAATGGTTCATATTAAATCATTGACCAATAGTAGAAATAAGGCCTTTGATATGAACTTGGAATTATTCAGAGATACGCTTCCGATGGGTGAGACACTTCCCAAATCCTACCACGATGTGAAAAAATTATTGCGTGATTTGGGGCTTGGTTATATAAAGATTGATGTATGTCAAAATGATTGTGTACTGTTTTAGAAGGAAAATGAAAATTTGGATAAGTGTCCTAATCCAGATTGTTGTGCTCCTGAATGGAAATACAATGCTATTAAGCGTAAAAGGATTCCTTATAAGGTTCTACGATACTTTCCTGTCAAGTCTAGACTTCAACGTTTCTTCTTATCCAAAGAGATAGTAGAGGACATGAGATGGCATAAGGAGAAACGTGTTCAAGATAATATAATTAGACATCCTGCTGATGGTATAGCATGGCAGGATTTTGACAAGAAATATGATTGGTTTGCACGAGATCCTCGAAATATTTGTTTAGGTTTGGCTAGTGATGGGTTCAATCCTTTTGGTAACATGAGTACAAGTTATAGTATGTGGCCAGTATTCTTGATCCATTATAACCTACCCCCATGGAAGTGTATGAAAGAACAATTTATCTTGTTAAGTTTGCTTATAACTGGTAAGGAATATCCTGGCAATGATATTGACGTATACTTGTGACCATTAATTGATGATTTGAAGGAATTATGGGAGGAAGGAATAGAGATTTATGATGTGTATGGGAATGAGAAATTTTGTTTGTATGTTGTATTGCTCTAGACTATAAATGACTTTCCAGCTTATACAATGTTATCTGGTTGGAGCATCAAAGGGAAGTTGGTTTGTCTAGTATGTAATAAGGATACATGTTCATTTACATTAAAAAATGGACAAAAGCAATGTTACATGGGTCATTGGAGATATTTAGATTCACAGCATCCGTGGCGTAGGAGCAAAACATTTGATGGGAAGTTGGAGTATAGATCAAAATCGAAAGAGATAACTGGTGAAGATGTTCTAAGACAACTTATGTAGGTAAACAATGTAAGATTTGGGAAGCCACCAAATCAACCAAGGAGAAGATGTGCAGATGGTGAGCTGAATTGGACAAAGAGGAGTATATTTTTTGAGTTGCCTTATTGAAAAATGTTGAAGTTACGACACAATTTGGATGTTACGCATATAGAAAAAATATATGTGAGAACATTTTGTGTACATTGATGAATATTGAGAAAAACACTAAGGGTAATATCAAAAGCTCGACTAGATTTAGAAGACTTGGGTATGCGGAAGGAGTTGCATTTACAGCGAGATGGTGATAAGTTTTGGATTCCTCAGGCTTGTTACACACTTACATTGCAAGAGAGATGAAAATTCTGTGACAGGTTGGGATGAGTCAAGTTGTCTGATGGATATGGATCGAAGTTTTCTAGAGTTGTAAGTCATGACTTTGGCAAGATTTCCAATATGAAAAGTCATGACTACCTCATTTTTGCAGCAACTGATGTGAATCTGGCTACGCATCAAAGCATCAACTTCATCACCAAGTGTCTCTAATAATAATACATCAAGTATCAAGATTCAAGCTCATGATTACTGCATATGGATGCAAGAATGTTGTAAAATATGAAGGTTTTTAGAAGATATTGTGCTGAAATATTATCGTGATTGAGCACATATCACTTTCCTATTTTGTTTAGATAGCATATATGTTAGGATTTCTAGTTGCTAAATTTGCATGTTTCCTTTATTTTAGTTGGGTAAATTACACAATCGGTATAAAATGTTTTGACAATGTAACACTTTGGTACAAAATGTTTAAAATGTAACTTGGTGATACATTTTCTTTCAAACATGTAATACTTTAGTACATTCCGTTAATTTTTTATTAACGCCGTTAATTTTTGATGACGTGTACGATCTACGTGGTATTCCTTGATGACGTGGTTTCATATTTTAAATATGTGGATTGCCACGTGGCACATGATGGGACCCATTATTTTTTTTGTTCATTTTTCTCTTTGCACCTCTCTCTCTCTCTCTCTCTTAGCTTTCTCTCACTCGGCTCTCTCTCCCGCTCTCTCTCTCGCTCAACTCTCTCTCCCTCTCGCTCTCTCACTCGGCTCTCTCTCCCTCTCTCTCTCTCACTTGGCTCTCTCTCGGCTCTCTCTTCGTCTCCCTCTCTCTCTCGACTCTCTCTCCCTCTCCCTCTCTCTCGGCTCTCTCTCTTTCTCTCTCTCTCGCCCCCCCATACGTTGGGTATCCATCGACCCGTGCTCATTCTTGTATCTGGAGCAAATTTTCATTTTTTTCCTGTGTGAGAGATTGAGTAGGAAGGGATGGAACCATCGTTGAATCTTCCTTGGTCCAAGCTTGGGTGGAGAGTAATAAGAAAGGGAACAAAATCAAATCGATTAGGGTCAATCAATCAATTTGTGTTAGTAATTGGAGTCTTTTGTTTATATATATATAAACAAGAGAGAGAGAGGGAGAGGGAGAGGGAGAGAGAGTCGAGAGAGATAGGGAGATGGAGAGAGAGCCGAGAGAGAGAAAGAGAGAGAGAGCCGAGAGAGAGAGAAAGAGAGAGAGCCGAGAGAGACAAAGAGATCCGAGCGAGAGAGAGAGGGAGAGAGAGAGCCAAGTGAGAGAGAGAGAGGGAGAGAGGGAGAGAGAGCCAAGTGAGAGAGGGAGAGGGAGAGAGAGTCGAGCGAGAGAGAGAGCGGGAGAGAGAGCCAAGTGAGAGAAAGGGAGAGAGAGAGAGAGGTGTGGAGAGAGAAATGAATAAAAAATAGTGGGTCCCACCATATGTCACGTGGCAATCCACATATTTAAAATATGAAGTTACGTCATCAAGGAATGCTATGTAGACCGTACACGTCATCAAAAGTTAACGGCGTTAATAAAAAATTAACGGAATGTACTAAAGTATTACATATTTGAAAGAAAATGTATCACCGAGTTACATTTTAAACATTTTGTACCAAAGTGTTACATTGTCAAAACGTTTTGTACCAATTGTGTAATTTACCCTATTTTAGTTTCCCAACCTATAGGAACACTTTAGGAAACACAATGAATTGCAAATATTGAAAATTGACCTATTTAAAGGCTTGTAATAGAGCTTGGAGGAAGAGGGACGCACGAAGAGTTTTCTTTTATGAATAAGATGTGAGGTTTTACTCCCTCTTTGGTTCTTGATGAACTTATCGGAGTCTTCCGTGGCGTTCACCCTCGACTTATCAATCAACCGTTCCATAGTTAATTGTGGCGTCTTCACTATACCAAGGTTCTTACCTTTTTATAGGTAATGGGTCGCAGTTCTACCGAGTCTACTATCGAACATGATTTTTGGTGATCACATTCGATTTGGGTCTTATCATGGGTTGGTAAGGTTCTTTTTCCACGTTTGGTGTTGGGTCTTATTGCAAGTTGGTGGCGTTCTTATCATGTTTGATATTGGGTTTCACCACGGGTCAGTAAGGATCACTTCATTTGGTATTAGAGCCAATGTTCTATGTTAGGCTCATCAATCTATCATTTGAAACTTGTTCTTTGTAGTTCTTAGGTTTTTTTTTTTCATGTTTTGATGTTGGGTTTTATCACATGTTGGTGACGTTCTTATCATCTTTGGTATTGGATTTCACCACAAGTTGCTAAGGTTCTTATCAGTTGGTATTAGAACTTTGGGTTCTAATACAAGTTTCATCTATCTATCATTGAGTCTTTCATTCGTGTCAACTACTTAGTATCAATTCTTATGTCATTCACTCTGGTTAGTGGAAGTTAGGTTTTGCTTTAGTGTTATGCTGTCAAGTTTCGTGCTATGCAATTATTCCAAGAAAAGAGAAGAAAACATGAAGAAGTACGTTGCGGATTTGAGGACAAATCCCTTTCAAGAGGAGGGGAATGATGTGAGTCTGGCTACGCATCAAAGCATCAACTTCATCACCAAGTGTCTCCAATAATAATACATCAAGTATCAAGATTCAAGCTCATGATTACTGCATATGAATGCAAGAATGTTGCAAAATATGAAAGTTTTTAGAAGATATTGTGCTGAAATATTATCGTGATTGAGCACATATCATTTTCCTATTTTATTTAGATAACATATATATTAGGATTTCCAGTTGCTAAACTTGCATGTTTCCTTTATTTTAGTTTCCCAACATATGGGAACACTTTATGAAACACAATGAGTTGCAAATATTGAAAATTGGCTTATTTAAAGGCTTGTAATAGAGCTTGGAGGAAGAGGGACGCACAAAGAGTTTTCTTTTATGAATAAGATGTGAGGTTTTACTCCATCTTTGGTTCTTGATGAACCTATTGAACTTATCGAAGTCTTTCGTGGTGTTCACCCTTGACTTATCAATTAATCGTTTCATAGTTAATGATGCATAACTCAGACCAACTTCCACGAATCCTATTCAAGTTCCAATTGGGCCAATTACGAGGGCACGGGCTAAGAAGTTCAAGGAGGCACTCAACGGGTTGGTTCAATAGCTTATGGTAGAAAAGCATACATCAGAGCCCATTGAAGGACATTCTTGTGAGCTGCAGAGCCATGTCAATTTGATTCAAGTCCAATAGAAGTTCAAGCCTAATAGAAATTCTAGAAGCTTGCTGGCAGCTATAACTATTTAAAGAAACTTTCAAAGCTATAACTATTTAAGTAAACTTTCAAATTATGAAAGATTTATATAAGTATTCTAAGATATTATTTAAATATCTGGATATATTCTAGAATATATTTACAATATAATATCATAGAATATATTGTACTATTTTAGAATATCCTTTTTTAGAATATATTTTGGATATTTGATTTCCCATTTTTATGTAACACTATAAATACCCCATTGAGGTATTCAACTTTGGACGAATTTTGGAGATACATTCTAGTGAGAAATACATATTGCTCTTCTTGGTTCTTGAGAAGACTTAGAACTTATCAAGTTATCTTGTGGCGTTCTACAACCGGACTTATCACTTTGATTCTCTAGTTCGTGGGATTCTTCGTGTGGTGTCCTCCTTGATCTGCAACTTTGGTTCTTGCCTCGTTAGGTAACGGGTCAAAGTTCATTATTTTCAAACTTGTTCTTTGCAGTTCTTAGGGTTCTTTTCCACGTTTGGTGTTGGGTCTTATTGCAAGTTGGTGATGCTCTTATCATATTTGATATTAAGTTTCACTACGGGTCGGTAAGGATCACGTCATTGGTATTAGAGCTTTGGGTTCTAAGACAGGTTTTATCTATCCTTTTATTATTATCCTTTTCTTGATCTTTGGAATTCAATTCTCTTCCATCAATCTTAGATTCGATTGAATTCCTCTTTGTTACAGATTCTTCTTTCTTCCTTTTGATCTTTCTTGATTCCTGATTCTGGTTGTTGCAAAAGTAAAAAAAAAAAGAGAGAGAGAGAAGAAAAAGTAAAAAAAAAGAGAGGCTACAAAACAGAACAAAAAAAAAGAACAAAAGCAAACAAACTGCAGCAAAAAAAGGGTACAAAGCAAAAAAAAAACAAAGAGAAAGTTGGCTAGAAAAAAAAAAGAGAGGCACAAGCGAAAAAAAAAGCAAAAAAAAAGGTGAGAAAGTTGTTCTAGATCTTATTGCATCTTTTTTTCGTCAATTCTAAAGTTTTCTAGATCTTATTCGTCAAGTTGTTTTTTTTTCCCAATATCCTAGTATCCTTGTGTCCCTTAATTGTCATTCTATTTATTTCCTTTTTGGAAATCAACATCCTTGGTGATTGGTTTGGTTGGATTCCTTCTTGAATTGCTGCAAATTTCTTGCTTAGGTTTCTTGAGTCTAATTAAGAACTGAAGAAAGCAATACAAGTGGAAAAAGGCAAGAGTGGTGAGCACATTAGAGGGTAAAAGCCGAATATTTTGAGAGAAACACGAGTGAACTGAGTGAATCAACTTTAGAGTGACACACGTGAGGGAGTGTGGTGAGGTCCTTTCCTTTATATACTTGAACTAACGTTGTTTTCAGCATTTGGATATGGCTCATGAACCTGGGGAGTGGCTGAAAAGACTACCGAACAAACCATTTCAAACTTACAAATGCAAGCATTGCTAGGAGTGATGAGGTGGATGTTGAAACTCAAACTGGAGCCCATTCAAGAGAGGCTGGATCGAGTAGAAGTTAGAACACCACAAGAGTTGCCACGTGACATCCCCAACAGGTGGCTAGGCCAGCGAGGTTCATGGGAGGATGATGAGTTGGAGGAGGAAGTTGAATACCAGGGAAGGTTTGGGCGTCAAATCAAATTTAGAGAAGCTTGGAGTAGAGAAGACAATAATTTGGGCAGCATTAAGATGAAAATTCCATCATTCAATGGCAAATCTAACCTAGAGGCATACCTCGAATGGGAGAAAAAGATGGAGTTTATTTTTTATTGCCACAACTACTCTGAGGCAAAGAAGGTAAAGCTTGTTGTCATAGAGTTCTCGGATTATGCTATAACATGGTGGGATCAGCTTGTCTTAAGTAGGAGACGGAATAGAGAACACCCAGTAGAAACATGGGAAGAGATGAAGGTAGTGATGCGAAAGCGATTTGTCCCAAGTTACTACTATCGGGAGCTGCATAAGAGGCTGCAAGGACTTAGGCAAGGGAATCGGAGTGTCGAAGACTATTACAAGGAGATGGAAATTGTAATGATTCGAGCTAATGTAGAGGAAGATCGAGAGGCAACAATGGCTAGGTTTTTGTTTGGATTAAACCGTGAGATTCATGATAGAGTCGAGGTGCACCACTATGTGGAATTGGAAGACATGGTGCACATGGCGATCAAAGTGGAGCAACAGCTCAAGAGGGGAAGTGGAACAAGAGCAGCTCCCAACCCGAGGAATATTCCTTGTCGAACTCTTCAAACAGAGAGGTCAAACCAGAAACCTCTACATCTCAAAGGCCAAAGTTTGAGCCTAAATCTGGGATTGCCAATCGTGATCATCAAGGTAATTCTGATATTTCCACTACTCGGGATCGTGATGTGAAGTGTTTCAAATGTCAGGGCAGGGGACACATAGCTAGCCAATGCCCAAATAGGAGGGTGATGGTTATAAATGCCCAAGGAGAGCTGGAGTCAGAAGATGAAGAAGAGGCCAATTCCGACATGCCACCTTTGGAAGATGTTGACGATGGGGAATATGCTATTGAAGGAGAATCATTGGTGGTGAAGCGAGCTCTCAATTTGCTGGCTAAGGAAGAAGAAAACAACCAAAGGGAGAACTTGTTCCATACCCGGTGCTTTGTCAACAAGAAAGTTTGCAATGTCATAATTGATGGTGGGAGTTGCACCAATGTGGCCAGCACAGAGTTGGTGGAGAAATTGGCATTGCCCACCTTGAAACATCCACGGCCGTACCGACTTCAATGGCTGAATGATAGCGGCAACATCAAGGTAACAAGGCAAGTACTAGTGCCTTTTTCACTTGGCAAGTATGAGGATAAGGTGCTTTGTGATGTTGTTCCTATGCAAGCATGTCATATTCTGTTAGGAAGGCCATGGCAATTTGATAGAAGGGTTACACATGATGGCTTCACCAATAGATATTCTTTTGTATTCAAGAAACTGCCCATATCTCTTATGCCATTAACTCCAAAGGAAGTTCTTGAAGATCAACTGAAGTTAAAAAAAGCCAATGAAAAGAAAGCAAAACAAAAGGCAAAAGTTGAGAGAAAAGAAATTGAGGAAAAAGAAACTGAGAGGAGAGAAAAAGAAAGAGAGACAGAGCGAGTTTCAGCCATCATGAGAGCAAGAGAGGAAAAATTCAGTGTTATGGCAAAGAAAAATGAGATCAAGAGAGCATTATGTTCTTTCCAACCTCTTATAGTACTCATGTACAAGAAGGTTCTTTTTAATACTAATGATCTAGCTGGCCCTTTGCCGAGCAATGTTACTTCACTTTTGCAGGAGTTCGAGGATGTGTTTCCCGAAGAGTTGCCTCATGGCTTACCTCCAATTCGGGGAATCGAGCATCAAATTGACCTCATACCCGGTGCAACAATCCCAAACCGACTTGCCTATAGGAGTAATCCTGAGGAGACCAAGGAACTACAACGACAAGTGGGTGAGTTATTGGAGAAAGGTTACGTTCGTGAGAGCATGAGTCCATGTGCAGTTCCTATCTTACTAGTGCCTAAGAAGGATGGGACTTGGAGGATGTGTGTTGATTGCTGAGCCATCAACAACATTACGGTAAAATATCGTCATCCCATCCCTAGATTAGATGATATGCTAAATGAATTGCATGGGTCTTGTATTTTTAGTAAGATTGACCTTCAGAGTGGATATCATCAAATCAGAATGAAAGAAGGAGATGAGTGGAAAACTGCATTCAAAACAAAATATGGTTTATATGAATGGTTAGTTATGCCATTTGGGTTAACTAATGCACCAAGCACCTTCATGAGGCTTATGAACCATGTTTTGCGTGCTTACATTGGTCATTTTGTAGTTGTCTGCTTCGATGATATTCTGATTTGTAGCAAGAGCTTGGATGACCATATTGAGCACTTGAATCTTGTTTTAGATGTTTTAAGAAAAGAAAAGTTGTTTGCTAATCTTAAAAAGTGTACTTTTTGCACGGATAAGCTTGTATTTCTTGGATTTGTTGTGAGTGCTCAAGGTATACAAGTTGATGAGGGAAAGGTGAAGGCTATCCAAGATTGGCCAACACCCTCAACCATAGCACAAGTAAGAAGTTTCTATGGTTTGGTTAGTTTTTATCGGCGCTTTGTTCAGAATTTTAGTACCCTTACCACACCTTTAACTGAGGTAATCAAGAAGAATGTTCCTTTTAAGTGGGAACAGGAGCAAGACAAGGTATTTAAATTGATCAAGGATAAGTTGACGAATGCTCCTTTGCTTGCTTTACCCGATTTCTCTAAAACATTTGAAATTGAGTGTGATGCTTCAGGTATAGGCATTGTAGGTGTGTTGATGCAGGGAGGAAGACCAATTGCATACTTCAGTGAAAAACTAAGTGGGGCATCCCTCAACTATCCCACTTATGACAAGGAATTGTATGCCTTCGGTAGAACATTACGAACTTGGTAGCATTACCTTTGGCCAAAGGAATTTATAATTCATACCGATCATGAATCTCTGAAGCATTTGAAGGGTCAACACAAGTTGAACAGACGCCATGCCAAGTGAGTAGAATTCATTGTGACATTCCCGTATGTGATCAAATATAAGCAAGGTAAGGAGAATATAGTTGCTGATACACTCTCTCGCAGGTATGCTATACTTGCTATTCTAGATGCTAAGTTGCTTGGATTTGAGAGCATTAAGGAATTGTATGCATCAGATTTTGATTTTGGTAATGTGATTAAGGAGTGTGGGAAAGGTGCTTATGATAAATACTACTTGCATGATGAGTTTTTATTTAGAGAAGGCAAACTTTGCATTCCTCAGTCTTCTTTGCGTGAGTTGCTGGTTAGGGAAGTACATGGTGGTGGTCTGATGGGTCATTTTAGAGTAGCTAAGACATTTGATGTGTTACGTGATCATTTCTTTTGGCCGCACATGAAACGGGATGTTGAAAGAATCTGTGACAAGTGCATTACATGTAAGCAAGCAAAGTCTAGGCTGCAACCACATGGATTATATACACCTCTTCCTATTCCTTGTGAGCCTTGGGTTGACATCTCTATGGATTTTGTTTTGGGGTTGCCTAGGACTAAGAGGGGGAGAGATTCAATATTCGTGGTTGTTGATAGGTTTTCTAAGATGGCGCACTTTATTGCATGTCATAAGACAGATGATGCATCCAATGTAGCTGATTTGTTTTTCAAGGAAGTTGTTAGATTGCATGGCATTCCTAGAAGCATTGTCTCAGACAGGGATGCACGATTTCTAAGTTACTTTTGGAAGACATTATGGGGGAAGTTAGGGACAAAGTTACTATATTCTACAATATGCCACCCACAAACTGATGGTCAAACTGAAGCTGTGAATAGGACATTATATACTTTATTGCGTGCTATCATTAAAAGGAATTTGAAAACATGGGAAGATTGTTTACCCCATGTTGAATTTGTTTACAATAGAAGTGTTCATTCTGCAACTAAGCTTTCACCTTTTGAGATTGTTTATGGTTTTAACCCATTGACTCCATTAGACTTATCTCTTCTGCCTTTGAGTGAACAAGCTAATTTAGATGGCAAAAAGAAGGTGGAGTTTGTGAAACAAATACATGAGAAGGCACGACTCAACATAGAAAGGCGGACTACGCAATATGCAAAACAAGCCAATAAGGGTCGCAAGCAAGTAGTGTTTGAGCCAGGCGACTGGGTGTGGTTACACATGAGAAAGGAACGCTTCCCTGAGAAAAGGCGTTCTAAACTACATCCAAGGGGTGAAGGGCCATTTCAAGTGTTGGAGCGTATAAATAATAATGCCTACAAGCTGGACTTACCAGGTGAGTATGGAGTTAGTGCCACATTTAACGTTTCTGATCTATCCCCATTTGATGCAGGTAACGATTTGAGGACAAATCCTTCAAAAGAGGGGGAGAATGATGCAGAACTCAGACCAACCTCCACAGATCCTATTCAAGTTTAAATTGGGCCAATTACGAGGGCACGAGCTAAGAAGTTCAAGGAGGCACTCAACGGGTTGGTTCAAGAGCTTATGACAGAAAAGCATACATTAGAGCCCATTGAAGGACATTCTTGTGAGTTGCAGAACCATGTCAATTTGATTCAAGCCCAATAGAAGTTCAAGCCCAATAGAAATTCTAGAAACTTGCTGGCAGCTATAACTATTTAAGGAAACTTTCAAATTATGAAAGATTTATATAAGTATTCTAAGATATTATTTAAATATCTGGATATGTCATAGAATATATTTAAAATATAATATCATAGAATATATTGTACTATTTTAGGATATCCTTCTCTAGGATATATTTTGGATTTTTGATTTCCCATTTTTATGTAACACTATAAATACCCCATTGAGGTATTCAGCTTTGGACGAATTTTGGATATACATTCTAGTGAGAAATACATATTGCTCTTCTTGGTTCTTGAGAAGACTTAGAACTTATAACTTTGATTCTCTAGCTCGTGGGATTCTTTGTGTGGCGTCCTCCTTGATCTGCAATTTTGGTTCTTGCCTCGTTAGGTAACGGGTCAAAGTTCATTATTTTCAAACTTGTTCTTTGCAGTTCTTGGGGTTCTTTTCCACGTTTGGTGTTGGGTCTTATTGCAAGTTGGTGGTGCTCTTATCATATTTGATATTGAGTTTCACTAAGGGTCGGTAAGGATCATGTCAGTTGATTATGGCGTCTTTACTGTACCAAGGTTCTTACCTTTTTATAGGTAATGGGTTGCGGTTCCATCGAGTCTACCGTCGAACACGATCTTTGGTGACCACATTCGATTCGAGTCTTATCACGGGTTGGTAAGGTTCTTTTTCCATGTTTGGCATTGGGTCTTATTGCAAGTTGGTGGCGTTCTTATCATATTTGATATTGAGTTTCACCACGGGTCAGTAAGGATCACGTTAGCAGCTGCTACCAATTGCTTCGAATGGATTTTTGCGAAAGGATATTTATGCAACATTGAGATGTACATGATATCATCTTCATACTATGCAAACTTGAGATGATTTATACACCTTCATTTTTTGTTATCATGATTCACTTGGCTATTCACTTATCACGTGAGGTTGAATTAGGTGGCTTGGTTCACTATCATTGGATGTACTTTGCTGAGAGGAATATTCATATTTATATTTAAAAGTTACCATGAATATTCTTTTTTTCTAAAATTTTCTCTTTTAATTTTTATAGGTTTCTAAGAACTCTTAAAGATTTTGTGCGCAACAAAGCTCATCCAGAAGGCTGCATAGCTGAAGCATATATAGCCAAGGAATGCCTTAACTTTTGTTCTATGTATTTTTTTGGAATTGAGACTCGATTTAATTGAAAAGAGATAAATTATGATCGAAGAGAGATAAATGAATGTAATGGGTTTTTGGTGTTCAAACAAAAGGCAAGGCCTTTGGGAGCAACCAAGTATTACGTTTTATCCTCATTCGAGAAAGATGAAATACGTTGGCATATATTACATAACTGTCATGAGATTAATTCTTATCAAAAGTAAGTATAGTATAATGTATTTTTGTAGTACATTTTATATGCCTGGTATTTTTTAATAATTTTTTTACACAAATGCAACATACATAAGGAAGTGTTAGCTATACAAAATCCTGCAAATGTTGAGTAGATGCATCAAATGGAATTTGTAGGTTGGTTTAAAGCTCAAGTATTTTATTGTTACTAGTTAGTCATATTTTATATCCAAATATAGATTATCTTAAAAAATCACGTGTGTGTGCTAGGTTACACGGTTGAGATTGAATGAGTCAATTGGATCTTCCGATCATCTTTATGTACTGGGTATAGGTCTTGATGTAAGAATTGCAAAATACAGTGTTTGATTGTGAATGGAGTTAGATTTCATATTTGTAGACTGAGATAAGAACCTTCAAATACAAAATAGTGGTGTTGTAGTTAAAGGAGAACATAACTCGGAAGATATCAACTTTTATGGTGAAGTAACATATATTATTGAGCTCCAATATGGCAATATGAATCGTGTTTATGTATTCAAATGCAACTAGTGGAATGTTGGAGACAAAAGAAATGGATTATGGACAGATGGGCTCCTTATTAGTATTAACACAAGTAGAAAATGGTATATGACTGATCCATTTGTGCTTGCAGCTCAAGTTGAGCAAGTTTTTTATATCAATGATATAAAAGAGGAGGTAATTGGCAAATTGTGGGGCGAGTACATTCTCGTAATCTTTATGATGTATTGGAGAGAGATAGCACAATTGAAGAACATAGTCCCATGGAAGAGCCATATCAGCAAGATCAAACATATGACATCAATGAAATTGATCAAGTAGATGATCGAAATATTGAACCACTATGTCGTGAGGATGTATCACTCGCACAAGTTGATACCACCATTGTACTTTCGGAAGTTGGTGATAACAATATAGATTGTGGCTTTGTTGAAGAAGAGGATGACACCATCATTGATTATATTGATGATTCTAATGAAGAAGATGACAGTGACGATGATGATGATGACGACGATGACAATGAGTCATAAGTTTTGCATGATCTATTGACAGAGTTTTTGCAAAGGTGGAGTAGTCACCTTTTTCTTAATGGGTTCTACTTTCATGTGTTGGTTTTCTAATTTCAATTAATAGATCTTAGTGTCTTGTATGTTCACTAATAGCATGTTAATTGTTCATTTGGCTATGTTTGAATTTTTTTTATGTAGTACATTGTTAATCTAGTGAAGTGATCCTTACCGACCCATGGTGAAACCCAATATCAAATATGATAAGAACACCACCAACTTGCAATAAGACCCAACACCAAACGTGGAAAAAGAACCTTACCAACCCGTGATAAGACCCGAATCAAATGTGGTCACCAAAGATTGTGTCCGACGGTAGACTCAGTGGAACCGCGACCCATTACCTATAAAGAGGTAAGAACCTTGGTATAGTGAAGACGCCACAATCAACTATGGAACGGTTGATTGATAAGTTGGGGGTGAATGCCACGGAAGACTTCGATAAGTTCAATAGGTTCATCAAGAACCAAAGAGGGAGTAAAACCTCACATCTTATTCATAAAAAAAACTCTTTGTGCGTCCCTCTTCCTCCAAGCTCTATTACAAGCCTTTAAATAGGCAAAGTTTTCAATATTTGCAACTCATTGTGTTTCCTAAAGTGTTCCCATAGGTTGGGAAACTAAAATAAAGGAAACATGCAAGTTTAGCAACTAGAAATCCTAACATATATGCTATTTAAACAAAATAGGAAAGTGATATGTGCTCAATCACAATAATATTTCAGCACAATATCTTTAAAACCTTCATATTTTGCAACATTCTTGCATCTATATGCAGTAATCATGAGCTTGAATCTTGATACTTGATGTATTATTGTTGGAGACACTTGGTGATGAAGTTGATGCTTTGATGCGTAGCCAGATTCACATCATCTAGTGGGTAACTGGAAATTGGTGTTGCCTGTTTCTTCTTTAAATGTCATCAATGGTGCACTACATGCAGGAAACAAACTTATCTTGCTAGTTTATTATGACCTTATGATAAATGATTATTTACATTTTCTTATTTGTTTAATGATATATTGATGCAAGTTAGTATATGTCATGTCTTATCCCTTCCTTTTCTCTACTCCAAGCTTCTCTAAATTTGATTTGACGCCCAAACCTTCCCTGGTATTCAGCTTCCTCCTCCAACTCATTGTTCTCCCATGAACCTCATCAGCCTAGCCGCCTATTGGGGATGTTGCATGGCAACTCTTGTGGTGTTCTAACTTCTACTCGATCCAGCCTCTCTTGAATGGGCTCCAATTCGAGTTTCAACATCCGCCTCATCTCCCCTAGCAATGCTTGCATTTGTAAGTTTGGAATGGTTTGTTCTGTAGTCTTTTCAACCACTCCCCTTTGTTCATGAGCCATATCCAAATCTTGAAAACAACGTTAGGAAAGGTCCTCACCACACTCCCTCATGTGTGTCACTCTAAAGTTGATTCACTCAGCTCACTCGTGTTTCCCTCAAAATATTAGGCTTTTACCCTCTAATGTGCTCATCACTCTTGCCTTTTTCCACTCGTATTGCTTTCTTTGGTTTTTAATTAAACTCAAGAAACCTAACCAAGAAATTTTGCAGCAATTCAAGGAGGAATTCGACCAAACCAATCACCAAGAATGTTGATTTTCCAGATGGAAATAAATAGAATGACAATTAAGGACACAAGGATACTAGGATATTGGGGAAGAAACAACTTGACAAATAAAACCTAGAAAAATTTAGAATTGATGAAAAGGATGCAATTACGTAAAAATATAACAACTTTCTCTCTTTTTTTCAGCTTTTTTTTTGCTATGTGCCTTCTTTCATTTTTTTTTCGCTATGTGCCTTCTTTCTTTTTTTTTGGCAAACTTTCTCTTTTTCTTTCTCCCTTTTTTTTGTCGCAAGTTTTTTTTTGTTTTGCTTTGCAGCCTCTCTCCTTTTTTTTTTTCAATTTTCTTCTTTTTTTTTTTGCTTTTGCAACAACCCGAATCAGGAATCAAGAAAGATCAAAAGGAAGAAAGAAGAATCTGTAACAAAGAGGAATTCAATCGAATCCAAGATTGATGAAAGAGAATTGAATTTCAAATATTAAGAAAATGATAATAATAAAAGGATAGATAAAACCTATCTTAGAACTCAAAGCTTTGATACCAACTGACGTGATCATTACCAACCCATAGTGAAACTCAATATCAAATATGATAAGGGAACCACCAACTTTCAATAAGACCCAACACCAAACGTGGAAAAGAACCTCAAGAACTGTAAAGAACAAGTTTGAAATATTGAACTTTGACCCATTACTTAACGAGGCAAGAACCAAAGTTGCAGATCAAGGAGGACACCACACCAAGAATCCCACAGACTAGAGAATCAAAATGATAAGTCCGGTTGTAGAATACCACAAGATAACTTGATAAGTTCTAAGTTTTCTCAAGAACTAAGAAGAGCAATATGTATTTCTCACCAGAGTGTATCAAAAAAATTTTGTCCTCTATGAATACCTCAAGAGGTATTTATAGTGTTAACATAAAGATGAAATCAAATATACTAAATATATCCAAAAGATATCCTAGAGAAAGGTATCCTAAAATATTACAAGATATTCTAAAATATTATATTGTAAAGATATTCTGGGATATATCCAGATATATAAATAATATCCTAGAATACTATATAAATCTTTCCAAATTTGAGAGTATCATTAAATTATAGCTACCAGCAAGTTTCTAGAACTTCTATTGGGCTTGAATCAAATTGACATGATTCTGCAGCTCACAAGAGTGTCCTTCAATGGGCTCCGGTGTATGCTTTTCTACCATAAGCTCTTGAATCAATCCGTTGAGTGCCTCGAACTTCTTAGCTCATGCCCTCGTAATTGGCCCAATTGGAACTTTAATAGGATCCATGGAAGTTGATCTGAGTTATGCATCACTTTTGAAGGTAAAGAATTTTAGTTCTCATTATTTATATTTAAAGTATAAACCTTTTGAATCTATACCATCATTATATAACGGTTTTTCTAATCTGTAAGTTTTTGAATATGTTTTGTACTCTTTTAATTTGTTGTTACAAAATTCTTTTTTTTTTTTATCATTGTTATATTTGACAGGTTTATAGATCATTACACCATATCCACAAAGAAAAACTACTCCAACTCATACTTTGGGTCAGATATGTCCAAATGAATCACAACTCCATTTCTCATCTACGAGCAATGACTGTCACCAAATGGTATCAAATCGTACAGTGGATCAAGTCAACCGAAGCTCTCAAACTAGTAGACGGGTATCTACACTAACAAATTCTGAAATTGGAGGTTTGTACACATCTTACATGTTTATTATAATTTCCAAAACTAATAGCAAAATTATATGTTATGAATTAACTTTGAAAACATATTTATAGGTTTTGGAGCCACAAAGAGAGGTTGTGGGATGGCAAAGGGCTTTGAAGTTATAAAACGACTTAAAGAGGGCAAAAGAATTCAAGATGTTATAATTTCTAAAAATAATTACGGGCCGGTGCGTCCATCAGAAATTTTTTTTAAAATGGAGATAGGTATAATTACTCGATTATTAGCTCCATTACATGTGTTTTATTGGAAACACGTGACTGATGAGATGAAAGAGCCTTTATTTGCTCGCCTTTAGGTATGTGATGTTATAGTTTATTTTAAATTTTTTACCTGCATTTTTTACGTAATTATGACTATGAAAATACCATTGTGTAAACTATGTATAATGATTTTATTATATCTTATATTATGTAGAGTGAATTTGAAATCTCTCTATTTGAGCCACATACAAGAGCAGTAGTTAATGCAACTATGGCAAGTCGTTTAAGGCAATTCAAGCATCGATGTCATGAGCACAATAATAGGTTTTCTACTCCTGAGCAAGCACATCGAAATCCACCAATTGATGTAGAAGAGGTAGATTGGATTCCCTTATGTGAGCACTTTGAGAGTGATAACTTTAAGATTTGTATTTCTTTTCCTATAGTACTTTGTAGGGTAAATTACACAATTGGTACAAAACGTTTTCACAATATAACACTTTGGTACAAAATGTTTAAAATGTAACTCAGTGATACTGACGTGATCCTTACCGACCCGTGGTGAAACCCAATATCAAATATGATAAGAACGTCACCAACTTGCAATAAGACCCAAGTCGAATGTGGAAAAGAACCCTAAGAACTGCAAAGAACAAGTTTGAAAATAATGAACTTTGACCCGTTACCTAACGAGGCAAGAACCAAAGTTGCAGATCAAGGAGGACGCCACATGAAGAATCCCACGAGCTAGAGAATCAAAGTGATAAGTCTGGTCGTAGAATGCCACAAGATAACTTGATAAGTTCTAAGTCTTCTCAAGAACCAAGAACAGCAATATGTATTTCTCCCTAGAATGTATCTCCAAAATTCGTCCAAAGCTGAATACCTCAAGGGGGTATTTATAGTGTTACATTAAAAAGGGAAATCAAATATCCAAAACATATCCTAGAGAAGGATATCCTAAAATAGTACAATATATTCTATGATATTATATTGTAAAGATATTCTAGGATATATCAAGATATTTAAATAATATCATAGAATACTTATATAAATCTTTCCTAATTTGAAAGTTTCCTTAAATAGTTATAGTTGCCAGCAAGCTTCTAGAATTTCTATTGGGCTTGAACTTCTATTGGGCTTGGATGAAACTGACATGGTTCTGTAGCTCACAAGAATGTCCTTCAATGGGCTTTGATGTATGCTTTTCTACCATAAGCTCTTGAATCAACCCGTTAAGTGCCTCCTTGAACTTCTTAGCTCGTGCCCTCGTAATTGGCCCAATTGGAACTTGCATAGGATCTGTGGAGGTTGGTCTGAGTTCTGCATCAGATACATTTTCTTTCAAATATGTAACACTTTAGTACATTCCGTTAATTTTTTATTAACGTCGTTAACTTTTGATGACGTGTACGGTCTATGTGGCATTTCTTGATGAAGTGGCTTCATATTTTAAATATGTGGATTGCCACGTGGCGCATGGTGGGACCCACTATTTTTTAATTCATTTCTCTCTCCGCACCTCTCTCTCTCTCTCCTTTTCTCTCACTCGGCTCTCTCTCCCGCTCTCTCTCTCGCTCGACTCTCTCTCCCTCTCCCTCTCTCACTTGGCTCTCTCTCCCTCTCTCTCTCTCACTTGGCTCTCTCTCTCCCTCTCTCTCTCGCTCGGCTCTCTTTCTCTCTCTCAGCTCTCTCTCCCTCTCTTTCTCTCGGCTCTCTCTCTCTTTCTCTCTCTCGGCTCTCTCTCCGTCTCCCTCTCTCTCTCTTTCTCTCTCTCCCTCTCCCTCTCTCTCGGCTCTCTCTCTTTCTCTCTCTCTCGCCCCCCCATACGTTGGGTATCCATCGACTTGTGCTCATTCTTGTATCTGGAGCAAAATTTCATTTTTTTCCCGTGTGAGAGATCGAGCAGGAAGGGATGGAACCACCGTCGAATCTTCCTTGGTCCAAGCCTAGGTGGAGAGTGATAAGAAAGGGAACAAAATCAAATCGATTAGGGTCAATCAATCAATTTGTGTTAGTGATTGGAGTCTTTTGTTTATATATATATAAACAAGAGAGAGAGAGAGGGAGAGGGGGAGGGAGAGAGAGTCGAGAGAGAGAGGGAGACGGAGAGAGAGCCGAGAGAGAGAGAAATAGAGAGAGAGAGCCGAGAGAAAGAGAGGGAGAGAGAGAGCCAAGTGAGAGAGAGAGAGGGAGAGAGAGAGCGGGAGAGAGAGTCGAGTGAGAGAAAGGGAGAGAGAGAGAGGTGTGGAGAGAGAAATGAATAAAAAAATAGTGGGTCCCACTATGTGCCACGTGGCAATCCACATATTTAAAATATGAAGCCACGTAGACCGTACACGTCATCAAAAGTTAACGGCATTAATGAAAAATTAACAAAATGTACTAAAGTGTTACATGCTTGAAAGAAAATGTATCACTGAGTTACATTTTAAACATTTTGTACCAAAGTGTTACATTATGAAAACGTTTTGTACCAATTGTGTAATTTACTCGTACTTTGTATTGACTTCTATTCTTCCTTTAGTTATCATTAATTATTCTTATTATGTGACACTAATTTATATATATATATATAGGTGCTAGCAAAGTAAATAGTGAGAATTGACATAAACTTGTAGTCAATCATACATCAGGTTAAAAATCTTTTTGCTAGCGGATATGTAAAGTGGTAAGTATAACATGATTCTAAAATAAGTTATATTTATACGGTAAAATTTTATTTTATTTTATTTAATATTACTTGTAGGAAATTTTGACTCTTGTGTGGGACCCAAAGAAATGAGAATTTATTATGATGTTCACCACAAGAAGGCCGATGGCACATGGATCCATCCATAAGCTCGTGAAAACTATGTAATTTTAAATTAAATTCTTACTTTCATTCAAGAGTTTGAAATTATCTTTATTGTAGTTAATACATTACATGTTTCGTAATATGAAAATTTTGGCCATACTTGTAGTGTTCTGCTTTATCTTTGTGCCTCATAAATATTAAAAATCTTAATGTTTGTTATATTCATGTATTTGTTCTTTAAGTTTCCTCTTTGTTTTCTTTTTCATACGTTTTAGATGAAAAGATTCATTCTGGATGTTTATCTTTTTTATTAGTTGTGTTGTTATAGTTATATCATTGCTTGAGTGTTGTAAATATAGCTAAATATACATGATATTGCATATATCTAGTCATCTTAATATTCAATGGAATATTGTGGTCATTTACCTTTATCTCTGTATCATTGTATATATTAATTATTGAAATATATAACTATTCTTAATAATAAATCATCTTTTATTATGCAAGAACAAATGGAAGCTTTGTATGCACAACCTACAGAAAATGGTGTTGAATTAAATGGAAGTGAAATTCCTGAGAAGTTTTGAAACCTAAATCCAGATATGCTCGTGGACTTGGCTATAGGGCTAAGCGACAAAATATGTCAAGATCATTTTCTAATTTGTATGAAGAAGTTAATGATGATGGACGAGAATCTCGTTAGTTGCTCAAGCACAAAATAGAAAGTCAACAAGCTATCATAGAAGAGCTAAACTCATCCCATTCTAAGCTTGAAGTCACCATGCAATAATTGATTGCTCGAATTGAAACTAAAGACATCTCTCTGACGTGATCCTTACTGACCCGTGGTGAAACTCAATATCAAATATGAAAAGAGCGCCACCAACTTGCAATAAGACCCAACACCAAACGTGAAAAAGAACCCCAAAAACTGCAAAGAACAAGTTTGAAATAATGAACCTTCACCCGTTACCTAACAAGGCAAGAACCAAAGTTGCAGATCACGGAGGACGCCACACGAAGAATCCCACGAACTAGAGAATCAAAGTGATAATTCCAGTTGTAGAACCAAGAACCAAGAAGAGCAATATGTATTTCTCACCGAGAGTGTATCAAAATTCGTCCAAGCTGAATACCTCAAGGGGGTATTTATAGTGTTACATAAAAAGGGGAAATCAAATATCCAAAATATATCATAGAGAAGGATATCCTAAAATAGTACAATATATTCTAAGATATTATATTGTAAAGATATTCTAGGATATATCTAGATATTTAAATAATATCATAGAATACTTATATAAATCTTTCCTAATTTGAAAGTTTCCTTAAATAGTTATAGCTGCCAGCAAGCTTCTAGAACTTCTATTGGGCTTGAATCAAATTGACATGGTTCTGCAGCTCACAAGAATGTCCTTCAATGGGCTCTGATGTATGCTTTTCTGCCATAAACTCTTGAACCAATCCGTTGAGTGCCTCCTTGAACTTCTTAGCTCGTGCCCTCGTAATTGGCCCAATTGGAACTTGAATAGGATTCGTGGAACTTGGTCTGAGTTCTGCATCATTCTCCCCCTCTTTTGAAGCATTTGTCCTCAAATCGTTACCTGCATCAAATGGGGATAGATTAGAAACGTTAAATGTGGCACTAACTCCATATTCACCTGGTAAGTCCAGCTTGTAGGCATTATTATTGATACGCTCCAACACTTGAAATGGCCCTTCACCCCTTGGATGTAGTTTAGAACGCCTTTTCTCAGGGAAGCGTTCCTTTCTCAAATGTAACCACACCCAGTCGCCTGGCTCAAACACTACTTGCTTGTGACCCTTATTGGCTTGTTTTGCATATTGCGTAGTCCGCCTTTCTATGTTGAGTCATGCCTTCTAATGTATTTGTCTCACAAACTCCGCCTTCTTCTTGCCATCTAAATTAGCTTGTTCACTCAAAGGCAAAGGAGATAAGTCTAATGGAGTCAATGGGTTAAAACCATAAACAATCTCAAAAGGGGAAAGCTTAGTTGCAGAATGAACACTTCTATTGTAAGCAAATTCAACATGGGGTAAACAATCTTCCCATGTTTTCAAATTCCTTTTAATGATATCACGCAATAAAGTAGATAATGTCCTATTCACAGCTTCAGTTTGACCATCAGTTTGTGGGCGACACGTTATAGAATATAGTAACTTTATCCCTAACTTCCCCCACAATGTCTTCCAAAAGTAATTTAGGAATCGTGCATCCCTGTCTGAGACAATGCTTCTAGGAATCCCATGCAATCTAACAACTTCCTTGAAAAACAAATCAGCTACATTGGATGCATCATCTGTCTTATGACATGCAATAAAGTGTGCCATCTTAGAAAACCTATCAACAACCACGAATATTGAATCTCTCCCCCTCTTAGTCCTAGGCAACCCCAAAACAATATCCATAGAGATGTCAACCCAAGGCTCACAAGGAATAGGAAGAGGTGTATATAATCCATGTGGTTGCAACCTAGACTTTGCTTGCTTACATGTAATGCATTTGTCACAGATTCTTTCAACATCCCGTTTCATGTGTGACCAAAAGAAATGATCATGTAACACATCAAATGTCTTAGCTACTCTAAAATCACCCATCAGACCACCACCATGTGCTTCACTAACCAGCAACTCACGCAAAGAAGACTGAGGAATGCAAAGTTTGCCTTCTCTAAATAACAACTCATCATGTAAGTAGTATTTATCATAAGCACCTTTCCCACACTCCTTAATCACATCACCAAAATCAAAATCTAATGCATACAATTCCTTAATGCTCTCAAATCCAAGCAACTTAGCATCTAGAATAGCAAGTATAGCATACTTGCGAGAGAGTGCATCAGCAACTATATTCTCCTTACCTTGCTTATATTTGATCACATACGGGAATGTCTCAATGAATTCTACCCACTTGGCATGGCGTCTGTTTAACTTGTGTTGACCCTTCAAATGCTTCAGAGCTTCATGATCTGTATGAATTACAAATTCCTTTGGCCAAAGGTAATGCTAGCAAGTTCGTAATGTTCTAACCAAGGCATAAAATTCCTTGTCATAAGTGGGATAGTTGAGGGATGCCCCACTTAGCTTTTCACTGAAGTATGCAATTGGTCTTCCTCCCTGCATCAACACACCTCCAATGCCTATACTTGAAGCATCACACTCAATTTCAAATGTCAACTTATCCTTGATCAATTTAAATGCCTTGTCTTGCTCCTGTTTCCACTTAAAAGGAGCATTCTTCTTGATTACCTCAGTTAAAGGTGCAGTAAGGGTACTAAAATTTTGAACAAAGCGCCGATACAAACTAGCCAAACCATAGAAACTTCTTACTTGCGCTATGGTTGAGGGTGTTGGCCAATCTTGGATAGCCTTCACCTTTCCCTCATCAACTTGTATACCTTGAGCACTCACAACAAATCCAAGAAATACAAGCTTATCCGTGCAAAAAGTACACTTTTTGAGATTAGCAAACAACTTTTATTTCCTTAAAACATATAAAACAAGATTCAAGTGCTCAATATGGTCATCCAAGCTGTTGCTATAAATCAGAATATCATTGAAGTAGACAACTACAAAATGACCAATGTAAGCACGCAAAACATGGTTCATAAGCCTCATGAAGGTGCTTGGTGCATTAGTTAACCCAAATGGCATAACTAACCATTCATATAAACCATATTTTGTTTTGAATGCAGTTTTCCACTCATCTCCTTCTTTCATTCTGATTTGATGATATCCACTCTTAAGGTCAATCTTACTAAAAACACAAGACCCATGCAATTCATCTAGCATATCATCTAATCTAGGGATGGGACGACGATATTTTACCGTAATATTGTTGATGGCTCAGCAATCAACACACATCCTCCAAGTCCCATCCTTCTTAGGCACTACTAATACAGGAACTGCATATGGACTCATGCTTTCACAAACGTAACCTTTCTCCAGTAACTCACCTACTTGTTGTTGTAGTTCCTTGGTCTCCTCAAGGTTACTCCTATAGGCAGGTCGGTTTGGGATTGCTGCACCGGGTACGAGGTCAATTTGATGCTCGATTCCCCGAATTGGAGGTAAGCCATGAGGTAACTCTTCGGGAAACACATCCTCGAACTCCTGCAAAAGTGAAGTAACATTGCTCAACAAAGGGCTAGCTAGATCATTAGTATTAAAAAGAACCTCCTCGTACATGAGTACTATAAGGGGTTGGAAAGAACATAATGCTCTCTTGATCTCACTTTTCTTTGCCATAACACTGGATTTTTCCTCTCTTGCACTCATGATGGCTGAAACTCACTCTGTCTCTCTTTCTTTTTCTCTCCTCTCAATTTCTTTTTCCTCAGTTTCTTTTCTCTCAACTTTTGCCTTTTGTTTTGCTTTCTTTTCATTGCTTTTTTTTAAACTTCAATTGATCTTCAAGAACTTCCTTTGGAGTTAATGGCATAAGAGCTTTGGGCAGTTTCTTGAATACAAAAGAATATCTATTGATGAAGCCATCATGTGTAACCCTTCTATCAAATTGCCATGGCCTTCCTAATAGAATATGACATGCTTGCATAGGAACAACATCACAAAGCACCTTATCCTCATACTTGCCAAGTGAAAAAGACACTAGTACTTGCCTTGTTACCTTGACGTTGCTGCTATCATTCAGCCATTGAAGTCGGTAAGGCCGTGGATGTTTCAAGGTGGGCAATGCCAATTTCTCCACCAACTCTGTGTTGGCCACATTGGTGCAACTCCCACCATCAATTATGACACTGCAAACTTTCTTGTTGACAAAGCACCGAGTATGGAACAAGTTCTCCCTTTGGTTGTTTTCTTCTTCCTTAGCCAGCAAATTGAGAGCTCACTTTACCACCAATGATTCTCCTTCAACAGCATATTCCCCATCGTCAACATCTTCTGACTCTAGCTCTCCTTGGGCATTTATAACCATCACCCTCCTATTTGGGCATTGGCTAGCTATGTGTCCCCTGCCTTGACATTTGAAACACTTCACATCACGATCCCGAGTAGTGGAAATATCAGAATTACGTTGATGATCACGACCGGCAGTCCGAGATTTAGGCTCAAACTTTGGCCTTTGAGATGTAGAGGTTTCTGGTTTGACCTCTCTATTTGAAGAGTTCGACTTCCAAGGAATATTCCTCGGGTTGGGAGCTGCTCTAGTTTCACTTCCCCTCTTGAGCTGTTGCTCCACTTTGATCACCATGTGCACCATGTCTTCCAATTCCACATAGTGGTGCATCTCGACTCTATCATGAATCTCACGGTTTAGTCCAAACAAAAACCTAGCCATTGTCGCCTCTCAATCTTCCTCCACATTAGCTCGAATCATTACAACCTCCATCTCCTTGTAATAGTCTTCGACACTCCGGTTCCCTTGCCTAAGTCCTTGCAGTCTCTTATGCAGCTCCCGATAGTAGTAACTTGGGACAAATCGCTTTCGCATCACTACCTTCATCTCTTCCCATGTTTCTACTGGGTGTTCTCTATTCTGTCTCCTGCTTAAGACAAGCTGATCCCACCACGTTATACATATTCCGAGAACTCTATGACAGCAAGCTTTACCTTCTTTGCCTCAGAGTAGTTGTGGCAATAAAAAATAAACTCCATCTTTTTCTCCCATTTGAGGTATGCCTTTGGGTTAGATCTACCCTGGAATGATGGAATTTTCATCTAATTCTGCCCAAATTGGTGTCTTCTCTACTCCAAGCTTCTCTAAATTTGATTTGATGCCCAAACCTTCCCTAGTATTCAGCTTCCTCCTCCAACTCATCGTCCTCCCATGAACCTCGCCGGCCTAGCCGCCTATTGGGGATGTTGCATGGCAACGCTTGTGGTGTTCTAACTTCTACTCGATCCAGCCTCTCTTTAATGGGCTCCTGTTCGAGTTTCAACATCCGCCTCATCTCCCCTAGCAATGCTTGCATATGTAAGTTTGGAATGGTTTGTTTTGTAGTCTTTTCAGCCACTCCCCTTTGTTCATGAGCCATATCCAAATGCTGAAAATAACATTAGTTCAAGTATATAAAGGAAAAGACCTTACCACACTCCCTCACATATGTCACTCTAAAGTTGATTCACTCAGTTTACTCGTGTTTCTCTCAAAATATTCGGCTTTTACCCTCTAATGTGCTCACCACTCTTGCCTTTTTCCACTTGTATTGCTTTCTTCGGTTCTTAATTAAACTCAAGAAACCTTAGCAAGAAATTTGCAGCAATTCAAGAAGGAATCCAACCAAACCAATCACCAAGGATGTTGATTTCCAGAAAGGAAATAAATAGAATGACAATTAAGGGACACAAGGATACTAGGATATTGGGGAAGAAACAACTTGACGAATAAGATCAAGAAAATTAGAGTTGACGAAAAAAAGAAGCAATTATGAAAAGAATATAACAACTTTCTCCTTTTTTTTCCGCCCTTTTTTTTCGCTATGTGCCTCTTTTTTTTTTGGCCAACTTTCTCTTTGTTTTTTTTTCTCTTTTTTTTTGCTATGTACCTTTTTTTTGCTGCAGTTTGTTTGCTTTTGTTCTTTTTTGTTTTGCTTTGCAGCCTCTCTTTTTTTTTCGACCTTTTCTTCTCTCTCTTTTTTTTTCTGCTTTTGCAACAACTAGAATTCTGGAATCAAGAAAGATCAAAAGGAAGAAAGAAGAATCTATGACAAAGAGGAATTCAATCGAATCCAAGATTGATGAAAGAGAATTGAATTCCAAAGATCAAGAAAAAGATAATAATAAAAGGATAGTTAAAACCTGTCTTAGAACCCAAAGCTCTGATACCAACTAACGTGATCTTTACCGAGCCGTGGTGAAACTCAATATCAAATATGAAAAGAGCACCACCAACTTGCAATAAGACCCAACACCAAACGTGGAAAAGAACCCCAAGAACTGCAAAGAACAAGTTTGAAATAATGAACCTTGACCTGTTACCTAACAAGGCAAGAACCAAAGTTGCAAATCACGGAGGACACCACACGAAGAATCCCACGAACTAGAGAATCAAAGTGATAAGTCCGGTTGTAGAACGCCACAAGATAACTTGATAAGTTCTAAGTCTTCTCAAAAACCAAGAAGAGCAATATGTATTTCTCACCAATAGTGTATCAAAATTCGTCCAAGCTGAATACCTCAAGGGGGTATTTATAGTGTTACATAAAAAGGGGAAATCAAATATCCAAAATATATCCTAGAGAAGGATATCCTAAAATAGTACAATATATTCTAAGATATTATATTGTAAAGATATTCTAGGATATATCCAGATATTTAAATAATATCATAGAATACTTATATAAATCTTTCCTAATTTGAAAGTTTCCTTAAATAGTTATAGCTGCTAGCAAGCTTCTGGAATTTCTATTGGGCTTGAATCAAATTGACATGGTTCTGCAGCTCACAAGAATGTCCTTCAATGGGCTTTAATGTATGCTTTTCTACCATAAGCTCTTGAACCAATCCGTTGAGTGCCTCCTTGAACTTCTTAGCTCGTGCCCTCGTAATTGGCCCAATTGGAACTTGAATAGGATCTGTGGAAGTTGGTCTGAATAATACATACTCTAGGATATTTTTACATAAAATATGAATTAAAGATCACTACCTTTAACTCCTTTTGATTCTCAACCTCTTGATATGTTCTATTAGATGTTATGGTGTTCATTTTGTTAATTATCTATTTCTCATATCATGTCTTTATATAGTTTATGGTGTACACTTTTGATTTAGATTGGATAGATTATTTAGCATGTTTTACATCTTTTTGGTTGGTGGTGATGCTTACTAGATTTAGTTATCTTTTGAAAATGGTAATATATTTTCAACTTCTTTGTTTATCTATTAACCTAGTTGGGTAGAGATTCTTTTATTTTACTATGACCATTACTTTTATTAAACTTCTTGCATTATATAATTATAGCTACCTAAATGTGTATTATTTTCAAAATTTACCTAACTATAATTGGAAACATTTAAATTTTTGGATTGACATTTACTATGACTTTTCTATTTTTGAATTTTTGTAGATGACATTGACATATGCAAAATGGAGTGAAGATCATCATGCAACAACCTGATGAAGATCATTATTATGTTATGGAATATGTCTTTCATTTGTTGTGTTTAAATTTAGTAGACATTTATACTTGTTTTTTCAACATTTTAATGTTACTACTCTAGTAGATCTTAACATATGTCAAAAACTATTTATGTTATTTCACTTCATAATAAATATAATATGTAGGGATTGGATGAATATTACAATTATCCTACTAGATTATGTAATTTTCTATGATTAATAGGCACCATAGAATTTCATACAGAATAATTTTGACCAATAATTTGTCTAGATAAATTGTTAACATAAACTGATTTTTACAAATAATTTGTCAAAATAAATCAACATAAAATAATTTTGACAAAATAATTTGTCAAGATAAAATATCAAAATCAAATAATTATGACAAACAATTTATCATATAAATAGTCAAAATTATTTTATTTTGACGAATAATTTGTGAAGATAAATTGTCAAAATAAAATAATTTTGACGAATAATTTGTCAAGATAAATTGTCAAAATAAAAATTTTAAATAATATATTTAATGAAAATAACTTTAAATTCTATTTTAAATTTAACTAATTTATTTTTAATTGTAAAATATTAAATTCTTTTTTGACAAATTTTAAATATTGCCACAAAATTATTTCAATGTTGTTACCAAACTTTAGTCATAAGACATCAACTTTGAATGACAAACTTTAATATTGTCACAAGAATTAATGGACATGTTTTGATAAAATATTGTTTTATTACAATAAGTCTATTATGACGAGTTTTTTGTGACAAAACTCATGACAAATAGTTTTGTCATAGTAACTATATCATAACAAAAAATTAATATATTATGATAAAAAATATTGTCACAAAAATATAAATTTCTTGTAGAATTCTCTCTTTGTTGGGGTTTACTCTATTGAGGATAGGTTTGTCAACCTTCCTTCCCTAAGTTTGGAACTATACATCTAAACTTCTTCCTCTATGAAGCAGGAGTATTTGACCAAGTCAAAGTCAACGTTTGATCAAGTCAAACTTCTAGAAATTTAGAGATATAATGCTGATAGAGATAAGGATACATTTGGTTAGTATTCTCTGCAAGTATATTTCTTAAGTATCTTTTAAATTATGTTAAAAATATTTTTTCAACATTCTTAGGGATATTGTTAAAATACTCTTCTTACTTATAAACACCTCGTAAGACAGCATTTGTATACAATTCAATTTTATTGAATACAATTTGAATTATTTTTGCTTTCTTTTAAATTCTATTTCTCTCAAATTTCCTTGAGTCTTTGAACTTACTGCTGTATCTTTGATTTAGCCATCCAAGTTGGTGGATTCGGCTCCCTGTTTCGTAGAATGGTGATCTCTATACCTCTAAGTTGGAGTTTCTTCATGCACTTTGATTCTCCTAGGTGGTGATTTATATGTCCTACGAGTTTGAAGTGTGTTTCCCTTGTGCTATCTTTTAGATGTCATACTATCCTAGTATGAAGTGGCATCAAAGCCAGTTCATCATCCCGTTGGCTTCATTGTTCTTGTTTTAACATGGCTTGCAATGTTGTTCATGGTATGGTGAATCAGTTCGCTGGAGAAGATGCATGTGACTTTGAGATGGAAGAGCTTTGTAAATAGATTGAGGAGCTAAGAGCACAAAATCAAAGGCTATGACAACACTATTTTCGCCATGAAGCGTTGACCACATTTTGAGGATGATGGTGATAATCCTTTCCATGGCCCTAATTTTGATTCCACTAATATTGTCTCTTCTATTACACATGAATATCAATGAAAGAGGCAACAAGATTTTGGGATCAAGATCGCCTTGCCAGAGTTCGAGGGAAAGTCCTAGCGAGATGAGTTCTTTGATTGCTTGTATACCATCGGGCAAATATTTGAATATAAGGATCTCCATGATGATCATAAGGTGAAATTGGTTGCTCTCAAACTAAAGGATTAAGCTTCTTATGGTGGGAAAATTTGAAGAGGCAATGGATTCTTCAAGGATGATAAAAAATGTTGGGATTCGATAATAGAACAGAAACATAAATTTTAAAAATTTATTATTGAAACTAATAATTTTTTTAAAATAATTTAGAATTCTAATTAGATGAGATTTAAATTATATACCTAACAAAAGCTGTTTAGTTTTTGTGTTTAAATTCAAATGTTAATATCATATGTAAATGAACTTGGATCCATTAATCATGAACTTTTTAGAGTTGATCATTTGACTAGATGTGTACGTGTACATTGTCCACGGTACAAAAATAATTATTGTACCAATAACGTACAAAAATTCTATTTTGTACCAGTTTAGGGACATTTCCAAAATTTTCCGCATCATTGACGTAAATGTCCTCCATAAAGCTAAAGTAAGAGGCAACAATTCCTTTCCTTGGAAGATACATAAATGGTCGACTACTTTCATCCAGGAAGCAACAATGGAGAGCCCAAGCAGCTCAGGCTGTGTGTGGTAGGGCTTTATGCTAAAAAGCAATTTTGGGCTCAAAAACTACTAAGCTTGAGGATTGCGAAACGGGTTGAATTAGGCCCTGTTTTCCAGTACCGTATTGTATTGCAATGTGCTGCACAATTGCTCACCCGCTCTTAACGATGGTCAGCACATTCTCGGACAGGCGTTCTTCTCCACAAATCTCTGCAGCTCTTTCTTCCGCTGATTGTTGCTCAGTTTGCTGCTAACACCATCCACAACGCGCTCGTCCCTTCTCCCTTTCCCTTTTTTACTCTTGTCAATCTTTTTAAGGCTACGAAAGTTCTTTTATTGTTGCCGCTGCGTATTATTACCTGGATTAAGTAAAGAGGTGACGGATTTTCAATTTTAGGGTTTCTAGTTTGTGGATTTCTAGGCTCGGTAGGAGAGACAGACATTGTGCTGTTCCAATTTAGTTGGGGCAAGTTCTTTTATTGTCATTAGGACTTTTGACGAACTCCCCAATCTTAGTAGGGTGACCTTCCAATTGCCGAGCGCTTTCTCTTAGTCCCTAATTACGTTGTTCTTCATGTGCAGTTAGTTCCCATTTGTGTGGGGACAGGAAGATAAAAGTGATAGATTGGCAGGCGGAGATTTAAGGTTACCGTAACGGTGATGGGCTATATTTGCGGGGAGTCATCTTCTTTGCAGCAGCCAGAGGATTTTGGGGTTGGAGGTCGATGGTACTTGTCAAGAAAGGAAATTGAAGAGAATTGTCCATCAAGAAGGGATGGGATAGACCTCAAGAAGGAGACTTATCTTTGCAAGTCATACTGCACCTTCTTGCAGGATCTTGGAATGAGGCTCAAAGTGTAAGACTTCGCACCCTTTCAGCTGTTGCTTGTTCAAATGACCATTTTTCTATCTTCAAGTTTCATACTTGTATTGGCTTTTAGTTCTTAGAAACAAACCTTTTGTCTTCACTGTGCTATTTTATAATTTACCTAGGAGTAGAGAGAAGTTGGTTTTGCCGTGATATATGACAATTGGAATCTTTAGGCTTGTTTATCCCTAGTGTTGTTTCAAGGTTTTTGATAACATCCTGAAAGAATTAGTGAATCATATATGAACTGATCTGAGTCAATAATCGTGTTTGTCTGTGTGTTGAATAAGCCTTTTGCAATTAATGTGCTCAACATGTGGTAGTTCATAGTGTTGGCAAATCCTTTTCCTTCCAGAAGAAGACTGAATGATGCAGGACTTAATTTTACTGATGTAAATCTGGCTACGCATCAAAGCATCAACTTCATCACCAAGTGTCTCCAACAATAATACATCAAGTATCAAGATTCAAGCTCATGATTACTGCATATGGATGCAAGAATGTTGCAAAATATGAAGATTTTTAGAAGATATTGTGCTGAAATATTATTGTGATTGAGCACATATCACTTTCCTATTTTGTTTAGATAGCATATATGTTAGGATTTCTAGTTGCTAAACTTGCATGCTTCCTTTATTTTAGTTTCCCAACCTATAGGAACACTTTAGAAAACACAATGAGTTGCAAATATTGAAAATTGACCTATTTAAAGACTTGTAATAGAGCTTGAAGGAGGAGGGATGCACAAAAGAGTTTTTTTTTTTTATGAATAAGATGTGAGGTTTTACTCCCTCTTTGGTTCTTAATGAACCTGTTGAACTTATCAGAGTCTTCCGTGGCGTTCACCCCCGACTTATCAATCAACCGTTCCATAGTTGATTGTGGTGTCTTCACTATACCAAGGTTCTTACCACTTTATAGGTAATGGGTCGCGGTTCCACCGAGTCTACTGTCGAACACGATCTTTGGTGATCACATTATATTTGGGTCTTATCATGGGTTGGTAAGGTTCTTTTTCCACGTTTGGTGTTGGGTCTTATTGCAAGTTGGTGGCATTCTTATCATATTTGATATTGGGTTTCACCACGGGTCGATAAGGATCACGTCATTTACTTAGGTTAAGAGTGATTAGGCTTTCTTAATGTGCATGTGGGGTATAATTGTATGAGGATGGTGTATCTTTATAGACTTAGGGGCATGTCAGATCAGGTCATATATTTACTGTTGGTATATTTGCTATGAATTATATAAGTTAAAGTTATTTTAATGGAGCTGTAAATTGTCTCCTTGATTAGTAGGCTCAATATTTAATTGTCACATGACCATGGTTTGGTCCCCATGAAGAAAAAAGGGATTGAACATCTAAATTGAGATATAAGATGTGGTCCAAAAATTCAGATTTAATGTGTAGAAGTTTGGTTGATTCCACATTGGTCTTGGGGGATGATGAGAGCTGTAAGGTTGTTAGCATGGATTGTGTGCAAAAAGTTTACTTCTGCTGATAAATGTAAATCCATACTAATTCAAGTGGGAACCTGTATGCTTTTACTAAACAGGTATGCCAATTGAGCTTCCTTGCATTAACACCTTCTTACTTTTCAGAAAATGTGTTTCGTTTTCTTTGTTCTTAATTGGATGCCTCAGACCTGGACAAGTGATAAGTGATGTGTTAATGAAAATCTTCCAAGGTTTTTATTAACATCATGTCTTTCATCTTGTCGAATTACGTTGTTATGGGGCTCCTCATGGTTGAAATTACCTACCTTGACAAAATTTTCTTGACTGGAATCCAAATTTGCTGCATCTGAAATGGCAAAAATATGTTGTCTAGGATATGGCTAATGTTATACGATTTTTATATGAACAAAATTTTCATAATTCCAAGTTTATATCCTCTTTTTTGTCTGGATAATGATGCAGAGCTCCATTTGGTGATTAAACATGTAAAAACTTTACCTAGGTCGCAAGGGTAGCTTCGTCTTAAGTAGTTGCTTTTACCTTCTATTTCCATTTTTACTTAAAAATGTCAATTGTAGACAGATTTCTAGCTTTTCTAATATAATGAAATATGTAGTAGGAATTTGAATTTTACAGTTTTGACATGTGAGTTTACTGTTTCCCAATCATGACTTTCTAATTTTTCCTTTAAATGGCGATGATGTTGAGGATGGTAGCTTCTAATCTTATGCAAGCACTTTGTAGGAATATACTTTGTTTATGTATGCATGATATGTCTTTGATCATTGAACTGGTCTATAAATTCCACCTACCATTTTTTTTTTTTTTTGCAGACCACAAGTAACAATAGCTACAACAATAATGTTTTGTTATCGATTTTTCCTCAGACAGTCTCATGCAAGGAATGACAGAAGGCTGAGTTGCTAACTTCAAAAAATCAATTATATTTGACTCTTTAAGTTAATCTTTTTTTGGTTAAATTTTATAGTGCTTTTTAAATATTTAAATACCCTCACAATCATTCTAAGTCAAACTTGTTCAATATTGACGGGTAAAATAATTCAAAAGAAAACAAGAATGACATGAAATTCAACCAATTCAACAAAGACCTCTGATGTGATTCTTACCGACCCGTAGTGAAACTCAATATCAAATATAATAAGAGTATCACCAACTTGCAATAAGACTCAACACTAAACGTGGAAAAGAACCCCAAGAACTGTAAAGAGCAAGTTTGAAAATAATGAACTTTAACCCGTTACCTAACGAGGCAAGAACCAAAGTTGCAGATCAAGGAGAACCAAAGTTGCAGATCAAGGAGGACGTCACACGAAGAATCTCACGAACTAGAGAATCAAAGTGATAAGTCCGGTTGTAGAATGCCACAAGATAACTTGATAAGTTCTAAGTTTTCTCAAGAACCAAAAAGAGCAATATGTATTTCTCACTAGAATGTATCTCCAAAATTCGTCCAAAGCTGAATACGTCAAGGGGGTATTTATAGTGTTACATAAAAAGGGGAAATCAAATATCCAAAATATATCCTAAAATAATACAATATATTCTATGATATTATATTGTAAAGATATTTTAGAATATATCCAGATATTTAAATAATGTCATAGAATACTTAAATAAATCTTTCCTAATTTGAAAGTTTCCTTAAATAGTTATAGCTGCCAGCAAGTTTATAGAAGTTCTATTGGGCTTGAACTTCTATTGGGCTTGAATCAAATTGACATGGTTCTGCAGCTCACAAGAATGTCCTTCAATGGGCTTTGATGTATGTTTTTCTGCCATAAGCTCTTGAACCAACCTGTTGAGTGTCTCCTTGAACTTCTTAGCTCGTGCCCTCGTAATTGGCCCAATTGGAACTTGAATAAGATCCGTGGAAGTTGGTCTAGGTTCTGCATCAACCTCGGTTTCATTACTTTATCTAGCTCTAGTCCTAATTTGGTTTTCACTTCATATGATGCTGCCCTAGAGTTCTAAATGCACTTAACCAACTTCTCAATGCAACTAAGATAAATTCGTTGGAAAATACTAACCCACTCTATCTTGAAGTGATTAATATTGAAGAACTAATTTATTGAATCAACTTTAATATAGATATCCATGGTGATTGGCTATACCTTTATACTTCTCATGAATTATTTCACCTCTTGATGCAAGTAAGTCTAGTACTGATGCAGAACTTAGACCAACCTCCACGGATCCTATGCAAGTTCCAATTGGGTCAATTATGAGAGCACGAACTAATAAGTTCAAGGAGGCACTCAATGGGTTTGTTCAAGAGCTTATGGCAGAAAAGCATACATCAGAGCCCATTGAAGGACATTTTTGTGAGCTGCAGAACCATGTCAATTTGATTCAAGACCGATAGAAGTTCAAGCCCAATAGAAATTCTAGAAGCTTGCTGGCAGCTATAATTATTTAAGGAAACTTTCAAATTATGAAAGATTTATATAAATATTCTATGATATTATTTAAATATCTGGATATATTCTAGAATATCTTTAAAATATAATATCATAGAATATATTGTACTATTTTAGGATATTCTTCTCTAGGATATATTTTGGATATTTGATTTCCCCTTTTGATGTAACACTATAAATACCCCCTTGAGGTATTCAGCTTTGGACGAATTTTGGAGATACATTTTAGGGAGAAATACATATTGCTCTTCTTGGTTCTTAAGAAGACTTAGAACTTATCAAGTTATCTTGTGGCGTTCTACAACCGGACTTATCACTTTGATTCTCTAGCTCGTGGGATTCTTTGTGTGGCGTCCTCCTTGATCTGAACTTTGGTTCTTGCCTCGTTAGGTAACGGGTCAAAGTTCATTATTTTCAAACTTGTTCTTTGCAGTTCTTGGGGTTCTTTTCCACATTCGATTTGGGTCTTATTGCAAGTTGGTGATGTTCTTATCATATTTGATATTGGGTTTCACCACGGGTCGGTAAGGATCACATCAGTTGGTATCAGAGCTTTGGGTTCTAAGACAGGTTTTATCTATCCTTTTATTATTGTCCTTTTCTTTATTTGGAATTCAATTCTCTTTCATCAATCTTAGATTCGATTGAATTCCTCTTTGTTACAGATTCTTCTTTCTTCCTTTTGATCTTTCTTGATTTCTGATTCTGGTTGTTGCAAAAGCAAAAAAAAAAAAGAGAGAGAGAAGAAAAAGTCGAAAAAAAAAAGAGAGGCTGCAAAGCATAACAAAAAAAAAGAACAAAAGCAAACAAACTGCAGCAAAAAAAAGGGGTACAAAGCAAAAAAAAAACAAAGAGAAGTTGGCCAAAAAAAAAAGAGAGGTACATAGCGAAAAAAAAAAGGCAAAAAAAAAAGGAGAAAGTTGTTCTAGATCTTATTGCATCCTTTTTTTCGTCAACTCTAAAGTTTTCTAGATCTTATTCGTCAAGTTGTTTTTTTTTTCCCAATATCCTAGTATCCTTGTGTCCCTTAATTGTCATTCTATTTATTTCCTTTCTGTAAATCAACATCCTTGGTGATTGGTTTGGTTGGATTCCTTCTTGAATTGCTGCAAATTTCTTGCTTAGGTTTCTTGTGTCTAATTAAGAACTGAAAAAAGCAATACGAGTGGAATAAGGCAAGAGTGGTGAGCACATTAGAGGGTAAAAGCCAAATATTTTGAGAGAAACACGAGTGAACTGAGTGAATCAACTTTAGAGTGACACACGTGAGGGAGTGTGGTGAGGTCCTTTCCTTTATATACTTGAACTAACATTGTTTTCAGCATTTGGATATGGCTCATGAACAAAGGGGAGTGGCTGAAAAGACTACAGAACAAACCATTCCAAACTTACAAATGCAAGCATTGCTAGGGGAGATGAGGCGGATGTTGAAACTCGAACTGGAGCCCATTCAAGAGAGGCTGGATCGAGTAGAAGTTAGAACACCACAAGAGTTGCCACGCGACATCCCCAACAGGCGGCTAGGCCGGCGAGGTTCATGGGAGGATGATGAGTTGGAGGAGGAAGCTGAATACCAGGGAAGGTTTGGGCGTCAAATCAAATTTAGAGAAGCTTGGAGTAGAGAGGACAACAATTTGGGCAGCATTAAGATGAAGATTCCATCATTCCAGGGTAGATCTGACCTAGAGGCATACCTTGAATGGGAGAAAAAGATGGAGTTTATTTTTGATTGCCACAACTACTCTGAGGCAAAGAAGGTAAAGCTTGCTGTCATAGAGTTCTCGGATTATGCTATAACATGGTGGGATCAGCTTGTCTTAAGCAGGAGACGGAATAGAGAACACCCAGTAGAAACATGGGAAGAGATGAAGGCAGTGATGCGAAAGCGATTTGTCCCAAGTTACTACTATCGGGAGCTGCATAAGAGGCTGCAAGGACTTAGGCAAGGGAATCGGAGTGTCGAAGACTATTACAAGGAGATGGAAATTGTAATGATTCGAGCTAATGTGGAGGAAGATCGAGAGGCGACAATGGCTAGGTTTTTGTTTGGATTAAACCGTGAGATTTATGATAGAGTTGAGATGCACCACTATGTGGAATTGGAAGACATGGTGCACATGGCGATCAAAGTGGAGCAACAGCTCAAGAGGGGAAGTGGAACTAGAGCTGCTCCCAACCCGAGGAATATTCCTTGGAAGTCGAACTCTTCAAACAGGGAGGTCAAACCAGAAACCTCTACATCTCAAAGGCCAAAGTTTGAGCCTAAATCTCGGACTGCCAGTCGTGATCATCAAGGTAATTCTGACACTTCCACTACTCGGGATCGTGATGTGAAGTGTTTCAAATGTCAGGGCAGGGAACACATAGCTAGCCAATGCCCAAATAGGAGGGTGATGGTTATAAATGCCCAAGGAGAGCTGGAGTCAGAAGATGAAAAAGATGCTAAATCCGACATGCCACCTTTGGAAGATGTTGACGATGGGGAATATGCTGTTGAAGGAGAATCATTGGTGGTGAAGCGAGCTCTCAATTTGCTGGCTAAGGAAGAAGAAAACAACCAAAGGGAGAACTTGTTCCATACCCGATGCTTTGTCAACAAGAAAGTTTGCAGTGTCATAATTGATGGTGGGAGTTGCACCAATGTGGCCAGCACAGAGTTGGTGGAGAAATTGGCACTGCCCACCTTGAAACATCCACTATCGTACCGACTTCGATGGCTGAATGATAGCGGCAACATCAAGGTAACAAGGCAAGTACTAGTGCCTTTTTCACTTGGCAAGTATGAGGATAAGGTGCTTTGTGATGTTGTTCCTATGCAAGCATGTCATATTCTGTTAGGAAGGCCATGGCAGTTTGATAGAAGGGTTACACATGATGGCGTCACCAATAGATATTCTTTTGCCATTAACTCCAAAGGAAGTTCTTGAAGATCAACTGAAGTTAAAAAAAGCCAATGAAAAGAAAGCAAAACAAAAGGCAAAAGTTGAGAGAAAAGAAACTGAGGAAAAAGAAACCGAGAGGAGAGAAAAAGAAAGAGAGACAGAGCAAGTTTCAGCCATCATGAGAGCAAGAGAGGAAAAATTCAGTGTTATGGCAAAGAAAAATGAGATCAAGAGAGCATTATGTTCTTTCCAACCTCTTATAGTACTCATGTACAAGGAGGTTCTTTTTAATACTAATGATCTAGCTGGCCCTTTGCCAAGCAATGTTACTTCACTTTTGCAGGAGTTCGAGGATGTGTTTCCCGAAGAGTTACCTCATGGCTTACCTCCAATTCGGGGAATTGAGCATCAAATTGACCTTGTACCCGGTGCAGCAATCCCAAACCGACCTGCCTATAGGAGTAACCCTGAGGAGACCAAGGAACTACAACGACAAGTGGGTGAGTTACTGGAGAAAGGTTACGTTCGTGAGAGCATGAGTCCATGTGCAGTTCCTGTCTTACTAGTGCCTAAGAAGGATGGGACTTGGAGGATGTGTGTTGATTGCCGAGCCATCAACAACATTACGGTAAAATATCGTCATCCCATCCCTAGATTAGATGATATGCTAGATGAATTGCATGGGTCTTGTATTTTTAGTAAGATTGACCTTAAGAGTGGATATCATCAAATCAGAATGAAAGAAGGAGATGAGTGGAAAACTGCATTCAAAACAAAATATGGTTTATATGAATGGTTAGTTATGCCATTTGGGTTAACTAATGCACCAAGTACCTTCATGAGGCTTATGAACCATGTTTTGCGTGCTTACATTGGTCATTTTGTAGTTGTCTACTTCGATGATATTCTGATTTATAGCAAGAGCTTGGATGACCATATTGAGCACTTGAATCTTGTTTTAGATGTTTTAAGAAAAGAAAAGTTGTTCGCTAATCTTAAAAAGTGTACTTTTTGCACGGACAAGCTTGTATTTATTGGATTTGTCGTGAGTGCTCAAGGTATACAAGTTGATGAGGGAAAGGTGAAGGCTATCCAAGATTGGCCAACACCCTCAACCATAGCACAGGTAAGAAGTTTCTATGGTTTGGCTAGTTTTTATCGGCGCTTTGTTCAGAATTTTAGTACCCTTACTGCACCTTTAACTGAGGTAATCAAGAAGAATGCTCCTTTTAAGTGGGAACAGGAGCAAGACAAGGCATTTAAATTGATCAAGGATAAGTTGACAAATGCTCCTTTGCTTGCTTTACCCGATTTCTCTAAAACATTTGAAATTGAGTGTGATGCTTCAGGTATAGGCATTGGAGGTGTGTTGATGCAGGGAGGAAGACCAATTGCATACTTCAGTGAAAAGCTAAGTGGGGCATCCCTCAACTATCCCACTTATGACAAGGAATTATATGCCTTGGTTAGAACATTACGAACTTGGCAGCATTACCTTTGGCCAAAGGAATTTGTAATTCATACAGATCATGAATCTCTGAAGCATTTGAAGGGTCAACACAAGTTGAACAGACGCCATGCCAAGTGGGTAGAATTCATTGAGACATTCCCGTATGTGATCAAATATAAGCAAGGTAAGGAGAATATGGTTGCTGATGCACTCTCTCGCAGATATGCTATACTTGCTATTCTAGATGCTAAGTTGCTTGGATTTGAGAGCATTAAGGAATTGTATGCATCAGATTTTGATTTTGGTAATGTGATTAAGGAGTGTGGGAAAGGTGCTTATGATAAATACTACTTGCATGATGAGTTTTTATTTAGAGAAGGCAAACTTTGCATTCCTCAATCTTCTTTGTGTGAGTTGCTGGTTAGGGAAGCACATGGTGGTGGTCTGATGGGTCATTTTGGAGTAGCCAAGACATTTGATGTGTTACATGATCATTTCTTTTGGCCGCACATGAAACGGGATGATGAAAGAATCTGTGACAAGTGCATTACATGTAAACAAGCAAAGTCTAGGCTGCAACCACATGGATTATATACACCTCTTCCTATTCCTTGTGAGCCTTGGGTTGACATCTCTATGGATTTTGTTTTGGGGTTGCCTAGGACTAAGAGGGGGAGAGATTCAATATTCGTGGTTGTTGATAGGTTTTCTAAGATGACGCACTTTATTGCATGTCATAAGACAGATGATGCATCCAATGTAGTTGATTTGTTTTTCAAGGAAGTTGTTAGATTGCATGGCATTCCTAGAAGCATTGTCTCAGACAGGGATGCGCGATTTCTAAGTTACTTTTGGAAGACATTATGGGGGAAGTTAGGGACAAAGTTACTATATTCTACAACGTGCCACCCACAAACTGATGGTCAAACTGAAGCTGTGAATAGGACATTATCTACTTTATTGCGTGCTATCATTAAAAGCAATTTGAGAACATGGGAAGATTGTTTACCCCATGTTGAATTTACTTACAATAGAAGTGTTCATTCTGCAACTAAGCTTTCACCTTTTGAGATTGTTTATGGTTTTAACCCATTGACTCCATTAGACTTATCTCCTCTGCCTTTGAGTGAACAAGCTAATTTAGATGGCAAAAAGAAGGCGGACTTTGTGAGACAAATACATGAGAAGGCACGACTCAACATAGAAAGGCGGACTACGCAATATGCAAAACAAGCCAATAAGGGTCACAAGCAAGTAGTGTTTGAGCCAGGCGACTGGGTGTGGTTACACATGAGAAAGGAACGCTTCCCTGAGAAAAGGCGTTCTAAACTACATCCAAGGGGTGAACGGCCATTTCAAGTGTTGGAGCGTATAAATAATAATGCCTACAAGCTGGACTTACCAGGTGAGTATGGAGTTAGTGCCACATTTAACGTTTCTGATCTATCCCCATTTGATGCAGGTAACGATTTGAGGACAAATCCTTTAAAAGAGGGGGAGAATGATGCAGAACTTAGACCAACCTCCACGGATCCTATGCAAGTTCCAATTGGGTCAATTACGAGGGCACGAACTAAGAAGTTCAAGGAGGCACTCAATGGGTTGGTTCAAGAGCTTATGGCAGAAAAGCATACATCAGAGCCCATTGAAGGACATTTTTGTGAGTTGCAGAACCATGTCAATTTGATTCAAGCCCAATAGAAGTTCAAGCCCAATAGAAATTCTAGAAGCTTGCTGGCAGCTATAATTATTTAAGGAAATTTTCAAATTAGGAAAGATTTATATAAATATCCTAGGATATTATTTAAATATTTGGATATATCCTAGAATATCTTTAGAATATAATATCATAGAATATATTGTACTATTTTAGGATATCCTTCTCTAGGATATATTTTGGATATTTGATTTCCCCTTTTGATGTAACACTATAAATACCCCCTTGAGGTATTCAGCTTTGGACGAATTTTGGAGATACATTCTAGGGAGAAATACATATTGCTCTTCTTGGTTCTTAAGAAGACTTAGAACTTATCAAGTTATCTTGTGGCGTTCTACAACCGGACTTATCACTTTGATTCTCTAGCTCGTGGGATTCTTTGTGTGGCGTCCTCCTTGATCTGAACTTTGGTTCTTGCCTCGTTAGGTAACGGGTCAAAGTTCATTATTTTCAAACTTGTTCTTTGCAGTTCTTGGGGTTCTTTTCCACATTCGATTTGGGTCTTATTGCAAGTTGGTGATGTTCTTATCATATTTGATATTGGGTTTCACCACGAGTCGGTAAGGATCACGTCAAGTACCAAGTAACCACCATTGTCTTTGGCTCATTTCCCTTTGCAATGTGCTCTTGCCAATATCCCAATCTAAAATCTAGCTTGGTGGTACTTTGCTTTGGTGAGCCAGTTGAATAGTTTTGTAATTAACTGTTGGGGAACTTGTTTTTCATTGTTACTTTGTTTAGGCCATAGTAGTCCATGCATAACTACAATGTGCCATCATGTTTCTCTTGGAATAACACAAGCGCATTGTAGGGTGCCTTTCAAGGCTACATTTTCCTCAAACTCAACAATTATGGGAGCTGTAGAAGCATCTCCTCAAGTTCTCTGGGCGACACCCAATAAGGAGCCTTCACAAGGGGCCTTGTTCTTGATATCAATTCTATCTTTTGATCTACTTCTCACCTTAGCTAAGCCCTTTGGTAGCTCTTAGGCATCACACCCCTAAAGTTGCCCAATATAGTTTGCACTTCGTTAGGAACCACAATATCCCTGCATCATCCACATGCTTGAATCTTGCTTTTTGAGTGGTTGGTGTTGATTTTACTTGAAGATAAAGTTGATTGCTTGATGTTGTAGCTAGAATCACATCACAGCATTTCGGCTATGATTGGATTATTTTAATCTAGACAAGAGTAATTGTTCAGCTATTACCTATTGTAAGATGTTGAGAACTTGTAAGTATTCTTCAATCAAAGTGATATGAATCCATTTAGGATCTCAAGAGATCAAATCCAATTCAATGTTGATTTGATGAAGATCATTTGAGTGATATGCTTCAACTATGTAGTCATGACAAATTTGTTGCAAATAGAAATGAGGATATACTTAAAATTGGAGAAGATCTGATGCGAGATTGAGGGGGTTAGTCTAATCTTCATGATGTAGAATGAAAGGATAGGGGGTTGGTTCAAAATCAAATGGGTGCAAATAGCCAACCAACAAAGTGGATCATGACCTACTGCTTAGATCACTCGCCTAACATGAACTCAAAGACTAATTCACATAATGACACACTCGGGTCGAGGCACGGATTGGAGGCTTTTGGAAACTTATCACTAAGCTAGAAGGTTAGTTTGAGAAAGCAAGGTTTCAAGAGAGCAAATGAGAGATTTTTATCTTAAAAGGAGAACATACTTTGAATTCAAAAGATTCAATGTCAAAAAATTTATTTATATTTATAGAATGAGAGTAAATATATAGATGTTTGGTTAATGAATTGTTTTCTAAAATAGTATGTAATAGTTGGCCAAAATGTTGTACTTGCTGTTATCATACAAATTCCTCAATAAAAAAGCCTATAAATATAAGAAACTAAGTTATTTGATTACACCAATCAATTATCAACTTATATAATCTTCTTGCAGCCATGGATTATGCAAGTTTATCGAATTTCCTTGATTCAATCAACATAATATCCTTGTTGGTAGGTTATGGAGCACCAATCGGACTTGGGCTTGGGCTTAAATAAAAAAGGTAAAGGCCTCTTGCATTTGGGACTTGCATCTCTCAGGCCAATATTTGATTAATGAGAAGTCCAATAACTTCTTGCAATCACTTCATCCTTCCTCTTGTCATTGAGCCACCTCCATCCATAATTAAGTCCTATGGTTGCACCGTGTCTCTTAAGTCAACACCTCCCATGTCCACATCATCATCATTCTCCCCTTGAAAAGTAGTCATCCTTGACTCCTCAAGGTTTGCATTAAGGATAAGGGATAGATTAGTAGCATTTAAAGTAGCGCTTACACTGTATTCATTAGGTAAGTTTATCTTATATATATTGTCATTGATTTGTTGAAGAACATGAAAAAGACTGTTTCCTCTTGGCATGAGCTTGGATTTCCATTTATCTAGAAATCTCTCTTTTCTAAGATGCACCCATACTAAGTCTCTTGGTTACAAAATGACTTTCTTTTGTTCCTTATTTGCACAACTCGTATTTTGCTAAATTATCCTATAAATATTATGTTCTGTCTTATCATGGATTTGCTTGAATTTAGCTTCCTTCTTACCTTCCAAGTTAGATCTTTCTTGCACAGGTAAAGAAGTCAAATCAATAGGTGCTAATGAATTAAATCCATAGAAAATATCAATTGGCGAATATTTTGTAGTGAAATGAATGACCTTATATGCAAAATCAACATGGGGTAGATAATCTTCCCAATTCTTCATCTTCAAATTCTTCTTCATAATAGCCCGAAGTAGGGTTGTCACTATCTTGTTCACAACCTTGGTTTGCTTATTAGTTTGTAGATGACATATAATTGAGAATAATAAATTGATGCCTAACATTTCTCATAAGGTTTTCCAAAAAATAGCTTTAGGAACTTAACATTTCAATCAGATACTATACTTTCTTGGCATTCCATAAAGACGCAAAACTTCCTGAAAGAACAAGGAAGCAATGCAATAATTATCATCAACCTTGGGACATGCAATAAAATATGTTATTTTTTAGGAACAGTATACAATAACAAAGATAGAATTCATGCCTCTCTACAACATCTCTTTGCATCCTATGCCAATAAAAATGTTCGTGCAATATACTTAATGTTTTAGCAATGCCAAAATATCCTATTAAATCTCTAGGAGGTGCTTTTATCAACAATACGTGTATGGAACAATTAGGAATACAAAGTTTATTTGATCGAAATAAGAATTCATCATTCAAGAACAATTTATTCCATCCACTTTATAACTTGCGATCACTAAAAGTTTCACAAAAATCAGCATCATCAACATACAAATATTTGGTGAATTCAAATTCAAGAATCTTAACATTTAGAGTAGAAGAAGTGCACGCCTTCAAGAAAGTGCATGTGCTACCACATTATCCTTACTATTATTGTGTTTGATAACATATGGGAAGGACTCAGTGAATTCAATTCATTTGGCATGTCTCTTGTTCAATCTATTTTATCCTCTAAAATGTTGTTAAGCCACATGATCAAGATAGATAATAACTCTTTTGATTGCAAATAATATTGCTAAGTCTACAATACTTTGACTAGGGCATACATTCTTTATTGGGATAAATTACACAATTAGTACAAAACATTTTACTAATGTAACATTTTGGTACAAAATTTTTAAAATATAATTTCATGATTCATTTTCTTTCAAATATATTACACTTTAATATATTACGTTAGTTTTTTACTAACATCGTCAATTTTTTATGATGTGGATGGCCTACGTGGTGCTCTTTGATGACGTAGTTTCATGATTGAAATATGTGAATTGTCACGTGGCACATGATAGGACCCATTATCTCTTTCTTCCTTTTTCTTTCACACCTACCTCTCTCTCTCTCTCTCTCTCTACACTCTCTCTTTCTCGCTTGGCTCTCTCTCCCTCTCTCTCGCTCGCACGCTCTCTCTCTCTCTCTCCCTCTCTCTCACTTGCACGCTCTCTCTCTTTCTCTCTCTCCCTCAGCTCTCCCTCCCTCTCTCTCACTCGCATACTCTCTCTCTCTCTCTCTTTCTCTCTCTCCCTCAGCTCTCCCTCCCTCTCTCTCACTCGCATACTCTCTCTCTTGCTTGGCTCTCTCTCCCTCTTGCTCGGCTCTCTCTCCCTCTCTCTCGCACACTCTCTCTCTCTCTCTCGCTCGACTCTCTCTCCCTCTCGCTCGACTCTCTCTCCCTCTCGCTCGCTCGACTCTCTCTCCCTCTCTCTCTCACACGCTCTCTCTCTCTCTTTCTCTCTCACTTGTGCTCTCTCCCCCTCTCTCACTCGCACGCGTTCTCTCTCCCTCTCTCTTGCTCTCTTCCTCTGTCTCTTAACCTAGACTCAATTAAATTTTTTTTACCATTTAATAACATCTAATTTTTTCAAATTGTGTTTTATTTATGATTTTTTCTTCTTTTTACAAAATGATGATAATATAATATAGTAGTATAATAAAGGGTAATTGAAACATAATTCAATCTCAAAATTGTTGTTCAAAAAAATTTTATAATAAAAAATTAACTCAAAAAGAAGCTAAAAATTCATAATAAAATAATAAAATTAATACTAAATATTTTCTTAATTTCTTTCGCGCTAAAATTTTGTAACAATTAATTAAACTTTTTTACTCTTCTCTTCTTATCTAATTTTAATTCACCCTCAAATCGTGAAGCTCTCCACATAAAAATGCAAATCTCTCTTCCCCCTCCCTCTTTTTCAACAATGTTTGTTTGGTCCCTTAAAAAAAGTAAATTTTAGTTAAAACAATTGTTGAAAAAGAGGGAGGGCGAAGAGAGTTTTGCATTTTTATGTGAAGGGCTTCATGATTTGGGGGGAATGATATTCTACTCTTGCTTTTACCACTTTGTTGATATGTATACTTGCGTGCATCCATCTGTACTTGCAATAGGAGTACGGGCTAACATATTGTCCTCCAGATCAGACCCTCCATCCATGGTGTTCGCGTCAACATGGACACAATGCGGTTGAAGAGCCACCAACTGACAAGCCAATTGCTTGACTTGCTAGAGGAGTTCTGCAATCTTGTCTCTGTTGTACACTCCCTCCATCAGGGTATCAGGAACTCGACATCTAGGTGGCCTGGCTCAGGATCAATGGGCTCTAATACCAATTTGACTTAGCGGGCAGTGATGGCGGGGAAAGAGAGTTATGGAATGGATAGAGATTTGACTCATTGATTCTATAGAAATGTCGAGAAGAACTAGAAAATGGGGAAAACTTCAATTGTTTATTAAATTCATCAAGTCTGACAAATCCATAGCAAAGCACATCAATTTAAAGAGGAAAACCCTAACAGAATCCCTTGCAAAAGAAATTCAGAAATGACCCTATAAATGATACAAAATAGAAAATTGAGAAATTGAGAACCTAAATGAAGGAAAATTGCTAAAAATTGTCAGAGCGCATCTCAACGCAATATGTCTTGTCTAAAAGGTCATTTCCACCCAGAGAAGACATCTTCTACACCAAAATCAGGATATGTGACCTTCTAGTCAAATCGGTTTCCTGAGGGCCTTTTGGACCTTCGGATGATCTAACCGATCCATAAAATCGAACTCAACTGGTGTTGCATCACCCTCACTCATCATCTAGCCTGTTGTGACCGCGGCCTTGAGGACTCAGTGTTACTTTCATTCCTAGAGAGAAAAGTAAGAGGAGAGTGGTTAGGAGTCTCCAGCTGGCCCGCTACCTTTTCTAATTTTCATTTTTTATTTTTCGTATTTATTATATATTTAAGATCATTTTTTACCAAGTGGTCATCTATTTACACATGTTACCATATCAAATAATAGGTCAATTTCACATAAATGAAAACCAACTGTATTTGTTGATTCGATTTAAATATGAATTGCTTATTATTAATTTAATCTCTATATAATAAAGAGTTTACTTTGAAATTGTAAAACTAATTCTATGTAAAATGTTGATTAGTTGAAATAAACTAATTTATTTAAACAAGCTTCCAACTTTTTCTAGGAAATTGCTATATTTCAAAAGCTATTTGTAGTGCCGGGGGATTCCTTATATCATATGCAAAAAGTAATATTACTGGTTGTGTTTTCAAAAGGTATAAAATTTCCAATAAATACAGCGATTTAACTATTCCACCGGAAGGTTCGATTGCTTTTGGCATTATCAAACCCAAGACAACCCCAACTTCAAACTATCCGCTCCCCAGTCAACACGACACGAAATAGTTTTCATAAAAAAAACATAACTAACACATTTCAAAGTTGTACATGTTGATAATATGGGATCGCGGCCTAACCTAATCTCCACTGACTTTATCTTCCCGTCTGTGTATTAGGTAGGAAAATATTTAATTATAAAACGTTGCAGAGTATCAAATGGATACTTTAAACTTGTAATATTTTGTCACAATTATACGCTAAGAAATAGTTAATTAGATAGTTTTAATTAACTTAAATCATGAAACAACACTCGATCTCCATCAACAGACGTAAGGAATCCATATTGCTGTTGGAAAGATGTTAAATTACAATGATCAAACTAATAGAATGAGCCAACCATTCTTAGAGGCTCATACATGTTAAATATTATTAGTTCGTCTTATAAAAAATTGAATTTATATTCACTTAAAATTTTAAACTAATAAGTAATAATACTAATACTCAACTAACTCCCTTCTATATATATATATATATATATATTAACAAATCCTCTCATACTTAGCATGTTGGAGAATATTATACGTGAATCTGATATCATATCAAATTATATTGGGCATACCACAAGACTTACAAGTTGGTTGGGCATGCCTCTATACCTTAGATACTAGCCGGATCAGACCTGGACTTACTGGAAATTGTCGTTGGTGGTGATTAATCTCTTATAGGTTTAACTACCAGTATGAGATCAATCACTCTAACAAAAGAAATGTTTGTCGCTCATTCTAGATTAAATTAATACGCGAGCAGATGTGGTAGAGGCTATGTGCGAGCGAGTAAAATCACAAGCAAATTTGAATGTGGATTCCTGCATATAAGCGTGAAAATTCTTTGGAGAGCATGCAATAATCTCCTCTGGTTGCGTGGTTTATAAACGGTAAAATTCTGATCTCTGTCAACGAATTTTCCTTACGGTTGGTACTTTCGTATATTGGACCCCTCTTCCAGGTAAATAAGAGGTTTTCAACCTAAAAGAATTGTAAGATAAAGGAATATAATAAATTTATTTAATATAAATCAAGCTTAATTATTTTTAATTTCATATAGAAAATAATGCCAATGCATTAAAAACACTTTTGCGCATTTAATCTTCACCATTCTTTCAAACCCAAACGTTAGGGAATATACAATTCCAATAGACATAAAATTCATTTTTTGTTCGACATGTCTATCTACCTTTTACATTTTTATAAATGAAGTTAATTGATGGTGTCACCTCTGAATATTCCACCAAAAACTAAAATTATGTACTTTTGACCTTTTAAATATTTAATTTCTCCATTTTGGGTTTTCTTGGCTCTATTTTATTTTTTGTGTTGTCCTATAAAATATTAATAGTTAATCCTTCCGTTAACTTAACCGTTATTATAACATATTTAATTTTATAATTATTAACAAATTAGAGTTTTTATATTAAATAAGTTAAATAATTTAAATTTTTATTATATTCTACATTTTATTTAAATATTCTTGTACTATTTTAATATTATTTATTTTTAAATTTTATTACCATGTAAACCCATAAATGAAATAATTTCTTTAGTTACTTAATAAAAAATTATCAGTTACTTTCTTACATTTAATTTTGAACCACTATATTTTATTATCTTTACTTATCCTCCATCTTATATAAAATTTGACAATATTAGATCCTACACATACTTGAGATATTATGTAAAATTGCTATTAAATATTAAAACCGGTTTTAATAAATAGTTAGGTGAACGTGTCTGCCTGCGTCTAAGGATTTCAGTGAAGCCGATAGGCAGCATAAAAATGTTTTCGCGTCAAAGTGGGTGGCTCGACCATATAAATTTGAGTTAAATTTTTATTAATAATTTTTTTTAAAATATTTTTTTATCTCTTTTAGTTCGAAAAGATTACTCTCTTACCGTAAGCCAACTGATGATAGGTAATTGAGGGAACAGGAAGTCTAGGATTATGTCAAACATAAAAGATAATAAATAAAAGTACCATATATTCGTGGAGACTCTTTACCAACGGAGGAACATATAATTATCGAGTGATCAGTAGAACGTGCAAGATACGGGGTACAAACTAAACCATCATTATTGTTTTAGTTGTTAATTTATTATTATTATTGTCATTATTTTGTTAGACTATACAATATTCAACATTAAAATACACTACGGCACAAATATTTTTAAAGAATTTCTTGGCAAGCGGTTCATCTAGGACAGATGCTATTGGGTGGAGCAAGCCTGGCATAGTCAACGGGGACTGCCTAATCAATTCTCTCTCTTGTGGTCTTTTTTTTTCTTTCCTATAATTTATACAAACTATTGCTTAGAAATCCAGTTACCTCTGCTTACTGAATGATGGAATGTTTTTAATTATGAATTTTTTTATTACTAAGATCTGAATTTGATTTAATGATTAAGAAAAATATATGTGCCACAGGATATGAATTGACCCCTGTTGGTTTCCTTGTGCAAGAACTAAAGTTGAAAACTATGTTTGTTACTGAGAAGTTCAGTAAACAGGAGAGGACCCTTCCTTTTTGTGATCAATATACACTCATATACATAGTTTCACCACTCGACCTAATCTGTGAAAGTACTTTTACATATATGCGTATGTTGATAGACATGGCCGACGCTAGAGCATCCAATTTGCTGAAGCCCTCACGCTCGTAGCCCTTCCCACGGTCTTAGATTTACATGTACTATATATATATATATATATAATGACATGAAGTTCATAACAATGGTGCTATCATTACACTCGCGAAAAAAAAAAGAAAACGAAAGAAAGAAAGTTAATTGTTCAGCGGAAGCGGCATATAATTCTCATGATTGAAGTTGATGTTTCAACTTCTACATTTTGTATTCTTTATCACCAGCTCATATGTCGTAGTCTTTATTTATAAACTCTTTTTCTTTGGCTGAATTCATAAAAGTTAACTAACTTCAAAACTTCACCAACTCAAGTTTGACGAACTTATTTAGATAAAGAAAAGAGAAAAAACAGGTAAGAGACCAACCAAGGAAAAAGTAATGTTTGTTGTCAATTTCGTTTTAAATATGTGTACAAACCATTAATTCCGTTCTCATTCTCTTTGTTATCATTATAACAGTCCTTGAAATTCGAAAAAAAATTGTTTTAGTCCAATCGTCAATATGTGAGGTAAGGCTAAGAATAATCTATTAATGATATGTGGTATGGAATCCAAAGGCTATAGAATCGAAGGGCTATACGTAAGTTTTATAAATGAGTGAAAATAAAACAAAAATATGTCAAAAAGTAATATATAAACATTAAAAATAAAAAATAAATTCTTAAAAAAAGAAAAGGCCAACCTACCAGGCATCATCGCCAATAATCCGGCCACTGAATTTTATATTTTCTTTTTAGAAAGGTTATCAACTTATTATTAGTGATGGTCAAGAATTGGATTTAAATAGATAATTATGATCAAATAATATATTATTGATTGTATATTCATGTTATTTAATAAGTTAATCTGATAAAATGACTAATTACATTCAAATAATAAAATTTTAATCTATAACTCATAAAGTATAAGAACGAATATATAAAAACTCTAAGGTAAATTTTTATTTTTATAATTTATAAAATTAAAATTTAATAAATTTCATGTGGTTATGTGTAATATGGGTTGTAGTTCCTGTGGTTGCACTGTATAAATATACCTCTCCAATATCATATCGACAAGAGAAAATAAAGTGATTCCCATATCTTCTAAGGAGTTGTGTATAAATTTTAAAAAATTGGATATAATCTATAATATAATTTTTTATCGTGATTTCAGGTACATTTTAATTTACATTTATAGACTCCGTTAATGATATCAGAGCATGCGATCCTTTATTATGCTACAATTCCTGGAGCGAACTCATTTGGAGCCACCATCCCATAGGCAAGAAAACGTAGATGACATCATCCTCTAAGAGTGATGACCTTTTCTATTAACTTTGTACTTTTCAAACATAAAATTATTCATTAGAGCCATTCACACATGGATGCTTGACCTGTCGATCGGACTAAATTGATAATTTTTTTCCATTTCGAGACCATTATGATAGGAAAAAAAATCAATCAAATTGATGATATTCGACCAAACATTAAGAACAGAAATAGCAAATTATATATATAAAGAAATGTATATTGTTGGGCCATTCTTTATGATTAAAAGAATACCAGAATACAAAAATATACAATTTGGTGCATTGACATAATTCAACGAATTTTTGTGCAGATTTTAGGATTGGAGTATTATGAATTAGTAGAATTTATAATTGAAAATTATACTTTTAATAATTTATTTTTCTCAAATACAAATTAATTCAAATCAAGTGGATTTTTTAAAATCATGTCATACAAATTAAAAAGAAAAAGAAATGAATCAATTTTACCAATAAATAACAAAATAAGTTAATTTAAATTATTCCATACATCTTCTAGTATAAAAGTTTTCAAATATTCATAACTTAGAGAAATTTTAGTAATTGGTCGGCTAATTTCATTTCAATATAAAACTTTCATAAGATATTAATTTCGGCTAATTTCTTACTTCCCAATATATATGCATATACATATTAAATTTCACTTACCAACTTTACCTGTAAAACAATGACCAATTACTTAAAAGTTTCTTTCAATATAAAATGTAGAACATGCTGCGACGAACTGTGATTGCGTCTGCCATTCTACCTCTGCCCTCTCTCTCTCTCTCTCTTTATATATATATATCATTATGAGATAGAGACTTCTTCAATTTGTAGAGATAGCACCTTTCTCAGGGAGTGGAGAGATAGCATCAATGGCGAAGGCAATAGTTCTTTTTGTTCTCGTGGCACTGGTCGCCGTCCCGGAGACAGCATTGGGAGCCACCTACACTGTTGGTGATTCATCGGGCTGGACGCAAGGCGTCGACTACAGCACTTGGACATCTGGGAAAACTTTCACTGTTGGTGATACTTTAGGTTTGCTGTCAATCCTATCTCCATTTCGATTGAGATGCCCGGATCAATCTCATCATCAGATTGTTCTGATCAGAAGTGTCCATAACTCAGACAAACTCATATTCTGCGATTTTTGCTGATGATGTCATTTATTTTGGACAGCTGTTTCGAAAAATTATTGGTTACTAGAACATACAAATAACGATAGATTATCTTGTTGAGTTATTAATGCCGGTCCCATGTAAAAACAATCCAATTTTATGGATTTGAACTTTTTTGCGCGGAGAAAGTAATAAAAGATCTATAATGAAAATTTTCGTGGTAGCCTATTCTTTTATATTTCATATGCCTATCATAATCTTTCATATGTGAAATTTGATCTCTCATGCCCCATAATTAAATATTTGCACTCTGCTCACAGAGAATTTTTTCCGTGTTTGGAGGAAAATGGCAACTGGTAGTAGCATTTTCTCTTCTGCTGGGCTTACTAAAAAGTGATGGTAAATGTATTTCCTCCAAAATTGGACTTAACGATCACACACTCTAACCTTAGCAGCTAATTACGGGTTGAATTTTTTTTTTCAAACTCACGTTTGACAATAGATGCGTCTATGACGACGTGATTTGGTACAATATAAAACTGGTCAGTACACTTATATAGGAGGTTGAACTTATACCCAAATAACAAAATAAACTAATAGTTGCGATATACCCATTTTCCTTATATTTTTGAATTTTCTTATTAATTTTCCAGAATGTGATTTAATTAATCAACACAATTAAGTCGATGACAATATCTTTGTGAAATATCTTTCTCATGGCTACTCTTTTATCAATATTTTGTTAAAAGTTGATTTATTCATTCATTTTATATGTATAAGATTAGATTTTATGTATAATTCAGCGGTCCATTTTAATAAGGAAATATTAAATAATTATTCTTTATGATAATAGGACGACGAAGATCTCTTGCCATATGAATATATGGTCCATTATTTATTTGTCCCCCGATAGTAATGACAAGATAGATGATGCAAGAAACTTACAATAGGAGGGATTTATTTTTGGCTCAAATGAGTTGCATAATAATACCTTATCAAAGAGATAATATCTCTTTGAGCTGGCATTAGTTGAACGTGCTATATTTTAATGTTTTAGGTAGGTGTAAAGCAGTCGACCTCCAATAATCCTAGTAGGCATTAAATATAAATAGGGTTACAATATGAAAGATTCAACGCATAATGGAGGTCCTCAATCATGGTATAACAATTTCTGTAGTGCTTTTTTTTAATGTTTCTAAGTCAATTAAAGTAGAAATAGACATTTGACCAATTTTAGATAATAATTACTATCTGTATGATGGTGTCCAAAATCTCAGTGTTTACATACGGTCCATCACATTCTGTGGACGAAGTATCGAAAAGCGGTTATGACAACTGCAACAGCAACAATCCCATCAAGTCCTACAGTGGAGGGAGCACTAGCATTACTCTCAGTAGCACCGGCCCCATGTATTTCATATGCCCAACAGCTGGTCACTGTGCTGGCGGCATGAAGCTGGCGATCAATGTGGTGGCAGCCTCGGGTGGCAGTCCGCCTTCCACCGCATCGCCTACACCCCCATCTACTTCGTCTACCCCATCGACCCCCAGCTCTCCAGGAAGTAGTCCTCCGCCACCTCCTGGTGATAACGGAGCAATCAGTGTTTTCAGCAGAAACGTTAATGTCATTCTCGGGCTTACGCTTATGCTGACTACAGTTGGCATGTGGATGTACTAGGGCAGAGGCAGTGCACTTGATACTCTTGTTATTTCTGTTTGTTGTTGGTGGCGTGTATGGTATTCGAATTTCATACTTGGACTTTCTTGAGATTTTCTATTATGTTACGTTTAGATTTTATCTTAAAGGATGTTCATTACATTTGAAATCAGCGTTTGAGAACATTCAACTTATCTACCTAATACATTATGGCACGTGCACTGCTACAAGAGAACATTGTCCGGCCATGGCCCATAGGCCCAAAGGCAGCCTTTCCGATGCTCTGGAAAACCAAGATCTAGAATGGGCTGCAGAAAACAAGACTGGCCCAGGGACATAACTCTGAAACCCAGTAGCGGATAGCCATGGGTTTTCAGGTCTTTAAAGTTCAAATGGGAGTGGGAACAATTATTAGCCATTGGCCCATGACTCCCACATATTAAAACCACCTATAAATGCCCTCAAGGGCAAGTAACTTAACAGCATATTTATTAGAATTAGTGTCCTAAGTCTAATTGTATATGACGTAATTAGAGTTATTTTATATTTATCAAATATAATTGAGGTATTTTATTCATTATATATTATATTTTTTTGTTATGATGAAGCTCGTAAATTAGAACAATAGTTTTAAGGGTATGATGAGATCATGCCAATGAGACATAAAATCTCAAAAACCCTAATTTAAAATTGTTCCTAATTGTAAAGGTCATATTCATTAATCTACCATTTGCAACTTGTTCTTTATAGTTTTAATGTTATTTTTCATGTTTGGTGTTGGGTTTTATTACATGTTGGTGATGTTCTTATCATCGTTGGTCTTGGATTTTACCATGAGTTGATAACGTTCACAATAATTAGTATTAGAGTTTTGAGTACTAAGATAAGTTTCATCTATCTTTGAGTTTATCTTATATTTTAGTTTATGTCGTCTTCCTTTCATTTTGTTCCTTCTTATTGTTTCCTTTCATCTTCATACCAAAATAGAACAAAAAATTACCAGTATTGTTCTTGTTTCCATTCATCTTTAATCGGCCCTTTTCATTTCTTATTTCATAATCAAAAAGAAAAGAAAAGAAAAGGCCAAAAAAAAGATGAAAAAAGAAATACAGTAAAGAAGAGGAAAAGGCAAAAACATTCTCAGCAAAAAAGTTCGAAAAAACTAGAGCAAAAAAAGTGCGAAAATAGTCTCGAGTTTTCTTCTTATTGGTTATAAGTTATGACAGTTTTTCATGTTGAAATTTGATTCTTTTTCTGTGACTTGATTCTTCCATTAGTCCCAATTTGCCTTATTCCTCAAAATTCTACTTTATCTACAACCCATCCCCATAATTTCTTTCAATATACGAATCTTGTCTAGTAAGTCATGGTGAATTGTTGCAAGGGAACTTTGGATTTATTTGATTCGTTCAATAAGAGTTGATAGAGAATATACATGAATGGAAATTTTGAAAAGTGAGTGAGAGTATTAGAAGTAAAACCCATTTAAGTACCATACATGAGTGAAACTGAGTTAATCATATTTTGAGTGAAGCACATGAGAGAGTATTTGTGAGGTCCTAACATCATTTTGCATATTTCACTGTCTCATCATCATCAACAAAATTTAGGCAAGAAGGTACTCTTAAACGAGATATCATGGATAATAAAGGTTGAATTTGGACAACACTGTAAGAGGATCGATAGAATTGAAGCCTATAAAGGCAACATTAGCATTCTCCTATTAGAGCACTACCTCAACGAGATGATGATGCAAATTCTAAGGCAAAAGTGATCTCAAAGCTCTTCTTTTGTGGGAGGAATGGATGGAGGTGATCTTCAAACATTATACCTATTCCGAGTTGAGAAAGTTACAACTTGCATCATTTCAATTCTCCGATTGTGCTAATGTTTTGTGCGATCAACTGTTGAAAGATAGGAGGAGGAATGGAGAATGGCAAGTGGAGCCGTCAGGTGCAATGAATACCATAATGAGAAAGCAATTTATTCCATGTTTATACTAGTGGGAGTTGTATAAGAAGGTAGAACATCTAACTCAAGGTCCCAAAAGTGTTTATGAATACTACAAACAACTGGTGCTTGCCATCATCTAAGCTAATGTAGATGAAGATGCATAAGCCATGATGGACAAGTTGTTGCATGGGTTGTATCATGAGACTGCGGATGCAGTGGCAATGTACACATGTTCATGAAAATCTAGTGAGGACAAGGCAAGAGTGTAATCAACAAAAAAGAGAGTGAGTTGAAAGAAGCAAGTGTAAATTCAAGAGCAAAAGAGAGTGAGTTCAAAATTGAAGGAAAAGAAATTGAGGGCAAACAAAATGAGAGAAAAGAAAATGGATAGTGATTGGAAACAAGGCAAAAGAAAAGTAGAGAAAATCAAATGAGAGGAGAGAAAGGTAATGACCTTAGTGAGTATAAGAGAGGAAAAATATAGTGAGATTAAGAAGGGTTTATCTTCTTATCAGCCCCCTCTAGTAATTTTGTATAAGGAATCCATTTTACATACTAACGACCTTGGCAGATATTTTCCAAGCAGTATTATCTCTTTTGTACAAAGTTTAAGATCATACAAACTTATCTATGAAGAATATTTGTGCTCCATAATATAATGGTGATGAATAACTCACGGTGACATATGCGAATTTGTCTAAGTTTATTTTGCATATTTGCAGTAAGTAAAGCAGATGATTATAGTTGGGTACAATTATAACTATATAAAAGAAAGGATGCCAGTTCATTAAAGTTTTGTGGATTAAGTATTTTAAGAGAAGGAAAGATTAGATTATACTATAAGTTTTATGTGTATTTATAGATACCACAAACCTCTGAACTAATTTAGGGGATCATAACGATTTAGTATCTCTTTATTAAGTTGAAGTTTGATTCTAAAAACTTAAGATATCTCAAAAGGTAATTCCACAAAAGTTGACACTTTTGTGACCTTCTTAGGTTATATTGGAAGTGGAAACAAAACTAAAATTTGTCCATGATTGTCTAGTAGAGGCTATGGTCTATTCCTTTGAGACAATTAACGATTATCCTAATTTTCATAGATCAACTTCAATATACATATGTTATAATTGATTTGCACCTTGACTTGGTTGGTTAAGTGAATGTAGTTTATTGAGAATCTTGAAATTAGTGGAAGTGAACTTCTAGAGAAATGGGAATATAAAGATTAGCTCCTATAAAGTATATTAAATTTATTGCTTCATTAAGGTTCATGAAGGGACATTTGAAAACAACAATATTTTACATTCACTCTATTATGAACTAAATTCAACATGAGTATTCCCTCCAACCAATGAAATTGAGTGGATTCTCAAGAAAAACATAAGTTGTTTACTATTGCTGTATACATTCTTTGATCATAATTCATATTCATTTTCATATACCATGATTAAGTCTCACTCCACTTAAAATACATTGTGATGGAAAGAGTTGAAACATAAAGTTAAATTCAAGTTTGACATTTGGTTATATTATCTTTGGTTTAGATTGGTTTTAAGGATGATCTTCACGACATAGGTTGAAAGGATAAGATTTGGTTTGAAACTAAGCGGGTGCAAATAGTCAACCAATGAAAAAAAACGTGACCTGCTACTTAGATCACTTGACTAACCATGAACTCGAAGATCAATCCACATAATGACTCACCTTGGGTCTTAATATGAGTTGGGGAGGATCATGCCATTTGGCATCAGAGGCAATGTTCTAGGTTAGGCTCATCAATTTATCCTTTGAAACTTGTTATTTACAATTCTTGGGAATTCTTTTCCACATTTTGATGTTAAGTTTTATTACATGTTGGTGACGTTCTTATCATTTTTTATATTGGGTTTCACCACAAGTTGCTAAGGTTCTTATTAGTTGGTATTAGATCTTTGGGTTCTAAGACAAGTTTTATTAATCTATCATTCAAAACTTATTCTTTGCAGCTCTTGGGAATCTTTTTCATGTTTTGATGTTGGGTTTTATCACATGTTGGTGATGTTCTTATCATCTTTGATATTGGGTTCCACCGAATTAGCCATCAAACATAATCTTTGGTGACCTTATTCAATTCGAGTCTCATCATGGGTTGGTAAGGTTTTTGTCACTCTTGACATTGGGTCTTATCACAGGTTGGCAAGAATTGCGTCAATATGTATCACTAACACAATGGGAGTTCAATTTGTTTAGTGATGGTAGCCTAATTAGCTAAAAGATAAAGTATTTTTCTTTCCTAAATCTTTGTGAATTAAGGTTTCAAGGAAACCATAAAGTGTATTAATATAAAGATTTATACAACAGGCGTATTAAGTTTTAAGGTTTGTCATATATTATTGAGCATTTGACAAAGATTTGACATATTTGTGTTACGCACCATTTTGCATTCTAGAAAATAAACCATGACTACTCATTTATTGAAGTATTTGATTTAATCTAGTAGTAAATGAAACCTTTTGATAAGAAAATTTTGTTGAAATTCGTTCACATGCAGTGATTTACCAAAAGGAAAATAATACCATACAGATAAAATTTTAAATAAAAAGAACTGTCTATATAAACTTTTTTAGGGTCTCTATATTAGGAAGTTTTCAATTATAAGAAAGATATAATTAAGAAATTTCTTTAGACATGATATCACAAATTTATCTTTCAATGCTAATCTCTAGGAACCCTCTAACTATGAATTTGAAAAAAAATATTAAAAAAGAGTGAGCCACAGTTGCTCAATAAGTAACCAGTTTCCACCTCTACCAAATTAAATATTAGTAAAACATATTTTATTATTCTCAATAATCAAATAAAACGATTCATAAAACTATAAAAATGACTTGAAATAAATACTATTCAATCATACAATTCAAAATGCATATTATTTTATTCGCTAAAATATTCACTCAATACTTATTTATAACAACATTTAATAATTTGAATAAACAATATTTCATATGTTTCACTCATTATCTTTAGTACTATGGTGGCATTTCATCTTGTCACATAGACTTGCCATTATAGTTGCTAGTATGACCCAAATAATCATTTTGACATGATCCATACCGACCCGTGGTGAAACCCAATATCAAATATGATAAGAATGTCACCGACTTGCAATAAGACCCAAATCGAATGTGGAAAAGAACCCCAAGAACTGCAAAGAACAAATTTGAAAATAATGAACTTTGACCCGTTTCCTAACGAGGCAAGAACCAAAGTTGCAAATCAAGGAGGACGCCACACGAAGAATCCCACGAGCTAGAGAATCAAAGTGATAAGTCCAGTTGTAGAATGCCACAAGATAACTTGATAAGTTCTAAGTCTTCTCAAGAACCAAGAAGAGCAATATGTATTTCTCCCTAGAATGTATCTCCAAAATTCGTTCAAAACTGAATACCTCAAGGGGGTATTTATAGTGTTACATAAAAAGGGGAAATCAAATATCCAAAATATATCCTAGAGAAGGATATCCTAAAATAGTACAATATATTCTATGATATTATATTGTAAAGATATTCTATGATATATCCAAATATTTAAATAATATCCTAGAATACTTATATAAATCTTTCCTAATTTGAAAGTTTCCTTAAATAGTTATAGGTGCCAGCAAGCTTCTAGAATTTCTATTGGGCTTGAATCAAATTGACATAGTTCTGCAGCTCACAAGAATGTCCTTAAATGGGCTCTGATGTATGCTTTTCTGCCATAAACTCTTGAACCAACCCGTTGAGTGCCTCCTTGAACTTTTTAGCTCGTGCCCTCATAATTGGCCCAATTGGAACTTGAATAGGATCCGTGGAGGTTGGTCTGAGTTCTGCATCATTCTCCCCCTCTTTTGAAGGATTTGTCCTCAAATCGTTACCAGCATTAAATGGGGATAGATCAGAAACGTTAAATGTGGCACTAACTCCATACTCACCTGGTAAGTCCAGCTTGTAGGCATTATTATTTATACGCTCCAACACTTGAAATGGCCCTTCACCCCTTGGATGTAGTTTAGAATGCCTTTTCTTAGGGAAGCGTTCCTTTCTCATGTGTAACCACACCCAGTCGCCTGGCTCAAACACTACTTGCTTGTGACCCTTATTGGCTTGTTTTGCATATTGCGTAGTTCGCCTTTCTATGTTGAGTCGTGCCTTCTCATGTATTTGTCTCACAAACTCTGCCTTCCTTTTGCCATCTAAATTAGCTTGTTCACTCAAAGGCAGAGGAGATAAGTCTAATGGAGTCAATGGGTTAAAACCATAAACAATCTCAAAAGGTGAAAGCTTAGTTGCAGAATGAACACTTCTATTGTAAGCAAATTCAACATGGGGTAAACAATCTTCCCATGTTTTCAAATTCCTTTTAACGATAGCACGCAATAAAGTAGATAATGTCCTATTCACAGCTTCAGTTTGACCATCAGTTTGTGGGTGGCACATTGTAGAATATAGTAACTTTGTCCCTAACTTCCCCCATAATGTCTTCCAAAAGTAACTTAGAAATTGCGCATCCCTGTCTGAGACAATGCTTCTAGGAATGCCATGCAATCTAACAACTTCCTTGAAAAACAAATCAGCCACATTGGATGCATCATCTGTCTTATGACATGCAATAAAGTGCGCCATCTTAGAAAACCTATCAACAACCACGAATATTGAATCTCTCCCCCTCTTAGTCCTAGGCAACCCCAAAACAAAATCCATATAGATGTCAACCCAAGGTTCACAAGGAATAGGAAGAGGTGTATATAATCCATGTGGTTGCAGCCTAGACTTTGCTTGTTTACATGTAATGCACTTGTCACAGATTCTTTCAACATCCCGTTTCATGTGCGGCCAAAAGAAATGATCATGTAACACATCAAATGTCTTAGCTACTCCAAAATGACCCATCAGACCACCACCATGTGCTTCCCTAACCAGCAACTCACGCAAAGAAGACTGAGAAATGCAAAGTTTGCCTTCACTAAATAAAAACTCATCATGCAAGTAGTATTTATCATAAGCACCTTTCCCACACTCCTTAATCACTTCACCAAAATCAAAATCTGATGCATACAATTCCTTAATGCTCTCAAATCCAAGCAACTTAGCATCTAGAATAGCAAGTATAGCATACCTGCGAGAGAGTGCATCAGTAACTATATTCTCCTTACCTTGCTTATATTTGATCACATACGGGAATGTCTCAATGAATTCTACCCACTTGGCATGGCGTCTGTTCAACTTGTGTTGACCCTTCAAATGCTTCAGAGATTCATGATCTGTATGAATTACAAATTCCTTTGGCCAAAGGTAATGCTGCCAAGTTCGTAATGTTCTAACCAAGGCATACAATTCCTTGTCATAAGTGGGATAGTTGAGGGATGCCCCACTTAGCTTTTCACTGAAGTATGCAATTGGTCTTCCTCCCTGCATCAACACACCTCCAATGCCTATACCTGAAGCATCACACTCAATTTCAAATGTTTTAGAGAAATTGGGTAAAGCAAGCAAAGGAGCATTCATCAACTTATCCTTGATCAATTTAAATGCCTTGTCTTGCTCCTGTTCCCACTTAAAAGGAGCATTCTTCTTGATTACCTCAGTTAAAGGTGCAGTAAGGGTACTAAAATTCTGAACAAAGCGCCGATAAAAACTAGCCAAACCATAGAAACTTCTTACTTGTGCTATGGTTGAGGGTGTTGGCCAATCTTGGATAGCCTTCACCTTTCCCTCATCAACTTGTATACCTTGAGCACTCACAACAAATCCAAGAAATACAAGCTTGTCCGTGCAAAAAGTACACTTTTTAAGATTAGCGAACAAGTTTTCTTTTCTTAAAACATCTAAAACAAGATTCAAGTACTCAATATGGTCATCCAAGCTCTTGCTATAAATCAGAATATCATCGAAGTAGACAACTACAAAATGACCAATGTAAGCACGCAAAACATGGTTCATAAGCCTCATGAAGGTACTTGGTGCATTAGTTAACCCAAATGGCATAACTAACCATTCATATAAACCATATTTTGTTTTGAATGCAGTTTTCCACTCATCTCCTTCTTTCATTCTGATTTGATGATATCCACTCTTAAGGTCAATCTTACTAAAAATACAAGACCCATGCAATTCATCTAGCATATCATCTAATCTAGGGATGGGATGACGATATTTTACTGTAATGTTGTTGATGGCTTGACAATCAATACACATCCTCCAAGTCCCATCCTTCTTAGGCACTAGTAAGACAGGAACTGCACATGGACTCATGCTCTCACGAACGTAACCTTTCTCCAGTAACTCACCCACTTGTCATTGTAGTTCCTTGGTCTCCTCAGGGTTACTCCTATAGGCAGGTCGGTTTGGAATTGCTGCACTGGGTACGAGGTCAATTTGATGCTCAATTCCCCGAATTGGAGGTAAGCCATGAGGTAACTCTTCGGGAAACACATCCTCGAACTCCTGCAAAAGTGAAGTAACATTGCTCGGTAAAGGGCCAGCTAGATCATTAGTATTAAAAAGAACCTCCTTGTACATGAGTACTATAAGGGGTTGGAGTGAACATAATGCTCTCTTGATCTCATTTTTCTTTGCCATAACACTGAATTTTTCCTCTCTTGCTCTCATGATGGTTGAAACTTGCTTTGTCTCTCTTTCTTTTTCTTTCCTCTCGGTTTCTTTTTCCTCAGTTTCTTTTCTCTCAACTTCTGCCTTTTATTTTGCTTTCTTTTCATTGGCTTTTTTTTAACTTCAGTTGATCTTCAAGAACTTCCTTTGGAGTTAATGGCATAAGAGATATGGGCAGTTTCTTTAATACAAAAGAATATCTATTGGTGACGCCATCATGTGTAACCCTTCTATCAAACTGCCATGGCCTTCCTAACAGAATATGACATGCTTGCATAGGAACAACATCACAAAGCACCTTATCCTCATACTTGCCAAGTGAAAAAGGCACTAGTACTTGCCTTGTTACCTTGATGCTGCCGCTATCATTCAGCCATTGAAGTCAGTACGGTCGTGGATGTTTCAAGGTGGGCAATGCCAATTTCTCCACCAACTATGTGCTGGCCACATTGGTGCAACTCCCACCATCAATTATAACACTGCAAACTTTCTTGTTGACAAAGCACCGGGTATGGAACAAGTTCTCCCTTTGGTTGTTTTCTTCTTCCTTAGCCAGCAAATTGAGAGCTCGCTTCACCACCAATGATTCTCCTTCAACAGCATATTCCCCATCGTCAACATCTTCCAAAGGTGGCATGTCGGAATTGGCCTCTTCTTCATCTTCTGACTCCAGCTCTCCTTGGGCATTTATAACCATCACCCTCCTATTTGGGCATTGGCTATCTATGTGTCCCCTGCCTTGACATTTAAAACACTTCACATCCCGATCCCGAGTAGTGGAAATATCATAATTACCTTGATGATCACAACTGGCAGTCCGAGATTTAGGCTCAAACTTTGGCCTTTGAGATGTAGAGGTTTCTAGTTTGACCTCCCTGTTTGAAGAGTTCGACTTCCAAGGAATATTCCTCAGGTTGGGAGCTGCTCTTGTTCCACTTCCCCTCTTGAGCTGTTGCTCCACTTTGATCGCCATGTGCACCATGTCTTCCAATTCCACATAGTGGTGCATCTCGACTCTATCATGAATCTCACGGTTTAATCCAAACAAAAACCTAGCCATTGTTGCCTCTCGATCTTCCTCTACATTAGCTGGAATCATTACAATTTTCAACTCCTTGTAATAGTCTTCGACACTCCGATTCCCTTGCCTAAGTCCTTGCAGCCTCTTATGCAGCTCTCGATAGTAGTAACTTGGGACAAATCGCTTTCGCATCACTGCCTTCATCTCTTCCCATGTTTCTACTGGGTGTTCTCTATTCCGTCTCCTGCTTAAGACAAGCTGATCCCACCATGTTATAGCATAATCCGAGAACTCTATGATAGCAAGCTTTACCTTCTTTGCCTTAGAGTAGTTGTGGCAATCAAAAATAAACTCCATCTTTTTCTCCCATTCGAGGTATGCCTCTGGGTTAGATCTGCCCTGGAATGATGGAATTTTCATCTTAATGCTGCCCAAATTGTTGTCTTCTCTACTCAAGCTTCTCTAAATTTGATTTGACGCCCAAACCTTCCTTGGTATTCAGCTTCCTCCTCCAACTCATCATCCTCCCATGAACCTCACCGGCTTGGCCAACTGTTGGGGATGTCGCGTGGCAACTCTTGTGGTGTTCTAACTTCTACTCGATCCAGCCTCTCTTTAATGGGCTCCAATTCGAGTTTCAACATCCGCCTCATCTCCCCTAGCAATGCTTGCATTTGTAAGTTTGGAATGGTTTGTTCTGTAGTCTTTTCAGCCACTCCCCTTTGTTCATGAGCCATATCCAAATGCTGAAAACAACGTTAGTTCAAGTATATAAAGGAAAGGACCTCACCACACTCCCTCACGTGTGTCACTCTAAAGTTGATTCACTCAGTTCACTCGTGTTTCTCTCAAAATATTCGGCTTTTACCCTCTAATGTGCTCACCACTCTTGCCTTTTTCCACTTGTATTACTTTCTTCAGTTCTTAATTAGACTCAAGAAACCTAAGCAAGAAATTTGCAGCAATTCAAGAAGGAATCCAACCAAACCAATCACCAAGGATGTTGATTTCCAGAAAGGAAATAAATAGAATGACAATTAAGGGACACAAGGATACCAGGATATTGGGAAAAAAAAACAACTTGACGAATAAGATCTAGAAAACTTTAGAGTTGATGAAAAAAGGATGCAATAAGATCTAAAACAATTTTCTCCCTTTTTTTTTTGCTTGTTTTTTTTTCGCTATGTGCCTCTCTTTTTTTGTTGGCCAACTTTCTCTTTGTTTTTTTTTGCTTTGTACCTATTTTTTGTTGCAGTTTGTTTGCTTTTGTTCTTTTTTTTGTTCTGCTTTGCAGCCTCTCTTTTTTTTTCGACTTTTTCTTCTCTCTCTTTTTTTTTTTTTTGCTTTTGCAACAACCAGAATCAGGAATCAAGAAAGATCAAAAGGAAGAAAGAAGAATCTGTAACAAAGAGGAATTCAATCGAATCCAAGATTGATGAAAGAGAATTGAATTCCAAAGATCAAGAAAAGGGTAATAATAAAAGGATAGATAAAACCTGTCTTAGAACCCAAAGCTCTGATACCAACTGATGTGATCCTTACTGACCCGTGGTGAAACCCAATATCAAATATGATAAGAATGTCACCAACTTGCAATAAGACCCAAATCGAATGTGGAAAAGAACCCCAAGAACTGCAAAGAACAAGTTTGAAAATAATGAACTTTGACCCGTTACCTAACGAGGCAAGAACCAAAGTTGCAAATCAAGGAGGACGCCACACGAAGAATCCCATGAGCTAGAGAATCAAAGTAATAAGTCCGGTTGTAGAACGCCACAAGATAACTTGATAAGTTCTAAGTCTTCTCAAAAACCAAGAAGAGCAATATGTATTTCTCCCTAGAATGTATCTCCAAAATTCGTCCAAAGCTGAATACCTCAATGGGGTATTTATAGTGTTACATAAAAAGGGGAAATCAAATATCCAAAATATATCCTAGAGAAGGATATCTTAAAATAGTACAATATATTCTATGATATTATATTGTAAAGATATTCTATGATATATCCAGATATTTAAATAATATCATAGAATATTTATATAAATCTTTCCTAATTTGAAAGTTTCCTTAAATAGTTATAGCTGCCAGCAAGCTTCTAGAATTTCTATTGGGCTTGAATCAAATTGACATAGTTCTGCAGCTCACAAGAATGTCCTTAAATGGGCTCTGATGTATGCTTTTCTGCCATAAGCTTTTGAACCAACCCGTTGAGTGCCTCCTTGAACTTCTTAGCTCGTGCCCTCGTAATTGACCCAATTGGAACTTGCATAGGATCCGTGGAGGTTGGTCTGAGTTCTGCATCACATTTGTTAATATAGTCGCTAGTATAACCCAAATATTTTACTAGCTAGCTTAAATAATAATATCACAATACTTTGATAATGTAGTAAACATATGAACCTTAAAATAAAATTTATAAAATCATTTGATATCAAATCAATTTCTATAAATTTAATCAATTTTCATAATTTCAATCCATTTTTATAATTAAATCCATAATTAAAAAATTACAAATCAATTATCTTCCCAAATCGTCCATCATGTTCACATTATAACTTTGTCCGATATTGAGTTCTAATTCTCTCACTTCGGATGCTCTCACTTCTCTCCGCCTTATCGCTATCAATCTGTCAATCTCCCCTAGTGGAGGTATGCCCATATCCTATCCATGGATGTCAATACCCAAAAGTGGATTTAATAATCTCAATAAAATTACATTTATTGTGATTCATCATCACCAGGAAGCTTTCTCAGTAAGTTTTGCGTGTTCATCTACACTGTTTTTTTCTTTTTCAAAACTACTCCAGTAGAAAGGTGATTCTGCGTTCTTCACTTTCGTCACTCTTGAAGAAAATGGACCCTCTCAAGGATATGGATCTCCAAGCTCCTGACGAATCCCTGCTAGAAATGCTTGCCCACCACATGCAGGTGGTAGAAGATTCTGAAGTCTTAGAGTTTCCTCAAGAGGAGGCAGCTGCTCAGGTATTCCATCCTCATGCTGTATTACTGCAACCTTTTGGTCTTAGGAAACCAAGTCAGAAAGACATTATTAGTCATTTGAATCGAGCTTGGAAAACAAACAAGAACTTCATCATCAAACCAGCACCGCAAGTATGGGATACTTTCATATGTCTATTTGAAGATCCCACAGATATGAATAGAGTTTTGAAGGGTGGGGCCTGGTCTGTCAAAGGAGCCCATGTTTTGATGGAAAAGTGGTCTTCTGAAACTCCACTAGAGAACATTGAGTTCAAATCGATCAGTTTCTGGGTTCAAATTTGAGGCCTCCCATCGGAGATGATCACCAGACAGAATATTCACATAGCTGGATCTCGAGTTGGAGAAGTATTAGACATCGAATCAAGGGATGAAATACCCCAATACTTCCAGAGGGCCAGAGTACTTGTCCGGATGGATATAAAGAAGCCTTTGATTCCTGGGTTTTTACTGAAGAAAAAAGACAGGTCCACCATCTGGGCAAACTTTTAAGTATGAGAAACTAGCTTTGTTCTGTTATGTCTGCGGTCTCATTGGGCATGAGGAAAATTCTTGTAATTCTCAAATGCATAAAAATTCTTTAAAATTTTGGCCCTTGGCTTCGATATGAACCGATGAATGATGTCCAACCTCCAAAAGTCATGCATTTATTCTCTCAGATAGAACTAAACTCTCCTGATCCTTCATCCAGATTTTCCATCAAAGATAACTCAATGGAGAGTGCAGAAAAGGACAATCTACTACTTGCCACTCCCTCAAGTTCAAAAGCAAAAGTTGAAGAATCCTCTGACAAGCTGGGAAAATGGACTGCTAATCCAACGGTAACCTTCGGCTGTTCTGACAGAATTTCTAGAGCAAACCCCCCAAGCCGACATCGGTCCAGCCCCATATGTTTTCAAGTCCAAATCATGGGCTGACATGACTCCAAGTGATGCAGAACTCAAACCAACTTCCACATATCCTATTCAAGTTTCAATTGGGCTAATTACAAGGGCACGAGTTAAGAAGTTCAAGGAGGCACTCAACGGATTGGTTCAAGAGCTTATGGCAGAAAAGCATACATCAGATTCCATTGAAGGACATTCTTGTGAGCTGCAGAACCATGTTAATTTGATTCAAGCCCAATAGAAATTCTAGAATCTTGCTAGCAGCTATAACTATTTAAGGAAACTTTCAAATTAAGAAATATTTATATAAGTATTCTAGGATATTATTTAAATATATGGATATATCCTAGAATATTTTTACAATATAATATTTTAGAATATATTGTACTATTTTAGGATATCTTTATCTATGATATATTTTGAATATTTGATTTCCCCTTTTTATGTAACACTATAAATACCCCTTGAGGTATTTAGCTTGGACAAATTTTGGAGATACATTCTTAGTGAAAAATACATATTGCTCTTCTTGGTTCTTGAGAAGATTTAGAACTTATCAAGTTATCTTGTGGCGTTCTACAACCGGACTTATCACTTTGATTCTCTAGTTTGTGGGATTCTCCGTGTGGCGTCCTCCTTGATCTGCAATTTTGATTCTTGCCTCGTTAGGTAACGGGTCAAAGTTCATTATTTTCAAACTTGTTCTTTGCAGTTCTTGGGGTTCTTTTCCACGTTTGGTGTTGGTTCTTATTGCAAGTTGGTGATGCTCTTATCATATTTGATATTGAGTTTCACTACGGGTCGGTAAGGATCACGTCACCAGGTAGTGCCTCACCTCTCCAAAGACCCAATATACGAAAAAGGCCTAACTAGAAGACACATTTAGCCAGAAATTCATTGTACCATGAACTGCTAGATTATCCACTAGGATCACAAGATACGTCTGACCAGCCCCTTATCTCTGCCCTAACATTGCTAGCGACAAAGAAAAGAAGGCTAGATACCTCAATCTTGGAGAGACTCTCTGAAGATGTCAAGGCAAAAGTCAAGGAAGATTTACAACAGCAAATCCATAGGAAAATGGTAACAATTCAAGAGACCACTGAGACCCCGAACTCCAATACGATGGTACAAGCCCCTTTACCCCTGAATATAATTCGTTCACCTCTTGTTTCATCATCGGTCACCATTAATTAATTGAGTGATGATTCCCATGATGTCCAAACGGCAGAGGAGGCGGGCCTTACCATGCCCCCTCCCCAGCCATGAGTTTGCTTGCTTGGAACTGTCGGGGAATATTGTGACGTGATCATTACTGACTCGTAGTGAAACTCAATATCAAATATGATAAGAGCACCACCAACTTGTAATAAGACCCAACACCAAGCCTGGAAAAGAACCCTAAGAATTACAAAGAACAAGTTTGAAAATATTGAACTTTGACCCGTTACCTAACGAGGCAAGAACCAAAGTTGCAGATCAAGGAGGACGCCACACCAAGAATCCCACGAACTAGAGAATCAAAGTGATAAGTCTGGTTGTAGAACGCCACAAGATAACTTGATAAATTCTAAGTCTTCTCAAGAACTAAGAAGAGCAATATGTATTTCTCACCAGATTGTATCTCCAAAATTCGTCCTCTATGAATACCTCAATGGGAATTTATAGTGTCAACATAAAGAGGAAATCAAATATACTAAATATATCCAAAAGATATCCTAGAGAAAGGTATCCTAAAATATTACAAGATATTTTAAGATGACGTGATCCTTACCGACCCGTAGTGAAACTCAATATCAAATATGATAAAAGCACCACCAACTTGGAATAAGACCCAACACCAAATGTGGAAAAAGAACCCCAAGAACTGCAAAGAACAAGTTTGAAATAATGAACTTTGACCCGTTACCTAACGAGGCAAGAACCAAAGTTGTAGATAAAGAAGGACGCCACACTAAGAATCCCACGAACTAGAGAATCAAAGTGATAAGTCTAGTTGTAGAACACCACAAGATAACTTGATAAATTCTAAGTCTTCTCAAGAACCAAGAAGAGCAATATGTATTTCTCACCAAGAGTGTATCAAAATTCATCCTCTATGAATACCTCAAGGGGTATTTATAGTGTCAACATAAAGAGGAAATCAAATATACTAAATATATCCAAAAGATATCCTAGAGAATGGTATCCTAAAATATTACAAGATATTATAAGATATTATATTGTAAAGATATTTTGTGATATATCCAGATATCTAAATAATATCCTAGAATACTATATAAATCTTTCCAAATTTGAGAGTATCCTTAAGTTATAGCTGCCAGCAAGCTTCTTGAGCTTCTATTGGGTTTGAATCAAATTAACATGATTCTGCAGCTCACAAGAATGTCCTTCAATGGGCTTCGGTGTATGCTTTTCTGCCATAAGCTCTTGAACCAACCCGTTGAGTGCCTCCTTGAACTTCTTAGCTCGTGCCCTCGTAATTGGCCCAATTGGAACTTCAATAGGATCCGTGGAAGTTGGTATGAGTTCTGCATCATAAGATATTATATTGTAAAGATATTATGGGATATATCCAAATATCTAAATAATATCTTAGAATACTATATAAATCTTTCCAAATTTGAGAGCATCCTTAAATAGTTATAGTTGCCAGCAAGCTTCTAGAACTTCTATTGGGTTTGAATCAAATTGACATGATTCTGCAGCTCACAAGAATTTCATTCAATGGGCTCCGATGTATGCTTTTTTGCTATAAGCTCTTGAACCAACTTGTTGAATGCCTCCTTGAGCTTCTTAGCTTGTGCCCTCATAATTGGCCCAATTGGAACTTGAATAGTATCCATGGAAGTTGGTCTGAGTTATGCATCATATTGGGTGACCCGACAGTTAGGGCTCTAAAGACCCTTGTGGGGAAATTCTCTCTAGGATTAATCTTTTTCTCAGAGACAAAGTCTAGGCAGGATCGTTGTGATTTTGTGGCTAGAGCATGTGGATATAACAAGAATTTTGCATGGAGCCGAGAAATCATTTTTGGGGGCTCTTTCTCCTTTGGAAGGATGAATTACAGGTACAAATTCTACATTCAGACTCCAATATCATTCATGCCTTGATCTATCAAGAAATCTTTCCATGCAAGTGGTTTCTTTCTTGTGTATATGGCCCTCCTTATAAGAAACACAAAGGATCTTTTTGGCAAAATCTTCAAAACTTAGCCTTTAATATTAAAGAACCTTGGATGTTGATTGGTGATTTTAACGAAGTCTTGAGCTCAAATGAAAAAATAGGGGGTAGATCGGTATCATCTGTTAGCAGAACTTTTCTCTCCGACTTTATAGAGACTAACGGCTTTATAGACTTGGGATTTTGTGGGAATTCTCATACATGGGGAAACAAAAGAGTTGGTCTAGGACATATTGGACAGAGAATTGATAGAGCAATTTCTAATGATCTTTGGAGAATAAGTTTCCCAAGAGCCTCTGTAACACACCTATCAGCAACAAAATCGGACCATAACCCCTTACTACTTCGATTGTGGCAAAACCCTCAAACCAAACCTCCCCCCTTTAGATTTGAGGCGGCATGGGTAAGAGACCCAAATTGCTCCTCAATGATAAATCTAGCCTGGAGTCAAGATTATAGAGGATCAGATAAATTTAAATTCACATGCAAAATTAAAGGAACAAAGAAAGCCTTAAAAATATGGAATAAAACTCACTTTAAACAAGTGGATAACCATATAAACCAACTATTGTACTCAATAGACCAAATCCAACAAAAGGAACACACATTAGAGAATAAACAAATTGAAGGGAAACTTCAAATGGAATTACAGGAATATATTAAAAGAAGAGATATAATTTGGAGACAAAAATCAAGAGAGTTGTGGCTAAAAGAGGGAGATAAGAATTCAAAAAATTTTCATTTATCCACCATAATCAAGAGGAGAATAAACTCAATAAATGCAATAAAGAATGAAAACAATGAATGGTTATACGACCAAGATCAAATTAGTGAATACTTTCTAAACAATTTCAAAAACCTTTTCACAACATCACAACCAAATATATCGGCAAAAATTAATCACTTAATAAATCCAATAATCTCAGAGCAGGAAAATGAGTTATTAATTCAGATGCCCTCAGCAGAGGAGATTGAATTGGTCTTAAAGGAAATGAACTCACTCAAATCACCAGGATCGGATGGAATGCCAGTTCTTTTCTATAAAAAGTTTTGGAAAATTAGTAAAGATGATTTCGTTAACTCTGTTCAAGCTTTCTTCAAATCTGGTTTTCTGCTTAAGGAATGGAACACAACATTTATCACTTTGATTCCCAAGTAAGAAATGCAAAAATTTTTGCTAAATTTAGACCAATTAGTTTAACAAATGTGTCCTATAAAGTTATCTCTAAAATAATAGCAAATAGAATTAAATCCCTCTTAAACCAAATAATATCACCAAACCAAACTGCTTTTATTGAAGGAAGATGGATTAATGAAAATGGCATTTTAGCTCAAGAAATTATTCACACCATGAACAAATTAAAAGCTAGAAAGGGATGGCTTGGGATTAAAATTGATTTTTCAAAAGCTTTTGATAGAATGGAATGGACCTTTATAAAACTCATTCTTGAGAAACTTGGATTTCATCATAAATTCATCCATTGGATACTACAATGCATAACAACTGCATCCTATTCCATTACCATAAATGGGGCTCCCATTGGTTTCTTTAAAGTTTCACGAGGGTTAAGACAAGGAGACCCTTTACCTCCATACTTGTTCATTCTCTCGATGGAAATGCTCTCAAGAATGATTTATAAGGCTGAAGAATTAAATCTGATAAAAGGAATTTGAATCTCCAAAAATAACATACCTATTCATCCTATGCTTTTCACAGATAACTTGATAATAATGACTAGAGCCTCTTCCTCAGATGCACAACTAATCAATTAAATTCAAAATACTTTTGAAAAGTGGAGTGGGCAAGTAGTAAATTATACAAAATTAGGAGTTTTTTTTCAAAATATGTAAGAGGCTCCTAAAAAAGAATCATCAAGCAGACGCTTCAACTGAGGAAATTGAATGAGTGCAAATATCTGGGAAATCCTCTGTTTATATATAAAAAAAAAAAAAAACAAAGTTGAGTCTTTCAACTTCCTCATTGAAAAAATTCATAAAAAACTAGCTGTCTGGAAACAAAATTGCCTATCTTGGGCTAGGCGAACAACTCTTGTTAAATTGGTTATCAACGGTCTCTCACTCTATACAATGGCCAGCTTTAAGGTTCCAACCACAATATGCAATAAAATAAATCAGATCACTAGGAAATTTTGGTGGGGGAAAAAGCAAGAAGACAAACAATTTCTTACAACATTAAGTTGGGATCACATTTGCCAACCAAAAGAAAATGGAGGCTTAGGATTTAGGAAGGCTGCTGACTTTAATAAGGCTATGCTAACAAGAACTTCTTGGTTTCTTTCTACAAATAATAGTACTTTAGCTTCAAAAACTTTTAAAATAAAATATGGAACCCCCTTAAATCCGATTCAAAGATCACCAAAGCAATATTCACAAGTATGGAAAGGTTTAGTTTCTTGCAATAATACAATGCTAAAAAACACTTGTAAACTAATGGGAAATGGACGTGCTAGACCCATGGATCCCGAATAATATTGATTTCAAACCTAACCCAAATTCAAATGTGCAAATGGATATGAATATGCGAATTAGTGATCTATTCCTTCCATACACTGCACAATGGAACATGCCCTTACTGCATCATCTTTTTTATTCATCTACTATGCAAAATATTTTACAAATTACTCCTTCTCTTTCAATTGTAGATGGAACAATATGGAAGCCTTCAAAGGATGGCAATCTCTCTGTCAAGTTTTTTTGCCTTTAGGATCAACATCAAATATTTCAAAAAGGTAAGGAGACTTTGTGGAAAAACCTTTGGTCTCAAAACATTCATGAGAGACTGAAAATTCATATGTGGTGCATAGCCACAAATTCTCTCCCTGGTTACGCACTCAAGATAATACATGTCCCTTGCGCAAAACAGGCCTCGATGAAAGTACTTACCTATTCAGTGAATGTACTTTCACTCGGATTGCATGAAGAGAGTCAAAATAGAAAGTTGCCAAGGTTATTAAGTCTAGTTATAATGAAATTATTTTGAATATCATCGACTTTGTATGCAAGCTACCAAATTTCCATTTAGGATCATTTGAAAAAAGATGTTTTACACTATTTAGGGTTTCACTACTTTATCTATTATGGAAGGAGAGATTAGTTGTCATTCATTCAGGTAAAAACACGATTTTGTTCTCCTTTTTTAGAAAATCTAGACGAATTTTATATAGAATATTTGAATAGTTACATTAGAACTACCACTGAGGATGAAGAAGGCATGAGAATTGATGTTGAAAACGGCTTTCCTTCTTGGATAACTATAAACATTATAAATAACCAAAGGGAACAAATTATTATTCTCACTGATGCAACCTGGAAAAAATATTCATCATGTTTTAGCCTGCATCGCCTACAAATAGGGGAAATCAATTTTATCATGGTGGCAAAAGGGCATATCATCTTCTCTAGAGCAAGCAAAGGCTAAGGCTATCCACTTCGCAGTCCGCATTGCATTACAAAGGAAGTGGCAAAATATTGTAATCTTTTCGGACGCTCAAGAAATAGTGCGATCAATTTCTTCTTCTAGAACCCCACCACGGGATTGTAAGGCTTCAATTTATGATATTAAAACTACCATGTTTTCTTTTACTAGTTTTGACTGCATATGGATTTCTAGAAGATACAATCAAAGTGCGCATGACTGTGCCAAAGGGGGAAAGCTTCTTAGGTAAATGGGTTGTATATTTTTAATACTTTTACCGAGCGAAAGTAGCTTGTAGTCCTCTTGAATTACTGAGCAAAAAAAAACACTTTGTCCGATATTTGATCACCCTTTAAAAATCATAAAACATATTTCTCGTTCAAGAATCAATAATTATTTAAATTTCATAAATGTATTTTCATGACATGTAATGAATATTATGTTTTCATATTTTTTGCAATTAATAGAGGTAAGTCAATGTTACTTACCTCAATTTATCCCAATGTATCAACTCAAAATTGAAATTCTAAATTTGAAGAGAAACCTATAAATGATATATAATATCAAATACTAATATGTAAATATCTTCATTTTAATCTACTAGTTGGATAAGTCAATAGATTACAATAAACTAATTCAACAATAAAAATCACTACTCAAACCAAATAGTTGGATTATTTATTTCTAAAATATAATTTTTATGAGTTTTGAAACATCATTTATGATAATAATTGATTTGATGGAAAATCGAGTATAATTTAAAATCGAGTATAATCGATTATGATTTGATAGAAAAATCCATAAAATTAAATATTTCATAAAAATTTAAAAATATTGAAAATAGTAATTTTGATTGCAAGTTCAACGCACAAGAATTGTTGGAAATATGAGTTTGGAGTAGGCCAAACGGGCCTCCCAAAGTTGCTAGTGTGTTCAGGACTACTCAATATACCAACTTTGGGAACTCTTATCTACCTTGTTCAACAACTAAGTTCAATCTTCTTGGTGTCTATGAAATTCTCATGTTACGTATTATAGTTTAGAAAATAAAAACATATTTGAAAGGATCAAAAATCAACAAGACAAGTGGGTTAAAATTGAGTATTCATCATGCTCATTTTTTGAACAAATTCAACTATTTTAATAAAATGACTTTGGGAAGTCATTTTTTTGCCTACAAAGCTTCAAATTCGATGATTTTGGTATTTTTGGAAACTTTATATTAGTAACTTTAATTTAGAACCAAATGGACTAGTTAAAGACAATGAGATCAGTTCAAAATTTTCACCCAAAATGAACGAATTAAAACAATTTTCAAAATTTCTAAATGCAATATTTCCTAAACCACTCAATAAAATCAAATTTCATAAAAAGTCATAGCTTCCTAGTGATGAGAGGAGTCTATCCTATAAAGGAATCAAGCAAAAGTGACAAATCCAACAAGTTGTCATTAACGACCTAAGACCAAGCTCTCTCTAAATCTAAAAACGGCTTCAAAGGGGTGGGAGACTCACCAAGAGGATGGAATTCAATGACTTGAATTGTGAAGTAGAGGCCAAAATCGATTCATAGCTTCGTTGTAGCCTCTCGACTTCCCTCAACCACTTCCTCATTCTCTTTAATATGGAGAAAACAATTCCTGACTAATCTTTAATATCTATGTATGTGGTATTTATCATGTTTCTATGTTGTTGGGGGTGATTTTGTTGCAGCATATCATGGATATTAGTTTCAAGAAGAGTGCAACATCCATTATTGAATTTTTTTGGTTGATTTACTCAATCTTATGAAAAAGAAAAAATTGACTTCACATCTTAGTTCTTCCATTTAGTGCCTCTTAAGTGCTAGTCCTTATACTTTTATGTTATTACATTTTGCACCAACAAATGGATATTCAATCGAAAATTTCATTTGAAAATTAGCATATGAAAGTTTCCTTTAGCTAGATCTACAAACACAATGCTTGTTAGCACTAATTTTGTGTATTAACAGGAAAAATCTCATGAATATTAAAGTTATGGCCTTGTTATAGATAGTTATCCGTCAATAATGTTCCACGGATTTGAGTTTGTCAGCTGAATTAAGGGGTTGATCAACTTACATCGAGTGATCACATTCATATATTGCTGAACATATATGTATAGGTCATAAAGTTATCTTGTTCATCTTGAGCTGAATTATGTGCTTGCTGTGAAGCAGTAACTTAGGCATTGGGAGTTCTCTGAATAAAATAAGACCAATAAAATCTTTGACAACATGTAGCAACGTTCTTGTGGAAGAATAACATAAGTGAAGTGCAGTAATATAGATCGATCTAAAGTGTGTGTTGCTAAGATTGCATGCAATTAATAAATCAATTTTGTGGATCACATGATTAAAGCTATGTAGACAATACAGTTAGGGTATTATGTAAATTATTGATGATTGTTGATTTACCTAAAGTTAGATATCAGTTTTGTATCTCCTAATAAGATACATGGATAGGAAATACCCACAAACTAGGTACACCATCATGGCTCGTGTTATAGCAATTTCAGAATAAGTGGGAGGATTTCACATCTTGAAGGAATATCAAGATTGACCAAATATAGAGATTAACACTCATTCAATTATGCTATGGGCCAAAGACGGAGAACATAAGAATATATTTTAAATCTCCTTACTCAATAGTTCTCGTGTCACAGAGATTTTGGATTAATTTCCAAATTAATTTGAGAGTGTGACATTTTATTATCTTGTGGATACCAACTATATCCTTTTAATGGAAGGATATATGATAATTTTATTCTAAGAGGTCCCTAGCTAGCCTATATAAAGGTCCAATGTCACCATCTTGACATCCTATCTGATAAGGTTAGGAGTTAGAAAATACTTTTGTTTTCATGTTTATTATTTCAGGTATCATGGCAGATCGGATAAAAGTGAAGACTCCAAAACAAGTAATGTGTGATCACACAAGTTACGCAATAAGTTCAAATTCCCTTCATGCAAGTAGGTGTTAAACTGCATTGTTACTCTCTTTTTTTTTGTATAAACCATCGGTATCCAGCTGGACAAAGTCCAGCTGACTAATCTGGATCGCCTCGGGTCGGCCCATTTAAGAGGTTAAGAGCTCCCTACCGGGGTGGGGCTCGAACTCGAGTCCTCCCATTGGGATGATGAGTGCCAAACCACTCTACCACGTCCACTATGGGTTGCATTGTTACTCTCTCACCCTCTTAGCTCTCTTCACATGCAAAGCATTTTGATAGACATGAGGGCCGAGGCAAAAAAATCATGAATCAGTTGAATGGCAATCATGCCGAAGACATTTATTTGCACATCTAATCATGATACATGTTTTTCCCCAATCAATATTCAGGAAATTAAGGATTTCTTGTCATCACATAAGAAAATAATAAATTAGTAGCCTAAAGCTTGACAAGTGAATCCGTCCAGTTTCAATAGTTTTCTTCTCAACTACCTTTCTACCATGGTTCAATTACGTTATTTGCATCTCAGAGCATAGGGGATAGATGAGCGGAAAATAAATAAATATGTGAAGTTTCAATAATAAAAGCTGAGTCATGATCACTTACATTGAGATCCACGATAATATATATCTATCTGTAAACATCTTCTCCTATATATAAATAAATATTTTTTTCCCTTCCCCAACTTCTCCTATATATAAATATTTTTTCCCTTCCCCAATAAATGCATTAATGCATCTTTCCAGCAATTTCTACGGTACCGCCCCGCATTCTTGTAGAGACCTTTTTCATGCCTTCCAGCACCGATGGATATTCAAAAGCACAATCTAGTTCATTCCTCTTTGCAGCTTTTACGAATTAGGGCCATTATAAATCAATCTGAACAAATTTATCTTTACCTAGCTTTTCAACATACACAGCAAGATATCAAAAATTTCAAGACCTCTGTACTATTAATATTATAAATTTGTAGAAAACATACATTTTTCATGGATACTATTTCACGTTGTCATGGGGACGGATTCCATACTTGCGAGCATAAATTTTGGTGAAGCCACCATATACATGCTCATAGATTGAATTATTTGGACCAATAGGCTTGGGCATTCATGTGCTCGAAGAAAATGAACTCCATACATATATATATAAGTTTATGCTTTATCAACGATACAAGAGATACAAGTTATCACAATTATGAATATTATCTTTTACAGTATTTTTGAATCCAGTACTTTAGAAAATGATGTGGAATTATACGTATATATATATCATATATATTTCCTTTTTTTATAAGTATCTCATATACATGTCAACAATATCTGAATTATCTCATTGATGTGAACTATATATCTCATCGTAATCTTGGGCATTGCGCACCATTATGTCTAAGAATTGTTTTATCACATATTTTTTCAATCATAAACAAAGTTCATAAACATACAATGGAATGAGAGAAACATGAAATAAAGGGTATAAAAAATTTTATAATGATAATCGAATCTACTACTTCTTAATTATTAGGTTGAAATAGTATTATTATATGAAACTCCCTTTCACGTTATATCACTTGGTAATTAAACGTTTTATCACTCATGAGAATAATGCAGTTTCCTTTTAATGGAAAATAATATAATCTTCCTGATAATTCTTTTTAAAGTGAATATTAAATCCTCGAAAATCAACTCGACAAATTAATTTCCTAATTGTACTTTCTTTGATTGTCTCAAAACAAAGCAAACCTATCAGAGAGCTAATGCGGCGGAGGTGCTTGATTCTTGTTGCCTCCAACTCTCTTGCTTTCTTCCTCTTATTCTTCATCTTCACCATCCATGTTAAACCCCCGTACTTGACAGGGTCCAACCACAACATTAAGTTTAACAAGACTTCCGACCGAGAAGATGCTCGATTCCACCTCCTGATAGGCATCTTAACACGTGCTGATGGCTACGACCGCCGCCACTTCCTTCGCCTCATATATGGGATACAGTCCTCTCCGTTGGCAGAAGTAGACGTGAAGTTTGTCCTCTGCAACCTCAGCAAGCCTGAGCAAAGGACACTCATGGCCCTGGAAATCCTACGGTTTGACGACATTATCATCCTCAACTGCACCGAGAACATGAACTTGGGGAAGACGTACACCTACTTCTCATCACTCCCTCGCATCCTCACCTGGCGGTACGATTATGTTATGAAGGCCGATGACGACATCTTCCTCCGCATCGTGCCCCTGGCTGCCTCGTTGCAGCCCTTGCCTCGTCAGGACCTGTACTACGGGTTTGTGATCCCTTGCCGAAGCATGGATCCGCACATGGAGTACATGTCAGGGATGGGCTTTGTGCTATCGTGGGACATTGTCGAGTGGATTGGGAGGTCAGAGATTCCTAGGAATGATCAGCATGGTCCGGAGGACAAGTTGGTGGGGAGATGGCTGAATCTAGGTGGCAAGGCGAGGCATAGGTACACAGAGAAGCCAGGCATGTACGACTATCCAGGAACCAACGGGAAATGTTCTCATAAGCTCATACCAAAAACAGTGGCAGTTCACAGGCTTAAAAGGTGGGACCAGTGGTTTAGTGTTCTCGAGTTCTTCAATGTCACCAAAGAGCTTAAGCACTCAAAACTTTATCATTTGTGAGATTTAATTATATATTAAGAGAAAATGTTAGTAAGACTTTAATACATTTAGAATCACCCTCGCTCGGGATCAAGGATTTCATATTCGAACTTTGTTAGATGAAAAAAAAATGTTTACAAGGAGAGAGAGGGGGTCGGTTTTGTTAGGTTGCAAACTGAAGATCATAAAACTTTTGGTTTGTTCTTCATTACTAAATGGGTAAATAGTATGCTAAACCATAAATTGTACGGAAATTTTCAATTCTACTATGAACTCATCTTTTTGGAGAAACGATTAACAACTTTCACTTTTTTCCCTCTAATTCTACCTCCGTCATTGGTTAGTTTGATGTAGAAAGTCTATTTTACTCTCAGTAATAATAATCTTTTCATTCACCAAGTTTACATCATTTCCCAGTTTTACAATGAGTCAAGAGGAAATGATAAAGGCGATCAGGGCTAGTGCGGATGAGTTTAACAGCATTCTTTCATGCCGTTGGCCACCTCAATTCGGTGGTGCACCCAAACTGAGGCCCCATCATCTCCAAGTCGACTGATACTTGTCATATTAACATGAGAAAAACTTTGTACAATGAAAGGTGATTTGGTAGAAATTGTGCTCCTGCCACTCTCAATTTGATCAATTTATCTACCAGATTGAAAAGCAAACAAACTGGGAGAATGTGAGTGCCGGTTTCTAAACATTCAACATTCCAATTTGGCAGATTTGCCTCTCAGATCAATAGGAGGCCTACAGGGGGACAATTGGTGCCGATATTAAGGCTTTTTTCCCTCCCGTTCAACTAGATTATCTCTCTAATCAATGGAAGCCAATTAGAGTGGACAGTCAGTACGGGTATAAAGGCCCTCACGATTCCCAATTTAGTCAATTTTTAAATCTGTACAACATATAGTAATGGATTTAGGAATCACGGCTCCCACGACTACCGATTCAATCAATTTTTCTTGTAAATATGAACAATTGAGGGCAATAGGATTCGTAATCAAACCCCCATGACTCCCAATTTAGCTACCTGGATAGTAGTCAACTTAGTATCAAGACCTTCACTACCTTAATTTGGTCAATTTTTCTTTAACTGAATTGATCAGTGGTAATTCATACGAATTAGAACAGTGGGGCGTTAGAATCATGAGATCTAAACCCTCTAATGTAGTGAATTTGTATCTCAAAATTTTTGATAATTAATTTGTCTCTCAAATTGACCAAAATGTGGATGATGGTGTTGGTATCGAGAGTCTCGTTCACCCCAATTGAGTCGATTTGTTCCTTATTAATTTGATATAAGAAAGATTTGTAACATGGACGGCAGTAGATTACATAATCAATGCCCTCAATGCCTTTGATTTGACCAAGTTGTCTCTAAAATAATGGAGAAATGAGTTGAGTTAGGTGAAGGAGGGTTGTATCGAGGTTGTTACCGTCTCAATTTGGTCAATTTTCATAGATTTGGAAGTAGTGGGACCTCTATTTCTATACATCATCCTAGTAAGATCATTAGTGACATGAGAGACTGTTTGTAAACTGACTTGAATCAGCCTCTGCTACCTCCATCTTTTACTCTTAACCCGTGGTAAAATTGGAAAATTACATCAAATTAGTGAATAAAAGAGATATTTACCATTGAGGTTAAAATAGACATTTTATATCAAATTAACGGCCGTTTGCATTTAATTTACGGAAAGCGTAACGTATGGCAGAATTGGAGAAGAAATATAAGTTGTCGGTCATTTTTGCCAAAACAAATTAATTTGAGATATAATTAAAATTTTTCATATAATCTTGATCAGGCAGGTATTTACCATTACTAAATTAGTTAACATCTTAAATTGTCATTCTAATTTTGAGATGTGTAAAATTTAGCCAATGAGAATTATGCCAATCATAATATCTAAACTAATAAGTGATAATTCTCAATTTTTTTATATTTTTTCGATATAAAATTTAGTCTCAATATTCATTCTCACTTAATAATATGGAACAAGTATCCACAAATTAAATGTATAAATTTTAGTAAATGTTATTATAGGAGATTGAATATATTTTCATCTATAAATCTAAATTTATATTATTCAACTCTCCTATATTTTAAAATTATTTGATATGAGATTTAGTTTTAATGGATTGGATTATTGTTCCAAGAGGCACTCCGCACCTCGTTCCTTTTGTGTGGTGATACATGTATAAATTTGAATAGGTAGTATTTACACATATCTATATGCTATAGATTTAAGATATTAGTATAATGATACTATACTCAATAAAAATTTAAAATTTAAATTTTAATTATTTCTTCTCTTTCTTCTATCATTTTATATACAGAATGCGTGGCACTGGATTGAGGTGGATATATGAAGGCCCAAACCCGCTCCATACTCTTGGCTAGTCGACCCGACATGGATTCACCACTCAAGTCAACCTGTGTAGGATGGGTCTGACTCGCCCCATCTAGCTTTAACCCAAGTTATATAAATAATCAATTAAAATATAACCTAAACTATAACAAATATATATAATATATTATATTATATATTATATAATGGTGTAGGGCTGCGTTGGGCGATGTGGGTCGGAAGGCGGATCTAGACCTGCCCTCACAGATTTGTGGGTCAACTAGTGACCTGCCCCATCTAGCACGGGTTAGGTATGATCCATGTATAGGTTGAGTCAGGAAGGATCGACCGAGGCGCGTCAATTCTGCCATCCATACTTTTGCACACGTCTTTTATTGCTGTAAAAAAGAAGAGTTACCGGTAAGCAGAACTCTTCATATTTTGATATATGGAGGACTGCTCGACCGTCTATACAACACAAAGTTGGTTGCTAAAGCGGCGAGAAGAAAATAAAATTTGATTGATTGACATGCCAGTGACATAAAATGGGCCAGCTAATATTTTTAGAACTTATATTACTGATCAAAATATAATATGAATATTTTATTATACTTTTCACTTATTTTAATTAGAAATTTAGAAATATTTTCAATAAAATGGGCATTCTCCTCAGTTATCTAGTTATTGGAGCATCCTTGATTGACACTTAATTACTTCTTGTAGTTGATTAATTCTCTCTTTCAAATACATAAGCTTATCAATCTTCTATGGCAATTGATCCTTTTTGTGGAATTGTTGTCTTCTTGGAGGAGGCTTATGCAATCACTTGATTAATCATGGTAACCAAAAAGTTTTAAATCGTATCTTTATCTTTCTCTATAGCTAGCAGGCATGCTCCACAAGGCTCAACATAGCCCACACAGGGATCTTCTACCCAAGTCTATCTAAGATTGATTCGATGGGGACTTTCCTCCTTAGTCTGAACATACAGGATCAAGATTCTCTCTCTCTCTTCCTTTCTCCATTCTTCTCTCCCCTCATGTCCTTTGTTTTATCTCTTCTCTCTCTTCCCTGCACCCTCCTTTGGCCTTCTTCCTTGGTTGCTATTCTATTGTTACTTGGGGTACGGCAATGTGCCATTTGGCACCATGTATACATTGTGCCAAGTGGCGCACTGTAGAGTGCCATACATGCATAGTAAGGTAATCACCCGTGACATAACATGATTGAACAATTTAGGCGCCTGGCCAAAATATTAAATGGTACGCCATAGAGTAGCACATTTGATTTGACATGTAATGATGATGTAGTGTATCAGTAGGCACCTTTCGTCAGTTTGCATCTTTGTTCTACTACTCTTTGGTTCTCTCATTCTAGTTCTTTTCGAAGATTCCCCAAGCATATTGGAAGTAATAATTCAAACTCGACTGTCTATGAGTTTCCTGTTGGAAAAACTTTGTTGCATTCATCATCATTGTCGCATGAAGTTGAATCATCGGGCTATTGCTCATTAGCAGCCAACCCATGTTGCAGGGGCATACTGAAACCCAAGCACCTAAAGGAGGACTTAAGCGAGATTAAGTTCTACAAATGTCAAAAGATGTGATACTTTGCTCGCTATGCTAAAACAAGGAAGGTAACTTACAGGACTCATGAGGGAGGTTGGGATTGAGGGGTAAATTTCGGTAGGAGAATGGATAGTTAGAACTGCATCCGTAAAATGTCAGGAGTGTTGGGCTGAGGCTGTGAGGATTAGGAAGATGGTATTAAAGCAGGAGAATTAAGAAAGGTGCTAAGCTAGGGCTATGAATTCGATATAATGGCCATTTATACTGAGATTCCCGACACTTGAAAGAGACGGATGGATCACAGTGAGATGACCTCAGTTTATACCAAATTGATTTCCATCATTTCTCTAAAAAGGCAAAAAATTTTGGGAAACACATAAGAGTTTTTTGACTGATGGGAAAATTTAGCAGTATCTTGAGTAAAACATCTATGAATATCACATAACATTAAGATCCCACATTTGTGGCAAGCATAGATTGCCAAATCCGCATGAATCAATTCCGAAGGAATTACAGATTTGTGATCCACATGATGCAAATTAAGATGACTTGACATGCTTAATTTACCAGAAATACAAAAATCTTTTGGAATAGAAATCGATGGAACAAGAATTTCAGATTCAATTAACTCTACTGACCGAGTACAAGGATGTCAAAGTCGATGATGCCATAGCAGCATCTCCGAGGAAATCATGGTCGAGGCTTTTGGTCTATATATGGGAATGAGATCAAAATTTTCGTTAGAGGGTGTCGAAGTAAGACCTCTCCTGTATGATTTTCCTTGTAAGAATCTCAATATTAGTGAATAATAAATGATGATTACTACCCATGCATAGTTTGTGAAAGGTAGCTAGACTACATGCCAAATGAAGAACAAGTAATACATTTTAAAATGAAATGTACACAAACAGGTATTTCTGATTGGCAACAAGGATCCATCACCAATCGTAACCTTCATAAGACCATGATAAGGCGAAGGATTATGCAGAATACCTTCCAAATTAGCCATCTGAAAGGAAGCCATAGAGTCCATATAGATTTTTGTGGGAGGCACATCACCTAGAGGCATTTAAGGATTTGGGAAAACGATGACAAGTGGTGAGTTAGTGGAATTTTGTTTTTTGAATTGTAGAATGGCTTAAAAATTGCAAATATGGCGAATGACTAGTGTGTGACCAGAACCAAGTATATTGATCCCTACCAGTAGGAGAATGAAGATTTACAGAGTTTACCATATAGGGGAGTTTGTGATGCATAACTCAGACCAACTCCCCCGGATCCTATTCAAGTTCCAATTGGGACAATTACGAGGGCACGAGCTAAAAAGTTCAATGAGGCACTCAACGGGTTGGTTCAAGAGCTTATGGCAGAAAAGTATACATCAGAGCCCATTGAAAGACATTCTTGTGAGTTGCAGAACCATGTCAATTTGATTCAAGCCCAATAGAAATTTTAGAAGCTTGCTAGCAGCTATAACTATTTAAAGAAACTTTCAAATTAGAAAATATTTATATAAGTATTCTAGAATATTATTTAAATATTTTTACAATATAATATTTTAGAATATATTGTACTATTTTAAGATATCCTTCTTTATGATATATTTTGGATATTTGATTTCCCCTTTTTATGTAACACTATAAATATCCCCTTGAGGTATTCAGCTTGGACGAATTTTGAAGATACATTCTTAGTGAAAAATACATATTGCTCTTCTTTGTTCTTGAGAAGACTTATAACTTATCAAGTTATCTTGTGGCGTTCTACAACCGGACTTATCACTTTGATTATCTAGTTCGTGGGATTCTTCGTGTGACGTCCTCCTTGATCTGCAACTTTAGTTCTTGCCTCGTTAGGTAACAGGTCAAAGTTCATTATTTTTAAACTTGTTCTTTCAGTTATTGGGGTTCTTTTCTACGTTTGATGTTAGGTCTTATTGCAAGTTGGTGGTGCTCTTATCATATTTGATATTGAGTTTCACTACGAGTCGGTAAGGATCATGTCAATTCGTCTCTAGATAATGTACCACTTGATGCACCATGACGATGACCGACACTGCCCGATAGTACTTGACCTCCATTATTGGCATTGATGCAGAACTCAGACCAACTTTCACGGATCCTATTCAAGTTCCAATTGGGCCAATTACAATGGCACGAGCTAAGAAGTTCAAGGAAGCACTCAATGGGTTGGTTCAAGAGCTTATGGCAGAAAAGCATACATCAGAGCCCATTGAAGGACATTCTTATGAGCTGCAGAACCATGTCAATTTGATTGAAGCCCAATAGAAGTTCTAGAAGCTTGCTGGCAGAAATAACTATTTAAGGAAACTTTCAAAGCTATAACTATTTATGGAAACTTTCAAATTAGGAAAGATTTATATTCTATGATATTATTTAAATATCTGGATATATTCTAGAATGTCTTTAAAATATAATATTATAGAATATATTGTACTATTTTAGGATATCCTTCTCTATGATATATTTTGGATATTTGATTTCCCCTTTTTATGTAACACTATAAATACTCCCTTGAGGTATTCAGTTTTGGACGAATTTTGGAGATACATTCTAGTGAGAAATACATATTGCTCTTCTTGGTTCTTGAGAAGACTTATAACTTATCAAGTTATCTTGTGGCGTTCTACAACTGGACTTATCACTTTGATTTTCTAGTTCATGGGATTCTTCGTGTGACGTCCTCCTTGATCTGCAACTTTGGTTCTTGCCTCGTTAGGTAACAGGTCAAAGTTCATTATTTTCAAACTTGTTCTTTGCAGTTCTTGGGGTTCTTTTCCACGTTTGGTGTTATGTTTTATTGCAAGTTGGTGGTGCTCTTATCATATTTGATATTGAGTTTCACTACGGGTCGGTAAGGATCACGTTAGGCATTGTCTAACCCAGGCTACAGAACGCTAGCACCCCTCGACTCAATTATCTATCTCGATATTGACTACAATGATGATCTTCTCTGTGACCTCGAAGACGATCAAATGTGATAGTATTTTCCATTATTTACAATGGGAAAAATGATAAAAAGGAAATAAAATTTGTTATATGGATAGGTGAAAAAAAATGAGCAGAATGAATATCTCATAACATTATAATAAAGATTACGCATCCAAGTGAATAATTAAACTCATAATTTTATGAATTACTCATGGGTTGTACACTCACTTTATCAATTAAATGAAACCTTGAGGTTATCACACTATATTCATATAGTGATAAAATAGAGATGAAATGTACAATGAATATCCATAGTTTCTAATTGCAATAATATTATGATAATATTCTCTTCTACTCTGACAATAAATTGTTAGAAATTTCGGACAACATAAATAACTTGTAATAAAAAGAGGAAAAAATTAACACAATAAATTGAATAAAAATTCCAACATTTATTGTTGATGAGAATATTGATAATATTTTAACTTATATCACTTTAATACATTCTTCATTCTTAATATCCCATTCCTCATTATTAAGCCAAGTATATGTTAATTTTATTTGCATACAATTCTTTCATCGGATTGCTTGTCAATTTCATTTCCTGCTACCAACACGTCATGATACCAATTTCATTTAGAATTGTTGGGTAATCCGTAATTTGAACTATGACCACGGATGAATTCTTTTGGAATATGAATTACATAATTTGATAATACATCATTGCAAAAGAAATTTTGGATGAAGTGTTAAATTCGTTGTGAACTCATAAGGGTTCGAACTCACTTACACTTAAAAACTTAAGCTGATAGGTGGCGGTACCCGATATTCTTATAAGCCCACAATATTTTCTTCATTTAATCAATGCAAGATAGTATATTTTAACACCCACCCTCAAGTGATAACGTAATCCACTTTGTCACTTGCTATTAAACACCGCCCATCAACAACTGTTTATGAGTAAAGTATTTTTCTTCTGGTCTCGAATAAGGGAGATAACTGGCCACAAGTCCAGCAATTTTCTTCCGTACTTGGGTTTATATCAACTGACCACGAGCCAAACTTCTAGAGTTGGGTCAGGCGAGGTGCAAGTTCACTAATTTTGATACCATGTTAAATTCGTTGTGAGCTCAGAAGAGATCGGATTTATTTCCACTTAAAAGGTTAACCTGATAGGTGACAGTATCTAGTTTTCTTATAAACTAACAACGTTTTTTTCATTTAATTGATATGAAATCATTTAACTCAATAAAGAGAAATAATAGGAAATTATAAGTCCAAAAAGTTTTATTTTCTCCACTGAAGATTTTTAGGAATCTTTCTTGATTTTCTAGACTCTTGTGCAATTTTAGCCTCCACAATCTCACAAATGCTTGTGAAACAAATTCGGTCCTCTAAACAAGCCCCCTTCGATTTTGGCCCCGAAATTTAAAAAAAGCCGGGGGCGGCGCGCCGCGCTACTGGGTCTCTTTGCTTCAGCACAACTCATGAGTTGTGACGGTACATTTGATCGCCCATAAATTCCTTAATTTAGTTCTCCCTCTTGATTCATTCGAGTTATTAAATGTCGACTTCATTAGCGTTCAGTTGATAGGTAATTGGGTTAATATTTTAATTGATCATAAAATTTAACCATATTTTTAAATTTAACATAAATTTTTTCATGTATAATAATCAAACACCAATTATATATCATTTATCAAATTTAATATGTTGTTTGTTTTTCCGTTAAGTTGTTTTATGCGATATTATGTCATGTAATATACCATTGGTCATGCCATCAAAATTAACGTGTCACGTAAAACGATTCGATGGAAAATATATATTGTGCTAAAATCAATAAACAAAGTTGGTATATGATCATATTATATAAAAAAATTCATACTAAATTTGAAAAAGTGATGAAATTTATATTTAATTGAGGTATCAACTCTCCATAATTTGTATTGCCTAACAGTAACTATCACTTGTCAAAACAAAAAGAATTTGGATACTCAAAATAGTCAAAATTAAATAAAATAGTTAATATCTAAGTTAAATATAAACTTTTTAAAATTTTTAAATTTAGTATGAACTTTTCTGTATATTCTGATTATGCATAAATTTTATTTTATTTATCAATTTTAGTATAAAATTTATTTTCCATCAAATGTTAGTAGCATGTTAATTTTGCTAACATGTTTAATGGTACCTTACGTGATACTGACATAGTATAGTGCCCGTGTTAAATTTGATAAACAGTATATAATTTATACTTAATTAAGATACACGAAAATGTTCTTCTTAAATTTAAAAAAAAACTAAAATTCATTCTTAATTAAGATATTAATCATAAATAAAAACATATAAAACTAATTAAAGCTACTAAAAATAAAAAGAATAATCAGATTCCAAATAACATAAAAAGAAAGCTAAACAAATATAAAATTAAGATAAAATACAAGAAGTTAACTCAATTGGGGGCCATCTTCGGCTTCCAGATCCTCTTGCCGTGGGAAGAAGTCCCGGCCCAATAGCTTCAGATTCATACTATTTTTATTTTTCATATTGTTTTAATTTTGTCCGTGTCCGTAAATTAATGGAAAATCTAACCACATGATAAATGTGAGATTCAATCAACCGTTCGTGAATTTATGGTTTAAAAGGTAAGGTTTGGTGATGTATACGGCTTTGATGAAATACTAAAATTTCATGATTTTATGTAAATTATCCAAAGTGGAGCCATTTTTATAGCCTTCGTATTTTATTCTAATTTTTTGTATGAGGATATTTTGATATACCTATTTCTTCTAAAATTTGTGTTTGACAATCCATACATTATATATATATTTTTTTCAATTGAAGGTAACAAAAAACACATTTATCATGACCCAATGGAGCGCGACACTCCTTGTCCTTTATTTACTATAAAGAATAACGTCAATAAAGTAATACTGTTACAAATAAAAGTTTTTTAAAAAAATTAAAAGTGGACTGATGAACTAAGAGAAATTAAAGCATAGAAAGGTAGGTAAAATTTTCCTTACTATAATTGAACTTAAATTTTTTAATCTTAAACTAGCAGACATATCATTATTTAAATCTATTTGTAGAAAAGTAAAATTGATATTTTGAGGTAATAAAAGAGTATGAAAATTGTCATTTCGGAAAACTAAATTTAAACCCCTTGATCTCAATCAAGTAAAATACCCATTGTATTAGTTTACTTTTATGAAAAATAAAATTTTGATTTCATATCATCCAATTATCTATGACAACCTTCTATGCCCTAGTTACTATACGATTTAGTTGTTTGTAGTTCTGTTAAAAAATAGCCTGGCTAGAAAGTACTTTATGAAAAAATTGTGCCTAAATTGACATTTTCAAATTATATAACATATCGATAGAGCTTGCAATTTGAGCCGGCATGGTCTGAAACTCATATAGTCCAAAAATGCTACCCTAGGCACAAAATTTTGGTGCTTCTAGCAACCTTGTACAAATATTTACTTTTTAAAAAATAAATTTAAATTATTTATATTTTAAAATAATTTTTTATCATATTGATTAATTTAAAAATTATATTAATTTAAATAAAATATTAAAATAACTATTAAATATAATTATATATGTATAATTAATTATTTTTTAATTTTATCATAATTTTTTATTATAAAATTTATTTTTACACTTTTAAGCAATTATGATTTTTTGGGACCGGCATGGCATGATTTATTTTTGTGGCATGCAGGCACGCCTGAAAAATCATGGGGCCTAAATATACTAACTTAGGAATGACACAAAAAAGAAAAAAGATCGTGCCAGGCCGTGCGCAAGCTATGCTTTTGTATTGTGCCTTTTTTGCCACCACTATATATTGGGCTATACCGACATAACACACAAAAAAAAAATCATGTTGGCCTTTGGTGCAAAAATATATTTATAATAAAAAAGAAAATTATAAGAAATTTAAAAAAGTAAATAGTTATATGCTAATAATTATTTTAATAAAATCTTAAATTAATATAAAATTTAAATTAATTTATTTATTATATGATGTAAAAATTTATTTTAAAATATAAAATTATTTAAATTAATTTTTTTAGAAATAATTATTTTATTTGATTGAATTCACCAAATTGACAGGTCTAATGGTTTGATCAATGAATGCGATATATAAATAAAAGGGAGAATATAATAGCTCGAGTAAATTCTCACTGTCTCGTGATTTGTCGACTGGACCGTAGAATCTCGTATTATTGTTTCAATAACAAGCAAATGAAATAATTAAATGGCCGAGCCCTACTAGGCCCAAGCAAGGCCGCGGCTCAGCCCTAAAACAATTTACCCTTTCTGGCTGTTTATCTACAATTCAAGTTGTTCTTCTGAGATCGTCTGTCTCCGTCTCTCGGCCTCAGTTCGCGACCCGTGTGCAGCTCTTTAATTCCGTAGCCCACCCGTGTCGCCTTGTTCCTTCTATCGGCGAACCTCGTTGCTGTGCTTATTGTCTCCCTACCTGAACTTCCCGGATCCGTCCATGCGTCTCATTCTCTCATTGTCTTTCTACTAGACCTCCTCCCATCCCTTCGCGTCAAGCTCTCCTAGCCACTGGAGGCTCTCCATTTCCATTAACCAGGTTCGAATGATTTCTTGCAATTTATTTCTTTTTTCTTCGGTTTACTTGAGGGTTTTTAGCTCTTGCAACTGCTCTCTCTGACGATCGATTTTACTGTTATGTGATGTGGAAAAGTATCTTTTCTTTCCTTTGCATGTTTATGAACTAACAGGAACAGAAAATAGGTTTAGAGGAAATTAATACAATAGCCATCGATCTCCATGACTTTGAGCATACTGATACTGCTGATCTTGTCTTACTAGAAATCAATCGAAGAATCAGAATGCCCAGATCTTTGTTCATTTTTATTTCAGTAAAATCTTTTCCTTGTTATTGTCTAAAATGAATACATTTTTCCTTCTTGTTTTTTGGACTATCTGATGAATGCTGTTGTGTTCAAGTGGTAAAGATCTGTGTGAAAAGTGGCTCAATCTACATTTTTTCCCTTTTTGTTGTAAGTTGGTTCTCAATTGTGTAAAAAAACAAATCTCATGGATCTGCTGATTTCGAGACCAGGAGTGGGTAATTCCAGAGGCATCGACACCCCATTTCTTTCTGCCTAGCTGTTGGTGAGGATAGGCAAGCTATCCTACTTGTGCTTCGCCTCATTAAGATACCACTTTTGAATTTGGCATGGATTTGAGCTCTCAGTATCCAGCTGGATGAGACCTGTACCCTTTTTCCTTTTTTCGGTTTTGTGGTGGAGGTGGTGGGGGGGGGGGGGTGGGTTGTGGGGTTTGGTGGGGCGGTGTTGTGGGAAGGGTTCTTTTTTTAATAAACGATTTCAAGCATAATTAGTATTTCAATTTTGACTTGGATTCAGCTATCTAGCAGATTCTATTTCTTTGTAACTTATTTATTTTTGAACTAATGTCCTTATATTTGATATCTGGTTTGGTTTCAAAAACTTGCATGAGCGTTGAGATCAGCGGAGATCAATCTAACTTTTTGAAGCCAAATGGGTCCTTAGTAGCTTGGACCAACGCACGTTTGTCTCGACTCTTTTGTTCTTCTCTGGACTAACTCTTATGTGATACATCTTCTCTTTCCTTGTGGAGATATCTCTAAAATTTCTCCAAATTGTTCCGGAAGTCACAGCATGCTTTCATGGATGGATGAGATTGCTAGATGAATTCTTGTATAATAATATGTTTTACCTCTTAATGTTAGATTTGATCTCAAGCTTGAAAGTTATATTCCAACTGCTTAGATCTGCTGAGGAAAGAAGGCAGTAATGGAAGACATAAGTAAGGCGTTCGAGCAGCATATGGAGCAAATGGTCGATCTGGTCCATAAGTTCTCTGCTGAACTCAGATCTGGTCTCCAACCAGCCTATGCGAACTTCATGGGTTTCATCCATGCCATTGATTGGAAGGTTTCTTCACGACCATCTCTATTACTTGCTGATGCATCAAATGATTCATCTGTTCTTTTTTTGGGCTTTTTCCTGATGTTGTTGAAACATGTTATCATATTCAGAGTGTACTTGTAAAATTGGTTCCCTGCAGTATCTTAGTTTCTTTCAGAGGGTTTCGAGTGGTTTTCTCTCTATAAATCAATGGCAACTAAAGCTTAATTTGTTCCTTTTTGGTACTCATGTTTAAGCATTCCCTTCCTGATTGCTCTTCGGAACTGATGTTTATGCCTGCTATGATGTTTTTATTTTTCTTGGCAATCTGTTCATGGCATAATTCCTTAGAGTGCTTTCAAGCTTATGCTTCATTCAAGCTGAAAGTTTCACTTAAACTCCTTCATGATTCCTTTTTCAGGAACCCTTCATAATGGTCTTACTGGTATTCCATTTTCTGCTATTGCTGACTACCATCATCACGAGGAAGCATTCTAATTTCCAGATGTGCCTATTTCTTCTGGCATGTAAGTTGTTTTTGGGTCTTCTCAATGCATTGATGTAAATGTGATAAACTCACTAATTTTCTTCAAATAATAGCTAAATTTTTGCTGATGACTATGTTTAGAAGCTGAAAGCCCTCTGTTTTAGATGGTTACCTAGGAATGATCCTAGCCCTTGGATGGATTATGTATTGTTTCCATTCCATTTTTCTTGCATTGATTTTTTCTGAACCAGCCCATACGGCCTCTGCTAGAAATGCCATGAATGCATGTGTTACACGTTTCTTTTTCAATTCTGTTTATATGAAGACTTACTAGGTGACTCTATGTTCCTCTTAGGAGGCCCTGATAAGAAATGCTCGGACTGAAAGATCAAGTGATGAATTTGAAAATTTTAAGCTGGTTATGTAAGCTTTGTAAGTGTTCTGCTACCTGTCCACAGGACCAACTAGTTTAACATATTCTTTACTAGCCATGTCTGAAGATGTGTGTAAAACTGGCTCATGTTTTGTACTTAAGGCACCTTCTCTGCAAGAAAGCCTTAAAGATTAATCTTCCTTTTTTTTATAATCTTTTTGTGCTTGTATGTTTACTTCAATCGGGATATCATCAGTGCAAGTGTTGATACAATCACATTTTTTTTTAGTTCATCTGTGGTGGTTGAATTTTGTAGTGGGTGGTGTGTACCTTGCTGAGAGGCTGAACAAATTACTGGGAGAAAACTGGGGGACCTTTGCAACACAAAACTATTTCGATTCACATGGGATTTTCCTATCTACGCTTTGGTCTGGGCCCCTACTCGTGATTGCCATCATAATTTTGGTATTGACCTGGAGTCTTTCTTCATTTTTTATGTACCATGTCCTTACTGGCGTGTAATTCTCTGAATGGTGCAAAAAATCCATCCATCCCTTTGCAGGTAAACACTCTATTTAATCTGTGTTACCTTATTGTCAAGTGGAAAAGGGCCGAGCTAAGGTACAAAGCCAGGCTTTCTCATAACAAGCAAGATTGAGAATTTGCATGCTGAGAATTACATTCACAAAGCAGCGTGGAAGATCCTTCTTTGGCCAAGATTGGAAGAAAGGATCTGTTCCGACCCCTGTGACAGGATCCTTCTTTTTATGTTTTTTTAATCAATGGATAGTTTTGTAGCAGCTTCAGAGAGGGGTTCCATTTTCATATGCTTTCTATGTATTAATTTGTTTGATGGCTTCAGATCGTACTTGGTAATTATCTAATTGCACTAATAGTACAAGAAATTTTGTAAAAGCTCCACATCGCTGCAAAATGAATGCCCGGTTAATATAGTCCCTATTTTGTTCCACTAATACAAATAGTTAAAATTGTGATAACGTTATGATGGTGACGTATCAATTGCATTAATGGTAAAAAAAATTTAAAAATTTTTAAATTAGTATAAAATAATGTTTTTGAACCGGATCAATGTAAAAAGTTGTAAGTTTTTTATCTCCGGTGGAGTTGCTCACTAGAACTGGAGAATGAAACCAAATCATGAACTGAATGCGTAAAATTTATTGGGACAAACTGGTTTTTATATAATATAATTTTTTTAAGGTAAAATAATACAGTTAATTACTAAATTAGAATAGTTTAATGGTTGAATCATATTTTTTTAAAATATATTATAAATATGATAAAAATAAAATATAAATATATTAAAAATATGTTTAAAAAATTATAAGATAATTAAATATAAATTATTTTACCATATATAGCATATTTTCTACTAATTTAAACTAAATTTTATTTTAAATAAGTTAATAAATCTTAATTTTACAGATTTAATTTATTTTTAATTGAAAATTTTATAATTTTTATAATTTTTATATTTTATTGTGTTTCCACGTATTTTTTACTTAATTTTGGTTCAATTTATATTTAATTTGTTAATTTATTATTTATTTTTTAAAAAATAATTTAAATTAATTAACTAAATCATAAAATTAATTTAAAATAATTTAATTTAATAATTATATAATTGTTATATTTCATAGATATAATATCTGAACCAAATCAAATCCATGAGCAACCTAATCTCCAGGTGTTCACCAGACCCTTCTGTAGTTGTTTCTTTCCATCTCCCGGAGAGTAATTACTGTTCCCGGATCCTCTTCTGCCATGTGGCACCTGACCAACTTTTGATTCTTTATTTTGGGTTAATTGCACCAAAGTACCAAAAGGTTTGAAAATTTTTTAAATTGGTACCAAATAAAGATATGTTGATATGAAATTTTATATGATAATTATCTTTCACATGGACAAATTTAATTTTACCTCTTTTATGATACTACTCCGTCTTCTTCAACTCTATAGAAAAGATTGATTGTGACACTCTCCGTTTCTATAAAGACAAATCCAAACTAAAAATTTCCTCTTCTCCTTGTGCTACCTAACACCACCAACCATTGTCTAAGCGAAGGTGCATCCACCCGAGCCTAAGCTAAGGAGAAGGTTTCAAGCTTGGGAATGTCCCTGTAGTCGGCGGAGGCTAATTTGGAGGTAGTATGTGGAGGACAAAGGTCGACCTCGAAGTTATAAGTGCTTGGAGATTTTATTATCTCTATCTCTAATTATGAGTATGGGACGCAATCCAGACTTATGCCACTTTGTGGTGCTACACTTATCTCTGATCTCGTCAATATAAGATGTAGTTGTCATTGTTCCAACGATATTTTTTTAATATGATAACGATGACATCTTCGATCTCCTCAAGATAGAGTTCTTTCATGTATAACTAGATTTGTAAAAAATGGCATGGGCCAAAAAAATCATGCCAATGTGAAAAGTAAGAAAATAAGTTTTATAATAAAAATTATGAGAAAAATTAAAAAAATAATTAATTATATTTTAATAATTTATTTAAACTACTACAAATTTTAGATTAATTAACTAATTATATTATAAAAAATTTATTTTCAAATATAAATTATTTAAATTTATTTTTAAAAAGTAATTATTTATATGATTTATGCCGAGTTCAGACTATCTGAATCACAAAATTTTGTACCCATACTAGGATTTTTAAGCCACCCAAAATGGTAGGCCATGCTACTATGATCCGATAGTAGATTTATGTTGCGCTAAAAAGGAGTGAAAACTCCGGATTGATCTGAATTGCCGGGCCTACAACCAGCAAGCATCATTAGCTAACATAAAAGTTGCCAGAGCTGCTTGTTCGGTATGAGCAACTGCCGTAACTATGAAAGTGTTCTCCTTGCCACCAAGCCATTTCTCTGCTACTATTGGATCAGCAATCCTTGAGAAAACTGTAGGACCCAACTTCCTGAAGTTTTTATAATTGACTCCTTCAATCTCGACGATTAACTAAAAAATTCTCTGTAATTCCACAAGAGGGTTAAATGTACTTAGCTGTACTACTAATTGTTGTTGATAAAAAGTAGTTAGTTGCTCCATTAATTGAGTCATAACGGCAATAGTTTGTTGTATTGGTAGATCTTGTTCACAAGGAGCAACAGCGGATTGTTGTGGGGCTGGAGAAAACTGATCTTCTGCGGGCGAAGTTGCATTCTCGTTACCCAAATTCTCCATTAAATGGTATTTTTGTCAAACTTGATCATCACGTCTAGATCCCGTTGTTTAATCCCCTATCAAAGACATAATTACTCGAGTATTTAATGGGCAGAAACCTCACGTGTATATATAACATATTATATTATTGAACAGATCATTAGTCTATAATGCTTGTAACAAACTCAACTACTACATACATGTATTATTCTCCTTTTTTTGGCAATTATTAAATATATTAATAATTCATACAAGCTCATAATGCTATAAGTATCCATTTTAGCACATAAGCCGACAATAGGATGAGAAGTCACTGTTAACACTTAACACATTTCGACTCCTACAATCAACTTATATTCAAACACACCTTCACTCATAAGGGTGCCAATCAAGAGATATTATATGCATTTTAATGTGCATATAACCTTTGCATCATATACTGCTACAATATTTCCCTTGAAAAGCCCAAATCAGCAAATCAAGGACAATAAGCACAACCAATAATTCGATTCGCACGCATAATCATAATGCATATTTAATAAGTAATATTAATAGTATAATATTATCAATAAATTAATATAATATTATAATTTCACACTAATTTATAACAAAATATTCTTAATATATTTATCATATTAACTATATATTCGACATAAAATATAAATATAAATATAGTAAAATAAAATAAAATAAATATATTATAATATATTTTTATTTTTTAATTTTAAGTAACTAATTTTTTACTAATTCAATTAGGTTTGCCGATTCAACCAAAAACTAATTGGTTTAATCAGAACTGATCATATTTACAATGTAATTTGGTTAATTATAAAAAATAAACCAGGTGAATGGCTAAGTTCCCAATTGAATTAGTCAAACTGGTTGACTCGGTCCAATTTTTTAAACTATGCTTACATCCCCTCAAGACAAGCATGTAACACAATGGCAATGATTGTCTTCACCTGACTTAGATTTAAGTATTTGGTCGAGGTTAATTATGAGTGCATGGCTTTTTCTCTTGACTACAATACAAAAGTTGAGTTTAGCATCCTGGTTTCAGAAGTCGAGAAACTGTGATGACTTGAGACTTTTTACCTTTTAAGGTTGAATGAATAAACTTGAGCCTTCCTTTTCTGGCTTTAAAGGCTAGGTTAACTTGAGTCTTTTACTCCATCTTCATAATTACTTCAATGGGCCAATTAACTTGATTTGGTATTATGTGAAATTTTATATAAGGGAGGGGAGTGGAGAGAAGGAGATAAACGTGTTTATCCAAAGACCGCACACACACACACGAGAGTAACTAATATAAAATTTTATTTTATGAAAACCAAATTTAGTGAGTATGTTTTTAATGAAGGTCCATCCGACCTGATGGAAAGGTTTGGAAAATTTTAAATTTAATTCCAAAATACCATTTACATTATTTAATTTTATTCATTGTGTGGATTACCTGTTGTGCTAAGATCATATTTTCATTGATCCATCTTGCATTTATAAAAATCGTTTTGGCTTGGTGGGATTAGTTTTTGTATTAGTGGCTTCAGCCTATTTCCTAGTATTTTCGCAATGACCTTATAGCCTAAATTTGATAAACTCAAAGGACGGAAATCGGCAATAGTACGAGTTTTGCTTTTTATGTATTAATGTTATGAGAGGTATTCCGCTGCTTCAGTAATTGTCCAGTTTTGAAGAAAAATTGAATTGACTTAATGAAATCTTCTTGATTTTGTTCGATTATTTTTATAAAAGAGGGTAGACATTCTATTCGAACAAGGCGATTTAAGTGAATCCATGCTTTTAATTGATAATTCGATTTCCTCTTTGCTAGGTAATTGGGCTAGCGTGTCGTTTTCCTCTTCCGTTATTAATTAGTTGATTTAATTCTTCTGGGTATGGCAATTGTGAAGCGGAAAATAAATCTTCAAAGTTTCATAAGATGTGTTTGGCCATCACTTATTGATCGTTTATCCATGGACTGTTCTCATATATGTACATATATTTATTTTATGGCCGATGCGTGATTACTTCTATTTTCTATCACTGTTGACAGGTGAAAATGTTTTGTGTTTTTATCTCCATTTTTTACTATAGGTCTTTCCGTGTTAGTTGTTCATTTAGTTGGGTTTGCAGTATTTATACTGTAAGTTCTCTCTAGAAGCCAAGAGAACAGAGAGCAGAGAGAGAAGAAGAAAAATTAAGAGAAGATTGATACATATTTTCTTTCTTTTTTTTGCCTAAAAAGATAGATACATGTAAATCAATCCTTTAAAATTAGAAATTATAATTTTTATGAAAAAATTATAATAAATCTATCCTTTTTTATAATTGAATCCTATAAATTTTAAAATATTTTTTGAGTTCTATATGTTGAAGCCCATTAAGTCTAAATCGTTAATTGTGGTTAAAATTTGGATAATATGTGCAAACCATCATTTATTCATACTTTACATGGTAGATGGGTCAAGCTAACGTGGCACAACATTTTAGCAACTTGTTGCAAGGTCAGTAAGTTTTTTGCCATGTTCACATATCACATCAGCACATTTTTGCCGCATTGGTATGATATATCAATATAAAAAAAAGTCATGTTAGCAAATAATTAATATATCAATAAGATTATTATAAGAAAAATAAATATGAGTCAAATATATTACGAAATTAAATATATAAAATTATATAAGATATTTTTAAAATTATAGGTCTCACTTACAAAATGGATAAACTTATGTACTTATACTATTATTTTCCTTAATTTTTATTATACAAATGAAATAAAATTTACTCAATTGTTCAATTTAAAAAACCATTTCCATTTTTTTCTCGTAATATGGTCTCAATCCAAATCATCTTTTGGATTTGTTAAATCGGTTTGATTGTTACATTTGAATCGATTGGTGCTCAACCTATGCATACATTTATTTAAATGCAATAAGCCCATGACGACATGGGGTAATTGCATGATATATTAGGTGGTTTGGCGAAATTTCATAAAATGTCATGAATTTCAAAAATAACGGAAAGTATTCCCCATATTGTTTTAAACACTAATATCAGCATTCCAACTCATGATATTATGGGAAGCATTTTACAAACCATATGATAATTTTCGGTGCCACTCAAATCCATGATATTTTGAAGAATTTTATCAAATCACGTGATATATATCAGGTAAATTTTCCTGATAACAATGATTTTAACTTGTTAAAATTTATTATTTTTGGTGGAGAGACCATATGTCTCTTTTAAATTTATTAAGTAAATTATAATTTATATTGAAGTTAAATTAAATCAATAGTAAAAAAATTAGCTATATTTAAAAAAATTAAATCTTTATCATTATTTATGTTAAAATGATACTAAACTATCCCAATTAATTGGTTGTTTCACATAAATTTAGTTGGAGGAATAAGGGCGTCCTCTCAACCACTATTTCGTTATTTCACTGCCAGTCGCATGTCCTCTCAAATGACGCCAAGCCACCCATCGCCACCGGTCTTCTTCCATGTACGGTCAACCTTTAAACCCGATAAAGGTCTTCATCACAATATAAATTTCCTTGAACAACTGCAGACGAGATACGAGACCGAGAAAATGGCCAATTCGTCTGCAATGGTAATAATCTAGTGTACAATCGCCATTCTGGTGACCTCTATCTATGTCAAGCCATCATCGGCGCTTCGACTATTCAACTCCGGCCCTAATCCACATGACAGCGACAGGATCTACTGCGGTGGTCTCTTTCATTGGTCTTGCCTGCCGGTGCCCTCAAACAACTAACCCGAATGAGAATAAGATACATCCAAGATGTCCTCAGGTGAATTCAAAGATTATAATGCGAGAAGGCGGTCGGAGCCAAGGGAACTCATAATCCAGTCTATCGGATAGTCCCGATCATATCACATTAGGTTAAGCTGATCAATAAATCATCCTAATATATATATATATATATATATATATATTGTGAAGGAGCTGATTCGCATTGTGTTGCATTTTGGGGTGCTTTTTGGTTATTTAATAACTTTTTCCCTATTTATCATTTTCTGGTGTTATGTTAGCGCGGATAAATATTGAAGGTAATACATCTAATTACGTTAACTTTTTTTTTTCTGAATGATAATCACCATCTACTGAAATACCTCAATTGTGTTCTATTTTACTTACTTCAACATGGCATGCTTTATAGTCTTGAAACGGATACGAAAAAGAGTAAAAATAGGCGGCACATCAAGTCCCATTGGATAAAACTCATGACCTCTTGATCCAATATTGAAAATGGTGTTAGGACTAAACCTCATTTTGCTAACTGCTGTTGGTTAGACCCGTTAGAAATAATATCAAAATAATTGCGGATAACAACAATAAATTTGCCAGAAGAGTAAACTTACAATACAAGTCGTAAAATAGAGGACAAATTTAATAGGAAATGCAGAGAATAGTAGTCAAGGCCTATGCGGTCATAATGTTTTTAAGAAAAAGTCATCCCCTCCTAAGTGTGCTAAGTGTTGTGTTCTATTGCTTGACGAGATATAATGATTAGATGAGTTGAAGGTAGCACGAGACCTTGAGCTGCAATAACTAACTGAACAAACTGTTGAACACTAGAAAAATCAATGCAAAAAAACCCAAGAAAGCCAGAGAAGAATTTAGGTGAAGAAAGAAAAGATTTGTAGTTTGACTTTGAGCCAAATGGCTCTGTAGAGACCTAGGTTTTAGCTCATCTTTGTCACAAAGGATGGTGGTGTGATGCGAACACCTGATAATTATACCTTCAGTGGAATCATATACATGCATGTGATTTCTAGAAAGGAAGACTAAAAAAGATCATTAAAAAGGACCATTGCCTTGTAGAATGGACTTAATAGCTGTAAAATTCATAGAGCTGAGCCAAATAAGAGGAAATGTAGGTAGATATTAGTACAAGGACCAAAACACTACATATAGGAAAATTGAGAGACCAAAATACAAATAGTGAATGACTGAGGGGTAACTTGGTCAGGCTACATTGATGTCATCCATGACATCTCATAGGAGCAAGTTAGCAAGTGGGCAGGGTTACCTTCCCACATGCAAGAGCTTGCCACATGACTCGACCATTAGTAGACAAGGCAGTGGAAGGTAATTTAAATGGGTTATCTTTTTTGTAAATAGGGCTTCACCCAAGCCATTTGGAGAGGTCGCAAAAGAGAGCCCTAGAGAGAGAGAGAGAGAGAGTCTAGAGAGAGATAAGGAGGGGAGTTTCCTTGGTTAGCGTGCTACTAGTTCCAAAGGGAAGGAAGGAAGAAAATGAGGAGGTTCTATCCAAGAGAATTCTAGCTAGACGAGATTACGATTGAAACCTAAAGATATATCTGTCAAATAGCTCCTACATTAATCTAGCCTTTGCTATATAGATATCTCAAGATAGAACTAGCATAAGTTAATGATCATATCCCAAGGCTTTATTGAGTTTTAAACTAATCCACATATCTAAATGTAGAATTATATCCCACCATAAAAGAGAAGATAGCATGTTGGGACTTGCTTGATTGTTGTCACAATTTATATATTTAATTAAGCCATTATAATGCCAGAATGATAATGTAATAATATAGGGATCTAGCATGATAGGTGCTTTTGTAGAGATTCTGATGATAAAATGCTTGATTTACTAGTTTTTCTAAAATAATATTTCAATTTTCAGCATTGCATTAGAATTGCTAGGGCTACATGATACCATGACACTATTGAAGTCACTATCCTATAGGATTATTATAAATAAGGATGGCTATTTACTGCATGATGACTTGAATTTATGTGCATGTTTGAAATCATGTAATCTCTATGCATATCTACACTACCTTAATTGTACATGATTTAGTTTTATCTTGCATAATAATAAAGTCTATAGCAGTCACCTCTACATAAGTTGAGAATTAATGAGATGAGGAATAGTTATGCTCACATTTGTTGGGCATGATCAGGGTATTGTCCCACTACAACTTCCTAATCAAGTACAATTTCCCTTACCATGAATATTTGAATATTGGACATGATGAGAGTCAATTAAGAGAATGGAAAAACCTTGTGTGAAGCTAGATAATCATCCATAGGTAGCTTTTGAGATGGGACTTTGATGATCATTACCCTGGGTCCATTGCATGGCCATTGAGTATTCCTCACTAGAGTGGGATGCTAGAAAATAATATTTTGTAATATGCAATTTCATAATTAAACCTAATGTTTTCAAAAACCAACCCCTTATTTCCCTAATGCTCTTAATAAAAACTCCATTCATGATTAGATTTCATGGTCCGGTACTTCTTATGGCTTTTGCAAAATTAGAAAAGGATTTTCATTAAGTGCCTGCGTACCCTACATCTCCTACAAGCTTAGTATAAGATGATGAGGATTCAAAATTGGCATACAAAGGGCATGTGTTTACATGCATTAGTCTAACCAATAGGTAATTAATGAGCAATAAACACCCTTAATGCACTATTGAGCAATTAATGGGTAATTAGTTTGCATTAAGGCAATCTTAACCACCTAAAACAAGAATCCTATGAATGAATCCGATTGGTAATCTTCATTCAAAGGAAAAATATTCTTTGGAAAAGGTACAATTTGGTTTCACACAAGGCCCCTCTTCTTGGGACACTACTCTTGTCTACAGGTCATACAAGTACACAAGCTCAATTATCTAGACATTTATTGCATCCCTTCTACACAAATGAATGAGATGAATGTGTGCTGTATAATATATTTATAAATTGGTTATCTCTTCAAGAGCACCTTTTTACATATAAAGATGTTAGGTATTTACAAGATCAAGTTCCAAGGGAAATGCTTCCAATTCTGCCCATGTTCCACCACATTTGTCTTAGCACTTGTTGGTGCAGGAAAGATCCGCTCAAATCCTCTATTGTCCTCTTCAATACAAAGTCTAACAATCAAATTCTCCAATGTCATTTCCTTTCGCTTGTGCTTAAAGTAATTCTTGAAATCCTTCCATGCGGGCAGTAGCTTCTCAATAATTGCAGCCACCTAGAAGATTTCACTTAGTACCATGCCTTCAGCATGAATTTTATGCAAGATAACCTAAATGTTTTGTACCTGACTGATAACTATTTTAGAATTGACTATCTTATAGTCAAGGAATCATCCAACAACAAATTTCTTTGTGCTGGCATCCTTTGTCCTGTGCCTACATTCTAGGGATGTCCATAGTTGTTTCACTGTCTTGATCGTGCAATACATGTTGTACAACGAATTGTGTAGACCATTTAGAACATAATTTCTACACTAAAAATCGGAGTGCTTATAGGTGTCCACAGCATTGATAGCCTAGATATCTTATTCCTTTCCAGAGAGGCTTGGAGCATCCTCAGTTAGGTACCTCACTAAATTCAGTGTGGTAAGGTAAAACAACATTTTCTGTTGCCACCTCTTAAAGTTCAGCCCATTGAACTTATCAAGTTTCTCACTGTGGTTCATAGGAACTGTAGTGGGCATAGTACTAGTTCCTCCCAAAGGAACAATAGTGACCAAGGCAGCATCTTCTATAACCATATTTGGGAAAAAGCTTGAGCCTCCAAGCGGCAGAGCAAGAGCAAGTGTAGAAGTGGATACCCCCACATGTACAGCAGGGGCAATAGCCACAACAGTAGCAATATTGAAGATAGTCGAACTATCGGTAGCCATATGAGATCACAACACGAAAAAGAAGAAGTATAATGACTTTGTCTTAAGATTGTTGTTGGTAGTAATATCTCAATCACAAAGTAAACTCAGATGACAATACATAAAATAGAAAGAGATGAAACTTACTACACAAAATCGTAAATGCAATGAAGAAAATTAACATAAATGAAAAGACAATCGAAGTCAAGGCCTGTGGCAGTCATAGATAGTGTCCTTAAGACAAATCCAACCCCTATTGAGTGTGTTGAGGTGGTTTGGTTGATTGTCTCGCAAGATGCAATGATGATATGAGTCGAGGACAGCACCGGACCTTGAGCTCGGAGGCGAACCAACAAATGACAAAACACCAAGATAGAAAACTATGCTTGAAAAACAAAGAAGAAGTTCTACCTTTTTTGTTGAGCAAATTGCTCAATACATAAGAAGAAGATAGGGGTAATGGCTTATCATACCAGTAGGCACAAATATCCTTTAATAGTCAAATTAAGAATATGTCATCATTAATCTATCCATTGAGGGCTAATACATTCATAAATAGCTTTTATGAGTATGTTACTATTAAAGGCTGATTGATTCATCATTAGTCCAAATATTAAGAACGAATTCGAAGAATTATTCTTAAATAGCCTTTAATTGTTAAATTAAGAGTATGTTACCATTAATCGTCCATTAAGGGCTGATTCATCATTAATCCAAACATTAAGAATGAATTCAAATATTAAGAATGATCCAAGGAATTCAAGCATTAAGAATGATCTAATGAATTCAAAGAATCATTACTAAATAGTATTTAATTGTATAAGAACAATTTCTCATTCATAATAATAAAAAAACTCTATTAGCAAACAGATTTCACCTATCCTAGTTGGCGTTTTGAACTTCCTTTTCTAGTGGAACATTGAAGGTATGACCCTTAGTGCATTCATCTTTGGCATCCAAGGATGACATTCTATGTTGAAGGAATGTCGACGACTAGGAAATTGACTGGACACTTGACCTGTGTAGGCTTAATGCCCAAAGTAAGGTAAGGCTGGATGGTTCCAATGGGGAACACAGTCCCACCAATACATCCGATCAAAGGGGCATCTATAGGCTTCACATCCTTCCCCTCTAGGCCCATTCTTCTGCAAGCATTCTAGAACAATATATCGGATGAACCATCATTATTAATAAGTATTCTATGTACCAAATATCCGTGGACATTAGTTGAAATGACCAGGGCATCGTCATCTATGAAGACGATATCTTGGGACTTGGGTTTTTTGGTCGTTGCTATGGAGTACAGCTCTCGAGCATCACTTCTCTTCTTTGAGGGACCTCCAATGGTGATGTTGGCCACTTGCCCATCGTACATAGTACAGCCACAAAATTCGTTCTCGTGGCATTTTGGGTTGTGCTCTTTGCATGGACTATTGTTGCAGTCCCTCTCAGTGTGCTTTCCTTAAGGTCTCCTTGGAGTTTGATGTCGCTTAAGAGTGCGTGAGCGACAGGGTGGACTTCTAGACTATTCAACTCAACCAGAGTACCAGGTCCTTTGCAACCTTTGAACAAAATGTCCAAAGTGCTCTTCATGGATGAGTCTCTCTATTTCTTTCTTAAGAGTTGTTCAATCTTTGGCTTCGTGACCAATCACGGAGCTGTACATTTAGTGTTTTGGCCCATGACTGACTTTCTGGTCCTTGGAAAGCAAATGATGTCTTTGCGTTGCAACTTTGTCAAAACCACTAATAATCTCGGCACAATGAGAGGTGTCTAGCCTTCACATTTGTCTATCTTTGGGGACCTCCTTCGTAGCCTTCCTATCCGTTTATGTAGGTGGGCACAAACTAACTTGGCTTCTCTGCCACTTGAACCCTTCTATGGCAATGAAACATTGAACCCCATTAGCCAAGTCCGGGAACATGGGGGGAGGATCAATTATGATATTCTTGGCAAGTTCATCATTGCAGAAGCCCTTTTTGGAACGCCATCATTTTCTCCGTCTGTGTCAACTCCTCAACCTTTACAGAGGTGGCAAGGAAGCGATCATTCCATCATTGGAGTGACTCATCCTTGTGTTGCTCCATAAGAAAGATCTACATGGGGCTTTCCTTATGCGCTTAAATCCGATGAAACGATTGATAAACTTGTCTTTCAATATCTCGAAATTGGTGATGGAACCTGATTCTAGAGAATGAAACTAGTCTACGATGACTCCCATCTAAGTGCCTGGAAACAGTAGGCACATAGCCTCATCTGAAATTCCTCATTCAGCAAAAGAAAAAGTGTGCTTTTGCACGTGATCCAATGGGTCAGACTTTCCATCGTAAGTCTCAATCTGAGGAACCACAAACTTTAATGGGAGAGTCGCCGTCTGAATGTTCGGGGCAAGAGGACTAGTAAACTACTCTCCTTTGAGGTGCGACACTAACATTGCGTCTGGTAGACTCCTTAGCCTTTACCATCTTCTACATATCTTTCTGGGAAAAGGGAGGGTAGTGTAGATTACTGCCTCACTAAGGGAACGGAAGTTGGCCGAGAAGTCTTTTCTGCAACAATTTCGGCTACTTCTGTAGGGGCCTCTAGGCTGCAACTGATTATTGAATGTCACATCTTCTTTGCATTTCTTTGCTTTCTCTGCATTCCTCTCTTCCTGATCCTTCACCATTTGCTCTTACATCTCAATACTATGTTGGTTGTTCATATCGTCAACCCAACTGCTTTCCTCTTATCTGCCAAAAGTGGAGCCAACACATCATTTGATGGGGAGTTGGCTGCTGGTGGTGCTTGCATTGCCTCAGGTGCCTGCTAAATCGCTGTGTTCAGGGGTGCCCCTCCTATAGGAGCATCTTCTTGTCAGGGCTGGCTAATTGCCCACTACGCGATGGTGCCAATCATTTAGACCTTGTCCTAGCCTTCACACTACCTTTGCATAATATCCCATAGATGGCGCCAATGTTATGGTTATGGGGGTAGCCCCTAGAATGTTGTTAAATTCGTTGTGAGCCCATAAGGGATCGGACCCATTTCCACTTAAAAGTTCAAGCTGATAGGTGGTGGTACCCAACCTTCTTATAAGCCCACAACGTTTTCTTTATTTAATCGATGTGAGATCGTATATCTCAACACCCGCCCTCACGTGGCAACGTGGTCCACTTTACCACGTGCCATTAAACACCCACCCTCAACAACTATCTACAAGCCGGGCATTCTTCTTCCGGTCTCAAACGAGTGGGACAACTGGTCACGAGTCGGACAATTTTCTTCCGTACTCGGGCTTATATCAACTGACCATGAGCCAAGGTTCTGGACTCGGGTCGGGCAAGGTGCGAGCCCACTGGCTCTAATACCATGTTAAATTCGTTGTGAGCCCATAAGTGATCGAGCTCATTTCCACTTAAAAGCTCAAGCTAATAGGTGGTGGTACCCAACCTTCTTATAAGCCCACAACATTTTCTTCATTTAATCGATGTGAAATCGTATATCTCAATACCCGCCCTCACGTGGCAATGTGGTTTACTTTGCCACGTGCCATTAAACACCCGCCCTAAACAACTGTGTACGAGCCAGTGGGCTCACAATGAGTTTAACATGGTATCAGAGCCAGTGGGCTTGTACCTCGCTCGACCTGAGTCCAGAAGCTTGGCTCGTGGTCAGTTGATATAAGCTCGAGTACGGAAGAAAATTGCTCGACTCGTGGCCAGTTGTTCCCCTCGTCTGAGACTGGAAGAAGAGTACCTGGCTCATACACAGTTGTTGAGGGCGGGTGTTTAATGGCACGTGGCAAAGTAGACCACGTTGCCACGTGAGGGCGGGTGTTGAGATATACGATCCCACATCGATTAAATGAAGAAAACATTGTGGACTTATAAGAAGGTTGGGTACCACCACTTATTAGCTCTGATACCATGTTAAATTTGTTGTAAGCCTAGAAGGGATCGGATCCATTTCCACTTAAAAGCTTAAGCTAATAGGTGGTGGTACCCAATTTTCTTATAAGCCCACAACATTTTCTTCATTTAATCGATGTGGGATCGTATATCTCAACAAATGTGTCAATCAGTTTTGATTGATTGTAAAGTAAGGAAAAAGAAGAGAGGAAGAGAACGAGAATTGGAATCGAAAAGAGTGGAATATGATTGAGAGTAATGGCACAGTTTAGTTCGTTGCCTCCTAAGGCAGTTACAGGCTATTTTACTCTGAAGGGATCATTGGATAACGACTAGTAATTGTTCCCACTCTCGTTTGAACTTTAACTACACGAAGACTTTAGACTATCAGCTGTTGGGGTTCAAAGTTATGTTCTTGGCCCGATCCTATTTTCCAGGGCTCATTCTAGACCTTCGTTTTCCAGTGCGCCGAACATGCTATCGCTAGGCCTCTAGGCTGTAGCCTAACAAGTCCACCTCAATGTCATTCTCAGCCTACTCAAGTTAGGCCTCACATTTTATCCACTAATATTGTCTGAGAATTATGTAATTCATATGGCCATTCGGCAAAATTTTGCCCCATCCAAGAGTCCATCTCTTCTTTATCCATGGATGATATTCATTAATTTGCTACTATATCATTTGAACCTTCTTGGCATTTGGACACGGATACTTCCTCTCGTATGACCAATAGCTCAAATATGCATCTTTTATCTTAACCTTACACTAGTTGAAATTCTATTATTTTTGAAAAGGTCTCCATTTTGTCTATTTTTTATGCTGGTCATTTTATTTATCTACTTTCTTGAGCTATGTTTTATTTGCCTCATATTTTCATGTTCCTTCTGTGTATATAAGAATATCATCTTCATTGGTCAATTTGTCAAAGATAATGGATGATGTCATTATTCTTTCAATTTCATTCAATCAAAATTTCAAGATGATCACAAATAACCAAAATTTTCTTAGTTTTATATCATTTTACTCTATAAAGTTTATTTTATTCCATTCTACCCCATTTCATCCCATTCCCTCTAACTGAACGTAAAATGAAAGTTCATAATTTCCGTAATTCGAGCCTATTCCCAATATAAATTTTCCTTCAGATTTAAAAACAAACTTCTAATTTCCAAAACTGTGTTTTTTTAGCTGAATAAAAATATGTTTAATATAAATATACTACCGCCATTCTTTTACAAAAGGATAAACTCTATGTTTGAGTATTTAAGATAGAAAGAAAAAGGCTCTGAGTACGAGGGACATCACGTAGTTCATAAGAATAGTAGATTGTATGACTTCCAGAATTTGATTTTAACTCAAACAATTGTGAAATGGATTAAATAAAGGTGGCAATTATCGGCCTAGCCCAATAGTTCGGCCCGGACACAGTTCAATAATACTATGCCTGATGCAGAACTCAGACCAACTTTCATGAATCATATTCAAATTTCAATTAGGCCAATTATAAGGACACGAGCTAAGAAGTTTAAGGAGGCACTAATGGGTTGGTTCAAGAGCTTATGACACAAGAGTACACATTGAAGCCTATTAAAGGAAATTCCTGTGAGCTGTAGAATCATGTCAACTTAATTCAAGTCTAAGAGAAGTTCTAAAAGCTTGCTGGCAGCTATAAGTATTTAAAAATACTTTCAAATTTAGAAAGATTTATTTAGTCTCATGGGATATTATTTAGATATATGAATATATTCTAAAATATATTTATAATATATCATAATATTTTAAAATATCTTTTAATATTTTAGGATATCTATGTTTAAAATATCTTTAGGATATCTTTTAAATTTATTTAGTATATTTAATTTCTTCTTTATGTTGACAATATAAATACCCTTAAGGTATTCAGATTAGGATGAATTTATATACACTCTAGTGAGAAATATATATTGCTTGGTTCTTGAGAAAATTTAGAACTTATCAAGTTATCTTATAATGTTTTACAACTGGACTGATCATTTTTATTCTCTAGTTCGTGGGAATTCTTGGTGTAGCATACTCATTAATCTGTAACTTTGGTTCTTACCTTATTAGATAACGAGTCAAAGTTTATTATTTCAAATTTAGTTTTTGCAGTTCTTGTGATTCTTTTCCATGTTTTAATATTGAATTTTATTATAAGTTTGTGACATTTTTATCATATTTGATATTAATTTCACTATTGATCATGTCAGTACCTGAGCTGAGTGTTATCAAGCACAGCTTGTTAATAACAGATCGGCATGGCAGAGCAGCTTTAGGATAGTCACATCCAAGTAGCGCTCTCTCTCGAGATGCTCCGCCTTTCTCTACAAAATCCCTCCCGCTCAACTGCATACAATTGAATCTCTCCGAAGTTGGAGCTCTCTCTCCTGATTAATGGAGCTCTTATTCTCCTGACCTATGAAGTATTTACTCTTATGGTTGTTGGAGCTCTTACTCTTCCGGATGGTACAGTTTTTTCCCTCAGTTTAGATGGTATCTCATTCATTATTTCACCTCATGCTTTCATTCATGGAGCATCTAACCCTGGGGGATGGTCTTCGATTGAAAGCTGTGTAGTAGATTCTCTTTCTCCAACCAGTGAAGAAATTACCCTCCTCTCTCAAATCACTGAAGCTTTCTTTACTTGTTCCCATCCTCTAAAGAATTCTTCTCTTTCCTTGAATGCTACAGAACAATATTTACTCCTCTACCCCCCAACACCCGTAGCTGGGGAAAATGATGAATGTACAGGACACTCAAATTCTCTAATCACACTCAATGGATCCAAACAAATATCATGCAGTAATTTTCTTTTAAATAGATTTTCTAACAGTTTGAAATCTTTGAATTTCAAAAGGACTCCTGTGAGGAATTATCTATCCTGTAATATCTCTCCATTATAAATATAAAATTCCCTCTAAAAAACACATGTAAAAAAAGCATTCAATCTATTATCTATGCTCTCTTTCCTAGCGACGTATCACTCTCGACTGTGATGGAGTTATTTCCTTATAGATTTGTTGTACGATCAAATCAATCAGCATCTAGTTTCCCCTTTCAATTTAAAATATTTTATTCCCCCTCGCCAAAAAATTATTATACTTAAAAAAACCCAAAATTGCTTCTGGCAAACCCTCGATTTTCCAGAAACTTTCCTCTCTTCAATCCCCCATCTTCATTCTCATTGCTTCATTGTAGCCACTTCCTCCAAGGTGATACTGATCCTTTCATGACGGCGCAACCACCAAGTCAAGATGAACTAATAGGGCTGACAAACCTTCAGATGCATGTGGACGAAGACTTGGAAGTACTTAATCTTCCACTAAATGAACTGGAAGTGGATCTGCTGTCAAACGCACTTCTTGTCAAGCCCATTGGAAAGTCTCTTCCTTCTAAGGCGATAATCCATGGTCTGCCCCGTCTCTGGAACCTGAACGAGGGATTGACAGTGAAGATTGCACCGCAAGCCAAAGACCTCTTTCTCTGTGTTTTTACTAACTCCAGGGAGCGGGACAGGATACTACGAGGGGGTGCCTGGGCGATTAAAGGTACACATTTATGTCTCCGGAAATGCTCCATTGATGCGCCCATAGAGAGCATGACTTTTGATTCATTATCTTTCTGGGTTCAAATAAAGGGTTTGCCTTTGATGGCACTCTCTGTTCCAAACGCAAGGGCTGCTGCGGGCAAAATAGGGGAGGTACTGGATATAGACTGGAAATCAAATACTTATGATAATTTGATTCGTCATCCTAGAGTCCTTAACAGTATGAACGTTGATAAGCCATTCTGTCCCGGTTCTTTCTATCAGAAGCCCAGCATGGATAAACTCTGGGTCAGTTTTTGCTATGAGAAACTACGAAGTTTCTGCTATTGCCGTGGGATAATTGGACATGAAAAGGAGAACCGCTCCCAGTTGCAAGCCGCTGGCCCTCAACAGTCTCTGAAGTTTGGACCATGGCTTAGGGCTGGCTCCAAGGTAGAAAGCCCCCTCTTCAAAATTTACTGAGATTAAAATTTCGGAGACAGGGTCAAAAGGAAATGCTCATGCTAGTATTCAAGGATTCCACTCTGCGTTAGCCCTTCCAGAAAAACATCAAGAGTCTGAAGATATCATACAGCAAGAAAAAGAGGATTTCTCCTCGTCTGGTCTCTACAAGCCCCTTAAGAGCATTTTCTCTCCGGATACTTCTCAATCTAAACAAATCACTCCTTTTATGTTCAGAGCCTCATCCTCCTCCCGAAGAGTAGCCATCAGAAGGAGAACTACTGTGGGGAGATCATTCCCTCTTCCCATCACTAACATTTTTAATGACAAGCTTGTGGAAATAGAGAAACTTTCTCCCAACCTCTTTCAGGCATTTTGCAGGAAAAGGAAGCTTGAAATGTCCTCTTCTGAACAACCCCCTGTACTGGAATACCTGTCATCTGAGGTTGAAGGGAAAATGAAGCCAAGTCTTCTTAGATCTTCAGAATAATTTCCCTTCGATGGCAATCAACCCACTCTATTTGGCTGAAGCTTCTTCAAGTGAGATGGTTGTTCCCCTATTCATATCAGCAGAGACCAGCAACAATCCTAAACCAGCTAGAATTGAGGAAGTTACTTCCACTCCCAATGAGTCCATGGCTGAGGAGGCGAGCCTTATCATGACCCCACCCCAGCCATGAGTCTATTATCATGGAATTGTCAAGGCATTGGAGGAGCCTCAACAATTCGCACCTTGAGCAATCTCCTCCATAAATATTAGCACAGCCTTTTGTTTTTATTAGAGACCAAGATGGATAGAACTCAGTAGCTAACTAGAATCTCAGGCCTTCATGAATTTTGCATTGTGGATCCCATCAATTTGAGCAGTGGCCTCTACCTTCTATGGAACAATGAACTCCAGGTAAACATTTTGTTCAAAAACAAATATATCATTCATGCTAGTATAGAACATTGCATTATGCCGTGCAAATGGTTTCTGTTGTGTATATGGCCCTCCATCCTACTGTGATGAAAAAGAATTCTAGGATGCTTTGAGATTGATGGCTGATAATTGTTCTGAACCATGGTTAATTATTGGTGATTTAAATGAAATCCTGATTGCTAATGACAAGTTAGGAGGTAGACCTATGGGTAGTTCTAGTAGATACTATTTGTAAGATTCTTGTCTGGTACTGATTTTTTAGATCTAGGATATAGAGGAAACAAATTTACATGGAGAAACAACTGGAGTGATAAAAATCATATAAGACAAAGATTAGATCGGGTTCTAGTAAATCATGCCTGGAGAGCAAGCTCCCATAGGGCAGGAGTGACTCATCTACCTACAATAAAATCTTATCATAGCCCTCTGTTATTAAAACTATGGCAAACTGCTTTGTCCAAACCCGCACCTTTTGGATTTGAACAAGCATGGGTTAGAGACCATAGATGTAAGGAAGTGATCCAGAACTCATGGAGCATAACAATAAGAGGATCCACTCAATATAAATTTTCACAAAAACTTTAAAATGTTAAGAGAGCCTTAAAATTCTGGAATAAAAACACTTTTAAAAACTGTGATGAGTAGATAAACAAACTAATAAATGAGATAGATATAATTCAACAGAATGAACCAACCATAGAGAATAGACATGCGGAAATAGAACTTAACATAAAACTACAAGAAGCATTGAAAAGGAAAGAATTAATATGACAATAAAAATCACGTGAATTGTGGCTTAAAGATGGTGATAGGAACACTAAGTTTTTTCACCTCTCCACTGTTATCAAAAGAAATAGAAATCACATAAGAGCAACTAAAGATGATTCTAACTAATGGATTGAAAAACCAGACCAAATAGGAGAGTACTTTGTTAGAAAATACCAAGATTTTTTTGGTACCTCCCACCCTAGTTTCCCTGACGATGTAGATAACTTGGCTTACCCATCCATCATGGATTCTGAAAACCACGCACTAATCCAGATCCCAACCCAGGAGGACATTAAAGGAACAATAAACGGAAAGAATACCTTAAAAACTCCGAGTCTAGATGGCATGCCGACTTTGTTTTATAAAAAATATTGGAAGATTAGAAAAAAGTGATTTCATCTCATCCATTCAAAATTTTTTCAGTACAGGGTATTTGCTTAAGGAATGGAACACAACATTTATAAGTTTGATACCTAAGAAACAGAATGCCACTCTCTTTCAGGATTTTAGACCCATTATTCTGACAAACACAACTTATAAGGTCATTTCTAAAATAATTGCTAATAGGTTCAAACATCTTTTAGAAAAGATCATTTCACCCAATCAACTTGCTATTATGGAGGGAAGATGGATTAATGAAAACATGATTTTAGCTCAGGAAGCTCTTTTTTTATGAATAGACCTAGAGCAAGGAATGGATGGGTAGGTATTAAAATAGACTTTTCCAAAGCTTTTGATAGAGTAGAATGGAGTTTTATTATAAAAATTTTACAAAAACTTGGTTTTCATGAATAGTTTGTTAATTGGATAAATCAGTGCATCTCCACTCCTACCTTCTCAATCCTAGTTAATGGTGCACCATATGGTTTCTTTCAGGCCTAATGGGGATTGAGACAGGGTGACCCTTTATCACCCTATCTCTTCATTTATCCACGGATATTTTGTCTAGGATGTTGCATAGGGCAGAAGATAGACGTCAACTAAGAGGTCTCAAGATCTCCAAAGGAAATGATTCACTTTATCACTTGCGTTATGCTCATCATTTGATGATTCTGCATGGAGCCAACCAATTGGATGCACACACCTGTAGAAATATTTTAGCCTCCTTTTGCACTTGAGTGGTCTTGAGATTAATTTTAATAAATCTGGTTTATTATTCTCCAAAAGAGTTAGGCATAATGTTAAAGCAAACTTAAAGGCTGATTTCAACATGAAGAAGCTAGGACAGAATAATATGTACTTAGGGAATCTGCTTTTCATACAAAAGAAGAAAACTGAGTCCTTCAACTTCTTAGTTGAGAAAATTAGGGGAAGATTAGCAGGGTGTAAGTCTTGAACTCTTTCTTGGGCTGCGCATACAACTCTTGTGAAATCAGTTCTAAACAGTCTTCCTATATATTCCATGAGTGCCTTAAAATTGCCAGTTAAAACATGTCAACAAATTGATAAAACAATTAGGAATTTTTGGTGGGGAAAACCAGAATATACCGAAAGGTATTATACTCCTATTAATTGGACAAACATTTGCCAACCCAAAAGTAAAGGTGGTCTAGGATTTAGAAGAGCAGAGGACCTTAATAAAGCTATGCTTTCCAAATTTGCTTGGAAGCTTACCACAAATTCCAGTAGCTTAGCATGTTCCCTTCTTAGGAACAAATATGGGAGCTTTTTGGAACCAAAACGTAGGCAACAACAAAGTTGCTCACCTTTTTGGAATGATCTGAACTTGCAAAATTTTGCAAAAAATTTCTGTAAACAAGTTGGCAATGGTTTTTCAACAAAAGCTTGGCTCGATCCTTGGATACTAGGTCTCACATCTGCAAACCAACACCTAATTCAGAGATAGTTGAAATAAATGCAAATTTAATGGTTAATGATTTGATGACTAGCGATGAATGGAATGTACCTTTGCTAACTCAATTGTTTGATCCAACCTATGTTACTAACATATTGAAGGTCTCAATTGGTAACTCCCAAATGTGTGATAGAAACATTTGGCTACCGTGTAACTCAGGTGAACATTCTACAAAAAGTTACTACTTGGTTGATCAAGATAGTAGATTTCAAACCAGGCAGGAAAGCTTTTGGAATAAGTTATGGAATACTAAGATTCATGACAAGTTAAAACTCTTTCTATGGAGGATTGCATCAGGAGCCATTCCATGGCTATGTAATGCTGATAGCTTATGCCCACTATGTAGATCAGGCCCTGATGAATTTCAGCACTATATTCTCTCGATGTCCATTTGTTAGAATCCCTTGGACAGAATCTGAGTGGCATGTGGTGAATTGCTCTTCTATAAACTGGTTCGGTGATCCTAAATCTTTGGTGATGTTTTTGATTCATCCACCTGGTTATTGACCAAGATGGATGAGCTCTTCACACTTTTTGGGGCTGTACTTTACTCATTACTTTGGAAAGAAAGGAACATTGTAATGCATGAAGGGTGCAAAAAAGATCTAAACGATTTTATAAGACTAGTTGAGAAAATTATATGGAATATAAATTGTTGACTGATTCCATTGTGGTAAATACAGAATATGCTAATGTTCCTGTTGATAATATTTGTGGTTATCATTTCATGAACTGTAATTGTGGTAGTGATTTGAATGATGGAAGTTGTTGATCTATATAATAAGAATTTTGCTCTCTTTAACTCTCCAGGAACATTGGAGTTAAATGATTTTAGTTACGGTCCTAGTTCACTTTTTGCTCGAAGGATGAAGCGTGACCAAGGACTTGCAGGATTGGAGGATGAAGGAGGGGTGATCAGCATTTTCATTGATGCGGTGTGGACTGAAGAGGAGGCAAGCATTGCTGGAGTTGCTGTTTTGAAGGATCAAAGACTCCTCAGCTGGCACAAGAAAGAAAATGCCCAATCTGCATAGCGGAAGCTAAAGCCCTCCTTGCAGCCCTAAGAATGGCAATCGAGAAGTGCTGGTCCTCTGTCATCTTCCATTCTGATTAAATGGGAGTATTAAGCCACCTTGGGATAGCTATCATGTAGTGCAAGAATTTTGGAACTTTGCAGTAGGCCTGGCAAAATTCGGTACGGCCCGATAGCACGGAACGGGCCCGGCCCGATAAACACCGTGCTGGGCCAGTGCTTATTGCGCTGGAAGCTTTATCGTGCCGCACTGCACGGCCCGATAATTTTATTGGGCGTGTTGGGCCCGATGATCCCCGGGCCGTGTCAGCATGATAGTCGGATTAGATATTTAATAAAAAAAACTTAATAAATTATTAAACACTATCAAGGAATAGAAAAAATTTCATTTGTGAGCTTACTATTAAACGAGATTATTGGATTATCAGGTCGGGTCAGGGCCGCTCTTGTCTTATCGTGCCATGCCGGCCCGGTATGATATCTTAAAGGACCATATTTGGACCAGCCCTTATCGTGTCCTTTCCCTTATCTTGACGTGCCGGCACGGCCCGATAAGACTGGGCTGGCACGATTTGCCACCTCAACTTTGCAGGGTATGTGGCTAACTAGGATTGTATTTGGATACCCAGAATTGCCAATGATATAGCTCATAGTTTGCCAAAACTGGGGAGCTTAAATTGTATATTTTTTTAAGATAGTAGCTCGATTACATCTTAATGCATAGATGAATGAATAGATTGTTTTATGGATAGAAAAAGCATGGCTTGATAATTAGGCGTGTATAGCCATGTCACTGTTGGTCCATGCCAACCCAATAGACTGAAAATATTTGTATATATATATATATAAAAGCATACTTATTATACGATGTCTACGGACAAAAAGGGTCACTAGCTTGTCAATAAAAACTGCCTATAAAAACTATTGGTGTAGATTGAATTCATGCAATTTGTCTATAAATACGCCCAATGGGCCGCAGGATTAGTGAAATTCATTCCATTTCCCCTTTTTTATTTAAAAAATGTTATCAAGCCAGGCAGATAACACGATAAAATAGCAAGGCCTCGCTTGGGGTAACACTTATTGTGCCCTGATCTTATTGAGCAGTGCCAGACCAGCATATAATTATTGGGTTGCACCGACACAGCCCAATTTGCCATCTCTAAGGTATGGCATTAATCGAGATCTTTGAAGATGTTTACAAGAAGGCACAATTTTTTAAATAAATATTTACAGTAGGTACATGTAACAAAGAGATCACTGCCAGAATGAAACCAGGGGCGAACACTATAACCTAGTAATGGAATAGCTTGCTCACAGTGAGACAAAATCTCACAAAACAAAAACAACTTTCGTTTAAAGTGGTGATTAATCAAGTCGTCAAGAATTTAGTTACTATTACTAAAATTCCATCTCTTTTGGTCACCACTACTTTAACACCCTTCCAAAAATTCTTCTGTTTGTAGCACAATAGACTACCCTGCTGCTAGCATCCAACTGCAAGGGAAACACGAATGTTGGAAGGAAATTATTGGCCTTCTGACCTTCATTCAGCCTCTTGAATAGCCCGAAGAAGATGCACTATACGATAATGGAGTTTTGCATTCTCCAGGGCAAGCTCCTTTGTCTGCAATACAGCATCAAATATCATCATGAACTCTGCTATCAGTATCTCTCACAACAACATACTGAAGGAAAACATATGATGAATAGTTACCTTCTCTTGTTCTGAAACCAGCTTGGACTTTGCAATTTCAACTTCTGATACAAGCTGACTTATCCTTTTTAGATGTTCCTCATTTGAAGAACCTGCACAAGTTGCCAATTAATATGCTCATACAAGCACTTGGGCTGAATTAGTCAAAAATTGAAGGAAAATGCAACATGATTACTTCTTTCACTAGCAAGAGCAGCTTCAAGTCTTGACAGCTGGTCCTACACACAAATGCTCACTTCAGTCAGAGAGGCACACTAGCGTAAACAAATATCATCATGTTTATCTTTTGATGCAAAAAGGTACTTTAGTAATTAGATAAGTAACCTAAACCAACACCTGTTTTACAGTATAAACCTATGATAATTTGGGGGGACATTAGCTGTAAGAAGAAGGGCCTACCTCAGCCTTGGAGGCCCTTTGGTAAAAGGGTTTGAGGACGTCTTGGAGATTGTCTGGCTTCAGAGAATCTGCCATTAGTTGCCGCCTCAGCTCAAATTGAAAGGAAAGACCCGATAACACTCAATAGCCTCTGCTGACCAATTATAAAGAATGAACTGGACTGTAAAATTCAGTTTAAGCATATTGGACACTGCAAAATTGAATTCTAAGAAAACAAAAACTGTAAAATTGATTGCATATATCAACCAACCATATGGGTAGTGCGTCAGTACTAGGCTGCCTATAAGGTGAAAATAAGCAGCTAGACGTGGATGAATTGAGAATGGACAGTGAGTTTTTTCTCCATTCAGACTTTAATCTTATTCATTACAACTTAAATGATCGTTTTTTATGACTAATTTGAAGAAGAGGAGAGAATATTTCTCAGCGTTTCTTTCTCCTTTTAGCTCAATTTTGTTGAATAGAAGTGGATCTCAATGGCATCACAGGGAAGTAGTCAATCAAACCCAGAGAACCGCTTACCAAGAGCAGCAACCGGATGAAATTTGCAGGGAATTGGAAAATGAGACCAGAAAATCGGAAGATTTTCAAGAAAACCATAACGATCCTACATCTAAGCGAAAGCCATAATACAGCCTTTCTATTTATGCATTCAACAAACAAATTAATCTAACATTTTGCGTGTTCACAAGTTGCAGCAAGTCCATACATATATGAGAAAACCAAATTGAAAAAAAAAGGAGCCACAACGACAATCAAAATAGGACAACAAAATCGAGTTGAGATATCACGAAGAGGCAGTAATTTATTCTGATTCTTTATTCCGCAGGCAAAGAGCTAACCGAAGTACCAAACGGACTGCACTATCGAAAGATTTCTGTCGGATAATTGAGAAGGCGCCAAGGAGAAAGAGATGTTACCGAGCAGGATGCACGAGCAGAGAGAGGCACTCTTTCCTTGCGAGCTACCGGAACTCAAACCGACGGCTAGGGTTTGTTAGAGAAGAGGACAAGCTGAACAAGAAATCATCTGCAAAACTCTGTTTTCTTTTCATTCATTTTTTTATTCAACTAATAATAATAAGAGAAAAGTGCAGATATGATTTTTTTTGGACATATATTTTTTTTTTATAAACAACCGGTATTCAGTTAAATTTTATCTAGCTAATTAATCCGGATCACTCCGGATCGGCCCATTTAAGAGGTTAAGAGCTCCCAACTGCAGATGAGACTCGAACTTGAGTCATCTCATTGGGATGATAAATGTCGAACCACTCTACTACGTTCACGGTAGATTTTTACATATGTGCATTTTAGTCTTTTTATTATTTTAATATTAAAAAGACTTGTTTACGTGAAAAAAATGGAGGATTGGGCCACCGGGGGTTAGAGTTATCAAAATGGGTCTGAAACTGTTTGTCACTGTTATAGGTCAGCCTATTATACTTAACGGTTTAAGTCAGTTATAGTTTATGGTTCATTATAAAATGAATCAGCTCGAAACCGTGCATATGCGGGCTAGTTCAACTCATGAACATTGTTTTTTATTCTTTTTTTAAAAAATTAAATTATTTAATAATGCACAGTAATTTAATTATATTAATATAAATATTAAAAAATAATTTGATTGATGAAGTCAATAATGTGAATAATGATTTAATTGATTTATCATTGTGAGCCGCTGATTTGCCATTACAATTAACGATTAAATGCTTGGCTATTTGTGACTGTTGATTTTGCAGCGAATTTAAGGAGATCACGACACTTGGTTGGCAAAGGGCATTGGCTCATGGTTCGGTTCAATGCGGTCCAGTTTCGTAATGGTTTCGAAACAGTTTCTTAATGGTTTCAGGTCGATTTAGTAGGGTAATGGTCCGTGCTGATTATGGTTCAACAGGTATATATTTCTAACCCGGCTTGTAACCACCCTTTTATCCAATAAAAGTGATTACGGCCGGGTTTGGAGCAGTTTGGGCCAATTTTGTGTTAGCCAGGACCGTTTAACATATTTACTGGAGGTAAGCGATAAAAGCTCCTTCAAAGGGAAAGACAACTTCTATATCAACTATTAAATTGTGGGGGTTCGTCAATAAAAATGAGGAGCTTTTTGTAGGACCAAAAAAGAAAAAGAGAAGCCATCTATGGAAATATCAAATAATTTAAAAATTAAAGAAAGTATCCGAAGAAGGGGAAGTCGTGGAGAGCTTAATTTTGATGGGGTTGTGCTTCTAAGGAGCTCCCACGAAAGAGCAGGACCCTAACCCAAAAAGCCAAATTGACCCGAATTGCCCGAACTTTTTAAAATTATTATTATTATTTTATTTTTAACTGTTAACCTACTTATTTATGCGTTCCTATTTTAGGTATTTAATGCCCTAGAGAGGTAAAACTATTGATAGTGTAGGTAAAAAATCGATACTAGCTGAGAGCTGAATGATGCATAATGCAAACCAATTTCGAATGATCCTATTCAAGTTCATGTTGAGCCGATTATGAGGATCCAATGATGCAAAACTCAGACCAACTCCTATGGATCCTATTCAAGTTTTGATTGGGCCAATTACGAGGGCATGGGCTAAAAAGTTTAATGAGGCACTCAATGGGCTGGTTCAAGAGCTTATGGCACAAGAGTATACGTTGGAGCCCATTGAAGGAAATTCCTGTGAACTACAGAGCTATGTCAACTTAATTCAAGTACAAGAGAAGTTTTAGAAGTTTGTTGGTAGCTATGACTATTTAAGGATGCCCTCAAATTTAAAAATATTTATTTAGTATCCTAAGATCTTATTTAGATACATGGATATATCCTAAAATATCTTTACAATATCTCATAATATTTTAGAATATCTTCTAATATTTTAGGATATATTTTAGATTTATTTAGTATATGTGATTTCCTCCTTATATTGACACTATAAATACCCTTGAGATATTCAAATTAGATACATTTACTTACACTTTGGTGAGAATATATGTATTGCTCTTCTTGGTTCTTCAGAAAACTTAGAACTTATCAAGTTATCTTGGGGTATTCTACAACCGGACTTATCACTTTGATTCTGTAGTTCGTGGGATTCTTGGTGTGGCATTATCCTTGATCTGTAACTTTGGTTCTTGTCTCATTAGGTAAAGAGTCAAAGTTCATCCTTTCAAAACTTGTTCTTTACAGTTCTTAGGGTGCTTTTTCACTTTTGGTATTGGGTCTTATTGCAAGTTGGTAGCGTTCTTATCATATTTGATATTGGGTTTTACCACAAGTTGATAAGGATCGTGTCAGTTGGTATTAGAGCTTTGAGTTCTAAGACAAGTTTTATCTATCTATTATTGAGTCTTTCCTTTTTGTCAACTAGTCAATGTCAATCCTTATATCATTCATTCATTCAGTTTGTCAAAGTTAGATTTTGCTTTAGTATCATGTTGTTAAGTTTCAAGCTCTACAATTTTTTCAATAAAAGAGAAGAAAACGGGAATAAGAGTGCTACAGATTTGAGGACAAATCCCTTTCAAGAGGAGGGGAATGATGTGAATCTAACTACAACATCAAAACATCAACTTCATCATCAGGTGTCTCCAATCATAATACATCAAGTATCAAGATTCAAGCTCATGATTACTACATATGGATGCAAGAATGATGCAAAAATATGGAACTTTTTGCAAGATAACGTGCTGAAATATTATTGTGATTGAGCACATATTACTTTCTTATTTTGATTAGATAGCATATATATTAGGATTTCTAGTTGCTAAACTTGCATGTTTCCTTTATTTTAGTTTCCTAACCTATGGGAATACTTTAGGAAACACAATGAGTTGCAAATATTGAAAATTGGCCTATTTAAAGGCTTGTAATAGAGTTTAGACGAAAAAACACACATACACACACAAAGAGTTTTCATATGAATAAGATGTGAGGTTTTACTCTATCTTGGGTTCTTGATGAACCTTTTGAACTTATCGGAGTCTTCTGTGGCGCTCACCCCTTACTTATTAATCAACCCTTCAATAGTTGATTGTGGTGTCTTAATTATACCAAGGTTCTTACCTCTTTATAGGCACCGAGTCTGTCGTCGAACACAATCTTTGGTGACCTTATTCGATTTGGGTCTCATCACGAGTTGGTAAGGTCCTTGTCATTCTTTGCATTGGGTCTTATCACAGGTTGGCGAGGATTGCATCATTGCCAAGTGAAAAGAAAGCAAAGCAAAAGGCAGAAATTGAGAGAAAAGAAACCGAGTGGAGAGAAAAAGAAAGAGAAACGGAGCGAGTTTCAACCATCATGAGAGCAAGAGAGGAAAATTTTAGTATTATGGCAAGGAAAAGTGAGATCAAGAGAGCATTATATTCTTTCCAACCCCTTATAGTACTCATGTACAAGGAGGTTCTTTTTAATACTAATGATTTGGCCAACCCTTTGCTAAGCAATGTTGCTTCGCTTTTGTAGGAGTTCAAGGATGTGTTTCCCAAAAGCGTTGCCTTGTGGCTTACCTCAAATTCAGGGAATCGAGCATCAAATTGACTTCGTACCTGGTGCAGTAATCCCAAACCAAGCTACCTATAGGAGTAACCCTGAGGAGACCAAGGAACTACAAAGACAAGTAGGTGTGTTATTGAAGAAATGGTATGTTCATGAGAGCATGAATTCATGTGCAGTTCTAGTCTTACTAGTGCCTAAGAAGGATGGGACTTGGAGGATGTGTGTTGATTGCCGAGTCGTCAACAACATTACAGTAAAATATCATCATCTCACCCCTAGATTGGATGATATGCTAGATGAATTGCATGGTTCTTGTATTTTTAGTAAGATTGACCTTAAGAATGGATATCATCAAATCAGAATGAGAGAAGGAGATGAGTGGAAAACTACATTCAAAACAAAATATAGTTTATATGAATGGTTTAGTTATGCCTTTTGGGTTAACTAATGCACCGAGCACCTTCATGAGCCTTATGAACCATGTTTTGCGTGCTTACATTGGTCATTTAGTAGTTGTCTACTTTGATGATATTTTGATTTATAGTAAGAGCTTGAATGACCATATTGAGCACTTGAATCTTGTTTTAGATGTTTTATGGAAAGAAAAGTTGTTTGCCAATATCATAAAGTGTATTTTTTGCACTGATAAGCTTGTATTTCTTAGATTTGTTGTGAGTACTCAAGGCATACAAGTTGATGAGGGAAAGGTGAAGGCTATCCAAGGTTGGCCAACACCCTCAACCATAGCACAGGTAAGAAGTTTCTATGGTTTGGCTAGTTTTTATCGGCGCTTTGATCAGAATTTTAGTACCCTTACTGCACCTTTAACTGAGGTAATTAAGAAGAATGCTCCTTTTAAGAGGGAAAAGGAGTAAGATAAGGCATTTAAATTGACCAAGAATAAGTTGACAAATGCTCATTTGCTTGCTTTTCCAGATTTCTCTAAAACATTTGATATTAAGTGTGATGCTAGAGGTATAGGCATTGGAGGTGTGTTGATGCAAGGAGGAAGACCAATTGCATACTTTAGTGTGTTCTCCTTGTGAGGAAATTATCTCTCCTTCACTCTTGTGAAACCTTGCTTTTGTAGAACTAATGTTTTAGTTTGGTGATTCAAGTTTCCTACCCCTAATTCATGCCTTGACCCAGGTGAGTCATTGTGTGGATTAGTCTTCGAGTTCGTGGTCTAAATAGCAAGTCACATTTTCTTTCATTGGTTGGCTATTTGCACCTGCTTGGTTTCGAACCAAATCCTATCCTTTCAACCTATGTCGTGAAGATCAAGACCAACCCGCATCATCTAGTATTAGAGCATGGTTTCCATGGTAGGTTATCTATCTATCATATCCCCTCATCCCTTCATCTAAAAAAAAATATTTCCTCTTTGAACATATATTTCCTTGAAGTCCTTGACACATTATTTCCATATATTCTATAGCATAGATTCTCTTAGCCAAAAAAAAACAAGAAGAAGAAAAAGAAACAAAAATTCGTCAAAAAAAGTGGTGAAAAAAAAAAGAGAAGAAGAGGAAAAGCAAAATTATACAAAGAACAAGTTTTGAATGATAGATTGATAAGCCTAACCTAGAACATTGGCTCCAATATCAAATGACGTGATCCTCGCCAACTCGGAATAAGACCTAATGCCAAGAGTGACAAGAACCTTACAAACCTGAGATGAGACCTGAATCGAATGTGGTCACCAAAGATCATGTTTGACGGTAGACTCGGTGGAACCGCAACCTATTACCTATAAAGAGGTAAGAACCTTGGTATAGTGAAGACGCCACAATCAACTATGAAACTATTGATTGATAAGTTAGGGGTGAATGTCAAGGAAGACTCCAATAAGTTCAAAGGTTCATCAAGAACTAAAGATAGAGTAAAATCTCACATCTTATTCATCTGACAACTCTCTCTGTGTGTGTGTTTGTCCAAACTTTATTACAAGCCTTTAAATATACTAATTTTTTATATTTACAACTCATTGTTTTTCCTAAAGTGTTCACATAGGTTGGGAAACTAAAATAAAGGAAACATGCAAGTTTAGCAACTAGAAATCCTAACATTTATGCTACTAAACAAAATAGAAAAGTGATATATGCTCAATCACAATAATATCTCAGTATACTATCTTCCAAAAATCTTCATATTTTGCAATATTTTTACATTCATATGCAGTAATCACGAGTTTCAATCTTGATACTTGATGTATTATTGTTAGAGACACTTGGTGATAAAGTTGATGTTTTGATGCGGTAGCTGGATGCACATAAGAATATAAAGTGTATTCTCCTCGTGAGGTAAAAAAAGGTTCTCATTTGCTCATGTAAAACCTTATTTTATGAAACTAACCTTTTAGTTTAATTATTCAAGTTCCCAAAGCCTCTGATTCGTATCTCGACCCTAGTGAGTCATTATGTGGATTTATCTTTGTATTCATGGTTAGGCGAGTGATCTAGATAGTATCTCACATTTCCCTTCACTAATTGACTATTTGCACCCACTTGATTTCAATCTAACTCTTATCCTTTCAATGAACACCATGAAAATGGGACCAATCCCTTCGATCTCGCATAATCAAGGATGGCATATAGAGCATAATTGTCTTCTCTAGTGATGATAGGAGGAAACAAAGTGGATAGAGTTGCAGTGGTTGGTGGGTTGGATGAAGTGTATAAGTTGTTGACGTGATTGGTAAAGGTGCTGGAGACGACAAAATCAGAGGTCCAGGGACAGTCCGGGTTTTTGAATGCTTATGAATATATTTTTGGCGTTTACTTTTTTTCATGTTCAAGAGGGAAAACGCAAAATTATTACTAGCTGATGCATTCAATCAGTATTTTTTAAGAGAAGATTATATTAAAAGTCACACAATTTTGTCATTTTTTTGATACCTTGTCATATGTAGGGATAATTATAGTTAAATCTTAAAATTTGTACTATTTTGTAAGTTAGTCCTAAAAATTTAAAGTATATCATTTAGTTATGAAAGTTTACGACTGTTACAATATTAAGTTCTCTCTGTCATATGTCATTAATCTCTCTGTCATGTGGACTGGTTTTTAACATTTAAAACTGAATAAGAAACTTTTAAAATTTTAGAACTGACTTACAAAAATAAACAAATTTTTACGACTTCCATTGTAATTTTTCCCATAATTTAGATTTGACTTATTCTATTCTTTAACTCATATTCCATTGATGTAAATTGCAGATGACTTGAATATAAAAACGTGAAATCTTGTTAATTTGGGACATTTTATTTTATTGTGGACATATGACGAGTTGATTTAGTCTGGCACGACACATGTTGTTTTACTATAGAATTAATATGACATGGGGTTATTATATCGAATGAAATTATCATGTTAATGTGATAGTATCAGATGAAAATGTGAAGTCACGTTATCAAAGAGCACCATGTAAAGTGTCCACATCATCAAAAATTGACGGCGTTAGTAAAAAATTAATAAAATATACTAAAATATAGCATATTTGAAAGAAAATGTATCACAAAATTACATTTTAAAAATTTTGTACCAAAGTGTTATATTAATAAAATATTTTGTACCAATTATTTAATTTACCCTATTAAGTGTAGAAGGTCATAATATTCGATATATTTCAATTTGCTTCAATTTCAGCAGTGTAGGACTCTAAATTCATAGGCATATATGGGGGATGCGAAGAAATGTTTTCACAAAATTCTCCTTCATTATTCAGTCTTAGAGCCATCTAAGATCCTTAAAGATTTGCTGCTCTTGTGGAGAGAATATCGGAGGTGATTCTAGTAGTTCATGCTCAACTAGTCAAGAGATATGAAGACTGCTTCATCATATTTGCTCTCTTTTCCTTCTCTTACTAAATGTGTCATGTTTTCTTCATTGATTTTTGTTGTTTTCATTCTATTATGTTGAACTAAGTCTCCCTTCCTTTGGGGATTGATGGATCCTAGTTTGATATTTTGATTTTTATGTTGAACTCAATTTTGTTATTCAATTGAGATTTAATATTTGCTTACACCAAGCATGTTCTCTATGCATTCTAATTACTTGGCCAGTAATTAGATTGATATAGGAGTATGTAATGTTAATCAACCTAAAGATATAATAAGTTGGTATCATCCTAGAAATTCATTTTAGTTGCATCAAGAGGTGGGCTAAAGTACGCATAGAACTCTAGAATAACTTCATATTTGATTATTTGCATTACGGGTGAAAACTGGATCAAGACTAGGAATATGTGAAGTTGTGAACCCTAATTCTCATTTGCATTGGTTGAATTTTGTCTTTGATTTATTGTTTTTATTACGGGATTTGCCTGCCTTGCCTCACTCCTCCAATTGACTAGTCGACTCATTCCTTGGTTGTTGTAACAATCATATCGTCAACTAGAAATATCTTCTTTAGTTGTTAGCTTGGGATTCACCAAGATTTCTTTTTGTTTCATCGCTTTTATATATGTACGTTAAACACATGAATGAAATTAATTTTCTAGCCTCAATTATTTTTTAGTTTTCCTTTGTTTTCTAATTCTTACACTCCCTCAATATTGATTTGGTTTGATTTGGTTTTAAGTGTGAAGGAGAAGTGTTCAATGGACTAAAATCCTCATGAAAATGATATTCTACTCACTTTTTACTACCATCCACGATACGTGTACTGGTATGCTTTCCATCCTTTCTCATACACAACTATCAGGGAAGTGCCATTGCATGTCAAAGCACCACAATGACGCTCCTACTCCAAGCCACATCAATGCAGAATTAGCGCCGCCCAACTTCGCCTCAGAAAGACAAAATCATGGGTTTGTCACGAGCCAAGTCCCATTTACTAAAATACCCTTATTAACAAGTCAAATTATTTTATGATAGATGAAAAGCAAATGATGAAGATTCGCAAGCCAAAGATAACAAGGGTGGCGGGCTAGGGGGCAACCAAAGCAACAGACCAACATCAGATAATATCTGTTATTTTCCCCGTATTTCTATTTAGCATGTCATAATGTGCGCTTTTACATGCATTACTTGAATATATTACACCAAAGTTCATTGAATTGTTGGCAGCTTCAATACAAGCTCGGTGAAGTATTGATTTCTAACTTAAGTATTAAAGATAAAAATCAGAATTCTCTCCTAATTTCTCCTTTTGTAGGTCATGGAAACGACAATGAGAGGAAGACCAGGTTGGAACGATTTTTCTCCTATATAAAAAAAGAAATAGCAATAAATTCTCGTCTAAGGGAAACGAAATGGTGACGTACTTGTTCACGCGTGAAATATATAGCCTGTTGACTTTGCGTTTCTCGAAATTCTTTTTCTATAGGGCGTGTAGTGGGGGGAAACGAACACAAGGGAAACTGTAAGCCCCTCAATGCTCAGACACGGATATGGCCGCTACGCGAGTCCTCGATCGCATAGGAACCAGGGCCAGGATCGGGGAAAGACTGCTGATGGATCATATGGTATGGAAGGGTGAGCGGGCAGGCAATGTGGGCAAAGGGTTCTCCCGCAGGGCTTGCTCCATGGCGGGTTGGCAGGCAGCATGCACACGGCTACTCCCGCAGGGCGCGCTCAAGGGCGGGCACCAAGGATGTCCTAAGCCTTCCTAGGACATGCTCCATGGCAAGCTGGTAGGCTTCAAATGCGCACAAGCTCCCGCTACCCGTTTCCTAGGGCCAGTAATCTAGATGCTCTAGGAATGCCATAAGCTCCCGCAAGTGCTGTTAGGGAAGGTCGCTCATTGAGCAACACCTCAGACACCAGCCACTAATCCAAGGTGTGGACACGGGCCCGGGGCCGAGCTGAGTGCTAGTGGCACCCAGCTGGACCAAACCAGCTTCAGTCGTGGGGTCACAGGCTCCCGGTCAAAGGCGACTAGAGGACTGAGCTAGCAAGCAATCCACCTGCACCCGTCCATCCAATTGCTCCAGTCAGCTCCACTGCTACAGGCACCAACTCCTACTCGACAGGTCAAGGAAAGCAGGGCGGCCAAGGAACTGTGCTACCTGCTCTCGCAAGGATAAATGGGCGACCGATCAGCAGATGGAGGACACACGAGAAAGGCACACTAACACACAGACACCCTTCAGGCGAGCGAGCAAGCCAGGCAAGGAGGAAGGAAGACTGGAGCAAAGGAAGGGAAGTCCTTGACAAAGAGCCGAACCAGGAAGGCCAGTAGTGCTATCTCCAGTTCCTCCAACCGTGCGTGGACTCCTGGGGTGAGTTCACCTGTCCAAGTGAGGAGTGCAAGTGCTGGACGCACAAAGGCACATACTTGGAGTGTCCGTGTAAGGTCGTGTAAGGGTTTTGCGTGTTCTTGTAATCCGGTTTGTGAATACAAGTGAGATTTCCCTTACCATGTGCTATTTGATTTTGTCCCTTTGTTGCTAAACCTCACTGAGCTGCATTGTTACATGTGTTTGGGTTGGTTGAGAGTGTGCGGGACACTGCTCAGCACCATTGCAAGAACGGAAAAATATGGGTAAAATCCGACCCCTGCGACAGTTGGTATCAGAGCCGCATTCAACGATAAGGCGAGTGTCTTCAACAACGAACGACCAGTGACCCAAATGTCATGCATGGATGCCCTGAAGAATCGAGTTGCGGCCTTAGAAGCATCCCTCGGCAACATGTCTGGAGCTGGTGGAATGGTAGTAGAGGTACTGGCATCCCTTATCCTAGATGTTGCTCGATTGAAGGAGGAAGTATGCATCCTCCGACGTGCGCTAGCTACAAGAGCAGCTGAAGTAGAGGGATCTCAAGTGAAGGTAAGAATACCTGAACCCAAAGCCTTCACAGGCGCTCAGAGTTCCAAGGAGCTCGAGAACTTCTTATGGGACATTGAACACTACTTCGAGGCAGGGAGAGTTCCAGAAGAGGAACAAGTCTCGATGGCTGTTATGTACCTATCCGGGGATGCGAAGCTCTGGTGGCAAACCCACGAGCAAGATGCTACTACTGGCAGGTGGCCACGCACCAGAGACTAGCCTTCGCTGAAGAGGGAACTCAAGGAGCAGTTCTCTCCCACGAACACTTCGTGGGCTGCTCGGGACACGCTGTGCAAACTGAGGCAGATCGGCACAGTACATGACTACATTAAGGAATTTAGTTCCTTGTTACTGGATGTCATGGAGATGTCCGAGTTGGACAAGCTGTTCAACTTCATGCGGGGTCTTCAATCATGGGCTCAACTTGAGCTGCAAAGGCAAGGAGTCCAAGACCTCCAGACCGCTATGGCGAAAGCGGATGCACTGATCGACATCTGCGTAGCCAAGAACGACTCGAAGGGGAAGCAGGCCGAGAAGCCAAAGGACAAGGTGTCCAAGCTTGGCAAGAACGCAGACAAAGGCGAGAATAAAAAGCCACCCAAGGGGGACAAAGGGAAGGGGAAGGCAACAGAAGGCATGTCTCTAAAGCACCCCAAGACCCACCCTGGGTGCTTCATCTGCAACGGCCCCCATCGTGCTCGTGAGTGCCCAAAGAGGGTGAAGTTGTTGGCAAGGTAAACAGGATTGACTCCGACTCTGATGGCGAACAGACTAGAGTGGCACCCACCAAATCCTTGGTGCCATCCGCTCGGGGAGGAAGGCACCGAAGCAAGAACTGATGTACATACCAATGACCATGAACGCCAAGGAGGCAGCGGCGATGGTGGACACTGGCGCAACGCACAACTTCGTGTCGGATCAAGTTGAGTAAGCCTATGGACTGCGGATCCAGAAGCAAGCCAGCCGCATCAAAGCTGTCAACTCCCAAAGCAGGCCTGTGCTTGGGATGGCCAAGGGAGTGGCTGTCTAGATTGGTGAGTGGTCCAAGAACATCAACATCATGGTCATTTCGATGGATGACTTTGATGTTATACTCGGTAACAACTTTCTGGTGAAAGCTTGTGTTTCAGCCATGTCACACTTGCCCGATTTGTTGATCGCATACCTGAAGAAGCCGTGCTTCGTTCGGGGATTCAAGGGCCTCAGTCATGCAGAGGACATCCAAACCGAGAAGGTCTTGGCTACGTAGATAGCCAAAGGCTGGAAGAGGGGCCAACCGACCTACGTTGCAGCTATCCACGAGACAGAGCCCGAGCTGGGCGGGAATGTGGAAGTCCCTGACATGGTGCAAGGGATCCTAAGCGACTTTTGTGATGTTATACCCGAGGAGCTGCCCAAGGGCTTACCGCCAAGGCGGGCGGTAGATCACAAGATCGAGTTGGTTCTATGAACAAGGCCCCCTACTAAAGCACCTTACCGGATGTCGCCTAAAGAGCTAGAGGAGTTGCGTAAACAACTCCAGGACTTGTTGGATTCGAGCAAGGTTCAACCCTCCAAGGCGCCCTTTAGAGCACCCGTGCTGTTCCAAGAGAAGCAGGACGGCACGCTGCAGTTGTGCGTGGACTACCGCGGGTTAAACAAAGTCACCGTGAAGAACAAGTACCCCATGCCATTGATTGCTGACTTGTTCAACCACCTCAGTGGAGCCGAATTCTTCACCAAGTTGGACCTGAGATTGAGCTATTGGCAGGTGCGCATAGCGGAAGGCGACGAGCCAAAGACGACAATGGTGGCTCAGTATGGGCCCTATGAGTTTAAGGTTATGCCGTTTGGTTTAACCAATGCACCAGCCACATTTTGTAACCTCATGAATGATGTGTTTCATGATATAATAGACAAGTTTGTGGTTGTGTATCTCGATGACGTTGTCATCTATAACCGATCTCTAGAGGAACATCTTGGGCATTTACGTTTTGTGTTCCAACAGTTAAGGGAACACTAGTTGTACATAAAGAAGGAGAAATGCGAGTTATGCACCAAGGAGATCAACTTCCTTGGCCACATGATTGGCAGAGGCATGGTGCGGATGGACCCCTGAAAGGTGCGAGCCATCAAGGAATGTACTGCCCCAACTAAGGTGGGCGAGCTGTGAAGTTTCCTTGGATTGGCAAACTTCTACCGCAAGTTCATCAAGGGATACTTGAAACTGGTATCCCCGCTCACCTATCTATTGCAGAAAGGCAATCCATGGACTTGGGATGGGGCGTGTGCAAATGCCTTTGAGAAAATCAAGTCCTAGATTGTCGCCGAACCTGTGCTAAAGCTTCCAAACTTCAAAAAACCGTTTGAAATCCATATGGATGCCTCTGATCATGCTGCGGGCGGAGTGCTAGTGTAAGACGAGCACTCAGTAGCGTTCGAGAGCTGGAAGTTGAAGTCGGCTGAACAACGCTACTCCACGCACGAGAAGGAGATGCTAGTGGTTGTGCACTGCCTATGGGCATGGCGGGTATATCTACTAAGCACTTCTTTTGTGATGAAAACTGATAATGTTACAAACACTTTCTTTAAGACGCAGAAGAAGCTGTCCCCAAGGCAAGCCCAGTGGCAAGAGTTCCTGGCCGAGTATGACTTTGAGTGGGAGCACAGGCTGGGGCATCACAACCAGGTTGCCGACGCATTGAGCAAAAAGGCACTAGAGACGGTTGCTGCGCTGACCCAACTAGAATCCAACTTCGTGGGCAAACTGAAGGATCAGGTGAAGGAGAATCAGTTGTACTAGAAGTTGGTCGTGCAAGTCCAAGAGGGTACCATGAGGAGGTACTGGATCGAGGATGGCTTGCTGTACGCAAAGGGCGGTCGCGTGTTCATCCCGAGTGGAGGGCTGAGGACTCAGCTACTACGCAAACATCATGATGCGCAATGGGTTGGGCATCCTAGACGGGAAAGGATGCTTGTGCTATTGACCCGCTCCTACTTCTGGCCAAAGATAGAGGATGATGTTGAACTCTTCATCAAGACATGTCTTGTTTGCCAACAAGACAAGGTCGAGCGATGCGCTGAGGCAAGCTTGTTGCAGCCTTTGCCTATTCCAGAGAAACCTTGGGTGTCGATTTCTATGGACTTCATTAGCGGCTTCCCAAAGGTTAAAGGCTTAGATGGAGTTATGGTCGTGGTGGACAGGTTCTCAAAGTATGGGATCTACAGGCCTATCCCAAAGAATTGTTCAGTGGAGACGGCGGCAGAAGAGTTCTACCGCCATGTGGTTAAGCTATTCGGGATCCCAACGGACATCATGAGTGATCGGGATGCTCAGTTCATTGGGAGGTTCTGGACCCATTTTTTCAACATGATGGGGACAGAGTTAAAGTTCTCAATAGCGAACCACCCGCAAATGGATGGGCAAACGGAGAGGATGAACTAGCTACTGGAAGAGTATTTGCAACATTTTGCCACGCCAGTCAATGGAATTGGCTGGAGCTCCTGGACACGGCGCAGTTTTGCTACAAACTTGCACTATACCTCAGCAACTGGGTTCAGTTCGTTTGAGCTCGCTTTGGGCTATCAACCATTGACTCCTTCCGAAGTGGCTCTCCAAAAGAAAGAATGGCCATGTCCTGCTACCTATCGCTTTGCCCAAAATAAGCAGGAAATGCTCAAGGAAGCATAGGACAGCCTCGCCAAAGCTGTCCGCCGCATGAAGAAATATGCGGACCAGGGGCGTCGATCATTAGAATTTCAGGTTGGTGACAAGGTCATGCTGAAATTGACGCCCCAAATCTAGAAGAAAGTGACGAGCAAAAGATGGCACAAGGACCTCATCCGGCACTACGATGGGCCATTCGAGGTTGTGAAGTCGATTGGAGCGATGGCTTACCGCTTAGCGCTACCCGAGAGGATGAAGATTTATCCTACTTCCCATGTCAACTTCTTGAAGCCTTACTATGAGGACGCGGATGCGGAACGTGTGAGGGCAAGGCAGGCTCCGTTGAATGTACGCATGGAGTTGGGGAAGGAGGTTGACCGGGTGTTGGACCAACAAGTGTTGGGATACAGCAAGAAAACCTGGAGAACAGAGTATCTGGTTCTATGGAAAGGTTTGCCTAGGTTGGAAGCGAGTTGGGAGAAAGAGGCGACACTCTGGCAATTCGAGGAGAAGATCCAGGAGTACCTCCACTCTATTTCGACGAGGACATCAGCTTCCTCAAGTGGGGAAGGTTTTTAAGTCCCTCAATGCTCGGACACGGATATGGCCACTACGCGAGTCCTTGATTGCATAGCAACCAGGGCCAGGATCGAGGAAAGACTGCCGATGGATCATATGGTATGGAAGGGCAAGTGGGCAGGCAATGCGGGCAAAGGGTTCTCCCGCAAGCCTTGCTCCATGGCGAGTTGGCAGGCAGCGTGCGTGCGGCTGCTCCCGCAGCGTGCGCTCAAGGGCAAGCACCAAGGACGTCCTAAGCCTTCCCAAGACATGCTCCATGCTGAGCTGGTAGGCTTTAGATGTGCACAAGTTCCCGCTACCTGTTTCCTAGGGGCAGTAATCTGGATGCTCTAGGAATGCCATAAGCTCCCGCAAGTGCCGTTAGGGAAGGTTGCTCATTGAGCAACACCTCGGACACCAACCACTGATCCAAGGCGTGGGCACAGGCCCGGGGCCGAGCTGAGTGCCAGTGGCGCCCAGTCGGACCAGACCGGCTTCAGTCATTTGGGCACGGGCTCCCAGTCAAAGGCAACCAGAGGACTGAGCTAGCAAGCAGTCCACCTGCTCCCGTCCATCCAACTGCTCCAATCAACTCCACTGCTGCAGGCACCAACTCCTGCTCGGTAGGGGGAAAAGCAGGGCGACCAGGGAACTGTGCTACCTGCTCCCGCAAGGATAAATGGGCGACTAATCAGCAAATGGAGGACACACGAGAAAGGCACACTAACACATAGACACCCTTCAAGCGAGCGAGCAAGCTAGGCAAGGAGGAAGGAAGACTTGAGCAAAGGAAGGGAAGTCCTTGATAGAGAGCCGAACCAGGAAGGTCGGTAGTGCTGTCTCCAATTCCTCCAGCCGTGCATGGACTCCCGGGGTGAGTTCACCTGTGCATGTGACGAGTGCAAGTGCTGGATGCACAAAAGCACATACTTGGAGTGTCCGTGTAAGGTCATGTAAGGGTCTTGCATGTTCTTGTAATCTGATTTGTGAATACAAGTGAGATTTCTCTTATCATGTGCTATTCAATTCTGTCCCTTTGTTGCTAAACCTTGCTGAGTTGTGTTGTTACAAGTTTTTGGGTTGGCTGAGAGTGTGCACGACACTGCTCAGCACCATCGCAGGAACGGAAAAATTTGGGTAAATTCCGACCCCTGTGACAAAAACCCACTACCAAGAAGAACAGTGCACGGTCATGCTAGGTGGAAAATGCCAACGAAAACCCATTTTCTGTCATATTGAATGATGACAAAATTTGTGACTTCTTCTACATTGGACAGCTACTATGTTTTGCCCTTTACCTGCGATGTTCTCAGGGGCTGGAACTGAGGTTGAATAGTCTTTAAATTGGCGCTTGGGAGTTGATTTAATATTTAGCCTATATTTGATAAGATTATTTTGAATTGAGTTGTAAATAATTAGTTACTATCTGATTATGATGTTACTTCTTAAAACCTATGAATACTAGGAAAGGGAAGTCAAGTTTGAAGATAACTACTCGATTTAACTCTCTGATGCTTAAATTAATTACTAAAAAAAAGAAGGGAAGTATACTCATAATGGAAAAAATGTAAATTATATGTTTAACTTTATTTAAAACTATTTATAATAAAATTAAAGGATAATATTGCAAATATTTCGATAATACTTAAGAGTGTACTGTGTTAAATGATAAAGAGTCAAGATTACATGTGCATGTACAATCAGAGGCTTATTTATGTACAAAAAAATTTGATTTACCGTTATACCAATTTACTCCCATATCACTCTGCATTCATCACTTGGGAGAGAAGCGGCGCAGGAGATATACGCTTGCTTGAAAACGCCTCTGATCACGTGAGTAACAGGAAAATGGAAAATTTTATAAAATCCACTGAGACCAAGTCGAAAAAACATGAACTTTTTTGTCTCTATTAAATTTAGCTAGTTTTTAAGATGATAAAAAATAAAAAGTAGAAAAATCAGGTCTTGATTCTGAAGAATATTCATAGCAGTTTGAATTTTATAATTATATTTAATGATTTATTTTATTTTATTTGTTGTAATATAGTAAATCTTATACTGAAAATTGGATAAAAACAATCCTGGGGTATAAGAGAATATATATTGTTATTCTATCATTTTTAACTTTTATATTAGATATATACTAATGGTAGAATCATGACTACAATCACGTAATCAAATCAAAATGATTTATTGTAATTAGTCCAATTAGTATGATTGATTGTAATCAGTGTATACTATATTTGATATGTACAATATTCTATTAAATACAAATAGTCATACCATAATTCTGTGCGGTGAGATTACATTATACCATAGCTTTTCGTGGTATTAGAGCTCTGATTAGGAAAATTTTCCGTGTAATCCTTAGCACAATCTTGCCACCTACCTCCAGCCAAAACTCAACTGTCTATAGTTCTTCCTCCCTTCTTCTTATACCACTGCTCAGTCAGTCGCGTACTCATCCCATGGCATCTCACACAAATCTCAGCCAAGTCTACGGAATTCTCTTCCAACCATTCCACTCAAGCTTGACTCCACAAAGTACTATCTTTGCAAAAACACAATCTCACCAATTCTAAAGTCTTACAAACTGCTAGGCTACGCAAACGAATCTATTCCAGCACCTCCTCCTACCATCACTGAAAAATAGGGCACGACTGAAGTTCACTCACCCAATCCTGATTTTGAAAATTGGGAAGTATATGACCAGTCCTACCTCTTGGCCATTCTTGTTGCTATCTCTCCTAAAATCGGCCTCCAATTACTTGGTGTTCAATCTGCAACGAAAGCTTGGGTAAAGTTAAAAATTTTGTTTGACTCACAAGCATATGCCCAGCAACAATTTCTTGACTTATAGTGGCGTGATGTCAGTAAAGGAAATCGGTCGGTGTCCGATTACCTAAATGGAGTAACTGAACTAACAAATCATTTCGCCATGGTGGGACAACCCATGCCAACAGCTGAAATCAACGAGCAAATCCTTTCCAGACTTGGTGTCGATTGGGAACCACTAGCTTTGATCTTGGGCCCAACTACTACTCGGATGACCACCGAAGCTCTCTCTACCCTTCTTTTAAATGAAGACGCGAAGAAAGCCTACCACCAAGCCAAGACGCCCTCGATGGTGGATTCCCTTGCTGCTGCTCCTCCCTCTGTTCACATTGTCGTTGCTAGGTGTGCTAACTTCTCTGGTGGCCGGGGGCGCGTGACGGGACGAGGCAGCAAAAAGTCCTTCCATGGTGGCTTCTCTTCCCGTGGTGGTTTCCTTGGTTCTTCTAATCACTTGCAGGTATTTACCACATATTTGCCCATATTTACCACAAAATTTCTAGATACCTCAAGCAAACATCGTTTATGGCACTGACTCTAGTGACAGGAATTTCAATTGGTATATTGACTCAGGAGCAACTCATCATGTCATAGCTTACTTCCTTAATCTCACAATTCAATATCCTTCTTGTCCAGATAATTGCATGGAGGAGGAAGAAGAGGACGTGGATTGGGTCGCATGATTCAAGGCCCATCGCAGTTTAGCGGGCCTCCACCTTCGGGCTTCCAGATAGGCCCGGTGTCTGTCAACTCTTCTCGTGGGCGTCTAGGATCTGGGCCTCAACAAATTCCTCCTGGAGCCCATGCACCGCAGTCATCGAGGCCCTTTTCTGGACAGCCAATAACCTGTCAATTGTGCACACAAATTGGGCATGTTGCTACATTTTGCCCATATTTACCACAAAATTTCTAGATACCTCAAGCAAATATCGTTTATGGCACTGACTCTAGTGACAGGAATTTCAATTGGTATATTGACTCAGGAGCAACTCATCATCTCATAGCTGACTTCCTTAATCTCACAATTCAATATCCTTCTTGTCCAGATAATTTGATGATTGGTGATAGCTTGGGTTTACTTGTTATTTCTTTTGGTTCCTCTATTCTTCATACACCTACTCATAATTTTATTTTAAATAAAATTCTTTGTACCCCTAAAATTTCCAGCAATTTACTTTCAGTCCCTCAATTTACAAAAGATAACTCCTGCTTATTTGAACTTCACCCCACTTATTTTCTCATGAAAGACCAATACACCATATAGGAACTACTTTGGGGAACACTTGAGGATGGCCTCTACTGTTTGAAGTTAGACATCAAACATACGCCTTCTCCTCCTTGAACTCTTGTCACCATTACTGCTTCCACTATCTTATGACACCAGTGTCTTGGTCATCCCACCTTTCCTATTGTCAATAAAGTCTTATCTTCGTCTTTCCGTATTATTCACAATGATCATCAATCTCATGTCTGTGCTTCATGCCAACTAGGCAAATTTTCCCAATCTCCTTTTCCATCTACAAAGAATAAAAGTGTTTCTCCACTTGATTTAATCCATACTAATATATGGGGTCCCACACTTGTTCTATCATCTCTGGGATATTCATAATATATTCATTTCCTTGATGATTTTAGCAAATTCTCATGGTTCTTCATCTTGAAATCCGGGGCAGATGTCCCCCATATCTTTGGAAAATTTCCCCTCCAAGTAGAAAACTTCTTTGATCGTAAAATTAAAGCACTCCAATCTAACGGTGCAAAGGAATTTCTCTCTAAAGAGTTTCAAACAAGATTACAAAATCATGGTATAATCCACCACAACTTTTGCCCGCACACCCCACAACAAAATGATTCTGCCGAACATAATAAGGACAAACATATTGTTGACATGGGCCTTACCCTATTAGCCCATTCACATTTACCGATAAAGTATTGGGATTTTGCCTTTGAAACTGCAGTCTTTCTTATTAATTGTCTTCCAACCAAAACTTTACATTTTCTATCTCCGTACCATATCCTACATGGTTCCCCTCCTAATTATTGTTTCCTTCGAGTTTTTAGTTGTCGTTATCCATATGTTCGCCCCTATAGTGCCCATAAGCTAGATTTCCATTCTTGCCCTTGTGTTTTCCGTGGCTATCCAAGTAATTATCATGGATACCGTTGCCTAGAACCCACTTCTGGCCGCATTTTCATTGCTCGCTCTGTTGTCTTCAATGAACTATCCTTTCCCTTTTTCTCCCTGGCGTCTATTCTACCTCCATCCACAGGCCCCCTTTAAGTCTCCTTGACAGCTCCTGCTTCCTTGCCCATCTCTCCTCACTCCAATGACTAAGCCCTCCCTCCATCTCCTTCTCGGCCACCATCACCACCAGAGGCTCTGACTAGAGGATCTTCCCGAGTTAGTCATGTTTTTGATATGTCTAACATTACTCCTTGAGTTGCATCTTTGTCTGACAGGATTGTTACTGCTTCATCTTGTGCTCATCACATGGTGACCCGCGCGCAGGATGGCACTCTTCCACCAAAGAGGTTTTCTATAAGCAAACATCCAACTACTTTCACTATCTCTGCTGATTCCCAGGAACCTAAAACATTTTCTCAAGCCCAGAAAGATCCTTGTTGGGTCGCTGTAACTGAAGATGAATATTGTGCTCTCCTCTCTAATCACACCTGTGACATTGTACCACTTCCTTCTGGTCATCATATCACTAACTGTAAGTGGGTCTACAAGGTAAAATTGAAGGTTGATGGATCTGTCAATCGTTTCAAAGCTAGACTAGTTGCCCATGGATACTCTCAGTGTAAGGGGATTGATTATGATAAGACTTTCAGTCTTGTTATTAAGTCAATTACCGTATGTGCTATTCTCTCTATTGCTACTTCGTTACAATGGCCTATACGTCAATTAGATGTCAAGAATGCCTTCCTTCATGGGTACCTTACTGAAGAAGTCTACATGAAACAACCTCCTAGGTTCATTAACCCCCACCAGCCAAATTATGTTTGCAAACTCAATCGATCTTTGTATGGTCTAAAACAAGCTCCACGAGCTTGGTTTCTGCACCTAAGCTCTTTCCTCGTCACCCTTGTGTTTGTTGGCTCAATTGCAGACACATCACTCTTCATTATGCGTACTACTACTTATGCAATGTTTCTCTTGATATATGTTGATGATATCATTCTTACTAGTATACCATATGCACCCTTCTCTAGTTTGTTGGATTCTCTCAACGGGGAGTTTTCCATCAAGGACCTTGGGCCTCTTCATTACTTTCTTGGAATCGAGGTGCATCCCACTGCCTTTGGTCTTCTTCTCACCCAATCTTGCTATATTAACAATCTTCTTATTCAAGCGACTATGCTAGACTATAAATCGTCCTCCTCACCTATCACCTCTGGCTCTTGTTTATCTATCCATAATGGTGAAGTCCTTCCAAATCCAACTACATATAGGTAGATTGTTGGCTCTCTTCAATATCTCACCCTTACTAGACCAGATATTACCTATACAGTTCAACATGTGTGCCAATTTATGCATCAACCCACCACTGCCCATTGGATCGCAATGAAACGCATCATGCGCTATGTCAAGGGTACTATGACTCATTGTTTATGCTTTTAGCGAGCAACTAATTTGGCTCTTCATGGCTTTTCTTATGTGGATTGGGCTAGTAATCCTAATGACAAACACTCAATTGGTGGTTTTGCTATTTTCCTTGGTCCCAATCTTATCTCTTGGAGCTCCAAGAAGCAACGCAGGTCCAACACTAAATTTGGGTACAAGAGCATGGCAAATACAACCGTTGAACTAATATGGATTCAATCTCTACTATAATAACTTGGTTTTACACCCCCCCATTCCTCCTACCCTTTGGTGTGATAATGTCTCTGCCATCTATTTAACTGAGAATCCCGTTTTTTATGCTCGCACAAAGCATATCAAGATTGATTATCACTTTGATTGTGAACGAGTCTCTTAGTGACAACTCCTGGTTCGATTCATCTACACTACTGACCAACTAGCTGATATCCTTACCAAAGGTCTCTCCATAGCACATTTTGCTTCCTTGCATTCCAAGCTCAATGTTCAAGATCTACCATTGTGCTTACGGAGGAGTAATGGCTAGAATATGGCTACAATCACTCAATCAAATCAAAATGATTTATTGTAATTAGCCTAATTAGTTAGTGTGATTGATTATAATTAGTATGATTGATTATAATCAGTGTATATCATATTTGATATCTACAATATCCTGTTAAATACAAATAACCACACCATGATTTTATGTGGTGAGATTACATTATACCATAGCCTTTCATATACTTATTTCTATTTTAAATTAGTAAAAAATTGACATTATTATCTAATTATAATCTTACACTTAATGTACATTATTATGATTTCACTATTAACTATACGCTGGATATTCACTTTGGTTAACCATGTATTGTGTAATTTTTAAGAATTTGCTCTTGCTAATCACATCATTATTCTTTAATTAATTCAACTTCTTGGGTCATTTTAGACTAGCAAACGGCCTGTGCTCCATACAGTAAAGAGTCTCGAGTATAAATGGGAACAATAAAAATATTGACATGCGTAATTTGAACGAACCAACGCTTTGCAATATAATTTAAATTAATGATGCAAAATAATGTATCATTAATTATAATGCTACCAAACAACCAAAAAATTTCTTTATGAGTATCTTATCAATTTAATTTATATAATTTTACATTTCCATCAACAATTTACATTAGCCGCCTTAACTTGCACCCATTTAGTCTCGTACCAAAATTTATCATTTCAACTTATACCGTGAAAATTGGGCAGCCTAACCTCCTTATCCCGAATTAGTAGGAGATCTATACCATCTGATAATTGAGAGTCGTGATGAGTGTCATACTGCAAGATTGGAGAGAGGTGATATCCACCCTATTTTCCAATAGCGTATGAGGATCAACCTATCAAAGAGGCAAGCACGGAAGATCTATTTGGGGGGTGGGCATGATGACGAAGGGCGTGACACAGAGAGGAGAAGGGGGCAGAAATTGTTTGACAATGAAAAAATGAAAACAGTTGATGGTGGAAAGTAGGGTTGTCACTGCAGGGATGGGAGTAACAGTAGAAGTAAAAAGACTAAATTATCTAAAATGCTAAAATTGGAACAAAAGTATATTAAAGGGAGAATAATTGAATGAAGAGTAGTTCGTAAATATAAAAAGGGCACTAAAATTCTATTAGAGATTTGAAGTAAAACAGATAAAATATTATAATTTTATCATTGTATTGAAAATTGCCACTCAAAAAGAATATGAAAAAAAATCAAATTCATTGTATTTTTTTATAATAGCTTGTCGGTATAATTTTTACACTGCTAAACAAAATTGAGATATCATATAATTTTGAAAAAAAAGAAAAAATCAACCCACCGTTTATAATTATGAGTCGCGTCCATTAAAAAAACTATATGAGTCGCATGTATCGTGTCAGAGTTTTCTAACTCCAGTCGGCTTCAGTCTTTCTTAAAAAAATATTTTGATTTTAATAAGTCGAAAGTTGAATTCAATTTAAAAGTCAGAAAATCATTAAATAGAGAGGCAGATGGTACATCCCCATCAGTTCTCCTCGTCTGCCAACCGAGCCGCGTAAAGCTTGATAGAATCGACAAGGGGAGAGAAGCAAGAGAAGCAAGACCCAACAAGTAATGAAATATCGTCAAGTTTAAGCAGCAGATTTCACAGGTTAACATTTGGCTCCCGCTTTTCGTTCTCCACCACCATGCATATATTTTCTGCTTAATTTCCTCATAGTGATTTTGCTGTTTTAAATTCTGAATCAAGTAAACGAAGAAACTCAATTGGTGCTTCCCTGCGTGTTTTTTTTAAAATTTTTTTTCTCTTTTCCCTGCTTGATTCCCCAAGTCTGATTCAGGTTTCTTCCCCCAAAAAAATTTGAGCTTCTTATCGGTTCTTTTCGTGAATTTCTTTGTGGGTCTTCAAGATTAATTTAGGCTATCGGTCCTTTCTTGTTAGTTCCCAGATCTTTCTGTTAGCCTTAATATCTAATTACGGTTTCTCCCAATTTACTTTTATCTGATATTTCATGGGTTTGTTTTCTCTGACTCTCTCTGTCAATTTCTTCCTCTTGTTGATTTTCTTTTCTGCCCGAGCATAGCAGAGCAACTCAGCTAAGAAAGATCCAAAAGAATCAAAATAATGATAGAAGATGCAGTAGTTTACATATTAATAATTGGAATGTTCTATAGAAAGCTAATGCTGGAACCCGAGCAATGAAGTGCTTCTACTTTAAGGACAAATTGAGGTTAAGGCAGCAAAAGTCAGCCCCGGAACTGAAAACCTCTGCAGCATCTGGTTATTCTGGGGCGGCTGGTCAGCTGATCAAGTCTTCGTGTTCAGCCACTTCTACTCGGAGCATATCAGAGCTCTATGGGGAGAAAGCTCACAACCTGCGTGTATTCACATTCTCAGAGCTAAAGCTGGCAACAAATGATTTCAGCCGGCTCCTTAAGATTGGTGAGGGTGGTTTCGGCAGCGTTTATAGAGGCATGATTAAGCCTGTAGATGGAAAGGGCCAACATATCACGGTCGCCATCAAAAAACTCAACCAGGACGGCATGCAGGTATATAATTATCAACTTTTTGGATTAATTTCGGTCACTCATTGATAAATATCTCCTCATTACCATTATTTTTTTCTTTTTTTGGATTATCTTTAACATCACATATAGATTATCTAGGGAGTATGTTAAATATTTAGTGAATATTTGTTTTGGCATGAAATCTCTCTGAAAGCTTTCCTAAGTACCTTGCAATCACATAGTTTTGAAGAAATCCTCATCTGCTTGGGCCCATTGCGAAATGTTTTAAGAAAATTGTTTTCAAGTTTGTTTCCAAATATGTTTTTTTTAAGTGTTAGAGACTGGTATTTTGGAAAACAAGAGTTCTGTATTCTAGTTCTGTTATTGAAAACACATTTAGTTTCCAAAGTACTTGCTTAAAAGCAGTGGCTTTGAAAACGTTTTGAACAAAAAGAAAAAAGGAAAACGCTTTCCCAAAGCCAAACCCCAAAAAGTTGATAATTACTTTTAAGGCATAAAGTAATTGTTATAACCTCTTCTGGACATGTTTGCTTTCCATGTTCTTTTCATTATGCCATCGTGTAACTCATTACCAACTCATTTATAAGAAGTCTGTATGTTTGTTCTGATTCATCCCACTTCAGTTATGTTACATTGAATAGAAGAGCCATGATGTGATTCTCTATCCCTCCTCTTATCTTTGGCTAAATCTTATGATTATATGATGCTGCAAAAGTGACTTCATTTCTAGCTCAATCCTCAAGTTTACAGAAATTTGCAACCAACTAATAAGATTTCTTTGAATCACTAAGATCAATAATTTTGTTCCATTTACTATTCTGTAAGCTTTCTGATCCCTTTGTCATTGTATTTCTAATTTAGGGTCATAAACAATGGGTTGCAGAAGTACAGTTCCTTGGCATTCTGGATCACCCAAATCTCGTCAAGCTCATAGGCTACTGTGCTGCTGATAGTGAGAGAGGAATACAACGACTTCTTGTGTATGAATTTATGCCAAACAAAAGCTTTGAAGATCATCTGTTCAATAAGGCATATGCAGCTCTCTCTTGGCAAGCTAGATTACAAATACTACTCGGAGCAGCTCAAGGATTGGCATACTTGCACGAAGGATTGGAAGTTCAGGTGCTCATTAGATAACCAGAATTATGGTGTGTCGTGCTTTCATTTGCTAGCTTTTTGCATTAATAACTCTGTGCTTTAGCCAATCAGCTGACTTGTTCTTTTATATTATTTTGGTATGTAGGTGTAGACATGTTAAAGCTTCTTATCTGTCTTCTAAATTAATTGAACCCTGGTCAAATGAGAATCCTTTGGATGTTTCTGAAGTTAGTCAAGAGTGCCAAATAAAGTTTAGTTGATGATGTTCTTGAAAGTTGATACACTTCAATGTTTTTTTTTTTTCATTTTATTCGACTCTGAATCTATGACGCTTTTCAAGTGTAATTGCCTCTAAACTAATGATATTTCACTAGACTTTTTGTGTCACAAATTTGAATATTAAATGCTAACTGGGTTTTATTCTTCTCATGTACTTTTAATATCTGATCAATTGTTTTGCCTCCGAAAGGTCATACACCGAGACTTCAAATCCTCAAATATTTTGTTAGATGACGACTTCGAAGCCAAGCTCTCTGACTTTGGGCTGGCCAGGGAGGGCCCGACTGCAGGCCGTACTCATGTTTCAACTGCAGTAAGTCTTAAAGATATAAAATCAATTAAAAGTATAGGGAATTTGTTAAAAACTTCTATATGGAGAGAAATTCACCTTAATTCATGGAGTAAATTATCTTCCTTTTTTTATCCCAAAAATGTCGTAAATATTTTGTTGCTTTTATGTCAAACAGGTGGTCGGGACACATGGATATGCAGCTCCTGATTACATTGAGACTGGACATTTAACAAGCAGGAGCGATGTGTGGAGTTTTGGGGTGGTTCTATATGAGGTTCTAACGGGCAGGAGATCTCTGGACATAAACCGCCCTAGATCGGAGCAGAAGCTTCTGGACTGGGTTAGACAGTATCCTGCGGACAGCAGGAAGTTTGTCATGATAATGGATTCCCGCCTTGACAACCAGTACCCCGTTGGAGCTGCTCGTATGATTGCAAAGCTAGCAGACAGCTGCTTGCAGAAAAATGTGAAAGAACGGCCAAAGATGAGTGAAGTGGTGCGGAGTCTAATGCATGTAACACAGTTGTCTCTGGGGGACCAAAGCCCCATTGAAAGGACCTTCGGTTCACCGGATAATTGTTCTAATGAGTCAAAGAATAAGGAAAATCAAGGTGGGGGCTCAGAATCTTGGAAAAAGAGAATGGCTCATCTGGCCAAACTGAGAGAACACGTCGAGGGTTCTGATAGGGCTACGAGGATGTTTTTCATGATGCAGCGGGCAAAAGTTCAATGAATTACTGTGTGTGTTTATGGAGCCAAGTTGTCACTGAAAAATGTAGCTTGTAGAACTAAAACTGGTGGTTTGTCAGCTAATATGTATCCTATATGTAGATTTTGATGGATCATTTGTTTGTGATCTTCCATTAATAATTAGTACATATAGTGTGCATGTTTTATTAGATAACCCTATACGTGCATCTGATTCCTTTATAATGATAAAAGTTCATCAGAAACTGGATGATTTCTAGCTGATGTGGCAAAATGGAATATATCTCCTTCAATTTCGATCCATCTGTGTCCTGGAAACTCATCCTCCACCTATTTCCCTTCATTGTCCTCCTTATCTCCACGATCTCTCCCACAGGTTATTCTGACGTAGGTTGGATTGTAAAGAAGAAACAAGGGAAGGGAGGAGAGCTACCAGAGAGAGGGAGAGGGAAAAGAAAAGGAAGATTCAGGAGGAAAGGATTGATATTATGCAGTCTGTTTCAATCAACGGTGTACAATTCCCTTTATCTAATCCTACTCAGCTAGTCGGTAGTTACAGAGTAACGGCTAAAACAGCCACAAGAACAAGGTATTACAGAAAGATATCGCCACTACCCCTTTTGTTACAAAATGGCCCAAACGTTACCAACTCGTCCCCCAAACTATTATGGCACATCAGTGTGATCCTCGGCACCTGTCATTACCTTCCTCTTCGGCAAGCTTGTTCTCAAGGTGTGGATTGGAATACCAAAGACGCAAATCATAGAGAAATTCCCAAGTGGCTTCGGAGAGCACTAACTCGGACCATTGTAGTAGGACCTTCATGGTGGCGCAGTTGCCATGTTTAATCATCATTCTGCCAACAATGGCTATGGGACGGGGAGGTGGAGGCAGCATGTCTGCCATGGCACAGTTGCCACGCTTAACCTGGAAGGGGTTGGTCGGAGTGGAAGAAAGATACGGGGTATTGTACCACCATTTCGTAAGAGATAACCAACTGAACTATAGTTGAGGTGTGGCTGCTGTCCACTCATCCATCTGAGGTGGGACTCCAAGCATCTATTGAGAGGACCTCCATCTAGCCGTCCTTTTGGGGATGGTCGGCTGATGAAACGCAGCTCAACCCTTGTAATTTGGATTAGTTCGCACCATAAATTGCTCAAGAAAACAGGGACCCGTTCGCTCATGATGACAGAAGGAAGCCCATGTAGCTTGAAAACATGATCAATGAACTTGCGGGCCACTTGTTATGGGCATACTCTGGGACTTACTTTGTAAGGCAATCAACCACCACTAGAATAGCATCTCGCCCTTCGGATTAGGCAACCCATTGATGAAATCCATAGAAATCTCCTTCAAAGCATACTCTGGGACAGGTAAGGTCTAAAAGACATTGGAGTAAGCTGCATTATCATGCTTGCTCTGTTGACAAATAGTGCAAATGTGCACAAACTCCTTGACATGTCGGAGAAGTCCTTTCAAAGTGAACACGACTTTGAGTGGTTTGGTGGTAGCCTAGGCTCCTGAATGGCCCCCAGAGGAGTTACTACGGAAGAGGTCAATTAATTGTTGCTGCAAAGCTGGCACATTGCCCACAACTAGCATTCCCTTCTTGCATAGTTGCTGGTCCCTCCATATGTAGCGACCATCACTACCTCCCAGCTGCAGCAGTTGATGTGAATCTGGCGACGCATCAAAGCATCAACTTCATCACCAAGTGTCTCCAACAATAATATATCAAGTATCAATATTCAAGCTCATGATTACTGCATATGGATGCAATAATGTTGCAAAACATGAAAATTTTTAGAAGATATTGTGCTGAAATATTATTGTGATTGAGCACATATCACTTTCCTATTTTGTTTAGATAGCATATATGTTAGGATTTCTAGTTGCTAAACTTGCATGTTTCCTTTATTTTAGTTTACCAACTTATGGGAACACTTTAGGAAACACAATGAGTTGCAAATATTGAAAATTGGCATATTTAAAGGTTTGTAATAGAGCTTAGAGGGAGAGGGACGCACAAAGAGTTTTTTTTTTATGAATAAGATGTGAGGTTTTACTCCCTCTTTGGTTCTTGATGAACCTATTGAACTTATTGGAGTCTTTCGTGGTATTCACCCCCAACTTATCAATCAACCGTTCCATAGTTGATTGTGGTGTCTTCACTATACCAAGGTTCTTACCTCTTTATAGGTAATGGGTTGCAGTTCCAACAAGTCTATCGTCGAACACGATCTTTGGTGACTACATTCGATTCAGGTCTTATCACGGGTTGGTAAGGTTCTTTTTCCACGTTTGGTGTTGGGTCTTATTGCAAGTTAGTGGTGTTCTTATCATATTTGATATTGGGTTTCACCACGGGTCGGTAAGGATCACATCAGCAGTTCCACAATCTTCTTTTGTAAGGCAAAGTCAGCTAGCCAACTATCTTGAATCTACTGGAAAAGGTCTGAAGAAATAGTCAAAATGGCCGATAACTTGACCTCCCCATCATGTAATCAAGAGAGTGTGTCAACAGACTTGTTATCCATGCCCTTATCATATTGGATATCAAAGTTGTAGCCGGCCAATTTGATCAGCTAAGTGTGCTGAAGGGAGTATGCAATTTTTGCTCTAACAATAATTTCAAACTCTTACGGTTAGTTTTGATGGAAAGGGGGGCTGTCCTACAAGTAATGGCTCCACTTCTGTTTTGCAAACAAGATACCATACATTTCTCGTTCATATGCTAAACTATTGTCATGTTTAAGAGAGAGGGAAACTTGAATCATCAAATTAAAAATATTAGTTTGACAAAAATAAGGTTTCACAAGAGCAAATGAGAGATTATTACCTCACAAGGAGAACATACTTTATATTTAAAGAATTCAATGTCAGAAAATTGGTCTACATACTGAATGAGAGCAAATATATTAGATACTTGGTTAATAAATTGTTTCATAAGATATAAATAGCAATTAACCAAAAATATTGCACTTGCCCTTATTATACAAATCCCAAACTAAGAAATTCTACAAATATGCAAAATTGCTCCATTTGATTATAGCAGCTAATTATAAACTTATTTATTCTTATGATATCCACAAATTATGCGAATTGATCAAGTTTCCTTATTTTGCAAGCTAAGCACGACCATGGGCTTGGACGTAAAGGTCTCCTTTGTCTTGTCTTCAGTCTCTCAAGCCAAATATTCATGAGTAAGGACGCCAATAGTTTTTTACAATCTTTTCATCCTTCCTCTTATCATCGGGCCTTCTCCTTCAAAGATCAAGCCCTTCTCTAGCTAGGTTAGATCTTTGGTGTCAAAGCCTCCTTTGCTCTTATCATTCTCCCCCTTTTGAAAAAGAGTCATCGTCGACTCTTCAAGGTCTGCATGAAGGAAAGGTGATAGATTAGCAACGTTAAAGGTAGCACTTACACTGTACTCTCTAGGTAAATAAATCTTATATGCATTGTCATTGATCTGCTTAAAAATACGAAAAGGTCCATCTCCTCTTAGCATGAGCTTGGATTTCCTTTTATTTGGAAATCTCTCTTCTCGAAGACGCACCCAAACTAAATCTCCTGGTTCAAAGATGATTTTCTTTCATTATGTGTTAGCATGGGTTATATGTCGCTAATTCATTCTCTCAATATTTTGCTTTACTTTCTCATGAATCTACTTGACAAATTTGGCTCGCTTGTTTCCTTCCATGTAGGAAAGAGCTTACACAGAATGACTCTAGGTGCTAACGGATCAAATTGGTAGGTGCTAACGGATTAAATCCATAAACAATTTCAAATAGCAAATACTTTGTGATAGAATGAATGGTTTCATTGTATGCAAACTCCACATGGGGTAGACATTTTTCCCAATTCTTCAAATTCTTTTTCACAATTGCTTGAAGTAGGGCCATCAATGTCTTATTCACAACCTCAATTTGCCTATTAGTTTGTGGATGACATGTAGTTGAGAACAATAGCTTGGTTTCCAACTTTCCCGATAAGGTCTTCCAAAAATAGATTAAGAACTTAGCATATCGATCATATACTATAGTTCTTAGCACTATGAAGTCACACAACTTCTCTAAAGAACAAGGAAGCAATGTGAGAAGCATTATTAACTTTGCAACATGCAACAAAATGTGACATTTTCAAGAAACCATTTACACAACAAAGATGGAATCTATACCCCTTTGAGACCTAGGTAAACCTAAAACAAAATCTATGGAAATATCTTCCTAAGGTGTATTAGAAATAGGAAGTGTGTACAAATCATGGGATTCAGTTTTGGCTTCGTCTTAAGATACAAAATGCGTTTTCTCACAAATTTCTCAACATCTCTATACATTCTTGTCCAACAAAAATCTTCATGCAATATACCTAATGTTTTAGTGATACTAGAATGTCTCATTAGACCTCTAGAATATGCTTATTTTATCAATAGTACACATATGAAACAATTAGAAATGCAAAACTTATTTGAATGAAATAAGAATTCATTATTCAAGAAAATTTTATCAAATCCACTATTAGACTTACAATTGCTAAAAGTTTCATGAAATTAGCATCATCATCATATAAATCTTTGATGAACTCAAATTCAAGATTCTTAGTATCAAGAGTACAAAGAAGTGCATACCTTTAGAAAGTGTATATGCAACCATATTATCCTTACCTTTCTTATGCTTGATGACACAAGGAAATGACTTAATGAATTCCATCAATTGGGCTTGTCTTTTGTTCAACCTATTTGTCCTCTTAGATGCTTTAGAGTCTTATGATCAGAATGGATAACAAACTCTTTTGGCTATAAATAATGCTGTCAAGTTTCCAATACTCTAATTAGGCATACAATTCTTTATCTTACGTAGAGTATTTAATAGTTGGACCATTACGCCTTTCACTAAAATAAGCAATAGGCTAACTTTTTTACATGAGTACCCCACCAACACCAATTCCACTTGCATTGTATTACACCTAAAAAGTCTTGCCGAAATTTGGAAGAGCTGGGACCGATGCATGAGTGAGCTTCTCCTTCATGGCTAGAAATGCTTTGTCTTGTGCTTCATCCCACTTGAAGGGCACGTTCTTCTTAGTCAACTTCTTCAATGGGCTACTATCATGCTGAAAGCTTTTACAAATCTCCTATAGAAGCTTGCCAATCCATGAAAACTCCACAGTTGTCCAATGGTGGTGGGGTTGGCCATTCTTGGATTGCCTTGAGCTTTTCCTTATCTACTTTAATGCCCTCACCACTCACAATAAAACCAAGAAAGACAACTTTGTCCAAGCAAAAATCACTTTTCTTTAAGTTGTCAAATAATTTTTCCTTTCTTAAAACATTGAGAACTTGTCTAAGATCATCTACATGTTCACATAAGGTCTTGCTATACATTAGGATGTCATCAAAATAAACTACCACAAACTTTCCTATATAGGCATGCAAGATATAATTCATTAATTTCATAAAATGTGTTAGGTGCATTAGTTAAGCCAAAGGGCATAACTAACCATTCATAAAGTCCATGTTTAGTTTTAAATGCCATTTTCCAATTATTTCCTTCTTTTATCCTAATTTGATGGTAGTCACTCTTTAAGTCAATTTTTGAAAAGATAGTAAGGCCATTCAACTCATCAAGCATAAATTGGATTTCCTATCATGGAAAATTCTTAATTTTCTCCCCTTTCTCTCTAATCTTCCCCCTCTTCCTTCAGAGCCATAACACGATCACAGTTCCATAAAACGGAGGAGCTATTCCTCTATGATCACTACAAGTGTATTGTTCACTTCTTGAATAAACTACACGAAGATCAAGAACGTTGGGCTGAGGATTACTTCTACAGATTCGGCTACAAGGCTGCTAGCGACGCTTTTTAATCCTGATAGAGATGCTACATGAGTTCTCCCCATTATTTGCGCCATCTTTGTCATTTGCATTCTCTTTACTGAATGTAGTTGGTCTTTGCATCGGTTTTCGACAAATGCCTTCAATTGAAGGAGGAAGTCCACTGGAGGACAAATGTCTGCATCTACATATAAAAAGTTACGCATTTTTTCTTGACTATGGATTGTTTTTACACATTTACCAGAGAAAAGGAAATGCCTTTTACCAACCATTTCCTCTTCTTCAACCTCACAAATAAGGTCTTTGAGCATATATCTGGTTTCTGCAACCTATTGGCATGGTCTCATCGTTAGCTAAGATTCTTGTTGGCCTTTGGGAGTTAGGTATCAAAGGCGCTTCTTGTTTGATGACTATTGGGTATTTTTCTTGTGTAGAATCTTATTGATGTGTTGTCTTCTCTTTCTTTGTTTTCCCCCTTTTTCGTCGTTGACACTTTTCATCTTCAAGCTAGTTATACGTTGTATTTGAGTAGCTAAAAAACTTTTGGTGGTTAGTGTCCGAGAGAATCTGGTGAAATGAGGATAATTAATTGTTAAATTTCTTTTAGTCTTAGTTCTTATCGACTTTTAGGATGTTTGTGTTTGATAAGTTCTCTTGAATGTATTGCCACATCAACCTAACTTTATTTGGAGATAAATCAAAGTAGTTTGCTGACGACCAAACATCTTATCAACAAAAGTAGGGATGCATTTTAGTGGTAGGTTGTGTGTTAGTTAATATAAATACCTTATTTGGCTTAGAAAAATTTAGAGCTTCGGTTTCAACCCTAAAGAAATTTTGATTAATTTGACCTAATAAAGTCTTAAAGTTTAAATGACATATTAACTAACCTAACTTGATTAGAACAAAGTCAATTTCGATTCATTACAAACATCATCGGGTTAGATTCAATTAATAGCTTTCGGACTAATCTAATTCGGAGAATTAGTTACAATATTCCCAATATATGAATAACGAAATTGTAAATAACTATTGGAAGGTCCATTTTGAGCGAGATTGCACCATATGGTTCATAGCAAAATGAGTGAAAAGTCATATGTAAGAGCGAATATTTTAGGATTAACTCTATTTAAAGAAAAATCGGGACTTTTATTTTAATGAAACCACACAATGCAGTTGGGGTCGGAAATTTATTCCTCACTGATGGAGGGTTATTTTTTCGAAATTATTTTTTTCTGGGGTCAGTCATTAATAAAATTTGCAGGAAATCTAATTTTAAAAAAAGAAAAAGAAAATATGGCAATATAAAAGGAAAATTGTTATAGGGAAGCCGTGCGTAAGGGTTGAGCTTAGGACTGTGCATGGGGAGTAAGTTTTTGGTAAATTTTGATAAAATCCGGGTAGGTTCTAGTAAAAAAAATTGAGAATGGGTCAATTTCCATTTCAGTTCTCACCTTTTATAAGAAAATAATTTTACACAAATAATTTTAATAATTCATAAATTTTTTATTTGAATTTCAATTCATATATCTCTCTATAAGGTTACATTCCTGACTTAATAAAATTTTACCTGATCTAGATGGGCTGAGAAGCAAATTCAGAAGAGAGTGTATATTTACATAATTTATTATTTTAAAAATATTTAATAATTTAGAGGATTTTTTAAGAAAAATATCTATCATATATAAAAATTACTTTGAATCCACAATTATATACTATATTTTGATCAAAATAATTATGTTAAATTAACAAAAATTATGAAAATTTATGCTGAATTTAATTAATTACCAATAAATAAACAAAGAAAATCAATAAAAACATCACAACAGTACCACAAACCTGTGGTTTAATACAGATTCCGATTCGGATCCGCAATTTCAGAATCGGTGATAGGGTCCGGTATGGAAAAATTACAGGTACCGGACTCCCTCATGCCCGTCGTTGAGCCGTGGTATTTTTGAACGGAGGGCAGGGGTTGTGAATAGGGTTTTTCAGGTAAGATCCATTTCTGCCACAGAAGAGGAACGAGAGAACGACGAGAAGACGAGCTGAGCAGACAACTGGAGAAACCGAGGGAGCGCAGCTTGCTTGCGACTAGAGGATTTTTCGCGGTGGAGGAAGGCTGAACGAGGTTGCTCTGCTGGCTGAAGGTTCTCTTCATAGGTTTCTGCTTAACGATCAGCTTTATTGGCGCCAGTACCTCTCCAGCTTTGCTTCCCGCGACAGACAGCCGAGCAGGTATACCTTCTGTACCTGCTGCAGTGCTCATCGCGTCTGTTGCTGAGCTGCGCTTCTCTCCTGCTGTTCATCGCCTGACCAGCTATTGTTACTCTGTTCTGTTGTTTGCTGTCGCTGTTTCCCTGTTGTTTGCGTCTCTGCTGCTCGGTTCGTCAGCTGCTGCACTAGCGCTTCCTTGCTGTTTCTTATTTCTAGTGATTCATTCGTTTGATTCTGCTGTTCATCGTTTCTGTTGCTTGTTTCCTGCTGCTGTTCATAGCCTCCCGTTGCTGCTGTTACTTTGTATTCGTGCCTTTGTTCTTTGATATCTGCTACTGCAATACACACCAGTTCCTCTGCTGCGGTGTTGGCCTATTTGCTATCATGACTCTGCTATTCACTGCTTGTTCATTCTCTGTTTGGTTTTGTTGTCCACTGCATTTTATTGCTGCCACTACTTCTCTGTGCAGCTGTATGCTGCTGCTGTTTTTCTATTCTCTGTGTGCTGCTTCGTTCAGTTTTTTCACCTCTGGTTCCTTTCAATTTTGCACACCTTTGGTCAGGTAAAATGTGAAGAAAAAGGCATTTGGTGCAAAAGAACAACTCAATGCTCATTTTCTGTTCATTTTGTGGTCAAACCACAACCCCTTTGTTCGATTATTTTCACCCTTTAGACTCAGTTTCTGCTGCCCTGGAGTTCTGTACTTTTCCTTCCATTTTAGCTGATTTATTTTGCTTCATCCTTATGCTGCTACATTCAAGTTCTAGCTTCTGTTTTCATTGCCTTATGTTGCTGCTGTTAGTCAAGCTAGGTGCTTTGAGCTCGGGTTCTGTCCATGGTGACGTTTCCCTTTTGTTTAGATTTTGGTGTTTCACAGACACTCCACTGCTGTCTTTCACTGTTCAGTCCTGAATTTACACCCCTCTTGATGCTTGATTTATTGCCGTTTTGTGATTTCACTTCATTTCAATTGGCCACAACCTCACCTAATTTATGGGTTGACTCTTAGGTAACATGGTGATATTTTTTCAGCTGAATTTGGGCGTTATTGCTGCTGATTTGATGAGAGGTTTCAAGGGTTGACAGTCTTCGATTTTAAAACCGATTTTTGGGAAAGTTCAGTTCTGTATGCATTAGATTGTTTAGGCTGATTCATAACTAAGTTTCGATGATTTTAAAGTCTAAAATGGAGATTTGGATCTAGTTGCCTTGATGAATGGTTTAAGGATTGATTATTGATGGTTTTGAAAACCAAATTTGTGAAAGTTATATTGAGCATGTGCTGATAAGTTGATTTAAGACTGAATTTCCATTGGTAAATAACCAAATGTACTGATTTGAAGTGTGTTGTTTGGACAAAGAATTTCAAGGTTTGATGGATGTCAAGTTCTGTATCGTTCTAGGAAGAACTTTAATTACTTTCATGTTGATTGTCCTATATTGATTTAATGCTAAAATGTAATCCATTTGCAGGTTAAGTTGTTGATTTGAACTAAGTATTTGGTTGCCTCTATTTCTAGTCACTCTTAGGTGCTTGATGGTCCATTTTGTTCCTCATCCTTATGTTGAATTGGAATTGGCTTGAAGTGAACTTAAAATTGTTTTCATGGCGTTTTCAAAGTGGAATCATGCCATGTTTCATTGGTTGCTTTCCGAGTTGAATTTGTGCCTATGTGCTGGAAAGGTATTTGCTTGGATATGAATCTAAAATGGTGTTCTTTGATTACTTTTGATAAGTGGTTTCTGAAATAGACTGTAAGTAGAGTGGCATGATTATGATCATGATACATTAAGGATTGATAAGATTATATCTTGAATTGAGAATTCGATAGGTGATTAGGAAATAAGGAACTCGATCTGTTAGATGACTGTTAATATAGTTTGCGCAAGGCGAACTTAGGAACAATGCATAGGATGTTTTATTAGCTTGCAAGCCTTTCGAATGTAACTGAACCCTAAATCCATTCCTTGGTTCAAGACTCATACATAAAGATTCTACATTGCGTCATGATTGTCCAGTAATAATAGGTTTTCAGTTGACCTTAGAATCTGACTCTTAAACGATCAGTAGCAACTCTATTTTTGTGTTTTAGCCTTTGATGTCACAGTCCCTCTTGCTCCTTCATGTAGGGTATCAACAGACAGCATCATATGCCTATTATTTTCTACTATTATACTACATCTTACGATCCACATTATGGAGTTAGTCTCCCATACTGCAATTCACCTTATACGGTTAATTCTGTGTATGAGATCAGCTTGTTGATGTTGCTGTTTTTGGATCATACTAGACAATATGCTATTACCTAGACCCACTCATCCCTAGCACCAATTTTATGTGATTCAGACACACTTACAGAGAGAGTTGCAAATGGAGGAAACTTCACCCGCAGCAAATTCTCTCCACATGGAGATCATTTGCAGGTACTCCTTAAGCTTATTCAGGACTTCCTCTCTATCATGGTGAGCATCTCATCTTTCCTTTTATCCAATCTGCAGTCAAATTCGAGAACTCAGTAACTTAATTTTAAGTTACAAAGAAGATGAATTGGGAGCTTACTCCAATTTTGAGGAAATGGTGAATCAATGTGCTTTGGATCTTGAGGTAATAGTGAATATTCATGTGCTACCTGCCCAGTTAGGCAAGTATTTTGTTTGTTTAGAGATATCATTAGGTTTGTTTTATTTTGCTTTTGAATGTTACAATTGAACAGGATAAAGTGATGCAAATTCTTGCACAAAGTCCTGTTGCTGCTTCCTTAGATCCTGAAGATTCAAGTAAGCTTTCTCTGGTTTATGCTAATATACTTGTTTGTTTTGTTTAGTGAAGACCAATTTGTGTATGTGTAAACTGCGGGCTCACCAAAACCAAGCATTAATGCATTTAGCAGGGGAGGAATTCTACTTTAGTCTAAAGTAATATGCAAGCAACTTTGAAGGGATGCTTGGAACAACTTAGGCAGCGGTTGAGTGATGATTTTCCATATCTATAAATATCTTTTCTTGTATTATTATGATTTTTCAAAAAATTTACCTTAAAGTTATTTAATCTTTCTTTTATGAAAATTTTACTGCTCTGGAATGAAATATATTGAAGTAAATCTCTTGATGATAATTGCAGTTGGTCCGACAATTTCTTGGATATCGATAAAGATTGTTATTTGATTCCAATGTCTCTTGTTTTTCAAGACCTATAGAGTCAGCCTGACTTGGATGCTGCTTTTAATATGCCCTGCTTTTATGTTCTCATCAAAATGGTGGGTGGTGCAGGTGCATTGTTTGGACAGTTGAAGGAAGAGCTTAACACCCTTGAGGTAGAGAAGATTAAGGTCTATGATGAAATTGAGCTTCTAAGAAAATCTGTAATGGCAGGCAAGTGAAATACAGTATTTATTTCTGTTTGAAGATGCAGCCTTCTGATGTCTCCTACCATTTGCAGATTCTGAAACCCTGGAAAGAGATCTTGAATGGTTGAAATGGTCTCTGGACCACGCTGAATTACTGGTTAGTAGATAGTTTATTTACCTTTTTTCTTCTTGACATGATTTAGTAGTTTCACTTGTTTTTTTTGTTTGTGCTTTCGATATGCCTTTTTGGGAAAAAGTTGAGATAATTCATAGATTGCACGACTGGAGTTATTCATCATTCCAAGTGTATGATTTTTAATGTGACCTAGGGTAAATCTCTCTTAAATCTTTAAACCACAAATTTAACTATTTTCCTCCTTTCATGTTTTATTACTACCTTTCTTTCAAGTAAAACTGCAAGTTACACTTAAAATTTTTTATCTGCAATATAAATCAAATGTCCAAAAATACTCTATTTCCAGATTTGAGACAATCCAGCAATACTCTTGATTTTGTTATACGTTGACTAGATGGACAAGTGTTGGTCTTGATCTGTTCACTGCTAATATCTTGTAATGAAGTAAATGGAAGATATTGTGGATTTTCTGACTCCTTAGTTTAGCTAGAGGCTAGAATAATGAGCCTCCTATAATAAGTTTTCTTTCCTTGATTTCTGTCTGCTATGGCTTATATTCTCCAATCTGTTGTCATATTTCTGGACACCTGATGTCAAAACTCCCACGTCTGAATACTTTGTTCATATTGTAGGGTCTGGAGAAAATGAAAACTGGTAAATGTCTGGATTGCTTTTATGACAATCAATTGACTTCAGCAAAAATAGACGCATGCCAGAAGTTCGAGGTTTCTCTCATATTCCTTTTGAACATTCTATTGACAATTTTGCTTTTCTGCATTTTCGACATTTGAGAATATATTATCTACATAATAATCTCAGTTTGAAATTATGTCAAAGGGTTCAATTGTATATTCTATTCAAAACCCTAAACTGTAAACCTGATATCTAAGGTTTTCATAATAGAAAGGACACCTATCTTCATAATAATCTACAATTTGAAATTATGCGAAAGAGTTCAATGATCGTATATTCTATTCAAAATCGTAAACTGCAAACATGATATCTGCAATTTTCAAATATAAAGGACTTCTATTGACTGTCCTTGGTACTTCAAACATTAGATTTACGGATGGATCACTTATCTTTTCTGTTCAAATCATGTAAATATAATTTTTCTGATCATTCTTTTTTTGCCTGTTAAAAGTAAGTTTAATGTTTCTAGATATGCATTATTTACTATTCCATGAACGATTAAATTGTTGTCTTTGCCTGAGTTTGATCCCTTTTCACTCTCCATAAGTTTACATCTTGCAGATCCTCGATCTTCAAAGTCAAATTGAGAAGAAAACTAACATCTTAAAATACCTCCAAGGTTTCGATTATGATTTCAAAAGGTATGATGGAATTCTGTTATTGGCATTTAGACTTGAACAGTTATTTAGTGTGTTACTTATGTATCAGGCCAGGCATCTCAGTTTTACACAAACTTTACTCCCTCTTCCCAGATATGGTATTCTTGAAGAGATTGAGGATGCATTATCGTGTATAAAGGTCATTGCATTCGATCAGGATAGCATCAGGCTCTCATTGACTACATACATTCCAAAATTTGAAGACAGGCCACAAAAAGTTGAGATTGCTTTTGGCGCATCTCAAGTAAATCATGAGCTGCTAATTGAAGTTGTGGATGAGAGTATACAGTTAGAAACTGCAGAGGTATCTTTTTGCTGATATGTGTCCATATGTTTCTTGGTATTTCTTGCTCCATGAGGCTGAGTCCCCCTTGTACATTTATCCCTGTTCAAGGTTTAGGATAGTTTCTTGTGATCAAGTCATTATGTTCTCTCAATTGTTTTCTTTCAAGATGGTCCATTGCTTTATTTTGCTAGTGGGTCTGGCATTTAGTATTTTAGGAAGATTGCTTCACCTAAAAATACTCAACTGACTCTTGAGGATCTGTTAGTACTTTGTCTTCTATCCTTTTATTATATTCTGGAACTACCTGGATTCCCTCATTAATTTCAGCTGGAATATCATTGTGTTGTGCTGAAAATTTAGTGAAAGAACTATTATTATATATTGGAAGACATACCAATGGAGAGAAAATGGTGATTTTAGTACGTTCATATACCTAGTTTTGGTCAGTTAGAGCTTAAACTTGTTATCTTGTTGGCCTTGATCTCCTATTGAAATGAGAGTATGCAATAAAAAATTTCTTTACAAGGAAGCATCTGAACATGCTTCTTGAACTTAATTTCCATGTTTATTTTGATTTATCAAATCTCAAGTGAAGAAGAGACAGAAAAAAGTGCTAGGAAAATCTGTTGCATCAGAAAAATATATGAAGTCAAAAGTTTGTGCTGAAGTTGCCTGACAATTCTGTATTCCATATAGCTAGTCATACATCGGACTTGACTTAATCACTATCTTAACATCATTGACTTCCAAATCTCTCAAGAGTGAGAAAAGATAATTAATTACAAAGAAAAAAAATATGGTATAAAGATGGGAAGAGAAGCTGTCACGTCAGAAATATATATGGAATAAAAAGTTTGTGTTGACATTGAATGATTGGAGCATGAGAATACTCAATATCACCTAGCTCTATCTTGTATTAATATAGACCAAATAGTTAATGTAGATGATTGTGTTTGATTTGCATTATTTTTTAACAATTCTGATGCTCAAATATTGTCATCTTCTTTGTCTTTTTGAGCCAAAAACCATTATCGTCCTCCAAAAGCTGTGACACTTGAAATTTCCATGACGTTGTACCCTCACCTAAAAGAATATTCAAGCTCCTTTACTTGTTTTCTCCTCTAGGCCAGTGAGCTAAAAACTTACATCATGGGGGCTGTTTGAAGTTGATAATGAGACAATCTGTGGAACTGCTGTTTTAAGTCTTTTTGAGCCTGCCTTACTATGCAAATATAAGTGCTATGGATATATATTCTTTGGTGCTTGCTAATTGTTGCTGAAGGTCGAAACTGGGCCAGAGTTCTATTTTCTTAATATAAATAGTATTTGAATTTGCATTTAAACATTTCATAATGAGTTTGCCTTCGGTGCTTTGTAATAATACTTCAACTAGTGTTCAGGATGTGTTTTAATATTTCATTTCTTATATTCATGATTCTTGGTCATTGTTTTAATGCCTTATTTTCTCCAGATATTTCCCAATGATGTTTACATAGTTGATATAGTTGATGCTGCAAAATCTTTAAGGTTTGTCTTTCTTCCATATGCTCTTTGTTGCAAAGTCAAGGGTATCTTGTCTTGGTTAATAGATCACATGTCATCATTGATGTTATTAATTGAGTGTTGCTCTGGAACGGAACAATTCTTTGCAACTCTGTTGTGCAATAAAATCTTTGCAACATCTAATTTTATATATGTGTATATTGCTGAAGATAGGAGTTGTACAAGGACCCTACTACCTAGTTTCTTAGAAGTTGACATGGGCTGAAGTTCTAATCAATGAAAAAAGGAAAAGTATTTTGACTATACATCTGGTCTCCCTCAAAAGTCTCCTTAAATCCAGTCAGTAGAAATATATATATATATATATATTGACAGATGAATTAATTTGTTGTAGAGTTATTCCCAGTAACAATTTGCTTGAATTATCAAAGTGGTTTGCATATCCAATAAAAGCACCTCCTGGTGGCAATTATGATTGCCAAGGATGAATCCATTCTAATCTGATGAATTTCTTTATATCTCCTTTGAATTTGATGAATCTTGTGTGAGCTCTGAAATCACCTATGGAGGATAAATAGAGATATCTTTAGGTTAACCCTCCAATAATCAAGTCAGTCTTTGGATAGAAAAATGAGAAGGCTGGATAGATCTTTATGTGCCAATATGAGAATGAGTCTAGTTTGTACCTCAAGGTATTTATGGGCTAAAATTTGATTCATGTGCAAGTAACTTCTTTTCTAGAGGTTACTTTCCCTGTTGGTATTCTAGTGTATGCACTTGATCTGAGGAGAATGTTTAATTACTTATTGCTAAGTTTGTCTCGTCATTTTAGTTGCTCACTGAGTTGATAAGCTTATCTTAGCAGGCCCAGCATTTTGTATCACATAACCTGTGTCTCTCTCAGGTAACCAATAAATTAGCCTTAAACCAGTCTGCGGGCCTTAAATACTAATTGGTCTTAAGAGGAGCTATGTCAGCCTCTTGAAGTCAGCCTCTCATGCTAGTTGACCTAAGTCAGCATCTGTGAGTCAGATTGTCTTGCTGGTTGACCTAAGTCAGCCCTAGGGGTCAGTCTCTTGTACGCAGTAGTGTAAACTCTAGCTTTCAGCCTCTCCTGCAGTGTGATAACACTCAGCCCTCATGTGCCAGGCAACGTCACTCTCTCTGTCGACTTTTCTGCAGCATGGCCTAATTAAGCATCTAGAGTCAGCCTCTCCTGCAGGATGGTTAACCAAGTTTGTCATGTAGAATCATGTCCTTACTAACTGATGGTTACATTTGTCAAGAGAAATCATCCTGCCATTCCCATTAACTAATCTTTTTCACCATCCATTTTCAAAATTGTATGTCAAATTTTAACTGCTGATAGGTCATCTAGACGGATGGAATGTCTATAAGATTAGAAGCAAGGTAACAAATAATTGCACTTTTCACAATTCCGCATTTTACTTGAGCTCTTTGGAACATGTGTTCTGGGATAGTTACAAGCTTCCAGATTGGGTATTAAAGTTGTATTACAATTGCCTATTAAGGAATCTACCAGTCACTTTGACATTTCTAAATTATCAGAGTTACTTCACATGTAGAGGGCTACAATATACCATCATTATAATTCAAGTCCATGATACTAGTTGGTGCAGTGTGGATGACACAGATTTAGTTGAATATATCATGCTATAATACATTGCAAGTCCCTGAAAATTCTCTTTGGGCGGTAATGTGATCTCTATATTTCTGGCTTGTCTTACTGGGAACACATAAGATTGCTAAATATAACATGTAGAGTGTTTGTTATGGCTTTTGGTCAAATAGGCATTAGAAGATAAAAGGGAAAACATGCATGAAAAAATTTAATCGAACAAAATGAACTGTAAAATAATTTGCCATGGAATGAATTTATTGTTCAACTGGCCTTAACACTATGACTAGTTCCACAAATTGTCTCCAATGATATTAATAGGTTGAATCGATGGAATTATCAATTTACACTTCTTTCATTGACATACCAGTTCTAAAATCACTTAGGGCTCTTGAATTTTCTTGGCATGCTCTTTAATCCTGTCACCCTTGCTGCTTTCACCGTTTGTTCACTTCATCATGTGTGTGAAGATAATCTGCATTTTACACGCCTAAAATTCCATTTGTGGTGCAGGAAGCCTTGTGACTTTCAAGGCCTTTTCCCCTAATTTCTCTTCTGAAATAAAATGAATGAATTTCTGCTGTTTAATTTGTTATTTGCAGTCCCTTATCATCACCAAGATAATAGTCCCTTTTGGGTCTTTATAGAAATAATAGATACCCCTTTCGAGCTGCAATTCAAAATCCTCAGTTGTTTAAATCAGCTCTCCAAGGGCCAGCTATAGCTTGCTTTTTGATGCTGTAACCGTGAAGCCTGTAAAGAGAACTATAATTAGTGATAGGTCCGACTGGCTCTTAATTAGTACTCTACTTCACAGGGAGTCTTTGTCCCAAATGATGGTGCCCCAGACAACACTGGAATGGTTTGTGCGGAAAGTACAGGAAAGGATTATCATATCAACTTTGAGGCGATCTGCTGCAAAAAAGGCAAATGGATTCAGGTCAACTTCCCTTCATGAATTCTTTAACTAGACTTGTTCCATGCTGCTTCTGCAATCTCTTTATAAGAATTAATTTAGCCCTTAAACTCTAGCATTTCGTTACCTTTTTGGCTTCTCACTGCAGGTACTCTGCAGAATACATGGAAAGAGATGATATTATAATGGCTCATTTTGCTGGGGAAATTAATGCCATTTTAAAGGCATCTCAGGGTTGGCCACTATGTGATTCACCGCTGGAGCTGATGTCGCTGAAGTACTCAGAGAATGGTGCAAAGACAGTTCCGTTAATTTTCCTCCTAAAGGTTGAGGTGCGGATTCCATTTTCTTTTCCCGCTTTTTCTTTTTGTTCTGACCTTTTCAAATTGTTGGCTCTACTCTTGATCTTTCAGTCCAATTTTTTGTTAAATGCATCAGGAAGCAGCAAAATCCTTGGAAGGTGAGAAAAGGAAGAACTTGTCGAGTTTCCTCAATGCCATTGAAGCTATGCTCTCTGAACTGTAATTGAGGAGTCTGGGAGGGAGTATCACAAGAAAATTGTAACAGTTAACCAGGGCAACGTAGAACTAAATCGAAAATTCTGTCATAAATAACGTGGTTATAATTATTTATTGGTCTGGCATTTGAATGATTGTTGGAAGTCTTTCTTTAAGGTAAATACCCAAGAAAGTCCAAACTATCGTCACCTGTACGATTGTGGTACAAATATTTTTTCTGTTACAAAAAGAGGTATAATTTTCCTCGGCTGTATTATATTTGGCTCAATGTCAACTTCTCTTATCAATTTTGCCAATGTGGCACGTTATGTTGATTACATGGCTAATGGAAATACATAGTATCATTAAAATAGTAAATATTTTAATTAAGTATGAATTTTAACTAATTGTTAACATTTAGTATAAATTTTTTTGTATGTTTTGATTTTACCTCTATTTATTGTTTTAACATGGTATATATTTTCTATCAAATCAATCTATGTAGCTTGTTTAGCTAATGGTATCTTATGTGATATTAATGTGATGCAGTGTCACTTAGGATAATTTGATAAAAAATAAAAAAGTTATTTTACATTTATCAAATGGTATATAATTTATGTAAATTATATGTAAATATATTTATAATAAATTTTAAAAACATCTAAATTTATTTTTAATTGATATATTAACCAAAAATCTCATTACTGTGTAAACAAATGAGTCTCAGAGCAAGACTTACAAAATCTGTAATCTCCAAGATCATTTTGTTTTTTAGGGAAAAAGGAGAATAGATTCTTCATTTTTATACAACAGATCCTATTTTGACACCAATAAATGAAAGGATTTCTAGAAATGAAAAAAAAGAATTTTCATAAATTCATTTAGAAAAAGAATCACCACTTTCATTACAAAAAAATGAGTCTTTCTTACCTCCGCAAGCCTTTAATAGGATTATTCAATAAATGAAAAGGGATCAGAATGAGAAAGTTGATGCGATCCTTGTCAACTCGTAATAAGACTTAATATTAGTTGTGATAAAGCAACTCATAACAAGATGTGAATCAAATATGGTTACCAAATATCATATTCAATGATGGAAAACTCAATGAACCATGACCTGTTACATATACAAAAGCAAAGATCTTGGTATAGTGATGCAATCCTTATCAATCTATGGTGAAATTCAATATTAAATATGATAAGAGTGTCATCAACTTATAATAAGACCCAATACCAAACGTAAAAAAGAATTCCAAGAACTGTAAAGAACAAGTTTTGCAAAAAATAAATTTTGACCAATTATCTAACGAGGTAAAAACCAATGTTACAGATTAAGGAGAACCGTACAACAAGACTCTCATGAACTAGAGAATCAAAGTGATAAGTCCGGTTGTAGAATAACACAAGATTACTTGATAGGTTCTAACTCTTTTAAAAAATTAAGAAGAGCAATATATATTTTTTCAACAAGAATGAAAGTGAATGTTTCATAATTTAAATACCTCAAGGACATTTATAGTGTCAACATAATGAAAAAATCAAATATACTAAATAAATTTAAAAAATATCCTGAAGATATCCTAGAAATATTCTAAGATATTACAAAGATATTGTAAAAATATTTTAAGATATGTCAATATATTTAAATACATATTTTATGAGACTAAATAAATCTTTCTAAATTTGAAGGCACTCTTAAATAGTCATAATTGTTAGTAAACTTCTAGAACATCTCTTGGATTTGAATTAGGTTGACATTACTCTGCAGCTCAAACTAATTTCCTTTAATAGGCTCCAACGTATGCTCTTGTGCCATAAGCTCTTGAACTAGTCCATTAAGTGTCTCCTTGAACTTTTTAGTCCATGCCTTTGTAATTGGCCCAACAAGAACTTGAATAGGTTCCACAGAAGTTGGTCTGCGTTTTGCATCATTCTCCCCCTCTTTTGAAGGATTTTTTTCTCAAATTGTTACCTACATTGAATTGGGATAGATAATAAAACGTTAAATGTTGAACTAACTCCATATTCACCCGGTAAGTCCAACTTGTAGGCATTATCATTGATGCGCTCCAACACTTGAAATGGCCCATCACTCATTGGAAGTAGTTTAGAATGCTTTTTCTCAAGGGAGCGTTCCTTCCTTATGTGTAACCACAGCCAATCTCCCAGCTCAAACACCACTTGCTCGATACCTTTATTGGCTTATTTTGCATCTTGTGTGGTCTGCCTTTCTATGTTGAGCTATGCCTTATCATGTATTTGTCTCGCAAACTCAACCTTCTTCTTGCCATCTAAATTAACTTGTTCACTCAAAAGTAGAGAAGACAAGTCTAAAGGGGTCAATGGATTAAAATCATAAACAATCTCAAATGATGAAAACTTAGTTGTAGAATGAACACTTCTATTATAAGCAAATTCAACATGTGGTAAACAATCTTCCCATATTTTCAAATTATTTTTAATGAAGTACCCAATAAAGTAGATAATGTCCAATTCACATCCTCAATTTGACCATTAATTTGTGGGTGGTAAGTTGTAAAATATAGTAACTTATTCCCTAACTTTCTCCACAATATCTTGTAAAAGTAACTCAAGAATCATACATCCTTATCTCATACAATACTTCTAGGAATGCCATGCAATCCAACAACTTTCATTAAAAACAAATTAGCTGTATGAGATGTATCATCAGTCTTATGACATGTAATAAAGTGTGCCATCTTATAAAACCTATCAACAAACACAAATATTGAATCTCTCCTCCTCTTAGTCCTAGGTAACCCCAAAACAAAATCCATAGAGATGTCAACCTAAGGCTCACAGGGAATAGGAAAAGATGTATACAATCTATGTGGTTGCAACTTAGACTTTGCTTATTTACATGCAGTGCACTTTTCATAGATTCTTTCAACATCCCGTTTCATGTGCGGCCAAAAGAAATGATCATGTAACACTTCAAATATCTTAACTACTCCAAAATGACCCATTAAACTACCACCATGTGCATCCTTAACTAGCAACTCACACAAAGAAGACCAAGAAATGCAAGTCGTATTTATCATAAGCACCTTTTCTACACTCCCTAAGCACTTCACCAAAATCAAAATTTGATGCATACAATTCCTTAATGTTTTCAAATCCAAGTAACTTAGCATCTAGAATAGTAAGTATAGCATACCTGCAAGATAGCACATTAGCAACTATATTTTCCTTACTTTGCTTGTATTTGATCACTTACGAGAACATCTCAACGAATTATACCCATTTGGCATGGCATTTGTTCAACTTGTGTTTGGCCCTTCAAATGCTTCAAAGTTTCATGATCTATATGAATTACAAATTCCTTTGGCCAAAGGTAATGCTGCCAAGTCTAGAATGTTGTAACCAATGCATACACTTTCTTGTCGTAAGTGGGATAGTTGAGGGATGCCCTACTTAGCTTTTCATTAAATTATGCAATTGGTCTTCCTTCCTATATCGACACGCCTCCAATGTCTATACCTGAAACATCACACTCAATTTCAAATATTTTAGAGAAATCTGGTAAAGCAAGCAAAGGAATATTTGTCAACTTATCCTTGATCAATTTAAATATCTTATTTTGCACCTCTTCCCACTTAAAAGGAGCAGTCTTCTTGATTACCTCAGTTAATAGTGCGGTAAGGGTGCCAAAATTCTAAACAAAGCGTTGATAAAAACTAGCCAAACCATAGAAACTCCTCACATGTACTATGGTTGTGGGAGTTGACCAATCTCATATAGCCTTCACCTTTTGCTCATCAACTTGTATGCATTGGGCACTCACAACAAATCCAAGAAATACAAGCTTATCCATGTAAGAAGTATATGTTTTGATATTAGCAAACAACTTTTCTTTCCTTAAAATATCTAAAACAAGATTCAAGTGCTCAATATGGTCATCCAAGTTCTAGTTATAAATCAGAATATCATCAAAGTAGATAACTACAAAATAACCAATGTAAGCATGCAAAACACGGTTCATAAGCCTTATGAAGGTGTTCAGTGCATTAGTTAATCTAAAAGGCATAACTAACAATTCATATAAACCATATTCTGTTTTGAATGCATTTTTCCACTCATCCCCTTCTTTCCTTTTGATTTGATTGATGGTATCCACTCTTAAGGTCAATCTTACTAAAAATACAAGAACCATGCAATTCATCTAGTATATCATCTAATCTAGGAATGGGGTGATGATATTTTACCATAAGATTGTTGATGGCTCGGTAATCAATACACATCCTCCAAGTCCCATCCTTCTGAGGCACTAGTAAGATTGGAACTACATATGGACTCATGCTCTCATGCACATATGCTTTCTCCAATAACTCGCCTACTTGTCTTTATAGTTCCTTGGTCACCTAAGGGGTACTCCTAGAGGTAGGTTGGTTTGGGATTGCTGCACTGGGTATAAATGATGCTTGATTCCTTGAATTGGAGGTAAGCCGTGAGGTAACTCTTTGGGAAACACATCCTTGAATTCTTGCAAAAGCAAAGCAACATTGCTCAACAAAGGGCTGACTAAATTATTAGTATTAAAAAGAATTTTCTTGTACATAAGTACTATAAGGGGTTAGAAGGAATATAATACTCTCTTGATCACACTTTTCTTAGTCATAATATTGAAAATTTCCTCTCTAGCTCTCATGATGGTTGAAACTCGCTTTGTCTCTCTTTTTTTTCCTCTCCACTCGATTTCTTTTCCCTCAGTTTCTTTTCTCTTGATTTCTGCCTTTTGCTTTGCTTTCTTTTCACTTGCTTTTTTTTTTTTAACTTCAATTGATCTTCAAGAATTTCCTTTGGAATCAATGGCATAAGAGATATGGGTAGTCTCTTAAATACAAAAGAATATTTATTGGTGAAGCCATCATGTGTAACCCTTCTATCAAATTGCCATGATCTTCCCAATAGAATATGACATGCTTGCATAGGAACAACATCATAAAGCACCCTATCCTCATACTTGCCAAGTGAAAAAAGCACTAGTACTTGCCTTGTTACCTTGATGTTGCTGCTATCATTCATCCATTGAAGTCGGTAAGGTTGTGGATGTTTCAAGGTGGGCGATGCCAATTTCTCCACTAACTCTATGCTAGCCACATTGGTGCAACTCCCACCATCAATTATGACGCTGCAAACTTTCTTGTTGACAAAGCACTAGGTATGGAACAAGTTCTCCCTTTGGTTGTTTTCTTTTTCCTTATCCAACAAATTGAGAGCTCGCTTTACCACCAATGATTCTCCTTCAACAACATATTCCCCATCATTAGCATCTTCCAAAGGTGGCATGTCTGAATTGGCCTCTTCTTGATCTTCTGACTCTAGCTCTCCTTGGGCATTTATAACCATCACCCTCTTGTTTGGGCATTGGCTAGCTATGTGTCCCCTACCTTGACGTTTGAAACACTTCACATCACAATCCCAAGTAATGGACATATTAGAATTACCTTGAAGATCACGACTGGCAATTTGAGATTTAGGCTCAGACTTTGGCTTGAGAGATGCAGAGGTTTTTGGTTAGACCTCCTTGCTTGAAGAGTTCAACATCCAAGGAATATTCCTTGGGTTGGGAGCTGCTTGAGTTCCACTTCCCCTCTTGAGCTGTTGCTCCACTTTGATGGCCGTGTGCACCGTGTCTTCCAATTCCATGTAGTGGTGCATCTTGACTCTATCATGAATCTCCTAGTTTAATCCAAACAAAAACCTAGCCATTGTCACCTCTTGATCTTCCTCCATGTTAGCCCGAATCATTGCAACCTCCACTCCTTGCAGTAGTCTTCGATACTCTGGTTCCATTGCCTAAGACCTTGCAACCTCTTATGCAACTCCCGATAATAGTAACTTGGGACAAATCGCTTTGTCATCACTACCTTCATCTCCTCCCATATTTCTATTGTGCGTTCTTTATTCCGTCTCCTACTTAAGACAAGCTAATCCCACCAAGTTATAGCATAATTTGAGAACTCTATGACAACAAGCTTTACCTTCTTTGCCTCATAGCATTTGTGGCAATAAAAAAATATACTCCATCTTTTTCTCCCATTCAAGGTATGCCTCTAGATTAGATTTGCCTTGGAATGATGGAATTTTCATCTTAATGCATGAGCCGTGTCAGCCTAGCTACCTGTTGGGGATGTCGTGTGGCAACTCCCATGGCGTTCTAGCTTCTACTCCCATTCAAGTTTCGGCAATTGCCTCATCTCCCCTAGTAATGCTTGCATTTGTAGGTGTGAAATGGCTTGTTTTGTAGTCTTTTCAGCAACCTCCCTTTGTTCATGAGCCATATCCAAATCTTGAAAATGACGTTAGTTAGAGTATAGAAAGAAAAGGACCTCACCACATTCTCTCATGCGCGTCACTCTAAAGTTTGTTAACTCAGTTTACTTGTGTTTTTTTCAAAATATTTGGCTTTTACCCTATAATGTGCTCACGACTCTTGCCTTTTTTTTACTCGTATTGCTTTCTTTAGTTCTTAATTAAACTTAAGAAACCTAACCAAGAAATTTGCAGCAATTTAAGAGGGAATCCAACCAAACCAATCACAAAGAATATTGATTTCCAAAATGGAATAAATAAGATGGCAATTAAGGACACAAGGATACTAAAATATTGGGAAAAGAAACAACTTGACAAATAAGACATAGAAAAAATTAAAACAGACAAAAAGGATGCTACTGCAACTCTCTTTCGTATGCTTTTTTTAGCTTTTTTTTTCCTGCAATTTGTTTCCTTTTTTCTTTTTTGCCTTGCAGCCTCTCTTTTATTTTTTTTTTCATTTTTTGCAACAACTAGAATCAAGAATCAAGAAAGACCAAAAATAAGAAAGGAGAATCTAGAACGATGAAGAATTCAATAAAACCCAAGATGATGAAAGAGAATTGAATCCCAAAGATCATGAAAAGGATAGATGAAACCTGTTTTAAAACCCAAAACTCTGATACAAATAGATGTGATCCTTACCAACCAGTGGTGAAACACAATATCAAATATGATAAAACCTCCACCAATTTGTAATAAGACCTAACACTAAATATGGAAAAAAACCCTAAGAACTGAAAATAACAAGTTTTGAGTTTTGAAAGAATGAACTTTGACCGAGGCAAGAACCAAAGTTACAGATCAAGGAGGATGTCACACAAGGAATCCCATGAACTAGAAAATCGAATTGATAAATTTAGTTGTAAAATAATACAAAATAACTTGATAAGTTCTAAATTTTCTAAAAAATTATAAAGAGCAATATATATATTCTCACAAATAATGAAAGTGAATGTCTCCTAATCTGAATAACTCAATGGTATTTATAATGTCAACATAATGAGGAAATCAAATATACTAAATAAATTCAAAAGATATCTCGAAGATATCCTAGAGATATTCAAAAATATTAGAAGATATTTTAAGTTATTACAAAAATATTGTAAAGATATTTTAGGATATATCTATATATTTTATGATACTAAATAAATCTTTCTAAATTTGAGATTATATTAAATAGTCATAGTTGCTAGCAAGCTTTTAGAACAACTATTGGGCTTGAATCAATTTGACATTACTTTGCAGTTCAAACAAATTTCCTTTAATGGACTCCAACGTATACTCTTGTGCCATAAGCTCTTGAACTAGCCCGTTGAGTGCCTCCTTGAACTTCCTAACTCGTGCCCTCGTAATTAGTCCAACAGGAACTTGAATAGGATCCATGAAAGTTGGTTTGTGTTTTGCATCATATGGTGAAGACGTTACGACCAACTATAGAAGGGTTGATCGATAAGTCAGGGATAAGCACTATGGAAAAATTTTGATAAGTTCGATAAGTTTTTCAAAAAACCAACGAGAACATAATCTCTTTATATATTTATCTAAAATAATGTTATGAATTCAACCAAATACAAGTCCTAACCTTTATATAGGCCTAATTGTAATATTGGCAACTTATAATATTTCTTAAAAGGTAGCCATGGATTGGGAAACTATAATAAAGGGAACCGACGGAGGGGAAGGTGACTGGCAGTTGGCTCCGATAGCCTTGCCAAATATTAGGACATCTCCGACAACCTTGTAGGAGGGAGGGTTTGTTGGAGAGCCCATGTATGTAATGTCTTTCCCTTTTTTAAAATTATAAATGGTCCTGCCTTTGTGCATTATGGCAGCCATTCCATATAAAAAATGCCATATAGATAGATCATCCACTCATCAAAAATTAATTGAGTTAGTAGAAAATTGATAAAATATATTAAAGTGTAGAATATACCAAAGGATGTGTAGTACATAATTATATTTTAAAGAGTTTATACTAAAATGACATATTAACAAAATATTTTATACAAATTGTTCAATTTACCTTGATGAAATGTGATCCTTTGTAAAACTTTATTCAAATAGTGATATTGGCATGAAGCTGGGGTTTTCAATTAAATAACTATTTGAATCATTTCTCCTAATTATTTGATACTCAAAGAAGTCTAAGAATGTTGAATATATCATATTAGGTTACTTGAAGATGGAATGTAGATTTAATTAAAATCTCTTTATATTTGTAATATTTACAAATTATATATAATTAAATAAAGAAAATAAAAATACTGCATTATTCAATAAAATAAAAAATGCATTACAGTTTCATTCTTGATAAGATTTCTTTACGTTAGAAAGCACCAATTCATATAACACAAGAACAAATATAGAATTTCTATCAAACGATCCAATAAGTGAATATTCATGATTTTATAATTGAATCAATTACATATCAGTTTAATACCAGAGAAATATTATTAGAAAAACTTCATTTGAAACTGTATGTGACTTGACAGACATAAGTTGTGAATTTTTATGCACACCATTTTCTATTCTATAGAAATGAAAGTGCTCTTGGCTCGGCATCCTTTGTTCTATTCCATTAGAACCCCTGTTTTTTGTTGGGGTTTAATGTCAACAATATGGGATGTAGCTCGAGTAGAAAGTAATGATTCATTTCTCAGGGTTAGTGCCAATTAATAAGTTGGAACAACTACGTAATAAATTTTCGATATAGTAGAAATTGAAGGATCCAATTCGAGCTCAGTTTCAAATAAAAAGGGAAAATTTGGTGGAATTAGTGAAACTCCTTTTGATCAAAAGTGTATTATGTGGGAATTGATTGCTCGTATGATTTTTTGATAGAAAGAAATCAAGAAAAGGGGCATGTTGCTGTCATTTTGAAATGATTAAAATTCATCGTAGTAATGTTTAAACCCAATCGTTCGAGTAGATCTATCAAAAATTGGCACAACATAAAAAATTGTCTTGGCCGAGATTTTCATGTCAATGGAAATATTAGGCTATGCCAGCAGGCACACAAAAATAATGTTTAGAATGAAAAAGAGATTAAGAGAAAATTTTTAAAAAATTAATTAATTATATGTAAATAATTATATTTTAATAGTTCTTTTAATATTTTTTTAAAATAATACAAAATTTAAATTAATAAATCATAACATACAAAAATTTATTTTAAAATATAAAATAATTTAAAGTTATTCTTTAAAAATAATAATTTTATTTAATTCGGGTTTAAGTCAAGATTTTTAAGTCAACTGAGATAGTGGTACAACTGAAAATAGATTGTGCAGTGTTGGCATAACATGAATTTTTTCATGATAGTCCAAATTGATAGGTCTAAATTCCAAGCAAAGATCAAAGTATTTTGGAAAAAAAAACCATTTTTTCAACTGTCTAAACAACTAGATAAAAAATAAAAATATATTATAAACAAGACAAAGAAAATGGGGTTAGAGACCACTCAGAAAATGAAATGCTTAAGATTTTCTATTGAACTATTTCAGAGTTATCCAACTTTAGTTATGAGAATACAAATGATTTTTTTTATAAAGAGGAATAAAAAAGATTGAATAATCCTCCAACTGATTTGATGATATAATGGATCTATTTAACATTCTAATTCTATACATAGATCTAGCTTCCAACTTCTCAAGCCTACGAGGAGAAAACTTGGTATACATTTCTAGGGGTTGTAGTTCATCTACATCTATCCCAATGAGCCATTTATTGAATCGTTGCAATTGACGAGCATTCTTTAAGATAAGGAAGGGATCTTTGAAAAGCAAGTTTTTATGACCCGATAAAAAAAAATCAAACCTATTTAAATATTCCTCATATTCTATATTTTCTTGAAAGAGGCGCTCAATTATGAAATTTTAAAGAAGGCGGGGCTTTTACAGAATTTCATTTTAATCAAACGAAGTCAATTAGTGAAATTAGAGAGAGAGAGAGAGAGAGAGAGAAGAGAAGAGGGGTGGGGTGATTTATATATAGCTTTGTATAATTTCACCTGTATAATTAATGAAATTATAGTTTTCATACATATAAAATTTTGGCATTTTATCCATTTGGGCCTTTTTTTGTTGGAATTGCATTAACAAAGAAATATACCCGAGATTCTTTCCCATTTCGTCCCTAATCTTTTCTTCTTCTCTTTTTTTTTTCTAGTTATCTATATTATCTATCTAGTGTTATGCTAATCCAGCATAGGTCTCCTATTAATTTTTTTCTTTCTTTCTAAGTACTCATATTGACAATAGTATATTGAACAAATATAATTCGATCATGTATAAACGGATCTGTTTATCTTCTCAAGGTTTGATTTTCTATTTCATTCAAAGTCAAATAATAAAAAAAAGTATGGGTCCATTAGATTTCTTGTGATACAAGAAGTTTTTTGGTATCATAGAAGTAGTCTTTTTTATTCTTATTATTAAAAAGATGGATAACATAAGAGGCAGTCCATAGAAATTGCCTTTCTTTTTTTTTATCTGAAAATTTTTTAGTGGATCTACTTATTTTGAGTTTTTCCATTCAGAATCTATTAGAAATTTTGTATTCGTAGATTTCTTGATAGTTCAGTATTTTGATTGATTGTGTCGTGCAATTTAATTCCTTTGTTATTTTTACTTCGATTGTGGTATCGCACATTCTTTTTCTTTTCTTTTCTTTTCTTTTCTTTTCTTTTTTTACTAGGGTTGCTAACTCAACGGTAGAGTACTCGGCTTTTAAGTGCGGCTGGCATCCTTCACTTATTTGTATGAAGTAACAGATTCGTTTCTATCTCCGGTAGAGTCTGTAAAAGACCACGACTGATCCTGAAAGGAGTGAATGGAAAAAAAAAACAACAACAACAACACGCCGATCAATAAAAAATTATGAGAATACTTCATTCTGACTGGATCGGTTTAAAGAAAATATTATTTAAATTCTTAGTGAGAAAGAAATTGAAATAAATTCTAAGTTGGGTCAAATAAATAAATGGATGGGGTCCTACGAACCTGATTGATTATAGGGAAAAGAAAGGGTAACGATTTTCTCTTCTTAATTTGAAAGATTCTCCTACTTTAAGATTAAAAGTTTTTCGATAAGTGAATGCTTATCAGTTTTTTAATGAGCCCTAACTATCTATACTAATAGCTATTTCCCGTTTTTAGGTTGGCCAAAAATGTGTAAAAGAAGCAGTATATTGATAAAAGATAGTTTTTCCAAAATCAAACGCGCGGCTAGGTTGAAAAAAAAAATAAAGCATTTTGAATCCATCTTGTTATAATCCTATAACAAATTGAAAACTAAGAGGATAGAGACTCCCTTGATGAGTCGGTCTACCATTTCCAAGGTTTTTTTTTTATTTTCTTATTCTTCCTATAATATAATAATCCCTGTTTTAACTATATCGTTTTCATTAATAATTCATTTTTCTTTATTTTGGTTCAATCGCGAATCGGAGATGGAGGGATTTCAAGGATATCTTAGAACTAAACAGATCTCGACACCAGGGCTTCCTATGCCCCCTTATTTTTCGGAGTATATTTATACACTTTGCTAATAATCATGGTTCAAATAGATCGATTTTGTTAAAAAAATGGCTATTACGACAATAAATCTAGTTTAATAATTGTGAAACGGTTAATTACTCGAATGTATCAACAGAATCATCTGATTATTTCGGCTAATGATTCTATTCAAAACCATTTTTTTGGGCACAATCAGAATTTGTATTCGCAACATCTTTTGGAGGGATTTGCGGTCATCGTGGAAATTCCATTTTTCCCTACGACTATTATCTTCCTTAGAGAGCAAACATACAGCAAAATCTCATAATTTACGATCAATTCATGCAATATTTCACTTTCTAGAGGACATATTTTCACATTTCGATTTTGCTCGGATGTTCTAATACCCTATCCCACCCATTTTGAAATCTTGGTTCAAACCCTTCGCTAATTGGGTGAAGGATGCCCCCTCTTTGCGTTTTTTACGTTTCTTTCTTTTCCTACGAGTATTGTAATTGGAAGTCTTATTACTCCCCCAAAAACATATTTCCAATTTTTTAAAGGGAAATCCAAGATTATTCCTGTTCCTATATAATTCTTTTGAATGCGAATATGAATCCATCTTGCCTTTTCTCAATAATCAATCATCTCATTTCGGGTCAACATCTTCTGCAGTCATTTTTGAGTGAATCTATTTCTATGTAAAACTAGAAAACTTGTTGAAGTTTTTCTTGATAATGATTTTACGGACACTCGATCCTTCTTCAAGGATTCTTCCATGCATTATGTTGGATATCAAGGAAAATCAATTCTGGCTTCAAAAGATACACCCTTTCTGGTGAATAAATGGAAATATTACCTAGTCAATTTATGGCATACCATTGTTACGTGTGGTCCCCAACCAGAAAGGATCGATCTAAACTGTGATTAGGAAAGTATTTCTTGACTTTTTGGGCTATTTTTCAAACGTGCAACTAACTTTTTCCGTGATACGAAGTAAAATGCTAGAAAATTCATTTCTAGTGGGTACTGCTATGAAGAAGCTCGAAACAATAGTCCAATTAATCCATTAATTGGATCGCTGTCTAAAGCAAAAATTTGTAACGTATTTGGACATCCCATTAGTAAGTACACCCGAACTCATTTATCAGTATCTAATATTATTGACCAATTTGTTTGAATATGCAAAAATCTTTCTCATCATAGTAGATCCTAAATGAAAAGAGTTTATGTAGAATAAAATATATACTTCGACTTCCATGTGTTGAAAACTTCGCTCATAAACACAAAAGAAGTGTACATGCTTTTCTGAAAAGATTAGGCTTGGAATTATTAGAATAATTCTTTGTGGAGGAAGGCATTATTCTTTCTTTGATCTACTCAAGAGTTTCGCGAACCTCATATAAAGGACGGATTTGGTATGTGGATATTCATTCTATTCATGATTGGTTATGAAATCAAGTAAGGGTAAATTATTCCTAAATATTGAAGAGATAACAAAAAAAAAATCATCCATTTTTATTATGAAAATTTCACGCTGGAAGAGTAAGGGTTGATTAACTAACTGACTATTCCATTTTTCTAAGAGGTCCTGCCTAGGGAAGAAGTCAAGTTTTAGATCTATACATAGGGAAAGCAATGTGCAATGAAAAATGCAAGCACGGTTTCGGGAGGTATTCTTTTTTACCTATTTTAACAAATATATTATCTACTCCGTCCAACTAGTTCCAGATTCGAGTATGGGGCAACTCAACATATTATGTTAATAACAACGTATATACGCATTATCTTTTTTGTAACTCACTCCCATTCATTTAGACTAAAGAAATTTTGATGAATCGTCATAGATAAGATCATAGATAGCTATGGGTATTGGTTGAAACGAATATATAAGTAATGTTGTACCGTTGAATAGCAAGTCCCCAATTATATATTCCTTATTTATAGAGAACTTGTTTGCTTGGGAGTCCCTGATGATTAAGTAAACCAAGATTTTACCATGACTGTAATTTTAGAGAGACGCGAAAGAAAAGCCTATGGGGTCGCTGCTATAACGGGATAAGCAGCATCGAAAACCATCTTTACATTAGATGGCTTGATGCTTTGATGATCCCTACTTTATTGACCACAACTTCTACATTTATTATCGCCTTCATTACTGCACCACCGGTAGATGTTGATGCTATTTTCCATTTCATTACTTTTTCAGCTTTTCTTTCCATTTTGAGAATTTATTCACTTCGACATATAATAATTGTGTCATGTCCACGCATCTAATACTTGTCACTTGAGTGGTCTTCATTAGATCATCGTTGAATAAATTTGATCTTTTGAACTTGTGGACAGATTCATATCATTCATCTCCTCTTAAAAAGGATCTATCCTCAGATCCAAAGTTGCAAGAAATGAAGATAAATCACTAATACATACTTAGATTATACTCACCTTGTAGTGATGTTACTAATGCTAGAGAGAACATTGGTCCATATCCACGAGAAGTCTCTTCGAGTGTCTCGGTGTCCAAAATCTCTTTTTCCTCTTCTTGAGAAGTCGACTAAAAAAATGAATCTCTTACTACCTTTCTTGTGTTGTTTGACATGTTGTTCCATCCACCATTCTATATCTAAGATAGTACACTTATTCAATGGAAAAGATGTTAAATCCAAAAAAGTTAATGAAAATAAAAGTACATGGAATATTAGAATGCAAAAACTTAATGGTAGAAGGATCAAACCTATAGGAAAACTCAACAAATAGAACACAACCCTTTTGTGAATGAAATGACGTAAAAGACAACAAATTTACTTCTAATATATTATAATATATTCAACATGATCTCCCAAAAGTATTTCAAGAGCTTTGAATACCAAATGACGCATACCACACCAAATTGTGATTAGACTTAATGTCAAGTATGATATTAACCTTACTAGCATATGATGGGACCCAGATCAAATAAAGTCATTAAAGCCCGTGTTCGATAACAAACTTTGTGGAATCCTGATCCATTACTCATATGGAGATAAGGGCCTTGATATAGTGAAGAAGTACAATCTCATTTTGACATTTGAGAGATATTTTTGTTTGGACAGTTGGTATCTCAATCATTTGAGATATTATTTTTCATATTTTATATAGACAATGGAGTTGCTTTATACATTACTATGAATTTCAATATTATATTCACTTTTTCATATTTACTTATTGAAAAATACAGGTACCAAAGTCGATACTGATAGACTAGGTTTTGGTTCCAAATTTTCGGAACTGGTATTATATGGAGCAGGATTTGGGTACCATAAAAGAAAGAGAGTACCCAGACCCACTCACCCCTAATAATGATCACTCTTGGCAGGAGGCAGGGGGCAGGTTGGCGGAGGAATAAAGTCAAATCCGCTTGTCCACATAAATGCAATCCATTAAGCAAATAAAAGATGGACACCCATTAGCCATATTGATATCATGCAAGCAGGATGAGATATTAGTAGCCAATTTATGGGGAAATAGTTCGGGAAATCCACCCAGAAAATTACGACTTACCACAGAGAAACCACTATGGGTCAGGTCATCCAAAGTTTACCGGAGATTCTAGAGAAGCCATTTGAAAAAATCAGATGAGATTTAACATTAGAAATACAGTTTACTAGTGGAGTGAATGTCTGACAATATTGTCTAAACGTGACGATTAAAACATACCACAACAGGGCAGCCAGCTCTTGGAATACTATCAGTCCACATTCCACCAAAAGGATTCACACCAGCGTATTCAACAAGTATGTATGCATCTATTTCAATGGCCTCGTAAAAGTCTCCAACCTGAGAAAAGGAAAAGAAAATCACAATTCACTTTCTAAATCACATTACATGAATCACAGTAAGGAATAAATGTAACACATCATATGTAATGGAATGTAACTGGGTTATAGGCATGCTGATGCCCAGAAAAATAAGGAATGATTGCAGACCCTGCAGAGTAAGAATTTGCGTGGAAACTTGAACTTGAACTGCAACATGTCCCAGTTGAGAGAACCTTCTTTCAGGCTACATTGAAGGGAAAGTAACATAGGTAAACTTTATTGAGAGAAAATGTCATTTTTGTTCTTTCAAGAACCTATAAAGCACAAGCTAATTAATTTTTTTTTCATTCAGAGACTGATTATATTCTTATTATATCCTTTCATTAGCTCAAATAAACAATGGGAGAGTTGCATTCTATTATTCCCTCTGTAACACAATCCTATATGGCACCTATAGGTGCTACATCCACATCAATTACCATTCTTACATCCCAGAAATATAACTGTGCACAAGTAAGCATTACTTTCATTAGTAACAACATGAGAAATTATTTTCCATATGCCCAGCTTGAAATTGTATTAATGAGTGATTACTAGAAAACCAGATGACAAAAAAATCCGGGCTAGAACATTTCCAATGGCAGATCATAGAAAAAGACTGATAGCACAATAAGAAACCCTCTATTAGCACTCACCTTCCATTTTTCAAGTTACTATCAACACCTAGTAAATTGGAATACACAAGCCTGTCTATCAATTGGATGGTAGACGGCTTCTGACAGATCTGCAAGCTCTGCAATGGGAGAAGGAAAAGAGATTATTGCTGCTGAGATATGAAGAAGAATCAGGAGCTTCATCCTTTATAGCTTGATGCAACAAGCTCACCTCTTTCAACCAGGTTATATGTGAAATATCTTGATCATCAAAGGCATTGCTGGTCGTCTTAATCTTCTTGGTAGCCTTTGTGCTTCCACCCAATGTATGTTGATTTCTCAAAGAGGATATCTGAATGAGCAGTCTGCTTCTGCAATGATAACTATGATTTGTTACTTTATAATTTATAAATGTTAACTGGCATTTTAACTATCCTGGAAGCAACAGACCACAAGTTAACAAGCTGTGTTTGTTATGGAGAATACAGAACAAACGACATAGGCATATTAAGGAGATCAAATTGAGACTGCTGTCTGCTAAATATTAGGAGCATCTTCCTGACAGTTCCTCACCCTTCTCCCTCCCATGAGACACCTTCATATCCTGAATTGTCAATTTTAACCATGGGTTTTGCTTTGCTCCAATCACATACCTCTAAATAAAGCCTAATCAACGACAGACTGACTGGCCCTAGACCGATTCTCAGTCTCTGAGCCTAAGATAATCAATTTCCATAGGCATCAAAAAGACGAAATGATAACTCCAAGCGGATTGATGACCCAGCCAAAAGGCCAAATTCAGCCAAAAGAAAAAAGAAAAAATCAGAGAGAGAAAGAGAGAGAGTTTACTCTGAGCGAGTATGCAGTGACGCTTAAAGTTACATAGGGCGAAACAATCAGGGTTCTATTTGTATATACGAGGCGAATCACCATTGTGAGAAGACAGTATCATGCACTTAAACACTACTTTCATGGTAAAGCAAACAAGAAAAGAAACAACAAAAAGCTTACGATAAGTTAAAACAACCCTAAAACTCAAAACGTCGTCTGAACAAACGCATGGGAAGCGTGATAGACACGATATTAACAGGTTCAAGAAAACCCAGACAGACGCCTCAAATAAAATTCATCAAACGAAAGTCGTCCAAATAGATGAAAGGGCAAACAAAAGTAAGCGAGAGGGAGGGCAGGGGGAAGAAAAGTTACGGGAGGGCATTCTGGGGAGTGGACAGGGCGTGTCTCCTAGCGGAGGATCAGAGGAAGGCGGACATCGGACGCCATCGGGGAAGCGAAACGACAGCACCACGGCGGGCAGCGAGATAGTACATGGTCGCCTTACCTCAGGCGCGCGAATCGTTCCTGCAGAGATTAAGGAAGAAGCTAAGACGAAAGAGAGAATCCGAGAGACGGGAGAGCCCTGGAGAGAAACCACAGCCACAAGAGGAACACTGAGACAATGAGGGCTTCTTCCCGCCACTAAACAACAAAAGAAGTTGTCGTGCACGGTCCTGTTCCAACAGAATTTTTGGATCAGAAAATGAAAAGGTTGCAAGAGCAGGATTAAGTTACATTTTTATTTTTAAGATTTGCAACTCACTGTAAATTTTTTAATTAAAATTATAAAATTTTCAATAAAAATTATAAGCATAATATGTAAAATTACATGTGACTAGTCGAGTCTCTTGGCTATTCAAGGACATATGAGTTTTGTATGAAAATCCTTTTCTAATTTCGAGAGGCATTGAATTTTGAGATTTGAATATAACTAGAGAATTAGAAAAATGAATTGTCAGTTTTCAAAAATATCAAATTCAATCACCAAAATCTAGAACATAGAAAATGGACTCTACTAAGGAATACTCCGAGAGCCACTCAACGGATTTAGGCAAAGGATGATTGGAGTTGTCACCTGCCTAAGGACAATCCAACCAATAGCAATATTTTTCCAATATCTTAGAATGAATCTAATCTTTCTCAATGGTCATAATTCAAGATAAGGAAAATGAATGTTCTATCGGGAAGGTGTAGGGAAATAACATCCCAATTAGGCCTAGCATATGTCGGCTTTACTATTCCTCATATCATTAGTTTACAACTCTATAAAGATGAGTGTCATAAACCTATGGGTATCCAAGCTAAAAGTAAATTTTGTACAATTAAAAAAATGTAGATATTCGATTATACGCTCAACAATTATGTGTTTTGCTATCTAGACATGCACATAAATTTAAACAATCATATAGCAGATAATCATATTTATTCTCTATATTCCTATTAAATACTAACTCCAGGCAGTATTATAGTGTCACAGTCAATATTCTTATCTAGATTCTCTACTCTTACCTTTGGGCAACATTTAGAGAGTTCTTGTAGACTGTGTATTGGGCCTTTGATGTAGACTAATATTAGTTGTGAACAACTGATACATACTTTGAATATCACTCCTAAATCCATATAAAACACATGTTTAACTTACCATCCAAGGGGAGGGCTGGCCTAGGGAGCCTCAATACGTGAATGCCACAAGCACTCGCACAAGCCTCAAATCCTAAGCTCGTGACAAGTGATAGCATAGCTAGTTTCTAGTAGGAGGAGGAATCTAGGACAACTAAGCACAACAAGAAGGTTTAGTAGCTTAAGCAAGGTAAAGCTTTCTCTAGGAATGAAAAGGCAAGTGGACTCCAAAACTTAAGTGTTCGCAATCATCGCTATTATTAAGTGTGGTGTTGTTTGTGGTGTTTGCTAGAAATGATCTTAAACTTTGGCAAGTTGGGTGAATAATGTTGGATATTGCTTGCAATGGAAGTGCATGGTTATAAGAGCCCAAACTGGTTTACAAGTTCTCATTGGAAATGTAGATATAGATACAAAGTAGTTTACCTTAGAGGGACTAACTCCATGGGAAGCATGGTAAAGAGGAGAAAGGAGTTTTCACAAGAAAGATCCAACTTAGTTAGAAAAGAACTTGATCCTACACGAAAAAGGCCTAAGATAAGAGGAAGGATGAAGAGATTGTAAGAAGTCATTGACGTTCTTATTAATTGATATTTGGCTTAAGAGACTAAAGTGTAAGACGAATGAATCCTTTGTCAGACGAATGAATCCTTTGTCTTCTTTTTTTAAGCTCAAGGCTAAGCCCAATTTCGATTGGAGCTGCTCAACCCCCAAACAAGAAAACTTGACCAACTTGTATGAACCATGGTTGCAGGAAGAATAAATAAGTTTATAACTAATGGTTATAATCAAATGAAATATTGTTTCATATTTATGAACTTTCTTAATTAAAATTTTACATAGTGAGTACAAGTGTATTATTTTTTGTTGATTGCTACCTAATATCTTTGGAAACAATTCATTAACCAAACACCTATATATTTACTCTCATTCAATTTGTAAATCCATTTCTAATATTAAATTTTTTCAATACAAAGTGTGTTCTCCTTGTAAAGTAATAATTTCTCCTTTACTATTGTAAAACCTTGTTTTGTCAAGCTAATGCTTTAATTTGGCGATTTACATTTCCCAAAATCTCCAATTCATGCATCAACCCAAGTGAATCATTGTGTGGAGTGGTCTTCAAGTTCATGGTTAGGCAAGTCTAAGTAATATGTCACATTTTCTTTCGTTAGTTGGTTATTTACACCCATTTGATTTCAAACAAAACCCTATCATTATAAAGCAGTTAATTGTATTTGTTTTTTGTTGTTGTAAGAGGAAGATGTCTGTTAGAGAGTTGGCAAACTATTAGAAGTCTGTTAGCTGTTGCCCATTTACAAGTTGGTTGGGTTGCAAGGTTCACACATGTGAACCAACTTATTGAGTTGAATTTTGTACAAATACTAATCATAATAAGTAACTGGATTTTGAGCTAGTTCTCCACAAAACCGTCATTGTTTCTACTGTTCTCTCCTCCTTTTCTTGTATCAGAGCTTGCTTTCTACTGAGCAAGTTCTTGGTCTCAACTATGGTGCAAGGAGGTCAAAGTCAATAAGGAGTCCAAATGCATCATACTAGATAGAACAACTGATTTTAGGCTCTACAAAATGTGTCTCCATTGACTAGTGGCATCACAGGTTTCACAGATTCTTCACTTCTCATAGATGGCATCCACAATCTGTTTTTCCTTCACAATAGTGAAAATCCAGGAATGAGCTCGATAACACATCCTCTAATTGGTCCCAACTATAATTCATGGAGTAGAGCTATGGAAGTAGCATTGAATGCAAAAATTAAGCTAGGATTCATAGATGAAACAATTGTGAAGCCTCCGAATGTAAATTCAACAATTGATGCTCGAAAATAATGCAATAGTGTGGTCATGTACTAGATTATTAATGCTGTTTGTAAAGAAATTGCAGAGAGCCTAATGTATTTCAAGATCACTTAGGAGATTTGGGAAGATTTACGGGAACAATTCTATCATTGTAATGCTTCAAGAATCTTTCATCGGAAGAAACAGATAAGTGCATTGTCTCAAGGATCTCGTGACATCACTTCCTATTACACTCGTCTAAAAATGTTACAGAATAAATTATCAACCTATACCTATTTGCACTTGTGGAAATTGTACATACAATGCGTGGAAGGACTTGACAGAATATCAACAACAAGAAACTATTCTTCAATTCTTAATGGCATTGAATGAGTCTTATGCAGGGATAGATTTTGATGATGGATCCATTTCTATCCATCACAAAGGTCATCAACATTGTCATACAAGAGGAAATGCAATATCCAATGAGCTGTATGCCTGCTATCACTGAAACCATGACATGCTCAATGATGAATGTTCAACTGAATCCACCAATCACTGCAACTATTTCTTGTGGAAGAGGCTAGAAAGAACAACCAGTATATACTCATTGTGGTGAGATGGAACACATTATTGATAAACGCTACAAGTTACATGGACATCCTTCGGGGTTACAACCATGTTCAAAGCAAAATCCATCCATGCCAAATTAAGGTTCAGGACAACACAAATAGCAATCTGGCAAGGAATATGATTTGTCTGGCAATGTGAACTCTACGTAGATGGTATCAGCAACAACAGCCTTGTTGATTGAACAATTGCAGCAAGTTGTAGCCTTTATTAGCTTGCAACTGTATATCAAAGGAGCAGAGGCACCTAAATGAAGCTAATTCTGCAACAATTTTGGAGCCTTTAGTTTTGCAGGTTTATGGTACGTCTCTCCATTTGCATTTATGTTTTGTATGGATCATTGATTCAAGAGCTACACAACACGTATGTTGCCAGCGTTCTTTATTTGTTGACTTAGCTTATGTTGTAGTAAAGCATGTTCAATTGCCCAATAGTGTTGTAGTGACGATATCTTCCATTGGTTTGATTAAACTTACTAAGCATATCATGCTTCGATATGTCCTTTTTATACCAAAATTTCATTTTAACCTCATTAGTGTGAGCTCATTAACACGAAATAATAACCGTTGCGTTCTTTTCTATGATACTACTTGCTTCATCTAGGATTTGAAGCAAGATTGGATGACTGGGAAGGGTAAACTCGCCAATGATTTGTATTTTTTCATTCATGAATCTTCCACAATTTGTTCTATTGTAGTCTCACCTTATGTATGGCATCTATGCCTAGGACATCCTTCTTACACTAGGTTGCACCTGCATAGTTCGGATTTGGACTTGTTTGCTAGTTCTTTTGCTTCTACACTGCATTACTATCAAGTTTGCCATCTTGCTAAACATAATCAGTTGCCTTTTCCCTCTCGAAATAATATGGCCTTGAATACTTTTGATCTAGTATACATTGATGTATGAGGTCCTTTCTCAACTCTTACCTCTGTAGGACATCATTATTTTCTTACAGTGGTCAATGAGCACACATAGATGACATGGATATACTTGCTTCATTCAAAATCTAATTAATGCATTACAGATAATTCCAACATTTTATGCATATGTGCAAACTCAATATATGCTCATGAATTGAATTGTTCCAGGTTTTACATAGACAAAGGGATTCAAGTTTACCACTCGTGCACTGAAACTCCCCAATAGAATGTAGTTGTAGAGCACAAACACCAACACTTCTTGAATGTTGCTCAGGCCCTCATGTTCCAATTAGGACTACCTCTTTGTCATTGGGGAGACTGTGTTCATAAAGCTGCCTATCTCATAAACTAAGTCCCTTCTCCTTTATTACAGAACAAAAATCCATATAAAATGCTTACCCAGGTTAAACTACAATATGATCATCTTTGTGCATATGGTTGCTCATGTTATGCATCCATATCTATTGCTAGTCACATAAATTTGATTTGCAAGCTCAAGCTTGTGTGTTCATTGGCTATCCGTTGGGTTACAAGGGATATAAGTTGCTTGATATACAATCTTAGTGTGTCTATGTCACTCGTCATGTTCAATTTCATGAAACAATCTTTCCATTAGTTAGTCCTCATTTTGTTCGCTCTTCTGTTGATTTTTTCCCAGATGTTGTGTTTCCCAAACCTAGCGATGACTTGGATTATCCTTCACCTCACTGAAAGGAACTGTCATTATTTTCAGAACCCCTTTCATAGTAGCAGACTAAGCATGTATCTCTTGCATCTTTTCACAAACCATGACGCCAGATACATCCTCCTTCCTACTTGTATGATTATCACTTATACTTAATTTCTGATTCTGCTACCTTCAATTGTTCCATGGCACATCCCTTGTCTTCATATATAAGTTATACTCAATTGTCTCCTGCATATCGATCTTTTACTCTTGCTATCACGAATCATGTTGACATATTACTTACCATGAGGCAGTGTAATATATTCACTAGAAATATGCTATGGATGATGAATTACAAGTTCTTTTAGACCACACTTGGACAATTGTGTCACTGCCTTCAAGGAAACACCCTATAGGATGCAAGTGAGTCTACAAGATGAAGTTTCATGCTGAAGGTTGTATCAAGAGACATAAAGCTCAGCTAGTCGCCAAAGGGTTCACCTAGCAATTAGGGGTTGATTTTCTTCGCATGGTTACTGTCAAATTGCTTCTTGCCCTTGCAACTAAGTTCAACTAGTTTTTGCTTCAACTTGATGTCAATAATGCTTTTCTTCATGGTGACTTACTTGAAGAGGTTGATATGGAACTTCCCCCTGGCTATGCTAGTGGCAAGGGGGAGCCTTTATTGCCTCCACCTATTTGCAAGCTCCATAAATCCATATATGGATTAAAAGAGGTGTCAAGGCAATGAAATTGCAAATTCTCGGAGGCCATGTTTGTGCTGGGGTTTAAATAGTCTCAAAATGATCATTCCTTGTTCTTAAAAGGGCATCCACGTTCTATATTCATTGCTTTAGTCATTTATGTAGATGATATATTACTCATTAGTAACAAAGATGACCAATTACCTTTGATAAAACAGGAACTATCCAAGAAGTTTAAGATGCATGATCTTGGGGCTCCAAGATTTTTCTTGGGAATAGAGACTACTAGATCGCGAGATGGAATCAACCTCATGCAAAGAAAATACGCTTTAGACATATTGACTGATATGAGGCTTCTTGGTTGTAGGCCTATGTCAACCCCAATGGAGCCTAATGCTCAACTATCCAAACTAGATGGTGTGTTTCTGGGAGATCCAACTACATACAGCAAGCTTATTGACAAATTGCTTTATCTCACCATCACAAGACCAGACTTGAGTTTTGCAGTCAATTTGTTTTAGCTCCTAGAACCACTCATCTCCAAACTGCTCACAGGGTACTACAGTACATCAAAGCAACTACAAGACAAGGCATGTTCTTCGCCTCAAACTCGAACTTGCAGTTAAAGGCATTCATTGATGTTGACTGGGCATGATGTTGATTGGGCTACATGCCCAGACACGCACAAATCCACAAGTGGATTATGTGTCTTCCTTGGGTCATCTTTGATCTCCTGGAAGTCAAAGAAGCTGGCAGTGGTCTCTCGTTCCACTAGAGAGGCTGAATATAGGGCAATGGCTCAAGTGACTTGTGAATTGGCTTGGCTATTATGCTTGTTGAAGGAAAATGGCCAAGAGCATAAGAATGCAACCATCATTTATTGCGAGAATGAGGCTACCAAACATATTGCCACAAATTCTATGTTTCATAAACGGACAAAGCATATTGAATTGGATTGCGATTTTGATTAGAGACAAGGTGAAGGATGACATCGTTAAAACACTGCATGTGTCAACAAAGTAACAACTTGTTGACATATTAACGAAACCTCTACTTCCCGCACAACATAGTCATCTATTGAGCAAGATAGGGTTGAAGAACATTTACAATCCATCTTCAAGGAGAGTATTAAGTAGTTAATCATATTTGTTTTTTGCTGTTATAAGAGGAAGATATCTATTAAAGAGTCTGTAGACTATTAAAAGTCGATTAGCTATTTTATCGTTGGATCGCATGGTTCACACATGTGAACCAAGTTGTTGAGTTGAATTTTGTATAAATACTACCCGTAATAAGCAACTGGATTTTGAGCTAGCTCTCCACAATACCTTCATTATTTCTACTATTCTCTCATTTTCTTCCTTCCTTCTCTCGTAACAATCCTTTCAATTTACGCCATAAAGATTGAGTACAACCCCCTTGATCCCACATCACATGGTGTGAGCTGAATTCAACTTGGGAGAGCGCTGGAGCGCTACATGAGCATGTCACATCGAGGGCATTCATGGATAGGGTGAGGGAGAATGTCCCGAACATGATTTTTCACTCTTACCCTTGGGCTGTATTTAGGAATTTCCTATTTATTGTGTAATGATCCTTTCATACATAAACTGATATTGGCCATGATCAACATGTATGCACTCCGAATGTCGCTCTTAAATATGTGTAAAATACACATCTAGCCGACCAACTAGGGGAGGGGTTTGCCTAGGGAGCATTGGTACACATCTGCCACAAGCGCCTATATAGCAAACCATGAGCTCGTGACAACAGCATCATACAATCTTTATAAAACCAATCTTTCTTTCAAAATGTTTCTCTTAATGTGCTTTGAAGATTGGGAGTTTCATATGGGGCAATTACTCCATAGAGAATAACACATGGCACATGTTCAACAAAAAGAATATAATGGCAATACTTAAGGAATCTCCATAATCAAACGGAGCCCCTAAACCATATATGCCACATTGTAGCCAAGCATGCATGTGAAGGGGGAAGGAAAGACATTATAGAGAACAGATGGCACAAATCCAATATAGGCTAAGGAACCACAAGAGTTATTAACTGTGCTAACTCCACATACGGCCTATTTCAAAGTAATTGATGCAAAACAATCAAGAAATTCACTTTAACCTTCAATGCAAGTACTTTTCCAACACAGACTCATTAACTTAAGTCCCAAAGCAACTAATGAAATATGGTATAATCTACGTCGAAAACAACTTAAAAGGGTTCTAGTCATATTAATTCCAATTCAACCTAGAGTCAACCGAGAAAACGGATTAGCAAGCACCAAAAGACCTAAGGACTACTACATATAAAGATACTCAAATACTTGTTCAAATTAGAGACTCAACCTCCAAATGATTCAAATTATTCTTTAAATTGATATAAGGCAATTGGCATGCAAGAAGTTAAGGTTATACCCAAATCGATTTTAGACTCAACATTAATCAAACCTCAAGGCCATTCATTAAAACAAGGCAATCGAAGTCAGCACCTTAAGCTACAAAATTATTGAAATTCAATCCTTGCATCAGCCCAAACGATGGGCTTAAATCATTGTCTAACTTGACATCAATCAAACCTTGGAATTCTTATTCGAAACAATAGTAAATTAAGGCCAAGTTCAGATGTAACTATTTCACCATATGGCCTAAGAACTGACCCACAAATTAGGTGGACCCAAGGCTAAGTGAAACAAGAAAATATGGACACAAAATGGCAACGAAATGAGTACTAAAAAGGTCATGAAATCAACATTGTGGATCTCAAAATTGCTCAACCTAAAGAAGGGGCCTTATGGATTGAACATTTTTCAAAAACAATATTGAACATGACATTGATCGAGCCTTGAAATTTCTTGCCAAAAATCAGAAATAGAAGCACAAATTCAGTTGAAAACATTTTTCCATATTACCCAAGAGTTAACCCTTAAATTCTCCCAATGTCAATCAAGAATCAATCAAGAAGATGCATCAACTAAACCAACTTAAGGACCAACCAATGCAAGCTATGTAGCTAAGCTCAAAGGAGTGCAGCCAAGGAGCAACACCAAGCCTAAATCAAGCAACAATTAGCCTCTAAATAAAGGAGAGATGCAGCTGAATGTAACAGCAATCTCGAGCCATAAGAACAGTGACATATCAAGCAGCCACTAAGCACCAAATGAAGTAAAATAACAGCCAAATGAAACAGAGACATATAGCAGTGAAATCAGCGCCATTAAATCAATAAACTGAAGAAAATGACAGGAAGGGTAGGAGAAGCAATCGAAGGAGATGATATACTGATCCTAAGCTATTGTTCACGAGGTTTTGATGGCCAAAGTTGCAGCGAATGACATCGTTAGATGAAGAACAAGCTGCTGCGGAGGTGCTGGATGAAGCGGGACTGAATAGAGCGGCAACAACCGGGTTGAACAGAATAGTTGCAGGTTCAAACTCAGGTCGAGCTGAGGTATGAACAGAGGTGAGCAGCTGAATGGAGCAGGGGCCGAGCTTGAGAAGGTCGAACTGATGAGAGCGAGCTGCAGTACGAGCAGTGGAAGGAGCTGCTGAGCTGGACAAAGGAGGCTGAACTGAGGAACGACAGCACTGGGCAGCTAATGCTTAACAGAGGCGAGCATCGGGGGAGGTCGAACTGTAGCAAACAGCGGCAGCAACAGACAAACAGTATCAAGCGACAACGGCCAGCAGCAGCGCACAATTGTAAAACAGTAGAATGGAGGGAGCTGGGCTTGGAATGCTGACCAGAAGAGCTGAGGAAAAGAGTTCGATCAGCAGCAGCAAGTCGGGCTGCAGAGGAGTGGCCATCTGAAGGACGACCGACAGCAACCTCGAGCCAAAGATAAGCTGCTGGACAGTAGAAGTGGATGAGGAGGCAGAAACTGCCGGACAGAGAAGCAGTATAGAACAGCAGAGAAGAACAGCTGAACGGCGGAGGAAGAGTGGGTGAGGCGCTGGACTGGTGTTGACAGAATTGCAGCAGCAGCACGAGCAGAGCAATGAATGAAAGAGAGGTCGATGTGCAACAAGCCGACAACAGCTGCCGAGGAACAATCGGAGAGGACGATTAGCCTTCCTCCCTTTGTTTCTGTTCAACCTCCCCCGGGAATACAAGCTCACAGCCTCTCTCTTCTCCCAGGAAACCTTCTAGCAATTCCCAAACCCTACTATTGCTATTTATAGCTTCTTTTTTCTTTTCCTTTCTTTCTCCAATTGAATCATTTTTCCGACCAAATTCATTAAGTTTTAAGTTTTAAGTTTTAAGTTTTACAAGAAGTGAAATTCATAAAATGTTCATTGAGTTCATAGAATTCGTCTTTTCAATGCAAACTTCCGTATCAATATATCAAAGTTAGAATAGTCATACTTTTACCTTAAAATTGGATTATCTTTTAAGTAGTCTTTTTTTAAGATATTTTTTTCTTTAATTTACTTTGATTTAAAAATTTAAAAATATCAACTCACTTAAAATAGATATTCTTATAAATAATTATGAGTTTCTTTTAAACATATCCAAATTCAATTACTGTTTAAACTTGTGTAGATTATGTTCAAAAAATTACATTTAACTCTCTAAGATAAATTGTGAGACCCAAAAGATGTTGAATCAAAACTAACTTGATGATCTTTGTAATGCATTTAAATTTATATCTTTCTAATCAAGTTAACTTGGTTAATTTCATGGAATTAACTTAACTCATGCTTGTTGAGTTGTTATCTAAGTCCTGAGCTTTTTACAGAGCAAAAATTATACGTCTGTAGTGATAAATTTTAAGAACCCCTAAAGCTCATATTTTTACTGTTATTTTCAGTATTAATATAAAGCCATTTGGGAATACAACAAAAATGAAAATGAATAAAAATAATTGCTATTTGGGGTTAGACATGGTCTTGATTCAAGTTTTGATTTACCATTTTATAGATCAGTCACGATCAAATATATAGTAGTTTCACAGATTTTATTCTATGGAAATATCATAATTTCACTCAGTACAGAATTGTGTAAATCCAGGAAACGAGACGGTAAAATTGCATTGTCTCGTATGTGACCCTACGGCGTTGTGACAAAGCCCTCCAACGGCCTCCTTGCCTCCTGTACCGCGGAAAGGTGCAGCTGAAAAACTTACCAGATTGTTTCTTTGATTCTTTTATGGGCTAAATTACATATATATAATATAAAATATTTTACTAATATAATATTTTAATATAAAATATTTAAATTATAAATTTATACTAAATTTACATTTAGATATATTATAATTTAATATATTTCATAAAATTTTAACTAAAATAATTAATTTTTAATAATTTTGATTGATTGTATATCACTTTTACTACTTATTTAAAATGAGTGAATATAGTTGATGAGACCCACTCCTCCACTCTCTCTCAGTATGCTATTCACTTTCTTTGTCTTCCTCTCCACGTTGCCCTTTCCTCACACAAGTCTCTCTCTCAATGCACTTTCCTTTCTTTTTCTATATGGAGTCACCGCTTCCCATGAAAAAGTATACCGCCACCGAGATGGCCCACCAGGTCCCGGAGGAGTGACTTTTTCTCTTGGATGGTAGTGACTAGAGGAGGAGTAGAGTCAACGCCGGAGGTGGGAGGAGTAGTCACTGGGTCTTGGAAGTCAGGACCCTTCGTCTCTCGGGCGAATCGTCATTGACAAGCGGCACGATTTCCTTCTTTAGAACCATCTTGGTTTTGTTTTTTGGCTAAAGAAGAGCAGAGGACAAGTCAAACACAAATTTACATTTACTTCATTTTTTTTCGGTATCCGTCAATTCCTTCTTATCTCCCTGCTTTTGGGTATCTTTTTTTTTTCCAGAAACAATTGTTCTGAATAAAGATCAATGGGGGGAGTTTATCAAAGAGGAAAAAAAATCTCATATTGGCTTTTTTCCTTTAACCGGAAAAGGTCAAAACTCTGGGATGTTTCGTATCCTTTCTTCATCCTCGATGATGAGAATCGAGAGTAGAATAGAACGAGTTCATCAATGGAAAGAAGAGGGAAAAAAGACGGGAAAAAAACAGTAACAGAGTCCGTTTACACAAAAAATGGAGCAAACAGAGAGAGAGAGAGAGGAAAAGGGAAAAAAATAAAGTAGTGGGTCCGCTAGTGGAATTCATTCAGTTGAAATAACAACTCATCTCATAAAAATGTTTCACGTAAACTTTATATGTTATTAAAAATTAATAATATTAATAAGAATTGAGAGAGTATATTAAAATATAATATATTTAAAAGAATATATAATATAAAATTATATTTTAATTTTTTTATATCATTATATTATATAAAATTATATTTTAATTTTTTTTAATAAAATATTTAATTTACCCTCTTTTATGGATTCATTCTTTGTTCTCCGGTCTTCACTCTTCTGGTTTTTGGTTTGAGGTGAAAAATGTCTAAATAAATTTGAAATCGAGCAAACATCAAAGATAGTGTTTAGCTTTTAACTTTTGCATTTTATTTGTATTGAATATAGAGATGATAGTGATTTTCTTCATTAAAATGTTTGAAATTGAATAAACGCGCGAAGCTGGTGTTTGATCTTATTTGATTTGTGACATATAGGAGGCAGATCTGATTGGAATGTTCTCAAAGTAAATGTTAAAAAAATGAATAAGATTTTCAAATAATTGTCCGATAAATAGTCCCACTATACCGTCCATGCGAGATCTTTTGGTCAAGCCAGCATGATAACTGTACATTCAGCAAAAAAAATAATGACCGTATCAGAAGTCTCAATATTTTGAAGAGAAGTTTAAAAACTACATAATAATTTAAACTATTTCTTAAGTTCATAACATTATAAGAAATTTTCACTAAACCACATAGAGATTTCCCCTTTCATCATGCCTAGTCTACAATATCTCTTCATTTTTCTTTGGTTCAAACTTGCAGCTCATTCAAGCTAGACTTTCGATATAGTACCCAAATACAACTTAGTTCCCAAGGCAAGGCAACCTTGGTCCCTCTCTCAATGATCGATCCTCTTTCCATAAGTCCAACGCACTATTAGAACTTGGTGGTCATGTCCAACCTATCTTACCTTATAAGACCATCTCCAATCAGAACTTGGTGGTCATGTCCAACCTATCTTACCTTATAAGACCATCTCCAATCAGAACTTGGTGGTCTTGTCCAACACTATCTTATCTATAAGACCATCTCCAATCATCAGGGTCAGCACCCCCATCGGCATAATCAAAATCATCTTTATTAATATGAAACCCTTTCTCATCTTCAAATTTAGGATCCACACCTTCACCCGATGAGTTGTCGCTTGCAGTCCCTTCATCATCTTCATCTTTTTCCTCATCTTCTTCACTGTTTGTTTCTTCACTCTCAAGTTCCTCATCATTTGATGTCTCATCCGGATAATCATTTAAAGGATTATTCTCAGCTGCCAAATACAAACAAAGCAGCTGCATAAGTAAGCAATTTAAAATGACCACAATGAAATGAGAAAGGAAGAGACTATAATACCATTAGAATCATCAGTTTCATATTCTGAATCAGGCCCATCACAGAAATCATCTGCATCATCAACTTGTACCCTAAAACAAAGCATGTATATGCAGATATTCAAAATATTACCCTTTTCACAAATGATGAAAAAGTGACTCCAATAGCACTTACAAGGGCAAGCCACTCAAAGAATCTTCCTGAGTCATCTCCACACCGTCTTGCATGACATAGTAGTCATACACATAATCATATGTCACTCCTATCATAATAAGTGCATAGATGCCCAACCAGACACAGAAGATGAATCCACTCATTTTATATGCATGGGCATCAATAAGATCTAAATAGCAGAGACATTAGAAGATACAATTTCTATTAATTGATAACCTTGTTTAGAAGACTGTGCATCCATATCCAATTCAATCTCAGCTGCAGCATCAGGAATGAACTCCCTCAACAAAGGCAGGTAACTACACAACATCCTCTGATCCTCCAAACTTACAATTCTGCATTTAAATTGTGAGGCAAACTTTTAGTTGGGCACTCAGATGAAGAGGAGACATGGTGAAGTACCAAAGACATGCCCTTTTTCTGAGACTTGCCCAGATTTTTCCTCCTCATCAATGCGCACAACATCATAGAAATGATACATATCATGAAGACTTTTATCATTCATCAGGTTGTTCCCCCGTCTACTCCTCCATATTTGTTCAAATCGAGCATTTTTTGCAAAAATCTACAGTAGAGGAACAAAGCTTGATTAGCTATTTATTGAGGTAAAAGACTATCTAAATCATCACCAGCTGAAGCCACCTCTTTTGTCTCTCTTGCTTTAGAAAATAGATCCTCTTGAATCTGCATTTTGTAAATGCAGAAGTATAAGAATAAAGAAGACATATAAATTTTGAACCAATTGAAGGCATGCGAAAGAGACAGTAGAAGAAAGGAAGGAATACTCACATTCTTCCTCTTACACGTGCGTCTTCTTTCTTCATTCTTTGTTCTAGATTCTGACCCTTCAGAACACTGTGGCTGTTTCAAAAGCAGTACTGCATTAATCATTTGTAGACACTTTCTTTGTCCAGAAAATATGCACATTGATTACCAATTTAATACATTCTATATATAAATATCACAGAACATGGGTACAAACCATTAATGATTGCAAGAGCTCAAACGTTGCTTCTGAGCTATCTCTTGTGTCAACATGTTTGACTAGGACCTTTCTAGTCCGTAGTTCCTCTGCTGCAACTACAAAATTATGATACAATACAGCTGAGCAGGAAGGAAATTGGTTATATTTGCAGAATGACAGATGGGAATCCATGAGTAATCAAAAGACTCACAAGATGACACCTCATAGTGCAATTTAAGGACATGTAACAGAATTATTCAGCACATACCTATTTTCTAAATCAGTCAAAGATGGTGAATCAAATCATCAGTAGTCAGCAAAACATAGGATTCTAATTCAAGTGGTATTAACGACTCCAAATATCAATCGTTTCAGTCACCTCTAGAGCATTTCAGACGAAAAACTGAGAGAGCATCGTCAGACATTCACTCTGTGCACTTTCTTTCATTAATAACAAAGAGAAGTAAAGATGACTAACTGCAGTTGAATTACCTTTTCCAGATGAATGACTGATAGATAGGTTCTCAAGGTCCAAAAGTGAGCGCTTGAGTGGCCTCTCGTTGATTTCAAGCCCTGCAAGTAGCTCAAACAGAAGTATAGATGTCACCAGAAAGAACAGCCACCATTGATTTACCTCACGGCAACTGTATCAACGACAAAAAAAGTAAGATGAAGTACTGGCAACAACGCTTCAAATATAGAGAAACTAAACCATCCTCGAGACAAATTGAGTTCACATTTCTATGGAAGTAAAAATTGGGACAAGGAAGTCGACATCCTTGCAAAGGTGAGGGAAAACTCACAAAATGCATCCAATAGAGAGTGGAAAGCCTTCCGCTTCACCCTGACGACCACCGGCTTGCTGTCCTCTTTGGAACCTGAAGAGCCATCCTTGGCAGTCTCCATAGATTTAACCAACTAACTGCTAGTGAAATTCTGATTGTCGAATGGGTTCAGCCTTCTAATTTTCAGGAGTCCACGATAAAAACAGAGAATTAGAAACAGAAGATAGTTCCGAATATGAGAGAGGAATTAAGCATGAAGTCCAAAATGAGATTGAAGGTCGCAACGTGCATGGTGGGTCACGAATGGATTGGACGGCTTTCCGGTAGATCAACGGAGTTGGTATAGTCAACCAGAGGAGAATGGCGACCGGGGAGAACGGCAAAAGAAGCTTTATTGGGTTTCTCTTCTGAAGAAGGTCACCACTCGAGCGCTAACCTCCTAACCTTCTCCAATCAATCACGAGAGAGAGAGAGAGAGAGAGAGAGAGAGAGCTTCAAATTCTACCTTCCTGTTCCTCTTCTTCAGTAACTCTTCTCTCTAACTTAACTCTAGAGTTGGCACCTTTCTGGCAGAGCCGGGAGGTGAACGATGGCAAAAATAGTGACTAAATACAGGAAACGATCAAGAGTCTCTCGCTCACGACGAAAGAGAGATGAGATGAGGGTGGCGACAACAGGCCATTAGGTCACAGTACTACGGCGGGTGGTTGGTAAAGAGCAAGTCTCTAGACTTCCAGAAATTCCTTCGTTCAATGCTCTTCCAAAATCAGGCGCGCTCTATGTTGGAGCCCAAAACCTCTCCCTATCAAATATTGGGCTAAGCCCACAAACCTCTGATCCAAAATTTCGGCCTGAAATGTTCTGGACAGAAGTACATTTGCTCTAAATCATTCTTCGCCATCCTATTCTCTCTGCATGATTTCTCTCTCGTTATCCCCTGCTCCATAAGTACCAAACATTGGATTTAATCCGTTGATATGGTCCAACAATATATCGATAACTGTATATCTATGATGTCCTATTAATTGGCCCGATTAAATGATCTAATTAAGTAAAATGATTTTAATAGATAATTCATAAAGTATAGGAACTAATATAAAGATACCCAAAAGTAATTTTTAATTCTATGATAGGTTAAATTGAAAATTAATAAAATTTCAAGTACTTATGTGCAATTAAGGGTTATATTCCCTGAATCACATGCTATATATATTCGTTCCAACTCTCATTATTCATATGATATTCACAAAACTTTTATAGTCACATGATGACTCAGAAGAACCAAGCCTCACCCAAATATTTCTAAACAAACTCTTAACCAACAACTCTAATGAAGGTTGCAATTGTATGATTTGCAACAGCTTGGCTAACATTGTTTTAATTGTACCAGGTGGACCATAGAGCAGTATGGATGTGTTGAAATTGCAACATATTGAAGTCAAGAGATGCTCAAAATGGAAAGAGGAGCTAACGAGAGCAAGAAAATGGAAATGTACATGATAGATAAGTAGTTGAAGTGCATAATGATTATCAAATATATTTCATCTGCACAATAAAAGGGAAATTTTTTTTCAAGAAAAGAAGTTCTTAGAAGCTTATAAAAAGAAAGGAAAAGCACCAAATTAAGATTAGTTGGTGTTAATATATTTTTTTGCAGATATCAATTTCCAATTTTGTTCCTTTCAAATAATACATTGGGAAATTTCCTTTGTTATAGTTTCCTAATCCATAGGAACCATTTAGGAAACATTATAAGTTGCCAATATTATAAAGGTTGTGGCTTGTATTATTTTAGATAAATACATAGAGAGATTATATTCTCTTTGGTTCTTTGAAGGACTTATCAAACTTAATGGAGTTTGTCCATGTTGTTCATCCCCAACTTATTGCCGATCAACCCTTCCATAGTTGGTCGTGATATCTTCATTATACCAAGATCTTTATCTCTATATAGGTAGTAGGTCATGGTTCCATCGAGTCTACCGTCAAACATGACCTTTGTGGAAAATTTTAAAATAACATAAAGATAGTGTAAAGATAATATAAATACGTGGTGGCAATGTGAACAAACCTACAGGAGTAGAAAATTTATTATTCTCACTGATTTAGAGAATTATACTAAATAATTCACCTATTTATAGGTTCAAAATAGTAATGAAACATGGAAATAAATAGTGCTAAAATATTACAAGAATATCTAAATCAAATTTAGAATATTTTGATAATCTTAACTACCTAATTTATTGATATCAAAAATCGAATTTCCTAATAATGATAAAATTGAATATCTAACACTCCCCCTCAAAACAAGCATATAGCAATGTGAAATACTTGTCTTGCACAATAAAATATCACGTTAGCTTTGAGTATATGATCAAGATTGATGATAATAACAAAACTTCTTGACTCGATAATACCAGGAAAATCAACTTGAGCATCTTTGGCTTCAGTGGTTAAAAAATCAATATCAACTTGTGCCTTCTTGCCTTCAGACGTCTAATCAACTAGCTTGAGTATTCTTTTTTTTGACTTCAGAGGCCGTAGAGGATAAACCAGTGTCTTCATTGCTACATCATCAATTTGCTCGATCGTGCTACTCTGTTAGCATCTTCTGCACAATGGACATCTAAGGATCAACCTACTCTGATACCATGTAAAATTTTAAAATAACATAAAGAAAGTGTAAAGATAATATAAATACATTGTGGCAATGTGACCAAACCCACAGGAGTAGAAGATTTATTACTTTGGTAACCATATTAAAGTAAGGTCTCATCACGAGTTGGCAAGATTCTTGTCATTCTTGGTATTGAGTCTTATCATAGGTTGGCAAGGATCGCATTACCTTGAAATATCCATGGCCTTACCAACTTCAATGGCTGAATGATAGTGGCAACATCAAGGTAACAAGGCAAGTACTAGTGCCTTTTTCACTTGGCAAGTATGAGGATAGGGTACTTTGTGATGTTGTTCCTATCCAAGCATGCCATGTTCTATTAGGAAGGGCATGGTAGTTTGATAGAAGGGTTTTACACATGATGGCTTCACCCATAGATACTCTTTTGTTTTCAAGAGACTACCCTTATCTTTTATGTCATTGACTTCAAAGCAAGTTCTTGAAGATCAATTGACATTGAAAAGAGCAAGTGAAAAGAAAGCAAAGTAAAAGTATGAAATTGAGGGAAAAGAAACCGAGTGGAGAGAAAAAGAAAGAGAGATCAAGAGAGTTTCAGCCATCATGAAAGTAAGAGATGAAAATTTCAGTATTATGACTAAGAAAAGTGAAACTAAGAGAGCATTATATTCCTTTCAACCTCTTATAGTACTCTTGTACAATGAGGTTCTTTCTAATACTAATGATCTGGCCTATTCTTTGTTGAGCAGTGTTGTTTCATTTTTGTAGGAGTTTGAGGTTGTGTTTCCCAAAGAGTTGCCTAACAGCTCACCTCAAATTTAGGGAATTGAGCATCGAATTGACTTCATAACCAACATAGCAATCCCAAACCAACCTGCTTATAGGAGTAACCATAAGGAGACCAAGGAACTTTAAAGGCAAATGGGTGAGTTATTGGAGAAAGGGTATGTTATGAAAGCATGAGTTCACTTGTAGTTCTATTGTTGCTAGTGCCTAAGAAGAATGAGATTTGGAGTATGTGTGTTGATTGGCAAGCCATCAACAACTTTACAGAAAAATATCATCACGAATTCCTAGACTAGATGATGATGTGAACCTTGCCAACCCATGATAAAACCCAATACCAAATATGATAAAAATATCACCAACTTGTGATAAGACCCTAAACCAAACGTTGCCCGAAGAATTAGTTTTGAAAGAGCAAACTTTGACTCATTCCTAACAAGGCAAGAACCTAAGTTACGGAATGAGGAATGAAGATGCCACACAAAAAATCCCACAAACTGGAGAATTGAAGTAATAAGTCAAGTTGTAGAATGCCACAAGATAACTTGATAAGTTCTAACCTTTTCTCAATAACCAAGAAGAGTAATATATATTCTCACAAAAAGTAATTAAAAGTCTAAACTTGCTTATATGAACGTCTCAAGGGTATTTATAGTGTCAACATAATGAGATATACTAAATAAATCATAAAAATATTATGAAAATGTTTTAAGATATTATAAAGACATTATAAGATATCTGAAAGTATTCTAAAGTTAAAATATCTAAATACATATTTAAGGAAACTAACTAAATCTTTCAATATTTTAGTAAATCCTTAAATAGTTCATAGCAACGAGCAAGCTTCTAGAACAAGATCTCTTGGGCATGAATCAAAATGACTTTACTTTGCAACTCACACAAACTTCCCTTAAATGACTTCAACTATGCTCTTATATAGGCTCTTGCACCAACTCATTGAGTGCCTCTTTGAACTTCTTTGCTTATGCCCTCATAATTGGTCCAACAGGAACTTGAATAGGATCCTTCGAAGTTGGTCTGCATTCTTCATCAATTTATATGCCAAATGAATTGCATGGTTCTTGTATTTTTAGTCAGATTGATTGTAAGGGTGGATATCATCAAATTATAATGAAAGAAGGGGACAAATAGAAAACTATATTCAAAACAAAATATGGTTCATATGAATGGTTTGTTATGCCTTTTGGATTAATTAACATACCTAGTACTTTTATTAGGCTTTTGAACCATATTTTGCATGCTTAGATAGGTCATTTTGTGGTTGTCTACTTCAATGATATCCTAATTTATAGCAAGAACTTGGATGACCATATTGAGCACTTGAATCATGTTTTAGATGTTGTAAGGAAAGAAAAGTTGTTTGCTACTATCAAAAAGTGTACATTTTGCAAGGATACAAGTTGATGAGGAAAATGTGAAGGCTATCCAAGATTGGCTAACACCCACAATCATAACATAGGTGAGAAGTTTCCATGGTTTGACAACTTTTTATTGGAGCTTTGTTATGAGTTTTAGCACCCTTACCATACTTTGATTGAGGTAATAAAGAAGAATGCTCCTTTTAAAGTGGAAATGGGTGCAAGAAAAAGCATTTAAATTGGTCAAGTTTCTTTTTCTACAGGCCGAGCAACTCTAGTTGGCCTTGGGCTTAAAAAAAGAAGACAAAAGGCTCCTTAGTTTTGGTCTTCGGTCTCTCAAGCCAAATATCTATTAATAAAAATGCTAATAACTTCTTGTAATCTCTTCATCCTTTCTCTTGTCATTAGGCCTTCTTCATCCTAGATCAAATCTTTTTCTAGTTGGCCCAGATCTTTTGTGTCAAAGCCTCCTTTGTCCTCATCAAAGGGTCATTTTGGTGTAGCTAAGACATTTGATGTGTTACATGATCATTTCTTTTGGCCACATATGAAACGGGTTGCTAAAAGGATTTGCAACAAGTGCATTGCATGTAGACAACCTAAGTCTAGGTTGCAACCATATGGAGTATGTACATCTCTTCTTGTTCTTAGTGAGCCTTTATCTTGGACTTCAGTCTCTCGGGTTAGATATCCATTAGTAAGGTTGCCAATAGCTTCTTGCTATCTCTTTATCCTTCCTCTTGTGATCGGGCCTCCTTTGTCCAAGATCAGGTCCTTCTCTAGTTGAGTTAGACCTTTCATGTCAAAGCCTTCTTTGTCCTCATCATGAAGGTATAGCTCAACATAGAAATGCAAACTAAACAATATGAAAAAGAAGCCAATAAAGGTTGCAAGCAAGTGGTGTTTGAGCTAGGAGATTAGGTACGGTTACACATGAGAAAGGAATGCTTCCCTAAGAAAAGGTGGTCAAAACTACTTCCAATTGGTGATGGATCATTTCAACTATTGCAGCACATCAATGATAATGCCCACAAGGTGGACTTAGCATGTGAATATGGAGTTAGTCCAACATTTAATGTTTTTTATTTATCCCCATTTGATGTAGATGACAATTTGAGGACAAATCCTTCAAAAGATGGGGAGAATAATGCAAAATGCAAACCACCCTTGAAGGATACTATTCAAGTAGTTCCTGTTGGATTAATTATAATGGCATGACCAAAGAAGTTCAAGGAAGCACTTAACGAGCTAATTCAAGAACTTATGGAACAAGAGTATTCCTTGAAGTCCATTAAAAGAAGTTTGCGTGAGTAGCAGAACAATGTCATTTGGTGATGTGGAATGCAAACCAACTTTGAAGGATCCTATTTGAGTTCTTGTTGGACCAATTATGAGGGCACGAGCAAAAAAGTTCAACGAGACACTCAGTTTGTGCCATTTTGATTCAAGTGCAATACATGTTTTAGAAGCTTGTGGGTAGCAATGACTATTTGAGCATTTACTCAAATCTAGAAAGGTTTAGTTACTTTCTTTAAATATATCTCTAGATATCTTAAGATATTTTTAGAATATATTCAAAATATCTTTAGGATTTGTTTAATTTATTTGATTTTTTTTTTATCATGTTAACACTATAAATTCCTTGAGACATTCATATCAGCAAGTTTAGACATTAAATTTACTCTTTGGGAGAATATGTTGCTAGTCTTGTCATCATCCAATTTGTGGGTCTTGGTGTGGAATCCTTCTTCATTCCATAACTTTAAGTAATCAAACTACACTATAAAGATCGAGTAAATTAAAAGTAACCGTAAATTTATGAATTGATTTAAGAGATTATTAAAATTTATTATCTCCTAATTCAGTTGAAGTTTGATTTTAAATATATCTCCTAGGTGATTCCACATGAAGATATATCATTGTACCTTACAAGTTTACATTAGGAATGGAAATGAAATTGAGATATATTTTTTATTGTCTAATTTTAAGTTAAAGTTCATGATTCTATTATTTAGACAACCAACAACTACCTCATAAATCAACTTCAAAAAAGAAGACATAATTATTGATTTGTAGCACGTTGACTTACTTGAGCTAAGATTATTAGTTCTTGATGATCTTGAAATGAGTGGGTGTGAATTTCTTAAAAAGTAAGAATAAAGATTAAAATTCCATAAAGTTTATGAAATCAATGGCATCATTATGAGTTTTTGTACGGGTATTTTGAAATAATTGATATTAACATTCACTCCATTAAGAACTAAGTTCATTCAAACTATTCCTTAGAAATATTGAAACTAGTGTGGATTTTCAAGATAGGACATATTTATTCTTTGCAGTTAGATCATAAAGTTAAGATATAAGCCATTTTGTCATAATCATTTTCACAAACCATGTTTGAGTCTTACTTCACCTTCAAATAGTTGTTGAGGGAAAAATATAATGAAATATAAAGTTAAGATCAAGTTTGAAATCTAGTTAAGTTGCTTTTAGTTGAACTTGGCCTTTAAGGTTGAGGGATCTTTAGTAATACAATTAAACTTGAATTTTAGAGTTCTATCAATAGTTATTAGTAATGGTTATAACAACTCTTTCTCATTTATTGAAGTAGATGTATCAAGATTTGAAAACCATTCACATGAACTTAAAATCTATCGAGAAAATTTATGGTTTTAAGAGGGTGTTCATACTAAGATAATTACAAAAATTCTCTGTATATGTTATAGCCAAGATATATAAATTCCTTGAGGTAAAATTCTCATTCATGTCTATGAGATTCATTGTAAGATCTATATATGGAAGGGATAGTGAGAGTTCAAGTTGCTAGGAATTGGTGACTTGATTACCTAAAAAGATAAATTAATGTTCTTTCTCAATTCTCTACAACTGAGTCTTATGTAGAGTAGAGCCATAAAATTTACTGGCATAAATGTATTTGCATGAGTAGGCTTATGAAATTTTTAAGGTTTGTCTTGAAAACTTAATGCGAATATGAGAAAATTTTTTTATACATTTTGCACCTATTTGAAAGAGTATTTAGTTGGAATTTTCATAGAAAAATTAAGATATGAAAAAAATTATGGATGCACATGCAAAATTGTACTGTTATATTAATTTTGCATTATTAGTAGGAAAATTGCAACTGATATTACATCTCTTGTTATACAAATTTATCAATTAATAAAGTTGATTGATGAGGATTGAGTTTATAGCTCAATTGGGGGATTGATTATTTTACTATAATTGACCAACTTTAGATGGTGATGAACATATGAATGTAGGTCATACAATTATCTTGTTTACCTTAAACTAAATAATTTGTTTGTTGTGGAGCAGTAACACATGCACTTTCTAGTTGTTGAGATATAGTAAATCCAATGAAGTTTTCTACGACCACATAATAGTGATGTTCTTATGGAAAAATAACAAAAGTGAAGTGTAACAATAAGATCAATCCAAAGTATCTAGATACTAAAGTTGCATATAATCAGTAATGGGTCGATTTTAATCAATCACATGATTAAAGATTTATTGACATTATAGTTAAGGTATCATGTAAATCGATTATGGTTATTGATTCATTAAAAGTTGACTTCATTTTTGTACATAATGAATAAGATAATTATGATATTATTTATTCATCTTTGTATATGCATAAAGGATTGATTCCTTGGGATGATAAAATTGAACCCATTTAACTCTAATTTAGTCATTAAAATACTTATTTTGAGAGTGTTATGCATCGTGGCACATGAATGAGAAGTACCTACTATTAAGGTATTATTGCAATGGCTCATATTATAGCATTTTTTTGGAATAAGCGGGGGAATTTCATATTTAGAAGGAATATCAACATTAACGAAGTAAAAATTACTATTCATTCAATTGTGCCTTGAGGCCAAGTGGAAATATGTGAAAATATATTTTAAAATCTCCTTAACTGTTGGATCTCATATTACAATTTTTGGATTAATTTCTGAATTAAATTTAGAGTGCTATATTCAATTACTTGGTGGATATCAATTATATTATTTTAATGGAATGATATGCATGAAAAATATTATTATAAGAGATCCTTAACTCCACCTATATAAATGGTCTATGTCACAATCTTGACATTCTATACAATAAGGTTAGAAGCTAGAAGATCCTTTGGGTCTTACGTTTGCTATTTTAAGTATCGTGACAGGTCGAGGAAAAGGTGGGGACTCCAATTAAGTAACCTACATGCCTTCAACAATGAAATAAAGATATACTTTCGATTTGGTAATCTTTTAACAATTTTAACATATGACCTGGTAATTCCCTATTTTAAATCACTAATAACAGTAAACAAAGTTACAAAGGACTATACAAATCCCACATTTGTCAAAACATATTATTCCTGAGTTGGATGACATAACTAAACCACTCCCGTTTGTGGGGCCACTCGTCACCCTAAGTCACACTTCATGTTATCATTTACTTGCTTACCTTTTTTTTTAGCCGAGTAAATTACACAATTGATACAAAATATTTTGTTAATATAACATTTTAGTACAAAATTTTTAAAATGTAACTTCGTAATATATTATCTTTCAAATATATTACACTTTAGTACATTACGTTAATTTTTTACTAACGCCATCAATTTTTTATGACACAGACGACCTACGTGGTGCTAATTGATTACATGGTTTCATGTTTGAAATATGTGAATTACCACATGACACATAGCAAGACCCACTATCTATTTCTTCCTCTCTCTCGCTCGCACGCTCGCTCTCTCTCTCTCGCTCAACTCTCTCTCCCTCTCTCTCTCACGCTCTCTCTCTCGCACACGCACGCTCTCTCTCTCGCACACGCACGCTCTCTCCTCCTCTCTTGCTCGCACGCTCTCTCCCCCTCTCTCTCGCTCACACGCTCTTTCTATCTCTTTCTTTTTCTTGCTCTCTCTCCCTCTCTTTCGTTCACACGCTCTCACTCTTTCTCTCTCTCACACTCTCTTCCTCTATCTCTCAACCTATATTCAATTAAAAAAATTTTACCGTTTAATAATATTTAATTTTTTCTAACTACCTTTTATTTATAATTTTTTTTTCTTTTTTACAAAATGATGATAATATAACATAATAGTGTATTAAAAGATAACAAACATGTAATTTGATCTCAAGATTGATTTTCAAAAAAAAATTTATAATAAAAATTAACTCAAAAGAAGCTAACAATTGATAATAAAATAGTAAAATTAATACCAAATATTTTTTTGATTTTTCTCACATTAAAATTTTGTGACAATTAATTGAATCTTCTCACTATTCTCTTCTTACCTAATTTTAATTCCCCCCAAAATCGTGAAACCCCTCACATAAAAACACAAAGCTCTCTTCTCATTTCCTTATCTTAATGAAAAAGTATACTTTTGTTTGGTCAATTAAAAAAAGTAAATTTTAGTTAAAAAAATTGTTGAAAAAGAAGAAGGGGAAGAGAGTTTTGTATTTTTATGTGAGGGGCTTTATAATTTGGGAGAAGAATTAAAATTAGATGATAAGAGAAGAGCGAGAATGTTCAATTAATTATCATAAAGTTTTAATACGAAAGATATCAAAAAAATATTTAGTACTAATTTTACTATATTATTACCAATTTTTAGATTATTTTGAGTTATTTTTTATTATAATATTTTTTTGAAGATTAATCTTAAAATTGAATTATGTATCTATTATCTTTTATTATACTACTATATTATATTATCATATATAATAAAAAAGAAAAAATAATAAATAAAAGGTAGTTAGAAAAAAATTAGATATCATTAAAAGGTAAAAAAAATTTAATTGAATCTAAGTTGAGAGATAGAGTGAGAGAGAGAGTGAGAGAGCATGTGAGGAAGAGAGAAAGGGAGAGTGCAAGTGAGAGTGAGAGGGGGAAAGGTGTGGAGAGAGAAAAGAAGAAAGAGATATTAGGTCCTCTATGCTACGTGACAATCCACATATTTTAAATATGAAGTCACGTCATCAAAGAGTAAACCATTCATATTATCAAAAGTTGACGGTGTTAGTAAAAAACTAATTGAATGTATTAAAGTGTAACATATTTAAAAAAATATATATCATAAAATTATATTTTAAAAATTTTATAGTGCAAGTGAGAGAGAGAGAGAGGGAGGGAGATAGAGCCGAGAGAGAGAGGTGTGGAGAGAGAGATATTAGGTCCTCTATGCTACGTGACAATCCACATATTTCAAATATGAAGTCACGTCATCAAAGAGTAAACCATTCATATTATTAAAAGTTGACAGTATTAGTAAAAAACTAATTGAATGTATTAAAGTGTAACATATTTAAAAAATATATATCATAAAATTATATTTTAAAAATTTTATACTAAAATATTATATTAACAAAATTTTTATATCAACCGTGTAATTTCCTAGGCCAGCCTGTCCCGATTTTCTACTTTCTAGGGAAGCACAAGTTCTTATCCCCATAACTCACCTATCTTTTACCTTTCTCGTCTCTTCCAGGATATTTTACTTTTTCCATGTAGGGACGCAGTTTTCGCATTACTAAAAAAAATTATTAAATTACAATAATGACAATAAAATATTCTCGATTTATCTAGGATTACTGTATTCAATATAAACATAGAAGGAAAAAAAGTAACATAATTGTAATCCAACTATAAAAAATATACTCCGAATGTAATAATCTAAGACTAAATTCACATTATATCATAATAACTTTACTACTAAATATAGCAACTATAAAATAGATCCTTTCAAGCGTTAACAGATCCACATAAATCAAACGCAACACTTCAAACATATTAACATAAGCCACCTTATGCACCTCACCGTAAATATATCATAACTCGTACCAATCGGAGCACCCAAAACTACGAGGCTACTTGGGTCAAGCAGAAGTTTGAGAAGAAAAGGGAGATGGGATCCGTATCTTAGTGTGATCCGAATAGATCACCAAACCCCATAATCATTCACAAATGTCCACAGACCCCATGGCTAAGGCCATCAAATAAAGTAAATATAACAATAAATTAGTGAAAGGGAAAAAAAACAAAAAAAAAGCCACCTTTTCAACTAAGAGCCACATCAGTACTGGTATGACAGGAAAACAACGGGACGGAGATATAAAAAGGAAAACCTGTAGGTGATATATAAGGTTTTGCCACCTAAGTACCATCCTCCCATTTCCAAGGAGATCTAGGCGTGAAGTCACGGTAATGCTGCTTGTTGAGAGCTCCTGCTAAGCTGCTGGTTGACTGGGAAACCAAAATCCTTCAACAGCCCCTACAAGTGACCGAAAGGAGATTCAAACTCTTAAACCAATTGAAAAAGAGTTCACCAGTTGCACTCACCCTCAACCTGTAGATCTGAAACAAAGAGATAATGAGTTCAATTCTTGTACAGGATTTGTTTAAGAAGAACTTGCCCGATATATCACATAATTTAGTGAAATTTCCCAAAATATCATGACATTTTGAAAAGAGCGAAAATTGTCATATGACTTGTGAAATGTTCCTAAGTTGGCATACTGCCATCAGTGTTTTTGACATTATGGGGAACACTTAACAAGTCATGTGACAATTTCTGCAATTTTTGAATTCATGATATTTTGGGGAATTTCGCCTAACCACGTGATATATCAGGAAATTTCCACTTTGTTTAATCCTATTTTTCTCCTCCTCAGACTATGGCCTCCCTCATAACGAAGTCCAAAGCAACTTTGAACTCTCTATTTCAGACCAAAATGGCCCTACAACAGTAACCTCTCCTCTCCTCTTCTCCCTCCTAACAGGACAATCTTGGACAAAGTGAATGTTGACAAATTATTGCTCAAATGTGGACTTTTCCCCTTTTCAAATCCCCATATTTCCTCTCTTCATTTTAAGGTTAGTTCTTTGAAATTCAAATTCATACATTCCTGAAACTGAAAAGGTGCAGTATCTTTATGGCATATGTTGGATTTACTGGTGGACGACCAAAGGCCATTAGGATACAAATCTTACATAAGGCTTCGAAAAATTGGATATTTACTCATAACTAATCTCATCACACAAACAACCAATCTATAAAATCAATGTCCAGAGAGAGGAATGAAAAAGCACATGGAGACATACCATTGCATCATTGATTGCATAAGCCACACAATAGTGCTCCTGTAAACAAGCAGGTTAAAGACGAGTTCAGATTTATGCCTGTCGACCCAGAAAATAGGTTGTACATTTGCAGCTGCTGACTTTATGATAATAAAATGCATATAATAGCCACAAATACCAATGTCTGTTTACTCACAAGAGTGCTGCAATACAGCAATCTGTCCCTTGACAAGTTATAATAGAATCCACAGACTTCAGTTAGGACCGTTGAAACAAAGTTACTAGGACCAGTTCAATCTGATTCAGTTCGGGCTACTGTATGTGAGAATAGAGCCTTCATCATGTGCTGATATTACTAGCATTGATGCATGAACTGTACATCAGACGGCAACAAAAATTTACTTGCCTGCATCATGTGCCACTCTTCAAATTCGTCAAATATTTCAAGGCGTTCAATCCTGAGAATGATAACATCACAGGTGTCGATCGACTAAAACAAAATGGTCATCTAAGAATACAGTATCATATTTCAGTTAAGGCGTGACAGTATATCACAATGAAACAGGGAGCACACTAAAAAACGAATTTATGAAAATTATAAAAGAAATGGAAAAGGTACATATGTTTTCGTCCAGTTTTTCAATATTCAACATTTAGAAATAATGGGATGCCTTTGAAGTGATTATTGCTTTTAATCCAGGATTTAAGTCTTAATTAGAATCCAGAAAAAAGTAAGATGGCAAAGGAAGCAATACCCACAGCCCTCTCCAGAGACAACTATCCACTAGATTATTGGTTCCCAAATGATTCCCATGTAAAAATGATTCCAGAAGGAGAAAAACATGGCCATTGAATGTTGAGAAAGATGGATACAGTGAGTGCAACTTCTGTTGCAGCTGTCAGCAAAATGCTCATATCTCGAATCAAAATTCGAGATGGATTATTAATGGAAATAATTCATCAATTGCTCATTTCCTTGATTAAGAAAGAGGTAAACTTCTGCTATACAGGGAGTAGAAGAGAAGATTCTCTATTACATCACATCAACAATCACAGAGGAGGAAATTCCAAAAGACTCTAGAGCATACTAGATATGCTCACATACTTCGTATGAAATCATGACATTATAAATGAATTTACATAAAAAGAAAATTGCAAATTATGTAAAATACTATAAAATAACAAATATTCGATCATAGCTAATTATTTCACAAAAAATATTATAACACTGACATAGACATATTTCTTCAATAAAAAGGATGGAAGGGTAAGAAACTGAAATAAATTGATAACAAAATTAAAAAAAAAGAGTAAGTAAAGAGTGAGCAGAGAAGTGAAAGGTAAAAGTGAAAGTTAAAGCAGCGTGTAGCTATTGCTAACTTTACTAACCCTAATTTAATGTTATTATAAATTGAGATATAAAAAACAAGGGTATATTTCAGAAATAAAAAAAGACACCAACTAAGCGCCCCAAACCCCACAACACCACCAACCCCAACCGCCCCCAAAACCAAAAAAAGAAACCCAAAATATAATATCAGAGCATATTACAGGCCAAACTATAGAACTTTCCAAATAGATTTTGGGCAGAATTAAACAACAAAGTCAACAAATGAATATCAATCTAAATATTTGTACACATACAGGTAGGACACACATACAATGAACAAACAGACCAATGCTTTTTAATGTGTTCCACCAGTCTCATAGTATTTTAAGTCTATACAAAAATGCCAAGCCTACATTAGATACAAGCTATTCATTTGAAATATACATAGGATTTTACATATTTTGGTTGGCGGGTGTGTTCCATTTCTGTCTTTAGTGTTTGACAGGTCATAAGTTACTCAGTTATTGTTCAATAATCTCAATGACTGTAAGTTGCAAAATATAACAAAAATTCCATATCTCACAGACAACAAACCTGCGTCGCTCTTTAGCTTCAATGAAACTGCTGTAAACTTTCAGCATGTCCCAAGCAGTGGCCCACTGAAATCCATTACATGCAATCAAAAGAAGACCATTATTTTAATATCAAATCAACATGCTATCTACTGGTAAATGTCAAATATTTAGATAAACATTAAACTTCAGCACAACCAACAAAGAAATGATCACAGTTTCCCATGAAAAAAAGTAAGAATCAAGGAATTATCAATTTTAATTCAAATTTTCGGGGGTGGCTGTAACTTCAATATCATAAAAAATTCTTGTGTAGAAAACAAATCGATCTGGCAGCCGAGATTGACAAATTCCAATCCTTGCATACTGCATCAAGTTTAGCTGTTTATTCTAGGCAAGAGTTTCCACCCATAGCACATAATTCTAGATGATCAGAGGAGATGTATAGATCTATCATTACCATGAAAAAGTAAAAGCATAATTAGCAGAAGGTTACAAAATTGTAGAAGCCATGCCATACATTTACCTGCCATCCCTGATCAAGAAAGAGTCTCTCCTTTGCAGATAAAGTTGGTGTAGCATGTATACCCAGGAGAGCACAGCCTCTACTCTGCGGTTAAAGAATATAGCTTGGATGTTTGACTTACATATCATGAAATTATTAAAGTGGACAATTATGATAACTTACTACCTAAAGAACTGTCCTTAAAAAAATGTTTCTAGGATCCATTTTTATCTTTTAAATACATTATCTTCCAGGAGAAAAAATGCAAATACACTATTTGAATAATCTAGTGTGATTTTTACTGGTTTCCTCGTTGAAAAAGATTGCCGTAATAAACTACTATTCCATTTCAAATCAATCTCCTGTCCAAGAATGACAGCTGACTTTTTTGTTGCAGTAGACTAGTAAAAAATGGCTTGGAAGCCACTGTGAGGGGAATCCTGGACTTCAATTGTAAAACAAAGGGTAGGAAAAGGAAGATGAAGATTAGTATCAGGAAGAGCAAAGAGAGCCAGAATGCATAAGGAACAGTTGATTGGAATTGAAAGCAATTGTGTTTCAGAGTACAATTGATAAATAATCACAATTACAATAACTGAAGATAATTATTTCTCAAGAATCACAGATCAATGGCCTCAAATTCCAACAACAGTTTCCGGTCGGTTTCCAGCATGATGAAATTCATGTTCTTAGTTTTAGTAATTGTCTACCTGGTTGATGGTATATGTTTAATTTACTAACAATTCAATCATATTTCCACACATTCTGTTGATTTTACACATGTCAAGGCGCACTTAACAGGTAAGAAAGATGTTTCTCATATTGTATCCATTGATAAGCCCACCACCTTCTATGATTAGTTGGAAGAACCAGCAGCTATCCTTTCTAAGGCAGCAACATTTCAATAAACTTTGCTACATTTAAACAATTACTGGACAGCTTTTCCCTTAAAATGTTGGGCAGGATAGGACAAGTAGACTGGTACAACAAGGACTTGATTTCGTTCCTTCACTTATGGTGCAAGAGTTACCCAAGAATAATGCTCATGAAGCTGGTCTTTGTAATTTTTTGGATTAATAATAAAAAAAATAGATTGTCCCTCTTCGTGCTACCCTATAACAAAGTCTATAAACAACCTGGCGCACCAGTGAGGTAAGAAAACTACTATAAACCTCTACTTAAAACTTTTTTTCTGTCAAAACCAGAAGATCCATACCCAATTCTCACATTATTCTCTAAGCCAGATGGGAAATGAAAAATAACGGGGACAGCAATGCACCTCCAAGTTCCTGATCATTTGTAACCCAAAAGCATCATCTGGATGGATCTGCAAAGGACCAATAAAAAGGTGAATAATAATTGTTTACATAGGAAGATGAGAGAAAATGTGGCATATTGAGGTAGGAGGAAAGAAACTGCAGCCTCCAAAAGGTTCACATGACAACACATCTGGTTTCTCATAGAATAATAGGAAAAACCATAGAAGAAGCATTTGAGTGACAGAAGGGAACCTGCTCATATAAGAAAAACACTGCAGTTGAGAATTTTCGTGAGGCCCAACCTACAATTGAACGGCTTGAATCTGGATCCAAGTATATCAAGACACACTCTGCAATTATAAATGTTGGCAAGCTGACAACAATGTCAGAATTTTCTTAATAACCTCACAGAACAGCAGCATTACAAGCAACAAACTTCTAATAGACTTGCAATATCAAATGGAAGCATAAAATACCAAAGATAATAGGAACCAAATCATCATACATTCTGCTAGAGATTAGAGGATACTATAATACAATATTACCTCACTAACTATAGAGCATAATTGCACATTCATGAGTGATTAAATGAACCAAAAGTAAATTCTGTATGAAGTCAAATGATAACATGTTCATACCTAGGATCCATATCAACAAATGCTATGATATCATCCAGCCTTTTTATGTCCCTCAAATCAACAGGCAGCAGCTTGTAGTCATCACTTATTACTTCTCCCTTCTCTACAAATTCAAAGTGCTCAAAGTCATTCTTGCAAGTAGTTAATATCAATTAACTTTAAGCAGTGGCTCCATGAGCCTGCAAGTGAGGGGGCATATTTTAACATAACAAGGAGTACTGCAACTGAAACAGCTATCATGTCAATATTTTTCCAGAGAGGAAGCTGTTGTCCTTAATTTCCAAAAAATTACTGGCATTGCCTCACAAGGAGAAACTCCAACCAGAACTAAAATATCTTATTGAGAGATATATATTTTTCTTTGGACCCATCTTCATTGGACAAGGCAATCTCAACTCTTAAGTTGATTTGTTTGTCTTCCAGCAAAGGCCCATTGAACATGAACGAATTAGGATTGAATATTTTCTTGCAAAAAGGTGTACAATAGTGAAGATTGAAAAAGAAAAGAAGAGACAGAGAAAGCTAGAAAGAAAGGCAACATAATAAAGACAGCATCTTGTAAAACTATGCAGTACTGATGATTGCAAGAGTATTTTCTCATCACTGGTAGAAGAGAGATCCAATATTTGAAATTATTAATAAAGATTTAACCTCTAAGTTCTAACAGGTCCTTCCATCAGAGGAGTAATCTAAGCTCCTGTCACTATCCAAGAAAACCTATGTCAAAGGAAAGACATCTCAAGTCTCTTAAATAATCCTTGTCTAAGGAAAGGATATTCTCTTCTCATTCTACTATTGGAAGATATCTAAAAGTCACCACATATTCTTTGCATTAATGCAACATTTGCCACTTTTTTTGATAGATCGAACCAAGTGATTTTTAAATTCATGCAAATCACAAGAAATGGTATTAAGAAACTTGAAGGAAAAAAAGGTTCAACAATGCACCTCGTGATATAGATGCCATCGTTCCAATTTTCTCTCTCAATTGGCTTGAGGTCTCAATAATGGCAGCTTTCTTACTAGCTACCTGATAAGGAAATATCATGCAGCTTAAATCAATGTTTGAGAGGACAAACGCTGATGACAATGAAACCACTCAATCAGATGCATTTTGATTCGGTTAAAAAAGGCTAACCAAAACATTAACACCAGCACAATTGTATGTAAGTCTAAACCTCTATGAACCCCATGTTGGCCCATAAAGCATTAAATGAAGGCTCCCTGACAATTTCAATAAGACTCCAGAGTTTTGATCTTGGTAACAAAGAGCCGCTTTAAAATGAACACCCGTACAAGGCCAGGTAAGTCAGCCTCTTTAAGAAGTCCCAACAGTGGCCAGGACATGTTTAAAAAAGTGACGAGCCATGATTTAACAATGTTCAATAGTAAAACAATTCACAGTATAGTAGGTATTGCTCCATCAAATTCAATCATAAACGTAGACTTTAATATAAATTAGAAAGCAAATGCTACTATACTAAGAACCAAGACAGTGTCTCAATGGTATCAGTGTATCGATTTTCAGAGTTTCAGATTAGGAAAAAGGTCAATTTTACTGACATGGCTCAAATAAATTCAGTTTAAGATTAATACAAACTTCAATCAAGTAAATCTTTCAGCCTGCAGAACAGTTAGAGCATTTGCAGATAGGAAAATATCACAAGATTCATCATACTACACCTCTTTAAAATCCAATTCCACATATAGATGTGGTGCCCTGCCCTCATCCTGCCAAGAAAAATAAAAGGACATGAAATAGAGTACTCCAACTATAGCAAAATATACTAATTGTTTCATGCATAGCAAACCCTAGATCATGTAAAACCATATTCTTTACTTTCTTGAATATGAAAAGAGATTATAAAATTAAACAACCTACATTAACAGAATAGAAAGGAACTTAAAAGTATTTCCATTTTCCTTTAGATCTATCTTCGAAAACAGTGGCCTAATCCCCATCCACATTCTAAATCCAGATTCTGATCATGCAAAAGCAATTTACCATCACACATCCCCAAGCAGACACCAAACATCTTTCAAATCACAAATATCTAAGGTTTCCATGCTTCTTAAATCAGCCAATCTAAAAACGTTTTAAGTAATATAAAAGATACCATGCAAGGAGAAAGAAAGTCAATATAAGCCAAATTCAACTACATTGGGGTAGAGTTTTTTTTTTTTTTTTTTTTTGAGTTTGCGAGGTGGGGTGTGGGGTTCAACATGAATTCAAGATTTAGAAGTACATGTATTGCTCAGAACAAACTCATGCACCTTTAACTGAAAGTACATTGTATCAAAGCCAGCTCCAAATGACAATATCTGCTTCTTCAATGGAGTCTTTTCTTCTGTAATGCCTTTACAATCAAGAAACTGATCTATGAGCTTTCTAACAGCTGCCCAGCGTGCGAAGTAACCTGAAGCAGTTATTCATCAGAATGTATACCAACATGTGCTTTGATCAGTCCTATATATATACATCATTACCTCGATTTATTATTGGGGACCTTCTTACAGGTCTTCTCACAAATAAGTGAACGTAATCATCTTTCATGTAACCCTTTCTAATGCAGGACCTGTAAGCAACAGAAAGAGTTGAATCCACTGAAACATTGAAAGCACCATCACTTATAACTATTACTACCATTACAGGATGAAATATAAAGTGTGCAACTAGTATTACAGGAATCATAAGATAGTGCAAACGTTCTCTGCAACTGAGGAAAAGTAAAAAGAGGAGAAAGGGGGAAATGGTAATACCTATTTGGAATTGTTTCTTAAAATATATCTCTCTCAACAGAAACAACTTCCTACAGAATTCAGTAAGGTTTTTTCATAAAGATATCTCACATTTTTACTTGAAAATGTTTCTTAAGAACTTGATTCCGACAGCACAAATACATGCAACTTTTGGATGTTTTCAAAAAACAAAGGGCGGAGTTTCTGAGAGCTCACTGCCCACTGTTGCCATTTATGACTGTAGGCAGCTCCAGCCACCTATTATCCCCATATTTACTTATTACAGGTCATGGACAAACAATTGCTGCATTCCAGCAACTACTATTGGGTTAGGGAATTAATAGCAAATAGGAAATGATTCTAGAATTAATAGCAAAGATAATATGCATAAAACATCACTTCAAGTCATCAACAAGATTCATGAAACTTATTGCAACAAAATTCTAAGAATTTTGTTCAAATAACTCCAAATGTTTCTTTACCTCTTGTTTCTGACTCAGTCAACTAGAAGAGCTTGCTAGAGATAGATATATAAGAAGGAAAAGGTAGAGTAATACAAACAGTATGATATTTTTGTTTTTAGCTTCATGAGATACAATGTTTAGAAAATTATCCCTCCCATATAATTTCACCATTTTTCTTTAGAAAAGCAGGTTTAACATAATCAAACTGATAAGCAATTCCCAGAAATAAGTACAGCTACTACAAGAGTTAAGCAAAGGCATTAACATGATAGTACCTATAGATATCAACCCTTGAGTACAATAGGAAACACAATTGGATTATTTTAATTATCCGATCATTTAAATTTTCATGGAGAAAAATGATTACTCATCAAAGGGCAAATGAGAAGGATGATCTGTTTAAAACTAGCCAAATCTGTACAGCAAAAACCTCCAATCTTACCAGCCCAATTTATGGGACACCATAGATGACTGTTACAAGAACCTACTAGAAGTATATATTCCCATTTACCAAGAATTTTTCAGCATTTTCTATGATCTACAAGTAAAAGTGCCAAATTTTGCAATATAAAATCAGTTGCTACAGAACCTAGGAAGTAATAGCTATCAAACATAAAAGGGAAAATATACTTTGTAAAGGGAAAATAAATAAGAATTCTGCTACATTAATCAAAAGAAAGGTGCCAACATGTACACAAAATTCATTGATAGAAATGGGAATTCACAGAGCCTTTAAAATTAAGACATTTAATTCAACAACCCTTTCATTCATAGAATGTAACATACAAAAGAAGAACAAAATGTGGACCTATATTACAATATGAAGAAAGTGGAAGCTTATTCAAACAGCTCAAGTATCATCCAGATTGAACATAAAGGAGATCAGCATCTCAATCTTATCCTAGTTCGGATAATTTCAATCGGGATAAGACTGTTCAACTCTGATTCTATTATCATATAAAGTAACTTTCATGACTATCTAGCACACAAAGTTACAATCAGGCATGATGTGGTTTAGAAAAAATCCCGAAATTGCCCCATGGAAATCCTTCCTATACAGCTTTCCAACTTTCAGCAGATTTAGCTAGAAATAGAGGAATTAATTTCACAATCAATCAGCATTAGAGGCCAGGATTACACAGAGTTCAGCAGCAAGTACTAGAATAATGGATGATCCTTTAAGTTCGATCAAAAGATCAATGTAAATAAATTGATAAATAAAGCTCAACCTAAATAGGCGCATACCCTCATAACAATCCTATCTCAAAATCAAATTCACTATTATTTTCCTTCACCAGACCTCGTTATTGACAGAGGAGCTTCAATGATTATTGACAAGTTTGAAAACACAAGAAAGGGGTGGCATCGAGCCAACGATTCATATCATTACAATTACTTGCCTAATCATCGATCAACAATGGTGCAGAAAGAAAGCAAATGAAAGAAAAGGGAAAGCCACGATTGACACATCAACGTCAGAAAACCAGGAATCCAAATTCAGCTCATGCCAGTCGGCAACAACACCATCTGACACGACAATTGTTTGCAAGATGACTCAGTTTCATCATTTGATTCCTTTGCAAAATCCTTTAAATTGGTAAGTGCCATGGAGCATTTTAGAAAGCAGCACTGAAAAATAGCACAGGTAATTGATCACGAGTGCCGTAACATCGGACCAACGAATAATTGAAATTGGGAAGTAAAGCAGAGATGTACTCACAGTTTACTGGCGGAAGCGTCGTCGTTAGTGGCCTGAACCGCCGCTCTGTTGCTCCGCGAATCGGACCCTGCTAGCGACATCTCTCTCTCTCTCTCTCTCTCTCTCTCTCTCTAAGACACGGGCCCCTTAGAGGGAGAATCGAAGAACCCTGCCCGGCCCCAACTGATGAACTTTCAGATTACTGCCATGGGAGTTGGACGATGTCGTTTTTCTATTAGATAAACATTTTCGTTCTTTTCCTAAGAAGATAAATTACAGAATTCTTAAACAACCTTTTCTACCAAAAAAATTCATAACCATCGGCTATTGTCATTTTAACATACTTTTATTTTTGAAATATGTCATTTGTATTTCCATTTAAAATTGGTGCTCTATTCGAGTGGCATGTTATGTAGAGCTAGTAATTTAGATTGACACAAAATTTTTGAGCTGTGTTAACAAGACCAATCACCTTAGGCAACTCTAAAATCCAAGTCCGAACATAAAAATTTTGTACTTCGGACGGCTCGAACTTAGTATGAATTATACAAATAATTTTTTAAAATAAATTTAAATAATTTTATATTTTATAATAAATTTTTTATAATATCATTCACGGATCAATTTAAATTTTATATTAATTTAAATAAAATATTAAAATAATTATTTAAATAAAATTATATATAATTAATCACTTTTTAAAATTATTTCATAATTTTATTTTTATTACAAAATTTATTTTCACATATTTGAACTTATACGATTTTTTGGGGCTGTGCATTCAGTCCGAAAACACTAGTTCATATACGATTTTTCAGTGTCATATTAGAGCTAAGCCAAATATTGCCACCTCTAATGTTATGTACCATATATTTTAAATTGCAGCTAAAATATCAAAGATAATAACTTTAAAAGATGCAAATTGTTGTTTTAAAAATGATTAATAATCTAAAAATACATAAATTTTAGTGAAAATTTAACTTTTTCGACCTAAAATGTATAAAGTTAAGGTGTTATACTAGCTTCGGCATGAAATTTAATTTTTGTTAAAAACGCTGATATATTATGTTAACTTCACATGTGATAAATGGTCATGATGTGGTATCTAGGGTTACTCATAAAGAAGAGAGAACCAAACCAATTGTAAATATAATTTAATCAAACTGAAAAAATCTATTTAACATAACCAATTTTTATATAATGTAATTTGTTTAAGGTAAAATAGTTCAGTTAGTTACTAAATTCAAACGGCTTGATTAACTAGTTTAAACTATGAAGTCATTTTTTTAAAAAAATATTTAAAATATTATAAATATGATAAAATTATATTAGAAATATTTTTAAAAAATTAAAAAAAATAGTTAGATATTATTTATTTTATCATTATATAACATTTTTTACTATTTTATACTAAATTTTATTTTAAATAAGTCTACTATATTGATTTAAATTTATCTTTAATTAAAATTTTTCTATTTTAATATTTTTCTTTTTATTATTTTATTATTTTTTATATTTTGATGTGATTTTTATTTAATTTTTATTTGGTTTATATTTAATTTATTAATTTATAATCATTTTTTTAAAAATAATTTAAACCAATTAACTAAATCATAGAGTTAATTTAAAATAATTTAATTTTATAACTACATAACGATTATAATTCGAAAATATGATTGAATTAGGAGGAACCGTAGACTATCATTGCCTCTTCCTCAACTACCGCTGCTGTCGCCCTTTCCTCCACCGTTACCCCATCTTCCGACCATCGTCCCTCCTTCGTTACCGCCCCTCCCTCATCAATCACAGGAAATTGATGAGCGGAAGTGGGACAGAGACTTCTAGAGGCGGTGGGCAAGTAAGATTGTGGTGCGGGAGATGGCCATGGCTGTGGCCACAATCACCCCCTCGTGAGCCCAAGATTGACGCCATTGTAAAAGAGAGGGAAATTTATTTGGCAAAAGGAATATGCATACCCAATATCCCTCAATGCTAGCCGAAATGACCAAGGCATCATAATGCTGCCCTGAGGTCAAGTGCTTCGCATCTTCTTCGATGAAGGTGGATTTGGGTCCCTTGGTCGTAACTATTGAACAGAGCTCCTATGCATCACTTCATTTTTTTGCTAGCCCTCCGATGATCACGTTGACGACTTATGCATCATACTTTAGGCGATTATGGGATTTGCTCAAGTGCCTTTTGGGGCTATGGTCTTTGCGTAGGCTTTGGTGTCACCTACGAGTCCGTGAGCAACAAGGTGAGCTTGAGGACGGGGGTTGCCCGGAGTACCAAGCCTTGTGGGTTCTTTGGACAAAGTGTCCTAGGCTACCTTCGCAAGTGAGCCTCTCAATCTCATTCTTGAGGGTGATGCATTCTTCAGTGTCATGCCCTATGATGCAATGGTATCGGCAGTAGCCTTCGATGTTCTTTCCCATGACTAGCTTCTTAGGCCTAGGAGGTTAGATGATGTCCTTATGCTATAGCTCCGTTAGGACGACTAACTTTGGAACAGTGAGGGGGAGTGTGTGTGTGTGTGTGATGCTTCTCCTTTCCTTCTTTTGTGCTTTCCTTCATAGTGTTCTTGGTGGTCTATAATGATGAGCCTAGACCAATCTTACTCCTCCCCCACTTTCACTCCTCAATAGCAATGAAGATTCGAACCCTTGCAACTAGGTTCAGGAAGGTGAGGGGCGGATCAATTGTAATGCTTTTGGCAAGCTCGTCATTGCGGAGTCCCCTCTGGAATGCTGCCATTTTCTCCGTTTGGATCAACTCTTCTACTTCGGCTAAGGAGGCAAGGAAACAATCGTACCATTGTCTAAGGGATTCATCCTCACACTACTCCATGACGAAGATCTCCATGGTCGCCCTTTTTACATTGATGAATCCGATGAAATGATTGATGGACTTGTCGTTCAACTGCTCGAAACTGGTGATGGAACCCAGATCCAAAGACTGAAATCAACTAGGTGCGACCCGACCCCTATCAAAGTTCCTAGAAACAACAAACACATAGCCTTATCAAAGATACCTCATTCTGCAAAGGATAAGGTATACCTATAGACATGGTCCACAAGATATGCTTTCCTATCATAAGGTGCCTCTAGGGGACTACAAATTTCAAAGACAAGGTTGCCACCCGAATGTTCAGAGCGAAGAGACCAGTGGAACTTCCGTTCTTTTAGGGCCACACATGAGTACTGTGCTTACTGGTTCCCATTGCCTTAGCAATCCCATCAACTATCGTCTTCTGCACATCTTCCTACAAAAATGAAGGTGGAACAAATTGCTGCTGTACATTAGGCACATCAGTTGGGTTTGAGACCTTTTCCATCGTCATTCCTCCTCCATCAACTAGGGCCTTTTGGGTGTCTCTAGCCGATCTAGTTGTCACTTTTTCATCCTGCTTCTTACCTTTCTCCATCTGCTCCAACATTTCCATAGCCCTCTGGCTTATCAAATCCTCAACTACCTTCTTAGCCTTCGCCGAGTGTGAGGCCAGCACTCCACCATAATGGGGTGGATTGTTGGAGGTTGTTTATCTCTGACCTTTGGTGCCTATAATATCTCTATGCCCATCACGTATGCACCTTCCGATGGCATCTCCTCCAACCTAGATGGTTCTTCTGGGGCTACCAACTACCCACTATGCGAGTGGGCAGACCTGCTTGATCTCGTTCTACCCATTTCATGACCTTTTACTCAAATTTCTCACAAACAATGCCAATGTTATGATTATTGTGTAAAATCATAGTAGATCGATCAAGTAGAAGATGGAATAAGAAGAAGCGAAAGGAAATCGAGCCTTGGGAATCATAGCAATGGAATTGAGTGTTCTGCAGCTATTCATCTTGGTTAGTTATCATAGGCAGTTACAAATGGTTTAAATATATCCGGTTTTAGGGAAACAACTAGTAGCCATTCATCCTGCCTACACTTGAGCATTCCCTTTTACATAGAAACCCTAAACTTAAACTGCTAGTCTCTGATTCTAGATCGGGGAGCCTATCCTTCTCACTAAGATGTCATATTGGGCTCGGGTCTTCTTCTAGGCTCTATACAATTCTCCTTGGGCCGTAGGGTTAAGACTTAACAATTTTGCAGGCTAAGTTACTGATTTGAGTGTTGATTCCAATTTGTCTTTGGGTGGTTGTCAGCCCACTTTTGCTATTTGTTTGGGCTGAATTCGAGTTCGTTTGAATTGACGTTAAAACCATTTCTTTTTCAAGATGTTTTCAGGAAGCGTTGCCCTGTTTCATGGCTGTTTCCCGATTGAATATGTTAGAATTTGGGGATTGTTCCTAGTTGTTTTTAGGCACTTACCGTCCATTTTTCCTGATTGCCAGAGGAAAGGATGATAACTCGGGCCGAATTGAGAGATGTTTTTCTAGTTTGAAAGAAGAATCACTAGCACAAAATGATGCATCAAAATCACCTCACCATGAGCTTGTAATCTACAGAGGAATCTCTTATTTACTTTCATGGCAAACATATGACCGGCTCCAGACAAAAGCTCAAATGGATTCCAACTCTAAATTTTAGCCGAAAACGATAAGCATTCCCAGAATAAAAGGGGGAGGACGCTGATGGATTCTTAGGGTGTGTACAGCTAGCACGCAACTGCACCCAGATCTGCTACTAGAGAAGGTAAATGAATATCCTAGCTTAACTTAGATCTAACCCAATCGTCTATTGGTCCCTCTACATGAAGCAGTTCTTCTCCTCTTCTTTTTGTTGTTGGAGATGTAAGTCTTCAGGGAGGGATAGGATTTCACGTTCAAGGCCTCCAGAGGAGAGGGTGTCTCCACAGGTATGGCAGCTTCAAGAACTCCAGCTGGGGAAACCGCCTTTTGCCTCTTTGACCGTCGCCTAGGCTTCTTGTCTTGTTCAAGTCTGATTTTTTTGAAATTAAGCAATTCTTCCTTGGCTGCTTGATTATTTATCAGAATACCATCCTCAATCTGCAGAGGAAGCATTGAATAAGTACAGCAACTACCTAATGGCGAACTTGAGGGGGAAAAAACCAATGGGCAGTAGTAACATGTAGTGCCAATTATTCACAATAACGCAACTAGGACATGTCTGCACTTCCCACAGGAAAACTTCGATAATTTATCAGACTATGTGCCATGTCATCAGCAGCATGGTTAGTCATAATAGAGGACAAAACCCTAGATACGTTCTCTGCTTCATCAATTAGAGCAGAGACAACACTCTTACTGACGTTAGAGATTGCAGACACCTTAAAACTTGAACCGAAGACAAATCAATGGGACGCCTCAAGGAAGAGTAAATCTATGGTTAAAAAAAGAGCCCTCGTAAATCAAAGACTACAGCCCATAGCCACTTTACACCAAAGTTTTCACCTGTTTGTGCTTTCCACGGCATCAGGCATAGCAGTGATAAGTGCAAGTTTTGAAACAGCTACACTGGACAAAAGCATATATATCTGCAGTATCACCTTCAGATGCAAGCTGAGATGCAACATAGAGGGACTTAATGGATGAAAATTGCCCATTAGCAGCTGGAGCTGCAGGTTCTTCATCAGAGATATTACCAGCAGAGCCTGGCAGGCTCAATGTATTAACTGAAGAGAACTTCCTAGGGTTCTCACTGATCACCTTTTCTATTCTAGTCTTGAGCTGGTGGATCTGTGACTGCACCATCACAATCTTCACTAATATTTGTTCCATGGATGTATCACCATCTCTAAGATAAAGAGAATCATCAATTCCCAAGTTGGAGACACCATTGGCAATAACTGTAAATCAATGAGAAATGAAAGTAAGCACTTGTGAAAATACACAAATCAGAGAGAAATTACAGGTATTAAATATGGATACTTGGACAGACTTGCTATGAAAAACATTCCAGAAACCCATATTACAAGATGAAAAACCAATTTTTATATGAATAAAATCAACAAAAATGAATATTTCAAAGGTTTAATACGTTGAGCTTGATTTCACAAGACGTGCTTGGAACCTTGACACAGAAATCATGACGTGTTTTAGTTTAAACAGGACATACTGGATTATACAAATTCTCACTCACTCTTACAGTCAACACGGTCAAACAATCTGGCAAGTCAGGACAACTTTGAATCAAAACGTGAAAATGTTCACCCAGGATAATGTAGAATGCTCAAATTAGTAGCAAGATAAGACAGTAAGGAAAGGGCCAACATGAGGGTGATAGGACAAGCAAGCTCTAAAAGAATGTTTCAGATTTTACTAGCCATCGTGTATAGATCTCTAATCCCATGTTCAAGTCAAGTACATTCTATCCTAGCGGTCCATGAAAATGGTACTTCATTTTTATCTAATAAATTATTGCAGTGGATAACCAATAACCTTTGTTTTCAGGCATACATACTTTCAATATCAAATATTGAACCGGACGGATCAGATTCCATACCCTGATTACCATCACTCAGTAGAGACCTCTCAGCAGCAACTCTTTTTTCTGCATGTGAAAGTAGATTCTGATGTTTTTCTATCCTCGTAGAGGATTTTTTCAATAATAACTTTTAAGTGGAAATGAATCTAATTTCTTATGAACTCACAATGAATTTAAGATAGTATCAGAACTAGTAGGCTCACACCTTGCCCAACCCGAGTTCAGAAGTTTGACCTGTGGTCAATTGATATAAGCCTGAGTACTAAAGAAAATTGCCCGACTCATGGCTAGTTGTCTCCTCATCCGAGACTAGAAGAAAAATATCTGGCTTATATACAGTTGTTGAACGCAAGTATTTAATGGCATGTGTTAAAGTGGACCACGTTACCATGTGAAGGCGGGTGTTTAAATATACGATTCACATCGATTAAATAAAGAAAACATTATGAGTTTATAAAAAGGTTGCGTACCGCCACCTATCAGTTTAAGTTTTTAAGTGAAAATGAATTCTATTTTTTATGAGTTTACAACGAATTTAACCGTTCCAAACTTATGTCTCGTACAGGATCGTGCCTCGTGGACAACGATTGGAGTGGGTGACCTCCGGAGGTTACTATCTACAGCATGTGGCACCCTCTTCGCATCTAATGCAACAATTGATCAAGGGATCTAGCATTGGAGACTCGGGCATTCTTCTTGCAAAATTCAATTAAAGTGACATTTTTTCCAATTTTTTTAAGGTAAAATAATTCATTTTGCCACAAACATAAAGTTGATTCTACTTGTCACCTTAAGTTTTGAACTTTGCATAAAATAGACAAGAACTTTTAATTTTGTTTGCCATCTACCATATTCGATAATTTCCACCAATGATTCCATTTTTCTCGTCCAAAACATGTAAAATGTCAGAATTGCTCCGTTTGAATTGTGAAATGACTGAATTGCCCCCTTGAACCGGTGCTTAAAGCCACACACAATTTTGATGAGTGTATGAACATTTGAATTAGGGAAAAAATGAAGAAGTTTGATAAACTCTACTAGGACCTATTGAAGCACAATCTTAAGAAGCTTTACAAAGCACTTATCATCTCATTCAAAAGTTGAAGGGGAATATCACAAAGGTTATTGCTGCGATAGTAGTGTCAACTCGTTAGTGTTGGTGGAGAGTGGTCCCACAAGCTGATTCAAGTTAAAAAATGGTCCCAATAAAATTGAAAAGCGAAGGTAAATTCTATTTATTTTAACTATTTTACACTGAAAATCGTAATTTTTGTCCTATCTTTTTCATAGCAATGTTGATGCGGTTTTTATATTTGAATGAAGGATGGACACATTTGAATTAGTTATATATATCATGAAGGGAAGTTGGTGATTCAATCTCAAGCTAAATATGAAGATGATTAATAAAAAAACCCCAAAATACAAGAGGGGGATTAGTATCATACGTGATCACCTAAACTGAGATCAATTTTAGTTTATTTAAGTTACAAGCAGCGTATGGAGATGCTGAAGTGTCAAAAATAACTGAGTTGGGTGTCAAAATTAGGCATGTTCACATATATATAGAAGCCACTAAAGCAGCTGATGTTGAATTTTAATTTGACAATATATGGTCCAACAATATATTATTGATCATATGTCTCTACTATCCAATCGGTCAACCCAATTAAGTGATCTAATTAAGTTTATAAAATAGGGTTGAACAGACAATATGTAAGGTGTAGGGATCAATATGCATAAACCATAAAGTGATTTCTGATTTCTATGATGGGTGAAATTAGAAATTAATAAACTGAAGGCACTTATGTGCAATTTGCGGTTGTGGTCCCTGGGACATACGATATTATCGGCTCTTTTGATATCCCATTAGTCAACGAGAGTCAGAGTGAATCCCACATCCTCTGAAAGATTTTTCGTATAGTTCTAGAAGATTCATATCCGGTCAATCACACGAGCCTTACCTATGGATTCAGGTACACTTCCGTTTATGTTTAAGCATTCTCTTTGATTTCAACACGTATGATCTTGAGGTAATTTGGATTAGGATAAATTCCAACAATTGGTATCAGAGCCCTTTGCATGTTTGGATCATTGAGAATTTTAGTTTGATGTGATTAAGTATTTGGAAATTTTCGGATCACTGTTTCAGTGAAAAAAAAAAAAATTTTCCGTCGGTGGTGTTCTGGCGGGCTTCACTGCCACCAACCAGCCACTGGTTGGCTGCAGGGTGGGGCCTCCATGCCACCAGCCGGCCCAGGCTTCACCGCCACCACCCGCCGGCTACCGTATATTCCCCTCCCGGCCAATCGACGAAGCTCCTCGGTCCAACCTCCGTTAGAGTCGCCATACCGAGGCCGAATGCAGCGGATGAAATCGGCGGCTCGTGTCGCAGGAGGAGGGACGGGGCGTCGTCTGCGGGCTGAGGCTGCGGCCAATTGCCGAACCGGGGCGGTAGATAGTTGTCTGTGGGCCGTGGCTGCGGCCAATCGCCGGTCGACAGTTGTCTGTGGGTCGAGGCGGCAGCCCACATGGCCGGAGACGTGAAGGAGCGGTTGCCGATCTCGGCGGCCGACGTCCTCGGTGATCATCCGTTAGCCATAATTAGTGGCTAAGATCGCGGGATTCGGTTGAAACGGATGAAATCGTGCGGCGGCATTAGGGTTTCGGCGAAGAAGATGAACAGTAACCGGTCTGCATGTCGGGCCGGTTCGGTCCAATTTGGACCGGCCTGATGCAAATTTGGCCTGTCCGTACGGTTTGGATAGAAATTGCCGGTTTGGGACCGGTCCGATGCAAATTGGGCCGGTCCATACGGTTTGGGTACAAATTGGGCCGGTTTGGGACCGGTCTGATGCAAATTGGGCCGGCTCACACTGTTTGGATCGAAATTGGGCTGGTTCGAGACTGATTCAGGACTGGTTTGAATGGTTCCCTCATGTTTAGTTGATTTCTTCACCAATTTTGCTCCGATTTGAACTAATTCAAGAAAATTATAGTAAAATTAAGACCAATTCAGAACGGTTCAAACCTACTACAACCTGGTTTATACCACTTAAGGTCTGATTTAGCGGGTTTAAGCCTATTTTAGTCCATCAAAAGTTAAATCACTACCAATTAAGTTTGGTTTAGGCTTTTAAACTCGATTTTGGATGTTGAATGAAATAATGGCATTTTTTTATGTCTAATATTCAAGAATAAGTTAATTGAAGCAGCATCTCGCCAAAGTGAGCTCTCCTGTGTAGATTGATTTATTCAAGAATGTATAAGATGTTTGCATGTTTGAAATTTCATGCGGGCAGTGGATCGGCTCAAAGGAAGGACACTGTTTGGCCGAGTTTCAAGTATGCCTGCGGTAATAAATGCGTGATAATCGTTGGGTTTTCCATGTGAACATGAGTCGGCCCAAAGGAAGGCTCATTGTTTGACCGGATTGATTGTCAGTGTTTGATTACTGCATCGAGAGTACCGCTTACAAGTTGATTATTTTGTCCAAAGATGAAATATCAATGTTGTGCTTGGTATCTCATGATGGGATAGACTGTTATTTCATTCACTTATCATGCACATGTGAGCTGATATATTTCCCATTTGTTATTTGTTCTTTGTTCAGCTAATACTTCTGCTACATCGATTTCTGCCACTATCAATTCAATCCCTGTGCTAACTGGCACAAATTTTAAAGTCTGGAAAGAGAACATTATGATAGTTCTCGGTTGCATGGATCTGGACTTGGCCCTTCGGACTGAACGACCACCTGCTCTTACAGTTAACAGTTCCGTTGAGGCTAAACGGGATTTTGAGCGGTGGGATCGTTCAAATAGGTTGAGTCTTATGATCATGAAGCGTGCAATTCCAGAGACCTTTAGGGGCGATACCTCTAATGAGGAAGATGCCAAATCGTTCCTAGATGCCATAGAAAAGCGTTTTGAGAAAAACGAAAAGGCTGAGACAAGCACGCTTTTAGCAAAGCTTATCTCAATGAGGTACACTGGCAACAGGAACATTCGTGAGTACATCATGGAGATGTCTAACATTGCTTCAAAACTAAAGGCACTTAAATTAGAGCTGTCCGAGGACTTGCTTGTGCATTTAGTTTTGATCTCTCTGCCTGCACAATACAGTCAGTTTCAAGTTAGTTATAACTGTCAAAAGGAGAAATGGAGTCTCAATGAGCTCATTTCTCACTGTGTGCAAGAGGAAGAGAGATTGAAGCATGAAAAGGCAGAAAGTGCTCACATGGCATTGACCTCTAAGAGTAAAAATAAGGGCAAAGGCAAGAAAAGGCCCATGAGTAAGGAAGCTGCGAGTGTTCCAGATAAGGTTAAGAAGCAAAAGCAACAAGATCAAGTTACTACTTGTTTCTTTTGCAAGAAAGATGGACACTTAAAGAATGATTGTACCAAATATCACGCATGGCGTGCAAAGAAAGGTACATCTCTCGCTTTGGTTTGTTCTGAGGTTAATTTGACCTCTGTACCTGCACACACTTGGTGGTTAGATTCTGGTGCTACTACTCACATAAGTGTGTCTATGCAGGGTTGCCTAAATTGCCGAAAGCCAAATGATGCTGAAAGATTCATCTATGTGGGCGATGGCAAGTCAGTTATGGTTGAAACAATAGGCAAATTTAGGTTATTGTTAAAGACTGGATATTATTTGGATTTGGAGGAGACTTATGTTGTGCCGTCTTTTAGACGGAATTTGGTTTCTATTTCCCAATTGGACAAATTCGGTTATTATTGCTCTTTTGGGAATTCTCAATTTCAACTTCTCCTTAATTCAAATGTGATTGCTACCGGTTCTTTATCCCTTCATGATAACCTTTATTTGCTTAATTCAATTGCTTCATATGGAGAAACCTTGCATGCGGAGTCACGCGGTACAAAGCGAAAATTAACTAATGAGAGTTCTGCGAAGTTATGGCACAAGCGTTTAGGTCATATTTCGAAACAACGAATTGAAAGGCTTGTGTCAGATGGAATTCTTAATTCTCTTGATTTTATAGACTATGAGGTCTATGTTGAGTGTGTCAAGGGGAAACGAACAAACATTAGGAGATTAGGTGCCGATCGAAAGTTAGACGTCTTAGAACTTATTCATACTGATATTTGTGGACCATTCCATACGGTTACCCGGAATGGTCAACAATACTTTATCACGTTCATAGACGATTATTCTCGATATGGGTACTTGTACCTTCTTAGTAAGAAATCTCAGGCCCTAGATGCATTCAAGAACTTTAAAGCTGAAGTTGAAACTCAACTTGGCAAGAAAGTTAAAGCCGTCAGATCTGATCGTGGTGGTGAATATTACAGTAGATATGACGGATCAGGTGAACAGCGTCAAGGACCTTTTGCCAAATTCCTAGAGGAATGTGGAATCGTCCCTCAATACACCATGCCAGGAAGTCCTAACATGAATGGTGTTGCTGAAAGACGAAATAGAACACTCAAGGATATGGTAAGGAGTATGATTAGTCATTTTACTTTACCAGAATCACTCTGGGGAGAGGCATTAAAGACTGCAGCCTACATACTCAATAGAGTACCAACTAAAACAGTGTCCAAAACCCCTTATGAATTATGGACTGGGAAAAAAGCCCAGTATTAAGCATTTTCGTATATGGGGATGTCCAGCTGAAGCTAGGCCTTATAGGCCAAGTGAAAAGAAACTGGAATCAAGAACGGTCACTTGTTATTTTGTTGGTTACTCTGAAAAATCCAGGGGTTACAAATTTTATGATCCCACTACTAGATTAATTCTTGAGACGGGAAATGCCCAATTCTTTGAGGAAGTTGAGTTTGTGGGGGAGATAAGGCTAGAGACATTGTTTTTGAAGAGAAATCAATTTCTCTTCCTACAGTCATTGCTTCTAATCAGGAGCAACATGACGATGTCATACAACTTCCTTTGCAACCTCAAGAGGTTGATCCAGAAGAACAAACTCAACAACCTCAAGAACATGTGCCATTAAGACGATCCACTAGAGAGAGGAGAAATGCAATTTCGGATGATTATATTGTATTCCTCCAGGAGAATGAAGTTGACATTGGAATGATGGAAGATGATCCGATCAACTTCTGTCATGCCATGCAGAGCACTAATTCTCCAAAGTGGATAGACGCTATGAATGAAGAGATGAATTCCATGAAGGACAATGACGTTTGGGATCTTGTCCCTTTGCCAAATGGTGCGAAACCCATTGGTTGCAAATGGATATTTAAAACCAAGAGGGATTTTGTGGGCAATGTGGAAAGATATAAGGCTCGTCTTGTTGCTAAGGGATTCACACAAAAGGAAGGCGTTGATTATAAAGAGACCTTCTCTCCGGTTTCTACAAAAGACTCTTTGAGGGTCATTATGACACTTGTAGCTCATTACAACCTCGAGCTACATCAGATGGATGTAAAGACGGCGTTTCTCAATGGTGACATTGATGAGACGATTTATATGGTGCAACCAGAAAACTTTGTGGTTGGTGACCCAAAGAAAATGGTTTGCAAGTTAAAGAGATCCATCTATGGGCTAAAGCAAGCATCTCGACAATGATATTACAAATTTCATCAAATTATTCTCTCATTTGGTTTTGAGATAAATGCAGTTGATGAATGTATATACCATAAGTTCAGTGGGAGTAAATATATATTTTTGGTTTTATATGTCGATGACATATTATTTGCATGTAACGATATAGGCTTATTGCACGAAACCAAGAGGTTTCTATCACAGAAGTTTGAGATGAAAGATCTTGGGGACGCCTCTTTTGTCTTAGGGATCCAAATTCATCGAGATCGCTCTCGAGGAATTCTTGGATTATCGCAAAAGAGCTATATTGAAAAGGTGCTAACTAGATTTGGCATGAAGGATTGCAAGCCTCTTGATACCCCTGTTTCTAAGGCAGATAAATTCAGTCTTAATCAATGCCCCAAAAAATGAATTTGAGCGTAAGGAAATGCATAATATTCCCTATGCATCTGCTGTTGGGAGTTTAATGTATGCTCAAGTCTGTACGCGGCCGGACATTGCGTACATTGTTGGGATGCTAGGCAGATATTTGAATGATCCTGGTAAGGAACACTAGAAAGCAGTCAAACGGGTTTTGCGGTATTTACAAAGGACAAAACATTACATGCTCACATATACGAAATCAGATCAGTTGGAGATCGTTGGATATTCTGATTCTGATTTTGCCGGATGCCAAGACAGTCGCAGATCTACATCAGGATATGTTTATCTGTTGGTTGGAGGTGCTGTCTCTTGGAAAAGTGCTAAGCAGACACTTGTAGCCGCTTCAACTATGGAGGCAGAATTCGTAGCTTGCTACGAGGCATCTAATCATGGGATATGGCTGCGGAATTTTGTCACAAGACTGCGAATTGTTGATGGAATAGAAAGACTACTAAAGATATTCTGTGACAATAAGTCAGCAGTAATGTATTCCCATAACAACAGGAGCTCTTCGAAGTCAAAGCACATTGACATCAAGTTCTTGGTTGTTAAAGATAGGATTCAGAATACTCAGTTGTCTATTGAACATATTGGTACAACTTCCATGATTGCGGATCCGCTCACTAAGGCTTTATCACCCATGGTCTTTCATGAGCACACTACTCATATGGGTGTAATATCATACTATGATGCTAAGGTGTAGTGGGAGTTTGTACAATGACTATATTTGTTCATGATGACTATTTTGAATTATTTTCTGCAGAAATAAAGTTTTCAGTTCATTTGCACTCTGAATCTCGCTTATGACTTAAAGTTGATCTCCATAAGGTTTGAGGAGTACCAGTTGGAAATAGGCATGTTTAGATCACATTACATGTAATTTCCATGCTGCATACCTACACTTGATCTATGTCATTGGGTGTGTTGACATACGTGATCATTGATGGTTCTAGTCACAATAAATGGGATGAAGAACGCTTTGGTTCTATGTTGATACATTCAATGGACGAGATTGTTGAGATTGTTGATATGGATAGCATTTTTGAGCTCAATAAAGTATTTTAGTGATACATGACATATGGGATACATTTGTTGGCCCAAGTGGGAGATTGTTGAATTTTAATTTGACAATATATGGTCCAACAATATATTATTGATCATGTGTCTTTGCTATCCAATCGGTCAACCCAATTAAGTGATCTAATTAAGTTTATAAAATAGGGTTGAACAGACAATCTGTAAGGTGTAGGGATCAATATGCAGAAACCATAAAGTGATTTATGATTTCTATGATGGGTGAAATTAGAAATTAATAAACTGAAGGCACTTATGTGCAATTTGCGGTTGTGGTCCCTGGGACATACGATATTATCGGCTCTTTTGATATCCCATTAGTCAACGAGAGTCAGAGTGAATCCCACATCCTCTGAAAGATTTTTCGTATAGTCCTAGAAGATCCATATCCGGTCAATCACACGAGCCTTACCTATGGATTCAGGTACGCTTCCGTTTATGTTTAAGCATTCTCTTTGATTTCAACACGTATGATCTTGAGGTAATTTGGATTAGGATAAATTCCAACAGCTGATGTTCAGGAAGCTGGTGCAAAGGGGGACCCTGTCTCATTTGAAATTGATTCGAGAAGTTAATCTGATGAAGATCTTCATGAATTTATCAATGGTACTAATATTGAAGAACAAAATGAAATTTAGAGAAGTAAGAGAATATAAAGGGACAAGGCTTCAAGAGCATAACAGTAGAGAGGAGCTTAATGGACCTGCAGAGGAACAACTTACTCCTTAAATGCACGATGGCCAGGAAGGCGATGAAACAAGTTCCATTGATTATGGTTAGATTTCTGACGATGAAGTTTGTACACTAGTGATGAAGGCTAATGAAGGAAACGATAGGAAAGAAATAGAGCAGGGAAACAAATAGATTAGGAATATGAGCAGCCAATGGAGCAACAACACTATTGTTGCACCAAGGAGCCCGATTTAAAAGTAAAGTCTATCCAAAGGAGCTTGTGTAGTTTCTTGACAGGAAAACTACTTTATCTTATCTATTGCATAGAACATTTTGCGCACTGAATTTTCCAGCATTTTATGTAGTAAATAGAATAAAAATTATCATGTGTTTTGTGTAGTCAAATTCTCTAGCATTTTGTTCATATGTAATGACGATTGCTGATGCAAAATCAATGAAATAGTGCAAAGAAATTTTATTATCTTATGATGTTATCCAAATTATCAATTATATTTGAAATTTCATTACTCCATAATATCATTACAATTAATTATATTATGTTTTCTGTTCATACTTTGCAGTTCTTAATATAAGTGCTATAATTACTATAAATATTATCAAGAAGATAGTCCACAACGTGTTGCTCTTCACACTATATATATATATATATATATATATATTCCCCAGTTACAAAAAAAAAGAGTTAAAACATTGCACCTAGAAACTTCTCGAAGTGAGAGTTATAGAGTTCGAACAAAGTCATAACGCTTGAAAAAACAAAATATCTTCTAATGCAAGCATCCCCAGAAGCTTCTTCATGAGTGGTTGTAAACTCCACGAAGTCAATAGTATAACTTTGCACCTATATTGACATTATTTTTGCACACTCATTCCATTAATTCGACCAGAGAGATTAGAGACCATCGACCCATCACCCTCCATGTTAATCTCATTTCCCTAACTTAATCGATTGTCAGCAGAAGAGCTCCCTGCAACAATCATGACAAACAAATGCTTCAACGGGGTGAATTGTGAGAATTAGGATTCCAAATGTTCCCCGAATTCATATGCAATGCCCATAATTTAAAGGAGGAAGAACGAAAACTGTTGCCCAGGAGCATAGATTAGGACGAAACAAGAAACTTTTGACATTTTAAACATTTAGACATAAAAAATGACACCGTTGATAGAAGTCGTCAAATATGGTAGAGATGGCAGACAAGATCATTTTAGGCAGAGTTGAAAATTTATAGTAAAACATAGAATTTACCTAAAGTTCATGCATAACTGGTTTATTTTTGCCTCTCTCAAACGTAATCTTCCTTGACATTACTGTATGTAAGTACGTGAAAATTCTTCTTTTCCACTTTCTATCCACCCTTTATCATAAGAATTAGACCAAAATATTCTCTATTTAATGAAGACGGCGGGGAGATTTATTGAAAATGATTCATGGCTCCAGATTCCTACAGTGCACAATACGCAAAGAATAAATGCGCGACGCATTGCCACATCATGCCCAGTTGTGGATACACCTTCCAGATAATTGAAGGTGACCGCTTTCACATGATAACATCTTATTGGGAACCCTTATAGGGTGTTTGCAAAACTTGAACTCACTCTAACAGCTGATGAAACTAGACAATGCGTGACACCCAAAAAAAAGAAAACTCCATTCGATTTGATTTATGCTTATCACCATGTTCTTTTATGCCTTGAGTGCTCGCTAGCCAGCTTTCTTACTGTTAATACTAATCCTCCACTGAAAGAAGAGTCGAGGTTACTGATGCCTGTCCTGTAAATCTCAGGAAGATTTTCTTGAACCACGAGATCCAACCGCGGGATATTGACAGCTCTCTTCTGAGTGGTGGTTTAGCTTGCAATGATTCATCTTCCAAGTAAGGCACGATATACTTCTTCATGTCGCTTCGAGAAATCTGTAGATGGTTCCCTGACACATTTATGTACTTCACTTTTCCAGCCTTGTTCAAGGTTTTCAGACCAATCCAGTCTTCCGTGTACAGAGTGGTCTGCAGAGCATGATATGTAACCATATAGACACAAACATGCACAATTGCCTAATGCCTATGGTAGTGGAAACACGACATTTACCTTTTCTGCAGGCAGAATTTCATCAAATGATCCGTCAGGATAATACCCAAATAAGGAAGTCTCTTTTGGTATCAGCACAGAGTCTTGCTCGAACTTAATAACCCAACAGAAGAGCCATCAGCATGGCCAAATAACATAATGCAATGTATCAGGTTCGAATTCTGTAACTAAGAACTTACCATGATTAGGACTAAATTGTGCAAGCTAGTAAACCTTTCCTTGTAAGTGGTATTTCTTTCACCACATTTTTCATTGTTCAGCTTCGGGAGAAACCTACAACCATGCAAGTAGGCACAGATGTCCTGGTGATTCAAAAAGAACACGAGACCAAGCTCTTAGTGTAAAAACATGATTATACCTATTGGAAAAAAAAAAATTAAGCAAAAGCAGTTTTCAGAAAAAGAGATAAATTCAAGTAGTAGTTAGGACTAATGTCAAAAATCTCCCAGGAAATTTAGAGTAATCTTACATGATCCTGAAATCAAGTGCTTGAAATGCAAAACCCTCAATAATCTTTTGATCACACAAAACTGACATGCTTGGGTTGAATATTTCCATTTTTTCTCTATAGGTCATCAATAGCAATTTGGCTTAGACTCAGGCGAATGTAATACGGCAATGAAATTATGGCAAATTTTATTTAGATTATGTCAGGAATTGTGATTATTTTCACAAGAAAAGAAATCTCATGATCAATCTCAATTTACTTGCCTGTGCATTAATTGCATTTACTGGGAACATTCAGGAAAACAGTAGCAAAGATGAAATGAAATAATGAATTATTACATTCAATCTAGAACTCCACTCACAGTTGGAATCTTTACATAACCACTTGGCGCCAAGTGCTCCTGTGACCAAGGGAAATATAAAATCAAGAAGTACTTGATGAGCATAATTTTAAGCAAGTAACCTTACCACAAAATAACTGAAGTTGAAAGTAAGACAGTGGAAATCACTTCACGATCGATGATTGGCACTATCTTGTCATACACAACATTTTCTTTTGAATGACATATAAAGAATTTTATTACTTAGGCACCAAGCAGGTGCATATAATCGTGTACATATTATCTTGTTTATACACAATTAGACTAGTACAAAATATAATCTTCTTCCAAGGAAAAATCTAACCTGTATAAAATTACTGTACACCTCCCCCTTTATCAAATTGTCCAGAAGAATGCAAATCAAGCCTTTCTGAAAATTCATAAAATCACGAGGCCATTGATAAATGTACTAAGACCCATATTGATCAAGGGTGAACAAAATTTATAACCTGCTGTATAATAATGCATCAATATGCGAAGAAGCTCAAGGGCCTTGCTTGTCATAGTTGATTCAAAAAACTAAATAAATTCTCAGTTTCCAGAGCTCTTTTCCTGATAACATATCTTACCAATATTATTAATATCATATTAAGGGAAAATAGTATGGATGCCCTATTATCTTGGCTTTCTTTCCCCACAAAAATTTGTGGTATTAAATCTTATCTAATGAAGTCCCCAACATTCAAAAACCAACTTATCCAAAACAATTAAGAAAAAGTTAAATCACTCTGGCAAGGAGTCCATCAGTCTCAATCTTGCACGGTTATTTTTTGAGCCACTGAACCAAAGTGACATTGTCCAAGAACTAGAATGAGAGTTCTGTGGAATGTGGCCTACGAGGCCATGACGGAACCCTCAATCTGGATCATGATGTTGCTTTCAGGATATGCCCTTCATTCAAAGTAGAAAAAGCTAAATAGAAAAGCACTATAGTAGAGACTGTTCATGCTGTTTGACCTGTAAGAAAGTAAGGATAAGGAAAAAAACTAATCTTGAGGCATACCCCACAGAATGGTATAGAGGCAACCCCTGCATGTGGACCTGCTAGCGATATAAAGTTCTTCACCTATGCACAGAAGAAAAAGATCACATGCTTTGCTATAGTATTATATCAGGGATACATTGCACTGGATAGACAAAATGACAGTGCTCATAAAGGTGCCACTAGTAAATAGCTTTACTTACGATACAAAATTGACAGAATGAAGTTGGCTATATAACAGCTGATACTTATGCAATTCTCTAAATTAATTACATGATCACTTCTTATAGCTTCCTTACACCTAATTGGCAAGTTTATTATTTTCTCTGGATACAAAAGCAGATCCCAGGTCTAATCTCTACATTTCTCACTCACCTCCTAATATTTTTTGCCATTTCTCACCGACCAAAACCAGCTAATACTAGTCTACAATTTACTAAACTAAATAATGAATTCAAAACATGACAATTTCATTGACGATGGAATAGCCAACAAAATGCACTATTAACAATGAGATAGCTAAAACAAGGGATCTGTGCTGGTGAAAATGTAAAGATGGATATAAAAAGAATAAGCCACTTGTGTCAAAGTGGTACTATTTTGGAGTATCTACTAAGCTTACACACCTCCAATCAATACTTTCCAAAGTATGCTTGTGTTAAACCAGAGAACCTGATTCAGATACTATGTAGATTTGGTTCTCACCTGAGGTCCCCCATCGCAAAATTCAATAACCCCCCGGGCAACCATGTTACCCTGTAGGAAGATGACAAGTATGGATGATGTGAAGACAGGAGAGAGAAATAAGTAAGTTCCTTACCTAATAAATGGAAGAATAGAGACGCTAATAAGATAAGAGTGTGCCAGTAGATTGCAAAATTGACATAAGCGCCTGTCCGAAGTTCATGAACTGTCAACTTTTGTATTATCACCAAAAAAGGGAACTCAGAAACCACAGACCCCCTTTTGAATTCAATAATGCATTGGACATCAAAATACAGTGCAACCATCCAAAAATTATTTGCCATAGAGAACCCAGAAAGCATGGCTGAGACAATGGTAAACCAAAGAACCCAAACATAAGTCACTAACAAAACTACAAATTTGCTTAAATTTTGGGAGGTATAGTTGTGATACAATAAAACATTTCTGAACTGATTTTCCATTTTTTTAATGCATTTTGGAACTGATTTTCAACAATGAAAGTTACTATGGCCTCACTTGCAACATTCAAGAATATGAATTTTACAGCCAATAAATTCACATTAAGATTTTCTCATCTAACCACTTAAAAGGCTTAAATATGTGTCCTAACAATGACCTACTGCATCACTGAAATTAGTCAACCAGCATAATTTGTCTATGAAAGTAAGGAAAGAAAATGAAGCATGCACCATATAGGTGAATGAGACAATATTAACCTGCTTCTTAATTAGGTTTAGCTTCTTTTTAACATGAAATTGATTTGCATGTGACAAAACACTTTTATTGACAATTGCCTCAAACAGTTTCCTCCATGCACTTCCCTACTGGTTCTTGAATTTAGAGAATCTGTCTTTAGCCAATGCATTCATTTTCTAAAGCAAGAAATGAAAATGTAACAGAACACATGGAACAAATATTAGGGACAACAGTCTCGGACTACAGTTTTCTGAAGGACAACAGGCAACACCTTCTTTATGTACATGTATTAATCTTTCAAGCAAACCACAGAAAGGTACACACAATGACAAAGACATAAATGATATATAGTAGTAGTAGGGCATAAAATAACCAATCAAATGGGATAAAAAAAAGAGTAGGAGACACTATTAAATTCACTACCTGAGAGAGCCCAACAATATTGTAGCCATTGCTAAGCTCACTCATGCTTTTCACCTGTAAATTTGAGCCAGCTCTGTCAAAATAAAATATGTAGAATGGAAGAGAACAGTTACATATTACTTTAAACAAGTAATCACCTTCTCACAGGCAATAGCTGTCTGCAACATAAAAGAATCTAGTTAATTTTAGAAGAATGGCTTCACATGTGAACTGTCAAGAGTGCGAATGAACACCATAATCTCACCTGCTTCGTAAGCGGCACGGTCCATGAGTCCCATGACCCATCCCCAATTTCTCTGCAGCCAGGATAAAAAATTCATTTATATAAAGGTCAAAATTCAGTTGAAGAAATCCTTAGCAGTGAAAGGTAAGGAACCTGCCTACATGATATCACAGTTAAGTGGAAAAGTAGGGTATTGGTATAAGAAAAAACCAGAATGGTGCTGTGTATGAAAACATTTCTGAAAACAATTATTCTCAACACATGGAATGACTTGTCCAAGGAACTTAACAGGTTTCTTTGTTTGTGATTTCATAAAAAGCAGAAGAAATGATTTTCAACCACTTAACCCCCGGAAAATTGCAGTCACTTTCTAATGGTCCAACATCAACAGTCATTAGAAGAGCAATATGATAAATAAATTGAAGAAAATAAAATATGTGATGGATCTTTTCAAGAATTATACAAGCCAAATAAGCAGTTGTGGACAACTAACCACACAACCACCAATACAGTTTTCAGATAAGAGAAAAATTAAAATTTTATATGCAATTTATTCCCGAATTATGACTACAATGACAGCGAACATACACGCAATACCCTTCAGAATTAGACCAGTTGCTTAACAGCTCAGTGAAAAGTGTGACCCCTTTGTTGCTGCATTTATCGCTAATGCCTAACAAAAAAATGTCATCCAGTTAGATATGATAGAGATAAAGGTTAATTAGTTTCATGCATAGGATCTCAGAAACATCTGCAGGCATCAAAGAAAATATTTTATGAGAATGAAAAGCCTCATGGAAGAAGCTGATATTGGATTGATATTACTGAAGCCTGTTAACACATGGGAAAATGAAAATATAAAAATACTAACATCTGATGTTTGTCACTTCATGCCTAGTTAGAAACAGAGTAGCTACTTTGCAACATATCGTGGGGCATGGAATGTTACCTTTATTTGGCATCTATTTCCTTATTGTTCTAACAAAGTATATAGTTTGTCACTGCAATCTTGCTACTTATGAAAAATGATTTAAGATATAATAGAGAAATTAGTAAATTGCTGTCTTTCCTCCAAAATAACTGGTAATGTGGAGTAATATCGTCTAGTGTAGACACATTTATGCAAAACAGAATAAGACATGATAAATTAAGCAAATGAGATATTGAAGTTGCATATTTAGGTATTAGAAATTGAATTATGAATGAAGTTCATTATTAGAACATTTCATGCAGAAAGTTCATATAACCTTAAGATAGATAGAAAACTTCTCTGGAGGCCAAATAAGAGGCTATGTTAGTTGCCCTGCTGAAAATCCTATTAGTGGATAGTCCTCGACCCTTAAATCAGGCAATGGGGAAAAAATGAGCCAAATATGGTTTGCTTGAAACAGGCCTTAGAAACTGTTACAAGATTAAAGGTAAAACATAGTTATATCACAATCACTTGTCAAGGACAGAGGTTTAGAAGAAATGTGGTTAGGGATTAGATGATCAAGAACCAAATAATTCTTTACAGGAAATTCTTTGGAGCAGCGCCAATCAAGGACAGGATCTAAAGAACTAAACTGGTTGACAATTGGATATTTTATAGAGGGGTTCCAGTAAAGCCAGTTGTAGCAAGTTGAGCAGGTACCACATAGAGGGGCTATCCAAACAATTTGGTCGAATAAGATAGCCAGTGGTGTGGAACCATCCTGCTCATACTTCTAAAAGTATCCCAAAATATCAAAAGGATTTTGGTTTTCAGTAGCATATCGCATTTTCATAAGAAATAACTGCATAAGAACGAATTATTTCTGATTACAGACAATAGGAAAGCCTTAATTTTATGTTTTCAATAGATAAATCAATCAGCATATTATTTTGCTCCTGCTAGAAGGCCTATCAATTTCTTCAGGTTAATCTAGCCATTTGCACATGTTACCATACAAAGATCCACAAAAACCATTTGCTGCCTCAATTAATTCTTCCTCTTGTCTGGCTGCAGTCCATTTTTTGAACCTTTTCCATCTGTTTCACAAACAGCTACCCACAATCTTCTGTAGTTAATACTTGGTTCTCACTGTTCTCCTTCAAAGAAGATCTCCAGTACCTTACTGGCTTTGCTGTTATGTCATTTCCAGTGTTCAAGGGTTGTTATGGGTTTATTTAAGAGACACAATAAGGCAGTATGATCACAAGTTTATACAAAGGTCGAAGTTACACATCACAAAACCCAATCACCGCCACATTCGCAGTCCATGTAGCATTTATTCCTCTTCCTGCACCACCTAACAGACAACCATCTCTATACAATGACACACTGCAGGGAGGGACTCCTCATAACACCTGGATATTAATGAATAGCATTTCTCATATCTCTACTCCTCAGAGCATGGGCAGCTAAAAGTTGCTCCATATTGAAGCCATGCAAGTACTTGCATCCTACAGTATATTTACTGTCTAAAATCAAAACAAGGAACATTTCAGTATTCTTTCCCTAGCTCCACAAAGAAAAATGAAAGATTCCCCACAGACAACAGCCCATTTGATATTGTTGAAATAGCAATATCACTATGAGTATCCTTCCTTGCTGGAATTAAAAATTACCTTTTGAAAGTTGGTAACTCATAATAAAACAAGTATAAAATTGACAATAACATAATTGCACCTATAAAAGTAGGAAACGATGCTGAAGTTAGAACAAAAAATAAATCTCTTTTGCCTTTTGGTAGTCATATCGATCAATAATGCATCAAATGGTTCACCTATGCCGCATTACACAGAAGTCTTCTTTTGCTAATACTGAAAGTTCTAGTCTCACAATTCCTATCAGCGAAATTAGAGCCAACAACACCTTGACAGCCAAGTGGCAATGGAAGATGTCAATCATGATGCAGCTGAAGAAGTAGCAGAAGAGTCAAAGAAATGAACTTACCATGGAAGACCACGAAGGGGACTGAACGGACCGCAGGGGCAGAGAGAGCGAGCTCAAGCACGAACAGGAAGAAGGTGGCTGTAGGTAGCGGGAAGGAGGCCATCATTCTACCACCGTGCAGGCAGAAAAACACCCAGAGATGGTCGGGATTTACGCTGTTCAATGGACGGAATCGGAATATTCTCGAAAGAATCTGCAGTTTCTGTGGCTATTTCAGTACCGACCGTACCGTTGAAAACAGAATGGCCGGTAGGGAGTTCCGTATGCAATCCGACGAAGAAAACATGTAGACGAGGAGAAGAGTGTGGAAACTGCATTGAATGCAGGGCGCAAGAATTGGGTGGCGCCAACTACCATTCTCACAGTTTCCAGTTGACGGTCGCGGGGGAGTGGGGTGCATGGGGCTGTGCAGTCAGTAGTATCGAATCATTCAATTGAGACCTAACAAGCCAATGGATATTAAAAATCTAGAAAGAGGCCCGTACTCGCACGAAAATTGTGGAGGATAATCACTCAAATAAATTTGATGACTGCGGCTGCATGATGATTGTATTACAAAAATACTATAATAAAATAGAACAATTCAATTATTTAAATCAAAACACAAACCATTCTCATTTGGATTGTGGTTAAAGAAGGGAAAGGAAAGGAAGAAAACGGAGGGGAAGGGAAATGGGGAATAAAGGTGAAATTTTGACCTTATTTGAATATACGAGGGGAATGGAAAGGGAGAGAGAGACTTTTTTTTTTTTTTTAATAAATTGCCGATATCCAGTTGAATTTTGTCCAGCTAATTAATCCAGATCGTCTCGGGTCGATCCATTTAAGGGGTTAAGAGCTCCCCGTCGTAAGTGAAACTCGAACTCGAGTCTTCCCATTGAGATGATGAGTGTCGAACCACTCTACCACGCCCACGATAGATGGGAGAGAGACTTTAAGTAATTTGAATATATTGTTTTATATAAAATTTTAACTAAAAAATATAGATAATTTTGACTACCCATTCTTTACATTCTTATTGGCGGTTTCAATTGCCTCACTTATCTATGGTCTATAAGGTGAAGAGCAGTGGTGCTAGACCCCATATCCAACTAGGAAATCGTCCAATTTGGCTTCAAACTTAAGGCGAAGAGTAATGCTTCATATTCCATAGCATTGTTCATTGATGAGAATTCTAATTAAAGCCAGTGGTAAGTGTACACCATCAAGGGTGATGAGAACTACTCCTGTTCCTCTGCCACTCCTATTGGCAACACCATCAAAATACATCTCCTAAACCTCCATGGCCTCAATCAATACCAAGTGCTCATTGTAGAACTTGTACTCAGCTTCTAGTTTAACATTAATAGAGTGATCAACTAGACACCCAATAATGATCCTACCTTTCACTGACTTCTTTATCACATATTACAAGTGTAGCTTGAACAACAACAACAATAGCCATCGAGCTAACTTCCCAACCAAGGCTAGTTTCGCCAACAGCTACTGGAGTGAGTTTAGCTTGGAGATCACAATAGTCTTATTGGTTAGCAGGTAATGGTGCATCTTTCATGTCACCCAGACGAGGGATGCACAAGTTCTCTCCACTGAAGAGTACTGCAATTCATAGTCATTGAATTTCCTACTCATATAGTAAATGGCATGTTCAGTCCCATCACCCTAGGCTTAAGTGATCAAGGCATTTGTGCCAAAATTACCCCTTCGCAATAACACCCCCATCTGAACTTTAGCGACAAGGTAAGAGCTATAAATACTCTCAGTAATCAGTCCTCCACAGACTTGGGGTCTTCTTTTAGCAAAAGGGCCTTAATTTTTCTCTAATTATCCAAAGGATATAGAAAGATTTTTCTTTTTGACCTGTCACTTTGGAGCCTATCATAATTGTGCTGCTGATCATCATGTGTTGTTCTTGTTAGTGTTTTTGCTATGTTTGTGACACAGTCGCACCATGCAAGTCCTAGGAACTTCCAGAGTTCGGCCATGGCCATGCTACGGGAGATAAGAAGTGGAAGTTGGGGAGGGAGCTAAATGAGAAATTGTGAATTTTAAAGCCCCAAACTGAAATGGGATGGATTTGGTTCATTAGAATGGTATTTACATATCATAGAACTAGTAAACCAAAGAATCAACGTGGGGATTAGAATTTTGATTATGATGAAATTTTGTATGGTTGGTAATGGGGCAAGTTTGACCCAACCCATAGCAGTTCGGGTCTTGTGGGGTAGGATATTATTGCCATCCATACCCTCTAGCATAAGGGACAATACATACGATATTGTAAGAAGGTGATGGGTAGATTAAGATGATAACATTTGCTTGAACTGACATCGATCCAAGATATCAATGAGTTCTGTTGATGGGATTGTGTGCTCCAAATTGTCAATTTTGGCAGACTCTTTGCTATTTATTTTGATCACCCTATTCAAAATAAGAAAAATCATACTCATTGCCTTTGGGATGAAAAAGTATATTATGGATGATATTCTCATTGGTTTTATTTTTTTTTAATTTTTTCTACTTTATTACTATTTCTTCCTTATCATAAAAAACATTTTAACATTACAATGACTAAAAATATGCCACTATAAAAATGCTGATCATAGGACGCAAATGATAATAAAAGAGTGTGGAAGACTAATATTACACTTTCGGCTAATTACAACGTCAAATTAATTTTCAACCAAGTGAGAAAGTTATTATCTAATATTTTTTAATTAAAAATTTCGATCACAATTGTTTCATAAAATTTAATCCTTTTGAACTTTTTCCTTATTTCCATTGTCATTTTCTTCTTCTAAAATATAAATTCTGTTTTTTATTTTAAAATTTCCCCATTTTCCTATTTTTGCTTTCATAATCCGATTTTTTCTCTGTTAAATTTTTATAAAAAATTTCAAAATAAATATAAAACATGATTAGTTGGATTGGAAGTAAAAAAAGAAAGCATTATCCCAATAAAATATTAAAATTTCAACATATATACTTCCCCACAACCTAAATAAACATCATCGTTTTATTTTACTTAAAATTTTGATTGATTGAACCTTAGAACTATATAAGTGAATCATTGATGACCATTTAAATTTTATTTCAAACAACCCAAATAAATGTCGTCATTTTAATTTGAATGGCAAAAGGGAGCCTTTACTACAAAGAATATATGGTTTAACAAACAAAAGCTACAATTATTGTGGTATGTGTTTTTTTCTTTAGGTTGTCATATAAAGTATGGATGTAGAATTGGATATATATTGAAAAGGATTGAGATTAGATATAATAATATAAGCGACTAAAATAGCTCCATAATTGAGTAGATTCCATTATTCAAATGCATTCATGAAAAAAAAATCACCTAGTAGATATGGAATTATCAAATAAAATGAGATTTTTTTAGGCCAAAAAAATGAGATATATATTTTTTAATTTGATCTTATTACATATATTTGCTGTTAATCTATACCCCTGTTAGGGTTGTAAATTTGTGATTTATAAAATGTGGGCCCCATCCTCTGTAAACTTTTCTTTTCAAATCGACAAAAAGAAAAGCCACCTTAGAGAATTTACTAAAAAAGTCTTGTTTGATCTTAGTTTGAAAAGTAGGATTTTTGGATATAATTGTATAAAATAAGATTTCCTCGGTAAATACCCACTGAATCTCATTTTTAATTTGATATTCTCCTCCTTCATAAGTTGAGGTGCTGTAGTTCAATATTAAAGTCACAGGAACAATCCTTATCACTTTGTGGAAATTGGAGAGGGTCAAATCAAAAGTGGGAGGGATGGGGGAAAGGATTGAGATGTCCCTAACACCATCTAACGATGCCCAACAACTTCCTTGCCCAGTTCAGGAGAGCTCTACCGTTGCCACAGTCCCCACAGATACCCTAATGTGTGATACTGACTAGCCAAATGCTTGTGCTACTAATCCATATGTTTCGAGGCCAGTAGAGGAACAGGGGACCACTAAGCCAAATTTTGTATTGAAGCTAAAAAGGAGGAAGATGGAGACGAAGCAAGTGAACACTCGGATAACTGTAGAGGATGAAGCCCTAGTTCTCCTTGAGGTGAGGAAACCAAGTCAAAGGAAGCGTATGACTGAGCCTCGAAAGCATTTCAAAATCCCAATTGAATTGTCGAGAGAGGAGATCAAGGTAGACCTATTGGAGATTTTTGAATCCAAGCCACGCCCATAACTGAAGAAGAGACTACGAAAAACACAGTTGTGGTATGATAGTCTTACCCCTGGTTCATGGTTGCGTTGATGAGATTCTACGAAAAGGTAATTTGATGATGCCTTCTCAAGAGAAAGTTCAAACCGTGTGGATATCATAGTCGTCTAGTTGTTCGGTAACCCTAATTATCATCATTTAGAGAGTCAGCTGTGCCACTATTTTCCCTTTTTAGCTTGTATAAATTTCATATTTTAGGAGTGAACCAAATCGTGTTTTAGAATTAGAAATAGCATTGAATTACAAATTTCAGTTCCTATCTTTATATATCTTGAAATATAAATCGATTTTCTTTTTATTTGGCATGCCATCTCCGAAAAATTCCACTATGACCTTTAATATTTGTCGTCTGCTCTATATCTACATTAGTATGGATCGAGGTGGGTCTAAGTCACCATATGAAGTCCTTGTTCACGATACAACATTTAAGAAGAAAATGAAATTTGTGACCCTCTCTCATTAATGCAGTTGCTAACTTCCTCTTTCCTGTAATTGTGAGGTATATTCTATGTCCACATCGAGTGCATAGATAACAAGTCTGGGGATATTGTGACAATATGATTCAATAACATGGATAGAACCATAAGGTCTACCAAGTTTTCCTGTAGTGAATCACATAGCAAGCCGTAGGTTGATGATTTTCATTAGAAAATTTAAAATATATTTTGCAAAATTATGTATAATTAATTGGACAAGGAAAATTTAAAAAAATGAAAGAAAGCATTATGCCATTAAAATATCAACATTTCAGCATATATAGTTCTCCCAAAATAGAAGATTTTGCTATTATTTTTGTGAATTTGTTCTTTTTTTCTGCCAAAAGAATTTATTTGATCATTGAACCCTTATAAATTTCGAGAAATTTAATATTAATATTTCATTTCATTTTTTTGTTAAACACCACCTAAATTGTCCTACCACTAAACATCACCAATTGATTTATTTTACATTGAAAAAAGAGCTTTTTCTATAAGTACTATCGTTTAACAAAATTTACCATTATTTATGATATTAGCTGATAGATAGAATTGGGGGTAGGGAAAGGTATCTAAAGAGATTGACATTAGATAATAATCAATGCAAATAAATTCACTCCTTAATTGAGAGGATTCCACTGTTCAAAAGCAATCAAGAAAAAAAATAGGGATTACCATTAGATATAAAATTAACAAATTAAATGAGAGTATCTTAAATTTCATCTTACTACATATCTTTGCATTTAATATTATTGTATTTTATTTTTAATTGATAAAAAAGGGTTCACCAAAAAAGATCTTAGCAAAAGAATCTTATTTTGTTTTTTTTGTTTATAAACTAGGATCGTTAAAGATTTCCTTGATATATACATACATATATATATATGTACGTAAAGATTTTTTCACTAAATCTGTATCTCCAATTTGATTTCCTCTTGACTTATGAGGGGCTGCAGCTCTATTTAAGTCACAGAAACGATCTGTCTCGCTCTGCGGATATTGGACGGTATCAAATGAATGGGAGAGAGGATTGAGATGGCCCTGACTGCATCTAACGAAGGCCAACACCTTCCTTCCCCATTTCAGAAAAACTGCGCTGCTGTGACTATCCTCGGAGATACCCTAACAAGCGAGGTCAAACTGCTGAAGTGTTGTGCCACTGCTCCATCAGACTCAAACCCGGAAGAGCAATCAGGGGTTGGTGTTCGGAAGATTGTAGTGAAGTTGAAGAGGAGGAAGATGGAGAGGGAGCAAGTGTCGTCCCAGAAAATGGCAGAGAATGAAGCCCAACTTCTCCCCAAAGCGAGGAAACGGAGTCAGAGGAAGCAGATTGAGGCTAGAAAGTGGTTCAAATTTTCAGTTGCCTTATCGCCGGAGGAGATTATGGCAGATTTGTCCGAGATTTTTGGACCAAAGCCACCTGGGCGATTGAGCAGAAGACCACGAGCAGTTCAAGCAGCGATCGATAGTATCACTCCTGGCTCGTGCCTGCGTTCGATGAGATTGAGTGTCAAGTAGCAAAGTCATTAACCATCATAGGAAAAAGTACTTGATGACCCTAATCTATCATCCTTCAGGATGTCACAGTCACAGCACTTTCGTCTTCTCTTTCAACTTGTTCAGCGTCATATTTTAGGAGCTGTTGTGGTTCGTATTCAAGAATCGAAAATGGATTCGACTCTGAGCAGAATGAAAAACTCCAGTTAATTTTATTTTATATGAGTGTGTTAAAATTAGTTTTTGAATAGTGATCAGTATGATTTTTCTTGGTGCTTTATCTGCTGCAAGAAATTCTATTATGAGCTTCAATAAATGATGTCAGCTCCATATCTACATGCCATGGACCTTGGCGACCCTAAGCCACGGTAAGAAATCCTTGCTTGTTATATAACTCTAAGCAGAAAAAAGAAATGTGATCTTGTTATCTCTCAATTCTCCGAAGTATTTCCCGTCTAGTATTTTTCTCTCTTTCCATTTTCATATTTAATTTTGTACTCCCAACATGCACATATGGTAGAAAACCGTCCTTTTAGTCCTTAAATTTATGGGCAGCCATTAAGAGTCCTTCAATTTCTTTAGCCACTAATTCAATCCAACATTTATCATTCCTCACCGAAAACTTTGATATCAATGAATAGTGACGGAAATCAGACGCAGACTTAACTAGGATAATGACGTCAACTTAGTTAATTTTTCAATAAAACCCTATATAATTGTTACTCTTTTACTCTTTACAATTTATTAAAATTTTCATTATAACCTTGGTGTCCAAAAATCCCACTCTCCTCCACACATACAGCTGGCGAATATTTCTACCGCTATGTCATCCCTAGGACCCCTCGAGCTTCTCCATTATAGATTGAAATACAAGCGTGCTCATGAGAGGAGCTAGCAAATCTTGGCGTGACCCAGGTCATAACACTGTGCCAAGGCCTAGGGTCATTGGGGCAAGTCGGCATGACCTAATAATTTTATTGGGTGCACTGGGCCTAAAAATGATAAGGTCATCCCCTTTTTCTAAAAAACAAACTAGTTATATTGAAGAAAAATAAATGAGTTTTGCCTATGGGCATTCGATGGGAAGTCAAAGAGTGGGAAGAAGAACAGCATAATGACAAAATTGGGCTTGACTTTCATTAAGGATAATTACAGTAAAAATTATAAATACTTGTTATTATTTTACATTTAAATCATACATATTTTTAACTTATTTTTTAATATTATATATTTGATTTCATAATATATGAATTCCCAATTTGTTTTTGACCAATTACTTTAGAGGCCATCATAATTGTATTGTTGATCATCATGTGTTCTTGTCAGTGCTATTGCTACATTTGCGACACGGTCACACCATGCAAGCACTGGGAACTTCTAGAGTTCGGCCATTGCCATGCTACAGGAGATAAGAAGTGGAAGTTGAGGAGGGAACTAAATAAGAAATTGTGAATTTTAAAGCCCCAAACCGGAATAGAATGGATTTGGTTCATTAGAATGGCATTTACATATCATAGAACTAGCAAAGCGAAGAATCAACATGGGGATTAGAATTTTGATTCTAATGAAATTTCGTACAGTTGGTAAGACTCAGTCGAGATGTTGGGAATCAAAGTTTCAACGGTTTATTGGCTTGTATAAATTGGTATATGGTCAAGGACGAGACCCTGGAGTTAGTGAGGGTTATCGTGGATTCGGGCGACCTTAGGGGAAGCTCCCCCAAGTGGGGATCACAATGGGGCATAGCAGTTCGGGTCTTGTGGGTAGGGCATTATTGCCATCCATACCCCCGAGCACATGGGACAATACATATGGTATTGTAAGGAGATGATGGATAGATTAAGATGATAAGATTTGCCTGAACTCACACTGATTCAAGATATCAGGGAGTTCTGTTGATGTGATTATGTACTCCAAATTGTCAATCTTGGCAGTGTCTATGTTACTTCTTCCGATCTTCCTCTTGAAAGTAAGAAAAATCATACTCGTTGCCTTTAGGATGAAAAAGTATATTATGAGCGACATTATTACAGGACAATAATTAAAAAAATTATTGGTATATAATCATTTGAAAAATAAGACACACACTTAATTTCTATTATTTGGTACAATCATGCAAAAGCCGTTGCATCAAAAACCTTCTCATTAGTTTTTTTTTTAATTTTCTCTACTTTATTACTATTTCTTCTATACCATCAAGAATTTTTTAACATCAAAATGACTACAAATATGCTAATATGGAAATGCTGATCATAGGACGCAAATGACGATAAAAGAGTGTAAGACTAATATTACACTTTCCGCTAATTACAATGCCAAATCAAATTTCGACCAAGTAAGAAAGTTATTATCTAATATTTTTTAATTCCAAATTCTGATCACAATTGTTTCATTAAATTTAATCCTTTTTAACTTTTTCCTCCTTTCCATTATCATATTTTTCTTTTAAAATATAAATTCTGTTTTTTATTTTAAAATTTTTATAAAATTTCCCTATTTTCCAATTTATGCTTTCATAATCCGATTTTTCTCTGTTAAATTTATTATCAAAATTTTCCAAATAAATATAAAACATGATTAGTTGGACTGGAGTAAAAAAAGAAAGCACTATTCCAATAAAATATTAAATTTCAACATATATGCTTCCCCACAACCTAAATAAATGTCATCATCTTATTTCGCATAAAATTTGGTTTATTGAACCCCTAAGATTACATAAGTTAATCGTTGATGATCATTTAAATTTTATTTCAAACAATCCAAACAAAGGTCGTCATTTTATTTTTCATGGCAGAAGGGAGCTTTCACTGCAAGGAATATACGGTTTAACAAACAAAAGTTACAATTATTGAGAATTATGCTTTTACCTTTACGTTGTCTTAGAGAGTATAAATACGAAATTAGATATATATATATATGTATGAAAGGATTGAGATTAGATATAATAATCTAAGCAACTAAATTCACTCCTTAATTGAGAGGATTCCATTATTCAAAAGCATTCATGAAAAAAAATGCCCACTAGATATAGAATGATCAAATAAGATAATATTTTTAGGCCAAAAAATTGAGATATATATATTTTAATTTTATCTCATTAAATATATTTGCTATTAACCTATACCCTTGTTAGAGTTGTAAATTTGTGATTTATAAAATTTGGGTTACATCCTCTATAAAATTTTATTTTCAAATTGACAAACAAAAACCACTTTGCGAGTAAAGATTTTGCTAAAAAAGTCTTGTGTGATATTTATTTAAAAAGTAGCATTTTTGAATATAACTGTATAAAATAAGATTTCCTCGGTAAATCCTCATTGAATCTTATCTTCAATTTGATATCCTCTTCCCTCACCAACTGTGGTGCTGCAGTTCAATATAAAAGGCACGGAACAATTAAAATGACTAAAAATATGCCACTATGAAAATGCTGATCATAGGACGCTAACGACAATAAAAGAGTGTTGAACACTGATATTACACTTTCAGCTAATTACAACGTCAAATCGAATTTCGACCAAGTAAAAAAGTTATGATCTAATATTTTTTAATTAAAAATTCCGATCACAATTATTTTATGAAATTTATTCCTTTTTAACTTTTTCCATCTTTCCATTGTCATAATTTTCTTTTAAAATATAATTGATGCTTTTTATTTTAAAATTTTTATAAAATTTCCCTATTTTCCTATTATTGCTTTCATAATCCGATTTTTCTCTATTAAATTTATTATCAAAAATTTTATAATAAATATAAAACATGATTAGTTGGACTGGGAGTAAAAAATGAAACATTATTCCAATAAAATATTAAAATTTCAACATATATATTACAACCTAAATAAACGTCATCGTTTTATTTTGCACAAAATTATGTTTCATTGAACCCTTAGGATTACATAAGTTAATCATTGATGACCATTTAAATTTTATTCCAAACAACTTTAACAAATGTAATCGTTTATTTTGCATTGCAAGGGGAGCTTTGACCGCAAGAAATGTACAGTTTAACAAACAAACGAAACAATTATTGAGGGCTATGCTTTTCCCTTTAGGCTGTCATAGAGAGTATGGATACGGAATTAGATATATATCGAAAAGGATTGAGATTAGATATAATAATTTGAGCAACTAAATTTGCTCCTTGATCGAAAGGATTCCGATATTCAAAAGCATTCATAAAAAAAACAATCTCTCATTAGATAGACAATGATCAAATAAATGAGATTTTTTAGCCCAAAAAAAATGAGGTATGTACATATTTTAATTTTATCTTGTTACATATATTTGCTGTTAATCTATACCCTTGTTAGAGTTGTAAACTTGTGGTTTATAAAATTTGGGTCACATCCTCTACAAAATTTTATTTTCAGATCGACAAAAAAAACCCACTTTGCGAGTAAAGATTTTACTAAAAGAAAGTCTCATTTGATCTTTATTTGAAAGTAAGTTTATTATATATAACTATATAAAATAAGATTTCCTCGGTAAATTCTCACTGAATCTCATCTTCAATTTGATATCCTCCTCTCTCATAAACTGAGGCGCTGTAGTTCAATATAAAAGGCACAGAAACAATCCTTCTCACTCTGTGGAAATTGGAGAGCATCAAATCAAAAGGGGCGGGAGGAGGACTGAGATGGCCCCGACACCATCTAACAGTGCCTAGCAACTTCCTTCCCCAGTTCAAGAGAGCTGCAGCGCTGCCATAGTTAACACAGATACCCTAATGTGCGAGGTTGATCAGCAAAATGCTTGTACCACTCATCCATCTGTTTCGAAGCTAGAAGTGGAATTGGGGACCAATAAGCCAAAGATTGTACTAAAGCTGAAAAGAAGGAAGATGGAGACAGAGCAAGTGAACTCTCGGATAACTGCAGAGGATGCAGCCCCAGTTCTCCCTAAAGCAAGGAAACCAAGTCAGAGGAAGCGTACCACTAAGGCTCGAAAGCAATTCAAAATCCCAATTGAATTATCAAGAGAGGAGATCAAGGCCGACCTATTGGAGATTTTTGAATCCAAGCCATGCCCGCAACTGGATAAGAGACCGCAAGAAACACAGTTGTGGTATGATAGTCTTACTCCTGGTTTGTGGCTGCCTTCGATGAGATTCTAGAAAAGGCAATCTGATGAAGCCTTCTCGAGAGAAAGGTTATTTAGTAACCCTAATTATCATCACTCAAGAAGTCAGTTGCACCACTATTTTCTTTTTTTTTTTTTGGTATAAACCGCCGATATCTCATTGGACTTAATCCAGATCGCCCCGGGTCGGCCCATTTAAGGGGTTAGGAGTTCCCTGCCGCAGGTGAGGACTCGAACTCGAGTCCTCCCATTAGGATGATGAGTGTCGAACCACTCTACCATGCCCACGATGAGTGTTGCACCACTATTTTCTCTATTTAGCTTTGTATAAATGTCATATTTTAGGAGTGAACTAGATCGTGTTCCAAAATTAGAAATAGCATGGAATTACAAACTTCAGTTTCTATCTTAATATAGCTTGAAATATAAATTTATTTTCTTTTCGATTGGCATGCCATCTTCTCCGAGAAATTGCATTGCAACCTTTGATATTTGTCATCTGCCCTATATCTATGCAGGCATCGAGGTGGGCCTAAGTCACCGTATGAAGTCCTTGTTCACAATACGACTTTTAAGAAGAAAATAAAATTTGTGATCCTTTCTCTCTCACTCTCGGTTTTATTAATATAGTTGCTAACTTCCTGTTTCATGTATTTGTGAGTTATATTCCATGTCCACACCGTGCACATAGACAACAAGTTTGTGGCTATTGTGACAATATGATTAAATAACATGGACAAAATTATCAAGTCTACCAAGTTTTCTTGTAGTGAATCACCAAGCAAGCCGTAGGCTGATGATTTTCATTAGAAAATTTAAAATCATGTTTTCCAAAATTCAGGAAAAAATTATATATAATTAATTGGACTTGGAAAATAAAAACAAATGCGTTATGCAATAAAATATCAAGATTTTAGCGTACGTAGTTCTCCCAAAATACATGATTTTGCAATTATTATTTTGAACTTGTTCCCATTTTTCAGCCAAAAGAATTTATTTGATTATTGAACCCTTGTAAATTTTGTGAAATTAAATATTAATATTTCGTTTAAGTTTTTGTTAGACACCACCTAAATTGTCCTACCACTAATCATCACTAGTAAATTTATTTTGCATGGAAAAAAGAACTTTTTTTTTCATAAGGACCATCGTCTAACAAAATCTACAATTGCTTATGATTTCAATTTAGATATAGAATAGGGGGTAGGAAAAGGTATCTAAAGAGATTGGCATTAGATAATAATCCAAGCAAATAGATTCACTCCTTAATTGAGAGGATTCCATTGTTCAAAAGCATTCAAGAGAAAAATAGGAATCACCATTGGACATAAAATCAACAAATTAAATGAGAGTATCATAAATTTCATCTTACTACATATGTTTGCATTTAATAATATTTTATTTTATTTTTAATTGGTAAAAAGGATTCACCCAAAAAAAATCTTAGTAAACGAATCTTATTTTATTTTTTGTTTGTAAACTAGGATGTTAAAGATTTCCTTGATATATACAAACATATATATCTATGTACGTATTAATATATTAAATAAAGATTTCCTCACTAAATCTGTATCTCCAATTTGATATTCTCCTCACTTACGAGAGGCTGCATCTCTATTTAATTCACAGAAATAATCTGTTTTGCCCTGCGGATATTGGATGGTGTTAAATGAGTGGGAGAGAGGATTAAGCCGCACCACACCATTGACAGTATGGTCAGAGCTTGACCAACTCAATCTGTTAAGGTCGATGACTCCTTGTGAGTTTTATTGATATGGATTGTAAACAAATTGCATCAATGTGAGTCTAGGTAAAGAAGAAAAGGAGTTTATACTCTATTCAACCACTTCCTCTGAATTTTGCACGAGCCTCCGATATTTGAAATGGCATATCATTAGAAAGTTTACCGAGTTAGGATTCCAACGCAACAAGTATAACACAAATCGTAGTTGAAACGGTAAGTTATAAAGGAAGGAATGAGGACTGCGTAAGACGTGGACATAGGCCGCGGTCTAGGGTCGCGGCCCACCCTTGCAAATTCAACATTAAGCTAGAATCCAGAATCCATAATCTAGCCCAAGAAAGGCCACGACCCAAGCACTCCTTCAGCCCAAAGGAAGCCACTGCCACTGGGAGGAGCCCAACTAAGGCCTGATGATATATAGCAGCCTACGGCCGCAATCCTCCCCATGATCTACTAGAACAACAAAGAACAGTCATTTATGGAAAAATCTTAGGCCATGGCCTAGGGTCGTAGGCTCTCTCTGCACAAATTGTAAAAATTTTCCAATTTGAATTATTTTGTTTCCCTTAAACTTTTTACTGAATATTTTCACTCCCTAACATCTTAAACATGATATTTCATAAGTTTGAAAGTATTTTTGAGTATATTTGAGTGTGCCCTAAGGGTAGAAGGTCATAATACACCATATATTCTGTTAGGCATCAATTTCGACAAGATCCAGATGCTATAAGTTCAAAAGTTTTTGGAGGCTGCAAGGTAAACTACATAATGAAATTCTTCATCATTCTTCAACTTCAGAGCCATCCAAAACCGATGAAGAAGTGTTGCTATTGTAGAGAGAAGATTGGATGCGATTCTGATGGTCCGACTCAATCAATTGAGAGACTTCAAGATGACTTCACCATGTTTGCTCTATTCTCATTCTCTTGCTGATTTTATCATGGTTTCTTCATTGGTTCTTGGTGTTTTTTATGTCATTATGTTGAACTATATTTCCTTTCATAGGAGGATCGATGGATCATGGTCCAATGTTTTTATTTTTGTGTTGAACTCCTTTGAAATTCAATTGAGATTATAAATTAGCTTGTGCTATTCTTGTCCTTTATGTATTCTAGTCACCTAGCCAATAATTAGATTGATGTATGAGTAGGTAATGAATATAGGGGTGAAATTTACTTGCACGCCTAAGTTAGCATAACCTAAGTTTACTTGTATCAAGAGGTGAGGTAATTCCTAATGACCATCTAGAAAGAGCTGATAACCCTAGGTATTCACACTAAAATTGGTAGATTAATTTAGTTCTTTAATGTTAATTAATCTAAGGATAGATAGTAGGATAGCGTTATTCTAGGAATTCATCTTAGTTGTATCAAAAGGTGGGTTAAGTGCATTTAGAATTTTAGGATAGCATTATACTCAATTATTTGCATTAGGAGCAAAAACCGGATCAAGACTAGGACCAAATGAAGTTGTGAACCCTAAATCTCATTTGCATTGGTTGAATTTCATGTATTTGCTTTTATTATTTTCTTTTATTTTTGAATTCTTACACTCCCTCAATATTGAATTGGTATGGCTTCGTTTTAAGTGTAATGAACTAGTACTTAGTGAACTAAATTTCTCGTGAGAATGATACTCTACTCACCATTTACTACATTCCACAATACATGCACTTACATGCTTTTTTCTTTCCTTTCTTCTACACAATAGGTACCCGATCTTCTACACAATCGATCCCAAAAGGTCTATTGGACCATAATTAATTCATATTTGAATAAAAAATCTTGTATCATTATATCATTTATATTGAAGAGAGAGATCTTTAGTTTGAACTGTTATACATCACATAATGTTATTGGTATGTTTTGAACTTAGATGACCTCTTCACATTTCACTATTGTTTAGCATTACCATTAAGGATTTGATCTTAAGGAACCTCTTCCAACGCATGAGTTAGCACTCTTGGCTACGGAGCAAACCTCTAAGAGTATGTGAACATAGTGACTTGACCTAAACGGGCAGTCAGTTAAGGAACTTACAGGAAACTTGAAGCGCACCTCCACAGAACAAGTGTATGGGTATGCGCAGGACTGGACCCACTTGGAGAAATTTCTTTTTGTGTGATGGCTCATTGTAAAATGCAGCAAGAGGACCAAGTCAGTGGAACCTAGTCGCTTCTCGAGTTTTATATTCTATATGGGAAAACATGGTATCTGTTTAAAAATAATCAAAATGTAATATGAAGACTCCTCATTTAAAAAGTTTCAATTTTTGCATGCCTAGCTTGATTGGTGAATAGTCAGGAATCACACAATGGATTCAAGGAAAAGAGTATCGGAGTCTCACCTCAGGAGTTGCTTACCCCATCGGAGGGCATGTGAATAGCACGATGATCTTAGCCTGACTTACGTTGGCTCATCTCATTTGATCTAGCCTGAATTAGAAAGTTCCTGGAGTAAACTTACACAGGCAATGAAAAGATTTAAAAAAAAAAAAGGTTTACAAAGTCATTTATTGGCATGAGGGATTTATCTCATTGGTCGGGGCAGCATTTTGACTCAAATCGAACTTTCTTTTGTATTGTCGACTAGTACAAGGGCTCGGGTTGAACCTGTCATAATCGGGATCCGAGTTTGACAATCGTAAAGCGAATGAGACTCCAGCTAGATTCTTCCTCTGGGGATCTATGGTGCAGGATGTAGGGATGAAATAGTAATTCTGTGTGCTTTCCGCTCGCCTCCACCCCTTCTCGGTTTCCGGTCACCCTGATTTGTAGGGGCGGCTCTTCCACCGTTCGGTGGAAATACCACTATTTTTAATCCCCGGATTTTTATTCACTCCCTTCTGTCAAGAGAAGGGGTGCGCTTGAATCTTGAGAGGGTTGAAATTCTCGGGTGAAATACTCGTCGGCATCTTCCCAACGTCGCCATTCTGATAACCTGCAAAAGGGGAAAATTGGGAGAAAATCTCAATTTCCATCTCCGATAATTAAGTTAGAGTCGAATGAAATATGTAAAATTAACATGAAACAGAAGCAAAACGCCATGTCAAACGGAGATTGAAGGCCTTGGAATTTAGGTCCTCCTGCGTGTATTTCTCATCCTCCCTTCACATGTCAATATTGGTTATAACGGCTAATTTATCATTGGTGACATGCCATTAAGGCCAGAAAATAATAGCACATTAAAGAGGTTTTATTGCCTCTAACGACTAATTAGTTTACTCCTATCAAATCTTATAACGAGTTCAAAACCCATGGTGAACCATAACAAAACATGTCTATTACCGCAATCTCACGAGATTCTTGGAGCGGGGGCTAGCGATACGCGTTCAAATTATAGGTCCAAAGTGAAGTCAACCCAAGTCCTGCCCGAGCTAAGAAACGCCAAAAGCTAACCGTTGTTAACCCTATTCATTAATAATCACCCGTGAGACATGTATAAGAGGCCAACAACTGCACAGGGGAAAGGAGAGATCAACCCTCCCGCGCCAATCGTGACTCCCATACAATCCCTTTTCTGCAAGTTTTTAGATCATGGTATTACAACTGTGACTGCGTGAAAACATTCACTAAGGGGTTCCATATGACAATTTTTAATATCTTACCAGTTGAAAATTTATACCTGACGGTTCTTGCCACAGCTGCCTTGAATCTTCAGATTCAATGAATACGTCAATTCTGATGTAGCAACAGTCGAATTTACTACCTAAAGTATCCAACATTTGTATGGTTGAACAGCATTTTCTGGGGGGAAAGTCAAGTTTGATACAAGAATTATCAGGTTTATTATTATTATTATTTATTTTGGGAGCGTGGGGCGGTGGGGGGGGGGTGCGGGGAGCCGGGGTGGGCGGCGGGAGGTTCGGGCGGGTGTGCTATAAACAGGAAACGTGTTTCGGAAGGCAAAAGTAGAGGAATAAAAAAAAATATCTTGATCCAAAATTGACCACTACATCTTCTTGATTTAATTAAGTGCAATTCTTAGAATGTCCAGGTTCATGAAATCTCCGAGGCTTATTTTTAAGTTAAACTCTTTAACAAATCAAAACGCAGAAAGCATAGCTTCACTAAAATAACTCTAATACATGCAATCTTTCAAGATCTAAAAGCAGCTTCTTGGGCTGCTAAATGGTAACTGAGTATAGAAAGCCAGGACTTTGTCCTGCACTACATGCAGAAGAATTTATGATCCTGTTAATGAAATGATCGGACCACAAGCAAGTCCTTGCAAATGAGTTTAGAATACTGGCAGACTGTTAGACAAGCATCAATCATCAAACCCTAACAGGCTAGCTTAGTACCTGAGGTGCTCCAGCTCGGAGGGCTGACCAATGGATAAAATTGTTCTCATTTTTATTTTATGTATACTATATGGACCCGTCAGTAAAGCTGCTCGATGGCAAGTATCTGATGCCAAATTGCCCAGGATTCAGCACCTCGAAGCCTCCAGCAGTAAATGAAGGGTTTTCTTGAGAAATTGACCTTCTTAGCTGAGCAAATGCACAAAAATCAACTTCATAAACTGTAGAGCCCTCCATGAATGCTGAAACTGCAACTCCAACTCCTTCGCCTGTACGAGCATCAAAAGTGAGTTCATCAAGGCTACATCCAAAGATTCCTTTACATGGGGAATGATAGGCATATGTACTAAGAAGAGTTGCATAAATTTTATGTTAAGGATGTCTTGAGCAATATAGTCCGACGTAAAGGCATGTTTATTGCGAAGCAGGGGAAATTGTGAAACAAATTAATTACTGAAACATTTGAAGTTGCCAGTTTCAACTTAAAAGGTTGGTGAGGAAAGGGCACTCACCATGTGTGACAAGCAGCAAATTTTCTGACGGATGTTTATCAGCAAGGGCCTTAATGATTTCTGCGTATCTGCTTCTGGCTCCAAAGACAGTCTCTTCCCATTGTGGCATCTAATGTAGCAAGTGATAAGTTAGCATATTGAAACTCTGCAAACCGTATGCACAACAACATATACCAGACACTACAGGAACAAAGCTAAAAAACTACCTCTTTATAGACTTGTTCATCTTTGTCATCAACAGTTCCCTTTGGCAACATGGATTCAAGTTCAGATATATTGAAACCCCAATCCCCATCTTTCGGAGGTATCCTGATGGTTTCCCTATTTAACATCTCACACAACCCATATTCAATGGAGACCTGCAACGTATCTTAAGCATCAAAACTCTTGCAAACTTAATAGAAAGTGTATTTCCTATTTTAGAAATAATACTTCCAACAAAAGGTACAGATCAGGAATTTTCATCTTTTACTATAGGATACTCAATAAAACAATCTAGTGACAACTACGAAAACTAACATTGTGTGCATTCCAATGTTTTTTTATTTTTTTGAGCTAAGGTGCATTGCAATGATTTACTGGCTTGCATAATCATCCTAACATCCAGTTTATTATCACAATAGAATGATTAAAAAAATGGATTTTTTTTCTTTTGGAGGAAAGCATTTATCATATCTCATGAGGCAATGATCGAATGCAAAAACTGTTTCCGTCAACTCATTTTATTATCAAATACCGTGCCAGTACCAGACAGCACATGCTTTGCCATTGTTCCATCAAAATAGTAGCATAGATGTGTCACAATTGGAGAGTTCAAACAAGGGACTTAGTATGAAAATGCTCAAGTTAGGACAGAATTAGAATCATGTTATGCCTGTACCAGAGAGCACATGCTTTACCATTGTTCCATCAAACTAGCAGCATAGATATGTTACAATTGGAGAGTTCCAACAATTGATTTACCATGACAATGCTGAAGTTCAGGACAGTATTAGAACCACCTATCAACTTAGGTGAATGAGCACTGGCTTAGTGTAATGGCCTAGGGACAAGTTAAGCTACCTAGTCAAAGTTTATAACAGGTGATCACTATTTACTCTATACTAATGATCTTTCCATCCATTAGGTGACTATAAATATTATGAGGTGGTGTATCTTTTCTTTTCTTTTTTTTTTCTTGGGTACAATATCCCTGATTTGAATAAGCAAAGAGAATCCATAACAGACGCAGACACCCAATTACCATATGAATACAGCACTTTGTAGCTGTTCAAATGAACAGGAAGTTTGTAATATTACGTGCATGTGTATATACATTTCCCCAACAAGTTCAGAATAAGACACTTGTTAAATTATATATCCAGAAATGGTGTAAAACAATGGCTTTAAAGTATCTAGAACAAAAAGGCAATTCAAAGTGTTCCACAATGTTGCTTTCTAAAGAACAAAGACTCAATTTAGTGTCATCCTTCAAGTATGCTAATCTTGTAATAAAATTATTCCCAATATTACCAACATAATGCTTTTATTTTGGATGGACTGTTAAAGGGATATGGAGTAGCAGCAGAGTTCCAACAAGTGATTTACTATGAAAATGCTGAATGAAGTCCAGGACAGTATTAGAACCAACTAATGTTGACCAACTTAGGTGAACAAGCACTGGCTTAGCGATAATGGCCCAGGGACTAGTCAAGCTAACTAGTAAGTTTTTAAAACAGGGATCTCTTTTACTCTATACTAATGATCTTTCCATCCATTAGGTGACTATTTAAATAGATTTTATGCAGTTGTGTATCTCTTTTATCTTGGACACAACATTTACAATTTGAATAAGTAGGAAAGAATCAATAATAGATGCAGACACTCAATTACCAAATGAAGACAGTACTCTGTAACCGTTCAAATGAACAGGAAGTTTGTAATATTATGCGCATTGTATATACACTTCCACAACAAGCTCAGAATAAGACACTTGTGTTAAATCATGTAATCCAGAAACGGTGTCAACAAAGGTAAGAACCTAGAACAAAAAGGCAATTCACTGCATTCCACAATGTTGTTTTCTAAAGTACAAAGACTCAATCTAGCGTATTCAAGCATGCTGGCCTTGTAATAGAATTATTCCCAATATTACCAACATTTAAGGCCTTTATTTTGGATGGATGGTTAGAGTAATATGGAGTGACAGGTTTCCGTTGAAAGTGTCATTCCCTTACAACCCTCCATCAAATTTGGAAGTTTTTTCTTTGACTTCAAAGGAATCCATTTACCGTCAATTGCTGGAAAGGTATCCTGATTTGAATGATAGGTTTTTGAGCAATAATACTCCTTCTCAGATTACCTCCATTCTATGACACAAGGAAAGGTTCTCTGTCTACATATGAAGTTAACCAATCTCTGATTCCATAAAGACACTTCATTAGTTTAAACTGCACTAATGTTGATGATTATCACGGTTGAGACTTGCCAAAGGTAACATTTCTCATAAACACACGGCAGCTTGCATCAAATGACATGAATTTAAGCACAAGGTGCATCCACAAATATTTCCTCAGAGACTTTTCCTGCTACAACCCAAACTCAGAACGTACAACCACGAATTTAATGGTGGAAATAGATAGCAACATATTCCAAGACAGCAATTCTCCTAAGAACAATTTTTTTGTAATATACTCCGGAAAAATTAAAATGTTGGCCAACAGCAGACAAGGACAGTGGACACGTCAGGACTAATCAACCGATCAATGAACAACAGCAAGATTCAACAACCGGAACACCAATAATTCAGCGATACATCATAAGGCAGATGGAGACATTACAGTAAAGATTAACATGATGGAGCTCTCACGGTAAGCAGACAGGCTTGTACAACTCGTTTGTTTGACCAGAGCGATTTCCAGATGAAAATATGATTGGTCGAGACATAAATTATCAAAGTATAGAGCTAAATTTGAGTACAAAACGCGGTTAAAACTCACCTTGAGCTTTGAAGGATCGATAGAGACGCCGTCTGAGCTGATGGTGTTTGGGTCGTCGTCGACGGCGCAGAGGGCGGAGACCGCTTCGGCGGCCGTCTGTATGCACCTGAGAAACGGGGAAACGAAGACGCGGTGGATCGGGAAGCCGAGCTGAGTCCGTATCTTCCTACCGGCGCAGAAGGCACGAACCCGGCCCTCCTCGATGAGTGGAGGGTCCCAGGGACGAGCCGCCGTGGAAACCCACAGCGGCTCGAAGCTGTCGATGCGGTCGCCGTGGCGCATCACGACGACGTACTGCTGACGTTTCTCCTGAGGTCCCGAGGGGCTGTCGGCGTTGGAGGTTGCCATTGATACGACGGGAGCTCAGCGATGCAGGTGAAAGAGAGAGGAGGACCTCAGTCGGCGTCGTTCCGAGGCTGAGCACGTTGAAAGGAGAATATGGTGACAAATTTTGCTATGGGCGGAAAGTGAAAGCGAAGGACAAAACATGTGTTCGTCCATTTGAATTGAAATTCACAAATTAATTGACTTTTTTTTTCCAGTATACATGATTCCATGTCATAGTAATTAGTACTGAACCAAACTGAAAATTAATTAAGTATAAATTAGTAATTTATTGGTTCATAGATTAATTTGGATAAATTAAATCACATATTTAAAAGTAATAATATAAATATTAAATTGATAATAAATATCTCGCTTGGATGTGTATAAATGGTCTTAACTTTTTCTGCATGGGCTTAAAGTCCACCAAAAGTTTAACCCAAAATATTTTATGCACTTTTTCTACTATATTACCATAGTACTTTCATATTTTTTCCTCTCTATGCCTTTTCTCATTATCTTTCGTTTTCTGTCACACAACCTTATGTATATTTATCTAGTTTAATTTACTTGCTCAACCTAGCCGAGTGGAGGATGAGAGAATTGAATTACGAGAAGTTTGAAATCCATGTCTTTAAAGACAATAACCTTTACCCTTTTCATTCGAATCTCTTTTCTTAATTAGGAGAACCTCATTTCCTTTCCATTTTGTATAAGATCAATGAGTGGGAAGACTGCCACTGAAAAAGAACAGAAGAAGATTGAAGCTTTGAACACAAGGTCGATTTTGACTCAAGAGAGATGGTTGATTGAACAAGAGGTCCTGAAAGAATTATTGAAAACTTCTTTCTTTTGTTGAAGCTAGGGTTTCCAGGAAGGGATTAACGAGTTGACGTGAACGAATTAACTTTTTTCCTTTTTATGTTTTTACGTGGCCGGTTCAACCGCCGGCTTTTATGGGTTCACTGAATTCTTAAAGAACCGGTCGGTTTTAGTAGGTTGGGCCGGAGTCAAATTGTAGATGGCATGAATGATGAAACTGAACCGGGAAGGCAACATGATTCTGGTCGAACCGGCTGACTCGGTCCGGTTTAAATAACCATGTTCAATCTACAAAGATTCAATTGATTCTCTGATTAAGTAAAGTTGGAAATTATGGACTCATTAAATATTAAAGTTTTACACTGATTAATGTTTTATTCAGAAAACTCAATCATCATACATCACCTCACAAATTAATTAATTAAGCAGTCTAAAGAATTTTTCTAGTTGAGATTATTTATTTAAATTTTTATTTATATGACATTTGATATATAAGCATATAAAGTATTTGGAATTTTGCTTCTTTACGTTTTTATTGTTCTCTTCCGCCTTTGGTGTCATTCTAAGTTTTCCTCATAAAAACTTCCCCGGCCATTGATGGTGGTGCTTTAATTGTTTATAATTCACTTCCATACAATTTAGAGTATATTTTTTAAAATCTAATCAAATTAATTGGTTTAATTGAGAATTAGTCACATGCTTGGTCTGGTTTACTATTTATTCCATTTGCATGTCGAATCCTATCGGACCCACAGAAACCAACCAATTTCTCAAAAAACGTACATGAACTCATTAGAAAACTGATTGCCCAAAAACTATCGGAGAAAGAACGAGGAGGAAGTCAAACGGGAGATGGAGTTGGGGCGTAGCATCCAGCCGCCTCTTGCTTAGATGAGATCTCCGCCGCATCTATTGGGGGAGGATATTGGAGATATTGCACAATCTGGGGATATCTTCCATATTTACTATATATGATTTTCTATAATTATTACATATACTTAATATATATAATATACTATTCAATAAATTAGTTAACTAATACAACTTCCATTCTATACATGTAATATATTCTAGACATATATATAATTACGGTGATTTTCAAATATATTTGCTCCTTGTACTATATTTATGTAGTTGTCTTCAAGAAACAATCAACAAGAATTGCCCCTTGTTTGGGCAACTTGACCTGGTATTAGAGCTGAAGGGTCAATGGTCCGAATCTCGATTCCTTAGATGACAAAGGCCAAATCGGCTGTGAAGAAGCCAATTGATTAGCCACTCTTCCTTGTGCCCTTGGATAGCCCAGGTGCAATTTTCATCTCGTCCATTTTGAGGACGAGACTGGACACCAAGATTTTCTGTTCGAAGGAGAAATAGACATCAATGTCACACAGAATTGTGGCTGCGACATTCTCTGGAATTAGAGATGGAGGAAGGAAATTCAGCTCGGGGGAGAGAGACACACGGCCAGTGAGCTACGTGCCCAGCGACCCATTCCAATATGAACAATGTTCTTACTCAGCAGGCAAGGCAGGAGCAGCCCCTCATAGCCCCGATCAATTCAGCAATTCCTAGCCTTTCCGGTGAGAAATATCAAGAATTATTAACATTCGTTAATATGCTAAAGGGAACTACGGAGAACTTGTCAGGTTTGACTATTTTAAATAATGAGATAAATTGGATTCTTGTGACAGGTGGTGCATTGAGACATGATAGAAAATTGGAGATTGACTGAAAGAAGAAAGAGGTTGTATAAGCCATTTTTTAATCATCTTACCCAGTGGGAAGGTGGCATGTGCTAATATGGAAGGACAAATTCAATTAGGCTCAGATTTTATTTTAAGAAGAGTATTATTTGTTCTAAAATTCACTTATAATCTAATTTGAGTTGGGTGACTCACGGATGACATGAAGTGCTTGGTGACGATTTTTCCCGCTTTTTGTCTCTTACATAACCTCACCTCGAATATGCTAATTGACGCGGGTGAGTCAGGGGGAAGTCTATCAACTAAGAGCAGTGGCATCTGGATTAGTTTATCTTATTGTGAGCATAGCTTTAAAAACCGGACTGAGCCAGCCAGTTCGATTGGGAACCAGTCACTCACCCTATTCGGTTCTCATAAATAATCCAATTATACTTTAAATGAAATCAAATCAAGTTGAACCGGCCGATTTCCAGTCGAACCAGTAAATCCAATTGAACTTGTGAGAAAACGGACTAACTTAAAATAAAAAATAAAAAATAAAAACCTATTATAATGTACTTATTTTATTTTACTAAACTTATATTCATATTTTTATTGAATTTATGACTAATATAATGATTATATTAATTATTTTTATTATGAATCATAGTTAAATTATAATTTTATATTGATTTTATTGTAATATTATATTATTAATATTATTTATTCGATCCATTGAACCCCCAGTCTAATCCATAAACTCATGAACTCATACCTTGATTGATTCCCATCCCGGTTCGGTTTTAAAACTATGATTGTGAGGATTTCAAATAAAGAGCTATGGCATCGTTGTCTAGGGCATCCATCACCGACTGTGATGAAATGTTTGCCTCAAGTTATCGAACACAATAAAGCTAATCATTTTTGTAATATTTGTTTGCGAGCCAAGCATACTAGAAATCCGTTCTCGCATTATAACAATACAGCTCTTGAAACTTTAGATTTAATACACCGTGATCTTTGGAGGCCATATATTTCTTTTAATTTTGTTGGAGGAGAAATTTGGAAAATTCATTAAGATTATCAGGAGTGACAATGGATTGGAATTCACTTCTAATAAAGCCAGCCAATTTTATTCTGCCAATGGAATTATACATTAAACATTTTGTGTCGACACTCCTCAATAAAATGGAAAGATCGAAAGACAACATAGGCATATTCTTAATGTGGCACATGTCTTGATATTTCAGGTCGATTTTTTAATTAAGTTTTGGGAGAGTGTATTCTTATGGTATCCTTTTGATTAATTATACACCCTTTCTATTGATTTTAAGTAAAACCCTTTATAAAGTGTTATTCGGGAAGGTCCTAATTATGATTGCTTTGAAGGTTTTTTGTTGTCTTAACTATATCCATTGGAAACCGAGAAATCGTGATAAGTTCCGTGAACGGGCTTACAAATGTATTTTCATTGGATATCCTTTTGGGGAAAAGGCTTGAGTTTTTTATTTGGAGTCACAGCAAGTGATGATTTCCGAGGATGCTATGTTCTATGAAAATCGATTTCCTTTTCTGGAAAAGAATCCTGCACACAGATCGGCCCCAAATTCACAAATACTTCCTCTGGTTGAGATTGGAGACATTGAAAGGCGCGGTGAGGAAGGAGATAGGCCCTCAATTGATATGGGCATGTCCAGCCCTTCTATTGGACCAAATGGTGGAGAAATTGGGTTGCCCGAGCCCATTGCAACAAGTCAAGAAATTGGGCCGCCTGATTCTGTTGGGGCAAAGGCTGATTACATCAGAACCAAATAAGGAATTCAGCTTACTGATCACGATGACAGCAACAACCTGCAATTTATAGCCCCATCACAGCCTCAAGTTCGGCCGGCTCGGGAACTGAAGCCCCCTACTCAATTTCTTGATTATGTGTGCAATACTGCTCTCTCTCCTATTGACCCTCGCCCCTCACCTTGTGACATAAGCTCTTCATGTATGGTCTCTCCTCTCCATCATTTAATAAATCTTGGACGATTCTCTTCTTCACAGGGCATTTCTCGCATCGTTCGATAATGAGGTCTAGCCGTAAACATACTCACAAGCCATTAAAGGTGCCCATAGGAACGAAGCGATGGCTGAAGAAATTAAAGCCCATAGCACCATTGCTGCCCAGGAAGACACCTAGAGGATGTAAATGGGTCTTCAAGATTAAGCGCAAATCCGATGGAAGTATTGAGTGCTCCAAGGCAAGGCTCATGGCGAAAGGCTATACTCAAATAGAGGGTGTTGATTTTCACGAGAGTTTTGTTCCGGTGGCCAAATTAGTATCAGTGCATTGCTTACTCACGGTTGCACTTGCCCAAAGATGGGAGTTTTCATTAGCTCAATGTATATAATGCCTTCTTACATGGTGACCTAGATGACTAATATGCTAAATTCTCTTTCTCAAATCTTCTTATTTTAATTTTTCTTACTTTTGTCTTAGTATCTTTCAGGGGCGACAATCCTTTCCCCAAGATTCTTTGCACATACATCTTCAGAAATTGCTTAAGGTACGATGAGTATTGACATAGCCTATAGATTTGGCAATTCATATTGTTCAATAGAAAGAGAAAGATGAGCTAAAGCCAAGCGAACAACAGCTATAACAACAAGAGTGACTCCTTCCTTTTCCAGTGTCTCTACTGATTTGAGTGCTCTGGCAAAGAAGTGGTTTGATCCAAAGTCGGCTGAAATCGTTGGCTGTTGAGGTCTTTGCCCGAATACGATCTCCTAATTGCTAGTCCAAATCAAGGGCCAAAGTCTGAACTCATGATTTTACACGGAAGCTGTTCGACGGAAAAGAAAGGCATGGATGGTTGACGGTAAGCTACGTGTCCAGTGCGCGGAGAACTGCCTTCGGTCCCCCAAACTTACTTACTCGTGGCAACCTTCCGGCCGCCCAACAACCTATAACGCTAGTCACTACTCCCACTGGGGCTAGGAAGTAAGCCCCACAATCCAAAGTGGCGAAGAACAAATAGAATTTGCTACAAAAGCCGGCTAAGGGGGATATTCCTGCGTATGAGAACATAGTAATGGAGAAGGTAATAGCTGAAATAGGATTCGTTTTGGCTAGAGCGCCCAAATCCGCTATATGTTTGACACGGGTTTGCCGTAATGCTGAAACTATGGCGAATGCATCTATCGTCATTAATGCATAAATAAAGATACCAATTAGTAGTGATTGAATTCCTTCTATGGTTCCACATGAGAAACCAGTCATCGGGTTTTTCCAAAATCTTAGTGTCTAAACCACGTCTTGAATAACAGATAAGATCCATTTTGGGATATCAGAAAATGTTATCTGTGATATTAAATCAAATTCAAAACTTCATTGATAAGTAAGGATAAGAAGATTCAAGCCCATATATAACTTAAGCATAGTTGCTGCTTAAACCTCTCCTTCTGGACTAGTGTATCTCAAAGGATGATAGCCAGCATTATTTGCCTTCAGATGATGCATATTATGTACCCTTGACTGTTATTTGGAGTACTAAAGGATTAGTTTTATATATTAGAAAAGGAGAAGGAAGTACAACTTCATTTATTCAGAATGCCAAATAAGTAGACCAACTTGAGTGGGGGGATAACTGTTTATCGATAAAAGCAATAGGAAAAATAAAGTCAGATTTTGGGGAGACAATAGCTTCAGTTCCCTTAAACTCCTCCCGAGAAGACCTTGAAATCAGACATGACGAGCATTTCGACTTCAACCTTGACGGTGTCGTTATAACATAATCCTTTGGCAGGCTTATGTAGATCTTGCAATGATACGAACTTTGGGGTTCCCCAACTGCCCGATGAAGCGCAAAACCAGTGATTGTACTGCAGAAAAATTTGAACAATTTCAATAAGGAATCAACAAAAGGGCCTCATTTTTTGACAACCTGTCGGGGAAAATAATAGAGTTTGCAACCTGAGCTTCTTTTCAACCCTAAGGATGGTACTGAGAAGATTTTTTTTTTTTTACAGGCAGGGTTTAAGTCAACTATACACTCGAACACGTTCAACTTATAGAACTCATTTTATATTCACAATTCCAAATCAAATTTAAATTTGAAAAGTCAATTAATTAATGGACTTTCATATTTTGTTGGATGTTAAGGATTCCAATCTCATGTCCTTTATTATCATATTCTATAGTGCCCTTTTTAATCTAAATGATGAACTTCCTATCGACATGGTTATGTTGGTCCAATTATTTTCTCATGAAAATAATAAATGAAAATTGCACATTTTTCATTCTTTTCTCATGCTTTGGCACTTTGAGCATCATAAGATCAGTTTTTTTTGTTTCCTTTCGGAATTTGATGTTTGAGGGGCCTTGTGCTCATGGCTCTTGACTTCAACAACACGTCTTGGTCCTTTAGTGTCATCATATTGCAGGATGAGCCCTAGCTATCTATTAGCAGTTTTAGCACCCGCACACAGCTAAAATTCTTGAGTCGTATACTAATAAGTTATAATTTAGATGAGCTAAATAATGTTGCATGAGAAAATCCCATGTATCTGTATCAATGAACTGTGGGTACCTTTCTTTCTTGATGGTTATCATTGAGTTGATCCGGCACTCTCAACTTATATTCCGCATACACCTTTCTCTTTGGAGGGAGATCCCGCGTACCAGCAAGCTCCAAGAAAAGAGAGACAGAATTGCCTTTCGCTTGATCCAATCCATTTGGATATAACTTTAGTTTCCTAGAATAACCCAAAACGAATGTAGACATAATGGGAACAAACGACTAGTATAATCCCAATGTGAGAAGAACATTATTTAGTTCCCTTATGAAATGACCAAGGTAACCGTCTCAACCTCTCCTTGAAGTACATCTGACCTACACTAATCGAACTTTTTACAAATTGAACTGCTACAGGTCTTTTGAGATTGGATTCCAGAGCCAAATTTAGAAACAAAATTATGACAGCTAAAAGTGTAATCAACCTATTGAGATGGGAAGCGTACGTTTTAGGGCGAAAGATATATAATGCCTTCCATGTTTAGGTCATCTTAGAACTTACCATAATTAAAATGCCGTTAAGTGACAACTCTTTCATATACCTAGACAACTTTCAACTCAAATATAAATTATCAAAATTCATTATTTTGAATTAAGGGTGTGAAAGCAAAATGGAAAGAAATAAACATGTTTGATGCGTGGGATTTGTACAATTCAAGTAACATAGGAATAAGATGTACCAGTTCTTTCCTTCAATTGAGATGGGATCGGAGAAGTAGCACGTCTTGTCTCCCTTGGAGAGATGATTGATCGTCCAAGTATACTTGTTGTGCTGTGGTTCCTTGATCATGGCGAGGGATTCCCACTTACCTGAGGGCTTAAGGACAAAACCTCTGCCCCGAAGATGCAGGAGTCATCCACAAGGTACCCGTTAGATGCTTCCCTGAACGTATCCAGGGAAATCAGCCGAGAGAAACCCCATTCTCTCTTCAACTCATGGAACCTCCTCACTGTTCCATTTGCATCTGCACATACACAGATATACTTATAAAATGAGTAACTTAATGCAGTCAACTTCAAAACCTGTGAAACAAAGCCAGAGTTACTACTATTCATGTAAGTAGTGTCTTGAATAAATAGAATGATATACATATGTACATGATCTTTTTTTTGTGGGTAAATTGTATATTCTTCAACCACATGATATGAACTCTGTACATCATATGGCTGCATCAAAGAATTTGAATTTTACAGGTTCATACCCAGGATTTCAAAATAAAAAATGGCTTCTAATTATATCAGAGCTCTATACTGTGAGAATTCTATAATTTCTGAAAAGTTTAAAATGGAAAGATTGAGAATTGAAAGCCGAAGTAAATTGACGAGAAGATTCTTTATATAGAAACTGTTAATGAGCGGGTTACCTTCAACGGTGAGGTACATGTCCCTTGTCTGATCAAGCACAAAAAGTCTGAAGTTGACGTTAACTTCCCAGCCATGACGGAGACCACTGGTCTCCGGCGATAGAGGGAAATGTGACCTGCCCCGTTGTTTCTCTTATCCCCATGGGGATACACACTCAAGCTCCTGAGAAAGCATTAATTATTTTATCTCCTAATATTATCCTAATTTTCAGCTCGAGACATGCAAAGATGATCCAAAATCAGGTTATATAAATTAAGTGATCAGGTAGGAAGAATATCCGTTAGCAGTTTGGGTTAAGGGCAGGCGGTAGTACATAGATGAATGACAGGATCAACCTTTTACATCCTCCTCAAACATGACGAGGCCATCTTTGCGAGTTTGACAAGAGCTACGTAGTCATTCATTAAGATAGTGCAGACTCTATCATCTAATGTTCAATAAGAAGAGAGAAGGGAAAATTTGTTTTCACCATTTGTAGCCGCCAGCTCCAAATATTCCAGACTCATATTTTTCCACCTCCGTTCTCAATAGTAGGGAGAATCTCTTTATGTTTAACGCGTAGAGTGCCGGTGGATACTCCCTTTTGTATACCGCCACTCCTGCAACATTGAAATGTTGAGTTCTCGAAATCAGTTTGTGAAATCGTTAAGACCTACTAAACTATAAACTGATACATGGAAATAAAACAAAGATACTTGATCATGTAAGGTATGCATTACCAGGTCCGCCTGCAGTTACATCAGCATGTAAGCATGCCTTGATCGATTCCAAATCAGAGAGCGCCATAAGAGCTGACGATGATGATCTCCAATTAAATGAATGACAAGATAGTAGAATTTAGGAAGATCACCTGAGTTCAGGCAGTTGAGGATCTCTCAGATTAAGGAGGCCTTATTATAGATCCCTTATGCAGTGTGAAACCCAATCACCTAACTGTGATTGACCAATTAGATGGCTCAAGCTGGATTTTATTTTATTTTTTTAATTTGCCAAATATAAAAAGACCCTAACTAACAAATACTGTATTTAAATGAGCATGTGATTACATTGGACTATGATATTTAGTTTCTAAACAATTTATTGCCCGCAAATAGTATTTTAGTGATTTGAATATCCATTGAGACAGCTCATACTGGAATTTCTTCCTGTTTCCAGGGATATAGATAATGTGTATTGGTATAGGTAGTTCCATATTTAATAAGAATTTATATTCAAGTATTAGAAATCGTTTTCGGTAAAATAGTGTGAGAAAATTATGGAGGAAGTTTCTAAGATTTTATCATTTCTTTTTATAAAGTAACATAAATTTAATTTATTCATTCATGTAACTTTTATTTCTGTTATTTATATACGATAAAAATATCATGGGTCATTAAATAGGAGATGATTAAGACATGACAGTGTGAAATTTTACTAATTATGTTACATTCATTCTAAAACGACTAAAAGCATGTTAAATCCATTTCATGTCATTTAATTTAAAGAAATTAAACGTACTGTCTATGCACATATCATTGGTACTAGAATAATTAGAAAGGTGAGTGCACATGAATCAATTATTCGGACCGAAATCATGTAATGTGAAACGAACTGAGGAAGCAATATATATATATTGCTCTCTGCATTTCAGACTAACTAACACGGTCTTGTCCCTATGTACATGAATAAAAAATTCTTGATGTCTGATCAACGACTGATCCAAAGAGTAATAATAAAGAATTATTTCCCTTTTATTAGCCATCAGCGGGATCCAATCTGCGCTCTTTTCCGCAGTACGCCGAATAAGGCTTAAGGTTGCTTCCCCTAAGCTCTCTCCTCTCCTTCCCGATTTCTTGAACCAGAGTTCTTAGTCTCCATGGAGCATCCTTAATCTGCCCCTTAACTGCATTATAGACAATCCTTGAAGCAGTTTCTATAGTAATGGAAGGCCACCTTTTTTTTGTGCAAGATCCAGCCCTTCTCCGATGCCCATTGTTTTCTTTATTTCTGCATAAGCACCCGATACCTTCCTTGCACCTTCTGCAGCTCAAAACTTCCATTCCCATATTCCTTCTGCCACCACCGTAAAACAAGCTGTCATTCCATTGACCTTCTGTACCAACTCTTTGAAAATTTAAAACAACTCATAGGATATACATAAGGTATCGCTAATTCAATGAACACTACTAGAAATTTGTCTATTTCCGAGGCTAATTTCCGTGGAAAGTGATCATCAGAAATTTCCGAAGAAAATTCTGTTGGAGAATAGCATCGGAAAAATATTTCCAAGAGATTTTCCGAGAAATGGAAGACGTCGGACAATTTTTGACTGATGGCAATCAAGAAATCTATCGGAAATTTTCTAAGACATTTCCGATAATATAAATTTAGTCAGTAAAGTCTTTCCGAGAAAAAAAAAACCCCTCAGAAAATCTCTCAGTAAACATTCCGAGGGATTTTCGACAAAGTCACCTCTATCGGAAGAAACTTCCACAAGAATTGCCTCTCGGAAATTTCTCGGAAATTTTAAAGAGATTTTCAACAACAAAAATAGCTGATGAAATTTATTATCAATCGCAAATTTGTCGAAAAAAGCCACCAACACATTTCTGATGGAATATTTTTCCCTCGAAAATTTATCGGAAAACTTTATAAATAACCCCATAACTTACTTATTTCACCTTTCCTGAGAACACAACTCACTTACGTTCTCCTCTTGTTACCTGCAACTCTCCTTTGTATTTTACCATTATATCTCTTTTCCCTTCAGCCTTGACACCATTTCAAAAACCCTCTCCACCAATCGAGCTCATGGACAACAGTAGCTACCCTCTCTAGTCACGCTCGTTCACAAACCCTCTCCGCCTACAAAGATGACAAACCCTATTTGCCCCATCAGGTACACAACAGAGAAAGCGGCAGAGTAGTGAAGGACATCTTCGTGGCCTCAACATGGGAAGCTATTTGATCAAATGCCATTTAAGGTATGCCTTCATCATATGCACTTAAGCCATTCGATCATTTGTGTAACTTAGCTATCTACTTGATTCTTGAAGAAATTTGCCCATTTGTGTTGTTTATTGCGTGAGAACTACCTAAAAATGTTGCTAAAATGTTTTTGTAATGGGATTGGGAATATGCAAACTTAGACTTGGTGTATTGCGTGTAAATATTATATTACATGTATCCTTGTTTGAAAATCTCTAAATTAGACTAGTTTTGCTAAATGCAACTAAAGGTAATTTCATTACAATATAGATGTCGTAAATGACAGGTTCAAATGGTAGCCATTTTCCAAAATTGACACATGTGAACTCCATATCCTCTTATACATAAGGTTCTAACACCATTGGTTTTGTAACTATAAGCAATATATTTTCTACTACAATTGTTTTGTCACAAATTATTAATCTAGCAAGCAACCAATCAACGGTAAGTTTTGGGCAAATAACTTCAAAAACTCAACTAATATAAATATATCATCAAATTCTGTTTAGTTCAATTTTCAAGCCACACAATTCTTAGACAATCTTTCTATTTTTATCAATCCAACCACCTGACCACATTCATTTATTGTTATGCATAGTAAACTAGTAAAGACTTAACCTCTTTCCTAGTAGTCTATCTATGTCCAATTGGTTTTCCTAGAGGAACATGCCTGCATTTGCAACTTGAACTTGTGGTTACCTATTCAAGTTTCTTGAAAAGGTCTAGATTCACATGGTTCTATTGGCTTGTGCCATTAATTGCTTATGTTGGCTTTATATTCCATAAAAAAAAAAGGAAGCTCACATTGACTTCCCTAGGAGTCCCTCATCAGCTAAAAGTTCGAATCATGTTATTTGTATTTGTCAAAAGTCCTTATATTTTGGTCTCTCTTCTCATTCTACAAAAATGACATGCAAAGTGAAACTACATCAATGGATGCAAGTATATGGTTGAAAGAGAAATGGAATCTTGGAGAGGTAAAAGACCATGCAACCTCTTCCCCTCTCTTGGATCCTATGCTCTCATACATGCGGTTATGTAAAAGGATGATGAATCAAAGTATATGGCATTGAGCTAGAAGAATGCATATTTGAGACATCTTAATTAAGCAATTCATGGATATTCCTATCTGATTCATTTAAAAAATGCATTGATGTAACATTATATTGAGCTTCAGTTGAAAGCTTTGGGATGTAGTAGTTTTCCATCTTTTGGGAGAGTTGTGAAACCTCCCGTACTTTGCCGTGACAATTACATTTTCCTGTGTTTTGCATATTCCTAAGAAGCCCCTCTAGATATATATGTTTTGTGTAGATACTACCAGAAGGGATGTAATAATAATGTTTCAACATGGTTTCTGGTACCCCATATTTGAGGATTTGTAGAATAGATGTAGAGAAATAAACTGAATTTTTAGGATACAAGTCATTGTACCACGAGCTGTGGCAGCTTCTCCTAACCAATATAGAAGACAGTCAAGAAGAGTTTCATGATCGTCGCAGAAAGACACGCAACCTCACCCACATCATGACAATCATCATTAGCCTTTCATTTATCGTTTTTTTGAAAGGAAATTGTCAATGGGTGAATATGCTCTATATTGAATTTTTTTTTATTAATGTATATGATTGGGTATGCTATGTAAAGAATTGCCTTGCATTTGTTTGCTAAAGATTTTGATCCAGTTTTTTGATTAAGTTGCGACTGTTTTGAGTTTTCTACAAATTTCTCATGTATTGCTAATGCAAAAGCCCTCAAAAAATTCTCTGACAATTTTTCCAAGAAGAAGCAAAGCTAATTTTGCGACAGAATTGCAATGTGAAAAGGTTGTTGGAAAACTTTCCGATCGAATTTCCGACAAAAAATTTGATGACTAACCACTAGAAAATTCCGAGAGTTTTTCGACTAAAAAAACCGTATGAATAATATTTACGATGGATTTTATTTCATTTATATTTTCGAAAATATAAATGAAATAAGTTATTACTTTAAAATAATTCAAATTTCTAGTTATAAAATATTTAGAATATATACCTAATAAAATTGGTTTGATTTTTGTGTTTTCATTTAGATATTGATATCATGTTTGAACGAATTTAGATTCACTGATTGCAAATCTTTTGGAGTCATTCTTTCAACTAAGTGTATATTTGCATACTCTCTATGATATTCATACCAAGTTTAATAGTTGAAATTGAGAACTATTCTCATGAATAGTCACAACAGGATTGTGTGTGTGTGTGTTTTTTTTTATGTTCCTCCCGACTATGAGCTCTTTTTTTTTTTTTGGTTCACCACACTCTTGGCCAAAAGCGGGACTTACATATATTTCATACTCCAAGTCGGCTTCATTCCGATACTGATTTCCATAAGATTGACAACATATTTTCTTTAAATAAAATATCTATAAGAAATAATATATCACATATATTAATACTTAAAAGGGATTGAATCCGATCAATATTAAGTATGTATTACTAAGAATATTTTTATAAATCTAATCAATAAAATATATCCATATCCAATATGGTACATGTGACCATTTTGGGTCCTAATTAATGTTAGCAAAATTCTAAAACTTGATTTGAAATTTAATATATTTAAAATTTATTATAAGGAATTACCTGTAATGTGTGTATGATTCTGATGATTCAATTCAATTATCTCATTAAATCTTTTAATAATATGACCTGATTAACTCTTAATTATTTGAACTTACAAGTCAAGATTGACATCTACTAATTTATCATGACTACCTAGATGATGAGGATTAATAATAAGACGGAACACTCTTTGGGGAATTGGTTCCTATGTAACTAAATATTTGATTATATAATATCTCAAATAATTTAGGGTATTTATAAAATATCAAACCTTAATACTTATTCATTTGCATTACAATTATCAAGTATCAATTTCAATTATAAATATAAGAAACTAATTTTTTATTTTTAATCCTACTCTAGCAAGGGAGTTTTTAAGTCAACACTAAGTAGTACATAAGACATTCTCTTCTATTATGAAGTGTAACTAATTCATGATTAATTACTTGCTACTTTCATAAGAGTCTCATTGGATCTACAATAAACTACATGATGTGATTCTAGTTATAACATCAAGCGATCAACTTCATCTTTGAGATGTTTCGAAGACAACAATTCGTATGGCATTATTCAAGCATGTGGACATGATACAAGTGTTGCACATCCAAGTGAAGTAATGCTCAAAATGGATTAAAAAAAGCTTGAAAAAGGCAAGGACAATACAAAAATGGAGTTATTTGGCCACATATATGTTAGAGTATTTGTAATTACTTAAAATATACTAGTTTCCTATTTTGTTTATGTTGAGAATATTTTGAGATTTATGATAAAATATCTTAGATATTTCCTTTATTTTAGTTTCCCAATCTATGGGAACATGTTACAAAACACAATAAGCCATAAATATTACAAATTTGCCTATTTAAATGCTTGTAATAAATAGGCATGTAAAATGAGCAGTTTAGACTAGTTTAAAATAGGATTGGAACAATTTGGCTTGGTTATGGGTCGGCTTCTTAAGCATAATGGATCGGTTCGATTACGGGTCATAGTTCATGAAATTATGAACCAACTTAGAACTAGGGCTAAGTGGGTTGGTTCACAATTTAGGCCGATTCAAACTGTGAATTGTGATCCTTTTATTCTTTTCTTTTTAATTTTAAATTATTTAAAATGAAGAAAAAAATTTAAATTAACTTATATTTTTATATTTTACTTATAACCCTAAACTATAAATTTACTATTTATTTCATTTACTTAAATGAAATATTATACTTTTTGAACAAATATTAACATTTTTTATTATGATAAATGGATATGCTGATTTAAAAGACCTCCCATAGAGCAAAAAGTTAGGCACTAAATGTGCTTTTTGATGTTACTATTAATACCAATGTGCCTAAAAAGTCCCAAGTCATATTTGTTAGTACGGGATAGGAAGAGGAATGCTTATTCTACCAATGTATTATATTGAAAGTTGGATCCATGTAATCAGTGAGCAGCACCATTAGACATACTACAAGTTCATTGGCAATGGGATATTGGATGCCTCTCTTTGTTGATGCGTATCATGGCATATGGATCATTTTCTTCGTACCATGGTTAGGCAGTAGTGGAGGTGTTTATCGCTATTGAACTCACACTAACTTCTCTCATACTCATATACTTATCTTGGTATATTGTGAAAATTTGCGGATTAGCTGCCTAGTGGGCTGGAAGAAAAGAAAAAAAAAAAAGAAGAGACAAACAAAAAAAGGAGTTATCAAGATCAAACTATAAGATGTAATGGATCCATAAAGCCATAAAGCCCAAGTCTAGGAATTAAGTCTACAAGCCCATAGTTTTCATGTCTTCCTGGGCCCAAGCCTTCTCTTCACCGCCCTTCTCCGCATGTCTTCAGCTAAAAGCCAACAAGCATCTGGAAATCAGCCAGAAAATATTGAGAACAGAGAATAGAGACAGCAAACGGAAAGATGGAAAGATGGGTACAAGAAGAGTGAGTCTGAGAAGAGGAGGAACCTCAGTTGAAGTGGAGGAAATAGAAAGGAAATTGATTAAGGAGGAGGAAGTGGAGAAGGACCCGATGGACAAGACAAGAGTAAAATATAGTTGGTTGGTGTCTAAGTAATATTCCAATAACTTTTTCGATTTATTTGCTTATTTTCCATGTGTTTGAATAAATTAGGTTATCCTCTTAAAAAACCATGGAATGCATTTTCGAGAAAGAATAAATCATGATCAAGATTATTAATGCGAGTTTGATTGTAAGTCATCTGTTGTTGAGCTTAAGGGGCAATTGCTATGGGACTACTAACTAGAGACTAATGGATTTTAATTGTAAAACATTATATTACAATAGAGCATGCGGGCTTGAGTGGATTTAAGTATGTTGAGAATATTATATATGACTATTATTTGATATATATATATATGTAGTTGATATTTGGTATATGGATGATAAATACTCGATATATAATATTAGGTACTATATATATATGTATGTATGTATGATTAAATGTGTATGTGTGTTTGTAAATATATTGATAGTTAATGGACTAGTACTATCGGTATCATATTTTTTTAAATTTATTTTCTTAATATTTTATTAACTTTTATATAAAACTATTTTTTAAATAATTTTGAGAATTGTTTTAAAAAATAATATATAAGTAAAATGGATAAAGCATACAAAAAGAACGAAAGGGAATTTCAATTCTTTTTGGTGTAATTAAGTACAAGAAATGAAATGATGAGTAAAATGACAATTATAATTTCAATTCTATTTCTATGTACCAAACGTGGAGTTTTTCATCAACTTTAATTGGGAATATTATAGAGATTGAGAGAGAGGGGCAGACACGATAATATATGTTTTTTTTATTTTTAATTTTAGTCTTTCTAGTGCCTAACCAAACCTTTTTAATTAAATTGATATAGTAACATTGATTTAATGCTTATGCGGCAATTTTCATCGCATGTTAATTATATGTCGGACCAATTCATTAAAATAAATGGATTGGTTAACATAATGATTGATTAAACCATCTGATGTAATATCCATGATACAATTGAGCACCACACCCCACTCCCCGCCCCCCCCCCCCCCCCGCGCCGCAAAAAAAAAAAAATGATGAACTGATGAACGGTTAGTATTCAACAAAACGTAAATGAGCAAATGTATTTTCTTTTTTTTTTCCAATAATTGTTAGTTTATAATATTTAGTGAATTTTATTTTATTTTTTATGTTTGAAAAAAGGTGCAGGTCATCACCGCCTCAATGGACCGGGGCGTCAGCAGGGATTTCCCTTAAAGTCTGACCTTTCAGTTCCTTCGAAACCAAACCTTCACAATTAAGAAGAAGCGGATCTCTTGTCTCTCGGTTTAGCTCCCTACTGCAGAGTCGCCACACTCAGGTTCCGTCATCTGAATCCACGTTAGTTTCTCTATAGATCATGCAGCTTTACCTCAATCAGGTTTTGTTGTTTGATGAGTTTGATCGGATCGAAATCGCTAAAATCTGTGCTTGATTCGAGGAAACTCGAACTATTTCGTCTTAGGTGTTCTTCCTTGCGCGCGGCTGGGGATGAGTTCATGTTATTTTCATTGCCTTGATCTGTACGAGGTTTCGTTTGGTCAACTGTGTGGTCTTTGTGTCCCTAATACTTTCAATTCCCTTTTTTCGCTGAATTCAGGGACGTTGTCTCGTTTTGCTGTTAGTGAGCTGCTTTTCTGTATCTGTCGCTGTTTTTGGCTTACATGTTTTACATCTTGCTTCGATAGGTATAGAATTTTCAGATTATGAAGAAGTTTCAACGATATATCCTTTTCCCAATATGATTAATCGAAAGGAATTAAAGGGGAGGGAGCCTTTATTTTTGTCAGATTTCCGTTTTGGAAGTGCCTTTTCATGGATAGGTCCTTTGAATCTGTTGACTGAATTTAAGTTTTTACTAGGAGAACTCTTGCTTAATACAGCTGACGTGAAGCTACTTGTCTAGAGTATGCCTTCTACTGAATTATAAGATGATGATGAGAGGGAGTATTGCGTAGATATTGTTAAAGTTGTCTGTTACTGAATTTTTATTCTATTCTACAAAAATGAAAAGTGAGACCCAAATTTCATAATGCCCTCAGTATTTGTCTTTGTTCTTCGATCAAGTGCCTTGTAATTGCAAGATTTGTAGCCTTGGTCAATGGGATTGTTAGCGAGTACTCCCTTGACAATGTCTTGATAGCCAATACTAGAAACCATCTGTAAGTTCTCAGTTAGTAACTCTATTAAGTGAATTCTGGATGTCAGAAGGAATCCAAGATCAGTGCATGGATGCAATACTTCCTTGAATTAATGCCATTTAGTACTAAATTGCTAAAGTGCATGCATTACAACATTGTAGTGAAAGGGATTCTTATAACTTATGAAGTCTGGCTGTATTATTTTTGCTCTTAAGTTATGCTGTTCATTTTGTGCTGGCTCTCTGTGAGATACTCCTAAACATGTCGAGGTGTCTGATGTGTACTTCTTGTTTTATTATCTAGATTCTCAATAATGCGAATGTTTTGTCCTCCAAGTGCAGCCCATTAGTTTGAAAATGCAAAAACTAAGATGTAGTTCACTTTCCTTTTACTCCCAAATGTAATATAGTTCAACACAGTTGAATACTATTAAACTGTGTTTTGCTTAAATTATGGCAAGCAGTTTCTTGAAATGTGAAAACACACACAGCCCTTGTAGAGACCACTGAAGTATGTGCTTGCACGTGTACTTCTCTAGATCACGGGCTTTCAGGTTAATTTTTTTCTTATAATTGATATATTGCATTAATCAACCAATCAAGAGAGTACACATTGATATTACAAAGATCAAAATAATCATCAAACTCCAGTGCCTAACATAGGGCTCAAATGGGATTGTTCTACTCTTGACTCTAGGTGAAGTGAGGATCTTATACGCGATTTTAGCAAACTCATTACCAAACTTATTATAATATTGGTATTGGAAGTATTGCCTCGGAAGATCTGATGATTCCGTTCTCTCCACACTACATGGATAAAAGTAGCAAAACGGGATAGATCTATGAGAAATCTCATTCAATTAGATAGGGTAAATTAAAAAAAAAAGGGACACCACAAGAATTGAATGCGGAGCCGTATGAGGCCTCTTGAATCTTCTCTTTACCTACTTCTTTTTCTTTAATTTTCTTTTTTTTTTGTTTACTATTGTTTTCTTTATTATTGATAGGAATTCTCTTGTTAAGACCCTATGAATCGATTGAAACCCCAGATTCATACTAGACCCACGATGATTCATCAATAAAACTTCAAACTAAGCCCAAAGATTCCCTGAGTAAAAACCATAGGAGTCCGTCTTGGATCTGTCGATTATGTTATGGTAGGAGTCCTACTCATGGTGCCCTGGTCGAATTGGGAGGTGAAGAGAATAAGGCTGGAGAGAATAAACTCCTTTTTGTTAAAATTTCTTGATATGTGAAAACTGCAGATATCTGTGATTATGTGCCTTAATAATGTTTCAATCTGTTGACCTGTTTCAATGATGATCTACATGGTTTTCAAAGCTGATAAAAGTTATGCTGCTGTTTTTATTGAACTTAAAATTATTGATGTTTGGGTGACTTGTATGTTAGTGTGGCATGGTTTTCTTGATAGAACATTTTAAATCTATTAGAAGTACCACTGTGTAAGACACATTTGATTTTTGGTTATTAGTCGGAGTTGTATAGTATTTTTTTCAAAGAATGCATTCAATTGACGTTGCTACATTTAAAAAGAAAAATTACTGCTAGTGCATCTTTGCCTTTTTAGGATGTAAAATCAACTATTATTGACCCTTCACAATGTTCTTTTAGGTTATTGTATCTGAAAGGCTTCAATCATGTTTGGACGTGCTCCAAGGAAGAGTGATAATAGCAAGTATTATCAAATTCTCGGTGTTCCAAAAAATGCGAGTGCAGATGAGCTGAAGAAGGCGTACAGAAAAGCTGCGATAAAAAATCATCCAGATAAGGGTGGAGATCCTGAGAAGGTAATAGTATGCTGAGAATTCTATGTCAGTGAATTGCATCCTAGAATCTGATTAAATTGATCATCCCAAAATGTTGGAGAGGGGCTGTGTGGAGTATCTGACATTGCACACATTTTTTAACTATATAGATGATCTTTTGCTTTGAATGCCTGCTCTAAAATGGTCAAACTTGTAACATGTGAATCTGTGAACAAATTTCCATTTTCATCACATTGTTGTGGTGTTCTATGCATTCAAATGTTAAAAAAGTGAAACTATATTCTAAGAGATACGGTAGTTATTGCCATTCATCAGTTATTTCTAGTCTTTTAGATCCATGTAGAGGGGTCCCTTACAGTAAGTGGGGAGAGGAGAGGAGATGTTGCACCCGGGTAACGCCAAAGGGGTGAAATAGAGAGGGTTTAGAGAGGAGGAATGTGCAATCTCTGTGAGCTAGAGTACGTTGTGGCAGGAAGGATCAAAGGATTCTCTCCAATTGCTCCAAGCTCTCAAGTATGCTTTCCTTTTTCCAAAAAGCCTCCCCCCTCAAGTGTTGGGAAGTGGACTATTTATAGCAATTCAAGGTGTTATATAGCCAATAGAAAGATGACATTTGTCAAATGTTTTTTGGATAAAACAAATGGCGGGTCGTGTTGTACTCTAAGCCCACAAGAAAGGTTAGGAGAGCCCATTAAAATAGACTCGCCCAACGAAGCCCCATTCCAAGCCCACCAAGCCAAAACTCTCTAAAACATCCCATTAATGGGCTTAGCGTAGGATCCTGCCACTAATCCTATAGTTAAGCCCACATGCTCTTATATCATTTTGCATATATATGTAAGATATTGAACTTTGGCAATATTCGAACCACAAGCACGAATTGCATATCCTTACAGTCTTTGAGCCGTAAGTAACGATTTCTCATATTGAGCTCTTGTGATCTTCGAGTCATGAGCTCTGTCAATATACTCTATGGTCGTTGAGCCATGAGTAATTCACCAATTATTATAAGATAGTCTCAATTGTCTTAGAGCCATGATGACCCCTTAATTTTGCATGCATGGCTTTGTATTCTTTGAGTCACGAGCTATGCCTTCATGGTCTTTAAAGCGTGAGGATCTATTCATTATAGGGGTGGACTTATGACAATATTTACATGCATCTACAATCCATAAAGTCATATGCTGTATTATCTAGATTAAGATGGCAGCAACCAGCAAAGCTCTCATTTAACTAAGAGATATTCCCATCTTTGATGCTGATAGTACAACTTGTAGATTTCAATTACATTCTGTGATATTCTGCAAATTACTCTATTATACAAATTCCATGATATCAGGTTGTTTGAGAATATTTTAAATCTGACAACCTGATATTGGTGCTATTCGAAGAATTTTTACTTGAATCATCTTTGCCTGGTATGTGTTTTCACTCTTGATGTTGTTTTGAGCAGTTCAAGGAGCTAGCTCATGCTTATGAAGTTCTTAGTGATCCTGAGAAAAGAGAGATATATGATCAGTATGGGGAGGATGCAATTAAAGAGGGAATGGGGGGAGGTGATGCTGGTCATGATCCATTTGACATATTTGAAACTTTCTTTGGTGGAGCTTTTGGAGGTATGAGAGTAGCTGTTATGTTCACTCTTCAAGTAAAGCATTGCACACTGACTATGATCCATACAATTTTCTATTTTGCTTATCTGTTAACTAGGTGCCAGTAGTTCAAGGGGGAGAAGACAGAAACGTGGTGAGGATGTTGTTCAAGTGCTCAAAGTGTCTTTGGAGGACTTGTACAATGGAACCACAAAGAAACTTGCGCTCAACAGGAATATGTTATGTTCCAAATGTAAAGGGTATGCTGTCATTAAGATTCTTGCTTTTCAGTTTCTGTTGTTTATTTATTTATTTATTTATTTGATAATTTGTTTACTTACATTTATTGTAAAAGCTCATATACAAAATGTACAAAAGTTCATCATGGACTTGTAAAGCTCTCTAATCCAATCAAGCAAGCTAAGTTAGAACTACCCATCTTATGTTCTAATCTTGGAAGAGAGGCAACTCTACTTCTACTAACCAATAACAAAACCCTCTCCCTAATTGACTGATCTGTGCGATCTTGTTGACAGAAGATTCTGTTGTTCCTTCTCTTGCCAAATCAAGTAAATAAAGCAGTTCCAAGCTAGCTTGCAGATAATTGAATCAAGTTTCCTCCCTTTCTAGCTCAAAATAATGTGCTGCAATTCTTCCTCCCAATCTCCAACTGAGTTATCAATGTTCAGCCTCAGAAGTACATTTGCCCAGATCAGCTTCATAGTTTTGCAAGAGAAGAAAATATGATTTCTATCCTCTTCCTCCTCCTTACAGAAGTCACAAGAGGGGTTTGGCAAGGCCTTCCACTGTTGAACTTTGCTTTTAGTGCGCAGCTTGTCAAGTGTTGACATCCTTGAGATGAAGGAAACATGGGGAATATGTCCTTGAAACCATATCAAATGACTCCATGGAGCTTTGGAGCTTTGGGCCTTTTAGGTCTCAGTTCTTGCCATAACCAAGAGACCTTAAAAACAACCTTGTTTTACTGTAGAGGAGTGTCAAGGGAATGAAATATCACATTGTTGCTGATAAAATGCACCAAATGAGCTCTTTGAGGGTCTGTTCTCCTGGGCCACTTCCATTCTCCTTGTAATACTGTTGCGACATTCCCCTGCACCTTTATAGTTGGAAAGCAGCCTTCTCCATACATAAAATAAGCTGATAGTTAGCCTATTGATGTCCATTTTTCGTGCCAAAATGAGATTTTTGTTCCATCACCCGGTTTTTGTTGTTTCTATTGCATGGTCTAAAAGCTCCTACTCGTATATGGATTATTGTCTTATGGGACTTCTTAGTGCATGTGGCACTCTGTGTGTGTGTTTTGATAGTTACATGACACTGTGTTGGAAGTGATCAAAGTAGGTGTGGTTGCAAGTGATGCTGCTCCATTGCTAGAGAAATGCTTAGTCCTATGAACTTGACTAGTGTAGAATCAAACATATATTATGTTGAATATATGGATATTTGAGTCATGCCTGTTTATGGTTCTTGGTATTGAAATGGGTCTTATGAGACTCTTATCATTCCATCCACAATTATTATAAATTTGCTACATCTTTTTATCTAAAAAACCCAAAGTATTAGATAACAAATAATAGATGCCTTTTAAATCATCTTGGTGTGGGCAGTATGCTGATGTGATTGTTATCTCTCTGCTTCAACTTATCATTGCAAGTGCTCTAGCATATTTCCTGTTATAGGCACTAACTTTGTTTAGTTACATCTTTAAACTCCAGGTTGGGTACAAAAAGTGGAGTCTCTACTAAATGCCACGGGTGCCAGGGGACGGGAGTGAAAATCACAGTAAGGCAGATTGGTTTTGGGATGGTCCAGCAGATGCGACATGCCTGTCCTGAATGCAGAGGCTCAGGTACCTGGTGCTTTCCTTGCAGACATTGTATTTGTGCACAGATGATGGTTTCCACCTTATTCATCTATTGTTCTACCTTTGCATCTTCTAATCTTTGATGTCTTCATCCTGCAGGTGAGGTTATCAATGATAGAGACCGATGCAAACAGTGCCATGGAGACAAGGTGGTTTCGGAGAAGAAGGTCTTGGAAGTGCACGTTGAGAAAGGGATGCAGCATCACCAGAAGATAGTGTTTGAGGGACAAGCAGATCAAGCTGTATGTAACATTCGTTTCCTTTTTCCCTCTTCTGAACTCAATTTTGATCATGGTTTTAGGCGCCAGATCAGACTGGCTGGTCTGAGTTGGACCAGTCTCTTGCTGTCTTGGTTCTTAAATCAAAGTTAATCCGTAATTGAAGTTCCCAAACTGAATTGTTTTCTTGTCAAGTATGATTCTACTTCTTTTTTCCAGCTAGATTTAGTGGAATCATCCTCTTCCTCACTGTTCTGTTTGAACCCTTACCTCTGGATGGATTTTGTGCTTTATTTTATTTTAAAAGTCAGGATTGGATCAATGTACCACTTTGAACAATGAACATATATGTCAATATGTTTGGTATCGGTTTAAGCCATGGTATTGAGTTCCAGTAGAGTTGTTTTTGTGTCAGATTTGACAATTTTATAGCAGAAATGGATATATAAGCAGAGGCTTCCTTGTCAATTTAGTCTTTATAATGGTTGTCATGGCAAATTCCTGATAATTTGTCCAGTGGCCAACTTGGGACAGCTGAGGGATGTCTCTATTTAAGGCTTTGCTTATTAGTCAGTCTGGTAAATAACCGTTTGATAGTGCTTATGGCTCCTGGTTGGACCCTATAGGATGTGCTTGCCTGCCCAAGTAAAATTGTCATGTGACCTATGGGGCAAGCAGCTAAGACAGAAATTATTCTCCGGAGTATTCATGTTCAGCTGCCTTTGTTCAAATATACGAAATCAAAATCTAAATGCTTCTCCCATTTATGTAAATTGCAGCCTGATACCATCACAGGAGACATCGTTTTGATCTTGGAGCTGCGAGAGCATCCCAAGTTTAAGAGGAAGTCTGATGACCTTTTTGTGGAACATACACTCAGCTTAACTGAGGCGCTTTGTGGCTTTCAGTTTCCCTTGACCCATCTTGATGGGCGGCAGCTTCTGATCAAGACTAACCCAGGCGAGATTATTAGACCAGGTAAATAATACATCACTTGTAGAGTTCCTCTAGTTTATTGTTTCATCAATAGTTCTGCATGAAGGTTCTGTTATTCACTTTTTCATGGAAAAACTGATCATTCTAAGCGTAGACCTGATTTTTCTATGTGGAACTAGGCTAGAAGAAGGGGACCACAAACGAATTCTAAAGCAGAAGCTAGCATATTTACACTGAAGATGCTCGACTACTTACAGAGTGCAATATCCAAATGCTATATCATTGCAACTTCCAAATTAGATAGTTTTTTGCAGTTTGCAATGAACATTTCTTGAATTTTTTCATATAATTAAAAATGAACATCTATTAGAAATGAAAATCTCCCAACATCTCCGGAAATCCATTTATTGCAGGTCAATACAAGGCTATCAATGATGAAGGGATGCCGCAGCATGGAAGGCCCTTCATGAAGGGCAGGCTCTACATCCACTTCAATGTTGAGTTCCCTGAGTCGGGGGTCCTTTCCCCTGAGCAGTGTCGTTCCCTAGAGAAGATCCTTCCTCCTCCCAAGACAGAGAGCAGCCTCACAGCAATGGACATTGATGAGTGTGAAGAGACGATCCTCCATGATGTCAACATGGAGGAGGAGAACCGGCGCCAACAGCAGCAGCAGAGGCAGCGCCGCCGTGAGGCATATGAGGATGATGATGATGACGAAGATGATTCCTCCATGCCTCGGGTCCAGTGTGCTCAGCAGTAAGGAGGTTCCAAAGGTGGCCTTCTCTTGAATGCATCCAATATGTTCAATTGCCTGCAGCAAACTATGGGTGCAACGAGTTCGGTTTTACATGTTTTAGGTAGTCAAGGTTTGGTGAACTTTGTATAAGGATTCTCCTAAATTGGTTTGTTACGACGATTATTATATATTCTTCTTGGGCGAATGATATTGATTTTCATCCGGTGGAAAAGGATTTGTCCTAGCTCCAAAATTTGATTGATCCCCTGTTTTCTGCGCCTCTTCTCCTAATATCTTTGCCTCCGGAGTTGATTTCGATCCATGATGTTATGTTATCTCCGGTATTTAAATTGGTATTGCATGTGACAAGGTTCACAGTCATGGGCTCTGTTTTCCTCCTTGTTTTAATGTTCGAAATTTATCTCGGAGCATAGGCTTTTAATATTTACCTTCGTTTTGCTGCATTTTTACGCTTTCATTCCTTCAAAACAGGGGTAATTGCACGTTTGGTAGAGGTAGTTCTGGAAAAGCTTCAAATGGTTGTTAAAATGAAATTCTTGTGCCCAGTCGGTTCAGGATGCTTAAATTTCGTTCCCCGCTGGAGCAAACTGTGTCGTGGTGATGACACCGCAAATACTGCAAAAAGTTTCGGAAAATTTTCAAGTTGTTGTGTATGAAGAAATACTGATGGGGAATCTTGGTTTTATCTCCCGACATGGACGAATTCATTGTCACCTCTTTTTTGGTACTATGCCTTCGGCATTTTTGAATTCCGTAGCAGAGGCGAATCGTATTGCCATTTGCATTTCAAAAAAATAAAGTTAAGCTGAACATTTTACTCCATTTATTAATTGTACAAATTGTACATGAAGTTTCGAAAAAGTTCTAATTGTATTAATGATATAAAAAAGTTCTTGAAATATTTTAAATTGATACCAAATGAAAATTTTGTACTCAGTTAGGATAGAAAATTTTGAACAGGTTCCATGGCCGCCATTAAACCCTCCATAGCTGACTTTCCAAACTCCCATAGACGAACCTCTCTTCCCCAATACCTACGTACCTACTTTTCCTTTCTTCTTGTTAGAGAGAGAATGAAGTCTCTAAACATTCGTAATGCCTCAACCAGCTTCTATCTTGCACTCGCTACTTCCGATCTACCCTTCACTAACTCCGGGCACATCTCCAAGTTTGAAACCTGCTCCTTCAGCTTAAGTTTGGGGTGGACGCACATTTGCTGAAATGCTGGTGAAGGGGGTAGGGAGAGAGAGGAGAAAAAAAGTCTAGATTAGCTGTGTCTTCACGGATCCAAAGGGTGACATGATCGGCCTATTTGGTAGAGTTGAAAGTGGTGATGAATTAATAGAAGTTACTTAAGTTATTTATCCTAATTTATTCTAAGATATCAGTTAAAATTAAAATTTTAAATATGAATATTAACTTATAATTGAGATATAATATCATAAATAATCTATAAAAATATATTTATATAAATCTATTAATAGAATAGAACAATAAATTACAATAAATTAATTCACTAACAAAAATCACAATTGAACTAAATAGTTAGATTATTTCTTCCTAAAATTTATGATTCTAAAATATTAGTTTGACAATAATTCTTAAATAAGTAAAATTGAATATAACCAATTTCAATTTTGTAAAAAACCTATAAAATCAAGTATTTTAAAAAATTTTAGAAAAATTATAGAAAATAGTAAATTTGATTATGAATTCAATACATAAGAATTGTTAAAAACTGAGTTCGAAGCAGGCCAAATGGGGCTTCCAAAGTTCTGGTGCATTTGGACTGTGCAATCCCTAACTATCCAACATACCAACTTTGAGGAGTTCTTTCTCCCTCATCTAGCAATCAAATTCAAAGTCCTTAGTATCTATGGATTCCTTATGTTACATACTATATTTTACAAACAAAAACATATTCAAAAGTATTATAAATTAGTAAACAAGTATGCTTATTTTTTAAATAGATTCAATTGTTTCAATTGACCGGTTTTGGAACATTGTTTCTCCACCTATAGAGCTTCAAATTCAATATTTTGGTGTCCCCGAAAACCTTGTATTATGAGCTTTAATTTAGAAAAAGTGGAACTCCTAAAGATTGAGAAATTAGCTCAAAAATTTTTATTCAAAATTAATAAGTGAAAATAATTTTTTAAAATTTTCAAACGTAATATCTCATAAACCACTTAACAAAATTAAATTCCATAAAAAACCATAAGTTCCTAATGATATGAGGAGTCTACCCATATAAAGAAATCAAATGGAAATGACTTTTTAACAAGTTGTCATTAATGATAAAAAATCAATTTCCTCTAAATCTATTAAGTAAAAATAAAACTAATGAAAAGTAATTTCAAAGGGGCAAGAAACTCACCTAAAGGATGAGATTCAATAACTTGAATCATGAGAAAGAGGTGAAAACTCATTCACGGCTTTGTTGCAGCCTCCAAGCTTCCTCTAATTATTTCCTCCTTTTCTTTTGTATAGGGAAAATAATTTTCAATTAATCCCTAATAACTATATATGTATTATTTAGGATGTCTTTTTAATATTATTTTGGAGATTTTTTTAATGAATTGTGAAAATTATTTAGGAAGAATTTCAACGTTGCCCTTGTGAATTGTAGGTCGACAAAGTCAACTTGTGGAAGAAAAAAATTAACTTTACATTTTAGTCCCTCTATTATATGTCTTTCAATCATGAATTCTCAAAATTTTGTGTTATTATAAACAACTAGGGTGATTCAAATGTCTTTGGATGACTTTATCTTTGCTTTCCTAGGCAAGACCTCTCCTCCCCTTTTCTTTCTTTGCTCTAGATCAGTGGCCAATAGGGCTATGGAGGTAACTCGATCAAATTACTCGAGCCGCCCCTACAATCTTGATGGGTGACTGCTATCTGGTAGCCACTTGTAAGCACAGTGGCTAACCTAATCAAGTTATTCATTACCATACTTTAGTCAAATCATTCACATTAGTGATGTTACTGATGACATCACACGGGTAACTGGATCAAATTAATGGGTAACCTGATCAAAGTACTTCCAACCTCTTCTTTTGCATTGTAGTTCGTAAACTCTCAATTTTGTCACGTTATGTTGTTTTGTTTCTGGTATATAACATTCTACCCCATGTCAGCTTGGTTCTTGCGATCCTAGAGCTATTTTTCTTGGTATTATAAGGCAATGCTCCTTTTTTGATGTTTGAGCAAGTTTCCACCATTCTAACAATCATATATAATGTATGATTCAGACTAGGGCTGTTCATAGAGACATTTGAATGATAAATTAGTGGATAATGAAAAGACTGAATATAACTAAACAAGGCAACACAATCTAATTCTTAGTTTTTTCACAAGTACATCCTTATTTCTAGGCAACATTTCTCCAGCACATGAAAATTCTTCCCCAGGTCAGACAACTCTTCAATTCAAACATGGGTTTGATTTACACTCTATGTTATGAGAAATATTTACCATCCGGGCTTTTAGTCGCGGCTCCCCCATCATCAGCAAATTACATATGTAACATATGTATTTTCTTTGAACCTCATACTATAGCACTGCCTAAGAGCAGTGTCTACCAATTTCACCAGTGGCATAGGAGTTCATATCGCACTAGCCAACTTTTTACCACAATTTTACCATGAGGACGGGCTAAAACCTAGGCATCTACAGTGGTGTCAATCCTCTCATCCTGCTACAATGTTGTTATCTTCTCTGGAAGGAGAAGCCATTCTCCTTCCAGCTTCTATGCTTTCGTTTGCCTCACAACTAACCTTCATTACTTGAATCTATTTCGTCTCTTCCCGATATTTTGTGCTTCCTTCTTTCTCCTTTTGTTTGCACCTGTGTTTCCCACTTTCCTTTGCAGCATTATTAGAATGGAATCAATACACAACTTCGGGGGATTACATGAGCAAGACAGTCGGAGTTTACCAGATAAGGGAACCGACAGAATGAACAGAGAAGTGGAGCCAAGTTTAGGGCTTTTCCTTCTTGGCTTCAGAAAGGAATAATCGTGGATTTTAATTGGGTTGTGACATGTAGGGTTAATATTCAGCGCCCTGTTATGTCCAAGCAAACTTATCGGCAACAATTCATAGTAATGTGACACCTTAAAATTCAATTTAGTATCAATTTAGAAAAAATTACGAATTGAATTTAAATAAATTATAATATTATAAAAAATTAAAATCAATTTTATAGAACTTAATTTTAAAAATTAAAATCAAATTTTAACTTCTCTTATCATTCTCCCATACAAATTCAAAAGAATAATTTTTTCGTTCATCGAAAAACCAAATAAGGAAAAACATACAAAATATCTGCTGAAGATATTTAAGTGAAGCGATCCAGACAGACAAATGTCTAGAAAAAGTCAATCGTGATAAGCTTTTTTCAGCTTCTCTCTCTCGCGCAAGACAGCACCGCACCCTCAAGTTTCGACCTATCACTCTCCCGCGTGCGATCAACGCTCCCACGCGTCAGGTGAACTTATTCTTCTCTTTTCCTTTGTAGGCAGAATTTGTGGGGAAATGGAGGAATAAAGGCAAAAGAGGACATCAAATCGAGTCAATTTTGGCGGTCTAGTTTTGCCTATCAAAAGAAAAAGAAGTTGGTCTAGTTTCACTTTTTATTATCCAAGATTCCACATTTTACTTTTATACTTTTATAAATCAACAAAATTTAGAATAGATTGGATTATAATTAATTATAGTGTGTTGTACATCACAACTTAACATTTGGTTTAACATTCACCATATTTCTATGGTTATGTAGGTTAAAACTTTACAATATAATAATAGAGATTTTAAGTTAAAAATATATATTTTTCTCAAATTGCATCAATCTTATAATTAATTTTTAATTATTTTATTTATATTTATCCAACTCTACAGCTACTCTTTTTTTCTTTTTTCGAAAAAAAAAGTAACAGTAGTGACAATATATTAGTAAGGTCTATTGTAATCCAAGAAATAGTATCCTTAAATGTACAATCATTTTAAGTAGATATAATAGAAAGAAGTTAATTATAAAATTTTAACTCATTAAATTGCATAAAAAAAGTAAAATTTAAATTATTAAACTAATCACATGGAAATGGTCATATCTCTTATGCTTCAAATAAGACAATCACACTTTTAGACACAGCCTCACAAAATTTTACCAAAATTCCAAGTTTTCCAATCATCTACTACGAGAAGAAATCAGTAGTTACTCTTCGCCTTTATTTTGCGTATATAAAGAGAAAGGAGAGATAGCCAGTCTTGACTTAAGTCGGTCCAAGCGAGAAAACTACAAGCACTAACGCGGCTACATAATATAAAATACTCAGAACCCCATGCCTTAAAATAAGAAAACGGAAGGAGCACTACGACGCGGTTTACTGAGTACAGATTTACAATTTTTAGGAGCATATAATGTAGAAATAAGCAGGTGATTATTGCAGGTAATACTGAGGCAAAAACGAAAAAAAAAAAAAACAGAGCAGGTAATTATTGAATTGTGTTTTAGCAGAGAAAGGAGATCAGCTAACAAGCAAACATCATTTCTCCAATCGTTCATTTACAATGGATCTGATTTCGATTCAATACTTGTACTTAGATATTCGTGTTCTTATCAAGAAATTACTCGACAAAGTTGCATCTTCATGAAATGTCAAGATCTGGTATGGAAGAAACAAGCACAGACCTTATTTCAGCATACAATTAACTAAGCTGACTGGGTAATCTCATCCAAGAAGGCCCTGAGGTTCTTCTCCGAAGACCCACCTTCCCCAGCAGCCTCCTTGGCTAACTCCTTCCACTTGTTGGCGTTCTTCCTGATTTCCTCGCCTTTCTCTCCCCCTTCCATCACCAAGTCCAAGCACCTCCTTATCTCCTCCGCTTCGACTATCCCGGTCTTCGGCTTAAGCCTCACTCCGGTCCTCCACACGTCCTCGACGAGCTTTGCGTTTGTTTTCTGATCGACCCACTGCGGGAACGCCACCATCGGCACTCCACATGCCAGGCCTTCGCAGGTGGAGTTCCATCCGCAGTGCGTCACCATGCATCCTATAGAAGGATGAGACAGGACCTCCACTTGAGCGCACCATGGGATGACCATTCCTTGTCGTTCCAGTTCATTCTGATACATTAACTGTTCTTCTTCCGTATCATCTTTGGCGCTCTCCCTCATCACCTGTTCCCATCAATATTATGTTAGAAATATTCACTGATCGTCGACATATCTAAAAAGGTATGAATTTTTATATGAAGAGATACGTATGTAAATACATATGTACATGGAGCGCATGTATAGCACGTATATAATAACATTACCCATAGAAACGGTTGACCAGTCGAAAGTAAAGCCTTAGCCAGTTCATCCCTTTGCTGCTTCTTTAGAACATGGATGCTCCCAAAGGATAAATAGACCACAGATGCCCTCGGTTTGGTGTTCAGCCACTCGATGTAGTTCTTTGAATCTTGGAAGAGGTCGCCTCCGAAGGATGTATCTGATGGGCTGTCCCCGTCCAAGAAGGCAGAGGGCAGTAGCGGCCCAATTCCCACCAGATTGAGCTTTGGAATGACTCGTAATGGCCCTTCTTCTAATGCATCAAACGTGTTCACAAGCACTTTCTGGCTTTTGCCCTGCTCATCGAGTATCTCGAACTGGCGCTTCATCAGCGGCAAAAAGTAAGTATACTGGTTTTCAGGGGAAAAGAAGGAAGGGACGTCGTGGCCAGTAAGAGGCGGGAGTCCCGGCAGCAGAATCGGGGATGAAGGATTACTGCTTGCATTCCCGATGACATCTCCATGGCCATTGAAGTAATAGTAATAGATGTTTAAAACTGTTGCAGGCTGTGTCCAGACGAGTGTAGATCGCAGCCAGAGAGAACTGGCAACATCTGCGACCCAGGGGATGAGCGTGGTGTAGAATACGTGCACGAATTTTCGTCCATCTCCTAGGTAATTCTGGATGAGCTCCCCCAGGGACTCCGGCCCCCGTCTCTTCAGCTCGTCCATGAAGTGCTGGACATCATGCAAACCCATGTCGAATCCGTCGTCATATCCATCGGAGAAAGTCGCGTAGGACAGGCCATCACGAGCTCCTTCGGACTTCTGCATCCGGCGGAGGGCCGATTTGGAAGTCACAAAGGTCACTGGGAAGCCGATCCGCAAGAGGCGCTTCGCCAATATCAGTGATGGGTTGATGTGGCCTTGGCTAGGGAATGAAACAATCAGAAAGTGGGAGGTCGAAGCAGCCATTTCTAATGATGTAATCGGAGAGAGAGCTGTGGCAAAAAAACTGTTGTTTCTTAAGGCGTTTCCACACACTGCTGGGTTCTTAAATATAGCATTTTGCTTGATTTGATGTTGGAAATTGTTTCATACTGGATTGGTTAATATATTCCAGCATCCATTTTATAAATTATAAAAATTTTATTTGTTAGTCAACTGATTTAAACCTAAAATTAAATTATTATTTAATAAAATTTTATATGATATACAATAAGATTACATTTGAATGGATGTAATTCATTAATTTTGCAAGGAAAGTGAAGGGATTATATCCTAAATTACAATGTCTGGATCAAGATAGGGAGGCATTGTACGTTTACCGGGTCTTGTAATTTTTTTCGGGTCAGGAGCCTTTGTTTATAAAGCCATTACATCTGTGGGAAGTGGCATTTTCATTCTACACCTCCCCCACGAGAAACTTACCTTCAGCAATAAGGGGAGCTTCAATAGTTGGAAGGAAGGAGAAGAAGGAGACAGTGCTGTTAAATGATGATAGGGAAGGAGATGGCTCTCCTCTACTGCTACAACTCCCTCGCAGCTCTTCCTTCACCTTCCCTGCTTCGATCGTCTTCTCTAGCCATGGTTGTGACCTCACATAAGCTCCTGATGCCGAATTCCTTCTACTTACTATATCAATTTCCCCTTTCTCGGTGCGAAATGATGGAGGACTGTGGTTATTACATTTGTCTTTTAAAGCTCTGATGTACTTTTTCCTTGCATTTTCTACTGTCCATTTTCCTGCCAGCCTTTTTGAGCTACGATGATGCTGATCAAAATGACTCTCTTTGTGGCATTTCATCGAGCGGCTACTGGGCGACACCATTCCTTCTATAAATTCTTATCCTCATAGTATAATTGATGTTACACTGGGTATTGAGTACTGGAGTGGGTGGTCCAGTTTGCTCCGATTGACAGTGACTATAATTATTGCCAATGGCCATACATGTAATTCCACTCAAACTAGGGGATGTGTTATAACTTTTTTTTTATAAAATGGAAATTCGAGGAAGAAACTTATTGAATAAATTATGTAGCTCAATTTTCATGGAGGCCTTCGAGCAAGTATTAATGACATATGAGGACGAGATTGGATAGTTGGTGGTAGGGACCACGGTGACCATCTAGAAATCCGTTCATGATGGGAGCCTAGAAGAAGCATCTCCAAATGGCTATCTAATGTTCTTAAAGGATTTATTGACTTCCTTAGTGTTGCTTTTCTTTTACAAAATTAATTTTTTCGATAGAATGTCTGGCTCTGAATTAAGCTAAGCTTCTTCTTTTACCGTTAATATGATGTCGATTTGTCTCGATGAAGGCAATGAGCCAAGAAGACAAATTAACACATTATATATTTGAATCATTCACTTAAATATGATATATCTTTAAAGGTTTTTGATCTATACTAATATCACTACTTTTGGGTTAAGAAGTATAGCATAAGAACCATGTGAAGGGTTCAAATTATATGCATTTCCAAAGCACAAGAGTCAGAAAGAGTGATGCCACAACTCCCATGAATTTAATTAGAGCAATAGCATTTTTAATTATAGTTGTCTTTAAATTTCTGAAACAATTTAATGGATTTTAATGAAGAGCATTGTGATCCTTGGGTGATTGATGTTCAGATAAATTCATGATCAACGATTCATCAATACATTAAAACCAATCCAGCCATTTTATAATCAGGTTGTGCATGAGGAAGTGAATTTTGTGCTTGATCTTGATCGGTAAATATGGTCTTTGGTTGTCAGCCACCCATAGCATCCTTGGATGTTTCGAACAACCAGGTGAATGACTCCGTCGTCTCGTCTAATAGAAAGGCACAGCCAAATAACACATTTTTCCAATGATGATTTATTCCTACTAATGGAGCAGATATTAAATTATACCGATTAGTTCGGTAGGTGGTGTCAAAGATAACAACATCCCCAAATGAATCAAAGTCGAGCTTTAATCTACCATCTCTCCAAAAAAAACTAGTCATATGATTATACTGATCTACTTGAACAGAGTAGAAGAACATTGGGTTCACCGCCCATTTGCTTCTAAAGTGATTTATATAACACTCTGCCCATCCCTAGCTCCAGTCATTTTCTCTCGCTCGGTGTGCAAATAGTTGTGAACATCTTCTCCAGTAAACCAAATGTTGTTTTGGCCCCCAACTTCCTTGGCCAAATATGAATATGATTTAATTGGCTTTATACTTGCATTGATCATTGACTTTATAACACTTCCACATGCACCACTTATCCTTCTCCCTGCTCTCAAATTGCATTTTTCTTCCTCACTTGCAAGCTCATGATTGTGTTCTGGATTGAAACTAGTAACTTCCCATACTCCATCTTCAACCGTAAACAGAATTCTTGCATTACATCCAGTTCTTGTTTCTAGCCGATCAATCTTTTTCATCTTTGTCAGTTCTTCAAGCTCACGAAATCCAGCTTTCGAGCACAAATATTCATGTTGACGTAAAGACCCATTTTGGTTGCACCGCTTGACACCTTTTCGGATACTAAATCCAACAGACAAGGCATACTCGTTGTAAAAATTATAAGCATCATCTTCTGAAGCTAACCTCATCCCAATTGTTGGCTGTATCAAAAAGTCCTCTAACTTTGTCATATGCTCCTTGTTGTTCCCCTCATTTTCTTTCGAAGTGAATTCTCCGTTTGCTTGTGATCCTTCCATTAGCATCATCTACCTAAAGTATCATGAACCCAATCATATAAATAAGTAAATGAATTAATGAGAATAAAAAAAATACAAACATGACAATAATATATACATTTTGCCGAAAACAATAAAACACACGTTATTGACTCCCAATTTTACTCAAGAGAGAACGCTCATCAAAGACAAATCAATATAATACAAGAAAGATCTATCACAAAGAAAGTGCCATAAAAAATTTTATGTATGTTCCTAAAAATGTGATCTATATAAAAAATTGATTCTAGAAAATTCTAATTCTACCATACTTATGTGGCAATCGAAAAGAATGACCAATAATATGGAATTTATAATAATCGCTGGTAAACTGATAATATACCGTAGGTCAAGTTTAGGATTCAAAGCCCTCAAATGTCGATATTTGGGATTTAATTGGGAGCCTTAAACTGTACAATATACTACCCGATGGATTAGTTAGTTATTACGGTGTCGGATACCATAGATATAAAAAATAATAATATGGAACCTGCCATGACAAAAAAAACCGATAAAAATGAGAAACAAAAAATAGATCTTTTCTAGAAAGAGGTGACGAGATTATGGGTTGGTTTTATAAAGTACATCAAGAAACCTTCAGAGAAAGAATTTTTGTTTCAAGTTGTGAGCTTCACCCATATCCAAAGCAGCCTGTCAACCAATTCCTCATTTGACTTGTTGTACACTCTCACCGACCCCACTTTCACGTTTTGCATATTAGACTTCAGATTGCCTAGCTTCAAATAATCTCGTAATGCTGTAATTGCTTAGCAAATAATTGAAATACATACATGAGAATAAAGTGTAAAACAAATTGGTCTAGCTTCAAATCGTTGCGATACTTGAAATTTATCATTAATAGATTATCTCATCGGATGTTGGCAAGAGCTTCAAATATGAAGCCTTCTCCTGTTGTTCCTATGTAATGCAAAATTTAAAAAGAAAAAAAAAGCCATACAGAAGATAAGATATGGAATGATCAGTAAATTATATAGTTTGTATAAAATATTTTATTAATATAATAATTTGTTATAAAATTTTTAAAATATAATTCTATAATATATTTTTTTAAATATATTATATTTTAGTACATTTCGACAATTTTTTACTAACGTTATCAATTTTTAATAATATAAAATGAAACTCATTAATACTATCATTTCATATTTAAAATAAATAAATTTACACATGATACAATAGCAAATCTTACTGTCTCTCTCATCGTCTTTCTTCACCACTATTCACTTTCTCACTATCAACACCTCTCAATCTCTCTCTTTCTCGATCTTTCTTACTCAATCAACATTCAATTAAAAATTTTATTTTATCGTTTAATAATATCTAATTTTTATTAATAATTTTTTATTTATTTTTATTTTTTTATTAAAATAATAATAATATAATATAATAGTATATTAAACTCTAAAGGATACCTAACTCGATCACAAGATTGATCTTAAAAATAAATTTATAATAAAAATTAACTTAAAAGAAACTAAAAATTATTTATAAAAAAGTAAAATTAGTATTAAATATTTTCCTGATCTCTTTCGCGTTAAAATTTTATGACAATTCATTAAACATTCTCACTCTTCTCTTCTTATTTAATTTTCATTGATGGGAGTAAAAAAGTTAATGCGAGATATATATATCAAGAAGCTATTTAGTACTAATTTTACTTTCTTATGACCAATTTTTTATTTCTTTTGAGTTAATTTTTTTCTTATAAATTTTTTTCAAATATCAATATTGAAATCATATTACATGTCCATTGGGGTTTAATATACTACTATGTTATATTATATTATTTTTAAAAATAATAATAAATAAAAGATAATTATGAGAAAATAGATGTTATTAAATGGTAATAGAAAATTTTTAATTAATCTAAGTTAAGAGAGAGAGGTGTGGAGAGAGAGAAAGTAAATAGCGGAGAAGAATAAGGAAGAGAAAAATAGTGGACCTTATTATTATGTCACGTAGTTATCTATTTATTTCAAATATGAATTAATAACATTAATGAGTTTCATATAAGTTATTCATGTCATAAAAAATTGATGGTATTAGTAAAAAACTGTCAAAATGTACTAAAATATAATACATTTAAAAAAAAATTTATCACAAAATTATATTTTAAAAATTTTATATTAAATTATTATATTAATAAAATATTTTATATCAACAGTATAATTTACTCTACACAAAAAAGATGAATTTTTGCTTACTTTTCTTGATGTGGCGATGTCTGCAGAAGGTGAGTTTTGATATTGTTTAACACAGGAGTGTTAGGGTTCATATGGAAGAGACGATCACCAATTGAAAAAAATATCGGAGGGATTTGATTTTTTTTTTTTCAAGGATGGTCGGCGACCGATTTACTTCTCTCTTTTTTGATTGAAGATCACAGACGGCAACGATGGTAAGTTGCTTCTGCCGTTAACTTCACAGGGCGAAGATGAGGAGATTAATTGGACAGGTGTCACAATGTCTTACAACCTATTATTAAAAAGAGTCAAAATTGCAGAATTCACCCGATGAACTTAATTTAGTCATAAAGCATGACAAGGAAGTCCTCGATGGATTATCCTACATCAAGCAAAATAATTTCAAGAAATACCAAAAAAAAGATAAAAGTACCGTTTTATCATCAACAGTTTAGTACTTTGTCATTTTCGTCGTAAATATTTTTTTAAACGCATTTGATCCTCAACTTTCAAGAGAAAGTACCCTTTTAGTCCTTTTAATATTTTAGTATTAAATTTTTTTGATGAATGGTAAAAATAATAATAAAATAAGATGAATGAGATGATGAAGATAAAGAATACGGCCGCTTGAATATATATAGCAGGTGGACACAACATTGTTAATATTTGATTATATATTATTTTATTAATATTATTGCTACGTTATAAAAAAATTTAATATTAAATATTAAAAGGACTAAAAGTGTACCTTTTTCTGAATATTGGGTACTAAATATATTTTAAAAATATTTATAATGAAAATGATAAAATTATAAAAGGTTAAGAAATAAAATTTAATTTTATATAAAAGGAAAATATTTTACCTATTATTTTTCTTACACCTTTCTAAAAGGGAGAAGATATTTTATTCACGTAAAAAAGGAGAATTCATGAATAAAACCTTGTTAAGAATTATATTATTAAGAGTATAATCGAAGTCACAATTTTATTAACTTCTTACAAATTATGTGTATATTTTAACAACTTAAAAGTTAATATTCTAGACGTTACGTTATGCATACCAAAAAGTTATGGTAAATCCTAGTGGCAAATTTTGAAAATAAAATTGATATTGAGAAAGTATTAGGTGTCAAGAAGGTATCATTTCAGCGATGTCAAGTGATATTATAAACCAATGGGGGTTGGCCTCACCAGTCATTTCACATCTTAGTTATCTTTATCATCAACGAGGGTTATCGAAAGTGGTTTTCCAATGTTTCTTCTATCCGAAGAGTAGCACAAAAAGTCAAGAATATACATGTCTTATCTAGATAAATTTTACATGTAATTTTATATTATTGAGCGATATTTTGACATTCTTATCTTTTATACTGTCAGATACAGATACAGATACATAAATAATTTTAATGTCTTTTTATCTTTTCAAAACTGTCCTTTAATTTGATTTATTCCATATTACTTCAATGATGGGTCGTTAATGGCCACATTGTCTTTTCAATGGAAGGCACTTAATCCCCACTTTGTGCACTTTCCCTTCCCCACCCACTTGTTGACTCCCCTTAAGTTCTTTCTTCTTCCCGTGTGGTTAAGGCTTTTTCAATGAGAATGATTCATTGTTTGGTCTGAGTTGTTGATTTGTTCTATCTTATTATGATGCTTTTGCAGCTATAATCATCATGCAACCATAGTCATCAATCTTGTTGGAGTGATACGTCCTTTTCTAGTCTATATCTCATGGGAGGAATTTGTTTTAAAGCGATTGTGGGGGGAAGAAGTATTTGGTGAATTAGTGATACTACATGGCAACCTGATGTGGTGTATTCGAACCAATAGAAGTGTAATACATGTCCAATTAAATCTCCTCGCTCATCTCCATGGGAAATTATGGCATGAGCTCCTTGTCATCACCGGGTTTGTGATTTTCATAATTAGAAAAAAGGGAGCCTGCCAATCCTTCCAAATAAACAAAAAAGAAATCTCGCCAATCATTCTATCTATTACCAATCCTCTCTTACATGATACACTCTAAGCTCTTCTCAGTTCAAAAAATTAGAACTCTCCTTTAGCATTAATATCAGCACATCAGCGAATAGTTAAGAAAAGTTCCTCTCTGTTTTCTTCTTGTGAGTCCCCTTTCAAATATCTGATCTTCTCTGTAGCTTTTATGTTTGGCATAAGATACAAGAGCAGCTAGAAGAAGGGTTGGAAGAAAATCCAACAACGTTTGACCATCGAGGAATTTATGGATGAAGCAGAAAGAGTCCTCCAATTCTATTATGTCTTTGTTTTGGGAAGTAGAAATTGATGAACTAAGAAAACAGGCTACAAAAATCGGTTCTCCTCCTGCGATGGCTACAACCTAAAATTTCAATGACGCATGTCATGATTGCTTGTTTTATAAAGTTGTCTGAGCTTGTAATTAAATATCTTCATGGTGGAAACATCTCTATTCATTGACCTTCACTTTGATTTGCTAATAGAATTCACATCCTTGTTACTATTGGTTGATGAAGTGATTCGTTTTGGTAGTAACATGTGGAAGCCCAACTAAACTCCTAATGCTTACTAAACTTTTTAGGGGAAAAGAAAATTGTTTTGTCTTTCTTTCAGTTGAGTTTAGGTTTGGGTAAGTGGACATCAGGATTTAGCGGTTGAGCTAATCAGGCATCTAAAAAGAAACTACTGTTTTGCTTTGATTACGAGTAGCTATTGTTCAACAGTGGTTTTATCTTAGAGTTGGGAGCGAATCTTGCTTTTTTTTTTTTAACTTCTTGGACACTTTTCTATTATTTGTCTTCATTGTGTCATGGACACTGAACAAATGCTTATGTCCACCATTGAGTTTATGGCACAAGTGTGTGTTTTCAACTGGCTAATTGGAGTTGGATGAGATCTCATTCTAATTATTTGATTCATGTCAGTTATTCTCTTCTTGATAATACAAGAGAGATACAGAGATCGCATGAACTATGAGGAATGATTGCTTAGGACGGCATAGCATTTCCCAAATCAAATTTATTTGACTAATATGACAATAATAACATAACTAATCGACTCATAGTTTTGAAGTGACATGCTGGTGAAGTTGTGGGGTTCAAAGTTCTAATATGCTCTTTTCAATGCTTCAGCAGAAAGGTTATGATAATAATGGAAAACAACATATCTTGATGTGATATACTCTCTAAATTAGTGTTAGGTCACATGTTTGACTGGCTCTCAAGATGTCTCTTAAATGTTTTTGCCTTGGAAAGTTGGAAAGTTCATCTTCTTACTCCTTGCATCATTATCTCGCCAAGGTGGTGATTTGATAGGAGAATGCTAGTGTTGCCTTCTGACCGGCTTCACTTGTTTCTTATGATATAGGTTGTATGCATTGTTATATGTTTGTATTGTTCATTTAATTTCTCGCATCATCACATTCATATTACTCTTAGAATCCCAAAACACATAAAACCCAGAGTAATCTTCTAGTCCATCTGGTTAGATAGAGGGAATCCATGTGTAGGGGCATGCCCTTAGCAGCCTGAGACCGTCGATATAACCCTAAAAAAATTCACATTCGGCACTACAAGCCCAACCATCCCGAAAGGGGAGGAAACTACGGTTGGGAACCCCCACCACTCTTGATAGTAAGAACCTAGAACCAAGCCCACATTCATGGCATTAAACCTCCATATCATCCATGCTAGATGTAATTTTGTTTAGGCACTTAGGTTAGACGATTCAAGGTTAGGTTGGGCATTCTTTTGTATTTACAATTTTGCTGTTTTTTTTTTTGGGAGAACCGAGAGTGGTTGTATCTTGTCTCTAAAGGGACAGCGTTTAGATATAATTATACTAAAGCTTGCTTGGACCCATCAACGTCTACTTCACTTTGCGAGTGATGAACGATCGCATCTTTCAACGTGTGCATCAGTCCTCGCTTGTTTACCGCTCGAGATAAAATTTTTGCTCTGCCTAGACTTGTTTGCTAGCAGCCTTTTTCTCGCTTTGCTTTGGCTTTAAATGTATAGTCGAGTGGTGACAGGGATTTACTTACTGTAAATTTGACAATTGTACAGTTTAGTTCTGGAACAATAGCAACAACACCATTCCAAAAAAAAACAGGCTCCCAACGTGCTGAAATTAAAAGACACGAGAAAACTATATGCTGAAACCTACAAGAAGATGCAGGGCCCAATACGTTTTCAGAAACTTGGATATCAACTGTAGATTCTGGTTGATCTAACAAAGAGACCAATTTAATAAGCATTCATACATTTATTATATATGTTATACCTTATAAGAAATCTAAGCTGGCTAAATAAAGAGCAGAACAAACGACAAAACATGGTTCATGCGTGAAGTACACCATCAAGTTCCTAAATGTGTCAAACACGATACAGCTTCCACTCCTGAACAATATTGATAATACTTGAACCTCGTCTTCATAAAATATGGCACTATATCGGCTCAACAACAATGACCACTACTAAGCCCCTTGAACCCGTGCCAGAACAACAATCAAGAGGATAACAACTGAGAGCAGTAATGACGACTGGACTTTTTCCTGGAGCAAAGCTGCAGTTTCTGCTGTCGTCTGCTTCATGCTATCAGATCGCTGCTCGAAGATTTCATCCACGAGAGAACTGAATTTCTTGATGAGTTCCAAAATCTTCTGCTTTACAATTTCCAAAATCCAAGAGAAAATGTCCAAACCCAAGTCTGGCTCGGCCCCTGCTTCATTGGAGATCTTGGACATTCCATTTTCTGTTGGAATATGCAATTTTGTTGAGATAAAAATGAGGTTTGTGAATTTATCCTGACATAAAGGAATGTAAAAAGTTTTTCCCCTTGTGCTTGTGTTTGTTAACTTTTTTGGTTTAGATAGAATGTTAGACATTTCATGAGGACACTGATTTCTCATTTCAGCTAGAAAGTATGTGAGAATTCAAGAGAATATTTCCCTGTTTCACGGTTTCACGGAAGACAAACAGAGATTAGAGCCAGCCCCAACAGTGATATGCTAAAATATATTCCCAGTTGAACTATCCTTAAGCAGCAGCCTTACTTCTTCCCTGCAACTAGAGTTCAACTGAAAACAGTAATGCAGAAGAAAGTAATATCTAGCTATAAATTTGGCAGGCAATTTACAGTTAATATGAAACAGACCTGAAGAAAGTGATTCCCCGAGATTTCGGACTGCCTCATTGTTCAGAATTGCTTCCCAAATAGCTCTATCAGAGCACAGAGAGATTACTAATCTCTACACGGGGAAAGTTACCAGTTCACAATTCAATGCTCGCTAGAAATGAAAAACGTTTACATTTGCAACACTACAAAGAATTCAAAGTTTTTATGAATTTCCACAATTTTATTTAGAAATTTCAGTGAGTCCCAAATATATAAAAGTGAATCTCGACACCGTTCTTAAGGAGGTAGAACAATTCACCTTCATAGATGGGTCATATTGTAGCAAATGAAAAGCATAAGCGACCCTCCGAAGCCCGGCAGAGATGATCATTCTAGGATCACAAGATCCAAGAAGTCGCACCCAATTTATGTCCGAACCGCACGAAGAAATCCTTGACAGAAATTTAAATAGATAAAGAAACTTCAATTAGCCTAAATCGTGTACGAATTCAAACACCATCCTCCTGTATTAGACATTAGAACAAGATTCCATTTGTTTCTACATCCATACGCCATAGTTCATGAGATCAATTCACCTACCAGCACTACACATGCATAGGTAGAAGGCAATTTTTGTCCAAATACTATCTCAGATGCATCTTCTTCATACCGTACACCACCCTTCTTCTCTTAAGCCCTTATGTTGGTGAATCCAATCAGATTCAAACTGATTAATTGCATAAATCTCTGCTTAAATTATTCCCGGAATATAGAGTGCACCGATGAGCAGGTCTAATCCAAGAATATGAGATTGAGGGGGAAAGGCAAAGTGGCTCACCCTTGCAGAGCAGCGATTGCCCGCTCGACCTCGACCTGTGACGGCACGGTCCCGAACATTGTTGAACCGGGAGACTCGAAAGTGTCCATGGCCAAATGGTAGTGGAAGTGGTTTAGGTCTGCAAGATACTCAGGGGGATAAAAATTAATAAATTTCACTTGGCTAAATAAGTCTAATAATATAAAATAGAGAAAATTAATTAATTAATTTTTTAGAAATATATTACACATGTAATTCATCATTTTCTAATTTAATATATTAATATATCTATCTACATATTAATGTGGTTCATCTATAAAATAATTTGATATTTTTACCTATCAATTTAGTTTCTCTACATATTAAAATTATCATTATATGATTACACATCAATTTAGTATAACTTTTGAACATCGGTTAGATGCCTCCATCTATATCTCTATTATTAACACTACCCCTTTTTGAAAAACACGACTTAAAGACTATAGGTGAAATTAGAAGAACAGAGCCATCACTAATTATTGAAAAAATAAGTTTTAAGATTGATTAGAAAACTAGTGTTACCTAGCGGATCATGATACAACGACCTAGGTTCTTATAAGTGGATTTTCGACCAAATAATGAGTTAGGGTTTCTATTATATTCAAAAATAAAACGTTCTCAAATTAATATCTTATTACCTACCATATTTATAACTAATATCTAATAAGTCGTTTCTCATTTTCTATCCACTTATCACTTTTTTTTTTATCCAACGCAAATGTCATTTAACTAATCAACATGCGAATGGATGGAAATGGGTCAAATTTTGGTTTCAAACTAGCATGAGACAAACGACAAGCGAGGAGTCAAACCCGTGCCAACGCAGCACAGTTCAAATCAATGGTTAGTTAATATCACAAGAGCAATTCACACCCGGATCAGAATAAGTTAAAATAGCTGCCATGCCGGACCTCAGTCCTTTCCAAAGACTATTTTGAATGCAACAAGAAGCAATTCTTGAAACCATTCACGGAAACAACACCACTCAAATAAGCATTTTTAGACTTTGAAAATGATTGAAACTTAGTCACAAATCAATCAAGACAATCTATTCACATGAGACCAAACTTTCCTCAATAAGGTCATTTATCTAACAACGCAATTTCAATCGGTGATGTAAACTTCAAACAATTGGAGCTCAACCCCTAAGCCTCCTCAGCATGATTTGGTAAAATAGATCAAGCATCCGAGGAAGACTTGGAACAACTTTGAGCTTAGCCACAAATTCAACTTCAAAAGGCAGTCGGCGAAACAAGGCAAAATTTTTCTTTAAAATGGTTCACAAATAGTTTCAAATGCAATCCCGATATCAGCACCAATTCAATGCCAAGACGATCAAATCAAAACATCCAAAATAAAAAAAAAGGCTAGAAATATCCTCAATTCAACCATAAAATATTTAGTAAAATAAGATATCATTCACCCTTAAAATGGTTCAAAAATGATTCATTGAGCTCAATTCGAATCAGCATCTTTTCCGCTTGAAAACAATGAGCTGGAAATAGTCAACAAGATAGACTAATAGATGCTAAAAAATAGCTAGAAACAAACTCAAAAATTAGCCAAAAAGTCCACTTGAGGAACAATCAACAAATCATGGTAGTACTCCCCTTGAAAAATCACTAGAAAACAATTTCGAGCTCAACTCGTATCAACATCATTTCAGCTCTAAACAATCAGCCCGAAACAACCGCCGAATCAATAAATGAGAGGCAACTCAAAATGCAAATGCAACGGACACGAAACGACTTAGATCAACAAAGACAGAGTGAGAAGAAGTTGCACATTTTAGAGGTAAAAACTAGAATGTGCAGGACGACTATCGAGAAATGATAACACCTAAAGAATACTGAACTTAACTCAAGAAATCACATATACTAATTCTCTTCTTTTTTTCATAGCTTTACTTGATAAAAGGTGTGTAAAGTCGAAAGGAATCGGAGACAAAAGATGAATAAAGCATCACACAACAAACCCGATTGCAAATAGCCGACCCACAGAGGAACATCTGTAACAATCATGTTCAATAAAAGTTAGAACCAAGCTGCACCATAGTAGCCAACGAAGCATCAGTGACGCTGTAGCAACAAACAAGAGAACAAATTCAAGACGGCAACAGGCAGCAAAACTGAGCAGAAAGGGAGAAGAAGGGGAGAAAGTATACCAGCTCCTTGCCTAGTCCAGACACAAGTGAAAAGAGGCCAAACAGCAACGGCCAAGGAAGAACCAAGAAGAGCAATGAACCCAAGTAGATGCGCACAATAGCTAACCAGCTTACCGCTCAATTTGAGCACAAGCAAGGGCAAGTCTGAGAGCCCACAAGCCACCAGACATGCCAGCAAAGTTGCGGGAGGCATCAGCAACATGCCAGCAGCAAGGGAAGCTCGAACAAAGGACCTGAGCTATAGCAGCGAGAGAAGCTCAGATAGAAGAACCGAGCTGCAACAACAAGAGAAGCTTGGACAGAGGAACCAAGCTGCAGAACAAAGAAACAGGAGCCGGGCAGGGTAAGAGAGCAGCAGGGAGAAATAGTCACGAACCACCAGGAATCGTTAGCCAAAGACTGAACTGGATAGCGACTGGACAAGGAGTAACGAGCAACAAAGGGAGAGGTGAGCCGAATAGCAACACCAAGTCGAGCTACAGAGGACTGGTGATTTGAAGTTGAGCGAATGAGCAGTAGCAGCTAATAGGGAAGAAGCCGTTGTATAGATGAACAGGGCTAAGGGACCCAACAGAGGAGTGGTGAGTAGAGCAGTCATAGCTTCAGCTCCGGTCAAGCTGTTGTGAAGGACAACCAGAACAGAGAGCTCGAGCTGAGGAATAGCACAACGGCAGTGGAGTGTTGGGATTAATCCTCTAAATTCAATTACAATTGATGTAAGTTTATTCATGAAATAAAATTAAGATATTATTATTCATCGATTTCCAACAGTGGTATTAGAGTCACCTTTGATAATAGTTTGAAATTCGAGTGTTATTTATTAAAATAACGGATTATTTAATGTCCTATTTTGTTGTTATGAGGATTTCGATTTCGTTGATTACCGCAAGAGTTGTGGTTATTGTACATATATAGATATGTGCATAATATATTTTATTTTTAATGAAATTAAAGATAAATTAGGAAACAGAGAAAATACCTATAAACTAATTACGGGTTGAGTATTTGTAATATTGTAGTACAATTGTTGTACTGTGTTTTATATTCGGCATGCATACATCAAATATATACGATATATGAATGATGAGTTTTTAGTGTAGGATGATTTTAGTGACACCTTGTGGCTCGGGTGTTTTTACATTAAGAACGTCCATAATTATTCTTCTTCTTTTATATGCCTTTTATTATTATACATATTTGATGTTTATAATAATTACATAAAGACCCTCCGATAATATTAAGTTGAAATGGCTACGATATTAAGAATATCAGTCATGCCTTCCATCATTATGAGATGTAGAGTGTGTCAACAAATATGGTGGATTTGTAGTGCACACACAAGGCCCCTCACATGAGTTGGCACGATACTTCCTCATTAAAATATATGAGATATATTATATTACATGCCTAAACGATTCTATCTTGTTGAGCTACACTCAATGGTAGTTTCTTTTTCGTATATGATATATGAATGATGGGTTTAACTTAACTAAGATTTTATGGTTTGTTGTGCACACACAAGACTATAGTAATCTTAGAGGCAAAATTAATGGAAGTTACATGATATGTAATTGGTAAGAGTTACCTACCTGTGGACTTACTTAAGATTTGTTGTGTTACATGTGAGATCTAGGTAAGATAAGCTGGATTCCATAATTTTCACTATGAGGCCTTCCAACGAGGTCTCCCATTTTCCATTTAGAGGGCAATGGGACTCGTCAAATTTAGTGGAGACATGATTAGATCAGAAGTTCTTGATAATCATGCATCATATTTCATGAATAATTCCTCATGCATGTTGTTCTTTATTTGTAGATAAATCTATCATTATGTCTGCATCGTTGTCACTTTAAAGCATATTAGATGCAAACAAACTCACTTGGCTGAACTATGTGGACTGGTTGAGAAATTTGAGGATTGTCCTCATTCAAGAGAGAGTCTCCTACGTCCTCGACTCTCCTAAACTTGCTTCTCTAGCAGAGAATGCCATCGAGGAAGAAAAAGCCACTTATCAGAAATGGCAAGATGATAGCACTCTTGTGCAATGCATCATGCTGGCATCTATGAGTAATGAGTTGCAAAGACAACATGAGAAAATGGATGCCAAGGCTATTCTTGTTCACCTCAAAGATTTGTATGGTGAACAGAGTAGGATTGCTAGATATGAAATATCGAAGCAGCTCTTCCAGGCCAGAATGACAAATGGTACTTCTGCTGAAGCCCATGTTCTCAAACTAATCAATTTGATTGAGGAGTTAGGGAAATTGGGCTTCACAATGGATGAAGAATTATGTCAAGACTTAATTCTCCAGTCTCTGCCAGAGTCGTTTTCACAATTTATCATAAACTTCCACATGAACAAGTTGGATGTCTCGTTACCTAAGCTTCTCAATATGTTGAAGACTGCAGAAACCCACCTTGTGAAGGATAAGGGTAAGGTCTTGTTAGTGGAAGGTGACCCAAAGAAGAAGGCAAAGAGGGTTCCCAAGAAAGGGAAGCCTATTGATAAAATTGTGAAACCAAAAAAACAAATTAAGAAGGAAAAGGGGAAGGAGAAAATCTTTGAAAATGGCACCTACTTCCATTGTGGGAAAGATGGCCACTGGAAGAAGAACTGCAAGATATACCTTGTAGAGGTGAAGCAGAAGAAGGCTTCAGAAGCCAATTCTTTAGGTGTGTTCGTTATTGAAGTTAACTTATCATTAACGAATTCTACTTCATAGGTATTAGATACCGGATGTAGTTCTCATATATGCAATTCATTGCAGGGATTGAGAAGAAGTAGATGCCTAAACAAAGGGGAGTATTATCTGCGAGTCGGCAATGGAGCAAGAGTTGCCATAGCAGTAGGAACTTTTTGTTTAGATTTGCCTTTTGGCAAAACTATTGAGCTAAATAATTGTTATTATGTTCCAGTTTTAATAAGAAATATTATTTTTGTTTCTTTGTTACTTGAACAAAAATATAAAATAAAATTGAAGGGTAATGGTTGCTCTATTTCTCACTCCGGTGAATCTTATGAAACTAGAAAGGTCACTAATAGCTTGATAGTCTTGGAAGTTAATGATAATACACTTCATGTTGAACAAACTAACAAAAGGAAAAGAGATGATCTAAATTTTACATATCTTTGGCATTTAAGGTTTGGTCACATTAATGAGAATCAGATTAACAAGTTTTAGAAGGATGGGTACTTTGACCCATATGATTATGAATCACCTCAAACTTATGAATCATGTCTCAAAGGAAAGATGACTAAGACTCCATTTACAGGATATGGAGAAAGAGCGACGCAGTTGTTAGAGCTAGTCCATATTGATGTTTGTGGACCGATGATAACTCAAGCCAGAGGTGGATATTCCTACTTTATAACATTTACAAATGATTTATCTAGGTTTGGATGCGTGTATTTAATGAAATACAAATCTGAAGCCTTTGACAAATTTAAGGAATATCGAGCTAAAGTTGAGAAACAAACTGGAAAGAGTATCAAAACACTTCGATCAAATCCAGGGGGTGAATACCTATCTAGGGAGTTTTTGGATTATCTTAAAGAATGCGGAATAGTTTTCGAATGGACTCATCCTGGTACTCCACAACACAATGGAGTAGTTGAAAGGAGAAATCGCACTCTATTAGATATGATACGATCCATGTTGTGCTTCACTGATCTTCCAATTTCCTTCTAGGGATATCCCTTAGAAAATTTCATATACCTTTTAAATAAGGTTCCTACAAAGTCTGTGTTACGAACACCATATGAGATATGGAAGGGCAAGAGACCAAGTCTTAAACACCTTAAAATTTAGGTTGCCCAACTTATGTACAAATGCAAGATACAGACAAACTTGGTACGAGATTTGAAAAATATAGATTTGTGGGTTATCCTAAAGAGAGTTTAGGATATTATTTTTACTCTTCTGTTGAACAAAAAGTGTTTGTTAGTAGACATGCCACTTTCTTGGAGAAAGAGTTTGTCCAAGATAGTGGGAGTGAAAGGAATGTTGAACTTGATGAAGTTCTTAACTCACCATCAGTCTCACATCGATTTATATAAGAACAATAGGTTGCTCCAAAACCAATCCATTTACCACAACCTTATGAATCTCCTTGTAGATCCATGAGAATGCATAAGGCACCTCAAAAGTTGAATTTGGCAATTGAAAATGATCCAAGTTCAAATGTCATGGATGTGGATGATCCACAAACATATGACAAAGCTGTCAATAATTTTGATAATAACAAATGGCAAGAAGCTATGGAGATTGAGATGAACTCAATGTATTCCAACAAAGTAAGGACTTTGGTGGATGCACCTAAGGGAATTACTCCCATCAGGTGTAAATGGGTCTTTAAGAAAACGATCGGAGCAGATGGCAATGTTGAAACATACAAGGCCAAACTGGTTGCAAAAGGATTCAAACAAAAATATAGTATTGACTATGATGAAACCTTTTCACCGGTAGCAATGCTCAAGTCCATCAGGATATTACTTGCTATAGCTACATACTATGATTATGAGATATGGCAAATGGATGTGAAGACAGCTTTCCTTAATGGAAACCTTGAGGAAGATGTCTACATGACATAACCGGAAGGGTTTGTCTCATCTGTTGGTCCAAACAAGGTATGTAGGCTACAAAAATCCATTTATGGATTAAAACAAGCTTCGAGGAGTTGGAATATATGTTTTGATGAGACAATCAAAAAGTTTGACTTCATAAAAAATGAGGAAGAATCTTGCGTCTACAAGAAGGTTAGTGGGAGAGCTATCGTCTTTCTTCTGTTATATGTAGATGACATATTACTTATTGGGAATGACGTATCGATGATGCAATCGGTCAAGGTTTGGCTCTCCAAAAACTTTTCCATGAAGGATCTGGGAGAAGCATCTTATATATTGGGAATAAAGATCTATAGAGATAGATCTAATAAGATGCTTGGTTTATTCCAATCTAGGTATATAGATACTATGTTAAAGAGGTTTAACATGGAAGGCAGTAAGCGTGGTTACTTGCTTATGAGTCATGGCATTAATCTTTTCAAGATGATGTCACCAAAGACACCTGAGGAAAGACAAAGAATGAATGGAATTCCATATGCATCCGCAATAGGATCCATCATGTATGCCATGATTTGTACCAGGCCTGACGTGGCTTATGCCCTAGGGGTTACAAGCAAGTTTCAGGCTAATCCGGGAGAGGAACATTGGAAAGTTGTGAAAAACATTATCAAGTACTTGAGAAGGACTGGAGATATGTTTCTCATATTTGGGTGGATTAGATTTGAAACTAGAAGGATACACAGGCTCTAGTTTTCAAACTGACCATGACGATAGTAAATCAGTATCAGGATATGTGTATACCCTGAATGGTGGTGCTATAAGTTGGAAGAGTTCCAAATAGTCCACTATAGCTAAAATGACAAAGGCAAAATATATCGTTGCAAGTAAAGCAGCGAAGGAAGGAGTGTGGATAAAGAAGTTTATTTGTGAGCTAGGAATTGTTCCTCAGATTGAGAATCTTGTGCCCCTATATTGTGACAATACTAGGGCAGTAGCACAAGCTAAGGATCCAAGATCCTATCACAAGTCAAAGCACACCCTAAGGCAATATCACGTAATGAGAGAAATCGTTGGAATGGGTGATATCAGTATTGAACGAGTCAATACAAAGAACAATATTATAAATCCACTGACTAAGTCATTATCATAGTAGCAATTTGATCGCCACATAAATTGTATGGGTATGAGATACCGAAGCGATTGGATTTAGTGCAAGTGGGAGATTGTTGGGATTAATGCTCTAAACCCAATCACAATTGATGTAAGTTTATTCATGAAATGAAATACAGACATTATTATTCATCATATGCTGCTATATTCTATGATGAAACCCATAAATTATGATAATGATTTTAAGGTCATGATGAGATCATGCCAGTGAGACTTAAAATCCACAAGTTTTAGTTTAAAATGTTCATAGTTATAGGATCACTGAACAGGGGATTGGTAATCTAGTAAGACTAGTACACTTGTTACATACTCTAAGGTAGAGGTTAACTGATCTCACAGTTACTTGTAAAGAGTCACTAACGTAAGAGTGTAGGTACTCATTATGGAATGAGTTTACTGAACTGATCTACTTAAGGATTAACCTAATGGATCTTTAAATAAATGTCAACAGGTTATTCCTTAGGTGATAGTAGGTGTAGATGATCCTTAGACTTGATATTACCATAGTATCTTGTAAAAGTTAAGTTGTGTTTTGGTTTATTCCTTTACATAGTTCTCTGAACCATGAGTAGGATATTCTAGACCTAACAAGACTCTTATGGAGATGGTGTGTAATCAATAAAGGATCAGTTACTTCTCATGAGAGGAGAGAATGTCCTATGTATTCTATTAAGTATTGACTCAGAAAATCTCTGGCCAAAGTAGGATGAAATATCAGAAAGCAGTTTCCGGTATTTCATTGTTGAGTTAATTACTAGAGAATTGATATGCATATGGATAAGAATTAGGGTTTGACATTTTATCCATACCTTAATTTATCCAGGACATTGTATATATGAAGGATTGAATTACACAAAAACTAATCATCAAAGGGTGTTTGATTCTTTGATTGAAATCTTCACTATCCGGGTGGTCATGATATGTTGCTAGACGTTAATCTTGACTTGTGAACTTAATTGATTAAGAGTTAATCGATGATCTTATTAAAAGATTTAATAAGATAAATTAATTCACTACCGGCTTAGTGTGGAGCCTAATGGGTCATACACAATACAAATCATTTCTCGTAACCAAAATTTAATGATTAAATTTTGTGTTGGCAGTTAATTCCGCTAGCACGGAATTGCCCATATCGGTTATGCGCCTTATTAGATAAGGTTGTTTTGGAATTAACTGTAAAATTAAATTTATAAAAATTTAATTATACTCTCGGTTATATACGCATGCTAAATTATCGAATGAGATTCAATTAAATAAATACATGTCTATATGTATGTACATGAGTAGTACATGTCATGTAGATCAACGGTTGGTCTATTCTCAATGGCATAATATTGAAAATGGCATAATGTATGCCAATAGTGAAAAAGCACATCTTGAGCCGATTCGGTGAAAGAAGGGCGCATCTTTTCAGTGAAAGAGGAATGCGTCTCTTCGGTGAAAGAGGGGTGCGTCACTTCGGTGAAAGAGGGGCGCGTCTCTTCGGTGAAAGAGGGGCACGTCTTTTCGGTGAAAGAAGGGGTGCGTCTCTTCGGTGAAAGAGGGGTCTTTTCAGTGAAAGAAGGGCGCGTCTCTTCGGTGAAGGAGGGGCGCATCTCTTCGATGAAAGAGGGACACCTCTCTTCGGTGAAGGAGGGACACCTCTTTTCGGTAAAAGAATTCTAAAAGGTGAAAACGTTTCAACTACCAAAGGTCCCCTTTCGTGTTCTATATATAGAAAAAATGAAGGGCATCATGTGTGTGAGTTTGATGAGAAAAAAAAAAAAGGAATTTTGCCGTTTGAGAGAAGAAAAGACTGCTATCCAAAATACTATATCCGAGAGTGATTGAAGAAGATATGTTCTACTAAGTGCTATATACAAGCCTTCTATTCCGAAACAAAAAGGCGATCGATTGTTGGGAACAGTTCCCAACACTTACGAGAAAAACTTGGTGTGGATACCGTGGAGGACGTACACGTGTGCGTCTAGTCAGAGGATCGACTCTTGAAGTCATTCATGAAGGCGTTGTGGGACATCGCCGAATTGAGGATTCAAATACAAGGACTAATTCGGAGTCTTTGTAGGTATGTATATTCTCTACTTATTTCTTCGTATTTAAATTTCAAATTGCATCAAAGGGATACTGGGCTTGGGAATATAATTTAATTGAAATTGAAATGCATGCTTCCGCCGCGTATCGATTCCCAACATGGAGAGCTACTGAACAGAGGCGAGCTACACTTGAGGAGCAGGGCGAGCAGTAGGGGAGTGGTGGCTGAGTAGAGTTGGAGGAGGGAGAGCTGACGTCGATGGCATAATTTGAAAGTTAGAGGGGCCAAATGTAATAATAGGGAGTGGATTGTTAAATGAGTACAATTGCAGGTCCTCCCATGCAAATACCGAACTTGTGTATGTTAACGTTGTTTCCATTACATTACAGTATACATAAAATAAGAAACAATAACTTGTAACAAAACAATTAGTCGAACAGAGTGGTGTTGTGGTAAAGGCTTGTATCAAAATGTCAAAACATAATTGTAATAACAATAGAAGAACCTAACAAGTAATGGGGGAATACCAACATCAAAATTATGTGGTAAAATGTTCTTGTGAGAGAGACGTACACATTATATAACAAACAATCAACTAGATCAAATAAAAGTTTACAGCTTTTAGAAATATTTCAATCCAGTTTTCAAGCCCCTATTAAAATTTCATAAAGAAAAGAGTTTTAAACTCGATATTTCAAATTCTCACACTCTTGCATTATCGAGAAATTTATTATAAATATCTCACTAGATCACTTGTCATCCAATACACCAATACCTCAGTACTCTAGTACTTCAATACAATATATACTCATGATTTCATATATTTATAAATTTAGTACATAATCCTACATATTAAAATACTGTAATTTTTTAAATATATTGTTGTAAAGAAATTTCTTACTAAAAAAATTAAATATTCCAAAATATCACAGTCTTATTATTTTCGTCAAAATATCTTCTTTTCATCTTGAACTCCATACCTAAGAGTCGTAATGGATTTCCTTCACTCCCGCATCTTTTCAACAAGCTTGCACCTTAATGCAAGACACACGCAACAAGTGGGAATAAGTGCAAGACCATAAAGGTATTCATCTTTGATTAGATTCAAAATGTTTTGAATTGAACCAAAGAACATCCCTTATTTGATTAAATTTGAAGTTTAAGTTCGAAAACCTTAAGCACTTTAGTAAAATTTCCAAATTATTTATTACTAGTTTTTACTATTGGATCAACTGGTTAACCCTTTTTTTTAAGAAAAAAATAGCAAAATTTTACCAAATCGACCCCAAAAGATCCCAATAATAATATAAACTAAGTCAAAGAATTATAGACATCACAAATTAAAAGATGGATAACCAGTAGTCCAAACAAATGAAACCACATAGTTAGAAAATACATCAACAACATTGTATGATATTTCAAGTCAAACTATGGCTACCAACAGTTCGAGCATGTGAAATCATATCGTTTGAACAAATATCGACAAAATGTTGAGCGAGATTTGAACCAAATTACAAACAAGATCTTCAAACTAAATACCATTGAGTGTTTGTCAAGGGACGACCAAGTTCGGCTTATTCAATCATCAATAGAAACAACTTTGTGCTTACAACTTCCGATCGAGATGTCATAACTAGAGAATTTATATTAAAAAAATATATATGGAAGCTATCATTAAGTAGAAAGCTACTAATGTAAAAATTGACTTCAGTGTGATGTTTGTGCTATAAAAGTATATTTTGAATTCATAGAACAAAATAATAGGAGAAGAAGATTATAAGTCTACGTTACGAAAGGTAGGTTATAGCTTACATAAATCAATTAAAATCATGTAGAGACGATCACGAGCAAATGAACGGTATCGAAGGGAAAAACAAACCCTTGAAAAACAGGAATCAAGTTTACTTTTTTTATCGACATGTTTGTTTTTTAAATCAGTGAACTCCGAAATGAAACGGACTGTTGAGTCAGCAAACCCTAGAAAGGGGAAACAACTTTCTTCAAGACGACTAAGAAAAGTAGAGATAAAAGATGATAGTAGGCATATGGATAAAGTAAAGAATACGGAAGAGGTGGAGATGAACGATGGTGGAGGGTGGACCGGTGATAACCTAGTAGGAGCTATGATTCTTTTACGTGTAATAATATTTTTATTTAATATATTAATAAAATGGTTTGTGGTCACTGGTACTAGGCTAGCTGAACATTCAACGTCAAATTGGGGACTGGGATTATGAATTCGACTGGATCATCAGACAGGGCAAAGGAAGAGCTCCACTTTTAACGATCTACAAGCCAGCTTGCTTTTACCTGTTTTATTTACACTTACGTGTAGAAAGGGGAATATTCGTGTATTTCATCAGTGCCATTGATCCCCAAGTGCTATGTGTTCTATTGCGTTAGGCCTTTTGAGGACACGAATTACTTCTATTCCACAATTAGACAGTAGATTAGCTACCTCTCCATCGTGCAGAGGGATCATGATGTAATTTTGTGTACATTCTACTGGTGTGTACATCTGTTGATTAATCATGAATTTTAATTACTTATAAAAAATATATATAATAATAATAATGGTTCAGTATGATTAACTGTGGTTGGCCAAATTGCTTACACCTATTAAGTGACCGAACCACGAATGGTTCAATCATTTTTTTTCCCTAATTCGTTTGGATGCAATTAAACGACAGCTTATATGAATAGCCCTACTTCATGACTATCAACTAGTCACCCTCAGAAACTCAATATGAGCGTGGTAGAGTGATTTGACACTCATCATCCCAATGGGAGGATTCGAGTTAAAGTCTCACCCGCGACAGAAAGTTCTTAACCCCTTAAATGGACTGACCCGATGCAATCTGGATTAGTCAGCTGGACAAAATTCAACTGGATACCGACGGTTTATACAAAAAAAAATACTAGACACCCTCAGAAGAGTTCCAAATCTCATAGCCCTCTTCCTGCTGCTGTTTTGCTCTCATTGATAGCAACCCAAACGCGGAGCTTGTACCCTGCATGAGATCGAGAGTCACTTGCGAGCCCACCTCGTCGGCTCTCGCCCATGCGGGTAGGCTTGGAAGCCCTTCCTGGTGCATGCGCTTCGATGCTAGAGAGTGGCTGTTAATGGGGTCTGACTCCAGTCCGTTCCTTTCGAGGACAAGTTGATGGGCCAAAATGGTCGCCCTGTGCTCGGCAATCAGTTCGCGAAGAGCTGCACTGCATCGCAGGGAAAGGTCTGACCTACAAGCGTCGGTTCTTGATGACAGAAGAGAGAGAGCACCTCCTGCCAAGATAATTAAGCAAGACTTCTAATTTCCGTGGGTGGATGATCACAAATCGTAACAATCGGAATTACAGGAGCACCCACACTGTTATCCACTATGAATCTTAAGCACAGTCACAAACTCACGAGGGCCGAGGCCGACAGTAAGATCCCCAGAAGCATCCAGTAATTCTTTGATAATATAGTAATTCCTCGTTATGAGATAATGATCATGCATGCTCACCATTAAAAGAAATTCAACAGTTCGAACCAATGGCTACTTGGTCCCATCCATTAAAACTTATCTGTCCTTCTCTCTTTTTTCTTCTAATTGCATCCATAACATCATTAATGCAGTCATTTTAATATCTTTTATAGGTCTAACTGTCAAACAATCAAGGTTTTTTTTCGTTTGACATAATAACATTTAACAAATTTAATTAATTTAGTTAAGTTTTATATAAACTTTATTCATAAGATCTATATAATTACTTACATTAATTGAAGGTCAAGTTAGAAATAAAACACCGTAATCAACATCAAAATTAAAGTGCAAATCAGGAAATTATGCAAATGGATTTCCCTTTATATACCTAGTTATTGATACCTGCTCTGAGTAAGTACTCTATGGTTGAAAACAGGACTATAAAACCAGTTCCTAAATGCATCACTCAAACCTTACCCAAATTTTATAATATTATACGTTGGACCTTTCCCCGTGGGATAGTTCCTACTGGTTGTGGTTTTTACCCTAAATTTGTCGACACCTCTAATATGAAGAAGAAATATGCAGAGTTAGGTTTGTGTTTGTCTCTTTTTGTGCTTTCGCCCATTTTACGTCTAAAACAGTACTTAGTGTGACCCAATTTCCCCTTCCACAGCCACTTCTAATTTTTAATTCTGGGCATCTGCCCCATTCTATTACCAAAAACGTAAAGTAAATGAAAGCCACTGAACCATCAGCTAAGATATATATATATATCTATATATATATATATATATATAAAACCGGAGATTGTGTTAGCACGTGCTAACACAACAATGTTCCCATGAGTACTAACCAATCATTATCGACCTGGCGAAACTACGCTAGTCATAGTTTCTGCAAGGCCCAAAGTGAACGCTTAGTCTGTGGGGAACATTTACTCCCAGCGTACATATGAGTACTGTAATGATGAGATTGTGTTGCTGAAGTGAAGAAGCCAAACTAAGGAGGAGAGACAGACCTTGATAGGAGGTCCTTGCCCGTGGAACGTTATCATGGGAGCTCTTTCTCCTGCGCTCATTGTGCCCTGCTAATCTCCTCCTGCAACTCCTCTTTGATTCATCAAATTCCGACACGGCGTGAAACCTGTCGTGTACACACAGCAGCCAAACCTTCAGTCTATCGAATGAGAAATGCATGATGTAAGTTATAGGGAACTTTCTTCCTGGCAGAGTTTTCAGAGGGTGGAAGGACGGGGGACAAAGTTCGACATGGGGTTTGTGTACTTTATTAATAGCTACACATCACATTCACATCATATTATTGTCACAAAATGTTTTTAAAAAAAATCCAAGCCCGTATTTGTACCCAATTTAGGCAGTCAATCTAATCCATTTCTTGATTTATCTAACAATTAAATGATTTCTCGCTCTGAGAATCATTTTATTTTAATAATATTGGACTTCAATATATTATTTTAGTTTAATATAGTAGATTTATTTATATAAGAGATTTTATATAGTGATATTCAAGTTTTTCTATGATAATTTTATTTTTTTATTCTTGTATATGATAAATTATTATATTAAAATTGAGTCGTAGAAATTTAGAAAACACACCGGAAGAACCGAAATCGCTGTGATTGGATTTTTTTTTCAGACATGTGGTTCTCAATTGGTTATTCAGACTAGAAAATATCCACAGGGAAATAAAATAAAAAAAAATCCGAGTATTTACAAGAAAATTGTACAGCATGAATTCCTAGAGGATAGATCCACAACATTGAACCTTATTTTATCTCTTCAAATATCAAAAGCCTAAACTTAAAATTACGAGATCTTTATAACAATGTGCATTATTTGTAATATTTTTATTCTACTTTTGCTATTATTCCCCTATGTTTTTGCAGGAAAAACCAAAAGTGTCAAAATAAATAAAGGATAAAACCTGCTGCACTGCTGGCAGAACCGCTGATGCCGTCCCACCACGACGACGACGGGAGCCTTGGCATGCACCTCACAAACCCTGTGCCTCCTATGATACTCCTTGGCCCTCCCCAACGGCGCCTCGCACCCATCTACCTGGCATCTCACTACCCCCATCGCCCCGCCGCTACAGTAGACACGCCTCCCTCTCCTGCTGCCTCCGTCAGAGAACGCTGATGAGGCACCAATGCCCTCCCCGAACTCGAAGCAGTGCCGCTTCCCCAGCTGCAGGCGAGTGAGATGCGGATCGGGCTGGGCGGAGGAGCCGGCGGGGCTGCTGAGGCGGGACGGGAGCAGCAACTCGTGGAAGCCACTCGCATTGGCGGTGGGAGCATACACCAAGGAGTAGGGGCTACTCGTCCAGTCGAGGTGGGAAGGAGAAGTGAAGTAGCAGCCACTGCCACTGCTACTGCCGCCACCGTTGCCAACAGTGTCCCCCGAGATATGAGGGCCAGCGGTGATGATGATATCAGTACAACGTTCTCGGTCGGTATTGCAGCTATCAGATGTGTAGCGTTGGCGGTACATGTTGCAGCCGTTTTCCATGTCTACCGTGGTCCTATAGGTGTGAACTTGCAGCAGCGAAATTGTCCCTCTGTTTCTGTGCAAATATATGTAGAAATCGTATACGAACCGAGAGAGAGAGAGAGAGAGAGAGAGGGGGGGGGTAAAAGAATTTGTTGTCGGCTGTTCTCCAATGGGGAAGCAGATGCTACCTTGGGAGAGTCCAAAGGCAGATTTTCGTCTTGGATAAGGATGGAAAGAGATCAACTTGCCCAAGAAAAAGGAAGGAAAAAAGGATGGAGAGAGATCAGAGACAGATGCAAGTTGCAGGAAGGAGCAGCTGCAACTATTGACTTTTGAAGCCCACTATGAAGGACAGCAACGCTTATGCATTGTTAGAAAAAAAAGTATTACTTTCCTTCCAATAAAATTCTATAAATTTATTATCTGTCGATGTGGAATTTAGAATATTTTAAATTAATTTTGAAAATGTTATTCTCAAATTAACATATAACTTGATACGTTACACTACTTAATCCTTGGTGAGCTGCTCTAATATTGTCTGCATTGACCTTCCATTAGCTAATTTGGTGGATGTACATGAACACTACTGCGTGTACAAAAAACAATAATATAACAGTTTTTCAAACTTGAAGCTTTTTTTGAAAAAGTTTTTGGTGGATTAATCTAATTTACCAAATTATCATTTTGTACGTATCTCATAATGTATGACTGTCGCATCAATAAATAAAAGGGGCATACAGGCACCATTTGCCTCATACTATAGATGGCTAACAGTTCGCAATGGAAATAAGTGATTTGTGATGAAAATTAATATTTTACTATTGAATTAACCAATTTAAAATATATAGTACTCAATTCAAAATGCCAAACTTATTTCACGATAATTAAAATAAAATACAAAACAGCAATGAAGGCTTTCAACTTTTGAAGAGGTTCCCATTTGCTCCTTACGTGTGCAATATTCGTGCCTCTTTTTTTCTATTTGTATTAGGAGTGTGGCCTAATAAACCAAAAATAATAATAAAAGGAGAAAAAAAAGGATAAAAGAAGTGAAATAAATGGGTAAAAGATTATCAAGGAAATAGTTAGGGCATGATGGAGTTTTAAACCTGCTAATTTTGATTTGGTACAAATTGTATATTGTTTTGTAAAAAAAATTTTATTATATAAGGGACTTATTAATTTAAAATATGATAAAATATAAAAATATAAAAAATTTATAATAAAAATTAACTCTAAAATTTTTTTAATTATTAAATAAAAAAATAACATCACCACACTGAATCTTTCTTATTTGGAAGCTTTTTTTAGTCATTCATTTCCGCCCTTTTTCGCCATATTTTGCGGCTTGTCCGTTGGGCCTTTTTTATTATATATAATTGCATACTAAGACCTGTACCGGTACTTTGCACGAAAGATTTTTAAAGCCAATAAAGTGAAATATATTAGAAAGGATTTATTTAATTATATTATTAAATTATATTGGATCATATTATTAATTTTTGAGTAAGAATTTGTTTTAAATTACAATTAGATAAAAGTTTATATATAATTTGATTATTTTTTGAATATGTATGTCCTATTAGAATATAAAATAAACAAAAATATGTAAACAAAAAAGTGAGAAGTATTTTTTTGTTGGTAGTTATAATTTTTTAATACTTAAGTAGTTATAATTTTTAAAGATAATTTTACAATTTAATCTGTATTTATTACTTTTTTATTAATGAAAAGTATTTTTTAAACCTCGAAGTAAGACCAAGCACCTTTCCTCTTTATTTTAAATAACATATATTTGACCGTAGAACCATAGTTTTAAAAATTAGATCCAGTTAGCTAGTTCAATTGGGAATCAGCCAATCACTCAGCTTGATTCTTATAAAAAATATAATTACACTTTTAATGAGGTCAACTCCAATTAAACCAACCAGTTCCTAGTTTGACCGATAAACCAAATTGAATCTGTGAAAAACCAGTCAACTTATAATTAAAAAAATAAAAAATTATTATAATGTATTTTATTTTACTATACTTATATTTATATTTTATGTTAAATTTTTATTTAATATAATGGTTATATTAATAATTTTTGTTATAAATTATATTCAAATTATTATATTATACAAATTTATTAGTAATATTATTTATTAATATTCAATGGGTCGAACACATTAAACCCCAGGTCCGACCCATAAACCCATACTTATATCAGTTTTCTATCAAATCCGATTTTAAAAATTATAGTAGAAACAACTATTTTTAGTTGTCAAATGCATACCCCTGACAGCACAATGGCTTGTTGACGGTTTATACATTAGTTAAAATGGAATTTTATCCTGATTATATTTTAACAAGATTTTGGTTTCTAAAGCTAACCCCATCATAGCATTTGCATTAAATTATGGTTTTGAATATTAAACTTAGTCTATAAATTATATTACTTTGACTAGTACTGCGTCGCCAAGCCACTCCTATTATTCTATTGACTTTATTTGTACGTTATGTCTATTTAAACTCATATTTTAACTAGTTGTAACTCCTTTAAATGTCTTGATCAGTGATGAATCTAACCCTCAATTAGACTTATTTGCCCGGCACCCTTTCTATCTCTGTACGAATATGTAAAAGCTCATCCGGTGTCCTTCTTAGGGTTTTGGGCCTAGTAATATCATGTAAGATGGAGTAGTCTCCCTTTTGCAAGTTTTTCCCCTTTGATTCTTGTACTTCCTCCTCATCCCACTTTGCTCCAAGATTGCATGTTCATGGTGCAATTTTATGGTAGTTTTGATGGGTGGTATCATTGTTGGTGGCTAACACCCTCTCATCAGGGACAACTAATCGAGCCATTAGTGGTCGATGAACCCGACTAAAAATGTTGGCTTCATCCCTTTCAGCTTCTTTCTCCTATTCTTTTTTCAGTTTTTAGATTTTTTGGGAAATCACCTTATATGTAACCATTCATGTATATCAAAATTCTCTATAATATCACGCATTGTAGAAAAAGAGAAAATTATTACTACATTTTAAAACTTTTCTCAAAATGTCATGCTTTTAACTCTGTGAATTTTTCCATTAAATGCCTACATGGCAAGTTAGTGTAGCCCTCTTGATTCAAACCTGGTCAACCTATGATAAGACTCAATACCAATTGTAACATGAACTTTATTCATGACAAAACCCAACTTCATACATGGAAAAGAACTCCAAGATCATAAAAAACAAAATTGCTAAGCCTTGACCCGTTTCCTAAGAAGATATGAACCAAGACTATCATGAGAAGAAATGCCACACCTAGAATCCCTAGAAGCTCTAAGGAGGGCGATAAGTTTCATTATTAAATACCACCAGCTAAACTTGATACGTTCAAAAACAAAGAAAGAAACATCTCAAAAGTATTGATGTGCAACCAAAAGTTGTTTCCAAAATTCATAGTTGCCCTTCCTTTATACATAGAACAAGCTTCCAAGGGAAGTTAGACACAAAAAGCTATTATAAGGACCCACTAAGTCAAAATAACACATGCCAATGCCTCTTTCAAAGTATTTCCTTGGCTCCCTTGACAAGTCTTCTTGGTTTGGCTTCCTTGAGAAGCCTTCTTGGCCTAGCTTCCTTCTTGGCTTAGCTAGTTTTTAACTTCTTTGAGAAGCTTCCATTGTACATAACTACTACATTATTTTGATAAGGTGGACCAAATTGTGAATATCTTTCAAGTCCCTCTCGTTCTTCATCTTTTCGCAATTAACCCAAGACTCTTCAATCAACCCTTTAAGTGCCTCCTTCAAATATTTGGCTTGAAGTGTTGCCGCTAGGCTAGTCGGAAGTATCAAAAGGCCTTGCACTAATTTAGTTTATGTATGATCTACACTTTCATTTGCATCAGTCTCCCCTCTTGAAAAGGATTCCCCCTCAAATCTTCATTTGCATTGAAAGGAGACAAAAATAATATTGAATCTTGCACTTATACTACACTCACTGGGTAAGTCAAGTTTGTTGCCATTGTTATTGATGTATTTCCAACACTTAAAATAGCCCATCACCATGAGATAAAAAGCTTCACACATCGTTACTTTAGGAATCATTCCTTACTCAAGTGCAACCAAACGTAATCTCTAGGTTGAAAAACTACTTTCTAATATCCGTTATCAGCTTATCCAGCATATTGCTCAGTCCTCCTTTAAATGTTTAGCTGTGCCTTTCCATCAATCTACCTCACAAATTCAACTATCCTTTTGCCATCTAAATTTCCATGTTCACTCAAAGGTAAATAAATCAAATCCAAATGTATCAACAGGTTGAATCCAAAACAACTTCAAATGATGAAATTTTAGTGGCATAGCATACACTTCCATTGTAAACAAACTCAACTTATAGCAAATAATCCTCCCATGGTTTCAAATTCTTCTTAATGATTGCACACAACAAACAAGACAAAGTTCTTTTCAACTCTTTAGTTTGCCTGACAGTTTGGGATGACAAGTAGTAGAAAATAACAATTTGATTCCAAAATTTTCCCATAAAAACTTCCAAAAATAACTTAAAATTTTACATCTCTATTAGAAACAATGGTCCTAGACATGCCATTCAACCTAACAATATCCCTAAAAAATAAATCAATTATATGTGATGCATCATCAATTTTTGCAATATGGAAAGCCTAAATTTTTATATGGTTGCACTTATCTGACCATAAGAAAGCCTTAGGATTTTATGAAACTCATTTTTGTTGAACGATTTAGACGTTATAGTGCTTTGAAAATTCTACTTTTAGTTATTGTTGAGATAAGTGATATTTTAGTAATTTCGTTCTCATATAATGGAAGATACAATCCTGTCATGGAAAATGTTACTTATGGTAGACGTCAACAAAAATCGATGCTCATGATCCTTTTATCCAAAAATTGGAATTTGTGGTAGCAACTGAAAAATACCCAAATTTCGTGGTTAAATAAGTTATTTTCCTTTTTATTTATGTAAGATATCTTATCTATTTTCCTTATTCTGTAAATTATGAAATAAAAATTCTAAAAAGAGTAAGGATGTGAAAATGGATATTAGAATTCTTAATTTCTGATCCTGTAACAATTATAAAAGAATAGTAAAAATAATTAAGATGATATAAAGACAAAAAAAGCACATGAATATGTGCGTTTTGAATAATAAGGTCAATTTATTAAAGAACAATATTGCTTACACAACATTTTTTTTATCTGTTTTCAAGTCACAAGTCATAAGAAGATTACCTGATGCCATGTCCTTCCTCCATCCCTCCAAAGGTACCCCGCCCAGGCATTAACAATTCCCTAGAACCAAGTAAGCCCCTTGCAAAAGAAGCTCTCATATATCTTATCATTATTAAGAAACTAAATTGCATTTATAAACCTATATAAAACGGTGTCGCTAAACCTTGTGGATAACTGCAAGAAATCTTTTAGGATTTAGATGACAACACAAATCGAGAACCAAAACTAATTATTCATTAATATGATGTTTGATATATAGGAATGGAATCGAAATTGGAATCGAGGTGATCTTAGCTATGGGATGGAATGGAATTAAAAGAAATAGTCATTACTATTTTTCTCTTTATTGCCATCATTAATACTAATTGAAAATAAATTTTGATATAAAAACTATTTTACCAAGTATATCATCATCCATAATCCGTAAGAACCACCATAATATTTAAAAAATATTTCTAATTTTGTAATTTCTTAAATTTTCTATTTTAAAATTTTTTTATGAAATTATAAGTATTAATAGTTTCTAACTTTTATCTTAATATTTTTTTTAAAAAATTAATTTTTCAATAATTTTGAAAAATTGAGAATTAACTTTCTATGAAATTTTAATTTAATTTTTAAAAATAAATGTAAGGGTAAAATCGAAAAAGCATATAAAGGAATGGCCATTTGATGAATCTGTCCAACATGAAGCCACAACCTTTATATATGATTATTTGCAATATTGATAAGATACTATGCTTTCTAAATAATCCTCACGGGCTAAGAAATTCAAGTAAAGAAAATGTATGCTATCTCTGTGGGAAGTCCTAACAAATATTCTAAGATAAATAAAATAGAAATTAATATATTATTAGCTAAAAAATATATAATATAATGATAGTATTAATCTAGTGCTTCATATTTCTCTATTTAAATTCTAAATACTTCCTTAGATTACTTTTTATCTTGATAAATGATTGGAATATATTCTACAATTATTGATCCATTTTCATCTGCCCATAAATTGCATGCATTTCCATTTTCTTTCACTTTTCAATTTTTTTTTCATTTTGAGTGTCAATTGAACTCTTATTATCAATCCAACAATAACTTAAGTTTAACACCTTGAGCTCATAGTTGAATTCATATAAGTTTCCCAACCCATGGCGATCATTTATAAAACGTAGTATCTTAACAATATTACAAATAAGCTTGTATGAATGTTGTGCCTTGGTGTTGTACGAATTCATCATATTATTTCATATCAATATATTGAGAGGTTTACTCTTTTTAGTTCTTTGAAAACCTTTTCAAACTTATTGGAATTTTTTGTGACATTCATCCTCAACTTATTGATCAATCCATCAATAGATGGTTGTAATGCCTCTATCATACCAAGGCTCTTTACCTTCATATAGGTAATGAGTCGCAGTTCCCCTCAAATTTGACGTGAACACAATATTTGGTGATCTTATTCAATTATGGATTTTATTATGAATTTGTAAGGTTCTTATCAATTTTGGCAATTGATTTTATCATGAGTTGATGTGGTTCATATTGAAAAATTCATCATAGAACATTTGGATTGTTCAATAGATTAAGAGGGTTTGTATTCTTCAATTCTTTGAAGAATATTTTGAATTTATTAGAATTTTTCCGTGACATTAATCCCGGTTTATCAATAAACTCTTTTATAATTGGTTGTAGTGTATCCACTATACTAATATTCTTACATCCATATAATTATTTGATTATAGTTCCATTGAGTTTGACATAAGGCACAATTTTTGGAGACATCATTGTAAACGTATTTTATTATAAGTCGATAAGTCCTTATCATCCTAACATTGAGTTTTATCATAGGTTAGCATAGTTCACATCATCATTACTCAGTTCAACTAATGGAATGAAATGTGCAAGAAACTAAATGAGGGCTAGAATAATCACTTAGATTTTTATTCCATTTTTATGTAGCAAACTCAATCTAAGTGTCATCATGAGTAAGTTTCATTAGAGCTTTGCGCCAACTTGGTAACATGTGTTTACGATAAATATGAGTGAAAATGAGGAAAGGGCACGATCATCTTGACCCAGGTCCCAGCAGTTGATGTTCCTCGAAGAATGACTTGATAATTAGCTCACAAATAACTCTCCCAAATCCTCAAACCCCAAGAAACCCGAGTAGGAGGTGATTGTCCTATTTTACCCTGAGATTCCTTAAGTGAAAAAAATATGCTTGATAAATAATAACGAAAATGACTGAGTGGATAGTTAAGGGAAAATGGAGGATCACCTCCGATTTGACTTTGTTGTGGGTTACATAATTCAAGACCATCATTTCTGAGCCAACGATCAATTCATCCTGCATGGAATATGAAGGTTTGGTCCATGTGATTGTGTTCTTTACCACATCAACTCAATCTTTTTCTTTATTGAATGATAGTTTGTACGTGACGAGCACACAACATTCTATAGTACGTAAATGATGAAAGAGTGATTTGCTCTATGCTCATAACATGACTGCTCAAGTCATTATATCAAACCCCGACAAAAATCCCATGTAAATGGCGAGGTGTTTAAGCTTTTTTTCAAAAGCTAGCTAATATCACTTGCTGAAACCTAGGGGTAAGTAACATTTTGATACAATAATTTCTTTTCTTGGTATATAGCAATTGGTATGAAAAAATTATTAAATCTTAATTAATTTGGTTTCAAGTATAATTAACTTATAAAAATATAAGACTCTCAAATTTTGATAATACTGTTTTTTCCCCCTTTTGGCTCGGTACGATAGTAGTGCTGTAGATAAGAGGGCAATATGTTAAATGTCGTTTCACGAGGAGCAAATAACTCACACTTAAGGCATGGCACAAATATTGCAAGTAAAATGACATGGATTTGTAGTAGATTACCAATGAATAAAGTCAATTTCACAAATTTCATAAGATTAACCTAAATTCTTTCACAAAATAATCCATTTGATTATGTTGGGAAATAAGCCATTTAAATTTGTTAAAGTAATTTTGTGCCTCATCTCCTTAGCCAGATTTTATATTTAATTCATATAAATAGAGTAAATTTATATTAAAATAATATTATATCTTAAATAAACTGACTTAATTCAAATTTAAAGTAATTTAATAAATTTTTACATATTAAATAATTTAAATTAAAAAAAACCAAGAAAGAAAATTGATGACGCCATTGTCACCCCTTATCCTGTACATCCAATAATATCCTCTTATTGAAAATTATCTTATTTTAGGCTGGTTACTGTTTTAAAGGGATCTTAACCATTAATCCTGCACTGATGGAGAAATCAATTAAATATTAGGAATGTCATTTGTTTACCAAATATATATATATGTAATATTCAATTAAAATTAATTTAGATGAAGATATATAAAATCAAAATATCATTAATTTTTTATTTAATTTAATTTAAATATTATTCCCCGATAATGAAAGCTTGTGATTAATCAAACTAGTGTTCCTCTGCACTAATTTTCCACCCTTTCTTTCCCTACGTCTTTCCTCTTTCTTTCTTTTTCTAATTTTACTGTCACTTTCTTTCTATATATTATTTTTATTTTCTCGACTTCCCTCTCCTCCGGGCAATCAAAGGGCCTCACTCTGCATTAAAGGCGACACAGATTGTGACAGTGACATCCATTAGACAAGGACCATATCGCTCACACACGCGTCACAGAAGTGGGCCCAACGTGAGATCCTGCACAGTGGTTCAAAGATTTGACTAGATTGTCCGATGGCAACTTCACTGTGCCCCATTTTCTTGTGGTGTGGGTCGCTTCCAATTTATTGATATATGCAATTATTCGCTGGGCCTTCCGTTCAGTTCTCTCAGCGCAACTTTTGAAAAGGAAAAGCTCCCACTGTCCATTCTGCAACTGCGTTTTCTTTAAATTGCGAGATGACAGATCACATAGGCGTTTCAGTGATTCTCTCTTTCACCAAATTGCCCTTGAAACTTTTCTGAGGAAATTTTCCTAGTCCCACTGCACATGGTGAAAAGCATACGGTACATAGTATTGGATGAGAATCAGTGATAATGATGCCAACGGTAACCATGACAGTTGCTAATATTAATAGCAATCCTATTGCCTCTTTTCTATTAAGCTAGTGAAAGATATGGCAGTTGAAAAATTGATTAGAGTAGATTACATAATTGATATAAAATATTTTATTAATATAATATTTTAATATAAAATTTTTTAAATATTATTCTTTAACATATGTTTTTCAAATATATTAAACTTAATATATTTTATCAATTTTTTACTAATATCATCCATTTTTTATAATATAGATAGCTTATATAAAGTTCTATAATAACATAATTTCATATTTAAAATAAATAAATTACTACATAACATAATAACATGATCCACTATTTTTTTCTTTCACTTTTTCTTCTTCACTATTCACTTTCTCTCTCTTCAATTAAAAAATTTCTCCATGACGACCTTCTATCTTTTCTTTTTATTACAAAATAATAATATAATATAATAATATATTAAAGAGTAACTTATACGTAATTTGATCTTAAAATTAATCTTTAAAAAAATTTATAATAAAAAATTAAGTAAAAAAAAGTTAAAAATTAATAATAATATAGTAAAATTAGTATTAAATATTTTCATGATCTCTTGTAATAAAATTTTGTGACCATTAATTGAACATTCAAACTTTTCTTTTCTCATTTAATTTTCATTGACATGAGTAAAAAATAGAACTTTACTTCTGTTTGATCTTTTAAAAAAAGTAAATTTTAGTTAAAAAAATATTAAAAAAGAGGGAGGGGAAGAGAGTTTTGTATTTTTATGTGTGTGTTTCACAATTTGAGGGAAAATTAAAATTAGATGAGAAGATAAGTGTGAAAATATTCAATTAATTATTATAAAATTTTAACGAGAGACATCATATAAAAATATTTAGTACTAATTTTACTATATTATTATTATTTTTTAGCTTCTTTTGAGTTAATTTTTTATTATAAATTTTTTTTAAAAATCAATCTTGAGATTGACTTACATGTCTATTACTCTTTAATATACTACTATATTATATTATCATTCTTTTGTAAAAAAATAATAAATAAAAGATAGTAAAAGAAAATTGAATATTATTAAATAATAATAAAAAAATTTTAATCGAATCAGGTTGTGAAGGTTGTGAAAGAAAGCCGAGTGCAAGCAGGAGAGAAAGTGAACAGTGGAGAAAAGGATGAAAGAGACGGTCTTGTTATTGTGCCACGTCATCAATTCATTTTAAATATGAAAGTTTGTTATTAAGAAACTCCATATAATTCATATAAAACTTGATGGAATTAGTAAAAAATTGATGGAATGTATTAAAATATATCATATTTAAAAGAAAATATATTATAAAATTATATTTAAAAAATTTTGTATTAAGTATTATATTGATAAAACGTTTTATACCAATTGTGTAATTTACCCGATAAAATTCCATGGAATTATATAAAAACATGGATGAAAGAGAATAAAGACATCGAAAGAAAATGTTGCATGTGCATTGTCGGAGAAATTATGAGTTACGGTGCTTTACCCTATTTCTATTAACACGAACTTTCTGCGTTCCATTATTCATCCCCTTTTCTTAGACAACTTAGACAGTGCATCTATCACTGGGGCATTATGAATGAATAACGGTCTGCTTAACCCTCTAAAGAGCTATGAGTTGCTGCTTCTCCATTGGGATCGCTATTGTTCATTTAACTATTTGGAATACCTTGACAACATATTATAGTCTGTAGGTCCCATTTATAGAGGAATTGCTAATTCTGATGCTAGCAATACTATTTATGCACTCGTTGACACTCACCCATCTGATGATATAATAACTGAGACAAGAATGCATAAAGATAGGATCAGAGTTCTGGTGGATCGCTTGCTTTTTCCTAACTAGGAGGCTTTTGAAACCACTGGGTGTCATGGGGGTATCCTGATCCCGTGGCATTCCAACATCGTGTCCTTGGATATTTGAGGCACCACTACGCAGGAGATCCATGCGATTGCGGAAGTAAGAAATTGGAATTCCCCTTTTTTACTCTCTACACTATATGCTACTGCTAGATTCAATAAAAGAAAGCTGTTGTGGAGAATATGGAGTTAATTTCGATTCAGTTTAATTGTTTAGCATTAGCTCATAAAAAGTTTGGGGGGGGGGGGGGCGCAACACCATTTCTCTGCAAAGATGCTATCATTTTTCGGAAATGTTCAATATATAGATGTGTATAGATATCCAAATTACGGCCAAACTAGTTGGCTGATATGAGCGGATAAATCCAACGATTGTGACCTGTGAGCGAATTAACTCGAAAATGGACCATGGAAAGTGCAAGAGATCTTATGAGTTCACGAAATATTGAAGGACCAAACAAGGCAAATGAATGACGTAGGGACTGAAATGTGATAGGTAACGAAGTTGAGAACCAAAGTGAAAATCTTAGTATAGAAACAAAACAAGTGGAGAGTGTAAAGTTCAAAGCAAATAAATGGAACATTTAGGAATCTAAAATGGAACAATCACAAGTATTGGGGAACAAAAAAATGAAAAAAAAAAGACGTGGAAGGGAGGCCAGGAGGTGCTCCTATAAATCCGTGTGACCAAAAACTAGGAAAATGGGGAGGGCAAGAGGGAAATCCCAAGGAAGCCTATCAAACTGCCCTTTGATCCCTTCAAGTCTTGCACCATGTAACCCCGAAGGAAGAATCTAGCTGGAATTGCATTGGTCTTAACATTTTTGGACTTGGATCTCGATTCTAATAGCTAGGCACATCTTGTGCTCTTGCACTGGTTGACAATGAAATAATCTGCTTTAAGCGGAAACACTATCCAATTTATAAGGATATTCCGTCAGACCAAAATATCTTTTAAAAGAAGAAGTAAGTTAGCATGAGATAATTTTTGAAAGAACTGATGCATTTCCCTAGATTGCACTGTTTTTGTATTGAAAATGAGGTTGTAAATGACATGTTTGGTGCTTTTACAAAGTAGAATTTTCGCTTACTTGCTTATTTGCTAGCGAGCTACATTATGATAGACAGGGTTGCTTGATAACTTGGCAAAAATGCAATTAGTATCATGTAGGTTTGTGGAAAATAAGGATAAGGTAGGATATATTTGTTACTTGATGAAATGATTAATTGAAAGTGCATAGCATGAACTCCCTTGTCATAAATTTCTAAGCCATTTGGGTAATGGGAGTAAAGATAAGACAATAGGAAAATCTCGTTAGGGACCAAATAAATGTCCTCAGGCAAACCCTAAGGTGGCAACTCTACACAGTCCCTTCGTCTGTCGCATGGCTTGAGGGTATTCATTAGTCGAACTAGGTGTGTGAAAGTTAATTTTATTAAAATTTGACCCCTTTTTAAATTGATCCATATTTTCTTACATAAATAAGCAATATATATATATATATTACTTCTCTTGTGGCATTTTCCTAATAAATTATCACACAAAAAGGATTTTTCTAAGTGAGCTCAATCCCGCATGTGTCTACAATGTGGTTTTTTAGATCTAGTTTCTCAAGGCCAAGATTTACAAAGACAAACCTTCACTCTATGGCCTTAATCCAAGAATGCTTAGAGATAGCAATAGCAAATAATGCCTGGAGACAGCTTTTCCCTTATACATGTCTTATATATATCAAGAATACACTTAAACCCCCTTTGGCACGCATAAACAGAATCAAAATTAGAATAAGCATTCCAACGTCTATTCTACTATCCTACAGCCTTCTACAGAGTCACATCAATGACCACAATAGCTATGTCAATGTCCCAAACATTCTTTATTTTACAATTTAGTCCCTTAAACGTTCAATTCTGTCACACTTTGGTCCTTATGCTTCCATCCTATGGCATTCTTCAATGTTTTGCCTTAGTTCTAGAGATTCCAAAGCTATTTGACTTGGTATTGTAGGGAACAATCGTTTTCGAATATTTGATCAGTTTTTTTATCATTTTAGTAATCATATGTAATGTGTGATTCAATATGGGGATACGATGAGCGAAAGTTCACATCACATTGGCCAACTTTTGTCATGAGGACAAACCAAAACTTTATTGTCTATAACTTGCCCCTTTTTTAATAGGATAGTGTTTGCATGCTTCACTACATCTTACACTATTTTATTAAAGTCAAATATTAGATAGTATCATTTCCTACATGGCATCATGCCAAGGGTTGGCACTCAGACATCCATATGTAGGGGCTATACCAGCACTTGAGTGGCTGGCTAAGAAGTCCATGTAAAATAGGTTAGCCTAAATGGTAGGGACCCTATGAACCATAGGGTGACCTTACCAAATGAAAATACGTAGGATCTCAATTGCACGTGCGTCTTGGCCCTCTCTCACTTTCGCATGCAATGATATGTAGTCATATTAGTTTCAATCTAAATTTAAGGGAATGCAACTCTAAGGATACGGAGTGGTTAAATTCTGCGATGAAACAATTTGTAACTGCACCTGTCTCAACATCTATTTAAAGGGGATATAAACCCCAAAATATGTGGAATGATTATTTTTGCAATGAAACTGTCTGGCCATGCTGGCCTTAACCTAACTCTAAAGGAATACAACCCAAAAGGATATAGAGTGATTAAACCCATGATGAAATGGTCTATTTATACTACTCTCAACCTATCTCTAGGGGAATACAACCCCTAAGAACATGGAGTAGTTAAACTCTGCAAGGAAATGATTTGTAGCCATACTAGCTACAACTTATCTTTAAGGGAATATAAACAGTCTACCCATGTTAGTCTCAATTTAAATCTAAGAAAATATAACCCTAAAGGATGTAGAATGGTTAATTTCTTAACAAGCCAGCCTAGCCATACGGGCCTCAACTTAAATCTAAAGTTCCATTGGAAAATTCCTATTCTATAAGGAATGATCCATAATCCTTAACTTGTGCGTGTTCTAACAACATGTGGTGGATCATTTTTCTCTTCTTACACTCAAATTCATGAGCAATTAGTTTCAATTCTATACCTTGTCGAACGTGCACTGACAATTCTAACTCATTTTGGCATCATTTGGATTTTTTTTTGTTCTAAGATTTGTGAAATCATGTCATGAGACTTCTCGAGAAATATTTATGTATTTCGAGTCTAAAAGGTATCATCATCAGATTTACGGGCGAGGAAAATTGATATATTGTCAATGAGGTGACCCAATCAAGCTATTGGGTAACCAGTTTGGATTTCAAGCTGTTGCAAGTGTGAAACCCATTTAGTTTATTAGGTTACTTGATCGAGTTACCCATTGTCCCCAACTTCCTTATTAAATGTGAGACACGTTCGAGAAGTAGGTAACCCAATTGGGTTACTTATGTCTTCCCTACAGCTTATAACAAGAAGTGGGGGGGGGGGTGCGGGTGGGTTTGTTCTTCATACCTCTCTCTCCCTCCTGAGCTGAGACTCTAGCCATTTCCTGAATCCTAGGCACTCTTGCCCCAAATTTCCCAAATCTTGATGCATACGTTCGTAGTAATGTCCAGAGATCATGCTTTGTCTCAGCTTGGGCTAACAATTTCCTCAATTCTTGTGCGATGTACATCTCCACTGTTAGATGGGTACATTTCGTATCCTTTAATTTTGTCTTTCTTTCTACAAGCATTGTTTGTTTGTCTGTAGATTAGGTGGGGCTAATCTGATTGCAGCATATTTCTTTTTCTAGTTTTGGGTCACCTAATCGTATAGACACATTTGGGGTTCAACGTGGAGCCAACAAGCAATAGGCATTCTTGAGGTGTATAGTGAAGTAAAGCTTAGATGCAATAGTGGCGAGCTTTACCTTCATTCCACTGTGAATTTTGTGGCTCCTATATGAAGTCTCGGGATCATCTATTTTTGTCTTGCCCTATCATCGGACATACATGACAGACATTGCTCGCCAAGCAAATGATCCATCACACCACCGGGGATTAGCACTTTGAGCTCAATTGGGGATTACGCATATGCGAGGGAGGAGTGTGCTGACAACATTTTACAAGTTGTTCTTCTCTACTTTTGTCTATGTAATATGGAGAGAACGCAATTAAAGAATTTTTCAAGGTAGCTCCTCCATCCCCAACATGATTGAAAGTTCAGTAATGAGTCTATTGAAATCAAGAATGCACTCATCACCACATCTAGAATCGAGATTAGCAAATTCTCACTTAGTCTTTCATTAGGCAGCTCGTGGCTGAGCCTCCATGTTGATCCCTCTTTGTGAACAGCTATGTACCTTTTGACTTGATACATGAATGAAATACAAATTATAATGATCCCAAAAAAAAAAACAAAACTAGGTCGGTAGATTGACTAATTTAACTGAGAATCGGTTAGTCACCCAATTTAGTTTACTTAATTAATCTAAATGCACTATAAATCTAATCAAATTAATCTATGGTCAGACTTGATGAATTAAAAATTATTTAGAAAAAGAAAAAAACCTCATCAACTTTGACATCTATCGAAAAAAATAATATTAATATTATATTTTATTTTTATTAGACTTAAATTTGTATTTTTGACTGAACTTAAATATTATAATGAATATTTTAAACTTTAAAATTATAAATTGGTATTTAATATATAATATTTCAACTTATAATAATTAATAATAATAATAATAATAATATTATTATTATTATTATTATTATTATTATTATTATTATTTAAATATATGATTTGACCCTTTAAACTAATAGTTTAACCGTGAATCCATACTTTTGCTGATTTTCAGTTTAGTCTAATTTTAAAAACTATGGTTAAAATAGGCAAATTTAGAGAATTTCCATTGCAATACTATTGTTGATCCCTTTTATTTAACCCTACATCAATAGTGTTTGGTTCGCCTATGATTTTGCTATTTTTGATGATCCAGTCATGGGTGTATGATATGTGAAAGGGGCCAATTAGACAAGTGAGCCTAGGATCCTCTCTGAACCATCGTGCCATGGCATGTGCTTATTTGTAATGAGCATGAAGAGGTAATTTAATGCAAAGTTGTGAGTAACATATTTGAGTAGGATAGTCACTGATTACAGAGTTTGTCTTCCCAAGCGGCAACTGCGTGCATCCTTTTACGACAAAATAGGCCTGGAAAGAGAGAAATATTGCTATTCATGAGGGTATAAAGAAGGATCTTTCTTGTTTTAGGCAATTGGTGGACAAGGATTATTTGGAATGTCAATGCATATCCTCTGCTGATAATTTTGTATGATGAGAATGATCTCTCTATTTTGTCTAATGCCTCTTGTCCTGCAGTTCCAGCTCCTGTAAGTACCGGATAGAACTCTTTTGATGGATGCACTTATACAGCATGTGGTTCTTGGACAGGGAGGGACGGAGGAGTGACGGAAGATGAGGGAGGATCAGCCCATGTTTACTCAGTCGCCGCAAGGACTGTTGCTGGAGCAAGTTTAGCGGGTATTGCATTCCATCATAATCGAAGGATCTTAGGCTGATATCAGAAAGATCATGCTCAATCCCCTGGACATGCAGAAGCCAAAGCTCTTTTGGTAGTAGCAAATCTTGTAGTCAAATATAACTGGTCCTCCGTCATCTTCCAATGTGATGCCCCATGATTTAGTATTATATGTAAATAGAAATCTATCTCGCTCTTGGGTTTGAACCCATGCTCTGTCTGAGTTTTGGTCAGCTGCTTGTCTTTTGGAAGATTGGTAATGCTCATGGATTCTAAGAGCCGAGAATACCCTAGCTCATGATTTAACTAGGTTGGGTCGTGCTCAAGACAATCATACACTCGTTATTTTTGATGGAGGAAGTTCATCTACGTTTTCCTAACCTTTTGAATGAAATATATTTGCCTTTACTGATAAAAAAAAAAAAAAGAGGCATGGAGTTTGAGTGGTGCACACCAAAAAATGGCATCAATCCGCAATGAAGGCAAAGTGACTTGTCAAGTACTTGCGTTTTTCTTTAATTATTCTGCACTATTCATGTATAAATCCATATTTTAAAATTTTACGATGAATATTTTTAGAATTAATTAACAATGATAATTGTGTCGACAAAATTTTTTTAAGAGTATGAAACTACGTACAATATCAAGGATTGTTTATCATCGACAGTCCTACATCGATGGCCTGCGGATGCATAAAGATATAATGGAACATATTCTAACACATGTATTGTTTTTTTTATAGGGTTTATTAACATGAATTTAACTAAAATTTTAAATTTAGCACAAATGTTTTCACTATACCCATCGGGCACGAAATATGGATTGTTTATTAATTTTAGTATAATATTTATTTTTTTGTTAAATCATTCTATATGACACATTAACGGTAGTTTATGTGACAATAACATGACATGATGCCATATATAATAACTTAACAAAAATATGAATAAATTTGAAAATGTTGAAGAAATTTTGTGATTAAATGAGATATTTATCTATTTTATATTTATGAACGGTGATGACATAATAATTGAGAAAACATCCCATTTTTAAGTTCAAGAAAAGGTGAAAAGCCTTTTTATACTTACTTAATTGTTGATCGACTCGAATAAAGGTAATCATGATTAAGGATGACATATTATGATTTTATTTCTTTGATAAATCAAATTTATTCGGTAGATGTAATATCATAACAATAATCACGACATTAATAACGATTTAATAGCAATCTCTGACTTTCTTTTGTGAAAAAGAAAGTTTAATAAACCGTGTCATGGTTATCAGATTAAGCAGTTGTCAGAGGAAAAAGTCCACAACATCCATCCGAAATCTATTTACTAACAAATATTTATTTAACCTCCAAACTATAAATAGTCACCAAATCAAATCCAGATTTTTTTCGTGAGAAGTAATGTAATATGAAGTTGCTCCAAAACAGTCAGAACCACTAGAGCAGATTTCCATTGGGCAGGTTGTTCTGACCATAGGATTTTTTAAGTATAATATTGGAGATAAGTAAATAAATGAATTTTGCATGTTTTACCAATTCTACCGGGAATATTAATTTTTATCAAAATACTCGTCAACTTTTAGTTTTCCTCCACGTCTACCATATTCCGTATATTCTATTTAAAATATTAACAGAATACGCGAACGAACGTTAATAAATGTAAATTGTCATATTTGCCCTCATTCACAGCAAATGCAGCGACCATCTATCTTGCACGAATCAAAGCAGGTCTGCTTGGAGGATGAATTTGACGCCTAAATTCGAATCTCCGTGCTAAAATAAAATTGATTCATTAATCGCGGTGTTCTTACCAAAAAATTGTGTCGTTATTAATAGGTAATTGGTTGGAAGGATCTGCGATGCTTCTTTTCGGTGAAAAATATGAGGCCCAAAGTCAAAGATCCACGATGCCTTATTGAAGACTGGAGCTGAAGCTCTCTCTCTCTCTCTCTCTCTCTCTCTATCACTTTGATTGTCTACTTTCTAATATTGATCGTCTTCGTCTTTCCTGGCGATTCAGCTAGCGGATCATTTTATTCAATAGATTTTTCAAATTGCTTGTTCTGTGGATTGATGGTCGACTCCTATGAGCTTGAAAGGGGGAAACTCTTCCATTCCTTCGCATCGAGTTTGCTGCTCTCTGATTCAGCTTGTCTGGTTCATTTCCTATTGCATAACAACTTTGGAGTTCAATGGACTGTATTTATAAGAAATTATTTTCTTTCTTTCAGTTTTTATCAGTATTTTTTCTATGATGAGGTTTTACAAACATGCAAACGGTCGCTTTGAGGATAAGGAGACGGCAAGGGATATAGAGTTCGCTAAACAAATTGCTTCGGCTCAATCAATTTTACTGGCTCCTAATCTGATATATGCAAGATGAATGCTAGGTTTGCTATGAATAGGGCAAATTTAACAATCACTAACGTCCGTTTGCATATTCCATTAATATTTTTAATAGAATATCATAAATATGGTAAACATGAAGAAAAATTGAAAGTTAGTGACTAGTATGTTTAAAATTAACTGTTGATGATAGAATTGGTAAAATATGCAAAGTTTATGCATTTACACATTGTTTAAAGAAAGTAGCATTTTAAACATTAAATAAATTAGATAGTAGATATTGATTTTATTTTGCTGTTATTTAGGTGTATTTATCAGACCAATAAAAAATAGCAGGCTCAAGCATAATATGAAAAGGCTGCGATTGGGTCAAAATTTTCTAGCCTCCTAACTTGTCCGGACATGCCGGCCCAAAATATGAAAAATACTTTTCAAATAAAAAGAAGATTTGGAAATTTTATTTAATTATGTCAATGCAATTGTATTTTAGTATTTTTCTTAAAACTAATATAAAAATTAGAATAATAGTTAATTATAATACTTAAAAGTTTGATCACACATCTAAAATTATTTTTAAAGGTAAGTATTTTCTAAATTTGAATCAGACTAAGTGGTCCTAAACACGAATGAATAGTGCCTGGGTTGAGCTTTTCAAGCCACTAGCATGGCCCGGAAACAGTCCTGAAAATGTCGGGCCAACCCGAATTGGTAGGCCTAGTATTTATTAGATATTCTATTTCCATATTTCCTTTTGATACTTACGTTTAACAAGTTACGATAACTATTATAATTATACAGGAAAAAAACATATTATAATTCTTAAGTCCTTTAATAAAAAAATTCTTCGATAACCTAGCAGTTCTGGCTGCATCAAGCCATCACTATCTCCAATACAAAAAAAATTATGATGAAAAACTTATTATTGAGTAAGTCAACTTTCTTGAATCTCAATTGACGAAAGCAAATTAGATTTTTTTTTAATATCCTATGGCATACAAAAGATATGAAATGATAAATTTGAAACTCTTTTTGTCATAATTTCTCCAAAAACTCTTGAGCATAAAAGAAGTGAGAACAAAATGGTAACAAGAGCACAAATAGATTTACCAACAAAAATCTATTTTAAAGCATGATCCATTAATAAGAATCGTAGTTAGACGCTACAAGAATCAGAGGACTAAAATGTTTCAACTTTCAAATTCAATCACAACCAGGACGATAACTAGTGTTGAATATTGATCCGTTAGCATAATGAAGATCTAATAAAATCCAAGAAGTTGCTGTCCTCTGAGGGTCATCTCCAGAGAGCGCACTTCTAATAGATGTTTCGTCATTAGTAATAAAAGAGATAGGAATCATGAATTTTGACTCGTAAAATCACGTGTGAATGAGTTTTATACCAACCGTTAGATCAGTATAGTGTGGATTTTAAATTTATTTTGTGAACTCGTTTTAGTTCATTCTTCTTTTATAAAAAAAAAAAGGTCCGCCGGAAATTGATGCAATTTGAGCCCTAGCTATTCCTCTCTTCGGATTCTTAATTAATTCGGACGCAGACTCGCGAGGCCCCACGCTTCATGCTTATCATCTTGGTATGATCCGATGGATGCAGCCCCACGGTAGTTCCCATGTCCCATGGTTCATTTGCCATTTCAGCCGCCCTGCATGTACGGTTGTCTGATTTTTATTCTGTGCTTTTCTATTTACTTGTGTTTCAGTTCATGTTTTATTATTTGATGTTTATATCCAATTTAGTAATTTTTTATTATTTTTAGAAAAGTAGTTTGAACTGTTAATCAATAAAGAACTGGTTTGAAATAATTCGGTTTGATAGAATCAAGGTTGAGACGAGGGCAGTGAAGCTTTGTCAAAAGAGAAAAGAAAAAAAAATTGAAGTGCTTAAATGGGAAGGCGTTAGGTCACAAATGAAATTTGCTTCCATATAATGATATTATTACCTGATCACAATTAAAAAAAATTATTTAATTTTCATTAATAAAATTCTTAACATAATTTTACCTCTCACTTTCTCTCTTTGTCACTCTCTGAATTCGAAGATCTGTCTGTAAGTATTTGAGGCAGATTGATGTAGGGCCGGAGACCTTCCATGGACAGGCCCGTGACTTGATGGTGCGGAGGAGCAGGGGAACAATCAACAATGTCACTGAGGTGAGGGCTGCTTTCTTACCTTAATTATGTTGCCGAGGAACTTACCTGAGGGTTAACTGAGCAGCGCTGCACCCGAATTTCCTAAAATTCCAAAATGCCCCTACCAGAAATGGTATAATGGCAAAGGCGTCCCCATCCGGCAACTGCTCGGCGACACATGATAGTGTACGAAATCGACCACTTTAAATTCATCTTATTGTTTTTTCCCATAGCTTTAATTGTTGTGCCACTTTAATTCTCCCAAGGAGTGGCCTCGCCCGCACCCCTACTAATTAGCGCGTCAACACACCCGCTTGGTAGATCCGTCAAAAGCTGGCCCGGCACGGTTACGGCACGAAAAACTGTGCGTGGGCCGGAATTCTCGGGCCGGCTGAGATACCGGACGGGGCCAGTGCGGCACGAAAATAAATCGGGTTGGATTGTCTCGATAGTATAAAAATAAGATTTATAATAAAAAATAAAAATAATGAGAAATTTTTTAAAAATAATTATATTTTAATATATTTTTTTAAAATTAATACAAATTTAAATTAATTAATCGACTATATTGTATAAAAAAATTATTTTAAAATATAAATGATTTAAATTTAATTTTTGAAAATAATTTTTTATTTGATCCTAGCCAAAGCCATGATTTTTGGGTTGCAGAAAATGGTGAGCCGTGCCAGATCGGCAGGTCTGCCGCTTGGCGGCACCCCAATCATTCTATTATTATTGTATCCCTTTCTCATCAACCAACTCTTCTTCTGCTATTTATTTGCAAAATGCAACCGTGAGATTTCCTTAAGAAATATTTAAAACCAACAACTTTTGAAATAAGACTGGATATTAAATCCGGGAAAGGGGTTCATAGGATCAAATGAGTTTGAATCAGTTGCACCAGTTTTTTAAATGAATAATTAATTATTAAAAAGATAAATAATAATCATAAATTAACTAAAAAATTGAATAATATATGAGAAGTGGTATGTCTATTCCTACCAATTCAGCCCGCTTCATGTTCAGCAAAAAGAGGCTAGATTGGTTTTAACGTCACTAATTACACCTGCAGTTTCCCAAGGGGGATCTATCTTTTATGATTTGCACCGCATCACAAAATTTTGCAATCTGAGAGTAGCATAACTCTGTACCACCTCCTTTTTGGTTGCAATAGTTGTGGTAAGTAACATTACCTTAGCAACTCTTGCAGTAAGACAAAAGAGAAAAAAAAAATAGTTACAGTCATCCAATCATTCATTAGTTTATCTTGAATCAGGTGAGAGGATTAAGAGTTCCCTCTTATGAGTCACACAAGTAATCGATGATTCTCATCTGTCCTCAGATGCTCCCCTGGAGTCCTGTCTTGATTGCTCAAAAAACTGTCTGATGTGAGGAGTTCTGTTCTGATGTTCTTGCTTTATTCCCAATGCGCCACGGCCCCTACGGGTTCTTAAAGGCCATACGTGCATGTATATTGTACTACTGCTCTGCCGGTGGTGTGGCTTTTCGTAAGCCTTTCCCATGCAGAGAGGCTTCTTAGACTAAGATGATCTTCTGGATTCTGAAAAAGTGTTATTTTTATGTTAGTATTATTTGAGTTGCAAGGACTATTAATCGAAAAAAAACAGGTTGAAGAGATGAATAAATAATATAAAAAATTTAACCAAATGAAAGTTAAATACAGTCTCTCTTAATTTTATATATGAATTTTAACTGCACCTTTTAATTAACTTTTCGTGCAAATATTTATGGAAACATAACTAATATTGAAGTAAGGTAAATAGCTGGGAACATGGATGGATTTAGGAGGGGCGGAGGGGCGATTGCCGATGGACTTGGGGAGACTAATGGAGCGGTAAGTAAATTTTACTCAAATTTATTATATTTTATTAAATTATCTTAATCTTATCCCTCAAAATTTAATCATGTACGCTTGTATTAAGTTTAGCCATCATAGAACTACAGTAATGAAATCAATCCCTGGTCCGGAACGTATGACACGCGCCAAATTAAGGTGCGTGATTGTGTCAGTTGGTTAGTTTTCTTCAGTTTCAATAATATTTTTGGCAAAAGGCAAAAACCCAGAAAAGGACAACCAATAACAGAGTCCACCAAAAGCATAGGTTGAGCTGTGAAATCAGGCTTTCTCCATCAGGGGCATAACCGTCATTTCAGAAACTCGAAATTTCCTTGCACCTCTGGCAGGAAGCTGAAGGGCTAAAAACGGCTGCCATCAAATCCAGTGGCCTACCAATCTGCGTACCTATTTGAATATTATATAAAAACACATATATCATAAATAAATTAAATATTTCAATATCTCCAAGACAACGGTCTCATGTTGTCGTGCACAGAAATAAACTAAAGTTTATTCAATGAACATCTAATATCATAGTTTTAAAATTTGAATCGGACCAGTCGGTTCAACTAGTTTGACCTAGAACAAGCCACTCATCCGGTCTGATTTTAAAAAAAACTCAATTACACTTTAAATGATATTAACTTAGATTAAACCGACTGATTTTTTAGTTGAATTGATGCGAAAATAGTCATACTGAAATAAAAAAAACTAATTATAATATATATTTTTATTTATATTAATATTTTACATTAAATTTTAGACTAATATAATAGTTATATTAAAAATTTTTATTATAAATTATATTTAAATTATGATATTATGTAAATTTATTAGTAATATTATTTATTAAATATACGATTTTACTCATTAAAATTTCAGTTTGACCTATAAACCTGTAAACTTATGTCTATACTAATTTTTAGTCTAATTCGATTTTAAAAACTGTCTAATACGGTAACTCTTACTAGAAAATCTTGAAAAAAATTGCTAATTTTTCAAGATGGAAAAATGGTACTCTTCTCCTAGACTACTGCTGACGGAGTTACATCAGAAACATTAACAAAACTAGATGCAGATACGATTAAAGCAAGCGTTGCGTTCAGACTCTCCATTGGTTGATCTGTATGGATTCCGAGCATTACATATAATATTGGCAACAAGGTAACCGTGTGTGTACCACATGGTGGATAATATTTTGATGCAACTGTCCAAGGTTCCATCCATCCACTGACTTAAAGTCGCTGGATACTGCTTTGCCTTGTTCTCCCCCTGTTTTTTGTTTATGGGCGCATATATACATATATATATATATAACATATAATAAACAAACAAATAAATAAAATAGATATATAAAAGAGAGCACTTCTTGCTTTCTTCTTCCTGTCATCAAACTATCTTTCTTCTTGCTGGGTCTCCCCTTTCTTTCCTTTCTGAAACCATACACAGACAGACCAGCTTCCGTGGGCAAACAATAGAGAGGAAGCTTTAAACTCAGAGAATTAGAATGGTGGATTTTCAGGTAGTGTGCTGCATGTGCGGGGACGTCGGGTTTCAAGACAAGATCTTCCGATGCACCAGATGCCTCAATCGCTTCCAGCACTCGTAAGAATCATCTCATTCTGATCGTCCTGTAAAATTAATTATCTTGTTTCACGCATATTCTTTGGCGATTGCACTGATAATGTATAAACGTATGCCGTCCACCCCCTTCTGCCGTGTCCCGCCTCGGTATTCATGGCGAATCAGATAGCTGCGGAAGCGGCTAAGGTTCAGCCTGAACTCTATGGCTCCTCATAATGAATTAAGCACACAATTGTGGGGCATGATTTCATGTGTTTTCAAGTCTGGGTCATGAACGTTGCATTAAAAGCTTGTTCATAATGCCCCGAAATGAATCTTACAAACAGTATGACCCAACCCAGGAATTGGATGGAATCTGTTGTCAAACATTTTCTGGGGCTAGCAAGTTAGAGCTCGGATGATCAATCGGTTCCACTATCATAATAACTTAGACATTCACCTCTTGGTTTTCATGACTGTTTCAGGTATTGCAGCAACTATTACACTGAATCGTCGACCACGCCAGTTGCACAGTGTGACTGGTGCCAAAGCGAGAAGAGAAATTCCATGAGGCATGGATGGAGCTCGTCATCGTCAAGAAGATCCGTGGGTGGGCATGATAATTATCGAGTTAAGCCCCAAGATCAGGTGGTCCAGAGAGGAAAAAACCCAAGCACCTTCCGAGTCCCATCTCATAGGACCGGTACACGCCGGTACAAGCTTCTCAAGGATGTAATGTGTTAGGGACTTTCATGAGAGCTGGTCTGAGTTGTCAGCGATAACACAAAACTACAACGGCGTGTGTATAGCAATAACCGGCCGGTAATTTGGTTTTGTATTTCGCACATTCGCTTTTATGTACTTTAGTTTTACTAAAACTATTTGTATATGTATGTCAAAAAAGAGTTTTGCTTCGGATGTGATTTTCAATTAATGTATAATCAAGTCCTGGAGGTATATCTATATCTGTCAATAAAAATGACAACAAAACTAAAAATAAAAAAGAAGAGCCAAAAAGGGGAAATTAAATTCTTTAGAGTTTGTTTAATGAACGATTGTTAAAATTTCCTTTCTTTTTAAGGCAATAATAACTTTTCTATTAATGGCTCAATATTAAGAGCTCCCACTTCAATGCAAGTCCTTTAGCTCTCCTCGGACAAATTCCATGCAATAAATAAATCACCATTTGAAATGCGTATTTCAATCTAATTGATCCTCTAGGTTGGTTGTCGTTCTTCGGCCTGGTTATGAGACTCCCTGAGGCTTGGCGAGGCTAAGACTCACTGGGTTGTCGGTCTTTTGGGTTGGTTGATTGAAGACTCCTTCGAGCTAGGGGTGGTAGGTTGGTAGGCTGAACATAAATCGGTGGTCTCCCATAACTCCAATAAATAGTTTTTCAACTTTTTTCTAATTTTCTTTTCCGCTATAACACTACTCATCGTTATTTATGGAGTGAAATTTAAGAGAACTTAAAGAGGGCGTAAAAAAAAAAAGGGATTTAGCGATTGAACTAAGATGATTTAATGAAATCAACTTAGTTCTATATAAATTTACCACTTTTCCCAAGTCTGAGGGCGACAGATCGTGTCCCCTCTTAAATATATCAAGGTCGTAAAGCCAAATGTGTGAACCGTGATCGAGCATTTTTTAAAACCATCAACTACTCAACTTTTGATTAACCATATCAAAATGAATATTAAAGTTTGTCTCATTACATCCCAATCTGTCCTCATCCAAAATGCTAGAAAGAGAGAATGGTAGTGAAGACATCCCAAACATGGGATACATTCTCGACCGAGCCCAATCAGCTACAAAATTAGCTCCGTTGTTTGCTGATCTTGGAATGCAGTCGATTTGTGCTGAAGTAAATTCCCTGCACAACAGCCTGATCTGGTTCATAGTTGGTGAAATTCTCCATGGCCATTCTTTCTTCTGTACATTAATAGCCTTATAGACAGACCACTTTCAAATCTAATTCAACCATAACTTCATGCCATTGTTGTTCCTCAGCGAGCTTAAGGCCTTCTGAAGCTACGAGAGTTTCAGCTTCTTCTGTTGTGCTGCATTGATTCTTCTTCCCAAACACTCCCATTAGCTGCCCATCCTCGTTTCTTGCAACATCCCACACTCCTGCAACAAAAGTGGTGTGATCAAAAGATCAATCCATATTGATCTTCATCTGGCCATTACTTGGAGCACCCTCTCTTTGTCCCCTTTTTAACATAGCCTTCCTCTTCTTAATCTCTACAATTTCATCCCTCGCTGCTTTTGCCTTTGATATTACTTCCCTTGCGTATGGCACTTTGTCCTTGAATACTGCCTCATTACGGCCCTTCCATATTTGCCATGCTATATAGGATAGCCTTATCTACAAAACCTGCTTATCCTGCCTTGACAACTTATTATCATCCAGCAAATGGGCAAACCAATATGCAAAAGTGGAGATCCTCTATTTGTTTATACGTTGTATGCAACAAATTTCGAGTCTGAAAATTGAGACGAGAAAAATATAGCAACAAACAGTTTTGTATATTAATTTAATTGGGGAACAATTCTCGATAAATTATCTTGTAAAAGAACCGCAAGAAAAGTCCTGTGATTTTCCTTCAAGGTAGAACTACCAGGGCTTGTGTGCTTGATCCAATGAGTTTGAATTTTGTCCCAAACAAGGGCTTCACAGCTTATTTTCATTCATTGACTAGTCATGGAGTCGCCAAGGTGTTTGGGCTTCATTCATCAAATCCACTAGAGGTCTTGAACGAAGGTTGGAGCAGTGTGTTCCCGATCAAGGGGGAAGATCATCAAGGCCTTTGGGCTTGATCCGTTGGAGGTCTCGAACGAGGGCAAGAGCAACGTGTTCTCAGTCCAGGGGGAAGATCGTCGAGGCTTGTGGGCTTGATCTACTGAATCTGCTGTGGTCTCAAATGAGGGGCTGGAGCAACATATTCTCGATCAAGGGGAAGATAGTCGGGGCCTTTGGGCTTGATCCACTGAATTTGCTAGTGGTCATGAACAAGGGATGAGGTAGCGTGTTCTTGATAAGTCAAGCCCTTTCAGCTTAAACCGCCGAATCCACTAGTGGTCTTGAATAAGGGCTGAGATAGTGTATTCTCGATCAAGATTAATCCATCAAAGCTTGTGGGCTTGATCTGATCACTCCAAAGTGGATTTCTTTCATTCTTCAATTAGCAGAGCTTCGAAAGAGTTCTTGAAGTGTCTTGAGATTTGTAGGGTTTCTTCAGGTCTTCTTGTCTCCCTTTTGTTCTTCTCTTCTTATTGTTCTCATCTTCCTCCCCTTGTTCCCCCCCTCTCCCTCAATGAAGAAAGCCCTCTATTTATAAGAGAAATGAGGTGATGTGTCAATCCTCGTGCTTGAATATGATTGGCTAGTCAGAATTAATCATAACCATCCATCTTATATGTAAGATGTTATTACTTAAATTTATTTTTTAGGTAATATTCATTGAATAAGAAAAAAAAGGAAGGTTATGTAAAATTTTCTTAATTTCTAGATATAATGCATTTTATTAATGCATTGAGAAATTGTGATATTTGGCTTCCTCAAATATTAGCACCATCTTTAATTGGATACTCAATATTTCAGAAAATAATGATGTGGTAATTTTTTATTGGCCACAAATTTTTTGCATTTTACATATGCCCCCTCGAGACTTGTGCACGACTTGATTTGGTCCAGTATAAAGTGAGCATTTCTCAAAATCATATTTTTGTGTTCTCATTGCACTACAGGAGGTAGAGTGTGGGCACTGCAAGGGGCATAAAGGGCGGGATGTAGGAGCTGTAATTTTTGCATTGCAAGTGATGATATATATATTCATGTTGTAGGAGGTGGTGAGGATGCACCATAGGAGGCATAGTGAATGTCCATAGGAATGAGGAGCAGCTGGAGGAGAAAAGTGCGCTTTGGCTTCACAACGACCCTCGGGATGCATATTCCTTCCTTCCTCTCTTTCCTTTTTCTTTTTCTTTTTCTTTTTCTTTTTCTTTATTTTTGCGTGACTAAACCTCAACCAATGTAGCCAAGACTGCCTACGTACCTTTATAAGGGATCAACTCATAAGGTAGTTCAAAAGGAAAATGGACATTTTAAGTGTAATAGTACTTCAAGAGTTTTCCATTAATGAGCCTAAATTGCGAGCAATCGTCTATCACCAGATGCCCCCGAATCCGTGCCTTTGGTTCTTTTGATGCCATGGAGGTGGCACGTGTCCATAATTCTAAAGTGCTCAATGAGTTGTGTGAGTCTTCCAAGTTGTGTGTACACGGCTGAAAAGGCAACATGGGATGCATATTTGCAGGTAAAATTCATTGAACTGTTTGCCGTTACTATAGGTATTTTTGCTTCTGTTTTCTCCTAACTTGATTTATTCTCTGTTTTGAAGAGCCGTAAAAATGTAACCCAATTCAAAGATGAGACATTCCCTCACTTTGAAGAGCTCTATGCAATTTTCGGTGTCTATGAAGCCACTGGGAAGGATGCCGTGGCTTTCATGGATGTAGAGGAGTTGGAGAAGGAAGGAACAGACAAGAAAAAGACGGCAAAAGAAGACAATGACATTTCAATCGTTTTTTCTTTCGAGTTTCCCTTCGTTAGCTGAAGTAGGAAAGTCGGGAGAAAACACAGAAAAAGGAAGAAAGCTGCTTACGAATGGATCGGTTGAAGCTATCAAAGAATCAACTTTCTTTATTGGCAATAAAGTCATCGAGTCATGACACACAACTGCCCAAGCCATCAAAGAGGATACTCCAATGGAGAAAAATCCACTACTCGACTCTGAGTTACAAAAAAATCATCTGAACTTACAATGGGCGAGCGTCTTGTGTCTGTGCTGAAGATAGGTCGAGATAAGAAGATCACCAAGATCTTTTTTCTGCATCCTTGACTTTGAAAGGGAGTCCTGGGTTAGAGTTTTTTTGACCAAAAATTTCAGAGTATTGTCTGAGGTTTAGATCAAATGATATCAGTACGAGTTTTACTCTACTTTACAATATATAGAGGGCATTTTGCAAATAGGGACATGTTAGAAGATTTTTATATTCATTCGCTAAGTATTTAATCAATATCGCATTTTTATGACTAAATGCTCCTCGAGTATTGAAATTATTAGTTTTCCTCCTATCAATATTTACTGGATGCTTGAATATGGTCATTTGTGATTTTTTCCCCTTATTTTTATATTTTTCGGTAAAATTGGGGTTGGGGAATGCCCTTTATATATATATATATATATATATACAAAATTAATAGTCTGAAAATTTTCTATTATTTTTTAAAAAAAAAATTTCCAGTTCTGATTATCAAATTATCTCATTTACAGTAGAGTGTCCATTTTCTATACATCATTTGAATTTGGTAAGTAAATATCAAGGGTAGGATTTTTATAAGTATAGAATTCTTTTATCACTTTAAATCATCGAATGGAACCACATTAACATATAATATCGAAACTAGCGACAGAAGGCCAGAAAAGAAATCAGTAAAATGAGGGACCGCAAACTCAGTGAAATGGAAACGCAAGTCCCAATACGTTCTAAGAAAAATCGATCGGCACAGATGTGCTCCCATCTCCAGTCTACCCCACCCCAGAGCAAGAGCTAGTTGAACAATGCTTTCAGCAAATTTGACGATCAACGCAACTCCGATTTTCATGACTCAGGAACTAGAGATTTGAATTGCTCTCTGTTGAGATAAGCAACAAGATAAAGGGGAAAAAAGGGTGACATACACATTCCCTGTGGTGGAAAATTTGATGGCTGCGCAGATACATAGGAAGCCATGTATGAAAATTTATGGCAAGAGACACTCTGAACAACCTTGTATTAAAATGGCTTAGCAAACAATAAACATCTTAGCTTACAAACATCTCACTGACACGGTGGGATCATGCAGCAAGAAAGCATCTGCTCAATGTTTTGAGTCAACGAGGTGATAAATCAGGTGGCAATATTTATTCTGTTATACAAAAAACATCAGTATGAAGGTAAGACAAAGCAAAATGTGATGGAACAATAAATTTTGGCCTAAATATGTCCTCGATCCCGAGCTTGAATTCCCTAAGAAAATCACACGAATTCAGACTGATATCCCATAATTGCTGATCTTGGAGACTTCCTTTGTCAAAGCATTTCTCTCCCGCTTAGCCTCAGATGCCAGTTTAGAAACCTGCCATGTACATATACAGAAGCTACATAAAATGCACCATAATGTAATGAATCGACATTTTGGTGAATAGAAAGTAATCAATCCACAAATTTCAATGAATACTGCCCAAAACAAGATTCTCTTTCTTGTTGCTGTCTGTTGATCAGCGTGAGTAAACTGAGAAAAGCTCGAACTTTCTTGGTAACAAGCTAAATTTTCATTGGATCTGTCCCGACCACATATCATAGATGGGCTCAAACAGAGAATGAAGCATTAACCATTAGATGAAGTTCATTCCTGAATAAATCTAACAGAGAACACGAATTGATGGCTTGATCCCATGAAATAATGGACACAGGAAGAGAAAGCAGGACACCAAGAAATATAAATATTTAGTTCCTGCCATAGAATTGTTGCAGGTGAAGCCTAAAACCCAACATTTTTATACTCAACAGTAAATAATACTCTACACTCATTGTTGACCAAGATTCAGGTTTAATCCATAATTTTGTCACGGAATAATGTATAGGGTTTGAATTGAACCTCTTGAACCACTCAAAACTACCATTTTGTTTTCATTCCATCTAATGGATTTTTTTCCGTCATTCAAGGCCCAATTGTACAAAAATAAATACTAGATAACATTTCTTTTCAACAAGTCTAAGCTTTAAGCATGTTGTTAGGATTCCAAAATTTCTCAACACTTCAGTAAAGTTAAAGGAAAACTTCAATGATGATCACAGGCCATTATACAGGTTAGGTTATATGCATCTGAGTGAACACAGGCTCATTTTATCTTTTCTCTGGCAAACTAGCAACAAATTCCAGTGAAAACTATATAAAAAAAAAAATCAAAGAAAATAAATGAGGACTTTGATCCTTCAGATGTCTAATGTTGATGGTATCTGCGTCCGCTCTATTTATAAATGAATTGGGATGAACTTCAGGATATCTACGCCAACTGGAAGACCATTCAGTGGACAAATCTAACAAAAGGAAAAATTAACTCAGGAAAGAAAAAGAACCATTCAAAGATGAGTAACCAAAGTTATCTGCCACAAGAAAAGTGTACTAGAAAATCAACATATCTGGCCACAATCTTTTTGTTTCTACACCTTCATGCTATCCATGTAATGGCTCAAATTTGTCCCCATGATTAATAAGTTCCAGCTCGAGAACCCCATTCATATTTGGGTTTCGGCAATACCCTAAAATAATACATCCTTAACAGAAGTGCAAATAATCCCTTTAATGTGATAACTCCATTATTTGCCACAAGGCAAACGATCACATTCAGCCTACCATCTGACATGCACCTTTAATTCCCTAGGTTACAAGGTGCCTCCCAGAGAATCCTTTCTATCAAGCATATAATCTTGCTTAAGAAATGATATTGTGATAGCACTTTCATTAGCAACCAAAAGTAGCAAACCTCAATTTTCATCTGTGAAATTCACAGATGAATCATTGACATTTAACCAGAATTCTCAAGAAAGCTAACCTGAGATCTGAATCGAGAAGCTTCTCTTCGGGGGAGTTCTTTGAGGATGTCTTTCAGACCTGATCCAACATAAAAAAGCAATGAAAGAGAATAATGAACTGAAATCCAATTCAAAACAACACATATTGAAAGACAAGTGAGGAAAAGCAAATGCATACCCCCTGCTTGTCTTTCTATCTTATATGCCGAACCTATCACACTTCGAATCTGCTTTCCAGCTTGTCTGACCAAAGACAGAAGCCTATTAAAAATGCTTGTCCTTATGAGGGATAATCAATAGATGGCTACGATTGACATGTGCAGAATCAGACCTTAGTTTGGTCCTCCCTCGAATCATTTCCTCTTCTGCCAGTTGTGCTCTCTTCTGTAGTGTGATTTACATTAAATTTCTTGGGCATTAGGAAGTAAAAACTGGAAAATATCCAGTCCATCATACTATAGCAATCACATAGAGCTATAGCATATCAGGTATATGTCAAGGATATTGAATAAAAGTTCATGCAATAGTTCATTATTCAATAATATTATATTCATATAAAAGCTTTTAACATCCATCTTGCTTAAACTACACATTGAACCGATGATGCACTTGCTTTGTTCAATGAAGTTTGGCTGGAAAACTGAGACTTGCCTCCAACTTTTCACAATCAGCCTTAAGGAGGTCAATTGACTGTCGCAGCTCCTTCATTTTGGCATCAGCTCTGGAAAGCATTGCCTGCATGAAGAAACAAGTTGCATAAAGTCCAAAAGCTCCTAGAAGATAAAAGATGAAAGATAACTCATCGCCAATGTTTACAATAATAAAGTAATAGCCTGTCTTAGTGGCTAATGACCTAGTATCCACAGCAAGTGTTGTGGGCTATCCCAGATCCAAGAGAAAGACTGACTTTCCACCAAAAATCAAGCACTATTGTTATATTAAGTCAATGTGAATGACAAATTTTCATACTTCAAATGAAATGAACAACTATGCAAGCCAATGGTGCATTTATCAACTCCTGACCCTTCAGTAGACAAATAAAAGAACTTTGCAACTTATAGAAGATAGTTAATATTTTAAAGGATGGAAAATTAAACGCCAACAATACTTTCACTCACCTCTTCACTCAGAAAAAGGCGTATGGTTTTGTAATACAAAAAGCTCCTTGGCTCTGCATAGTATTAACAATTGCATAAATACAAGAAAATATTACTAAAAGATCAGGACTTACAGAATCAACAATAAATATAAATTGTATGATGAATACAGCCGATTACTTCAAATAAGAAAATGAAGCTTCAATTAAGCTTCCAATCTTCAAGTAGGACTACCTACTAATAAATGCACCCTTCTAGAATGGCTAAATAACAAACAACTAAAGAAAAAATTGTACTTTTTAGCAGAATGAGTCCTAGCCCAGCAATTGTTCCTACAGTCAACATTGGACGTGACGCTGCAACATCAACACCCTCTGCAGGAAAACACAAACATGGAAATGCAACTAAGATCAGCTTAAAAGCCACAGGGCATAATTTAAATGATGAATCACCACAGCACACATTTTGGGGGAAAAAAGGGACAACCTTTGATTTTTCCAAAGAAAATGTCTTCGTGAGCAGCATATGTAGACTTGACATCTTGAAGAGAATTCTGCATCCAAAAGTTTCGAATTACATTACACTTGTGAAAGTCAAGTATTGAATCAATAAATGAAAAGAAAAAGCTTCTGAGACTGTATAAAACAGTGAATTGATGTTGGCATCCTCGTTTGTACAGAATCACACATAAAGAACTCATTTTGCTTATAAGGAACATTTTCATTTCAGAACAAAATTTGGAGACAACTCAGCTTCTATGCCAAAAGAATGTAGGATAAAATTAATATCTTAAATTCCATGGAAATGATGTGACACTCCAAAAATAACACTTCCACCTCCTAATTGTATAACATCTATTTAACTTCTGAAAGTGTTCTTAGATCACTGCAAATTGAATGTCTCGATTTTCAGAAAATAACAGAATTCATGGCGATTAAATTATCAGTGCGATAGATAAAAGCACAACCAAAGCCAAGTGCTGTAAACTTCTAGAGGCAATAAGCAGAATCTCACAAGAGTCTGGGCCAAATGAGCCGACGAGGTGGAGAGGATCTGAGAGAGGCGAGATTTCGACGCCTCAGCGAACCAATCGACGCTGCGTTGAACTTCCTCCTGAAAAAGGCGTGCTTGTTGGACAGCGTAGTCGATCCACGGAGCGGCGGCCTCTAGGGATTCTGGTTTATTTTGCTGTAGATTCGTCTTCTCTTCCGGTGCTTCTGCAACTGTCGCCATTGAAGGATTCTCCCAACCTTCGTCCCTTCGCTGCAAATTGCTAACTCCGCTCCCAGCTTTCAGTCTTTTCCCTAGATCCTGGTTTGTTCGTTCTTTCCTTCCACAAAGCTGCGGGCAAAAGCGCAGATCCGACCCAGACCCGTCATTTCGACCCGAGACAGATAAGGCTCATATCGAATGCCTCTACGTGGTGGAATGTAATTAATGGGGGAGAAATAGCCATTGTCTTTGTTTTTGTTTGGTACTGCTTTTAACATAATAGAAGTGGAATTTAATATGAAAATTGTTTTACAAATTATACCATCATCCATAATTTATTAAAACTTATATAATGTTTTAAAAATATTTATTTTTTCTAATTTATAAAAAATTCTAAGATTTTTCATATTTTATGATTTTGAAAAATACTTCTAAAGTTTTCCTAGAAGTTTTCAAATTTAGTATAGATTTTTTTTAATTTTTACGTAATTTTATGATTTTTTTTCCAAAATTGTGATAACTTTTCTTGAATTTTAACAAAAATTCAAAAATTTTATAAAATTATTAAAAAATACTTTAAGACTTCAAACTTTCATTTTCAATATATTATCAATTTTTCAATAAAAATACTTTTTGATATATATTTTTTAAAACTTCATAGTTTAAAATACATTAATTTCAATTTTTAATTTTTTTTAATAAATAGAAGGGTAAAATGAGTAAAACGCACAAATGAATGATCATTCGTTGCTTCAACTACTGGAACGAGAATGTGAGAAATAGGGGAGGGCTATTCCAATTGAATAATTATTCTAACTCATTTTTGCTCAACCAAACAGACATGAAGTGAAATGGAGGCCGGAACAATCATTTCCAATTTTGATTCCACTCCAGCATATCAAATGGGGCTTAATATGCTCTTTTTTTTAATGGAAACAGTTTGATTGAGAAACAACAATTAAGTGAGAGTGAGACAGAGCCAAAGAAAGATTCTTTGGTTCGAGTATTGTTAGAGTACATTTTAAACTTAAATGAAATGAAAAGTTACCTCTATATATGAAATACAACTTATAAATATGAAATTATAATTTTTGGTAATTAATTGAAATTATTGAAAAAGTAAGTATAATTGTAATATTATAATACCTTATGTTATGAGAATAGAAATGTAAATTTTACAATAATACACTTCATTCGGTGTGTAAAATTGATGATGATATACCCAATAAAATATCAAAATTAGATTTTTTTTTAGAGGAATAAATGATTAATGACAATACCAACTTCTATTATGGGAATCACTTTCTTGTGAAAGTGACCGACCTAGGAAAGACTTTCATGTCCCCCAATGTGCACCCAAACATTGGGGAAAAAAAGGGGTAAAAACTTTACATCAATTCAAAATCACCCCATGTTTAGATTGATATTCAAGGAGGTTTATGAAGGTAGAGGTTCATGGGGGACACACAAATTCTTTATTTGGTAAAAAATTTTAGGAGAGTTATGAAAGGATTATTTTATCCTCTTATGACTTTTCATCAAGCTTAATCGTCATCAATGTTTTGGGTTTGGAAGATTTCTCAATTACCTTGATTAAAATTAGGATCATAGAGGATCCTATTTGTTGCATTATATGTTGCTTCATGATCACTGAGCTGTGGAATCTCAGTATAGGATGAGGCAGATCATGGTCAAAACCTTGGAACCAAGACTATATAGCAAAAGAAGGTTCTAATTAGCTGTTAGAACACGGATGGTCAAATCTTTTGCCTTGAGAACGTAAAATTATGGAGCTGTTAATGGTGCAAATTTGTCAGGGACACAGAATGTGATTTTTTTTGTTTTTCATTATAGGCTAATGTGTGTAGTGTTATAATTTAATTGTTGCTCGATTATTGAACTTTTTGTTGTGAGGATCCGACGAGAATCATCGTCTATCTTCCAAATTTTACGTGCTTGACCTCCTTGATGATTTCTTATCCATATTAGTGAAAATTTGCCATTTACTTTTCTGATGGTAGATGTACCATAATTGGAAACTTAACATGATTATGGTAAGTATAGATGTAAGCGAATTGCAGTATCTCTGAATTCAGTCTCGTCAGAGTTGTGTTTTTAGTAGCTTGAACTCTAAGAGGGAGAAAATTCAAATCAAAATACAACCAACATGAAGAGTAATGGCGAAAACCATATGAAAACACTTTATATATTAACATATAATGCTATGAATAAAGTGTTTCAGTTAATGTTTCAAAGTTTTGGTGAAATTACAACTCACCGTCTTCATGATATGCTGAAATCAATAATTGAAGTTGAACAAAGGCTAATTGAACCAACATATGATAAATAAATTTCATCTGAAATACTCAATGATATTTGGTTCTATGTATAATTTATAGAAAAAAATGCTAAAAGAACCATAACCTTTACTCTTAAATATATGTTACCGTCAATATTCACATAAATATACATGACATTTACTTATTTTTTTCACAAAATCTCAAGAGTATTAACGAAATTATTTTTTTTGTTAACCCCGCTGATATAGTGCATTCATGTGCATTGCACTTTCAACATATGGTAGCTTATAAGAAGTGTCGTGTATAAAAAAATATATCAAATCGTCACGCCATATCAGTGGTTAACGAAGAAAAAGTAATACCGTTAATACACGTATTATTTCATGAGTAAACTGTCAAATATCATGTATAAATAGGTAAATATTAAAAGTGACATATAATTTAGAGAACTTGAGAAAGGTAATTCCCATAATCTAAGGTAAATATAACTACAATAGTTATAGATATATTTAATTTAATGTGGAAGTTCAATTTTAGGATTACGTTAGTGGCGCCATGTTTCAAAAGGCAAACTAGTTTGAATGGGAACTGCCGGTTCGGTTTCTACAATTATTCTATTTTCAATTGAACCCAAGCTTGACCTATAGAAATCGGTTAATTCTCTCAAAAACCTTACCCAAAAGAATCGCTGTCAACCCGGTTATTTAAAATAAAAAATATATTTAATAGAGATAGATATCAATTTGCAGTATTCTCCTAATTTCAAACCCTACCCACTGTTTCAAAGACAAAATAGGGATGGGAACAGCAATACGCCTTTGATTCTTGACTAGAAGGTAAGAAATGACTGTTAGTCTCTGTTTTTAAGATTGCAGCCGACAGTCTAACTTTTTTTTTTCCATGAAACTTGAAATTTCTAATAATCTTTTACAATCCTTTGCGAGTTTAAAATCAAAACTCGACTCTGCCCCCCACTTTCCAACATGGACTTTAGTCGGCCAAGAAGGAAACAAGGGGAGGCGGTTGAGCTTCTTGGGAGTTTTTCACAACTCATATAGCCTATACTCAGCAGAGGCTTTTTGGGATGGCAATCTCGAGATGGACTGGTGGGGGTGCGTTATCTTGGTGTGAGAATATAGATGGCTTACTTGAAATTAAAGGAGGTCAATCTAGACGAAAATGGTCGGATACGAACAGTCAGACTCTGATTCGGTGGTAGGCGTGTCCCAGAGAGTGCTCTGGCAGGGATTGCAGGTCCAGCCAGTTGGATCAAAATTGCCACGGCTAGATCTAAGCATTTTGATGTACCTTCATGATAAGACAACTGCACCCAATAATTTCTCTGTACTTAGACCTGCTCTGACGGTCTTTTGTTTCAATCAGACATTTCTATAGACAAAACCATCAAAACCAATTAATAATATAAAACTTTCAACCATTTAGAAAGAGAAGTGGACATTACCATATCAGATTATCCAATTCAAAGCGAAACTGTGTGTGTTCTTCAAATTCAAGTGTCTACTGGATAACACTTTACGAACAGTGGCCCCCTGCATTCACTGCAACCTCTTCCCTGGTGTCAGTTTTGCCTGCGGTTCTACCGACGGACTAAGTAGAGCTTCCCCACGACATGAAGGATGGCAACGAAAGCTATGAACCCAATGCTCATGATAAGGACAACATTAGGAGAGATCTTCAGGCCCGGAGCATCATCAGTGTAAAACTGGAGCATGGTCCCAGTGGCGCCTCCTGAGGCTGCAGCACTCGAAGTCCTCCTCCTCCTCAGGCTTGCAGCAGCAGCTGCACTTCCTCTTGGGGGAGCTGTTCCACCTAAAGCCATTCCTCTGCACAATCCGTCTCAGGTTTTAGGAGATAGACCAGTAAAAGAAATGGCACAGAAATCAGGTCAGTTCTTGTTTCTCAAGAAGCAACAGAGGTGAGATCTATTAGACCAAAACAATTCCTCATAGGCAAAGGCCTTTATGTTCAAGAAAAGACAAACTAACTATCAACCTGGAACTCTTCAACTGATCAGAGCAAGCTCAGACTAATTCCAACAGCCAGAAAATTAGACTTGCCATCTATTGCAGGCATCGCTTAAACAGCAGAATGTGAGAACTGTGAACTAAATTCGCTATAAAATATTTGGATTTTGTAATGATAGTATATATTTGCATTATAATTTCAAATACAAATGATACCAGAAACAATAGCACATTATAATGAAACTCATAGGCCATTCTATATGAGTTTGTTTTACACCTAGACCTGCAACCGTCACCATGCATTGTTCTCTGTTACATATGACCAATGCATCTATAATCCCAACAGCCAACAGAAGTCATGCTGAAGTTTTGTCCTTCCTGAAATTCACTACCACTCTCCAGCTTCCAGATCCACTATTTCTTATTCAAAAACATAAACACAACCTCAAATTAACTGTTTCAGACTCCAATCTATCTTATATTCAAAGAGATTACTTTTTGCAGGAGAAATAGTCATTGCTCAACTAGAATCAGATCTCATTCATAGAAAGGATTACAAGATTTCAACAGTCATTTTTTCTTAATTTCATCATTATTGTTGTGCATAAAGGGAAAAAAAGGCTAAAAAAATAAAATTCTCAGGCACAACATGAAGCTTTCTACCAATGCAATCCAAACGTCCATCAACGAAAGCGCAAGTCCTTCAGCCCCAAAGTTATCACAATCCATGACACGATTATCTCCATAGACGCAATTATGACAATAATTTCATAAATTATGATGCCATCATAAGAAAACCATGGCCATTCACCCTAGATCAATCATGCAAACCATAATAAAGATCAAATCCACAGAAGCTAATACACAAGCACATAACTTAGGGTAGTGACGCAACGAATCAGCGGGCCGAACCAAATTTGATCTCGATCTACTTTCTCATGGAGAGGGGACAAAAAAAAAAACCCAACGATTTATCTATCTGCCAATAGATCTCACGAATCAACCACCAATCTGCTGGATTGATTAATCCATTAATTCGATTGGAAAAGGTAAGGAGAAGTACCTGAGTCGAAGATCCAGAGAGACCAGGAGTAGGAGGAAGATCCGATTGAGGGTTCGGAGTTTGGACCCGATGGAGGAACGGTTCTTCCCTTTAAATATCACACCGCGAGCATTCTCCTCCGTTGTCCAATGGTTATTCCTTCCACGGAATAGCAGCCAATAGTTTGTCGCCACGTCATAACTGAATTCCATTTTCTATGAATAAATTGAATTTCATTTTCTGTAATAGATGAGCCGCGCGATCAGCGGTGCTGGACTCCTCCCCGTTCTCCTCTTCGCTAGACTCCTCAATTTGGAGCCCAGCCTGAACCCAGGAGATAATACTGAGCAGGCCTAGCCTTATTGAACTGAACCGTTATTGGGTTGGCCCCGACCAAAAAATTATTGGGCCTGTCAAAGCTATAATTTTTATCTGATCTGTCTTGATAACCCATAAAAAAATTGAAAATAAATTTAAAAATTTAAAAGTAATCAAATGATATTAATAAGCACTATAACAAAGTTGAAAAAAAAAATGTTGTGCGGGTTGATTATATCTTATACTGCATAAGGTATGTCACTTTTTGTGGCCTGTTTGCTCGTTGGTTTGAGTTGTATAGCCCCAATTTTCATTTATTATCAGGCTAGCTCAAACTTCTAGGCATAAGTTAGCATGAATTATCACCCCTACATCCAATAGACTTCTACCAGAGAATTGCAATGTTAGCACATTAGGAACAGAAAGGTAATTGTGAAAATGATTCATACTCTTATCCTCTACATAAACCCTCATAAATGCGGATTGAGGAATGCATCGTGGCTGTCCATTGAGAGATAAGAAAGCAGTTTATGAAGTAAGTTATGGTCAAAACCATCCCAATCATGAGCACTCCCTCTCTAAAATGCTCGCTCCATCAGCGGAAGCCTCTGTCCCCTTCGTTGGGATCTAACAGTGAGGTTTCATTCTCCCAACAAGTTTTTTCCAATTAGTTTGGTGGATTAAATATAGATAACCATTAATAGCACCAGCCGTTCCGCATTCCTCACACTCTAAGTGTACATCGTTATTGTAGGGGCAGAAAACCCTATATGTCTTTATTGTGGAGAAGTCAATGGGAAACTATAGTTTTTAAAATCAACTTGGATCGGGAACTGATATAAGTATGGGTTTATGAGTTGGACCGAGATTCAATAGGCTGAACCGTATATTTAATAAATAGTATTACTAATAAATTTATATAATATCATAATTTGAATATAATTTATAACAAAATTATTAATATAATAATTATATTAAACAAAAATTTAACATAAAATATAAATATAAATCTAGTAAAATAAAATAGATACATTATATTAGGTTTTTTTAATTTTAAGTCGGTTGATTTTTTCATTAATTCAATTGGGTTCATCGGTCATACCGAAAACCAGCTAGTTCAATTGAAATTGACCTATTTGAATGTGCAATTGGATCTTTTATAAAAACTGGATTGGATGAGTGGCCGGTTCTAAATTGAATTAGCCGAACTAGCCCGTCCGGTCTGATTTTTAGAACTATGTGGGAGACTAAAACATCTTCTTCCAAAGAAAGAGCTGCCGCTCCCCTTTGTTCCATGTCCTTGCTTTTTCTATTTTGTACGTTGACTGGTGATTGAGCCACAAAATCAAGAAGAAACAGTAAAACGACAATGGTTGATAAGATAAAGAGGGAAGATGTAAAGAGGGAAGATTCAATTTTGTCAATTTTTGGCTTTATATTCACAGTATCTCACTAGGAATAACATAGCACTAGTTGCACAAAATGTAGAAGTTCCTAGAAATCAACTGGATAGAAAGCCTGTTACCAAAATGGTTAATGATACCAAAAGTCTTGTAAAAATTAGTGTAAATAAACCACTTCGTGCAAGATTCCTCCTTAAATATAGGAACATGGTTGCTTCTTAGGTTTATTTTAAATCTTCTGTTATTATTATGGACTCATAGGATATGAGCAGGATGTGTGTAACACAGTCTTACCTGTAATGTCAAACAAATTTGCACCATAGCTAAGTTTTGACCATTAACATGACTTGTCCCTACCAAAAATAAAACCTATTAAGATTGATGAACTTGCACAACTCAATGCCTACCAAGACTACTCAAATAGCTCAACCAATCGCAAGTTAGTCCAAAAGTATACTCGATCAAGCAAATACAAGGTCATTTTTTAGCTCCCACAAATGTTTGAGGAGAACCATGAATTTGTGCCTCTAGGTCTTGATAACAACCTACTAGAGGAGTTAAATACAAGGAAAAAGCCTTAGGGTACCAATCCTTTATTATCGAAAGTCAGGATAAGGCCATCGAGTACCAACCAATGCCCATCAATAGTGAGAAAAAGTTGACAGTGAGCTATTTGTCTTCTCAACAGAAAAAACACCAAGAACAACCCCCAGGAAGGTAGCTAGATGCACTAGGACCTTAATCCAGGATAGGATGTTTGAGTAGGGGTAGACTTTTGAGGTGAGGAATCCAACATGTAGATAAAAAATTGCAAAGGCTGCAATTCAAACTATAGAGGTTAGTGCCAAACCAATTCATTTGTAAGATAATATCTAAAAAAAACCTTTAAAAACTGGAATGAAAAAATCGATTGACAAAATAGCAAAGATACATATAGAAAAATGTACTATCCAAAATAAAAATAGAGAAGAAAACCTTAAAAAAATGAACTAAATGAACAGGTAATAAAAAAAAAAGAATGGATATGACACCAAAAAATTTAAGGGAAACTTGTTAAAACATGGTGACGCAAATACCAAATATTTTTATCTCTCCACAATAGTCAATAGGAAAAAAAAACCAAATCAAATGAATTAGAGCAAATAATAATGAATGGATAAGATGACACATAAATAGGAGAATATTTAACCAACAAATTTAAAGAGTTCTGCCAAACAACAAATCCAACCTTGCATGCCAACCTAGAACAATTAATCAAACAACCTTACCGCCTCTTCCGATCCCCCTCAATCCCACTTCGACATCCTCTGTTCCACCCTAAGCCCCTACTTGGGCGCCGCCCCCCACCCCCCGTCGCAATGTGCAGAACCTGATCAAGGAGCTCACTGTTGTCATTCATAACACAGTCAAAATCAAAGTATAAGTAGCTATGACAGGCATGAATACCACTTCTGCCCACCACCCCCATGGATCCATCGCTAACTTTGACTGCCCCTTCGAATCAGTGGAGTCCACGCCATCAGAGATACTGAGGGCCTCCATCGCCCTGCTCGTGGACCAGGCTTGTCCAGGTCAAGAGGTAGTCATGGGCAGGCATTGGGTTGATAAAGATCGGTCATGTCAACCAACCCATATTTTGGATGTTAGGGTGTGTATCCTAGATGTTATGGACCATCCTGCAAAGCAGCAGTTCAATTGTGGCTATCCTGACATTTGTCAAACATACATCACATCACTCGGTCATATCCCCCGTCAAAGCCCATGCTGCCCCCGAGGGTCCATGGTCACCCATCTTTCCCACACGACCAGTCTTTCTGACTACCTAACTCCTTGCCCCACCGTGAAATGCTGACAGTTGGATATCGGTCAACTAACTCCTACTACTATCATGCATGACCGACTTGCAGCACACCATTGGAGGGAGTTTCCCAACTTGCTCACTTGTGTACTTCGTCAACTGTCCCTCTTAACTTGGACAATCACATTAAAGCCCAAGTAGAAAGGGTTCTTCACAAAATTGATGAGACTCGCCAAGTGGCACACAAGGACGACCTCGACTTGCCCTTCACTCCAGAAGTTCTAGATGCCCTTGTGCTGTTACTTCTTAACTCCCGTTAGATTCCCTTATACGACAATAGAGCCGATCCAAAGGCCCACATTTGTCTTTTCATGGATACTATGGTCGCTAGAGGCATTGAGGATGCACTTATGTGCCACCTTTTTCTTGCCACACTTAAAAGCGTTGCTTCCTCTTGGTTCCACTCTCTTCCCACCAATTTCGTTGGCAATTTTCAGACTCATTGCCAACACTTCCTAGCCCGATTTGAGGGTAGCATCAGGCTATGCAAAAAAATTAGTGACCTCTTTTCCCTCCAACAACATGAGTCGAAATCTTTGACAAGCTATTGGAGCCGATTCATGTAGATCGCTGTAGATATTGAATTGCTCAACCAGGCCGAAGCCATCCAGGCTTCTAGAACAGCATCCACAGCTGGGAAGTGGGCATTGAACTCACAAAACATCCTGTCCACACCCACCTCTAGCATGCTCCCTATAAATACTTAACACTACAAAGGAAAAGATAAGCCTCATCTTTCCAGTATTTCACTTATAATTCTCTCTCTCCCTAACTTATGAATTTAACCATTGGAGGGCTTTCCTAGACCACCCCATTTGGCCTAGACTTACTTTGCAAGTCCATTATTTGTGTTGAGACTTGGTGTAACGCTTGGTTCGCTGGTCGGTACATCTCTTAGTTAGGTAAGACTATTTACCATATCGAAACTATATCAAAATATAATAAAATTTCTCTATAGTAAGGATTCACAAGTGTAAGGATATATTGTGCACCAAAAATTGAAAGAAATTTTGCACGATTCCCTTAAAATCATAGTGAACCAAATTGAATGGATGACTCATCTTATTTATACTCCTTGGAAATTTTAACGTGTATGTTTAGTTCTGCAACCGCTTTCACATTCTTTATTTCATAAGTCACCTACAAACAAAGGTGGATTTATTTTAATTTTTAGGCGACATTGAAATAAGTTACTATATGAGCTCAGACCTCACAATAACGATATCAGAAGAAAAATGCCATATCTGTGGTCAATTGTTGATACTTGAATGTTGAACTCATGGTTGTTAAATCCGATTTTAAAAGAAAAATGCTCAACCTAACCAATTATTGGTAAGCACAAGTGAGGAAGAAAAATACGACTTGCAGTTAAGTTGTTCCCATTGTTTGAGCATAGAAGAAAAATGTTTGACTCGTGAGCAATTGTTAAGAGTGGATGTTTAATGCTAGGTGGTTCACAAAATTGAAATTCTACATGGAGAATTGAACTCAAAAAAAATCTTGTATATAAGAAATTGAATATCTCCAACTTGTCAATTTAATAATTTAAATTAAATATGAGCACACTCTCTTATAAATTATGTAAAAAAATTTATTCTCGAAAAATTGCTCAAGCTCTATTGTTACATTTAGACTACGGTAGTTACTTTAGGATTCTCTTGTCACCCCGGGCACACATAATGTTTCGTCTCTATTTTTCATTTTCGTTTTCTTGGTCCCAAGCCCGGTCAAAACAGTAGACTTCAATTAGGGAAGGAGCTTTGACGAGTACAGGTAACAATATGGTCTTGAATACATTAGGTAAGAAGCTGTAGCATGTCTGTTTTTTAGAAGTGTTTTCAATCGCTAGGTAGAGGTGGTGAGACTGATCTGCCAAAGTCGCATGCATAATCATAAAGTCCAATTATCAATATCCTTAAGATTAAGTGTCACTATTGAAGTTAGCCTGCAATTACAGTGTAATAATAAAGTCAAAGACTTGATTGTTCGCATTGCAACTCATATAAGTAATGGTGGAATATGCACAGCTTACCAACAAAATTTGAAAAACAAAATGCTGATAGGTAAGTTTTAAAATGACTAAATATGTCATATATATATATATATATATATATATACATTCCTCCGTTACTTATTAAAGTCTGTTCCGTTACTGACATAAGTACTAACATGAACATGGCAGCAATATATTGACCAACACGTTAGCCTATGTAGTTCATGTTGCTGAACGATACAACATAGAGATTAATACTGCAATATCCATGTTGATAGAATAGACTTTAAAATGTAGTAAAAGTAAACATTTTAATCACTTTGTAACATTTAATCACTAAATTTTCAAAATATGTAAAACCTTCAGCGAGTTTTTGCCATGTTAAAAGGTTACCATCTATTGCGAGAGTGAATTTGTGGCAATTCTTTAATTAAGACCGTATGTCCTGTACGAGTCCTTATGAAGTCGTCATAGCTTGAATGTTTGCCAACTGGCTAGAAGTTCTTATATATAAGTGGTAATCCACGATCATATGTTATATGGACATCATTAGGCATTAGGGGTCAGCCATCCAGTCTACACTACGACAATATTACCGAGCTCGACAGCCTTGAGGGGCCCCTCCAGCTAACCCTCCGACCGACTCCCTGAGTTGGATCCATGACAGTTTCTGTGAGACAGATCGTCGTACACCACCGGCTTCCCAATTCGGGCCAGAGACGATTTCTTCAACTGGGCCCACACTCACAACTTACGCGAGGTTATGCTCGATCAGTCATCGAACTACGACCGGAAGGGAGGCCCCTTGATTCAAGTTGTCAATAGCATTTCTTCTTTTATTTTCTTTTCACCCTTATCCCAAAAAGGACTGTTGCGACTCTATTGGAATGGGGGGGAAAATTGTTAAGCTACTCTTTATTTCTCAGCTTATTCACCACCCAAAAAAAAAAAAGAATTTGCAGATCGAAAGAATGTTGGGCATGGTTCATGGGACAAAAAATAAAAGAATAATGTGGTTGAGAAATAATTGATTAGATGAAACAATTAGAAAGTGATTAAGACTAATCCTCCTTACAATAATCTAGCAATAGATCCAACTTGACCCAAAAGGACCCACATAAGAAAGCCAACCATTCATCACGGGAGGTGAGATGTCACTGCGTGGTGGGGCCAGTGATTGATACCCTTGAGGACTAGTGAGTGTTAACAAGTCATTAGTCTCATTGATTAATTGAGCGTGATTAAGAGGGATTACTTCTATGAGCAACTGCGCTTAGTACATAATCACTTTCTCTTCACAGTCATATATAGCCGTTGCTTGCATATAAAGCATTTGTCAAAAGAAAAGGCCAACTAAGCCAACCACTCAACTTGAGTAGAGGCAGCATCAGTGAATCAGGTCAAGACCTCACTTGACTAGGATGGACTGATTACCCAAATCTTTGAATCTTCAAAGCACCCCTTTTTCTTCTTTTTTAATTACTAATTTTTACCTTTATTGTTGTGCAATGTTAGGCAATTGATTTTTGGCTTCACCAAAATGATCTCTGGGCAGCAGCACTATAATGACTTGGTAAATTATATGATATGACTATCATGATGCCAAGTTAAAAAAGCCATATGGTGACTAGTGGAATTCTTTCTGCTCCATCATCCTCACTTCTACAACCCCCTTTGCGGATGTGAACTTCTTTTATACTAAAGAAAGAAAAAGAAGAGAAATTGTATCTTGAAAATTGTTAAATTTGTTATGAGCCCATAAGGAATAGAGATCATTTTCACTTAAAAGCTCAAACTGATAAGTGGCGGTACCCAACATTTTTATAAACTCACAATATTTTCTTAATTTAATCGATGTACGATCGTATATCTCAACACCCGCTCTCACGTGGCAACGTAGTTTACTTTGTCACGTGCTATTAAACACATGCCCTCAACAATTGTCTACGAGCCGGAAACTATTCTTCCGGTCTCAGATGAGGGAGACAACTGGTCACAAGTCGAGCAATTTTCTTCCGTACTCAGGCATATATCAACTGACCACGAGGCAAGTTTTTGGATTCAGGTCGGGCGAGGTGCGAGCCCACGGCTCTGATACCATGTTAAATTTGTTGTGAGCCTATAAGGATGGGACCTATTTCCATTTAAAAGCTCAAACTGATAGGTGGCGGTATTCAACCTTCTTATAAGCTTATAACGTTTTCCTCATTTAATCGATATGAGATCATATATTTCAACAAGAGACCTACATAATATCCAGAACACTCCATCAGTGTCAGGTCGAGTCGGCCTCCTTCAGGATAAGTCAAATTAAATGCCGATGATTCAGCAATTATCCAGGGAGAGAAGGAGCAGGTTGTTTGATCAAGAACTAGGATGGTTGCTGGACTCGTGGCTTCAGCTGTTGCTGGTTCTTCTCCACTAGTTAGGCTTGCCATTCTGCGTAGCATAGTCTTGCACAATTCTTTTCAACTGATCCGGTGACTCAAACTTCTGTTTGAGTGAAAAGATGCCTCTGCTAGTTGTTGTAGTCGATCCCAAGTCTTTCCCCAGTACCTGGTTGCCATCATCATCATTACTACTTCCTATGTCTTCTTTTTCAACTCAAAATTCTACTGTCTCAAGACCTTCATCGTGCTCAACTTCTTTATAATCTCCTCTTGATTCTCCTTCAGCCCTTTTACTTCTCAAAATTTCTGTGAAAACTTCAGAAGTGGATTTTGGCACATCTAAATCCTCTGAATCAATGTCTAAGTCAGTTTGAATTATTGCATTGCCACCATCCTCACTAGCCTCATCCAACTTGTTAGGTTCAACAAAAACAAGAATGAAGTCATTTTTCACAGTCACTTTGCCATTTTACATGTATAAACATCATTTAATATTTTTGTTAACCCGCTTGCTAGGCTGAACCTAAGATGTTTAAACCATATCACTATTGGTTTTTTGTATCCTAGCTCAACCACAACTGCTCATAGCCCTAGAATGGACAGTCGATTAGCATCAGCCTTGGTTATATGAACTCCACCACCCTCATACTTCACTTCTAGTCCATATTCCAACTTCCCTCCACGGCATAAAATCAACTTAAAACTCTTATACATCATGCAAACAAAGTAACAAAGCATAAAACCATAGTGAAGTCAGCTCGGAACCACGAAAACCTACCATTCTTCAATCCGCAGAGCATTAGTGGAGGCTAGATGTGAATGAATGTAACAGTAAAATAAACAGACAAAGAGAACTTACTTTTCTTGCCTTTAAAATCACCTGGGACCACATGCTGCCCTTCTCTTGCTCTGTTATTCTACTTCAGTAGGGGACCGACCACCTAACACATGCGATGATTGCAATGCTAGTCTTTACCATCAACTACTCAACAACAGCAGCAACATATGATGTAGACGACTTGAGCGATCCTCTCCTCTTTGATCTGTTGGGAAAATCAAGCGCTAATCCCTTCTGATCAACCGTCCCACGTCTTCTGCTCGATTGCGCTTAAATTGCTGATCAAAGGGCAATTTTAGCTCATTCGCTCGCTGATTAAGCCTGGTATTGAAACTCAGGTTTTTAATTTTTATTCCTTGAACTCCCGGTTGATTACTATAATACCCCCACAAATTAAGCTTTTAGTTGATACCTATTACAACTTAATGCATTAGCGGCTTAATGATTTGGTGAATTAAGGGCTTCTTCATTTTTCCCCCCTTTGCCGCTTCAAATAGGCAGTTACGATTCGATATAGTGGATTTGCATTTCTATATTTATTTTATTTTAATCGATGTTATTTTTATTTTACTAATTTTGCTTATTTGTTTCTGTTTATTTTTTGTGCCATGTGATTTAGTCATCTGGTCGCTGTTAACGTATCATGATAATAAAATAGATGGAAAAAGTGGCATATAATAATAAACATAATACAAATTGATAGTTATTGGCTGTTTTGCCCAAAAGATAGTCCACGATTCTTTTTAGAGAGTTGGAGAACTTCAATGATTGTTTAAATTATTAATTCATGTAACTGATTCATCTGCGAGCTCTGTCCAAAAAAAAACAAAACTTTTAGACGCACGGTATTTGCTCCAAACTATTTTTTTTCTGGTTAAATACGATACCCATAATCCTAAGATTTGATAGAAAAATATGATAATAAAAGGATATGATAAATCTTACGATAAAAGTGGTGCTATTATATCAAACCCTTTCTCTCAAATTTTTTTTTTTTGATAATTTTCCTTCTACCCAGCTTGTGAGAGGAAATGTCATATTATAAGAAAGTTGGGGAAAATTCAATAGGAGAGAACAACTTATAGTTCTACAAAATTAATGATTTGATATGTGTAATTTACCTTTTTGCGTCCTTTTTTTTGTAATTTTATTTAAAGTATTTTTATTATTGCAACACCCATCACCAACCATGCGCGGTAGTTATGACTGTGCCACATCAATAAGATGGATGGAAAATATGATGAATATCAGTATTAGCATACGATCCACACAACATAGAGTAAGTAATATCAAATGCAATCAATAACAATAAATATACTTATACGCTTGGATCGAATGAAACAATCAAATATATATATGAAATAATATGAGAGATACCAAAGTGCAGATGATGAGTAGAGTAAAGTCAAAATTAGGGCCTAACAAATAAAAATCCACGCCATGAAAATTACACAGCTATGTTTGACAATGGCAACTATCATACATCAGTTACAACTGGAGGTAGAGAGAGGCTTTTATAGATGTGTCTGCCTTGATCCCGAATGCAAGTATGAATAGTTCAGTTGGATAATAGTAGAGACGAGCACAAAATAAATCTTGTTGCTCAATTTTATCGAAAGAGGAATAATTCATGGCATTTTCGGGAAAAAATAAATTAATGAAACTCACGATTGTCTCTGACTCTCAGTTATTCACTCTGTTGACTGGTTCAGTCTTCAAAACCCTCTCCCCCTAGAACAATGACAGTACACCATTTTTCGCTACAGACCTTATGGTCCACTTGACTAGTTTGCGTTCCGTCCTTTACCCATGGAATAAGGGGACATGTCCTATTATAGAATGTTAAGGAGGGGAAAAAAATTTAATGGGAGTGAGAAATTCTAGTTCAACAAGTATTTGACTTTTTTTTTATTGCATAATATGTATATTAGTTTAAAAGGATATAGAAAATTATACGATGAAAATCAGATCTACAATATTTTTATTATTAAGGTAAATGTGATATTACTGCATGAACCCTATTTTCCAATTATTTGACTAAAATTAGAGGTTCCTAACTTGGAACAGTATTTAGGGTGCCACATCAATATGACCTGTGTAAATGTTAAAGAAAATGTAAAACTTAGATAGTTTAATCATGGTAACTTTAGTAGATTTTCCCCTCGAGTATAATTTAGAATTTGAGTCTTGTTAATAGAAAATTTTATGTCAAGTAAGTTTTATACGTGAACTGATATGGTTTAAGTTTGAATAAGTTAAAGACATGTAAAGTTTAAGTGCAGTTGTATAAAACAATTTAACAGGAAACGGAATTATGTTTGTGTGGAAAAGCAGCTTCGAACTGAGCCAACCAACCGACAGACAAGGAAAAGCATGGGTTAGTTTTCTTGGCTTGGAATTGAAGCGATGTGAAGAGCATTGCGGTATGCATTGGCGGTTAGCTAGCTAGCTTCTTACCTTTCTTCTTTTACTTCCATCAATTAAAAGAATTTTAATCATTTCAATGATTTTTATTTTGTTAAAATTTCACGGTAATCTTTTTTTTAATCCGATATGCTTCACGTTAATCAGTAGTTCATATCTCATACATAAAATAAATGGATAATTAGTGAGAAAACCTTATATGTTTATCGTTTTTTATACTTGAATTTTGTATATTTTAAAATAATTCCTTTAATCTTATAAATTTGATTATATAATATATTTGAATCCCAATTTTAATGCAATGACTATTATCTGCTAACATTATATAGTAACATGACAATAAGTTATTAACGTGGTGAAATTCAACTGGCATACTAAAAAATTTGCTAACGTGTTCTGTCATGTAAACAAATAAATTTCGTGTGCCACCACTCAATTAATTATTAAAATTAAAATTTAAGTATATTATAAAATTCAATATATGAAGTTGAAAAGGTTTTTTAAAATATATAAAATTTAAATATAAAAAAGTCATACATATATAATTTATACTATAATTCAGCTATAAAATAAATAACTTGCACGATACACTTTCTTAATTATCAATTAGGCATTGTACTGTTGTCATACTATCACGAGGGTGCTTGCCTTGTCGATTAAATCACTCGCACCGCCCACCGATTAATGGGTTGGGGTTCATTGTCGGCATTCGTACGGATAAACGCAAACCGCTCCCTCAAGGCGTACTATACTCTCCGTTCGGGCAGCCTTTGACTGGCGGCGGCGCCTCCACCATCAACCTCCGCCATGCATGGCTGATCTAAGAAAAAGTCTCCCTCCTCTGCCTCTTTATCTCTCTCGCACCTTCCACTTGTCTCTCCGACTAAATGCTTAGACTATCACCACTCTTAACCATACAAACTTACAACTACTTTCACTACAAACAAGAAACTCCTGCCCTATTTATCTGAGCTTTTCCTCCTTTGCTTCTTTTCTCTCCAACTCTGTCCAGTTTTCTATTCTTCCCTTCTTCCTCTTTTTTCTTTCTCATGTTCTTTTGACTTACTCTTGCTTAATGTATAGATGTATGGCTTTGATTACGGACCAACAACAATCAGACCTCAAGCATTTTTGCAAGATTTGCAAGAAGGGTTTCATTTGTGGGCGCGCCCTTGGTGGCCACATGAGGGCACACGGGATCGGAGATGAGGGGTGCCGCCTCGACGATGAGGACCCAAGAAATAATTGGGACAAACACGGCGATTCCATTCCCCCAGGGAACAAGCATATGTATGCATTGCGAGCCAATCCTCACCGCCTCAAGAGCTGTCGTGCGTGTGAGAATTGTGGCAAGGAGTTCTTGTCGTGGAAGTGCTTCCTTGAGCATGGGAAATGCACCTTGAAGAATGTGGAGTTCCCTATATCATCCCATGGCTCGGAAGATGAGGATGTCATCAGCCAAAGGGGGCCTGGGTGGTCCAAGCGGAAACGATCACTAAGGATCGAGATTGACAATGAGAATTCGAATAGTCACTCAAGTGATGAGGAAGACCTAGCTAATTGCCTAATGATGCTCTCAAATGCAAGATTCTATCCCTCAATGGCCGAGCCTGAGGAGTCTTGTGCTTCAGCAAGCAAGGATGAGGAACAGCGGAAACCGGTAAATTTTGTCTCTCATTTCTCATACCAGGTTCCAAGTAATAATAATCTAGATGAGAAGCACAAAGGAGTTGCTCGGGGATTGTTTGAGTGCAAGGCATGCAAGAAGGTGTTTAATTCTCACCAAGCTTTAGGAGGTCATAGGGCCAGCCACAAGAGGGTAAAAGGTTGTTTTGCAGCGAGGCTCGATGCAGTGGATGATTATGTGACGGATGATGACGTCATTACACGCGAGGAATTCCTCCCAACCAAGCCGGCGTCTAACCAACCCTTCGATCATGGACCAAACTCCCTTGTTACCACAACTTCAAAAAGGAAATCAAAGGTACACGAATGCTCGATATGCCACCGGGTTTTCTCATCGGGACAGGCCCTAGGTGGGCACAAAAGGTGCCACTGGATCACCTCAAATTCTCCTGACATGAGCTCACTCACTAAGTTGCAACAGTTTCCTTATCAATTCGAGCAAATTCATCAGAATTCAAAGTTTATAGATGCGGATCCCCTTGCTCTCAAGTTCGACTTGAACCTACCAGCTACTTCTAATGAGCTTGCTGGAACCCAGCGGGACAAAGAAAATCCGAAAGCTGTTGGGTTAGGACTCTCCACAGAGATCTACTTACAGTCATGGTTGGGGCTCAATGGGAAGGAAAGAGAAGCAATGCAGTGCCAATGTCACCAGCAAGTTAACCATGAGAAAGAGTGTGGGAACAACAAAAATGATGACACCCACCATAACAATAATGAGAATGCTCAAATTAGTGCAGATGACGAAGATGAAAGTAATGTGAAGTTGGCAAAGTTAAGTGAACTGAAGGACATGAGCATGAGCGGAGGAGGTTCTTCTTCGTGGTTGCAAGTGGGAATTGGTTCAACCACCACAACTAATCATCATGATGAAGGTTCATCAAAGTGAGGGTTGATCCTTCTACGGTTGTGTTCATTAATTTATGCATTTATACATTGTTTTATCTCTACTTCTGTAGTTAATTAAACACAATTTAAAACAAGCGCATGTAATTTTCTTACCGAAGATGATTCTCAATGTCAAAATAACTTAACCTAAGGCTAAAATTTGGTGCATCATTTTCAATACAGGATCAAAAGACCTTACTCTTAATTACATATGTTCCATAAAATTTCACATGCACCTCTACTATCCATTTTCGTTCTATTCTTTTTATTGTCCATAGTGTATCTTTCACCGTTGAGAAACAAAGAAAAAATTACTACCTTGAGATTATATGGTTCTTTTTCTTTCTTTCTTTTTTTTTTTTATTCTCACTCAGAGATTCATTTTATTGATAATGTGCTGCCAAGTTTTCTGCGTTGTACGAGCTGGGATATCTTTTCTCTAAATTGCTACTGTCACACGTGTTGCGTCGTAAGAATATTTTTCTGGATTAGCGGGTGGTTCTAACGAGTTTGTCCATACCCCAATTACTCAACCGACCTCCCCAAACAGTAAACGACAGACCATCCATACTTGATGTAGTCTGCATTTGTGTTTCGATGTAAAGCACTATATAATATTATATTAACACTCAGTTTATACCAAAGATTACTACCGTGAAGTTGTAGAGTTCACTATAATATGAGTTTATATTGGTTAAAATTTTATATTATAGGTCATATCTTTTATATTAGGACAAATATACAACTAATTTTTCAATCATTTCACTTATACTTATCAAATTTTATAACCAACTCTATATATTTTCAAATCGCACAATCTCACCATACTACACATAATCCAATTAAGATTTACAGTGATCTAAACTTCTCATAATATTAATATTTTTTCCACTATCTAACAATATTTAATACAAAAGCCTTTAGAGATAGTGAGTGTTTGTGGTTGGATTCTATTTGAAAAACTATATCAAACCAAACCAAACCAAGCCATATTTTCGATTCGATTTGGCTCAGGGTATAATTTTGAACTTTAACCACTTTTGGAGGGAAAAACTGAATTATTTAAAACCGATTTTTGCGATGCGATCAATCGGTTAACCATTTTTACTGATGGAAAATTCAGCAAAATTTTACCGAATCAAACCCAAAAAATTTGGTACCATAATATAAACTGAATCATAAACCTTAGGAAATAAAATCAGAAAACCAATAGTCGAAATATATGAATCACATAGTTCAAAAAAAACCCGAAGAACTCATGCAATATTTTAATGCAAACTACGAACATAATAGTTAAACAAAATGCACATTAAATATCTAAATAGTCAAGGCAAAACCAAATTTGACTTATACTAGTTCAACATCTACAACATAATTTTACTTTTGTTTAAAGTGGATGATAATTCCGGTGTAGTTTGAACAAGATTAGATGATGAAGTTGTATATTGATTTCATTGAAGTGAAGAAGACCGAAGATGATTGTGGTAGGTGAGAGAAAGAAAGTGCCTTCCTTTATCTGTGACTTAATTTATAATTATCAAAGGGTCTCAGTTAACTGCGGTTAATGAGTTGTTTATATTTTGTAATTAAGTGAACCAAATATTGTCAAAAACCAAATTGAAACTAAATCAGATTGAAGTAATTCAGTTTTTTTTTATTCGATTCAATTCCATTGACCATTTTAATATGGTTTTATGAATCTTTTAAATAGTCCTATTTAGAGATTTTGATGCATGGGGAATCAATGATCGCCCTGACTCTATCTTCTTATAAATGCTGCTCCAATGACCTGCATAAGGGAGATTAGGATGGAATCCCAATTTTTTTTAGTCAGAAATGTGCCCATATCATAATCATATATAACAATCATCAAATGAAAATCAAGTAAAATCTAATGAGGGGTGGCCTATCTTGTGTGGGTGGAGATGAAGAGAAGTGTTGGTTCTCTCCACTGGGAAATGTTTAACGTTAGGGTGGAATAATGGTGAAATCCTCCTCTTTTCTTGTTAATTCAAATTGAGTTTTTATACAATATCTTTTAGGAGTTAGTTATAATAACTTCCCAAGTAGTTGTCAATTGGGGCTATTATGAGGATGTCGGCCCTACTCTTGTGATCTCTTGGTATCGCAAGAGTAAATAAGTTATTGCCTTCCTAGGTCACCGCATACGGCTTCATCACGCATTTTGTTTATTACAAAGGTCATAATAAGCAACATAACATCCATGAGTAACAGGTGATAGTGATCATTTGAAACTTTTGTGAATTTGCATGTTGCCTGTTATCACATGCTGATATAATAAATACTTGAGCCATACTTCATGTCGAGGCTGCTTTGCTTTACAATGGTTTAATTCATTTCGCTTCATGACGCTTTGCATGGATAACTTTTTCACCTCTATAAGGTCTCATGGATTATGTCTTGCGTTAGGTTTCTCACACTTGAGTGTGGCAGTGCTATTACGTAGTTTGAGGTGCCTTTTGCCCCTATTTGTAGAGGGTTTTCGTCCTTAAGCGAAAGGGTCTCTGTTGGCAACACAAAATGTAACAGCACGCACTAACAATTTTTGTTTTATCGATAAAAGTTTTGTCAGAATGTTTCTTGGTTAATAACAAATTTCTTGTGATGGGTGGGGTTCAGTAGCAAGTTTTCCTTCTGGAATGAACCTTGTTTGCCAAATGGAGTTATTCTTTCCCTGTGCTAGAAAGTAGAGCATGGTTTAGTTCTATCCCTGGGAATGTTTAGGTGGGATTTGTGCTACGAGATGGGAATTGGTGTATGCTAGTTTTCACGGTAAAACTTTACATATTCTTACAGTTGGCTGAATCTCTTATCCTGCTCATTGAGATAAATTGCTCTCGAAGTACTGGCAGATTCTGTGGATTAAGGGGGGCCAGCAAATTTGGAGCAAGTCAATCTGGTTTCCTTGTCGCAGCCCGCGGCTTCATTCATTTGTTGGTTAGCAGGGATGAGTTAGCTAAGAATGAATGATCGAGCGGTTATCATTTTAGAGTATCATTTTTATCTTTTGTTGGAGAATGAGACCAGAGGAGAGAACATATCGTCTTCTCTTGCTATTTGACTAAGCAGTTATTGGGAATCAGACGCAATCTATAATTGATTCGCATTCTGAAACTCTATTATTATCAGAGATCAGTAAGAAGTCATTTGATGCAATCGCGAAGTGTTGTTGACTATGGGCTCAAGATGTTAATGTGATACAGTGAAGCGCAATTCTCGGGTTGTTAAGAGGGTACTATTGGTCAATGTGGAGGCTTGCTTCACCAAGTTCTGGCTATTATGATAGGGAAACTGTTGTGCTGGCTAAGGTTAGACCCTAAGCTTACTAGCGTAGTATTTGGAGCTCGACTAAGCTCCTTATGATTTCAGTGATTAGCTTGTAAATACTCTCTTCAAAGTTTACATAATATAATACACTTTTCCCAAAAAATTAATAGCTTTGAGAAGAGATAATTATAATGGAAGCTTTTTTTTTTTTACTTATTTAGTCATGACTATTCCATTACGCTACTTATATAAGTCCAAAAAGTCAGCTGTAATTAAATAGGCGTGAATTAGATAAGATGGTATAAAATTTTACTATATCTTACCTTTACCTCTGATACGGCACCGTCTTCTGCTGATTTAATATGAAATAACAAACACATAAATGATGACATGTGTTCAAACAAGCATACGCAAAATTGAATGATGTACACGTGGCATCAATTGTACCCACCACGTCTACAAACTGTGACAATATTATTACCACAATATTGTCAGTTATCGATCCCTTGATAAGGCTAAATTACGTAACAAAAGTGACATCTTAGGTCTGTATTAGCCAATTTAAAACCTTTAGGACTCGGCGTCAAAACAAACTAATGAGACGTCGGATGTAATTATCTTATTTTGACAATCACGAGACATCCTCCACTCTAGCCAAGCTCTAATTCATGTTCAGCCTTGACTTTGTCACAACCATGAGTTTAGCTGCTGCCGCTATGAATGGAAGAAGTTTGACCTTATCCCCCTGTCAAGATCAGAAGAATGTACATTCTCTATCCAAATTATAGTTTTTAAAATCAGATCAGACCGATCGATTCGACTGGGAATTGACCATGCACTCTATCGATTTCTAAAATTAACCCAATTACATTGTAAATACAGTCAACTCCGGTTGAATTGGTCAGTTTATGATCAGATTGGTAAACTTAATTAAATCGGTGAAAAAAACTAATCAATTTAAAATTAAAAAATATAAAAACCTATTATAATTATTTATTTTATTTTATTAAAATTATATTTATATTTTATTTTATTAAAATTATATTTATATTTTATTTTGAACTTTAGGTTAATATAATAGTTATATTACAGATTCATTTTGTTATAAACCAGTATCAAATGATAATATTATGTCAATTTATTGATAATATTATGTAATTAATATTATTTATTAAATATAATATTTGACATATTGAACTCACGGTCTGACCCATGAATCCATAAACCTAATCCTTGACCAATTCTTGGATATATAGAACTTTAATATATACAACTTTGATAAGCAATCCTTTTTAGATAAAGAAAAGGCTCAAAAGAGATATTTCGAACAAAAAAAAGAATACCTCTTTTCCGAAAGAGTTTTTTTTTTTAATTTTCTTTTCACGGCCTGGCCTGGTCAGTACCTCGCCGGGCCTTCGGTCCAAATCCTCGTGGTAGGGCCCATTACACGTTATTGCTTGCTTGACCATACGACACTTTCTTCCTCCAACAATTCAAAAATCATATTAACAACAATATTTAATATAATGATATAATTTTCAACACAAATTGAATTCAAATAGATCTTATATTTGATTCTCGATAATAGAATCTCTTGTACATCTTATTTTTCGTCTTCCTTTTACACTTTTCTAGATAATAAATCATGATATTATCTAAGAAAAATTAGATATGAAAGCAAAAGAAAAAAATGTATATTAACTGATTTAGTTTATTGATGGAAACCCTTTTGGAGCGGCTCATGCTTAGGCAAATAAACATTTCCGTCCCCGACGGAGATTCTCCGTAGATTCGTCGCATCATCCCATCCCCTATATCTTAACTGCTTCGACCTTTTCTTTCCTTTCCCATTTGCTGATGCCAGCATTGCAAGCAACCTCACGACAATGCATCACAGGCCCCCACCGATTGTTGGCCTCTCGGAGTGGCATTGCAGAAAATCAACCAATGCAATGTTGGCCTTTTGTCACGGCCACGTGGGCATAAGTCAATTAAATGTGCCACTGATATCTAAGTTTCTAAAGAGGTTGTAGTTAATGCCTATGCATATTCTCTTCTCTCCATATCATTTTTCCAAATGACCCCGATGTTCTGATCAAACTTGAAACTGTTCCAGGTGAGGAAATAGTATGATCAGACAAGCTTTCTTTCCCACAACCTTTAGTGTTCGGGTCTAGAGTCCAAACAAGCCAGTAACATCTTAATTAGGATCTCTCCAGCATGCCACGTATTAATTTTGCACATGAAGACTACGTGTTAAGGAGCCTCAGCTTCGATCTTGCATAAGTAGCGGCACAATGTAATTGTGAACAGGATAAAAGGTAATCAAGGTTCATTAGTACCCATGTCTCATGCACAAAGTAGATAAGCAACATAGTAGAGAGACTTGAAATTATTAAGAATTTAATTAGACTTTGATATCATCTTTAAATTTTTGTTAAATCTACCAAATCTTGAGTACAAGTCCATTTATAGGAACCTAAACCAACAATTCGAGAAATCCTAAACTATTAGCAAATTTTCTTTTTTTGGCCGTTTAATAGGTCCATCACTAACAAAAATTACATGGAAGTTGTTTAAAAGACCTTTTTAAATTATAATTGATGTGAATGAAAAAAATTATTATTTAAAAAGTTTTACTTCTTATTAATGAGATATATTAAATTTCTAAATATTATTCAGTAAAAAACTAAATGGTTGTGAATTGCATTTTTCCCTAATAGACAAAAAGTTACCCAACATATATAACTAAATAAGAAAAAAAGTATTTATCTGACCTAAAAGTCAAATGTAGAGATATTATAATAAGTGCGAGTCTTAACCGATTGGCGGGACGACACTGTGCGTAGCAATCGAATATGCTCCAAGGAATTCTCTCTACCTTCCCAACGACCCCTGACTTATGCCCACTTTTCTGATCGCCACTTCATCACGCCATCATCGACGAATATCCCTTCCCTAAATATTCTTCTAATCCCTCCCAAGAACTTCTACATAAACCCCACAAACTCCCAATTGCCTCTTCCACTAGCTCCCCCAATCTGATCGTATTCAGGTTGTGCTGTGTTGGGAACTCGGGATATCAGGATGAAGTTCGGGAAGCGGTTGAAGCAGCAGATCCAAGAGACGCTGCCAGAGTGGCGGGACAAGTTCCTTTCTTACAAGGAGCTGAAGAAGCTCGTGCGTCCGATCTCCTCTGCACCATGCAGCCGCCGGGAGGAGCTTGGGTTCAGCAAGGTGGAGGTAGAGTTTGTGTATTTGCTGAACAAGGAGATCGAGAAGTTCAATGGGTTCTTCCTGGAGAAAGAAGAGGATTTCATCATCAAGCATACGGTCAGCTCATCCTCCAACTTTCTTTCCTTACTCACTCTTTTAGGGGTATGTTTGGTACAATTAAATGGGATAGAAACTGTACGGATTGAATATGAGAGTGGCTGGAGTCGTTCAGTTAGAGTTTGGATTGAAATTAATGTCACCAAGTACATAGTTTTGCCTGGAGAATATATGAGTTGGTTGAATTTGCAGGAGTTGAAGCAGAGAATACAGAGAGTTATTGATAGTTGGGGACAAAATGGAAGTCAGCCTTCAGAGAAGCTCTACAAAGAGGAGATGGCTCTAATCAGAAGGGACATTGTCGACTTCCATGGAGAAATGGTTCTGCTGATGAACTACAGCAACATCAATTACACAGGTGCTTGAATACGACAACTGAATCAAAAGAACTGCCGCAAAAATGATTCCTGCAATTTCCCATATTCATCTTTACTGTGATCGCTTTGTTATGGAAGGATGAGCATCTCACTAGGTTTAAAGATCAATAATTACGACTTGATGGTACTGAAACCATTTTTGAGGAAATCATAGCCAATGGCATGATCCTGATTTCTGAAAACCAATATGCTAATATGCTTGATGAGTTAGAGGTGTGGAACAAAGTCATCATATGCTGTGAACAGACTTGTATTATGAAGTTAACGATCATATTCTTTACCGTTTTACGACACATTTCAGGATTGGCAAAGATTTTGAAGAAGTACGACAAGAGGACTGGTGGATTATTGCGCCTCCCCTTCATCCAGAAAGTCTTGCGACAGCCCTTTTTTACCACAGATCTCGTCTCAGATCTAATAAAAGAATGTGAGGTCGCCATAGATGCAGTTTTCCCAGTTGAGGAGCGAGAGAAGGCTTGTGAGCTGAAGGAGGTAGTCTCGGTGGCTGATGAGGGAATATTCAGGAAATCAATCGCGGCCCTGATGACGATGCAGGAAATCAGAAAAGGGAGCTCCACATACAGCCACTTCTCGTTGCCACCCCTCAACTTACACGACTCTGACCTCGCACAGTTCTTACAGCTGAATTCTCCTATCCCTATTCCGTAGTCAGTACTGAGCAGTTGTCTTCAAATTGTATCATTAGCAGGCTAATATCGGGATGGATATCGTAGTCAGTAGACGAGAGAGGACAGGATCACGCTAGTTTGTTCACAGAGCTGGTGACTATTATAGATATATGATCATCAAGGCTCCTAGATATTTACCTCCGGCACATGAGATTGTAAGTTAGAAATCATTTTGTCATCGCTGAAAAATAACTGTAGATCGGATGATCTAGTCACATAATACTGGATTTAGGGCAAATGCCACTGGGAATGGTCAATCTACACATCAGAACATACATCAATATGTCAACGCTTGAGAGGAATCCAACACCAAATTCTGCACAAAAAGAAGCCTTTTCCTCCTGCTTCCGATAAATTGGCCGCGTGAGAACTATACCTTTTGTGAGAGCTACAACAAAGTGACACTGTTTGCAGACCGATCAGAGAGACATATAAATTCGTAAAACATTTCGATAAAGATATTAAAATTAAAAAAAAAATTAAGGAGATGTCAAGTTCTAAATCCACCAGAAATTATTGGAAACTCAATCAAACAACAACAACAACAATAATAATAATTTTGGCAATATTCACTTTCCTCCCCCGGAAAACTCTAATAATTTGATCTATTTTATGACAAATTGATTTTGGATATTCGAATGCTGCCATGGGTTGAAGTGGGTATGGAAGAAATGAATGAATTGATGAGCGCAACGGGTCCTGGCTAGAGGTGGCAAGATCTGGCACGACAGAGCATAACACAAAAAAGTCATGCCTAATATGATATTTTCGAGTCGCCTGCCTGAGAGTTCACGCAGTGTTAATTTGAAAGAATAAAAATAAAATTATGAGAAAATTTTTTAAAAAATAATTAAATATAATATATAATTATATTTTAATAGTTATTTTAATATTTTATTTAAATCAATATAAATTTTAAGTTAATCAGATAATTATATAATAAAAATTTATTTTAAAAAATAAATTATTTAAATATATTTTTTAAAAAGAAATTATCTGCTGATTCGTGCTGGAACGGAATTTTTCGGCTGCTTGAGATAGTGAGTCACGCCAGCACGATCTAATAATAAATTCGTGCCGTGCCTGCATGGCTCGGAAACTCTTTACTGGCACGAATTGCAAGTTCTAGTCCCGCCCACATTAAGGATTTTGCTTTCCATCCTCTTAGCTTGCTTTGAATTTTCTCAATAATATAATGAAAAGATTAAACTTTTTTTTCCTTTTAAGAAGGAATGGGTTACCTGGGTATTTTGATGCCCCTAAAATCGTCTTCATGTTAAGTGCTTCTTTAATCATTCCCTCGGTCGAAACTCACACGTACCTAAAAAGAAAAAATTGCTCCAAACTTTCAAAATTAATTTCATTCTAATATTCTCTTACAATTTTTTTTGGTTACTTTTGTCATTATCATTATGTCGTCAACCAATAGTAAGAAATTTATCGAGCTGTTATTTTTTAGATATCTTAATGTCTATGACTATTTTCAGGTCTTTAGCCCTGATTATCATTATAGTGAAAGGTTTTCATTGTTAAAATAAAGAGCAGATGATCCAAAAACATACAAATTTTACATATTTTACGAAATTCTATCACAAATTTTTAAATTTAATAAAAATGGCCGAATTTAACTTCTATTATATGCATTACATTTCATCAAAATCTTGACGAAATAATTCTATTAAAAAGCGCCAAAGGTTTTTTTTACGGAAGTTATAAATATAATAGATTTTGAGAAAAGATAAAAAAAAATTATCGAACATTTTAATTGAATTTATAAACTTAAGTTAAAATCAGCACAGAATGCAAAGTTAGTACATTTTTAGATTAATAGATCTTATATTGAAATAATTGACTTTATCTCCTTATATCATAATGAGATAGCTTTGGATGTAACGTGCTAAATCGCTCTAAATTCAAATACAAAAGATTTTAAATTTAATTTTTATATATAATATTTTTCTTTTTTTTTTTTTAACTTACTGAGGTGATAATTTTGATTTGATTGAAAACCCCGTAACTTTTTTTTTTATAAACAGTCGATATCAAAATAGATTTTGTCAAGCTGATTAATACGGATCGTCCCGATCGACCCATCTAAGGGATTAAAAGCTCTCATCCACAGGTGAGACTCGAATTCGAGTCCTTCCATTGGGATGATGAGTGTCGAACCACTCTACCACGCCCACGGTGGGTAGGGTATAGTAACTCGATGCTATGAATATGTCTCAAATTTAGCCCCGTACTATAATAGTTGCCAGGCCATGTCAGGTTGCTCGCATTGGGCCTAGTAGGATCCATAGAGATGGGATTAAATGTTAATATTTCAATTAAACATGAAATTTGATAATTTATTAAATTTTAAAATAAATTATTTTTATATATTCTAATTAGACAAGAATTATATATCATTTATTTGTTTGGTATGTCGTTGGTTTTTCTATACATCCATCATATATGGCATTAATTATGTTAACATGAGTAATAGAATTTGATTTGCCAAAACTACGTGGAATGATTGGGCCTAGACTGATCTAAAGACTATTTTAACCATCACCTTTCTTCTCTAATTAAGAACTAGATGAGGGCTAAACCAGTAACATCAGGTTTTTACTTCCTCCATCTCCGCTGCAACTTTCAACACCTTCCTCCACCACCACCCACTCCAGCACCGCCCCTCCCTTAAACACATCAATTTGGGCCTGGTCGATGAATTCGGGTCATACCAGGATAACATGAATTTATTCTCAGGTCATGCCAGCATAGTCTACGGCCCATAATCTTAGTTGTCAGAAAATTTCAACACATATACAAATATTTCGTGCTTCGAACGGTCCAAACCTAGTATTAATCACACAAATGTTTATTTTTTAACAATAAATTTAAATAATTTTATATTTCAAAATAAATTTGTTATAATATAATTAACTATTAATTTAAATTTTGTATTCATTTAAATAAATATATTGAAATAATTATTAAAATATAATTATATATAATTAATCAATTTTTTAATAAAATCTACCTTTTATCCCTAATAACATATCATAGAATTATCCCTAATTGAAGATAACTCAACATTGCATCACATTATCCGCAATTCTTTCTAAAATCATGTCTTGAACTTGGTATTCATCTTTCAACCAAGCATATATCTTGGGCTTGTATTAAGTGGACATATTTCCGTAACTCAAGTGGGCTTTCTTCATTGGGCTCTCATAAATTTGCTTAATTTATAACTTCTCAAATCAGTCTATTAAGTGTTTCCTTGGTCCATTGGGATCTTCAATTGGGTTCTTTCAAGTCATTCCTTGCTCCGAATCAATATGCAAGGTATCTTCATTCATTTTGCACTAGCGTGGTTGGAATTTTTGAGGTTTATTCTACCTTTCTATGAGGACATGCTGCTATTTTAAGCTTCACTGGTTTTAGTTTGAGAATTTTGGCGGGAGAGGGCATATCTTTTTCTCTGATACTGCTACATCATGTCTATGTATTGCTAGCTCCTTGACTGTTCTTATTTTGTTGTTGTATTTGGATGAATCCCATCTTTGATTAAATGGATAGTATACAGTAACCCATGAATTGATATCGGAGGTCTTGCAAGGCTAGTTGGAGAAAATTCTGGGGTTCAAGTCTTGACGAGGGTGCTGTCGACCTTTCACAATTCCCGCCCCCACCCCCCCCCCTCCAGTCACTTCTTGATGGCCTCGTTGTAGCGTGTCAATCCGCTGATTTGCTGTCCCATCTTCGAGCCTAATATCGGCCCTCCAAAATCAGCATCAAGGCTAGGCGCTAGGTGGTGGGAGGGGCAGCTGTGAAGGAGGGGTAGAGATGGAGGAAGGGTTCGGAAGTTGCAAGGCAGCCGGAGGGTACGGGGAGAATCATCAATTCATTCTCATTTGATTTAAATTAAAGAAGAATGATGAAGGGTAAAATAGTCTTTTCACCGGTTTAGCCCTTTCCATGCGGTCGTACATCATCTCCTTCCGTCACTTATGTATGTAAAATTAAGTTATCACGAAGGATAGGCCGGAAAAGTAAATAGTTTATTAAATATGATAGATAAACTATAGTTTTATATTTGATTGGGATATATAAAAAAATTTATATGAAATTTTAAAAATTAGTCAAGATTTATGTCTAATTAGGATAGTAACTTTAAATTAAAACAGAAAAAGGAAAAAAAAGAAAGAAAATACGACCCTTCGATGCACCCGTCAGTCATGTGAATGAGTGGGGGTAATTAAACTCCCGTTCTATCATAGGATATATATACGTGGCAGGTTATGGAAAATATACGGAAGAATTTTTTAACTTCACATTATCCGGATGATAAAGTATTACTTATTATGTACCTTATCGTGCTAATAGACAGTATCATGTGGTCTGATAAAGATAGAGTATTGTACCTGGGTTAGTGCCAGTTTGGCATGTTAAAATTATTGGCTCTGTCGACGCAAATTGCCATCTCTTATCCGTAATCAATTCTACCCAAAGTAGCACGACTCCTAATTCCGTCTGCCGGATCCTATTGCACCAAGGGTCGTGCACTATCATATCTAGAAGCAAATCGTGGTGTCATAATTTCATCACATAAAAAATTTCCTTTTCCCAGATTATATTTCAAATTGCAATGTGGGTTTCTTCGGAAAAGATTCACACGAAAGGATGGGAAGATCTGCTACACAGAGGGTTAAATGGCTAGCTACTAGACGCTGATTTATTAAAAATACAACAGAATAAAATTTTGTGTTGCATTAATACCTCAATTCCTTCTCCACTTCAACTGCATGCAATGAACAAAAGGGTTGTCTATAATTTAATCATGTTCATATGACTTTTTGAACATTTTATAAATAATTATAGCATTATTTAAACTTCCTGCGCTGGGCGGGAAGTGACGAGGTAGGGCAGGCAAATTTTAATATAACTCAGTAATTGGACATGAAATTAAATGGGTCTAAGTGGAGATATAGTAAATTTATTTCACTCAATAATATGTAATTAATTCTATATGTATATTAAATATGTTAATATGTTTAATATATTTAAATGTGTATTGTTAATTTAATTTATCGATATTAAATGTGTTAAATTCTATTATAATAATCTTATTAGCATAATCATATTGTAATTATTTTGATCGGATTCTTTTTATAATCATATTAAACGTGTTAAATATATACATGTATAATCGACACATTTGAACACATTTGGTTTATATTGATTAAGTAGGTTAGGTACGGATTACAATTTTTCATACGAATTGTTTAAATACAGCATGACAATGCAAATCGTTGCCCCTATGAGTGAGCGTGGGTCAGCCCATGACTCTTATGTCTTCTTAGTACATGCAGGAAAACCCGACTCGAAACGCGATCACAAAATTGTACATAAACCCCATCTGTATCAATTTTAACCAAAAGCGATATTAGTAAAATCTTTGATTTTTATATTCCCAATAAACCTTTTTACAGGTCCGAGACGTCTTATTTTATGGAGGATGTGTACTTAACACACTAAACGTTCAAATAATACAATACATTCACAGAGGCAAATTGGGATGCGTGTGTTGTGGGGGAGGATGCTCGGTTTATGGGCTGACCAGCTGGGACATGTCTGAGAGGGAAGGGGCCTCGTGATCCTCTCTCTTTCCCGTACAAAAAATTAATTACTAAAATCAACTACGCCCCCAGTATCCATGAAAAATAGTTATTTTTATATTTTATAAATTGAAAAAACTTATGCATAAAGGATTTCTGGTTAACATATTTTAAATTTTTATTAAATTAAATGATTTCAACTAGTAAGAGTAATAATTTAGTAGTTTAAAATTATTTTAAATGGAGTACGATGAGTTTAAGATTTTTAACTAAAATATATTATCGTAATAGTAATGAGAAAACTTTTATTGGTCATGTAGATATCAAAAGTTTAATTAAATGACTCCTACCACTGAGAACAAGTGTTTAATATTATTTGAAAACTCATTTGCATGTGGTTTAGTGAGTTAAGTTCATAATTTGAGATCACTTCTCATGCTCGCATCATAACATTAGCTAGAAATGAACTCTCAGATTTGGCCCTTCGAGAATGCTTACTATGTAGACTAACTAGCCATTTGGTGGAATTATGTTGATGATTTAGTATCGAGGGATGATTAGTCGATTAGTTTGATGTGCTCATGATTGAATATAAAAATTCAAATAAATGTAATAGGAGATAATTAAATTACCATTATTCCTATCCTTTCTTTTATTCAAAAAATGAAATAACTTCTCATATCCACCCACGGAGTGAATAATTATTAATTTATGAATCTCAAGCAAGATAGATGGATGGATGGATGGATCGATATCTCACTTTGAAAATTTAACCTTCGAAAATCCCAAGCACATGGGAATTTTTAATTTGCTAAATATTCAGAGTTGCATTTACCGATGAGAATGCCCCGAGGACTCTTTTTAAGCCACTATAAAACCCTTACAAAGCCTTCCTACTTTTGTGCCCGCATTAGACTTTAATAATTTAATAATCAATCACAAGAAGAAATGGCCACACAACCCAAATGCAAGAGACAAGGAAGTGAACCATGTCACCCAACAAGACCAAACATGTAGACGAGATATATGGAGCTCTATGTCCCCTACTGGAAACATTCGGCATTCCCTCCTCACCCTTATGTCTTGTCCTCATGTCTCTCAGGGCCAAAATGTTTGTGTCAATTGGCAAGCTTTTAGGGTACCGTAACTAGTAGAATAATTTTGGACTTTAGTCGTCAAATAATAATATTGTAACAAGTTCTAGCTATTGTATTTAAAGTTAATGAAGAAAATGGACTTGGCATATTTTATATATCTTTATTTTCTAGTGAGACTTTTATATATTTTCAAATCTCATGTATTTCTTTTATGTTAAAAGTAAGTTTGATATAATATATTATTAAAAAATGAATAAGTATGATAAATTTTATTAATAAAAATTAAATATAAAATCTCTATATTAGATACATGCTTGAGAACGGAGTTAATTTGTATAATATTTTCACATTACATTGAGGAATGATTAATATAAACGAGTATAGAAAGTGTCATCATCAAATTAAGGTCTCGTCTAAAATTGAATTCCACCGATCCGCACTCCTTCCAAATTTAGGTGCCACATTTTCAATGGAAAAGTCTGTATCATGTTCGGCCATCGAGAGCAATGATCTAACTATTTAAAACTATGCGATTTAGCAAGTTTCAAATCCCAAGTTCGAATTATTTCTTGTATTTGTATCAAGATGTTTATTGGACTCACACTTTTGACCCCGCACCTTAGAGGACATCGACTTCATGGGTTACACTAACTTTTGGTTATGTTGTATCAACGAATCAACATAAAATATTGGTTACTCAATTTATCTAATTGTTAAAAAAATATTTTGTGCTTGAACACGAGATAGTGAGATGACCAAGTTATCAATAGTACAAAAAAGTGTTTAGTTAAATAAAAAGTGCATCTATTTATTAAAAGAAAATATTCACCATATATGTTTCAAACTTGTCCTATTTGTAAAATCTAATACCTTATAAAGTGGGGTTAGGACATGAGCTGCTTCAGTTTACGATGGAAGAGTTTCGCGTGGGAACCGAATTTTGAGGGAAATTGGGTGACTTGAGAGGCAAGAGGAGGCCACCCCACATCTTCATTTTCCATTATTACATACTTGTCCAGAAACCGCAAACACTTGCATGTTCTCTTCATCTTCAATATCCATACTCTGAGTCTCCTCATTAACAGCCATCTGCCACCATTTAATGCTCAGACATTTCCTCTTTGAATATATACTATGACCCTCCATGCAACTTAAAACCTAAACCTGGTGTGAACTCTCCTGGTTACTGTCACATCTTTAGAAGATCATATCTCTTCTATTTCCTATTGAAAAGACCTACGGAACTCTCTGTGGTTCCTCTTTAATATGTCTGTTACCAGCTGTGTTCTTCTGTTGGTAATATTCCCTTGTTTGCCTATGTGCGATAGTCGGCATCTTCGACCTGATGAGAAGGAGCGTGCTAAGAGATTTACAGCTTCATCTATCAAGGTTTGTCCAAAAATCTTCCTATCTTTATCATTTCTTTCCTCTGATTGGATGAAACATTATGTTGGGTTTAATTTGCTCAGGTATATTTTCTTACTGGATCCATTTGACTAATCATATAAGAAATCCCATCACTTTTGCAGATTGCAGGGATCATGGGATCTAATGAAAGCAACATAAATGTTATTTCGAAGGTAAAGCAATCTTCGAGAGAAAATGGATTGACTGCAGCAGACAGAGCATACAGGAAGAGCACACTGTCAGATGTCAAAACTGAAGAACTAGACGCTTCAGAAGCCATGAAGAAGATAATATCAGATTCCAAGAGAAAGGTGGTATCAACTCATCATGCTCAAGATGGTTCTCTTGTCTCAGTATCTTGGCATTTGCCACGCAAGAAGCCGAGTGAAAAGCATCTGGGGTTTAACTCTGACTACTCTCCGCCAAAAACCCATCCTCCGTCTCACAATTGATGGCTAGATATCATTTTTGCTTGCCGGAGATCTGTATGTATCGTCTTTTGATCGTGCAAATCAAAGAGGTACAACCAATTTTACTGGAGTCTATCACGAGTGAGTCTTTGAGAACAAGTTGTAGAGCCTCTCAAACATGGATGGCTCAAATCTTAAACCAGCAAATCTTTGTAAAACCTCCATATATGACTATAATTAGTAGTAGCGAGATTCATTCTCAAGGAAGGTTTTATCATCGTTCTAAATGTACTTCATAAATATAATCAGGTTCAACGGTTATCCAAATTTCAACGCTATGAGCCAACAAAAGACAGGTACGAACACATATTACTGAAAGTCAGCTTTCAAGATATGCTGAACTGATTTACAGAGCGTCTGGGAGCAAAGAATCCCAACTTATTACGTAATCAAATTGGAAAATCTATTGATCGGATTATCTTCGTGAAGTGAGATCCTGTATGCCTTTTTCCTTTTTTTTTTTGCATTTTGTACCAAATTGTGTGAGCATGCAGAGAGTATAGTGGATTAGGTAGACACATATGGCTTTTGCACCACTTTGAAGAACTGGTTAAATTAACCCTAGTCTGCTAAAAAATAATATAATTTTCATTTCATATCATTATGTAGATATTGAAATTTATTTCAAACCATGAATATATACGCAAATTAATATTTACACGCATAAATTAATAAAAAATAATTTGATTTTCTGTAACGAACTTTGAATTCATTTTCATGCCTGAAACTTGCTCTCTCGTAAAGACTTTCAAACTTCTTTTAGCTCACTACGTTGCAATATTGGTGTTAGCTCTCTCTGAAAGGACATGGTAATCACGAGGGAGACAATTTCCCCGGTGACGCAGCGTGGTGGTGACGGGAATGTGAGACTTGCGGGTAGGGATTTTGTTTCCAAAGAATACGGAGAAATTAATAAATAAGATAAATCCCAAAATTTTCATTCAACTCATAATAGTTTGAGAGCTAATAGATTTTACAATTTAATATATGGAAAACCAAAACTTAGGGGTAGAAAATAACTACACAATCTAGAAAATATTTATAAAATATACCAAAATCTTAAATAATATATTTATCTAATATAAATATATAGCTATAAATACTAAATGTATTTAATATTATCTAATATAAATCCAGTAAAATATCATAATAAACTGATTTCCTATTTTTCTTGATACTTGCATCAGTTGGAGAGACAGTTTCTTGTTGCAGAAGGTAGGAGCATACTCGATTCTATTGTACATCATATCGGTCTTATATAGAATCCTAAAACAATAAAATAAAATGATGCACAATTACATAAATGGCCCTAAAATGCATGTTAATTACGAAATGGTGAGATAAGAGCCGCATTATGTAACAATCTCTTCCTAGACTCGAATTATAAACATAATAGTAAAATATGGTGTCACATCCCTCATTCTTGGGCAATTTCTTCGACATTCATTATTAATTAGTCCTTTTCATATGCAATATAAACATATTAGATCTTTTTTGGCAATGACATATTATATCCACTTGTATATGTAGAACTTGTGAAGTATCTAGGATATGCAATTTTACAATTGTTGAATTCAATTAAAAGAGTTGTGAAATGAAAATGGATAGTTCATTTATACCTGTAATACATATTACGTAGAATCAGTTTTGTGTAATTATGTATTTAAATGCGGGAAAATTGTACAATTAGTACAAAATATTTTACTAATATAACATCTTATTATAAAATCTTTAAAATATAACTTCGTAATATATTTCCTTTCAGATGTGTTATATTTTAGTATATTTTGTTAATTTTCTACTAATATCATCTATTTTTTATGATGTAAATCACTTACATAGAACCCTTTTATAACATGCTATCGGACTAAGTGAGTTGCCTGTGGCATAATCAAAACCCACTGCTCCTTTTCCTTCCTCTGTTTCCCGACCTAAAAAAGAAAGCTTTTCACTCTCTCTCTCTGCACTTTCCCTTTCCCTCTCTCTTTGTTGTTGCTTTGTTCCTTGAGAAGCTCATCCTTGTAGAAAATTATGGAGTCACCACTTCCAATGTGCCATTGTGAGGAAGTTGCAATGATGAAAACCTCATAGACAAATGCAAATCCAGGCAGAAGGTTCCTAGGATGCTGAAAATTTGGAGTGAGCTCATTAAATAAATAATTTGATGGTTAATTGAAAGTTCAAATTTTATTATTTTTTAAACAAAATATGTGAAAATACAGGCTTTTAGAGCATGTGGTTACTTCCAATGGTATGACCCACCCGTGCATTCTTTTCCTCAGGCATAGATTGTCTAAAGAATGACCTATAAATCATGCCCAAAGTTGCTACCATTTTTACTTTGGTTTATCTTGCGTCGTTCATGACCCAACGGTAATTGAGCCGGTGATACCCAACCTCTTCATGACCAATCTTCCTGGGGTGCAGGAGCCTCAGTAAGAGGAGCATAGATCAAGGACAGAGAAGTTGCTGGGGGCTGGATGGTGGGAGGAGGAGATGGAGGTGAAGTGGTGGTGTTGGTTGGAGCAAGAACCAGAGCATACAATGCCTTGGTTGGTCAAATTTTTGGTAATAGGCCTTAATAATTCTTTTATCCCTTGTGTGGCAGGCGGTAGATACATGTAATTGATGCCGCCCAAGAAAGGTTGGCAATAAGTTCTGTCCAAATTGACTATAAACCAACCCTATTAATGATAATTTCTGAGAATTTGGGGTAGTTAATATCTTCCTTTCATTCTAAGTTGATTCTACGTATGTGACTAAATGTATGTGGATCGTGCCCATAACTATGGATTCATATCAATTCTCTCCACTTCCAAGAGACCAATCGATCCTCTAAACGAAAATTTGTGTCACATTTCCTTTGATTTGCTTCAGACATTTCATCAAACCGAGATCAGATTTGAAGCCATCTTAGAAGTTGACACCTTTACAAATACGAGACAACTGAGATCTATTCATGTATCTTGAATAGATATTCAATGTAAAATCCAGTCTCACGTGTGGCCCCTCATTTTGGGATGCTATTCGTGTACACAAGGAATAGAAGCCCCAATCAGATCACCAAAAAGTATAAACTACAATGCTAACGGGCACTTCACAATCCTATGAATACCCACCGATCGACAAATAATTGCACTTACTAGCGAATCTATACATGCAATCCCCTCTCGAAGAATATGCCTCACCTCAACCGACCCTCCTATCTAGAATTCTATATATTTTCATCAAAATTCCCTGATTCTAACCCATATCAATGCGTCGTGAATATAGTGTCCTAACCACAATTTCCAAGTCAAACTCCATTCAAACATGTTGTAATCCCAAATCCCATGCTATTTTGAGCCTAGTTTTCATACTTCGTAATTAAGCTCCCATAGACGTGGAGATCCCAATAATGTACATAAAACTGCATGGCCACCTTCTAGATTCATCTTGAATGTGTAATGATCCCCCACGCCTGCCAAACCCAGATTACCTTTAGCGGCCCACCCGTATTTAGCTTAACCCAAATTTATTATGGTTTTTCCCTTCCCAACATTCTCCAGACCTTTGCCTTCACTATACCCGGCTTCAAGGTCAAAATTGCTTCACCACTATAGGACAATGCAACTTGTGAAACAACCTCACCACCACAAAGAAGCCAACAAAAGACTGGTGTTAGAATGCTACTTTATCTCAATATCAAAATAAACTCATATGGCACAACAAAAAATAGACGAGAAGAAAATTTTCGACACAGAATCGTAATATAGTGAATGAAAATTAATATAAATAAAAAGACAACTGAAGTCTAGGTCTTTAGTAGTTATAGTATCTTTAAAATAAATTTGATCCCTTCCGTGTGTGCTAAGGTCATGTGGTTGATTATCTCCTAAGATCCAACGACAAGACCAGCCAAGAATAGCATCGAACCTTGATCTCGGAGGCAAACCAACGGATGGAAGAACACCGACAATAAAAATATATTGGAAAAATAGAGAAGGAGAACGATGGGAAGACTATATCTTTTGTTGAGTAATCTACTTAATATAAGAAGAAGACAGAGGGCAATGGCATAGCACTCCAATAGGCTAAAATAGCCTTTGATTGCCAAATTAATTAGGAATAAATCATATTAACGGGAAGATAACCATTAATTTGTCCATCAACAACAATAGACGTAAATGATTCATGATTAAAATTGACGATTTACCTGTGAAGTTATACTGAAGGACATAGTTATGAAAACTCAAACCTGAAAATAGAAACCGTACATATTGACTATACGTATAGCACTAACATACCCGCGGGAAAGAGTCAAATTTTCAGCCAAAAAGAAAGAGATTTGAGTAGGAGAATTATGCTTTGGAAGGGGAATCACCTTTTTGCCAACACTATGGTATATTGGGTGTGTATGACTCATATTATGAATAACTCAGATAAATTTGATTTAAGTGAGAGTATGAGGCATCGAAGTGAAATCAATTTCTAACTGAATTTAACTTCAATTTGTTGTTACTTAATTACAGTGAATTAATAGCACTCATTTAGTGTGTACTTACTACATATATTATAGATTTTATATCAAGCACATATATATATGTCTGTGTATTTCACAGCACTATTCGACTATGCACCGTATAACATCATAAGACCAAGGTATTTCATTCGCACAACTGAGATTAGTTTATAAGCTAGATTTCTAGTGTTAATTCACAATTCTTTCACGAGTAAATTAAGATGCAAGTACATGTAGATCGGGAAGATCATGGAGTAAGGAAGGGGAAAAGCACAATAATGAAACATTGGGGAACAAACTTTCAGTTGATTTCCTTAGTAGGGAGAGACGCCCAAATTTGCAGGAGCAAAAAGCCCGTCTTTTCTCAGCATGTCCTCTCCTTCCTAATTGATCAATCAACAATGAAATAGAAGCAGTTAGGATCTTTAGTAAGTATAGTCTCCATCGTCAGAACACACCTCCGCCATCTAAGCACAAGCGGTCATGCTTGTCATTTTATGAATCATGTGCCGCGATAGATTAACAAACTAGATCAGCTTGAAGAAATTTATGCGTTCTATGCTTAAAGAATGCATCACGGGAGGTGGTTCCTTTTTCCTTTTGTTTCATTGTTGGTCACTTAAGATGCTTTCGGCCAAAAAAAGGATAGAGCAAATATCAGAGTGAGGGTATTGTTAGGAGGGCTTTACCTGCTGGCACACGATGGGTTTCTTCACGGGTTGATCAGGCGTAAGTCCGAAATGGATGTGAGGGAAGTGGGCCCACTGAAAGAAAACAAACACACCGTACAACCGCAAACCCGAAGTCAAACCAAAGAACCGTAAAAAGGGAACCCTTTCTTCAATTATCAAAAGAACTAGGGCAAGAAAAATCTAAGCCAAAGGTGATCATGATTTTCAGATTAAAGAAGAAACTAGACTTTGATATTTGCCCAAATATATTTACTGTAAGACTAAATTATTTATACTGGTTAAAAAACCATGCAAAGGATTTCACTATTGGAGTTTCTTTAGATTATCAATTAATATGCAGTTCCATGATTATAGGTTTCAGTTAATACAAAAAACATCTAATAAAATGTCAATATTTTCGGCTTTGAGTGAGCTTACATTCTTTGCAGCAGCACTAAATGCTTCTCTGTGGCTAATGTCGGGATTTTGAGCTTTGATGCGATGGATCTCTTCCCTGCTCACCATTCACACGACAAGGTTGTCATACAGAAATCATCATCATCATCGCTAGCTAACATATAGTATTAGTTGATACTGATAATCTAATTTTGTTTGAAAGCAGATCCATAAATAAAGACTCACTTGATGAAGCGGTTGTAGGCTGATGGGACTCTATGTCTTTTCTCTGGTGCTGGAGGTCGAGCAGACGAGCAAAGAACAGACAGGGACAACAGAAAGACCAATTAGAGTTCATTACTTTTACAGGTGGTTTTTTAATTTAAAAAATGTAAAAACTCTTTTGAAAGTCATTCACTCTCCCTCTCCCCCTCTATCTGTCTCAACTCAATCATCACCTCATCATGATCTATCCTTCTATCCATTCATCCTATCTTCCCAGTACTCATCTCTATCTACTCAATTTGCGGGGGACGAATCCCCACTCGCTCTCTCTCTCTCTCTTAACCCCACTATATCATTTCTCGAGACCCAACAGCTCAAAAGGGAAGAACTTAAGTTCAACATGCAGATAGAGAAGAAATCAAACATAAATTTTTCTATTTTTGTCTATATGTCAATCAATTTTAACTCTTCTATAGATATATACATGTATGTTAATTGGGACCGGATGAATCTGTATCGCTTGTGTTTGTGAATTGTCTACTAGATAGTCTTACCACATATATTACGCAAACTCAAAAAATTATCAAGAAAGCAGCAAAAGTAAGAATTTTCCCCGTTGCTATTCAAAATAAGCATAGAAATGAAGCTTTGTAGTGTTTGAGGTTTGTTTTGTTCTTCTAAATCGGTTTATCTGTATATTTCTCTTAAATGTGATCATACTAACTATTGTATGGATTATCAACCGAAAATTGTTTGATGTGAAAAAACTGTAAAATGAAATATTTGCACAAGTATAATTTTCATTCAACATCCTCATGTACGTTTAACATTAACATTATCCAAGACATCGCACAATAAAACAAACATATATAAACTTCGTAATGATATAGAATTTAGCACTAATAAAAAAATGTTATAGACATTAGTAAGAAAAGTGAAAATGCAGAAAAATCTGACCCTTTATACCTTTTTTCAGTAGTTCTTGTGTTTCACAAAAGAGCTGAATTGGGAGGATAGAGAATATATCTTTGGTATATGATATGCGAAGAATGGTCTGTTTGTTAGATTATATAAGAGATTAGCAAAATTAGAAAATTCAAAGAGATTCAATATGAAACCTAGTGCAACTCGCAAACAAAAGTCCAATATAATGCAACAATCCTGTGCAAAAAATGGGGAAAATTCTGGAAACTTATAGATTCAGAAGATTAAATGGTATTTGAAGATAATATCTGTCATCATATTAAATGAAAACAGCTCAATAATAGCTGTAAGCTTCTTCAAGTTCAGTCTGGCAAAGATGCCCTTTCCCAGTTTTGCTTTTAGAAAATCATGGTAGCAAGGAAGAAAAAAGACTGCTGCCATGAGGATAGAAGCTCACGTCGGTTCACTAGGGCATGGCGTGAGATCTGTTCATTCCCCCCGTGAAGCTGCAGAATGGACTCAGCTGGGCTCGGAAGGTGATGATTCATCAGCATAGTTGGTGGCACGTTTCGGATCTCCTCCTGTCAAAGCGATAACAAGGAAAACCCAATACAGAAGTACTGAGTTTGAACAGTATAACCGAATAATTGCACAATCACAACATAAAACATGTTTTCTATGAAGAATGAGTTGAAATTCGTTCGAAATCTGCAAATCCTATCCACTATTTTCTTCTGACATTCCAGAAAAATGTACCAGGAGATTGTGAGTGAAGAAACTGTGGCCAAGCTGGAGCTGATTAGCAGCTGTGGCCGGGGATGGCAGCAGCAAGCCGCGCATGTTGACCGAGAGGAGATTGGCGCAGTGTCCGCACCGGACTGTCACAGTCTTGAGAAGGCTACTGCTGGGGACACTCACCTGCGGAAGTAAATGAGATCAGCACCAAAGACGAACATTTTATATGAATTTATGCATGTGTCGATCCTTCAAAGTTAAGATTTCAAGTTGGGGGTATCCTGCCGACATAAGAGAAAGAGGGGAAAGAAAAGAACTAGTGGGAGAGAGGGTGGACAAATATGCTTACCGCAAGGACAGTATCACAAAAGTTGCAATGGACATAACAGAGCTGATCGGTGGGGGAATGGTGGTCCGTTGACAGGGAAGATGAGGAGGAGGACATGGTTCCTTCCTCTCTTTTCTCCTTCTCCTCTCTCTCTCTCTCTCTCCTGTTTTGATGACGATTTGATTGATAGATTGATGACTTAACACAATGCGATATGAGAATTGAGAGAACAAAGGTTCACTGCCTTTTAGACTTTCTGTCCATCCCTTCCCCCAGCCCCACAATATATATATATGTGTGTGTGTGTGTGTTTGTCTAGTTGCTCGATTAAAGGAAGTGCCTTGTGAGTCGGATAAAAGCTGATATTTTAACTGAGATTTGTCCTTACAATAGAATGAGGACACCCGGTAACCTCAGCGGCAGGATTAAAGAAATGGAGGAGAATGTGTGGAGAGATTGGGGCATGATATTGGATATGTAAGCAGTGGGCTGACCTAGAAAGGAATCCCATTGTTGAAACTGATGGAAATTGGTGTTATTTGGACAGTAAAAAAATGTGTTTCATATATAGGATCTGGTCTACATGAGTCACAATGGCATGCTCTCTATAAGAATTGAGAAGTTTAAACTGAATCGGATATTAAATTGACCAAAACTTGTATCAGTTTCATATGTCTAACTATGTCTCAATAGGTTGGACAGAACTTTCCAAAGAAAAAAACCTGTTGAGCAATTACATATGACAAACTAATGAAATTAAAAAATTATGAGAAATAATTAAATCAAATATAATAAGGAGATAAAACAGAAAATATTATGGTCAAGTTATGAAGAAAACTATGCGCATAAGGGATTGACAACAAGATTGGACTGGGTAGATAACATTCCCAGTCAAACATGTTCGATTGGCAGCTCCGTCAAGTTTTAAAACTATGGTTAGAATGGCTTGTTGCAAATAAGAAACGAGTAGCTCTAAAGTGAAGGAACCAAAAGTGTATTCTGTCTTCGCCGCTCCTGCTAGGGTTTCTGATCTGCGTTTTAATTAATAAAGTTAGGTCTATATTGAATGTTAGACCGAGATGGCTCTCGCCCAGTTGTTGTTAAAGCATGCACTCGAGGAAGAAGTACTTGCAAGAAGTACTTTTTGTGGCCAGTATTGCATTTGATATTAATTATGTAAGAATTTATGATGGGGGAAACATGACCTGTACTGTAAATTTATCGATTAATGGCTGAAAAGGGGTGTTGGAAAAAAAACATATGATCAATGTAGTAGTGCTTTTCTGACAAAGTAAGCCCTAAATTTATGAGAGCACAATAAGCTTTTCTCCATGATTATCGCCCCATTAGTTAAGCATATTCTGCATTTTATTTCACTGTAAACTATAGCTAAAATGAAATTTATGATAATATAAAATTACGTGTTAAATTTGAAATTCAGTTAGTTATTTCTCTACGTACACAATATGTGTATCTATTACTTAATAACTAATTCTGCAAGTATTTTACCTATTTATACTAATTTTTACATTTAATTTTATGTTTTTTAAAACAATTTAACATGTTGACCAACATATCAATCTCATATTTTGATCTATAAAGCAAGAAAAGTATATCATGATTGATGTTTATATTGTCATCTTTACACTTCCTATAATTTAATAATAGGATAGTTATAGCATAAATTACTTGTTTTTATATTTCCAGATGACTATTTCATTCATATATATTTGATCCTATAACATATTTAAATTGTAATCATCACTCTATTAATGTGTTATAATGACATGATAAGAAGTGATTGATATATTCTACTAACATGGTAAAATTTATGATGTGGCAAAAGATAAACATTGTACTGTAGATCCTAAAATTTCTTTCTTTTTGTAAGTAAATTCTAAAAGTTTTAAAACATCCCATACAATCGTAAATGTTGAAGTTTGTTACATCATTAACAGCAATCCGTAAAATTGCCATTAAACCATAGATGATACATGCAAACCACTTGTTAATTAATGCATACGTGGCAGGCAAGTCATGTTGACATAGCATAATACATCAACAACAAGATGTCACACTATGTCAGAAAAAATGCCATGTCATCACGCACTCATCATATTTTTACTAAATTAGCATGACACATTAATATAAAAATTACTAATATAATTAAATATACATGGTTAGAACGTTTTAAAATTTTTAAAACTTAATAATAAAAATGAGCTAATTTATTAGACTTTGCCCGGCAAAAAGTGGATGGCCTGTCATGCCACTCATGACATGCTATCATATCACCCAAAAATTATAATATAGTAACATTAAATAATATATCAATAAATTATTAACAATATGATTTAAATATGTTATAAAAATAAATATATAAAATTAAAATAGTCATTTTCAGACGTATAATATTTAACTGTAAAAAAAATAAGTATATCATATTTTTACTATAATTCTTCAATAATCATTGTTTTAAACACCCTCTTAATCATGGTCTAAATTCCTTGTGTAAAAGAGAGTTTTAATTAAAAATATCATTGATCTTTCAAGTTTTATTTAGAACATAGTTGATGATTCTTCTGAAGCGACATAATTATCCAGTATATGCTTAAATGTCTAGTCCTAGGTACTTCTAGTACCATGGAATCTAGCTTGCTTTTTTCACAGCCCCAGCAAGGGGCATAGAAAATGCTAGTAAAAAGGGAATATTCTATTGTTATTTTGCTTGACAAATATGTTTGGTCATCCGAACAAGGGTTTGCTTATGTTTTTCTCTGAAGTCAATCAAACAGACGAAAAATAGAGCTTAAAATTTGAGTAGCCATGTTAACAGTCCGGAATAATAAGCTTGCTGCTGGTATGGCCCTTAGATTTCAGCTTGGAGTGTAAGGACAGATAACGCATATGCCTCGGAGAAAATCCTTGATTATGGAGATTTTACTATTTAAGGAACAAATTTAACTGAAATATAGATAAATCAGGATCATACGAATTTTCCAAATGTCAAGTAACAAATATACACGGTAAGATTCACTAGGTATATAAATTAAAATTTAATATTGACCCATTAATATCTAGATTTTGACCAGTGTCAACAAATTATTATATATTTCTTCACAGTGTCAGCAAATTAACCATACGACAACAAAGTCACTGGTCTATCTCCCCCTACCTCTGGCCTCTCAGGCCAAATAAGAGAAGGCTCTCCGGCCAATCTGGCCACTATCCTCAAGTTAATGGTTGTGTTTTTACTACTAAAGCAATCAATTTTCTTATTATTATCATATTACATGATCATACCATTATCGTCAACCTCAATTGGATGCTGAAATTTAAAGTGAAATTTCATCATGTAAAACAAATATTCCACTGCGCTATGTTTTAATGCAATATCACTAGATCATGCTTATCATTTATGTTACTTATCATTTTCAAATCTTTGATTTAGAGATTGTACTATGCACTTATTGATATACTTCTAGATTGGCTTATCCCATTATAACCTACAAATTGACAACTTGATTACGTTATTCAGCAAGCGATTATAATAATAAATTCTCTACTCTAGCATATTCTATTAATGAACATTATGTGTATTTCTGATATATATTTATTATATCATTTTATTTGATTATTATCAGAAAAAGGAAAATGTGATACTTTTTTATGGCCAAAAATGAATGAAATGAATGGTAGTAGATACATACAATGGGAAATCCAAATCCCAAGATAATGTGTGGATGGATATGGATGTGAGGGACGGAGGGGCCGGGATAGAGAAGTACTGAGAGGCGGCAGAGGTGGGGGAAAGGTGTTAGAAAGGGACGTTTGCATGTGTAGGTTTCAGCCTCGTTCATTCATCTGTTGCTTTCACCAGTTATTAAGACACTCAGCTTCCCCCACCTCGATCCTCAACAATTCCCATTCATTCCCTCTAAGCTGTGCAGTTCTCATGGCGAAAAGAAAAATGAAAATTGATATGATCCATTCATAATGGTGTAATGGTCCATAATTCACTAGTTATGTAGTTTAGTGAGTTTTATATTTAATATTCAAATGTTGTCTAGTACTTGAGTCAAAGCATCTTCAAAGAGTACGCCCGAGCTTGGAGAATGATGACTTTGTAGATTACATTAAATCTCTGATGTTACTGCATTGACACTGAGCACTAGATATTCAATCTTTTTTCTCGTAATTTCTTAGTTAAATATAAAATTTTAATCGATACTAAGTTATTACTTACTGCTATCATACTTGAAAGTAAAACAATGAAAATAATGATGATAATGTTTACTAATCTTCATGTTTTGCATTAGTGGTGGAAGAATCTATTTTTAAATTGTGATGTTTTACCTGCATGCCCAAAGTGAATCAGATGCCCAATTACAAATTAGTCTGAACATATTATCATATCTAGAAATTCTCTTTATGTAACTATTACTTATTTGACTTTTCAATTAAAAGTCTATTTTTTGAAGATCCTTTTTAACATATTTTAATGGATTAATCTAACTTAAATATGGGTTATAGAATATTTATTTTCAAATGGTGCAAATTTTTTAGAAAATGATATCTAATTAAAAAATTTAAATTTTATTACACAATTAAGATTCACATATCTTAAATTCAATTTTATTGATAATACTTTTCACATCCTTTATGTTTTCTTCTTTCATCCTTTTATTACCAAGGCCGACCGACCTCTTTGGCAGCATAAAAGAAAGAATCTTAATTTATTTTTCACGCTATGCCGGGTAGCTTGACTGCCCTAAAGGAGCGGGTACACAGCTAATGTCTACCCCTCTGATTGATTCCCTCTCTCTTTCTCTAGCTCGAGTTTGAGCTCCCCAATAAAAGTGACATACACAACCATATGACATTGCAGAAGTTACCGGGTACTGCGATTAATTCTGTCTTTGTTCCTTCACTCACTATGCAACTCAAAAGCTATCTGTCATTTTTCAAAGAAATCCAACCCTTATGTAAAAGTGTTGTTTTCCTGAAAGTTGAATGCTCGATCATGTAGTTGATCACAATGCAAAATTTTATCATTATAAAACGATTCAACAGTTAAATAGTAGTGGATAAACTTTCTTTTCATTAATATTCTCTCAATGACTATTGTCTGTGCAGAAAATTATAGGATTCCTTTAGGGTCCGGCATTTGAGGCTATCTCTCAGATTTATCTTTATTTGTTACGACGACATGTGTTACCCTGCCCCTGTTGCATCAAGTAAGTTTTTCAGTCAGCATTCCCATTGAGCAATCTATGAGAATTATCTCTTAGGTTTTTCTATATAATACTTACTATCACAAAGAGATGACCCTTTTTTTCATCAGATTGTTTATATCAACATAAGTACATATTAGGGTGATTATATTTTTTTGGATATAAAAGAGCTAATGAATTACATAAGAGAAAATTTGTGATAAGCTAGGGACATCAAGAGTCAGTCCTAACTATCAAAGTCAAATTCAATCAACTTGATCCAAGAAAGAAAAATAACACAATTATACCAAACCCTCGATTCCATAATTTGATCTCCTCTCTGAAAATTACAACTGAAATCTATAATTTTCCCAATTTTTATATCAAGTTCCAAAATTTTAATTTTGACCCAACATTTGTATAATGTTGACAGGACAATTTATTTTAATATAAAATTGATGTATCATTATCCTAATAGAATAAAATTATCACATCAATTTATCATATTAATAAAATTTAACATACCTATTCCTTATCTATTAGTACCCTCATTAATTGTCTATCCTTTCATAATATTTAATATTTATAAAATAAAAGTAATAAGACCGATTGAAACTAAATTAAAATACTAGAATTTAATGTTAAAAAGTAATAAAGTTATGGAATTTTCAATATGTTTTTCTCAAAAAAATTTATTCGTAAAGTTAATCCCAATGGTTAAAAGATAAAAGTAACCACCCGGCCCTGAAGTGATCACATAAGTTCTCTTTTTGGGCAAATATCTATAATGACCAACTTTTTGATGGGTAATTTTTTATGGTTAATCTTGAAGGACTAACTAATCAACACTACCACACTAGTGAGTCAATTCCTCTGTACTTCGTAACTTTCAATTAGTTTAAAAAGCAAAGACTTTATTGAAATACTAAATTTTCTGCAACTGTTTTCATTGAAAAAAGCTAGATAATTCTCGCCAGTCACTTACTTAGCTAGGCTGCAGCATCAGAAAGGGATGTTTCTAGCAAAAATCACATGAAGTTTAGAACCCTAAATAATAATTCAAAGGATGCATTACCGATTTGACCACACAGACACATCCCATCCTTCTCTCTTCTCAGTCTCTCTCATGGGCACTTATATGTATATTGCAGAGATACGTAGTTGTCAGTGACAACAGATGACAGAGATCCCGATTTAATTTGCTTTGTCCTTTCTTATATTTCTCTGCACATTTTCTCGGCTGCATATAGCATCAGCTAAATTCACAGTTTAGAGTTCTAGGGTTTTACTTTCTTGTTAGAAAATAACTCTCTCTCGCTCTCTCTAACTGGACGGAAAAAAGAAGATGGGCCGGAGCAGTCGCCCTAAAATTTTTGAAAACTGTCACTGTCCGCAGACATACCCTCTTAGGGTTTCCTTCTCTGTCTCCTCTCTCTCTCTCTCTCTCAATTTTTGTTTCTAAAAGGGTTTCATCGACCCGGAAATTGCCCGTCAAGTTCCAAGTTATGATGCTTTCAAAGCGTATATTTATGGTGTTTGTCTCATCCATAACTGCATGTGTAATTTGAGAAGGTGGAACCTAAATGCTCTTATCACCCATATAAGCCTCAGCCAATATTTTTATTTTTGATAATTAAGATATTCCATTACATTTGAGATAATCAAATTTAAAGAAACTTACAAGGGTTCCCTTAAGTTTAATGGTTAACAAAGGAGCTGTTGGGTAATTGTCATTCTAATCTGGGTAAAGCAACTATCTTACGATGAACAACACAGAGAATCTTGGCTGCTAAAGCATGTTCCCCTCACTGGGACCATATAGCATAAAGCAATATTGATTACTATACGGAGTATGGAAGTGGGAGCAGCAAAATGCAATTCATGTAATAAGAGAGACTAAATATGGCCGAGCTTAGTTCCTCGTTTGTTATCAGTATCTTTCTTTTTTTTTCTTCCCACTCAAGAGTAGATCTTACATAATCTTAGGCTCAACCTCGATTTTCTCCCATTTGAATTTGTTGGCTATTTTAGAGCTAGAGGAATAAGGAGTTGTTTCAAGAGAATTTTTGTATGCCTATTGATGAGACTGCTTATATTTATAAGATATTGGAATGCTTTATTTGATATGTGGAAGGAGTGAGAAGCAGTCAAACTCAAACCTGCAATTCAGGCTAGCCCTTGTACTTTCGGGCCGGGCTGGCGTGGTACAGAATATTTTGGGCAGCGTAGGCTCAGCCCAACAATACATGGGGGCCCAAATTACCATGGCTCAGGCATAATTTTTTCATGCTCCGGGTCATCCTGCCCCGCCCATTATGAGTAGGACTATTAATTTTTTTAAAAAAATGCAAATAATTATGGGCATTTAACCCAACTTTCAATTGATATAATTGATCAATTGACTGAATTTTTACTATAATTTAAAAGAAATGTTGAAATAAATCTTAAAACATAAGTGGTCAATTTTTATCTTAATTATCTTTTTATAATGAATTTTATTGCCTCAGGCTAGCCCAAAATTTTCTCCTCTTATCTTTTGCGCTAGGTCGACAGTGGCAGTCCAAGTGCTGTCTTTTAGTGCCAGGCTAGGGCTGGGCCAAATTTTGTTCGGACTAGTCAAAATCTATTGGTTGGACCAAATTTTGTTCGGAGGATACGTGACTCAAGCCAAACACCAATGATGCAGTAAAGGGAAACCTAGGACCAGAAATAGGAGGTATCATAAGAGATGCCGATGGGAATTGGATTAATGACTTCATGCAAAGCCTTGGACCGGTTTCTTCTAAAGTGGCAGCACTTTGGGAGTGCGCTTTTTGGTTTGGAACAAGCTTGGTTGATTATTTTCTGATAGTAGACATGGTTGGTCCATTGGTTGTTGATGGCTAACACTTGAAGTGGAATCGATGGCGGTCTTCAAGCTCATTACAGGTGTAGTCAATTATCAGAGATATTTCATACATATATATTTGGGTAAATAACTTATATGGACATGAACTTTGTTCAAATTCCCATATTTATTACAAACTATTTTTTTTACAAGAATTTATATGAATTTGTCCTTTCGTTTCACATTTACCATTGTGAATGATTTTTGTTAAATTTTTCAACAGAAGTATCATTGTGCGGTGAAGTAGTGCGAAATATCCTTACTGCCCTAGTTTACATATTCTGAAAATTTTATTTGTGTTCTGAATATCAAATAAAGATACAAGTAAAAATATGTAAGTTTATAAAAAAGAGAGAATTTGATAAAGTGATATCACCGTTATTCTAACAACTAATAGGTCATAAGTTCGATTTTTATCGTAGAATCTCTTATGAACTTTTATTATTCTATTCTCCTATCTTTTTTTAGGTTTATAGATCTTTTATGTAACCAAAAAAATAAATAAGTTTATAATCAAAAGCAATTGTAAAGATTTGAAAACCTTCTTATCTTAATTGTGGCAAAAATCGTGAGGCCTTAATTTTTTTGTCTTCGACTTAATATAATTACTTGAAATTAGCGTAGAATCATTCAATATGACAATAATATATTCAACTTGTTATCTCATCACTCATTAACCAAAAAATATCAAATGCCCAATTGGACAATTGAGGCCAGCCAATTTGCTATAGCAAGCAATGCAACTTTCAGCTAATCAAAGCTCAACTTCCTAAACCCAACAGAGAGATCATTGTGTCTGATATCGAGTGTATATAGTGCATTCAAGAGCTCTTTTTGAATTGGCAGTTTGCTTCCTTATAATACATCTTGCACCCATTAGTGTGTGCAAAAAGAGTAATTTATCTAAATAATTTTTTATTTGGTTATCTGAACTTTGGGCATAAAGATATGCAATTCTCTACTTGAATTAGTCAAACGGCACTATCTGCACATCAAGCAAGAACGGACTTATCCCATACTAAAAAAAATGGTCTCATTCTATCGCTGGTCTGTTGACCCCTCGGTAGCAATGTTAGGGCCGTGCCTATAGTTTGCTCCAAGCAAGTTGATGCAAGTATTCATGTATGATAGCTTCAACTGCTCAACTGCAAAATGTTGTAATAGAATAGAATCCCATCAGCATAAGGTGGACGGATGGGATTGAATGCAGCCAATATACCTTCTACGTTGCAGTTCAAGTCCTCGAAGTTGTGAATCACTGGAACAAACTGACAAAATTTCAAATTCCTAATTCTTTGGGCAAAATTTCAATTGCATAGCTCCAATCTGTCTTCTATCAATGCTTTCCTTAAGTTTGACCGACAGTAATGACGGCATTAAGGACATTTCACTCTCACCTAATGGCACAATACCCTTACATTGAGGTTTTTAATGGGAATCATTTAGTATGGTACATTGAAACGAAAAGACAAGTTCGTGTACACTTTTGCTCAAAAAGGTTTGTCATAAATTTAAGAATTTGATCAAAGTTCATGGTCAGATGGTCTATTTACTTTGTATATTTCATATATATAGCATAGAGACGGGATATTCATATTGAACATACTTACTAAGAAGGGAACTGCGGGGTGGATTGACTAGTAAGACATACTATTGCTCTATTGTCTGGCATCCATACTCTTTACTGGAGGCCAAATGCCTAGGTCACTTTTAGTAGGACGATATTGTAATCTTTAGGTTTATCTTCATCGTTATCCACCGAAAAAAGTTCACTTTATTTTGTATATTAAAATGTGAATCTCTTAAAATATATATATTTTGCTCATATCTTTGTTACCATTTAATTTTTCAAGTTAAAAAATCAAACTATTTCATGTAATATAATTTTAAGTTTGCAATTTCATAATAGAAAAGTCGAAGTTCTATAATTATGTCTTTTTTGACATCAAATTCTAAAACTTTAACCCTTTAATCATGCATCTTTTTACTCGTTCAAATTATAACTTTTACTTTATATTTTATGTAAGCATTAAATGTTACAAACCATTAAATATATGATGAATCAAACATGGCGATCTTAAATCTTGATAACATGACACATTTTAATTTGTCTGGACATGTTGAGATAGCAATGTAATCGGACATGACAGTGACACATTGAATTAATTTTATATTAAAATAGGCGTGGCAATGCTAAGTCAGACTATATGGTCACATGAGCCAGACTTGATGCATTCATGTTTGATGCATCGCGTATTTAACAGTTCATGATATTTAACAATTATATAAATTACAAAATTGGAGTTATATGACTAAATTAGCCCAAATTGAAATTTTAGAATTTGATATTAAAAAATGACATAGTTACTGTGATTTTTCTAATTTCAATATCACTACAAAGGAGATGAAACAAATCGAACCGAACTGAATTGTGAATTTGATTTAAATTGATTTTATAGAATAAGCCCACACCTAAATAATATGTCGAGGAAGAAAAGCAAACCTCTTGGAAACTATTTTCCAATTTCAATTAAAACGGTTACATTTGTCAAGAAAAATCACAATTTATTTATATAAAAGTTAATTTTTATGTACTTCTTGTTGCCACCTAACCGTATGTCTTCAGTATCATAACCACGGATGGATTCAAGGGGGAGCGGGATCGACCGTCCTTCTTTCTACTGAAAATTTTTTTGTGATATATGATGCCTATTTTGGATCCATTATTCTATTGCTCAATTGAACTGGGGCTCCCTTTGAAAAATTTTCTAGATCAGCCTCTGATGATATCTCTGAAGGTGAATTTTACTTCTCCAAAGTGTTTTGAGTCGTATTATTGTATGAGATACCAAATTAGCTTTTTTTTTTACGTCATCTTAAGGAAATGTTAAGCCATTTAATTGGAGGAGGAGAATAAAGTTCGGTTCCATTTGGTGTGAGGCAATGGAATGGAGCGTATTTAATGAATGGACTAAATGGAACAAATTTTTATAAAATAGAGAAAATTTTACTATTTTTACGATTATCTTTAATTAGAATTGACAATTTGGGCCAACACGAAAATCAGGTGGCCCAAAAATGTCTGCCCAAGTACGAAATTTTCATTCTTTGAGTGGTCTATGTTCGGTATGAATTGTATAAACAATTACTTTTTAAAAATAAATTTAAATAATTTATATTTTAATATAATTTTTTCATATAATTGAACCGATTAATATAAATTTTGTATTAATTTAAATAAAATAATCAAATAAATTATTAAAATATAATTATATATGTATAATTAATTACTTTACAAAAAAAATTCTTTCCATTTTATTTTCATTATAAAATTTATTTTTATATTTTTTAGATGATACAGCTTAAAAACACAAGTCCAAGCATTGTCTTTTTGTGATGTGCTTTTGGTATGTACCACTTTTTGTCAGCTCTACCTTGAGTAGTTAAAAGTAATAATCGAATCATCATTCCTTGAGTTGGTTGATGGAATATTTGTTCCACCACTTTAAGAAGAGAGAAAGATAGATTTAGACTAACTTGTGGTTGTATTGTATTAGTAGTTCTTTCACTAGGTTCCCAAATGGGTAATCCAAGGATTGAATCTCAGGTTGGGACAATTGACGGGAATTTTCTCAGGAATCCCGATCCGACCGCAGATTAGTTTCAATGTACGTTTCGGTTGACCTGAGAATATTGTGTGGTGTAAACAAAAAAAAGAGAGAGAGAGAGGTGGATTTATTTCCCATCTACAAGGGGGATGAATCACTGAACTTCAACCCCTTCTAGAAATTTCTTCTTTTTCTAAGTGTAAAAATATGAGATGGGACTGAGAAGCTCAAGTATTAATCTTACATACACTTTGCACGAGTAAATCATACAAGAAGATCATGTAACTAACAACTAACAAAACCCTATTCCATAATGCTTCCTCTCACGCTAGAGAGAGATGATTACAGACTCTCAGCTTGCGGACAAGGAATTGAAGCAGTCTTTAACCTGCAAGCGCCCTTATAAGGACACTTGTCACGGGACCAATGCGGGGATCGAATTTTTCTACGTCCCGCTGGCATTGACAGCTTCGCTTACCAACCAGCCCCCACTCACAACCGAGATTTGATGTCACCTGGCACACGATTACACCACAATGAAATGAACATGAGTAATATACAAAGGGAAAACTCCACTTGTATTCACAATTGTATAAGTATGAAAAACCCTTTACAAGAGCAAACTCACTCAGCTTGTCGAGTATATGCCTCACGACCTCTGTGCCGCTTACACTCCTCACTTGACACACCCTAACCTGACACACTTCAGCGTTATAAGGATAGACGGGACTCACTCCTCACTCACTGTTGAGCTACAACTTGCAGTAGCAACTCTATGCTCTACCTCTCTTGCTCTCCCTCATGTTTCCCAGCTCTCTCTAGCTGCTCTCCTTGACTCTCCTCTCTGAGACGTCTTGAGACCTTTGTGGTTTCTCCTATGAGAATTCTGGATCACTCTTCTTTTGCTCCCCTCTGAATGAGACTGAACCCTCTTTATATAAAGGTGTTTGATAGGCTTGATATGGCAACTGATATACTTGAATCCCTTGATTCTCTCCATCATATATCAATCCATCCAATCTTGGCCCTTGATCGGCAATCTCCAAGATTGTTTCCATAATAGATTGATTGCCATATCCTGGGAGAAACTTTCCCCACTTGTCTGTTATCACATGATTTTCTATCTTGATCACATTCATCCCACCTGGACAGCGTCTTGGCTGCACCTGGACAGCTTCTCAAACGCACCTTGACAACTGCGCCCCACTTGGTTTCGGATTGATCACCAGCCGCTCCACATAAGGAAAAAAACTATCCTTTCCATGTTGGTGTCAGAGATCCTTATCCTTTGAGCACCGATCTTGCGCTCCATAGCATCTCGTGCGCCTTCTATGAGTAGTTGCGCTCCACACACTTGATCATCGTGTCTCGCATGATCAAGACTCCACTTGCGTGGCTGCATCTCCACTAATCCATCGTGCACTGTCGTTGACCAACAACATGTGGCTCCTTCGATCGACCCCCGCATGAAGTGATCAAGCGCCTCTCAATCACTCTCTACTCATGCCTTAGCATTCCCGGGCTGTCTTTAGTGATCATCCACCTTGCATTGGTCGACCAGCATTGACCCCAAGGCCATGACACTTGGCTTTGGTCCACCAAGTCCTTGCTCCACACCGCTCCGCTTTGTTGCTCGAGCAAGTCTCTTGTCCAGCTTAGCCTCCCGACCACAAACCTTCTCTCCACGTGCCTCACATAAGCACATATGCGCTCCCGCAGTCACGAGGTACAACTTGCGGTATGCATTATTCCAGCTCATAGCTCATGGCCGTAACAAACCTCCCTTCCCCCCCCCCCCCCCCCCGAGGAAGTTGACGCCCTCATCAACAGGGCACCATTATGCATGCTGGATCTGGATCTCCACCTTCGCTGATCCTTCACAACCACCGGCAAGGCTATTCTACTCTCGGTCTTCTTGCCCTTGTTGCCACCATCCCGCTTGATTCCCCGCACGAAGCTTGGTTGTTTGGGATCTCCTATCAAGCATCCACTTATACAAGGCATAATGGTAACAGAAGTTTCGACAAAGAAACTATTACCGAAAATCACGTCGTAGTCGTCCAGCTCTACGACCATCACATCCAGCTAGCCTTCCCACTCTTCGACTTGGACTGGCACATCTCTTGCCATGCCTCTCATCTACTGGCTCCGAGAATTCACCGCCTTCACGCAGTTTGGGCACTGTTGCACCTGCAGCCCCAATTTTGCCACTATCTGCTCGGAGATAAACACACTTGTGTCACCAGTATCTACCAATGCTGCCACCTCAATGCCGTTTATCATAGCATTCACGTGCATCAAGTCATAGCGATCTCCTTAGCATTCGGTCAGTAACGCACTCAGCAACTGAAGTGGCGCCGCCCTCTCAATTGGCTCTTCATCGGATTCCTCCTTCCGTCGACTCACACCCGTTCCATTCTTCTTCTTTGGGCACTCTCTCGCATGGTGAGGACCATCACAAATGAAGCATCCTTGGCAAGTTCGGGAGTCCTTCTTTGTCCCACTCTCGACCGCCTTTCCCTTGACCTCTTCAGTCTTGGCCGGTTGACCATACTTGCCTTTCGCTCTTGACTTCTTCTCCTGCACCTTGTCCTGCCCCTTGGATCCGTCCTCCTGCTGAGCAGAATGCAAATCTACCAGTGCATCTGTTGTAGCCAAGGCAGCGGGTAAATCCCTCACGCCCTGCCTTCTCAACTCAAGTTGTGCCCACGATTGTAGGCCCTTCAAGAAGGTATACAACTTGTCCGTCACGGACATGTCAGTGACATCCAGCATCAGGGAACTGAACTTCTTCACGTACTCTCTCATAGAGCCATCGTGCTTCAACTTGGCCAATGTGTCCCGAGCAACCCACGAACTGTTGCTTGGTAAGAACTGCTCCTTGAGTTCCCGCTTCAAGGCCTCCCATGTCTCAATTCTAGATCGTCTGGCATTGATCGCATCCTGGACATGAGTTCTCCACCACAACTTAGCATCACTAGCCAAATACATAATTGTGATCATTACCTTCTCCGAGTCTGGAACCTTTGCAGCAACAAAGTAATTCTCCATGTCCCAAATGAAGTTCTCCAACTCCTTGGAACTCCGAGAACCATTGAACGACTTTGGCTCGGGGATCTTTATCTTCCCATGAGTCTCACCTGCTGACCCACTTGCGGTTTGTGTGGCCAATTGTCGCTTGACCAACACCATGTCGTCCATTAAGGCATCGAGCTCTCGTCGCAATGCCTTGACGATGTCCGTCAGTGTCCCGCCAAGATCATCACCTTCGCCCACATTGTCTTCGAGGGCAGAAATCCGCTCCCCCAATCTATCAATTGAAGGAGTCCTAGTTGTGACATATGCCATTTGACCCTCAAGAGCCTGCACATGCTCCCGCATCGCCTCCATCAATTGAGTCCACATGGTTGCTACAGGTTGTGCTGTCGTGGCCACCAACTTCGCTTGGATACCTCTAGGTTCTCCCAACCTAGACTCTTGGCACCCTTTGCACGACCAGCTAGGTAGTACCTTCTTCACAGTCAACCTTCCTCTGATACCGCTAGGCTCCTCCTAGGCGTTACCAGACCTTCAACTAGTACCAACTGTCACAAACGTAGCTACGGTACCAATTGTCACGAACCCACTGTGTTCTGATACCACGATCACAAACCATGGCTCCGACACCAACTTGTCACGGACAAACTGGCTCTGCTACCAACTGTCACGGGACCAATGCGGGGATCGAATTTTTCCGCGTCCCGCTAGCATTGACAGCTCTACCTGCCAACCAGCCCCCACTCACAAATGAGGTTTAATGTCACCTGGCACACGATCACACAACAACAAAACGAACATGAGCAATATACAAAGGGAAAATTCCACTTGTATTCACAATTGTACAAGTATGAAAAACCCTTTACAAGAACAAACTCACTCAGCTTGTCGAATATATGCCTCATGAGCTCCGTGCCGCTTACACTCCTCACTTGACACACCCTAACCTAACACACTTCGGCGTTACAAGGGTAGACAGGACTCACTCCTCACTCACTGTTGAGCTGCAACTTGCAATAGCAACTCTATGCTCTACCTCTCTCGCTCTCCCTCGTGTTTCCTAGCTCTCTCTAGTTGCTCTCCTTGACTCTCCTCTCTGAGACGTCTTGAGACCTTTGTGGTTTCTCCTATGAGAATTCTGGATCACTCTTCTTTTGCTCCCCTCTGAATGAGACTGAACCCCCTTTATATAGAGGTGTTTGACAAGCTAGATATGGCAATTGATATACTTGAATCCCTTGATTCTCTCAATCATATATCAATCCGTCCAATTTTGGCCCTTGATCGGCAATCTCCAAGATTATTTCCATAACAGATTGATTGCCATATCCGGGGAGAAACTTTCCCCACTTGTTTGTTATCACATGATCTTCTATCTTGATCACATTCGTCCCACCTGGATAGTGTCTTGGTTGCACTTGGACAGCTTCTCGGACGCACCTGGACAACTGCGCCCCACTTGGTTCTGGATTGATCACCAGCCGCTTCGCATAAGGAAACAATCGATCCTTTCCATGTTGGTGTTAGCAATTCTTATTATGTGAGCACCGATCCTATGCTCCACAGCATCCCGTGCACCTTCTGTGAGTAGTTGCGCTCCATGCACTTGATCATTGTGTCCCTCATGATCAAGATTCCACTTGTGTGGCTGCATCTCCACTCTTCCACCGCGCACTGTCACTGACCAGCAACACATGGCTCCTTTGATCAACCCCGACATGAAGTGATCAAGCGCCTCTCAATCACTCTCTACTCATGCCTTAGCGTTCCCGGGTTGTCTTTAGCGATCATCCACCTTGCATTCGTCGACCAGCATTGACCCCAAGGCCATGGCACTTGTCTTTGGTCCACCAAGTCCTTGCTCCGTACCGCTCCGCTTGGTTGCTCGAGCAAGTCTCTTGTCCAGCTTAGCCTCCCAACCACAAACCTTCTCTCCACGTGCCCCACATAAGCACGTATGTGCTTCCACAGTCACGAGGTACAACCTATGGTATGCATTATTCCGGCTCATAGTTCATGGCCGTAACAATACCTATTAGTTGTAGTTGAGAGGAAATGTGAGCAATTGAAATTGCCTAAGACGTGTTGTGTGGAGTGGTGGATGTGGAACACTAATTTATGGCAACCATTAAGAGCCCATTGAGGGGGACTTATGCGGCCAGCACACGGTCCCTTACTAGAGGAGACTACAAGTGGCAACAATGATGTCTTTTTAGTTTTTTTCCAATATGTATTGAATAGTTCTAAAATTTTAATGAAAATTGGACCAACTCTAAATTTTAATCGAGTTAATTTATGGATTAATAAAATAATTTTTATGAAAAATTTCTTTATTTATAATATTTAAATCCATAAAATTTTCTATGAGTAAGACCATAATTCAACCAACCTAATAATCGCAAATAATGTCATTAACAACTCTATTGGATAAAAAAGAAAAATTAAAAAAAAAAAACTGGTTCAAAAGTTTGGTCTTCGTCGTCGTCCTCCTCCAACCGTCCCCCCTACAGATTTCACTGAGAGGGAAGAAGCAAAGTGGTTGGTGGGAGTCAAACCATCAAGCAGCCTTCTTCACCTACATCCCCCCACCAACCCACCGGGCCTGTCCCTTCTTAATCATCCGATCCTTCTCCTCCTTCGTAACTTCCCTGCACCAACCACCTTCACAGACGCAATCGTATAGAGAGAGGGCAATTTTTGAAGGAAATTCTTCTAAGTAGAAGAAATGGCCCTGGTGATCAGAATCCCCAGTGGGTGTCATTCCCCCCAGATTTCGGGTAATACCTCTTCCTCCTCCAAACCCGCCGACAGATTCAATATGCTCGGTTCCGTCCCCGTCATGTCGCAGTTCCTGGGCTCAAAGCTCCAGATTAGGTCAGTAAGCGCAGACAGAGTCCGTCTTCTATCACTCAGAGTCTTGGCCTCTGTGGCCACCGCGGAGAAGCCGTCAAAAGTACCGGAGATTTTGTTGAATCCCATTAAGGAGATATCTGGCGCCGTGAAATTGCCCGGCTCCAAGTCGCTCTCTAACCGGATTCTGCTCATCGCTGCCCTGTCCGAGGTAACTGAAGCAATTACCTTTCTAACGGTTCTCTTAGTCTTTGGCAGTTCTTATTCAGGTTATCGTAGTGGAAGGTTGGGATCTTTCCCTGTATGTAGTTTTCTGGTTTTAGTAATTGGGAGGAATTACCAATCGGCTGTTCATGTTTCAAGTACTAGATTCTGCAGGCGATCCTTATTTCGTGGGATAAAATTGTCATAAATCTGCTAATGTAGTCAAGAATATCGTGGGATAAATTTGTCATAAATCTGCCAATGTAATCAAGAATAATGACAATTTAAATGAAGTTCGATAGATTCAATCATTCCTTAGTGTTATTTCTTCATTCGCTTTATTCTGTAATTTTTGTTATATTTGCTTGGGATTTTTCTTAAAATTGTGACTTGTTTGTTTATTACCTGTTACATGGTTGTTGAGTTCTGCAAATTTGGATAAAATTATTGTTGTGCCCTGCACCTGTTATGTAATTCCCTTTCTTGTTCGATTGTCTGCCTTGTTCATGTTAGTATTCTAAAATGATCCTTGTATTTTTACAACCAGGGAACGACTATAGTAGACAACTTGCTGGACAGTGATGACATCCATTATATGCTTGGGGCGCTGAGAACTCTTGGCCTAAAAGTTGAAGATGACATATCCACAAGACGGGCCATTGTTGAAGGGTGTGGTGGACTCTTCCCTGTGGGTAAAGAATTGAAGGATGAAGTACAGCTCTTCCTTGGGAATGCTGGAACAGCGATGCGTCCACTTACAGCCGCTGTTGTTGCAGCCGGCGGAAAATCAAGGTCTGTTTTTTCCCTAGGAAATATGCTTGTGAAATTTATTGGATGCATCTAGAACTGTTTCCAAAATTTTGTTTAAATATTCTTCTGCGAGGTTTCTTATGAGATGCATCGGTCAGACTGTCTTTTGAACATAGCTATTGGGAGCAGCCACTGGTGACAGTAATTGCAATTGGTACCAGACCGGCATTTTGTACTAATCATAGTTGGTGACAGTGGTGAATAAGTGGAAACTAGAACACTGGCTTTCTGATGTTCAAATAGTGCTTCCTGAAGCTTTTCCTTGAAGCACATGACAGATTTCTGGGACGTATTTGGATGCTTTACGGAAGTAACAGAAAAATATGAAGCTTTTTGTTCCTGAATGCCAAAAGAAATATACCATTTTTTTTGTTTCTTAGCACCTCTTATTCTTTTTAATTGAGCTGAACCTTTGTTCATTTTGTTTCAGTTATGTTCTTGATGGAGTTCCACGAATGAGAGAGAGACCAATTGGAGATCTAGTGGATGGTCTTAAACAGCTTGGAGCAGATGCTGACTGTTTTCTTGGCACAAACTGTCCTCCTGTTAGGATTAATGGAAGAGGTGGCCTCCCAGGTGGGAAGGTAAGTCCATCTTTTCTTTCTTTTTTCTTTTTTTTTCTAACATGATAAATTGTCCCATGATTCTATTCTATATTTTATAAATTATAAAATTGTTGTTCATTACAATCACCAGTACAAAGGGCTGTCAGAAGTTATGATTTAACATGTTTAGGAAAATAATTGGAAAATTGAGTGGTCTGGGGCTCTGGAAACAATATTAGAAAGATACTTTCATAAAGGGCATGTACATCGTTGGAAGCACAACATCACACCATTTTTCAGAAAATGATAGTTTTGTCCTTTCTTTATGCCTTCCAATAAATATTGTTTGTTGGTTTACAATTCTTCTTTTCAACCGTTCTGGATCTTCCACACCCCTCATATTTAGCAGCTTTCTTAATATCGTATCTTTACACAGGTAAAATTATCTGGTTCTATCAGCAGTCAGTACTTGACTGCTCTGCTGATGGCAGCTCCTTTATCTTTGGGAGTGGTGGAAATTGAGATCATCGACAAACTCATCTCAGTTCCTTATGTGGAGATGACCTTGAAGTTGATGGAGCGGTTTGGTGTCTCTGTAGAGCATAGTGAGAGTTGGGATCGGTTCTTGATTCGAGGAGGGCAAAAATACAAGTAGGTCTATTCAAGTTTAATATAGCAATTGCTTGGCTGGTTAGAATTCTTCTGAGGCTTATTGGAATAAAGTAAAAAAATTCTGTAGGACTCCTGGAAATGCTTATGTTGAAGGTGATGCTTCAAGCGCAAGTTATTTCCTCGCGGGTGCTGCGGTCACAGGTGGGACTGTCACTGTTGAAGGTTGTGGCTCAAGCAGTTTACAGGTAATTTCACTTAGGTTTGAATGAATTGTATGATTAAGTTGATTAGGCGAATGGTGTGACAAGATGCCCTAGATTTGACCAGAATGGCCCATGCTTGGCTGATGTGTAGTCACTATCATGTATTCTATTGAGAGGTTTAGGTTGAATGGAGTATATAAGCATGTGCGGTGTTTAATGGTTTGGGAGGGCTCAATCAATTATAGAACCAAGTTGCAGAACCAATGGGGTGGAGCCCTAAAGAGAGCAAACTAAAAGAAGGATGCTTGAAGTGTGAGTGGTTTATAGGAACATATTAATTATAATCTGCAAATTGGCAGCAGCATAAATGCTCACTTGGACCCTTCTTTGGTATAATCATTTCTAAAACACGCACATCTACCAATACACTACTTACTTGTAAGAGATTTATGCAGTTATATGTTGCGTTCAATTATCTCTCATGATTTTATTTTGCCTACTTGTGAATAAATGAAGGGCGATGTGAAGTTTGCCAAAGTTCTCGAGAAGATGGGGGCCAAAGTGACCTGGACTGAGAAAAGTGTTACAGTGACAGGACCACCACGAGAATCTTTTGCAAAAAAACACCTGCGAGCTATTGATGTTAACATGAATAAGATGCCTGATGTTGCAATGACTCTTGCTGTGGTTGCACTCTTCGCCAATGGTCCCACTATCATCAGAGATGGTCTCTCTCTCTCCCCTCTTCTCTCCTGTTCTCTCTTCCCCCCAACTTTCACTTTAAAGATTTATTACTCAGAATGAAAAACATTGACTAGAGCGGCTCCTTTCTGCTCCTTTCTTCTTAGAGAGGAAAATAGCTTTTCATGCTTTCACTCTAAAGCACTCTCCATTGTGAAGAATTATCCATTCTTGCTCCAAAGTTGCCCCTCTTATATGATTTATCTGTTGTCAGGAAAGTAAAGAGAACTGTTTCCATGAACTTTATGGGTTCTGTTTTTTGCTGTAAATATTAGCACCTTTAAATTGCCTTGTTGACAGTTCTTCAAAATGGGCTCTCTTCACATATGAAGCATTTATTTTTGTGTAGTCGGCTTACTGTGGAAAATGGACCACCACTTCTGCCTGCCATCTGAAATGGCAACCTCGCTGTCTAGTTCCTACAGTGACTTGGCTGTTGATTTGGGATTTATGATAATTGCCCTGCTTCATATATTCCTTATTCTATTTCTTACCTGATTCCTAGTAAATTCTCCTTTTTGGTCTCTCTGCTTCAGTGGCAAGTTGGAGGGTGAAAGAGACCGAACGTATGGTTGCTATATGCACAGAGCTCAGGAAGGTATAAAACTACTGGAAAGAAACTTCCAGTTTTTTATCTCTGTGTGCAAACTCAGTTTTTTGATGAAATCTGCTTGTGTTTTTTTTTCTTGTTCTCGCTAATTTTGATGAAATCTCCTCTAATTTACTTATTTCCTTTTATTTCCCTTCTAAAACAATATTCAGTTGGGAGCGACAGTCGAAGAAGGACCCGACTATTGCATCATAACTCCTCCAGAAAGACTGAATGTTGCAGCTATAGACACTTATGATGATCATCGGATGGCGATGACTTTCTCGCTAGCTGCCTGTGCAGAAGTGCCGGTCACCATCAAGGACCCAGGTTGCACCCGCAAAACCTTTCCCAACTACTTTGAGGTTCTCGAGAGCATCACCAAGCATTAAGCTAAAACCTAATGCTGAGGCTACTGATGAGGGTGTCGTCTATGTAAACTAATTGTATGATTTAAGATCGGGTTTTTTCGTGGATGTTTTTCTCTTTGCTATGTTGTGTTTGGCATAACTTGTTCCTTCCTTTTTTGTTCTTATATATATTATGTATACGAGATGTCGGATCCTAGGTTGCTCCAGGATACACAGTGGATGAAGCGCATGTATGGCACAAGAAATAACTCAATGTTATGTCAATTTCAAGGATCATTTCCTCAATTTCAAGTCATGGTAATCTACCTTTCGAGTGAAACTGACAACGTTGTTCGGACAATTCAACTATTATATTTTATGAACATTTCTCAGTTATCGGCCACGAACAATTCCAAGAGCACAATTGCACAAATGATCCGTGGAACGATGACATTGTCGTAAATAAGGTGGAATCAAATGGAATGGAATTGATATTTTACATTTTCATTCTCAAGAAAATGGAAATAGGTGAAAGAGATTAGTTGTGGTAGAAGTCTTGCAGGCAATCAAGATCACCTCCCACCAAGGCCATTGGTGGGCACATTAATTAACTCAGTTAGGTAATCGGTCGGATATGGAGGGCCTAATTATTTTTGAGAAATATCCTAATATTCCTGCTTTTGATTAATAATATATGATTTGGCTTAGCAATAAAAAGAATATAGACAACCCTCCATAATAACAAAGTGTCTATTATACATTGAACGATATAGACATATAATCCAGGTAGATGTCTTTCTTTCCAGGGAATGGAGAAAACCTAGTTCAAGGTGGTTGAAAATAAATGTTGATGGGGGAAATCTTGGCACTATAGATGCTAGAAGGTTACTACATGACAATGATGGAAGTTGGCGGGACGTTTTGTTGAGAATACGATCCATATTAGAAGTCATTAATTGTAATAATCCTTTTGGAAAGAAAAAATAACATAAAAATCTTATATATTCACTCTTTCTATAAATAAAATTCTATAAATTTCAAGTATTCTATCGACTCTTATATATATATATATTTGATTATAATATATTTCAATTATAATCATAATTCTCTATCACATTTATGCTAATGTGCTAATTATCTATTAATGTAATGTGGCTGTACGTACGTTGATGTCTGATGGTGATATGGCAAGAATTGGCTTGCACACCATGATGTCGTGATAGATTTTAGTTGAAATATCATGATGACGTGATAAAAAATTGCTACTATATTTTGTCATATTAACATATCATATTTGTCATATAAGTATAAATAAACAGTATTTGTCTCATGTCATCTAAGTTTTCACGGTTTTCTGTAATTGGAATTTGACAATGTAACGTATTTAAATACATAAAATTCTTTAGGACACCTTGAAAGGGATATTATTCACTTGCAAAAATACAAGAAGAAGCAAATCTGCATGTCTCTTAGTGTAGTTTTCCCTACTCGGAAGAGGGTTTGGCGGGCACAAGTCGGTGTTGAGAAGATGGGGCATTCGAAAGTGTAGAGACTAGACGCTGGGCTCAATTAGTTGTGAAAAATTGTTGATTACAAGGTTAAGATCATTTGTTAACTATGGGTGGTCTCCAACGATGTTTGCGGTAGGCCTCTCAGAGAACGTGATATTTATTTCAACAACCTATATCGGGAATACTGAATTGTATATAGACATATGAATTGCGTTATATGGAAGATGGAGCAACTGAAAATTGAGAAAATTGCTTGGGAGACACCATAAATTATGAAGTTGAGTCGAAGGATGTATAAATTATTCCAAAGGGACGTGTACAATACTATTTATTTATTTTTTATGGGAACTTATGAACTTGTAAAGGATAAGCTTAGTTTTTCGAACTTGCACTCGAACATCTTATTTGAGACAAGCGTATGTAATCAATCCACACTTCTAGGCAAGCCCAAGATCAAATTCGGAGAGGGACAAAAAACTTTCGCAATGTTTCGCAATTGATTTTATTGTAATTGTTGTTATTATTAGTATTATTGGGCTGAGATAAAGATGTTAAATAGGCTGGTTTGGCTAGGAACCGACTCATAATTGACCCGTCAAAACTTGGAATTGGCCCTGACTCTCTAGAATTGGCATGTAACCGATTTTATTGGATTGAGAGATAGTTACAAGCAAAGTCCATAAAAAAGGCTTGTTGAACTAGAACAACCTTGGCACGTTTTCACAATGGACCAGCTCAAAACCATCTAAAACGTTACTCGAAATCATTATAAAACTGGCATGAACCGTTGTGAAACTGGATTGGACTAGCTGGATCCCAAAAACTCTTAGTCAAATTTTAATATTTGTCCAAAATATATAATACTTCATTTATACCAATGAAATAAATAGTAAATTCACGGATAAATAGTGAATTTATGTTTTAGGATTATAAGTAAAATATAAAAATATAAATTAATTTTAAATAATTTGAAGAAAGTAAATTGTTGACGGTTCACAATTTGAATATGCCCGAGTCGTGAACGGCCTACTTTGGCCCAATTCCGAGTCGGTTCATGATTTCTTGAACTACAACCCTTTTCTTTTAAATTTTTTTAAAAAAAGTTATTTAAAACAAATGAATTTTTTAAATTAACTTGTATTTTAAATTGAAAATGATGACGTGTTTATAAAATTTGAGAGTTGAGGGTGAGAAAATGTAAATTTTAGAGGGGAGAAAAGCCATTTTGACCATTGCAATCGAGGGTTTTTGGTGGTTCAAGTTGGTTTGGGCCGATTTCATGATAGTTCAGTCCAGTTTTGTAATGGTTTTGAGTTGATTTTTGGACAATTTTGGGATGTTCAATGGAAAAATGGGATATACTAATTTTAGTTTAACGGATTTATTTCTTGAATTTAGCTTATAATCACCCGTTCAGCTCAATAAGAGTGGTTACGTATAGGCTAGTTTGGGCCAAACTAACCCGTTTAGCATCTCTAGTTACTTACAAGATTTTAAACAAAATTTCTCTTATTACTTCGTTCAAGTTTGTAATTGAACGGCCGATCACATTTTTGTTCCTATCCTAAAATAGGGCTTACGTCAAACAAGAAATCAAAATTTTCAATTTTCAACTGATAAAAAAACAATTTTTTTCTTATTGTAACGGGTGAATTTGTTTTAATCTCTATTACTTTAAACCACTATAGAGTAGTTTTAGTGTCATTTTACGATTCTAAAACTACCGTCTAATTTATTTCATTTTATAGATGATATTTCAAGAGCTTGGGAATATTGTAATCTCACTACACGGAATATTTGTGTTGGTATGTCTATTAATACTGTATAAATATGTACAAATGTTGTAACAGAATAATCAAAGGAAATGAATTACAATCAAATATATTTCATCTGTGATATATATTCTATGCATTACTTCCCTGCAAGCACAATGGGAGGTCTCCTACATTGAGTTTGAAATTCAAGGAAGTAAAGTGCGCTGCGAGACTGACTGTCTGTCCGAAACATTAGCGAGTGGTTAGTAGTATTGGTAAAGCGAATTAGAAGCTGCCACCGAGAAACCCATTCGCGAAAAAAGAAAAAATCGATCTCAATGTGTTTGGTCTGGGCGTGGGAAACAGGATTTTCAGTGAGATAAATGGCAGAGATATTGTCACACCAAAGAGTAGGAGGACCGGGAGGTGAAGGACTACGGTCCTGTAAAGGGGACTGAATCAAGCAAGACCAGTTCAGCTGTTGCATTGGCCAGTACTTGGCTAGGCAACCGTGCATTGGTTCTTCGAGCTCCAAGAGATGTAGCAGGCACCTTGAAAGGTCCGCATGATGCCAAGATGACACAAACTAGTTCAACCGTGGGGAGATGGAGAGGCAACGTGAAGCAGGGAGAGTTCACACTGCTCCGAACCTCTTGAGCTATTATCCTGGCCAAAGCGGAGAAAGGATGGCTCATCAGATATCGCAAACCAATAGAAGGTAATATGGGGTCGAGTCTTCATTACAGGTACTATAAAGCTGACGGGAACGATACAGAAGATTATCGTCGTTTAAAGCGTGAAATGAAGTAGTTGATGCAAGAAGGCTACCTCAGTGACTATGTACGCCAACTAGGAGACTGTCAATTTGAACATTCGCAGGTAGCCACACAAAAGGCCTTGCAATCGCTCATACTTGCTAGTACACCCCACTTGTTAGGGCAGATACCATGATCTCTTAGCCGTTTAAATTCATAGATTTCTACTTTCACTTGCTATGTTGCTTCCTGTTATCTTCTATTTCCCTTTTATCTATTATGTACTGCGCAATCTAGCGTCTTTTAGGTGCTTAATGAAACTTAGGGATCATTGTCAAAAGCTTTTTTCCCATTTGCTTTAAGAGCTTGATGCAGTTAAGGATCATTCAAGACACCTCAACGCTGAGGTGCTCCAAGGAGAGTAGTCATTGTGATGTGTTGATGTCATGCCTATGCTCGGAATGCTTAAAGAAATATTAGGGGCCTACATGGAGAGGGGAGTCACCGCGATCCAATGACGTCGTGGTTGCACCACAGCACACACAGAAAAATTATCAAATACCACATGGGGTTGAGGGGCCCGGGAGCTCCTCGAGGGAGGGGAGTTGGCATGACACAATGACGTCATTGCTGCATTCGGAATATACTGAGAAAATTTATTAAAGACCGGCCCTTAGTGAGCGGGGGGCTCTTTCATGGAGGGGAGTCACCGTGACACAACAACGTCACGACTACATTTGAAACACATGGAGAAAAATTATCACAACCACCTTAGTTCGGAGGGGGAACGGGGCTCCTCCACAGAGACAAAGATCCCTTAGTGCTGAGGGGCAAGGGGCTTCTCCATGGATGAGAGTCGCAGCGATATCTCGATTGTGCCTTGAACACATGGAGAAAATTTATAAAAAAAAAATCCCTTAGCACCGAGGTGCAGGGGCTCCTCAATGGAAGGGGGGGTCGCCACGACGCAACAACATCGCGGCTATGCTCAGAACACTCAAAAGAAAAATGATCAAAGATCCTTTGCGAAGGGGCAAGGGCTGTGACACAGTGACGACGCAACTACGCTCGTAATAGTCAGAGAAAAATTATTAAATACCCCTTAACATTGAGGGGAGAGGGGAGTCGCCACAACGCATTAAAGCGACGACTGCACCTAGAAAACTCAGAGAAAATTGCTCAGAAGGAAAAATAACTCAGAGGAAACGGTAGACCTAGCAAAAAATGACACGAACCAAAAGTATGACACAAAAAAAAAAAAAAAACGGTACTTTGGCCAAGGTTTTTAGGGCACCTCCATGGCCCGACAATTTTCATGTCGGTCTCAAGCACAAAAAATATTTTTAAAATAAAAATAAAATTATAAGAAAATTTGGAACAAATAGTAATTATGTCAAATATAATTAAATTTTTATTTTTATTTCACCATTTTCTTAAAATTAACGTAACAATTGGATTAATTGATTAATTATAACACTTAAAAGTTTGATTACAAATTCAAAATTATTTAAATTTATTTTAAAAACAATTATTTTCTTTAGTTCGTCCTCGGCCGTAATGCTCGAACCATGAATGAACAGTGCGTGGGTTGAGATTTTCGAATTGCCTAGAATGTTGGGCCGGGCCGAATTGCCAGCCCAGGAGAGGGACTCTCTATCTTAATAGTGAAGCAACTGCCCGACATAATGATGCAAGGAGGCACGGCGGGGAACATCACCATTGGGGTAGATCAACAGGGAGTGTGAAGTCCCTTTGAATTCTCGGGACCTGGTAAGGCCATTGTGAATAGAGCGGCAAGTTTAGGGCCGAGGCTCCGGCCCTGTAGCGGGGCTTATCTTGTGAGACTCAAAGTCAAGTGGACCTGGACCTAATCAAATGCCACATGTCCTATATTGCAGGGATCATTAGGCAGTGGAAGTTCCATCGTAATTTGATTGATATATTGGGTACGAAATTGATACTATAAAGGGGTGGGGGTGTAGGGGTGGGAAACTAGATACAGAAGAGGAGAATTTCATACAAAGTTCATCTTCTATGAATAAAATTGTCTATTGACATGCCATTTGTGTGTTCAACTCAATTATTTTGATTGTCTTGTCGATGAGCATCTAGACTGGTTCCACTAATGGATGGCGAACACTATTGAGTCAATTTGACTCTCTTTTCTTGTTCTCTCAAGTGATAAGCTTGGCCCGCCGCTGGTCACCTCAACCACTATACTGCTCAGGGCAGGGAGGTTGCTTTCAACGTCCCTCTCTAAGGTCGAATTGGCTGACCAAGCACAATGTTAAACCCAACCCCACTCCCCCCAAAAATGAAAAAAATGACGGAAATGTATGGGAGCTCGTCAATTGCCTCGAAAATTCAAGCAACCAAATACAACTTCTGGTTTCGAGCTGTTGTTCGAGCTGAAGGTTCGTGCTTTTATTCTTAGTTAAGTTTTCTATGTTTAATATGCGAAGTTAATATGAAAACCGTGCAAGCAACCCTTTATATAGTTACGTACAAACTTATGTGACTCTACTCCTCGAGGAATAAAAAACGACGGTCACATCCCACGGGTAACACAATGCGTTTAACTTTTCCTTAGTGGATCAGTCAAAATTCCCTCGTGTTTCTTTGGACCCTGAGGTCCAATTATTCTTCTAGGGTTTCAATGTTGTTTGTGATATGGTTAGGATTCAATTTTGACATGGAGAACAAAAAGGACATATACTTGGTGCTAAAATGGTGGGCCCGCAATTTGAAATTCCACAAACAAGTGCTATGGGTATCCAACCCGGATAATTGAAAAGAAATTTGTTTGGCAAGAAGATTTACTTTTGAAATTAATTGATTTGGGTTGCAAACTAAATTAATTGGAGACTATTTGATCACAAAAAAGATGCTTGTGTTATGAGCTCAGGCTTTTAGACCCGTGCGGGCACTTACGGCAGCCATATACTGAGGCTCCTACGGCTAGCCCTCCCGATTTGATAGGTTACACGTGTTCTAGACTGAGGTTCCTCAAGGACTCGAAGTACGCACTACAGATTACAGCTGATATTAATCGACGTACGCAGGATGCAAAAAATTCCTGATTTTCGCCCAAAAGTAAGGGGATACTTGCATAATTTCAGAGTAATCTTCGACATCAACAGATTAAATTGCAAACAAATGCTCAAACTCGTGCTGGGATACTTCTTCATTTGTCGTGCGAGGAATGATAACTATTCGTCATGGATTCACGACAGGCCACAACTAGAATCTTGGACTCAACTGAGTGCACTGCTTGTACCTCTCACCTTATCAAGACTTGTCAAAAAATGGGTCTGCTCCCAAAAAAAATTATGCTGATATGAGGTATAAAAATAATTTTTATAATAAAAAATTTTGAGAAAGATTTAAAAGTAATTATATACAAATTATAATATTTTAATAATTATTTCAATATTTTTTTAAATTAATACAAAATTTAGATTATCCATTAATTATATTATATAAAAATTTACTTTAAATTATTAAATTATTAAATTTTATTTTTTTAAAATAATAATTTTATTTAATTTAAACCAAATTAATCAGTTCAAAACATAAAATATTTATACTTAGGCTAAAATTCTCTTGCTACAAAGATAGTGTTTTGGACGCCTGAATTGATAGGCCTAGCTTATCGGCTTTGGCAGTATATTTTTATTTTTCATGCTCAGCTTAAATAGCTAATCACTAATACAGTGTAAGATTCCTTTTTTTTTTTTACTGTTAAATTAAAATTATATTATCAAAAGAGACCAATAATGGAGGGTTTGGAGACGCAGAGGGAATTAACTCCATCCAAAAACTTACCCCAATCAAAAGCTGCTAAGTCATGAGCAGCATTGTTTTCCTTCTACCAATCCAAAACAATTCAAAATGATCAAATTCAGTGCTAATCTGACGAATACCATCTAAAAGAGAGGCTATCTCCCACGGATAGTCTGGCTACTTAGCAAAAGCTTACGTGACCAAAACAGTGTAAGATTCCTTGGTACATAGAAATTTAGACTTTATATCCTCCGCCCAAATGAAATGGAAAAAATCTATTATCATCAAAAGGAACGGTTCCAAATAAACTCTTTTAAATCTCTCATCTTCCATTAGATGGTATGAGACACATAAATGTATTAATTGATTTCTAAATCTTTCATGCATATATAATGCTATGTCTAAACTATCGGGTATCTAGACATATGAGTTATGATTAATTCATGTTCAAGTTGAGTTGATCCATTAAGGGATAAAACTCTTTGAATGAGTCAATATGGAATAAAGTAAGGAATTAGGGTCATCCATAGCTCCATTAGTAATAATGGAATAAAGTATCACTTGTTCCAAAATTCAAAAATAATTCCGTTAGACCAAGTTGTCTTTCTCAAATCAGGTATACAAATATGCTTTTGCTTAGCTAATTGCTCAGTTGACCATCGTTTTCACTCGGGAAACATCTCACATAATGGGTCCGTTTGATTGTCTCTCCCTGTTTCCCAGTGAATAGGACAACACCGCTTGTCTATATAAACCGTAGTATTACTTTCAAATCACTACACATCTAACTTCTTCCGACTCATAGCCACGAAAAGCACCCAAGCTTTAGCAGTATGGCATTCCCAAAGATCATTGGAACCCTAACCGCTATTGTGGTCTCAGTTATTCTGTGCCTTTGTGCTCCACAAATTATGTCCAGGCCAAACCCCCAGGATGCCATGGTCGAAAAGCATGAGCAGTGGATGGCCCGACATGGACGTGTCTACAGGGATGACAAGGATCGAGATAAGCGGTTCGAGATCTTTAGACAAAATTTGGAGTATATTGAGACATTTAACAGTGCAAATTCAGACCAAGAATACAAACTGGGCGTGAATGAGTTTGCCGATTTAACCGATGAGGAGTTCAGAGCTCTTCGTAAGGGTCTCGGGTCAAAAATTTATTCTAGCATTGAAGTAGAGTTATCTCAAAGAAAACCTTTCAGGTACGAAAACGTCACCGAGGTGCCTCCTTCGGTCGATTGGAGGGCGAAAGGTGCTGTTACTCCCGTCAAGGACCAAGGAGAATGCTGTAAGCTCAAAATTAATTTCGTATGCTAATTTTCAGTTGGCCCTCTCATGCAGATTTATCCAATTTACTCAGGTTAATTAAGCTATGTTAAAGTTAGTAAATTGATGTTGGTTAAATAATCTATATTCTCCTTGGAGGTACAGCGGAATTAAATTTTATACGTATATTTTTAATTTAAGAGAAGTTTATTTTTTTTGAATTGATAAATATCCAATATTCTGATGATCGTTGCGAAAAGCTGAGAGCTGTATATGCCAAGAGGAGGATTCAACCACTAACATATTGGGACGCATCCGATCCCTTTTTGTATTCTCACGTTGACCGACACAATTGTGAATGTCGTTGCTACACAATATATTCGTTTGCTCCCATTATATGCTAACGATTGAACATGTCTCTTTCACACACACAGCGAGCTGCTGGGCATTCTCGGCCGTAGCGGCAATAGAAGGCCTCACGAAGCTGACGACCGGCCACCTTATCTCCCTTTCCGAGCAACAGCTCATCGATTGCGACACCCAAGGTTTCAGTCACGGCTGCAAGTACGGTTTCATGGATGATGCATTCAACTTCATCCATCGCCACCGCGGCCTGTCTTCAGAGCAGGACTACCCCTACAGGGGATCCGAGCACACATGCAAAGCAGACACCATTAAAAAAAGATCCCACATGACTGCAATTAGGGGCTTCGAGGACGTTCCTCGAGATGACGAGGACGCCCTTCTTAAAGCAGTCGCAAATCAGCCTGTCTCTGTAGCGATCGACTCCTCGGACGATGATTTCCAGTTCTATTCGAGTGGGGTCTTCACAGGGAAGTGCGGCACCAACTACGATCATGCAGTGACCATCGTGGGTTATGGGACGACTGGGAGCGGAACCCGCTACTGGTTGGCGAAGAACTCGTGGGGTAAAGGATGGGGAGAGGATGGGTATATGAAGATCCAACGAAGTGTGAAGGCCAAGGAAGGAAAGTGTGGGATTGCTATGCTTGCTTCCTATCCTGTTGCTTAATGTATAAAGTGAGTGGGGGTCTAGTCTAAACTGAATAAAACGGATAAACGAATGAGAATTAGTCTCAATCTAGTGAGATGCCTAGGTCTAATATAATGAAAAAGCATCGTGCGGGGAACACTAAAATAAATGTGATACGTTAATGTATCTTGTGTAATTATGTGATAGTCTATTTTAGAAAATATACTATCTTATAATTTAGATTTACAAATCTTACTTACAAAGAAAATACAGTTTAGACAATGCTTAAGAGAAAAAAACCCACAAACAACAGCAAAAGTGAGCAACAGCTTTCTGTGTCTTTTCTGTCATTTCTGTCCATGGAGCCGTTGACGACCATCAAAATGGGGCTAAATTGTTTAGGCAGGTTCATGTCAAAATCCTTTTGATTTGTACATAATATATATGGTTAGACATATCTAATTCGATACAATTAACCTAATTAGACATAATATGACTCGTTTTACTCGTATAATTTAAATGTGTTTAAATGCATTATTATCACGACATATTATTATTACGATAAATACAATATATACACACTTAAATATGTTAAATGAGTTAATAAATTTAATATACATACAAACACATTTAGTTAAACGAGTTTAATTACTTGATAATTCATTTTAATATATTTATTTAAACAAGTTACACGGATTGAATCCGTTTAGATGTGAAAAATGTTTATATTCAACCTGAATTTGTTTAACTCCATATCGTATTGTGTCGGCTACCATGATGTATCAAAAATTGTTAGTCCTAGACGACAAGGTGTAATACAGTGTTGACAATGGCCAACTGCTGCATTATTCCATGCTCGACAGCATCAATACCATGCAACCATCGATTCTGTTTCTCATCCTTCTCTAGGACGGTTGTGTTACTGCTCAAAAGAAGAAAAGTAGAAAATATACGGCCAAAGGGGCTCTCTCACCTAACGGACTAGCCTTTTTCAGTTAAGTTCTCCCATTTGGTACATAACAGATGGCTATGAGCATTGAGAACTCGCTACTCCTAACATTGTCGGACATCCTTGACTAGAGGCAAAGTTATCCGATTATCCTCATACCAGACAAGGACTAGAGATAAAATTAGGGGCACTGTGGGCTGCAGGCCAGCTTCCAGCATTTCAGTTTTTGCCTTCGGCTCAACCTTCATCCAGGGGGAAAATAGGTGGTACTTACATGACCCCAATTATGTCTTGATAGCCGGATCCTTGATAAAATTAGAGAAGGCAGGATGCAGGCCAAAATTGGTGGTGGTGGGAGCTCAATGGTGACCACAGTAGCTGCCATTTTTGTCTTGGATCAACGTGGGTGTGGAGAAATTGGGGAGGTTCAAGGATAGTCACCCCTAGGGGTGACACAAATTGGCCCGGTCCGATACATGGCCTGGGCACGGCCCCGTAAAACTATGCACGGGCATAGCCTTATCAAGCCACATCAATTTTGTGCCATCCTGGCTTGGCATGAAAACATTATAGTGCCATGCTCGGGCCACTTATATTAGGCCTAACATGGTTCGATAGCCCGATAAGAAACTGTTTGTTTCGTGATTCACCTTCATCCTTATTTCACTATGAGCAGAAGAAATTTAAAACAAAATAACAAAAGGAGAATAGGGATATTGAGAGAGATGAATGTGTTTGCTCATAGAACAAAATCCTATATTTTACTATACTAAACATCTCATGCTATATATGAATGAACAATAAATAAATAAAAAGGAGTTTCTTTTTACTCTTGGAAAATGTTCTTTGCTCTTCTTTTCTTTGCTTTGGAGGCATAGCACGTGTTCTATACACGTATTCTGAATACGCTGATTTCATTTGATGGTAGCATTGGACTCCTCAAAATCAACCAATTTGGTCACCAAGATTAACATAACAGGAGGAGAATATAGTTATTAAGAGAGATGACATAGTTGATCATAGACCAAAATCACATATTTTATTATATTAAACAGTACAATTGATACATGAATTAATAGCCTATTATGGGCTTAAGGAACCACTTAACTAGGGAAATAAATCAATGGAAAATATCAAAATCATATCAATTTGATATATGAAAATCTTAAATATATTAATGAACTTATTTGATAGCATTTTAAATATTCTATTTTCCATTTGATAGATTTAATTTTTCTGATACCAACCAAAGCTTCTTGCTCAATTTACTTCTACCGTTCTACTCTCCATTTCAGTTTTTCATCCTTCTCCTCAGACCAACTCCATTCATCACCATCTCAGTTTTACATCCTACTCTCCTCTCCTACAACTCTGTTCCTCTGCCTCTGGCCCTGCTGCTCCATTATTCTCTTGCCTCCAGCTCCACTGCAGCACTGCTTTGTTCGTTTGCCTCCTCCCCTGCACTCCGTATCAGATAATAAATAACAGTAACCGATAAATCATAATATTATTTAACAACATTAACCTTTTAAATCAAACGGTCATAGTGACTTCAAACTCTATCATGATATCATAGGGAACAATTAGATCATTGACACGATGATGCAGATTGAGTAAAAAGACTCAAGTTAACCTTGACCTCCGAAACCAAAGAAGAAAAAGGCTCAAGCTGATTATTCAATCTTTGAAGACAATAAGCCTCAGGTAAGCATTATTTTTTGACCTCTAAAGGAAGATGCTGAAGTCGATTTTCTGTTGTTGTAGATCAAGATGTCACATGCTGTAGTCACAGTTGATCATATCCTCAATTTCAAATATCATAGTACAAAATGTGCATTCCACCACGCTACATGCTATTTTTAAGAAAGTGTTGGAGAATGGTCATAACAACTTCCTACTATATTATGGTATCAGAGTGTAGTTTGACTCCCTTCACACACATATCCCCCAATGCCCCTATTTAACTAATTTCACACTGTGGACCTTAAAAAACTAATGCAGCCCACACAATGGGAAATATTAGATAATTAAATATAATAAATAATAAATCATGTGATTATCTAACAAAATTGACCTTTTAAAGCAAACAACTATGAGGATCCCCAACTATATTGCTCCACCACTTGTTTGACCACCAATGGTCCCTGTGACGGCTAGGAGTGATCATAGGACTATTTCTCATCCGTTGCTATGCTGAGATTCAAATGAATTGGTTCCAGCACCTCCGTGCAATTTTCTTTCCTATGTAACTATATCAGTCTCAACCTATATTTAAGGGAATAGAATCCTAAAGGGTGCAAAACGATCAGTAGTCATACTAGCCTTAACCTAACTCTAAGGGAATACAACCTTAGGGATGTGGAGTGGTTAAACTCCACAAAGAAACGGTTTAACCATACAAATCCCAACCTAACTATAAGGGAATATTACCTTAGAGGAAGTAGAATGATTAGTTCCGCGATAAACGGTCTAGTTATACCGGCCTCAACCTATTTAAGACTTCATTGGGGAATTACTATTCAAGAGGGAACATTCCATAACCCTCGATTTGTGAGTGTTCCTATGACACGTGGGAAAACAACATTCTTTTCTTGAGCTCAAATTTGGGATCAACCAGCCTTAATTCTATGCTTGGACCATCTAATCAATTATGCACTTGCAATTGTGACCCATAATAACATCGGTTAGATTTCTTTATTTCTCATATCTATGAAATCATGTCATGAAATTCCCTAGGGATATTTCTGCATTTCAGATTTGAAAGGTGTTATGATTAGATCTATTGGATGGAAGATCAATATATTGATGTGACTGTTATTAGCTAACATAACATAATGATATGGTGATAAGTTTTTGATGTGGCAAAATTTGACTAACATAGTTTGATGGTATGACAAAAATTTTGCTGATATGTTATGCCAAATAGTGCTGTTAAATATTATATTAGTGAATTGTTAAAATAAAAATTCAAGTGTATTACAGATTCCAATTTATAAGATTGAAATAGTTATTTCAAAATATATAAAAATTAAGTGCAAAAAATAGTAAACTATAAGATTTTCACCGTAATTCTACATATAATAATAATATTGACTATCCATGTGTTATCATATACATTGTTATTTAATATGCATAAAAAATCCAAATCACCATACCCTGGATATCACTGCATGATGCCGCAATAACCCAAAACCGTTATCATAGTACCGTCAGTCATGAGCTCAGAGAAAGTAGAGTTTCATTTTGATGCTGCTGTTACTTCCAAGGATTCCTGGCTTACTGTTGCTTATATAAATGATTCAGGTTCGCTTGAGGGCTTGAGGTTTTCATCATCCAACGACTACATCAGCAGAAGGAGAGGCCCGAGCTGCATTGATGGCCGTCTGACTTGCAAGGGACATCAAGACCAAGCATCTCCATCTCAAAGGAGACGCACAGGACATCGTCGAGGACCTCCTCGGCTGAGAAGATCCTCAGAGAGCAGAAATTGGAAACAATTTCCATCAAACTCATGAACTTCTAGCATCTTTTGAATCTGGAGGCATTAATTTTAGGTTGGGATGTGGGAACTTTCTTGTCCATAATATAGCAAAACGGGCAGTTTCATATCATTTTGAAGGGTCTATTCCTAGCTCCTTATTCCCCCCTCTTGGGTGTCATTGAAGGACAAGGAGAATTAATAGACGTTGTCTATCATTTGTAATCTCTTATTGCAACGAAATTAACCTTCAGCCAAAAAAAAAGAAGCCGATCCAAATTGGTTTGGTTAATAAAGATATGCAATGTAAATATAAAATCATGGATCGAACGTGACCAACAGGGCATATGGAAAAGCAGAGCATGCAATGCCAACTTAAGCGCATGATCTCTTGGCGTTACCCTTACCCCTTCGAGCCCGGAGGTCCTCCCGCATTCTTCCCAGATGACACTGCTTGTTATTATTCTGTCGAATATTTTTGCATCTTTGGATCGTTATTTATTTCTTCGCGCACAAAGTTATCGATTAATATCGTTTCTTGAATTTTGAAATCCCACCGGACAATGCACAAACCCAGGGGAGTCGAATTTGTTCTTCAAGCAATCATTCAACTTACGTAGCAAATCTGACTGGACTAAACAGAGCTAATGAAGTCTGCAAATGCTTTCGGATTGGACAGGGACAATGATGGAAACACTCCAGATGATAAAAATGACCGTTTCAAAATTTGAAAAAGCTGTTGCCTGGCCACACCGCAAGATGCTGCGGTTATCTAATGACTGTGCAGTGCAGTCCTCCACCGAGAACAAAGACGACTGACTTTTATTCTGATGTAATGCAGAGAGGTCCAGATGGAGCACTTGAAGACACCTCAGAAGATTCAAGGGGGCCATGTTTGACTAGAAGAGTTAGGTGTCTGTCTTCGATTGAATAGTTGTAGTCTTCGGAAGGAAGTGGCTCCACGAGCAAGGAACCCGGGCATAGTCCGTCACCTACCGATACATTAGCCAAACCATATATATATATATATAATTATTTGTGTAGATTATAATAATTAAAACCCAGAAAAATTTTTATGGCTATTTTACTTGTGATTCTAAAATCGACAAGTAATTAGGCTCCCTCAACGGTCTGTCATGAAGACACAATATCGGGCCTGGACTTTCAGGGGAACGACAGCACCAGCCCAGGCCCGATTCTTTTTCTTGAAATAAATAATAAAATTGACGAAAATAATTTCCGTTTTCTTTTATACAACTTTTTGGGCCACCGTTGAAAGTTCTAAGAGGACGAATCGTTACTTTCGATATTCGTTTCAATTTTACTTTAGTAATGGATGTGGATTGATTCATTAGCACCCTGGCTGCCTGCTGTGTACGGAGCTGGGTGATGTCTTGATCGTGCCCGGTTTGAAGCTATACGTTTGATGAGATCGGGTAAATTCATGACAGATTCGTGTCCATAATTAATTTCCTTGATTTTGTTCCAGTCGGCTGGTTTGGAGAACGCGTTGCACTCATGGTCGGGGGATAGCAATACCCGCAGATGAGAATCAGAGTCCACGCTCACATAGCGTGTCTACGTGCTCCGGACGAGTAGATACATTATTGTTTATTATGTCGATCGTGCTGCGTGACGACACAGCGATGGTCCAAGTGAGTGTATGTATGAGGCGAAAAAGCAACAGTCCATTGGGAACTTCACGAGTCCAAGTCCACCACCATAAGATCAATGCTGGCTGATGAGATTGAACATTGAATCTGAGAGCATTCCTTCCTTCCAATCAGATAAACGGAGAGTGGCGCTTTCTTAGGTCAGGAACCACTGAAAGTTTAAGAACATGAGAAACTAATGCAGGCCATGCCCGAGGACTTTTCCAGTATAAGCTTCGTTGCTGTTTAGGTTTCGAAGTAGATTAACTGATCAATCTAGCAAATTAATCCGTTGGCTACTGCAACAGTTTAGAGAATAGATCGAGCCGTATCTGCTCTCTGTAGAATCGCAAGCACACAGTACTTATTGTCCTACTCTTACCCGATTGGAAGCTCCTTTTGCTGTGGAGCCACACAGGAGGGGAAAAAAAAAGACATGGTCCAGTTAGATCAACTGCCGTGACGACCTTTTTACCGTGTAAGCACTTTCTGATGCATCATTGATTTGGCTTTTGTCCCTTAAAAGTCGCAGAAGAAATCATTCTTCTCAACACCATGGTAGATGGGAATACTGAAACCGAGAGTTTCACAGGAATGTCGTCAAAGCATCGGTCCCTACCGGCTGTGGGGTGGGGCAAGCTGTGGACCTCAAGTCCCTAGTCGCTAGTGTTTCCAGTTAAATCGAGGATCACAATTACCTTGGACTCACAGATTCTTTGTTTATAAACCCAGTCTGGATGATCAACACGTTTGTAGACCTGGGGAATCAATTAAACAAGGAAACAATTACACTGAAGCATTAAGAAAACCACAAATATATATAAATTAACCTTATTAATTGCTATTGTCATATTTCTAAATAATTCTCATCTTAAATTGATGTAAATGATGTCTCTAATATTTACCATGCACGGCCATTAAAAACTCGTATTTTTTTTCCAAATTTGGGGTTTTAAAATTTTCATAAATTTATTATTTGTTCAAGGATAAAATGTAAGTCTGAGTGTTAGATTTGTTGCTGACCCTGACGACCTCATCTAGGAAGGAATGACTCGATGGCACCACGATTTCCCATTAAGAGGATTGTGATTTGCCCAACACAGGCACCTTTCATCCTCTAACGAGATAAAGATAAGAAGATGATCCAAATTGCCCACTTACCATCATCCTATGTGTAGTGTATGGAGCTGAAGGACGGAGAGAGATAATGGTACACCTCAGATTAGCACTCAGATGCTTTCTTGAACCTCATAGGTTCCCAAAACGTAAGAATAATTGAGGGAAAGAAAAAGGAAACTAAAAGAAATTTCTTAAATTTCTCCACCATAAAATATTCATAATTTGTCTAATGTCTGATATTTTTGTTCAAATAAAATTTTATATTCGAATCTTGTTAATTCAAAAAAAATTTATTATTGAAAAAGTTTTACTATTAATTAAATCACCTAGGATTAGTCAATACTCATTATATTTATGAACAGCACCGGTGCCAAGGTTTAGATCACTCTTCCTCAATCCTCCCTTTAAATATGTCCCTTCGTTCGAATCTTGTCGAGAATAAGTGGTTTGCCCGTCACCTTCCTTGAATTTCAATTACTTAGAGTCCACTAAGATTACGATATGTAGATATTATATGATAAAAAAAAACTTACAAATCCCAATTGGCCGAACTATTCACGTGTGGGAGAATTGTAAGCTCCGATATTATATATATATATATAAGTGAGAGATGAAATATAATGGGACTCCACCCAATTTCTCACCAAATTTTGTTTATATTGGTCGATTAAATTGCTCTCGCTCAAAGTGGTGCACTAACTAACATGGTTAGCCAATTGGGCACTACCTAATTACTCTCGATGACTTGAACTTCTTACATTCAAAATTTGGTGGCAGCGTGTCCTATGACTCTCAACCGATGCGTATCCCAAAATTCTAGTTGAGATGGCACCTGATCAATAAATAGATTTTAAGAATTTGATTCTTCCCGTGATAATATGACAGGGAACAATCACACCCAGTTGTAGTTGTCACCTATTATGATCCATGTTGGTCCTATTAAGGAGGAGATTTTGGATATATTAGTAAAGTCCAACATTCCAAAGGGTATCGAACCAGCAAATTTTCGATGATGGGACGATGGTATTAGAGATGATATCATAGGAAAGCGACAAGAAAAAGTGGCAAGAGGAGAGGGACAGAAAAGAAGCTTGGTAATGTGCAAAATGTTAATCTGTTTGAGACCCGGACACAGGACTTGCGAAGGGCAGTAGTGGCTTGCCTCAGAAAGCCACGGGGCAACCAGAGTTACCTCAGTTGGAATTGCCAGGGGTTGGGAGCTCCCCTGACAATTCGTCCTCTGAAAAGCTCTCGTCTGGAAGTATAAACCTGAAATGGTGTTTTTAATGGAAACCAAGAATGGACGAGATAAGGTGGATGGAATTAGGAGAATGCTGTCATATCAAGGTGTTGTATACCTGGAACTAGATCAGGGGATTGGGGGAGGTTTAGCGGTACGGTGGCAAAATGATGCCGTGGAGATCCTACTGAAAGAGAAGAATTTGATTGACCTCTGAATAAGTAATGACACAAGTAATGAGGTGAGAAGAGTCACATGGGTTAATGAAGATTGTGAAAATTGGAAGAGGGAGGAGGTATGGGATAAGCTGATAGATATAAGTATTAGGTTACAGAAAAATTCCATCAGAAAAATACAACTAAAATCTGTTGGAAAGTCTGACAGAACAGGGCAACGACAATTGCTATAGCGTATGTACACTGCGAAGCGTCATCCTTGATCTTGAGCGATCAGAGCTCTCAATTTGTAGACCATGATCTTAAGTTTATGGGGATGGATTCGAAATTCTCCACGAGCTACATCCTTGAACTGATGATCAAATGGAGCAGGTTGATGTTCATGTAAGCAAGATTAGTGCAAGTTGATCGGCTAGCTAGGCTAATTCTTGTTTGATCTCCAACCAAGTCAGTTCATGGAGATGAGTCCGCTTGAAACCATAGCTGGGCAATAACCATTTACCTTGGTTACGATCGATGACCATAGACTATAATGGGCGGTCCGACTGGTGTCCAGCAACAAGGCCAATATTCGCATGAAAAAGAGGCCAGATCGGAAATAATGTCACGTCTAGCTAGTATACCATGTTATAAGTAGAATCGGACAATCATGAAGACCTTTCTAAAAGTACGTATGAGAAGGACCTTTCTTATTTTCAGATGAAATCATAAGATATTCATGATTAACGAATCGCTTATCCTAATTAAGGTGTGATAAAAAGATGCTTCCCGTAACCAACATAAGTGAGTTGAGAAAATTTATATTAGAAGGTTTTACTCTTTTACAAGTTGTCTCAAATCAAATTTGCATTAATTAGGGCCTAATATTTTTATGCATATAAGATGATTTACAAAAAAAAAAAAAAACAAAGGATGTTTCCCACGTATTTTGCATCTCTAAACCGCATATACTGTCCGCTGGCACAAAATTCAGTTGCTAACAGTACCATTCATCGTGCTTCCTTGGACGTGTATATTTGGAATATATATATATATTTGTAACCAGATATCACATAATATATATCATATGATATAGACATTACAAATTACAACAATGGCACCAATCAATTTAAACTTTATTCACACATAACATCTATCGAATTGTATAATACCCATTAGACAAAATATTCAAAGTCTAGGTAAGGAAGTGGGCTTTGAACAAGCTCTCATATAAATTAGAAACCAAATGCAAAAAACTGTTCCTCTCGTCGTCATCTCCATCCTTCTCCTTCCCTTCCCCCACCCCCCCTCCCTCTCTCTCTCTCTCTCTCTCTCTCTCCCTCTCTTCTCTGTCTCCTAAACCAGCAAACATGTCTTCCTCAACCTCCTCGTCATCGTCTTCCTCCTCCCATTCATCATCATCATCATCATCAATATGGCAACTCTCTTACATGAAACTTCGATTCTTTACCCGTATAAGGAGGTTCCTGCGCTCCAAAACTGCCGGAACCAACCACAAGTCATTCAAGCCCTCCGAGCCAAACGAAATCTCCGCCCATGTCCTTAACGTGGAACAACCAGTGGAAGAGGAGGACTCGGTCATACTGCAGAGGGCAGTTAAGAGACTCCATTTCGGGGGCTCTGAAGAGAAGAGGGCTGCGGCTATCGAGATGAAGAGACTTGCTAGAAATGATGTAAAAGTGAAGAAATTGATGGCCGAGCTCGGAGTCATCCCAGCTCTGGTAGAGATGTTGGCGGCAGTCGGACAGCTGCAGGCAGCGGTCGGGGCCCTGCTTGAGTTGGCCAACGGGACTTACACGTGAGTTTTCAGATCATTTATCAGTATTTTAATCTTACGACTCATAGATCAACTTTCCGATCTCCAGAAATTAGTTTTCGTATATGAAGTTAGAAATATTATTTCCATAAAAGGGTTGACTAATTTCGTTTTTCCTTGGTTACAAACAAAGCACAACATCCTAATGACAGTAAGGAAGAAGAAGAATCAAATCTAAGTTTAATTTTGGATTGTAAATTTATCATTAATAAAATAAAATTCAAAGTGTCTTCAATTTGAATTGATCTTTTTCTGTCTTAGTCATAATTAAGTTTTGTGGCTATTATTCACGATAGTTTGGACTATATGTTTACAATTATTAGTTCAACATAATAAACAATTGTTGTCCTGGATCAATTAGGTAGACCCATCAATGTTGCTAATTAACATAGTTAAACCATATATCTGCTGATTGATGTCTGAACCTAATCTACCATATATCTACAGCTTATTATCTGACTCTAATCTACACGGCCTCCTCGGTGCACAACTAACACGATCAAGTGTCATGCCTAGAGGAAAAACAAAACAAATACTCCGGGTCTCAGCCCCGGTTTCTTCACCGGAAAAATGAACTAGATGTGCTGAATGATTATAGGCGTTTGGCATATTTCTGTCCTCTCTTACTTTTCACTAGGTAGAGATAAGGTAAGGGCCGTGGGAGGGCAGCTAGTGGGATGTACAATTTGTCACTTTCGCCTTGTTTTCAAACACTTCTTTCATCACTCGCTGACTGAGAGGGGGAAGAAAAACCATCATTGAAAAATTGTGCACCTTAAACGATTTGTATACATATATATACACACATATACACGCACAGGAATTGTTTAGTGTTTATTTTTACCTTGTTTTCTAAAATCCAATGGGCACCGGTTAATTTATATTTGTATTATATCGGTTAAATAAATGTCAAAATTTTTGTAAATATATATTATTTTTATTTATAAAATTCAAATTTGGGTTTTTGTTTGAAAGAAAGGGACATGGATATGAGTCGACAAGCCCATATTAGTACATATATTATGATTTTAGTTTCTTGATGAGTGGAGCCCCCAGTGAGGACCGGCAGCCTTGGACTTTCGAGATTTGTCATTATTGATGAGTAATAAAAATTTGAAATTCTCACAAGTATGATGTTGGCATTCACGTGGTGGTTTTGCGATCTCCTCTTTGATATGGTCCGATTATTTGGACTTTTGAATCCCGAATATGCTCGGTGTCTCCTCACTTACAACTGCAACATGTATTTAAATGAATTTTTTTATTGATACCCACCAAAAAAAAACAATTCTATTATGCCCAATTAATACTCTATTATTTGATAGTAATCTAAATTAGCTAATTGCCTATGCCACTTATTCGACGTCGATCGTGAAAACTTTTATTAGACCAGGATTACACCTAAAATGGCATGAAAAGTTGATTACCATTGGTTACATGCGTGGTAGTGCAGTGAGTCGTGATCCATTAGGAAAAGATGCTTTGCAGCAAACTAGTGGATGATCCTAGAGAACTCGACTCGATGTGCTGTATGCATTCACATCGGAGTCTGCCGTCCTTAAATGCTGTCTCGTAGGCTCATTTCTGGTCGGAAGAGTTTGCCGGGAATTATGCTCTCCCAGTGGAGAGTTATGTCTGAAACGGAGAAGAGGCAGTCACCAGAAAATAAATTGCTAATAATTAATTATTTTGCTGCATGCAAATATTTTATTTGCAAAATAATTAGGTTCGATTAATGAAGATGCTCGGACCCCACATTTTTATAAGATCTTTGGGTATTTAGGGGGAAAAAATACGTTTGTTGACCTAACTTTCCATCATAGATCTGAAACTGAGAATCTCATTGACTTTGTCAGTTATTTTATCACTCTGTTTTTCACCCATTGGATGTCAATTATTAAATTCGGCCTTTATTTTATTTTGCGCTGTTCAAATTGCATTAAGTAGGATTTGGTTTAAGCATTGTTAAATTTTAAGAAATATCGAGATTTAAGTGAAAATTTTCTTGGGTTATATGTCAAAATGTAAGGTTACTAGAATTATTTGAGGAAAATATAAACTGATTGTTTAGTTTGACAAATATAAATAAATGGTACTTAGGATGATAAAATTGAAAATTTCACGTATTTTAAGGTAAATATTTTATCATTAAATTAATCTCATAATACAACAAAATTTGTAACTAAACATTGTATTTCATGGTAGATCTAATTGAAATACAACCTGTAGTTAAGATGACACGTATTCTTAGATTTTTGGCTGAAGTTCATCCCCGCCAGGTTGCCAGCTTATACCGAGCATAAAATAATTCTCACCCACTGTGAAATTAAATATTATAGATAAAATCTGTCCACGGTTATGGATGTATGTGTCACCATTAAAGCATGGGCAAATGAGAGAATAACCCCAGCCATTATTTGGCATAATTAATTGCAAGTTTCATCTTATTACATGAATCATCCTGTACGCTAATGTTTTTTATGCTCTTTCAGGAACAAGGCTGCGATGGTGGATGCAGGAATCCTATCCAAGCTTCCAAGAAACATTGAAACAGTGGACGAGTCAACGAGACAAGAACTCTCAGAGCTTCTCTTGTCCCTATCTGCTTTAAAGAACATCCACCTGCCGATGGAATCATCACAGGTCCTCCCATTCACACTGGCCATCCTCAAGTCCAACTCAAGCACCGATATCAAAGAATCATGCCTCGGGACCTTATACAACCTATCCACTGTACTAGAACATGCAGCAAAACTGGGGGCTAACATTGATCTCGTGGGCTCCATTTTGAGGGTCGTGGTTTCATCGTCTAAGGGTCTATCGGAGAAAGCCCTTGCCACCATGGGGAATATTGTGGTAACTTTCCCAGGGAAGAAAGCAGTGGAGGATTGTGGACTGGTGCCGGAGAGCCTCATAGAGGTCTTGACATGGGAGGCCATGCCGAAGTGCCAAGAACTGTCTGCCTACGTATTAATGGTCTTGGCCCATCAGAGCTCGGCCCAGCGGGCTAAAATGGCCGCCGCTGGGATTGTTCCAGTCCTCCTGGAGGTGGCCCTCCTGGGCAGCCCCCTGGCCCAGAAGAGGGCCCTTAAGTTGCTACAGTGGTTCAAGGACGAGCGGCAGGTAAGGGTGGGTCCACATTCCGGGCCGCAGACGCCACGGGTCACAATGGGATCACCAATAACCGACCGCCGTGGTGCCCGGGAGGGGAAGAGCATGATGCAGAGATTGGTGAAGGAGAGCCTGCACAAGAATATGGAGCTAATCACCAAGAGAGCGAATGCCGATCCGAGCTCGGCGTCACCCTCCAGCCTTAAGTCACTTGTGATCAGCACAAGCTCCAAGAGTTTGCCGTACTGATGGAAGGTGCCAACAGTTGGAACTTTTTTTGTGTACATCGCGGAATTTACAAAAATTGATAGATCCATTGTTTTCGATCGATTGTTTCTCGTGTCCTACTTATGTGCTTTTTAGTGAGAAAATTGTGTTCTCTTTATGACGCTTTTCATAGCAAGGAATGGAATTGACGAGCAATCATCAATGAACAGGGCAGGCGAGGAAAGAAGTTAAGGATAATGGAATTGAACATCTTATGTTTTATTGTAAAGAATGAATTATAAGAATTTGATCATGAGTATAAAAATTTGTATTGTAATTATTCAAATGATGTGTTTTATTAGTTAGGTCCCATTGAAATTTCCACCCAAAAATTAATTTAAGTAGTTTACAAAGTTATGAGTTTACGCCCTTGGTAAAGCTACTTATACATATACTTAGATATGAACTTACTTGTATTATAGGCCCAAAAAAAATAAATTCTTTGTTATAAAAAATATAAATATCAGATAGTTTATATCAAAAAATATTTATTTATATATAATAAAGGTATATATTTACTAACTTTACGAGAAGGGATAAATTTTCTTTAAATGTGATTTCAATAATAAAAATATATAATTTTGCATAAGAAAGTCTTAAGGTTGTGTAGTAAAAATTTTGAAAAGGGAAATAAAATTTGAGAAATTTATTTTTAAAAAAAGAATTAACGTTTAAAAGCTGTTTGATAATAATTGAATTAGGGAAGCTATTATGGAAGCGGTGATTGACCATAGGAAAACCCAAAGTGTGCATGTGCGGTGTGTCTTCATTATATAGTGAATAAAGATTACAGTAATTGATTAGTCCTAATCAACTGAGACTGATATATTATTTATTAGATAAATTTGAAATTTTAATAATTTGGTAGTTCTTCTTTTTATGCACCGGATTACAGCGTTGTATCATATCAACCAATTAATGCACCGGACGGTATATTATACAGTTTACGGCCCGCTATTAATCCCAAAATACTGACTTTTGAGAATTTCGAACCTTGAAGCCTCGGAGTTCTGGTTATACTAATTTACCCACTAAGAATAACTATTCCGAACGTAATAGTTCTCTATCTCAATGTCTCATTAATAAGAATAAGGAACACATCATCAATTAGAAAATTTTGAAGTGGATCAATCTGCAGCCTAGTCATGGAATTATCTGTAACCAGAGGACTAAGATAGCCCTTGTGACATTTGTAGCAGGTCAGTATTTCATCCCCTGTAACAACTATAAACATTGGCATCCTGAATTTCATCTTCAAAAATTGGAAAGTTTTGATTGGTAGTCTGGTACTTCTTTGAGTTTTTATTTTAGGTTCACCATAAAGACAATGACAAAATATATGAGTGAAGATTGCATTCAATTATGTTTACATAAGCCATTTACACATCTCTTGAGCTCACATTCTATACAAGTCAAAAAATAGAATTAAGGGAAGTGAAGACTAGTAAGAAAGAAAGAACATTCCCATTCTTCCTGAGATGATACGAAACCATGTATCAAGGGAGAGTGCTATGTGTTATCAATGGCTGAATTGGTTCTCTTCCCATCAAATGTTGACCTCTTGCTATTAGTTGAAGAGGTTGCATAATCCGGGCCTGAATTGGTGCTTATATTTTCTGACTCAATACTCCCCTTCAAACCGGTCATCGATAGTCACTAAAAACTGAGTTTGCATCGAAAGAAGTCACGACAGAGAGCTTGTGTGAAAATATTAGCTAGTTGAGAATAGGATGGGACATACAAACTGATAATCGATCAAGGGTGACGTTTTCTCAAACAAAATGATAGTCGATTTCAATATGTTTGATATAAGCATGAAATATGGGGTTTGTGGTAAGGTGGAGGGCCGAGATATCATCCGAGAATAGCAGAGAAGCTCGAGGTTGTGAAAACCATATATCACATAAAATAAATGAAATCCATGTGAGTCCAGGTGCAGTTGCAGTGTATGCAAGAGCATGATATTCAACTTTAGCCGTTGATCGGGCTACAGTTGTTTGCTTCTTTGCAGTCCAAGACATGCATGCAATTAGCACCAAGAAGCTCACGGTAGCCAGAAGTAGACCGTCTGAGAGCCTGCATCCAGCCCAATCGGTATATGCACAAGCATATAAATCAAGGCTACTACATGACAAAATGTTGAAATCGAGATCTAATGTAGTACCACAAACATATCGAAAGATCCTTTTGACCATCTGAAAATCAACATTTCTTGGAGCATGCATACATTCACTACAAAGAAAAGATCCGGTCTTGTCAATGTTAGATATTGTCGCAAAGGGGGTTTGATGGCCAAAAGAGTTGTAATTGGCTTGCACTATGTCATAAGTGCTCGATCCATGAATTCAATTGCATGCTTCTTCTCAGATAGAATAAGCCCATCATGAGATCAAGTAACCTCAATAACGAGAAAGTAGTTGAAGGGACTAAGATCCTCCATAGAAAGAGCCATCCCAAGATCATGAACAAGATGTTGCAAAAGTTGTGGAGAGTCATCGGTCAGTATAATATCATCAACATATAATAGGATAATCAATGTATGACCAGCTAGCATGTCAATAAACCAAAAGAGATGCATCAGCCGTACTACAGAATAAACTATACCTAGTGAGAAATTCATTGAATTTGTCAAACCAAGCTGGGGGAGCTTGTTTCAATCCATACAAGGCACAGTGTAGGAGATATACATTGTCGGGTTGAGCTGGATCACAAAATCCCGATGGTTGCTCCATGTAGACAGGAGTGTCAAGATCTCCATGGAGAAATGCGTTCTCTAGGTCAAGTTGTCGAGTTTTCCAATTACAAACAACAGCCACATTAAGGACTATTCTTATGGTGTTTGGCTTTACTACAGGGCTAAATGTCTCCATAAAATATATGCCTTCCTCTTGGTGGAAACCTTTCACTATAAGTTGAGCTTTGAGTCAATTCAGACTCCCAGCAGACTTAAGCTTGGTTTTGAAAACCCATTTAGAACCAACAACATTCATATTGGATTTGCATGGAACTAGCTGCCACGTTTTATTGGGGGCGAAGACTCTCATCTTGTTGTTGATCGTGGCTTGTTTCCATTCGGGATGCTTAAGTGCTGAAGCAACGGTTCGAGGCTCATGAGAAAGTGCATCAATTGTGATATTAGCTTATTTAGGATTTGGCTTAAAAATACCCGATTAAAAATGAGTAATCATGGAATGACCCAGAGCCGGCACTAGAGGCATTGTTTGATCTTGGGAGCTAATTGGCCTAGCTAACGCAGTTGACATGGGCTCTTCTTGATGAGTCTCCAGTTCGGTGGGATTGATAGAGTTAGCATCTTGAGAAATAGGCACATGGTGAGAAGATGCTCCCATACGAGTTGACTGAAAATCACCTCCATTCATCAGAGCTTCATTTTGAGGCTCAACTTCAATATTAGGCACGCAATGTTACCAATCATCATTATTAACAATCTGAGATGGCTCATCAAGTCGAGGAAACATCCAGGCATGTTCTTGGCCAAATAAATGCACCCATTTGTCCATTTGTGAGCCAAGCCAGCATAGTAAAGCGGTGTACAATAAAATTAAGAGAGTGAAGAAATCAAATGAAAGCCAATTGAACTGATAATATAAGACAATAAATGTTAAGCTTAGCTTAAGGGAGAGGCAACGTAAATCAAAACCTTGAATATTAAATTGAACAAGTGTAAAGAAGCGTGCAAGGCATGCTCTATCCGTGGATTAAAGCCTTCGATCACTAATAGTAGCGACAAAATGCCTCCGCATGAGAGGTATTAATTACTTCCCTTTCAACAAGAATGGGGTAGAGTATCTTAACTTGGCTCATTCAACGTGCTGTGGCATTGAGTGGTTGACAGTATTTTGCTTTCGTCTACTATGACATATGCTACAACACCATATCTTTTAATTCATTGCAAGCTCTTTTTAGTTGATCATCGATTCTCCTATGCTTTCTACGATCAAATAATCACGAATTAAGTAGAAGAACTTCAAATATCATAGAAAATATTGAAGAGATATCATGAAAGTCGGTCAAACACATAAACTAACACTACTTTAAGAATTATTTTCATAAGAAAATGTCTTTTTCCATTACCATTACAGCCACAAACGTAGGTTTCTGCTAGTATCGAGTAAAACCTAGACCCTAAGGAAATAAAATAACACACCAGTGTAACCTCAGCAAGCAAAAGCCATCCTTAACTTCGTTAAGTCAAATCCAACACATTCCTTTATGTTCTCATATTTGGTCCCTCCTAGGCTCAATTATCAATTCATATCAAACCAACTCAAGGTATTAACATAAAGCATATCACAAGATCAACCCAAACTCGTGCAATGTGTGAAGGTCTCCATCCTAGACCATACCAAACACCTCAGGCAGTAAAATTAGTATAAACTAGATAAGTAAACAAGCCTTGAACATGTGCAAAACAGGCTTTTTTAGCTTTTCTTTTCTTCAATTTTTTTTCTTTTATGTACACGACTCGAATGGCTCCTATTCAAGTTGGCCCAAGGCATTGGGTGATGAGACCCCCCCTTGGGTCTAGTCTCGAGCCTTGCAGATGAACCAACAGACACCACAATTACATATATCAGCAGTAAAGCTTATTCATAGCATTTTTTTTAACTTGTCTTTTTACTTTTCAACCACTCGGATGCCACAAGTACGTATCTGACAGGCAAGGAGGCACCCAATTATGCATCAATCATATGTTCTTATTTTCTATAACACGAAATGGAAGACGAAACTCTTTTTTTATTATTATTATTCATTACAATGAAGTCTAATGGCAGAATGATTTCTCGACAGGTCAAAGAAAAAAAATCATGGAACTGCGCTACCATCGCAAAATTGGACAATTTTTTTGGCAAGTCCATAATCATTTTTATGTCTTAGAGATTCCATCAGGTTAAGGTAGTTAATATTTTATGAATTTCCAGTATGGATGTCGTATATATAGATTCTTGTTGTCATTGCTTAATTTGTTATTTATCTGGTAATTTATGTAAATCCTAAAATTGTTTAGTATAGTAAATTCTAATAACTTGGGCTTATGTCTCACCGTAATTACCTTTACCGATAACCAAATTCGTCTCATGTCTTATTTCAAATTTCTTCATAATCCAACTTCAAAACTGACATTTTTGTTTTAGAATATACCATTTACAATCCAAAATTCTAGTAAATTCTAACTAAGGTAATTAATAAAATTCTGAATTTTTGAATGGATAAATTCATATTATGGCTGACTTTATGGGCGGAGAATCCTGACTGCTAAAAAGAGCATTATGCACAGGGGGGATGAATGTGGACCTGACCATAAATATTGGACGGTTGAGTTGGCGAGGACTAAGTCTGCCACAACCGTATATGTCCTGTTTTTCTTGGCAATTACTACTATTCTGTCTTTTACGTCATTTTGCGGCTTGAGGGACCAAGTTGCTTGCACTACTGGAATCCAGATTATTCAACGCGGTGCTGACTTAGCATATCATTAAATTCTCTTGCACGTCCCTACCACTGCCGCAATTTTGGATATATATATATATATATATAAATGCAGTAAAATTTAGAATTTCGAACAATGCCACAATGATATCAAGTTCAAGTCTGTTGATATTGTAATGGGGGGTAAGTCAATTCAAAATTGTGGGCAAATGAATATTGTCAGGAAAGCGACATTTCACTAGGTCAGCTCAAGTGCTTCAGGCAAGCTTGGTAGCAGTGGAATGAATACATATGATTCCTATCTCTCTTTAATTAGAGAAGCTATCTGCATCACATGAGCCCTTACACCTTTGAGAAAAAAAATATCAGACAGTAGTCATGGTAATAATACACCAAAAACACATACATGAATATATTATGTAAAATAGAAATAATATAACTCAATCAGATTTTGATTTGAGTCATCTGAATGGAGAAGATCAATAATCAAGAGTCATCTCCCTTTAACAAAAAACTTGCTTGAAGCCTTATTATTTAATCATGTATTATTCGACCATTAAAATTAATATTATTTATAATGTCCCATTTGAAGTTGAGGTCGGTTGACATGTTAGAGCTTTTGTGTATTGTTAGAGTTGTTAAACGGGGTGGGCTGGCCCGAAACTGGACTGTCCAAACCCAAAACCAGCCCATACCACCCCTAACTCGGCCCATAACCTCTCTTATTGGGTTGAGAGGCAGTTATGAGCCAGGTCAGCAATATAAGCCTGTTAAACTGTAATCAACCCGGACCGTTAACCTACTAAACCAGCCTAGAACCGTTAAGAAATTGGACCGCACCGGCCCGGACCATAAATTATAGCTCTCCACCTACCAAGTGTCACAATCTCTTACAATTTGTTGAAAAATCAACCGCCACAAATAGGTGAGGTATCCAATTAGAGCACTGTTCATCCAATACAATCAAAACAATGTTTACCAAATCAAATTCGAAAGCAACTGCATTAAAAAAAAAACCGGCCTGTTTATGAAATATTCATTTAAAATATTTTTTAAAAAAATTAAAAAGATGGACGGTTCATGAGCCAAACTGGCACAGATCGTTAACTGGCCCGTTTATAAACGGTTCCGGACCAGTTCATATTCGCTTGAACTGTGACCCGTAACAGGATTGGTCCGTTAAGCAAGCAGGTCAAACCGTAACCGGATCTAACTGTTTTAGGCCCATTTGAATCGGCTCGAACCACACTTTTAACAATACTATATACTCTCTTTCCTCGAATTTTGATGTTTACAAGATTAGCAGTCTATTGACAGTAATTGTCGGATGCTCGATACACTGCTTGTGGGGATGGAATCAGTAAATATTAGGGCATTGGCCAGTAGCGTCTCAAGATAGAAAAAAATATTTTTAGTGCATAAAAAAATTATTACGATGTTATATTCATTAAAAAATTAGAATAATAATTCAAATGTAAAACTAATTACGATAATTTTTTTGGTAAATAACCTTATATTTCATAGAGTACGGAGCAATGAAATTTTAATCTTAGAAATGCAAAGGACTAGATATGTAGAAAACTTAAGAATAACAAAATTTTTTGTTTGTATTGACAACTATTTCCTCATCCTTAAGTTAGCCAACCAAGTACATGACAATATAATATATATATATATCATAACGAGATTTTTGGAAGGATATATCCAGTATGCTAAAATTAATGAGTTGGTTGCATAAATAATATGTTCTTTCAGGTGCGAGTCCTTCATATCATCAGGCCAACTCTGGGATGACAGCGCCATCTCAATGATCCTCGAGGAGCTTTGGGCAAATATAATATAGACGAAGTGCACTAGGAGTCACTAGAAATGTTAAATGGGCCAGTTTGACTTAGAAACAGTAAGTCAAAAATCAGAACCACCCAACCATCTGAAAACCAACACATAACCGATTTTATTGGGCTGAGAGGTGGTTATTGGCTGAGTCCAAAAAATATGCCCGTTGAATTAGGACCGGTCTGACACATTTTTCATTGAACCAACCAGGAATCGACATGTACCTTCATAGAACAGGTTGGTCAAATTTTAACATTTGCTAAAAGAATATAATATTTCCCTTATGTAAATGAAATAAAAAGTGAATTTATAATTTGGGACTATAAGTAAAATATAGAAATATAAATTAATTAAAAAATTATTCAATTTAAATAAATTTTAAGAAAATTAAAAAGAAAAGGGTGACGATCCACAGTTAAACTAACTTGAATTATGAACCGCCCATTTAGGCTGTGGCATGTAACCAGACCAACTCATTAAGGTCTAAATCATAATCAAGTCAAATGATTTCGCGCCCATTTTTAACCCGCCCAAAATCGAACCAAACCACCCATATGACATCTCTAGGAGCCACAACATGAACGGTAAAATCCAAATGCATTAGAAAATTGGACATCCATCTTGAACTTAGTTCGAGGGTGTAAGTCGTATCGAAGTTAAACACCGCAGGGATTCCCTTATTTATCAGAGAAATTATTGCATATACCTGCGTTACGAGCAAGTGTTTTACGGAGAAAATTTTCACTTTCATCAACTTTACGATGACAAAAGGTTGCCAAATATTATGCATCAAATTCAAAGGTGTGTATCACTATTTATCTATACAATATTATCTCGTGATACAACAGAAATATGAGATACATGTTCCAATCGTTTTGTATTTCGAAAATTAGAAGGAAAAATACGGTGATTGAGAAAGAATCCAAAGTTGAGGCGGCCGAAAGCGAAGAAGAAACCCTCGCGCCTTTTCCTCTTTCATGCTTCATGAGCTTTCTTATTATTTAATTTAAGTCCTCTTCCTCGCCTTTCTCTGTCATTATATATCCAGCATAGTAGGAATCCTAGTGGCAATTCTAACGCGTCTAGACACAAGCGTGTGGATTTTAAAAATCCTACATTACATCTGACCCCGCCATCAATCATGATCTTTGACCCATTTTAGAAATTTGTTAAAATAACTAATATAAATTAATTAAAATAATTTAAAATATATTTCTTTTAAATAAAATATTATATTTAAATTTTATAAATAAAGATAATTTATGATGAGATAATTTTATCCTTAAATAGATCTATCCAATTCGAATATAAATTAACTAAAATCCAATAAATTTATGAATATATATCAACTAATTTTTGCCTAATAATTTTCCAAATAAATAATCTAATTATTTTCCCACTGATATTATTTTGGGGATTCCTCCCACAAAGGTTTGACGGCTCAGAGCTCGTTCTCACCAGTCGAGTTCGACGGTAGCCTTCTGAGTGATCATAGTGACTCCTGGAATATACATGAGAGCCAAGCTGATCTAGGGCAAAAGCATCATAATATATATACACATACACATTTCCATTTGTACCACATAAAATCTAAAACTATAATAGTTGTTAACTAACTTTTATTCAAGTTAAATCAAGCTACTCTTTGCCTAAAGTACTATGAGGTTGGAAATTGAGATTTTACAATAAGGAGTAAGATGTTTCGTCCACTCAACTAATCCATATATCGATTTTAAATAATTGAAGGATTTGTACTTTTCGCTTAACATATAAATTATTGAGAGAGGAAACACTTCAGCTTTATTGTTCGATGATCTAAGACACAGTTTGGAGAACGTGGCACGAAGAATTTGAATCATCTTGTTGGATTGGATTAGCTGTGCCCTTTGAAAACTCTACGGTGAACGAGTTATCTAGATAATATGATCAAATGTGTTACATATATTTTTGGTTGAATTTATTAAAGAAGAGATAATTTAATGTCTTTTCTAATTATATATATATTTTGGTAATCAATTCGATGGTTTGAAAAATTAAGGAGAGAACCGAATATGTGTAGAATGACAGATTACTTTTTGTTTTTTTGGAATTTTGTTCGAGGGACAAAATTCAATTCAATAGAAATCAAATAAATTCATGGAGTCAGCATTATATAATTTCGTGCGAAAAAGGGCAAATTAAACACCACCAAGCTGCGCCTTAGTCCTTGTAAAATGCATGAGGATTAAGTCTTTGAACAATATTATACTGACGGGTGAAAGATGAGCCCTAGACTAGACTTGTCAATTTGGGCGGCACCCATGAGTCTATTTTCTAATCATGTTGCACAGCCCACCATCTCGGTCGCCCAAAAAGCTTAGCCTATAAAATAATATTTTGTATTTTGAGTCACGTAAGTAGGCCCAAATCAAACAAAAATATTTTTGAAAAGATAATTTTAAATAATTTAATATTTCAAATAATTTTTTATATACTATAATTTACCTATTAATCCAACTATTGTATTAATTTAAAAAATATTAAAATAATTATTAAAATATAATAATTGGTGTGTAATTGATTTTTTAAAATATTTTATTATAAATATTTTTTATAATTTCAGCCAAGCAAGATTTATCTTTGAGCCGTACCAACATTTCTTGATATCCTCTACCAGTCTCAAAATCCTAATCCAAGTGCGGTGTTTTCATGCCAAGCTCAACAGTGCCATTTTTGACAGGATTACCCTAACATGATAGACTGTTTTACTCGTGGAAGGAGGACACGGCAGAGGGTTCAGGGCAACTGCAGTAGAGAGAGATCCGTCGCACCTTACACGTTAACGTCGCTTTGACTTTACAATGGATATTGCGGTGTCTTTATTGCACAATACAAAAGTGGGGTTCGTTTACACTGAAACCGAATAGCTTTTATATTTCATTTTCACTAATAAAATTTCATTTATCCTTTATACTTCTCCTCTTTAATACCTCTTTTAGTTCCATTAATCTCTCGGGAAAAATATTTTTATCACTGGCACGTTATAATGGGTTAGGAATTGAGTTTGTTCGATGGTCCTGCATAATGATTGCACGCCGCATCCGAATCATGTTAGCTACATTTAGGCAACTACTGATCGTTTGAAGGAAGTTTCCATTCGGACAAATATATTTGGCCAACATTGACAACTGATCTGAACCCCCATATTCGAGTGACCAAGACAGACGTGTCGGCGGTCAAACTTTGACCGTCATGGTTTCCATCTCATGGAGCATGGCGGAGAGGGCTTCGCTTGAGATGCTTACTTTTAGGGTTTTATTTCAAACGCAATCCTTACGTAAGCATGGATGAGGAAGACTTGACTAGAGACCTCGAAGGCAAGGAGGAAGGATGAGGAAGAGAGAAATCAAGAAGATAGAAATATGCACCATAGATGGATAACGCGAATTTGTTCATATATTAGCGCGAGGGTGGAAGTTATTAATGCCCGCCTTGTCATCCGTAAGAATTGAGAGAGAGAGAGTTCGTGAAAGCTTAGGTATGATAAAGATTTTTTTTATGATTATTATTTGCCGAAAATAAAAGGGTTAGACATGAAAATCAGTACTGAAGCAGGCGCACTTCGCAACAGGGAGTAAAAACTTTTGTGCTTGTAAAGTTTTGTGCCCTTTGAAAATGTCTCCGGCCATTGCTTGAGCAGTAGTTCCTCCCTTTGGATGGAATCATATGGCAAAAGAAAATTGACTTATATAGATAAAAGAAGTTTATATCCTTCGTTTAAGTTGGTTCAAGATTTCTTTATTTAAAATAATATTTTACAATTAAAAGTTGACATGTAAAAAAAATACCTTACATATATTCGTGAAAATGGTTAGGCAATTTTTTCCCTTAATCATGAATTCGAATTCAAGTATAATAAATATAAAGAATTTATATCAAAAAAATTTTACCACTAAATTGATTTTACTCAAATTTGAATTAGTTAAAAACTAATAGATTTTTGGATATTGAACGATTTATATCTAAAAAAATTATAATTAAGAGACTATTTGATAGTTAAAAAATTTTCAAATTTTCAAAAATTAAAAGGTATATTATGAAGGAAAATCCCATGAGAATTTCTATAGATTCCATTAACTAAAATAATACGGAGCTGAGTGAGGGACGTGGAAATAGGAATAGATGCCTAATTGTCCGGTTTGACCAAATCAAATTATTAGAATGATTTTTGTACTTGTTCAGCTCCAAATTCCTCGTGACCGCGTTACGTTGAATTCCTATATCTTTCTTCTATAAAAGGCAAAGCAAAGCCCCTTCTCTCTTCATCGACGAAGCACACAAAACAAAGCCTGTGCTCACACATCAAGCTCCCCATTCTCAGCTTATTTTCCTTATCTTTGTCTTCCGTCCTTCACAAAGCTAAGGAAAAAAAAATGGGTGAAAGCCCTGTTCGGTTTTCGAGTTGTCGAGGTGTGGCCTTTGAGATCAAGACCCACGCAGACCCATTCGCCATCACCAACCCATCGATTGGCCCCGAAGATGGCTCGGGAAGCAGGCGATTCTGGCTACCTTGGTCCAGAGGAAGCTCCTCTCGAGTTGCTCCCTCACTGATCCAAAGGTCAGTCAGCAGAGCTAGCAGCCACTTCTGCGATCTCGATGTTGACAACGATGAAGAGGACGTGCCTGACATCTCCTTGAAGGCCCTAGAAGACGGCAAAGCCGAGAAGGAAAATCCTAATCAAAGTGCACCGGTGTACTCTGCTAGCAAGCGGGAGCAACCTTTGAAGCCTGCTTCAGCTCGGAAGCAGGAATCGAGGTTGTCGATCATATTGCTTGATCAAGGCCTCTTCACGGTCTACAAGCGTCTCTTCGTTGTCTGCCTGTCCTTGAACATTGTCGGGTTAGTCCTTGCAGCCACTGGACACTTCCCTTACGCAAGGAACAAGGCTGCCCTCTTCTCCATCACAAACATATTTGCTCTAACGCTCTGCAGAAGCGAGGCCTTCTTGCGAGTCGTCTTCTGGCTCGCAGTCAAAACTTTTGGCCATTCATGGGTGCCTATCTTCATAAAGACCGCCACCACATCTCTCCTTCAGAGTCTCGGTGGAATCCACAGTGGCTGTGGAGTCTCCTCCATTGCATGGCTCATGTACGCTTTGGTCCTAACCCTGAAGGATCGAGACAGCACTTCTCCCGAGATAATTGCGGTCGCCTCCACTATTCTCGGTCTCATCTGCCTATCTTCCTTGGCTGCATTCCCTCTCGTCCGTCATCTCCACCACAACGTGTTTGAGAGAATCCACAGATTTGCCGGGTGGAGCGCTCTCGCCCTCCTTTGGGCTTTCGTCATCCTTACCATATCATACGATCCGACCACAAAATCTTACTCAAACCATCTTGGATCAAGGCTGGTTAAAAGACAAGAATTCTGGTTCACAGTAGCAATCACAGTTCTTATCATTATCCCATGGTTGACTGTACGACGTGTACCAGTCCGGATCACATCCCCATCTGGACATGCGTCATTGATCAAATTCCAAGGCGGCGTCAAGGCAGGAATCCTAGGCAGGATCAGCCCTTCCCCACTGTCGGAGTGGCATGCATTCGGGATCATCTCCGACGGAAAGGGCGAGCACATGATGCTTGCCGGTGCAGTTGGGGATTTCACCAAGTCATTAGTTCGCAACCCACCGAGCCACCTCTGGGTTCGGCAGATCCACTTCGCCGGACTGCCCTACCTCGTCAACATGTATGACCGGGTTCTCCTCGTGGCAACGGGTTCGGGGATCTGTGTGTTCCTCTCCTTCCTCCTCCAACCATGTCGAGCGAGTGTCTGCTTGCTCTGGGTGGCAAAGGGGGTCGAGCAAAATTTTGGTGTGGAGATCGAGGGGATGGTGAGCGGGCACCCCAAGGACAAGGTTATAGTGCACGACACGGCAGTGCATGGGCGTCCAAATGTGTCGGAGATGAGCGTGGAGGCGGCCAGGAAGTGGGGAGCGGAGGTGGTGATCGTCACAAGCAATCCGCAAGGAAGCAGGGATGTAGTCAACGCATGCAAGTCAGCGGGAATTCCAGCTTTTGGTCCCATTTGGGACTCTTGAACATTGTCGTACGTCCTTCCCCCCTTCCCCGTACCTTCGTCCTACCCCACCACCCCAAGCCAGCAAATAACAACTGGAAATTAATGTTGATTATTGTACTCATGCATTTTTCCGAACTTTGTACGCCTCATGATCAATGTCAAAATACCAACCATCTTTTCTTAGTACGTAAATATTGGATGTGTATCACAAAACAAGTTTGAATGTGTAAATTTTATTTAGGGAAAGATGTTATTTGTGTGTGTATATATATACATATATATATATGAGATTTTAGAACTAAAAGGTAGAAACAATTTTTAAAAAATTATGCATACATCATTTTCCAGATGATTTTTAGATAACAAATTCATTATATACTACACACACAATATTTTTCCGGTGCCTTTCCCACATTGCTATGGGTCATTTATTATATCTCTAGCCAGTTGTTCGGGTGAACATAACCACTTAATGAAGATGGGCCCTATTCTAACAGAGTCCGTGGGAGGGTGCCAGTTCACAAATATCTATGAATCAATTTAGGTGGTCCGATCCGTTTTTCATCATAAATAATGGATGTTTATACCCACAATGAGTAATTGAGATTGGGCGAAACCAACCACTTGATTAGTAAATTCTTTACTTGAATATGTTTCTTAAGCAATATTCCCACTTCTTAAGAGCGAGGGAATATGATTAGGCCCTTGGCTTGCGCGTAAAATATGGAAATAGAAATGCCGTCTTTTGTGTAAAGGGAATGAATGTGGAGTCGGCCAGAAATGTTGGGAACCGGCTGAGTCGACGCCGGCATCTCTATCGCCTGTACATGCCCTATTCCATGCGGAGCCCGGTCACTGTTCATATGCATAGACAGAATCTTGCCCTGCACCAGCTGGCGCAAGCAGGTACATAGTCGGAACCGGAGATCTGATAGAACACCGCGCTGATGATATCAAAAGTGAACAGGTTCGTTTATTTTCTAATCAGACAACCCGATTCGGATAGGGGCAATTGAAAATAATCAAGACTGCAAAAGGTTCACCAGGTCTGCTCAAAGTGATTCAAGCGCTTTAACACTTGATCCAATACACCATGATTCATTGGAATTAAAGGGTTTCAGTGCGGATAAAGTTTATAATTGAGAAAGTCGTATCACTAAACAGTACGACTTCAATTAATTTTGATCCATCGAATATGTGAATATAATGTAGTACACATATAAAAGACTTTAGGCCTATATAAATTATAACAAAAAAGGGGAAATTGCATCATATATCTGATTTGGTAAATTTTCATAAAATGACATAAACTTAAGAAATAGCCGAAGAAATTGTCATGTGGTTTTCAAAAATTTCCCCTAAATATCATGACCCCTAATATCATCAACATTTTCCGTTAAATGTACATGTGGTACGCTGACATGGCCCTTTTAAGTCCAGGTGGCTGCTAATGTGATGATGACACTACTTGGAATGTCACATACTTCATAACGTTATATGTAGGGATTCTCATGGCTCGGGTCGGTTCGATGAATTGGATTGTTAAAGTGATTTGATTCAGTTCAAGCACCATACTCCTAAATCATAAATATTACATAACTATTGAACTAAATTATTTTGAACTAATTCTATGCTTTGGCTAACCGGTTCGAACATCTGTTTAAAAAATAATAATAATAAATTAACAAATTGAATATAAATTAAATTAAAATTAAATAAAAATTGTATTGAAACATAAGAAAATATAAATATATATATAAGAAAAAGAAAATTATTAAAATTATAAAAATTTCAATTAAAGTTAAATTAATTATATAAAATTAAGACTAGTGAGTTTATTTTAAATGATATTTAGTATAAAATAATAAAAAAATATAATATATAATAGTTAAAATAACTTATATCTAACTATTTTTATGTTTTTACCATCTAACCTATTTACACTTTATCGATGAACATGTTAAAGATGGGCTGATCGCCTGATTTGGAACATTCTTTAATTAAAACAATTTTAAAAAAAAATGATGCCGCAGACATAATTCATACACTAATATAAAAGCTCACTATCCCAAAAGTCAGGGCCGAGAAAATCAGAAAGCTCGTCAGCTCGTCTTTGAAGTTCATCCATAACAAGAAGAAAATTAATGATATTTGGATTATATCTATGTAATAACTCTTGAACAAGAGTCGATTGATGTGGTACGTATAAAGCCTTTTATCCTTAACTGTTCAATTTGAGTTTTTCTAAATAAAAAAAATTATGTGATGGAAATTTATTCCCAAATAAACTGACTTGTTTAATCTAATCAGTCAATTTAAATTTTAGATACAGATGTGTGATAGTATGAGTAGCGAATTCATCAAGAATTGATTTATATGATTTCATTCCCCATAATGAGATGTTCGCTTCGAGTCACGGAAGCACCACAAAATTGTTGCCCTAGGATACTCATCAACTTACTCTAATATAACTGACATAATTTGGCAGTTTGTTCAGTGCCTCTCTCATTGAACAACGTCTCATTTCAGAACTTATGAAATAAGAGAATTTGCATTAAGAAACTTTATTTATTAGTGAATTGACTCAACTTAAATATGAATTAATCAAAATTTATTTGGTTTTTAGACACCAAGTAATCTAACTCGCAGCTCTTACATAATATAGGAGAGAAGTTAGTAATTCTGCAAATCATACACGATTAGGTGTCAGAAACTTAATTGTCTCCTTGGACAGGATAATGATCTCACCAAGCACCAAAATATATAGTGGCGTGCCCATCACTCGGTGGAATTTTTCAATCCTTGTTTTAATTAGAATGTATTCTCACATAAAGAAAAGGAAAAAGAATGTAATCTTACAAGGGAATTGCCTCTTTTCATCACTTGTCAACGAACCTGGAAAAAAGAATATACTATATATCATATGAGAAAAAATTTGGTACAATTGTATTGTCATCAATTTGACATCAACAATTACTCGATTGGCTTCTCATTCAACTGTACTCCCACCGACCAGTTGTTTTTCAATTCCTCCTACAGTTTTTAAGTTGAGGGACCTTCCCCCGTAACCTGTATCGCCTCTCAAACTTCAGCATCTTGGAAATCCTATTGATAACCATTTCAACGAGCGTGCACCATAATATCACCTATGCGATGTATAAAAATTATTTGATATATAAACCTACAGTAGTTACGGATCGTCAGACTTCAGATTCGGTTGATACAAAAATCGGCATACAATTCTGAGTCGATAGATGAACCACTTCTGCAAGGAAACGAAAAGAGTATGAAATACACTACAAACTGGAAATATATATATATATATATATATAAAATCAATTTCCTGGCATGAAATTGTCAATTCTCTTGGCCATCATTGTGTACCCAGTTGAGTGCTCGTTGTGCTATCGTCACGTTACGACAGTGAAGGTTAACCTGAGTTCCCAAAAGAAAGTAAAACTAATAGTAGTTGGGAACTAGACGGTCTGTCATCTGAAGGACTTTGAGCACGACAGCAAACCTTAGTCCCTGCTGGTGGAAATAGGGCAACCCTTTCTCCTTCTTTGGAACCAATAAACAAAAGTTTTTGTCCCATGTCTAAAGATGTAAACTGTCTCAAGATGAAGTCCAGGGGATCATTTGTGAGGATTCGATTTGTTTTATGATCATATTATTGCCATAATCCCTACGATTATGGGTAGAAATAGTCAATCTAGTTATTGTTTCCTCTCATGATCACTGTCGAATAATACTACTCCTCGGGAAGTACATGCTGTAATTTTGAAGGATTAAGTTGACAAAATGAAAATCAGAATTAGGCTGCCCCCCGTAAAGTCATGTAGAGAAAAATACTTCTTACTGTACTCGTCGTCGTTAAGCCGTGTACATAAAAAAATCAGGGCCCGCGGCCAGCTCCTTTTTTTTTAATTTCCATTTTTATTTCATTATGAAATTATGAAGATATTTTCCTAACGACACTGTCAAAATTTTATATAAAGGGGAGGAGTGTAGGGAGAAGAAAAAAATGTGGCGGTTCAAAGGTCGAACACATGAAAATAATCGATATTTTTTTACTGAATAGCTCACCAAATGACATAAATATTACTAAATATGAAATAATATCTAGATATACCATTAGAATATTCTAAAATATATATATAATCTCAATTATCACAATAATATTATTTTTTAATATTATATATTCTATTTTAGAGAAGATAATATTTTTTTACATATACATCAGCAAAAATGGACACCTATCACTATGTTAAATGCGACATCAACTAGGTACCAGGACTTGAGTAAAAGCATGGAGTACCATCGATCAAGTCTGTCTACTTACAAAAATATTATGAGACATGGGAGAAGATGAATATGTATAAACCTAGACAAGGATCACTTGACCAGGCCGAAGAAACTATGGAACAATTATGCCATACAACATTCCGAAGAACGAAATGATATTTTTGTAGGAAAAAGAAAAGAAAAAGTTATCTGTTGGCGGTGCAAATGAATAGCCCTAAAACAGAAAATATCGAATAAATTAAAACCATTATATAGTAAGGTTTTGCTAACCTATACCCTTATGACATATTAAGTAATCATTACTTAATAACTTATTTGATTAAATGATCATTAATCAATTAATTTGAATTTTAGATACCTTATTTACACTTATTTGATCTTGGGAAACAACTTGAATATGATTAATCCCTTCATACCCAATCTAAAAATTACCATTGTTGATATAATTCAATAAAAAAATCTTAAATCCCTAATTATTGAAAATGTGGGATAACTAGTATTTTTAGATTTTTATGGTTTATTTTTAGGATTTATATGAATCTCTACGGTTCTTTTATATTCTTTTAGAATTAATATTTTTTTTATAACATGTTTTCTTATTTTTTATATTTGGAAAGTTAGGGTTTATATTTTTTTCCATAATCGATTTTTTTATCATTAATACAAAAGTTATTTTAAAATTGAATAAAAGAAGTTTTTACATTAAATTAATTATACTTTTCATATAATTAATAACAATTAGGATATATAGTAAATTATTATTGCTTATCCTTCACTCTTAGTGCATAAAAAAGGTAGGCAAACCTTATATAATATTTCATATAAGATAACGGAATTCAAAATTTAATAGTCATACACATTGAAGATAAGCATTGGCTGCCATAACACTTCTGAATGAGTAGCGGATCTTTTCATACACGAAAGGCTCGCTGACTTTTGAAAGGGTCTCCCTCTTTGTCAGGTGTCCCTCCTCCCCTTCTACCTGCATTTATCATGGGATTAAAATGCAAAATTGTTTGAAAAAAAAAGAATACATAATTTTTAAAAAATTGATTTAATCAAATCATACTATCTTTCTCAATATAAGATTCAAATATCCTAAATTCCACTCTCACTCATGAAATTCCAAGTGTTCTTCTCATCTCCTCCTCTTCTCGTAACATTTCCAAATTCAAAAACCTCAATTATTACCAAAAATAGAAACAATAATCTTTTGCTGTCATCCAAAGGAACATTATCGCAGATACTCAGGTTGCTTTTCTTCCCTTGGGCTTTTGACCTTTTTGTTTTCTGCTGTCATTTAATTGAAACGATAAGAAAGAAGGTGGGAGACAAGGAAATAGGAGCTGGTGGGCCTGCGACCAATATGATAGAATCAAACCAGCACGATGATTTTTTTACTTAGTCAGCTTAGAAATTCCTTTCGACTACCTCACTTCAGTCGAAATATTCATAACGGGGTATTAATTATTAAGAAAAATTTTATGGAGATAGGAAATTTTTATATGAATGATAAGATTATACTTTTATGTGTTTGATTGATTATGAGTCGGTGATTAAATTATTTTCGCTGGATCACTCAAAGTTCCAGCTATTAAATAGAGATATCTATTTATTAAATGCCGATATGCTTGGACAAGTGGGAGAGGAGATAATTATCATATGTTGATTTAGTTGGCAGCATCTAAAAATTATTAAGAACGAATGAAGAATGGAGCTAATTTAAATAACTTATAATTTAATACATTTTCAAATATCAGAGGACAAATATATAGTCTTTTTGGGAATTTCATCATTTTTGTGGAAGAAAAATAGGTCATGAATGTAAACACTCATGAATTTCAAATATTATTATCGAACACTTAACTGGGCAAGAAGATGACAGTTACGGCTTGATTTAACCCACAATTTCTAGAAGAAAACATCGAGCTTGAATTAATTAGAATTTACTTAGATTTCTAATTAATGTCAAACTAGTATAATTATTATAGTTTTTGGAAGTCTCAAGAGTTCATGAGGAAGATAAATATGTCTATTTTCAATAATGTAAAATGATTATCTGCATGCAAGGAAGAAACGCAGTTATAGATGAGGGAACACTTGCTGATATTGGATGGCTCGCTTGGCCGGAACGTTGGTCGTCCTGAGAGTGCATTTCTTCGAGGACCCTCCGAGCAGGATGACAGCATGATCATCAATCACTCTTCCATGGTCTAATAGATCAACCGGTATAGATAGTTTCTTTTATTTATTTATTTTTTTGCACCACACAATATTTCTGTATGAGTTGAAGCGCACCGTGAGACTAATCTGATATATTAATAATTGAATTATTACGTTCTCCTCAAATTTGTAGGGTCTTAATTAGTTTTACTCATTTTTCCTGAGAAATAGTCCCATCATTAATTTTGATCAACAAAAAGCTGATGTAGTATAATGGAAAGGTGTCGAGTTAATAAGTGACCTAAGTGACACATAAGCTGTTTCTTAATCAAAATTGACGGTAAAACTATTTGTAAGGAAAAAATGAAAGTTAAAGGATTATTTTACTTATAAAATTAATTCATATTCTAAATTGTCCACTCCTCACAAATTAATCTGTAATATAATATCAGTCAATAGCAATGGATGGAGTACTATCTATATTTCCATTGATATGTGGAAACATGATGCATATATATGGAACGAAGGTTCATTCTGATGGGGCAAAAAAATATTGGGAAATCATAACAACATTATCAATAATAAATGATTAAACATTAAAATGATTTTCTCCATGAATGGTTCTTATTTAAAATTAAAAGAATTTTTTAATAATTCACGTTATTTAAATCTAATTGATTGATTCATTAAGACAATTCCTTTTAGAAAAAAAGTATTACTTCTTAATGAATTATTGTTCCGACTCACTAAAAGAAATGATTGGGAACGAACCACTTGAAATGGTCAAGGACGGTACACCGAAGCACCATATATTCGCACAAGAATTTTGCCAGCAACCTGATTCCATGTTGGCGACTTGGTCTCTGTAGCTGAGGTTGCCGGTCGGTTACAATTATAGGGCTGGCCGATTCAAAGTAGGAGCTAATTTCAAACTTCTACGATAAGAGGTGGACTACGATCGCGTGAACCCAACCAACCGAAAGCCGCGAATCTCCGCTGCTATAATGAATTCCGTAACTCTTTCAAAGTCCACTGCGGGGCCTGTTGCTCCAGCTGAGATCGCGTTTGCCAAAGGGTCAACGTTTCTGACGGGAAAATGCATATATTATATACATTTCATTAAATTATACTTTATAAGCAGATTTTAAAATATTTAAAATATCAAATTCAATCATATATATATATATATATAGTTTCGTTATAATGTTAAGTCTCATCCATTACTCTTTTCAACGGTCGTACTGATGTGGCGACTGCCTATTGATATGATAATTTTTATATTGACGCGACGAAAGTATGTTGGCATGAACGATTTGCATGTATTATCTAACGTTTAACAGCGGTTAACAAATAGAACTTAATAATATAATGGAATTACATGTATATGACTTAATATAACGTTTAAAATTTTTTAAGACACACTTAGAGAAAAGATTAAAATTTTAGGATTTTTGGTATAATTCTTTTCTATTATATTTTGTCAAAATTTATATGGAGATTAATATATTTTGATTGAGATAATTTGATATGTATTATCAAATTAAGTGTTATAAATCATCTTACATTTAAGTGTTATAGATAAATAAATATATATATATATATACACACCATTAAGGGATGATTAATTACTACGACTTAAATGGTACACTTGTCAGTTTGGATTAGACTTATTGTTAATGACGATAATATACTGATCGGAGAAATTTAGCTTCTATTATTGGTAGACAATAAAACGGTGACTACGTGTGCTATAAAAAAAACAGCAAATCGAGAAATATGGCTGGTACAGTTAGTACTACTACCTTCAATCTGGAACCTATAAATTCTAACTTCGGCCGAAACCGGAAGAAAAAAAAAGGATAGATTATACTGATAAGCAATGGAATTGATCTATCCAGCTCGAGGGCCTTATACGGAAAGACTTGGGCTTCGAATGAATAGATTGCTCGGAAGCAAACTCAATGTTGGCCAGCTACGCAATTAAGTCGCCTATGCTTACAATTGTCCATTCATGCCGGCACGATGAATTTGGGTCTTGTTGATATGGCACGAACCACGGCCAACACCTCGGGGAGCCCAAAATCCTAGATCAGACACGAATATTTTATACTTCAGTCTCTCCGCATGACCTAAATAATATGGATAGTTGTTTTTCTAAAAATAAATGTCAATAATTTTATATTTCAAATTTAATTTTATAATATAGTTGATCCATTAATATAAATTTTATATTAATTTAAAAAAATATTAAAATAATTATTAAAATATAATTATTTATATACAAATAACCAATTTTTATAATTTTTCTCATAATTTTATTTTTATTGTAAAAATTATTGTCATGCTTTCGAGCAGCATGGCACATGGCCCGATATCTTTGGCAGCACGAAAAGCTGAGCTCAGGTACGGTTTTTTCATGCCGTGTCGGGGTCATGCTAAAATTTGACTACTCTATCTTTGCTCTAACCTGATAAAAAAAAACACAAAAAGTTGTCTATGTCAATACTTTATTTTTAATAATAATATACATATAGAGGAAAATATGAATAAATGCGTCCGTGCAAAAAAAATATTAGTGAGAAGAATGAGTGATAATTAGTAAATAACAAGGTTTGATTATTTGATGCGTAAATAAGATGAATGTGTCAAATTGCAAGGATAAAACATTATCCGAATCATTGCAAAAGTGGATTTAAGTTAAAGTTTAGACCATAGTTTTTAAAATCGCATTGGATCGAGAATAGTGTAGGTATGAATTCATGTGTTTATAGGTCGAACCGAGGGTTCAATAGATTGAACCACATATTTAATAAATAATATTAATAATATAATATAACTAATAAATTTATATAATATCATAATTTGAATATGATTTACAATAAAAATTATTAGTATAAACATTATATTAAACAAAAGTTTAACATAAAATATAAATATAAGTTTAATAAAATAAAATATACATATTATAATATATTTTTACTTTTTTTAATTTTAAGTCGGCCGATTTTTTTACCAGTTCAATTGGATTCACCAGTCGGACTGGAGCCAGCCGGTTCAACCAGAGTATACCGTATTAAAAGTGCAGTTAGGCCTTTTATAGGAGGCAAATTGGGTGAGTGGCCCGTTCCTGATTGAATCGGTCGAATTGATCAGCCCAATCTGGTTTTTAAAACTATGGTTTAGACCCCTAAAGTTTCGTAAAGTTATGTTATTGAATGCTAATATGACAGCATATAGACATATTAAAATTTTATCAAGTCAAAAACATATTCAATTGATTAGGAGAATTTTGTATATGATTTAATTGAAAATTATAACAAAGCTCTTATGTTTGAAGTAATATGGTGGCCGAAAAATGTTGATTTGTTAAAATATTAGCAGTCAAATGTAGACTTACTCAATTCTAAAGTCTAATACCAAATTGGAGATGTAATGTAGCAAATAAAAGGATAAATAAATTGAGATGTTTGCTTAGAGCATTTTTAAAATTTTAAAATATTAATATTACATGCAAAATTCCATTAGTAGTAAATTTTTATTTTTTTGTCATGTTTAAGAGCACTTGTGGAAATTAAATTTTGAGAAAAAGTTGTCTGAAATGTCACAACATATTAAAAATCCCTATAATGTCACAACATCAATGTACATGTTGGCATAAAGGAACACGTCAGCATGTCCGTGCGATTAATGAAAAGTATTGATGATACCACATGACATTATGAGATGCCAAATATTATGCATCAAATTCAAAGGTATGTATCACTATTCATTTATACAATATTGTCTCCTGATACAACAGAAATATGATATGTCTTTTCCAATCGTTTTGTACTTCGAAAATAAGAATGAAAAATATGGTGATAGAGAGGAAAATCCAAAATTGAGGCGGCCGAAAGCGAAGAAATCCTCGTGCCTTCTCCTCTCTCATACTTCACGAGCTTTCTTATTCATTAATTTAAGTCCTCTTCCTCGCCTTTCCCTGTCATCATATATCCAGCATAGTGGGAATCCTAGCTGCAATTCTAACGCGTCTACACACAAGCGTGTGGATTTTGAAAATCCTACATTACATCTGACCCTGCCATCAATCATGATCTTTCACCCATTTTTAGAATTTTGTTGAAATAACTAGTATAAGTTTAACATCTATTTCTTTTAAATAATATATCATATTCAAATTTTATAAACAAAGATAATTTATGGTGAGATAATTTTACCCTTAAATAGATCCACAATATTCAAATATAAATGAACTAAAATCCAATAAATTTGTGAATATATCAATTAATTTTTGCCAAATAATTTTTCAAATAAATAATCTAGTTATTTTCTCATTGATATTGTTTTCGGGATTCCTCCCACAAAGGTTTGACGGCTCAAAGCTCATTCTCGCCAGTCGAGTTCGACGGTAGGCTTCTGAGTGATCATAGTGACCGCTGGAATATATATGAGAGCCAAGCTGATCTTGGGCAAAAGCGCCCTAGTATATATATACACATATACATTTCCATCTGTACAGTATAAAATCTAAAACTATAACAGTTATTGACTAATTCCTATTCAAGTTAAATCAATCTACTCTTGTTGGATTGGATTAGCTGTGCCCTTTGAAAACTCTACGGTGAACGAGTTATCAAGATAATATGATCAAATTTGTTATATATATATTTTCGGTTGAATTTATTCAAGAAGAGAGAATTTAATGCCTTTTCTAATTATATATTTATATTTTTTTGTAATCAATTCGATGGTCTGGAAAATTAAGGAGAGAACCGAATATTGTGTAGAATTAAAGGTTACTTTTTGTTTTTTTGGAATTTTGTTCAAGGGACAAAATTCAATTCACTAGAAATCAAATAAATTCATGGTGTCAGCATTATATAATTTCGTGCAAAAAGGGGCAAATTAACCACCACCAAGCTGCGCCTTAGTCCTTGTAAATGCATGAGGATTAAGTCTTCGAACAATATTATGCTAACGGGTGAAAGATGAACCGTAGACTAGACTTGTCAATTTGAGCGGCACGCACAAGTCTATTTTCTCATCATACCTGAATAACCCACCATCTCGATACACCCAAAAGGCCTAGCCTAGAAAAGAATATTTTATACTTTAAGCTGTATCAAATAAAAATAGTTTTAAAAAGATAATAATTATTAAAATATAATAATTGGTATGTAATTGATTTTTTAAAAAATTTATCATAATTTTTTATTATAAATATATTTTATAATTTCGGTTGAGCAAGATTTATCTTTAGACTGTACTAACATTTCTTGATATTCTTGCCAGTCTGAAAATCCTAATCTAAGTGCGGCGTTTTCATGCCATGATCAACAGTGCCATTTTTTACCGTTTACCCTGATAGACTGTTTACTCGTGGAAGGAGGACATGGCAGAGGGTTCAGGGCAATTGCAGTAGAGAGATATCCGTCGCACCTTACACGTTAATGTCGCCTTGACTTTACAATGAACACTGCGGTATCTTTATTGCACCATACAAAAGTGGGGTTTGTTTACACTGAAGCCAAATAATTCTTATATTTCATTTTCACTGATGAAATTTCGTTTATTTTTTACCTTCCTCTTTAATATCTCTTTTAGTTCAATTGATCTCCCCCAATATTCGGGAAAAATATTTTTATCGCGGACACGTTATAAGGGGTCAAAAATTGAGTTTATTCGATGGTCCTGCTGATGATTGCACGCCGTATCCGAATCATTTTAGCTACATTTAGGCAACTACTGATCGTTGGAAGGAAGTTTCCATTCGGACAAGTATATTTGGCCAACATTGACAACTGATCTGAACCCCCATATTCGAGTGACCAAGACAGACGTGTCGGCGGTCAAACTTTGACCGTCATGGTTTCCATCCCATGGAACATGGCGGAGAGGGTTTCGCTTGAGATGCTTATTTTTAGGGTTTTATTTCAAACGCAATCCTTACGTAAGCATGGATGAGGAAGAATTAACTAGAGACCTCGAAGGCAAGGAGGAAGGATGAGGAAGAGAGCAATCAGGAAGATAGAAATATGTACCATGGGTGGAAGTTATTAATGCCCGCCTTGTCATCCGTAATCTGGGAATTGAGAGAGAGTTCGTGAAAGCTTAGGTAAAAGGGATAGACATGAAAATCAGTACTGAAGCAGCCGCACTTCGCAACAGGGAGTAAAAGCTTATGTGCTTGTAAAGTTTTGTGCCCTTTGAAAATGTCTCCAGCCACTGCTTGAGCAGTAGTTCCTCCTTTTGGATGGAATCATATGGCAAAAGAAAATTGACTTATATAGATAAAAGAAGTTTATATCTTGTTGGTTTAAGTTGGTTCAAGATTTTTTTATTTTAAATAAGATTTTATAATTAAAAGTTGACACTTTAAAAAAATAAACCGATATAAGTTAGTGGAAATTGTTAGGTAATTTTTTCCTTATGGACTTGAATTCAAGTCTAATAAATTTAAAAATTTTATATTAAGAAATTTTATCTCTTAATAAGTTAATTATAATTAAATCTAAATTAGTTAAAAGAATGATAAATTTTTAGATATTAAATTATTTATATAAAAAAAATATAATTAAGAGATAATTTGTTAGTTAAAAATTTTTTGAATTTTCAAATATTAAAAGATATATTATGAAGGAAAGTTCATTAACTAAAATAATACGAAGATGAGTGAGGGACATGGAAATAGGAATAGATGGCTAATTGTCCGGTTTGACCAAGTCAAATTATTGGAATGATTTTTGTACTTGTTCAGCTCCAAATTCCTCACGACTGCCTTACGTCGAATTCCTATATCTTTCTATAAAAGGCAAAGCAAAGCCCCTTCTCTCTTCATCGACGAAGCACACAAACGAAAGCCTGTGCTTACACATCAAGCTCCCCTTTCTGAGCTTACTTTCCCTCTCTTTCTCCTCACCTTTGTCTTCCGTCCTTCACAAAGCTAAGGAAAAAAAAATGGGTGAAAGCCCTGTTCGGTTTTCGAGTTGTCGAGGTGTGGCCTTTGAGATCAAGACCCACGCAGACCCATTCGCCATCACCAACCCATCGATTGGCCCCGAAGATGGCTCGGGAAGCAGGCGATTCTGGCTACCTTGGTCCAGAGGAAGCTCCTCTCGAGTTGCTCCCTCACTGATCCAAAGGTCAGTCAGCAGAGCTAGCAGCCACTTCTGCGATCTCGATGTTGACAATGATGAAGAGGACGTGCCTGATATCTCCTTGGAGGCCCTAGAAGAAGGCAAGGCTGAGAAGGAAAATCCTAATCAAAGTGCACCGGTGTACTCTGCTAGCAAGCGGGAGCGACCTTTGGAGCCTGCTCCAGCTCGGAAGCAGGAATCGAGGTTGTCGATCATATTGCTTGATCAAGGCCTCTTCACGGTCTACAAGCGTCTCTTCGTTGTCTGCCTGTCCTTGAACATGGTCGGGTTAGTCCTTGCGGCCACTGGACACTTCCCTTACGCAAGGAACAAGGCTGCCCTCTTCTCCATCACAAACATATTTGCTCTAACGCTCTGCAGAAGCGAGGCCTTCTTGCGAGTCGTCTTCTGGCTCGCAGTCAAAACTTTTGGCCATTCATGGGTGCCTATCTTCATAAAGACCGCCACCACATCTCTCCTTCAGAGTCTCGGTGGAATCCACAGTGGCTGTGGAGTCTCCTCCATTGCATGGCTCATGTACGCTTTGGTCCTAACCCTGAAGGATCGAGACAGCACTTCTCCCGAGATAATTGCGGTCGCCTCCACTATTCTCGGTCTCATCTGCCTATCTTCCTTGGCTGCATTCCCTCTCGTCCGTCATCTCCACCACAACGTGTTTGAGAGAATCCACAGATTTGCCGGGTGGAGCGCTCTCGCCCTCCTTTGGGCTTTCGTCATCCTTACCATATCATACGATCCGACCACAAAATCTTACTCAACCCATCTTGGATCAAGGCTGGTTAAACGACAAGAATTCTGGTTCACAGTAGCAATCACAGTTCTTATCATTATACCATGGTTGACTGTACGACGTGTACCAGTCCGGATAACATCCCCATCTGGACATGCGTCATTGATCAAATTCCAAGGCGGCGTCAAGGCAGGCATCCTAGGCAGGATCAGCCCTTCCCCACTGTCGGAGTGGCATGCGTTCGGGATCATCTCCGACGGAAAGGGCGAGCACATGATGCTTGCCGGTGCAGTTGGGGATTTCACCAAGTCATTAGTTCGCAACCCACCGAGCCACCTCTGGGTTCGGCAGATCCACTTCGCCGGACTGCCCTACCTCGTCAACATGTATGACCGGGTTCTCCTCGTGGCAACGGGTTCGGGGATCTGTGTGTTCCTCTCCTTCCTCCGCCAACAATGTCGAGCGAGTGTCTGCTTGCTCTGGGTGGCAAAGGGGGTCGAGCAAAATTTTGGTGTGGAGATCGAGGGGATGGTGAGCGGGCACCCCAAGGACAAGGTTATAGTGCACGACACGGCAGTGCATGGGCGTCCAAATGTGTCGGAGATGAGCGTGGAGGCGGCCAGGAAGTGGGGAGCGGAGGTGGTGATCGTCACAAGCAATCCGGAGGGAAGCAGGGATGTAGTCAACGCATGCAAGTCAGCGGGAATTCCAGCTTTTGGTCCCATTTGGGACTCTTGAACATTGTCGTACGTCCTTCCCCCACTTCCCCGTACCTTGCTCCTACCCCACCACCCCAAGCCAGCAAATAACAACTGGAAATTCATGTTGATTATCGTACTCATGCATTTTTCCGTACTTTGTACAAGTCATGAAATATTGGATGTGTATCACAAAACAAGTTTGAATATGTAAATTTTATTTGGGGAAAAATGTAATTTTTGTGTGTGTATATATATATATATATGAGATTTTAGAACCTAAAAGGTAGAAATAATTTTTAAAAAATTATGCATACATCATTTTCCAGATAATTTTTAGATAACAAATTCATTATATATTTATTACACACACTATTTTTCCGGTGCCTTTCCCACATTGCTATGGGTCATTTATTATGTCTCTTATCGGTTGTTCGGGTGAACATAACCACTTAATGAAGATGGGCCCTATTCTAACAGAGTCCGGGGGAGAGTGCCAGTTCACAAATATCTATGAATCGATTTAGGTGATCCTATCCATTTTTCCTCATAAATAATGGATGTTTAGGCCAAAATGAGTAATTGAGATTGGGCGAAAACAGCCACTTGATTAGGAAATTCTTTACTTGAATATGTTTCTTAAGCAATATTCCCACTTCTTAAGAGCGAGGGAATATGATTAGGCCCTTGGCTTGCGCGTAAAATATGGAAATAGAAATGCCGTCTTTTGTGTAAAGGGAATGAATGTGGAGTCGGCCAGAAATGTTGGGACCCGGCTGAGTCGACGCCGGCATCTCTATAGTCTGTATATGCCCTGTTCCATGCGGGGCCCAGACACTGTTCATATGCATCGACAAGATCTTGCCCTGCACCAGCTGGTACAAGTGGGAATATAGTCGGAACCGGAGGTCTGATAGAACACTGCGATGATGATATCAATTCTGAATAAGTTCGTTTATTTTCAAATCAGGCGACTCGATTCGAATAGGGCAATTGAATATAATCGACCCAACAAAAGGTTCACAAGGTCAGCTGAAAGTGATTCAAGCTCTTAGTACTTGGATCCAATATATCATGATTCCTTGGAATTAAAGGGTTCCTATTAGAAGAAAATTCATAATTGAGAAAGACGTACTGCTTAGTGACACGATCAAATTTAAACTTCAATTAATTTTGGTAGATTAATGCAGTATACACATAAAAGAGTTTAGGCATATATAAATTATAACAAAAAAGGGGAAATTGCATCATATATCACGTGACTTGGCTAAATTTCATAAAATATCATAAACTTAAGAAATAGCAAAAGAAATTATCAAGATATTTTCAAAATTTTCCCTAAAATAGCATTGCCCTTAACACCATTAACATTTTCCGTTAAATATACATGAGGGACGCTAACGGGCCATGTCCACGTGAATGCTGATGTGATGATGACACTACTTGGAATCTCATATACTTCATAACATTATAGTTAGGGATGCTCATTATTTAGTTCACCGAAGTGGACCTTCTTGAACCATTAAAGTGGTTTAGTTACTATACTGAACCTTTCCAAACCATTAAAGTAGTTTGGTTCAATTTAAGTATTATAGCTCCGAATCATAACTATTATATAATTATCAAACTAAATTATTTTGAAGTTTGAACCACTTTAAAAAAAGATTGAATATAAATTGAATTAAAACTAAACAAAAACAGTATTAAAACACAAGAAAATAAAAAAAATAAAATCATTAAAAATATAAAAATATCAATTAAAGATAAATTAAAATGTAATATTAAAACTAGTGAGCTTATTTAGAATGAAATTTATATGAAGTGGTATAAAATATACTATTCAATAGTAAAATAACCTATATCTAACTATTTTTAATTCTTAAATATTTTTAAAAATATATGGTTTGGTGGTTTGAATCGGTTAACCAAACTATTTGAATTTAATAACTAACCACACTGTTTTACATTAAAAAATCACAGTGTACAAGAACCGGTTCGTCCTGAACCAATTTTGTTAAGTTTAATTCAGTTTATTTTGATTCACAGTTCGATCTAATCTTCAATTCTTTATGTACAACCCTAATTATAGGAAATTCGCATAATTCATGACATTTCAAGTAATTTTTCCTCAAATTTTATTTTCCTCTTTGTTCTCTTGAAAATAACAAAAAATATCTACTACTAATAAAATTTCACATGCAACCTTAATATTTTTATAATTTTAAAAAAGCCAAAATCAATACCTCCATTTATTTTATTTTTGTTTGCAATACGATATCCAGTTTGAACTTTATTTTTTTTCCATTTGAATATTTTAATTATACTTTTAATTAAACATACCATTTAATCTCTAATATTTAAAAGTCAACAATTTGATCTCTAATATTTTTCCATCAATTTGGCTCCATTATCAATCTGTTTGTCAATATGTTATTCTAAACATTAGAATTTTGTTAAAAATCATATATGACACATGACATGATGCAATAAATTTAGTTATACTAGGGAAAGAGACATGATTTGTGTGTTCTGAAAAATAAGCAAATATTATAGAAACAAATAAGGCAAATTTTTGAATTTTTTTTTCTAATGGTTGCCCGATGAACGATATGTGTCGTCATTCGTTGGCCCATTGCATGGTTGGTTTGGTTACTACGTTCATGTAAGAATCTATGGACAGTAAAGATTACCGGTGTTATTAAAATAATGTCATTTTTCTGTTTGCTTTTAAAATTATATATATCCAATATGTCATATCAAATGTCACATATGATTTTTAATGAAATTCCAATGTTTGGAATAACATGATCGTAAAAGGCTAGATATTGAAGCCAAATTAGCAGTGAAAGATATCAAACTATTAACCTATTAAAATATTACCAACAAAGTGCAATTTACTCAATTTTAAAGTATAATTGAAATATTAAATGAACAAAAATAAAGTTAGGGATCATGACATTTTGTGAATATTACCAATATGCCACATGTGCATTCAGCGAAAAATGTTAATGGTGTTAGGGATCATAACATTTTGCAAAAAAAATTTTAAAAAAAGTACGTGCCATATTTATTAAATTAATAACATTGTACAGAATTTCGCCAAGTCGCATACATGTATATATATATATATATTATGTATGCAAGGCAATGTCCCCTAAAAAGTGGGGATATATGACCCTCTTGCACCTTCATTTGAACTTTTAACTGATTCCCTGATGTGAATGATTTTCCTCTTTTACTAGAGATTATACTCTATTACCAAAAAAAGAGGCAAAATTTTACCCCAGAAAGGGGCAAATTCAGCGGGCCGTTACGTGGAGGAAATATTACATGAAATAACATATCAAAGTTTTACAGTATCAAGTAGTGGTTTAATTGTTCAAAATTCACTTTCATAGAATTTGATATACTCGAGATTTTAGGTTCAAATCCCCTATAGCATATATATTTGAAAAGTATTTACCACTTGTGTACTATTTATGTTGAGTTTTGAAGAATACTGACTTCTTGAACTATATAAAGTTCTATGCCAATGGGATTAGCATTGAATAATGATTATTTAGTTTATCTTATTTGTTCACAGTTGAATATGAAAGCCGGAATATTACATAAGGTGACAAAAGTTGCCACTATTACTGTCTCCCTTTTTATCGATGAAAAAAATATATAAAATGTATATATTGAAGTTTTAAGTGGCACATGCGACTCCACACAACGGTAAAACATCAAGAAATAAGTTTTATGTATATCAACAAAATAATACGGAAGATGTGCTCGTTAATTTATTAGTCAACACTTTCATTAATCAAAATCATAAGGCTTTAGAGCTAGTAATCTTCCGATCCGGCCTGATAACTCAATCAAGCTCGACATGATAAGACCATACCTAGACCAAGACTTATCAGGCCAGTCATTTATTGGGTCAAACCGGCATGGGTAGATAATTTTATCGTGTCTGCCAGGCTAAAAGTTATCTGGCCAGGCCAGCCCAACAGCCCGACTATTATTTTTTATTTTAAAAATATTTATATTAAAACAAAAGTAACGGTTATATATATATATATATATATAACGTATTTTGACTACATCAATGAAATTTAGAAAGTATAAAGAGAGAAAGAAATGTTAATTAACTTGAATTGGGTTTCTAATAATTATTTAAAAATTCTTTTTCAAAACTTTTGTCACAACGAAAGTTTTTAGTGAGTTAGACTGGGCGGCTAAATAAGTATCCAGGTCATGCTCGGGCCTATCATTATTGGGACAATATATTTATTAGGGCCGTGTTAGCCAGTCCTGATTTGCCAGCTCTATTAGGGTTATGATCGATAAAACACTTAAAAATATCAAAGGGAAGTGTTTTTCTTCGCCCAACTTACATAAATTGTGGGCAAGTGAATTATATATCCTAGAAATCCAGACACCATCACTGATATTAGGAAAAAAAATATTTAAAACACTGCCGGACTAATTCAAATTGCCGTCAAATATATTCGAGAGTAATCTCACGTAATTTTCTCGGAAATAGGGAATTTTTAAGAGTAAACATCGCATGAAAAATCTTGTTGGAAAAAAACTCTACTACATCAGAAATCTCTCGATAAAATCTTGCGCTAGTTTTCTGACATTATTTCCGAGAGACATTTATTGGAAGTCCTTCGCAACTTCTCTTGGTGATGAGTCGCGATTCTCTTGGTGTAATGTAAGTTTTCTGACAAAATTCATTGATTGGTATATCGATCCCCTGTTTGGTTCAACGTAGAGTTTTCACTTTACATGCAAGGTTGATGTTTTATAATTAGTTTTGTTGCGTTTGGATGAAATGTCATCCTGTTAGATGGGATACAAAATCAACAGAGTAGTCTGACTGGATAAAACTTAAATAGATAAAAGTCGGATTGGATGAAATCACGATCTTCCAAAACCATAATCTTCACTCGTTGCTCGCATCATACTGTCGCATGGTCATTGACTGAAATTTCACTCATCCTTTGATCGATATACGTAGTTGTTGTCGAGCTGTGTGTTGCCCATAAGGGGGATGAACTTGTCTTGGATCAAGAAAGCCTTGATTTATTCTCCTGCTCTGCACTCTCGATTTCCTTTATTTTCACTGCTTTCACTGTTGCTTATAGCCTATAAAGCATTTTGTTGTGTTAAGTAATGCATGGCAACCATCATTTCTAATTTGGGTTTCTATAATCGATTTTTTATCATTAACACAAAAGTTATTTTAAAATTGAATAAAATAAGTTTTTATATTAAATTAATTATACTTTTCATATAATTAATAACGATTAGGATATATAGTAAATTATTATTGCTTATCCTTCACCCTTAGCGCATAAAAAAGGTAGGCAAACCTTATATAATATTTCATATAAGATAATGGAATTCAAACTTTAATAGTCATACACATTGAAGATAAGCATTAGCTGCAATAACACTTCTGAATGGGTAGCGGTTCTTTTCATACACGAAAGGCTTGGTGCCTTTTGAAAGGGTCTCCCTCTTTGTCAGGTGTCCCTCCTCCCCTTCTCCCTGCATTTATCATGGGATTAAAATGCACAATTGTTTGAAAAAAAAAAAGAATACATAATTTTTTTAAAAATTGATTTAATCAAATTATACTATCTTTCTTAATATAGGATTCAAATATCCTAAATTCCACTTTCACTCATGAAATTCCAAGTGTTCTTCTCATCTCCTCCTCTTCTCGTAACCTTTCCAAACTCACAAACCTCAATTATTACCAAAAATAGAAACATTAATCTTTTGCTATCATCCAAAGGACCATTACCGCAGATACTAAGGTCGCTTTTCTTCTCTTGGGCTTTTGACCCTTTTTTGTTTTCTGCTGTCATTTAATTGAAACGATAAGAAAGAAGGTGAGAGACAAGGAAATAGGAGCTGGTGGGCCTGCGACGAATATGACAGAATCAAACCAGCATGAGGATTTTTGTACTTAGTCAGCCTAGAAATTCCTTTCGACTACCTCACTTCAGTTGAAATATTCATGACGGGGTATTAATTATTAAGAAAAATTTTCTGGAGATAGGAAAATTTTATATGAATCATAAGATTATACTTTTATTTGTTTGGTTGATTATGAGTCGGTGATTAAATTATTTTCGCTGGATCACACAAAGTTCCAGCTATTAAATAGAGATACCTATTTATTAAATGCCGATATGCTTGCACAAGTGGGAGAGGAGATAATTATCATATGTTGATTTAGTTGGCAGTATCTAAAAATTATTAAGAAAGAATGAAGAATGGAGTTAATATAAATAACTTATAATTTAATGAATTTTCAAATATAAGAGGACAAATATATAGTCTTTTTGGGAATTTCATCACTTTTGTGGAAGAAAAATAGGTCATAAATGTAAACACTCATGAATTTCAAATATTATTATCGAACACTTACTGGGTGAGAAGATGACAGTTACGGCTTAATTTAACCCATAATTTCTAGAAGAAAACATTGAGCTTGAATTAATTAGAATTTACTTAGATTTCTAATTAATGTCAAACTAGTATAATTATTATAGTTTTTGGAAGTCTCATGAGTTCATGAGGACGATAAATATGTCTATTTTCAATAATGTAAAATGATTATCTGCATGCAAGGAAGAAACGCAGTTATAGATGAGGGAACGCTTGCTGATATTGGATGGCTCGCCTGGCCGGAACGTTGGTCGTCCTGAGATTGCATTTCTTCGAGGACCCTCCGAGCAGGATGACAGCATGATCATCAATCACGCTTCCATGGTCTAATAAATCAACCGGTAAGGATAGTTTCACTTGTAATTGTTAAATATATATAATCTGAACTTAGATGTTTCATGTCCCAGACAACTGTATCAGCCGCAATAATAATCCTTTTTGAATGTGGTAGCCTTGCGGCCTTTTGAAAAGGTCTCCTCCTCTCTTCAAGTAGTGGCTAGTTCCAACGAGTAAATATTTGTTACATAACACACAAGAAGTTTTTTCTGTAAAATTTATTAAAGAGGATGTGTAACATATATATGCATACAAGATGTGATATTAAAAATTGTAAAATTGCCGAAGTAAGTTATCTCTTCTCCTTAATTAATATTTTATATTTAAATTTTGTGAATGAAATAAATTTATGTTGTAAGAAATAAACACCCTTAGTAGGCCGACATAACTTAAATCTAGATTAATAAGAATTCACTTACTTCCATAGACCATATGATTTATAAAAAAATATTCAATTTAAAAAAAAAGTTATGTTAAAAACTCTAAAAAATTATAAACGTACATATGCACTCATCATTCTCTAAATGAATATTTGACAACAAATTCATTGGCTAATATAATGAATAAAATAATATCTTGAATATTTAGTCCCTCATATATGCATCTATCATGGAATTGAAAGTACGTTTTTGTTCAAGAAAGTGGTTTTGATGCAAGGAAAAAAAAATATTGTACCATTTTTATTTGAAAATCCTCGTAATTTTCTTACTTAGTTTTCTTGTTCTCGTAATTTTCCCCTAATCTTACCACCCTCCTTTCAGAGCAAATTGAAAATTTGGCTATATCAAAACACCATTATCTTGTTCTCCTATTGAAGTTTTGACTATCTGTTTATTGTTCCAATTCAAATAAACTAATATGAAGCTGAGAGACATGAATTTAATATGGTCAATGCGACCGAATCAAACCAGCGTGATAATTTTAGTTCTTGTTCTGCTCAAAGTTCTTCATGAATTCCTCACCCCAGCCCCAATTATTTGAAAATTCTTGTTGTTATGGGTATATTATATATTATTATATTACGAGATCTAAGGAGAAGTTTTATTTTTTGTAGAACAGTATTGCATTGTTTGATGATAGAAACAGCATTCATTAACGTGTTAAACGTCATTAACTTATGGCAATGTTACGTGATACATTGTTACATTGGAAACGTTGCTCGTATCATTTTCTATAAAAGGCAAAGCAAAGCCCTTCATCTCTTCATCAGTCTAGCACACACACACACACAGCCATTGCAGCTCACCCACAAGCCCGACGCTAACCTCTCTCTTTCTCATCAGACTTTGTGTGCCCTCAAACACAAAGTGAAGAACATAAAAATGGGTGAAAGCCCTGTCCGGTTTTCGAGTTGCCGTGGTGTGGCCTTTGAGATCAAGCCTCATGCAGATCCATTCGCCATCACCAAGCCATTAGCCGACCCTGAAGTGGGCTCAGGAAGCAGGGGGTTCTGGCTCCCTTGGTCCAGAAGGAGCTCGTCTCGAGTTGCTCCATCCTTGCCGATTGAGAGGTCAGTCAGCAGAGCTAGCAGCCACTTCTGCGATCTCGAAATTGATATTGATGATGAGGATGGGCCAGTGATCCCACTGGAGGCCCTAGAGGAAGGGATGGCTGGGGATGAATATCCTAACCAAAGTCCGCCGGCATATTCTGCTAGCAAGCGTGAACAACCCTCAAAGCCTGCTCCAGCCCGGAAGCAGGACTCGAGGTTGTCGATCATATTGCTTGATCAAGGCCTCTTTACGGTCTACAAGCGTCTCTTGGTTATCTGCCTGACCTTGAACATTATCGGGTTAGTCCTTGCGGCCACTGGTCACTTTCCTTACGCAAGGAGCAAGGCTGCCCTCTTCTCTATCGCAAACATCTTTGCTCTAACACTCTGCAGAAGTGAGGCCTTCTTGAGATTCATCTTTTGGCTCGCAGTCAAGATCTTGGGCCATTCATGGGTGCCTATCTTCATAAAGACCGCCACCACATCTCTCCTTCAGAGTCTAGGTGGAATTCACAGTGGCTGTGGAATCTCGTCCATTGCATGGCTCATTTATGCTTTGGTCCTAACTCTGAAGGATCGGGACAACACCTCTCCCGAGATAATTGCGGTCGCCTCCACTATTCTCGGTCTCATCTGCCTATCATCTTTGGCTGCGTTCCCTCTTGTCCGTCACCTCCACCACAACGTGTTTGAGAGGACTCATAGATTTGCCGGGTGGAGTGCTCTCGTCCTCCTTTGGGCCTTCGTCATCCTCACAGTCTCATACGATCCGACCACAAAATCTTACTCAGACCATCTTGGATCAAGGCTGGTTAAACGACAAGAATTCTGGTTTACAGCAGCAGTCACAGCTCTTATCATTTTCCCATGGTTGACTGTACGGCGTGTTCCAGTCCGAGTAACTTCCCCTTCTGGACATGCCTCGATGATCAAATTCCAAGGTGGCATCAAGGCAGGCATCCTGGGCCGGATCAGCCCTTCCCCGCTGTCGGAGTGGCATGCATTTGGAATCATCTCCGATGGAAAGAGCGAGCACATGATGCTTGCCGGTGCAGTAGGGGATTTCACCAAGTCATTAGTTCACAACCCACCCAGCCACCTCTGGGTCCGGCAGCTCCACTTTGCCGGACTTCCCTACCTCACCAACATGTACGATCGCGTGCTCCTCGTGGCAACAGGGTCAGGGATCTGCGTGTTCCTCTCCTTCCTCCTCCAACCATGTCGAGCGAGGGTTTGCTTGCTCTGGGTGGCAAAGGGGATCGAGCAAAATTTTGGGTTGGAGATCAAGGGCATGGTGAGCGGGCACCCTCAGGGCAAGGTGATAGTGCACGACACGGCAGTTTACGGGCGTCCGAACGTGTCACAGATGAGCGTGGAGGCAGCCAGGAAGTGGGGAGCGGATGTGGTAATCGTCACAAGCAATCCGGAGGGAAGCAGGGACGTGGTTAACGCGTGCAAGTCAGAGGGAATTCCAGCCTTCGGTCCTATCTGGGACTCTTGAACATTATGTGGAAAATTAAGTTAATTTCCATATGTTTCTATCTACCTTCAATATGGTTCGACTTTGAATTTCTCTTTTCCTCTGTTGGGTCATATAGGAAGCCTAATGGATATAAGATATAGGAAGGTCAATGGATACAAGAGATAGAGGAAGCAAGAGGGATTATACCATGTACCCTCTTGGTATTTCTCCTTTTTAGGATTGCAATCTTTTACCGTATGTGTGTGAATTGGATACGTGGAAATGGTAATAATTCATTTGGTGGTTTGAATTTGAATTGATTTAGTTTTGGGATTTTCCATGTGAAATTCCAGCTTTGTAATATAGATTTTATTTATTTTGTTACAATTTGTTTTGAGATTATATGAGTTAGAACTTCATATAGTATTTATTACAAGATACTTACTTATGAAACACAAATTCTTAAATTACCAAGCTATACAACATTTATATATGTATTTAGTAAGCAATCTTTACAATTAACATCACATTTTCTAAAAAAATATATAGTGTACATACTAAACACAACATTTAAAATTTAACTGATAAACATAAAAAAAAATCATCGTATTTTAGAAATTCTCATTATGAGTTTTTGGTAGAATATGGGGGCATGAACCCAAATTTTCTTATTTCATCGAAGATAAATATAAGGACGATGCATGGTGACAATTTTTTGATAGGAAGGATTAAGGGATATGCTGAGTATTAGAAACTGAAGATTACTTCATTGAATGAGAAATTGAGCAAATTTTACTTATCAAAGACCGAGAAACTGAGCTTCTTCTTCTTCTTCTTCTCTTTTTCTTTTTTTTTTTTTTGAGAACTGAAATTGAGCAAATTTGATAAGTGTTAAATTGCTTATCCTATATTTTAGGGGTATAAGATAAAAGTATCCAATGTAATACATTTGCTATCTAGCTAACTTTTAGAGGACTTAAACAATTGATTCTATTTAATTAATATATTCAATTTTAAGTAACTTCTAAAATGTGTTATTCAATTTTAAATGTTATATCGAATTCCTAGATTCTTTATCGAACCTTATTTGTACCAATATGATATACTAATAAGTGAACTAATACTTTCTCCTCAAATTTGTGAGAGCCAATAATTGAGGGTCTTAATTAGTTTTACTAGTAAAATAGTCTCTCAAATTTAATTTTTCTTGACAAATTGTTCCATCATTAATATGTGACGTAAGTGACACATAAGCTATTTGTTAATCAAAATTGACGGTAAAACTATTTGTAAGGAAAAAAATGAAAGTTAAAGGATTATTTTACTTATAAAATCAATTCATATTCTAAACCTTCGACTCCTCACAAATTAATCATGTAATATCAGTCAATAGCAATGGATGGAGTATTATCTATTTTTCCATTGATATGTGGAAACATGATGCATGTGAAATGAAGGTACATTCTGATGTGGCAAAAAAATATTGGGAAATCATAACAACACTATCAATAATTAAATGAATCTTTTAATAATTCATAATGTTTAAATCTCATCGATTCATTAGGAGAATTGTTTTCATAATAAAAGTATTATCTATTAATAGATTCTTGTGTCCACCCACTAAAGGAAATGATTGGGAATGAACCACTTGAAATGGTCGAGGAGGGTGGTACACCGAAGCACCAAATATTCCCACAAGAATTTTGCCAACAACCTCATTCCATGTTGGCGACTTGGTCTCTATAGCTGAGGTTGCCGGTTGGTTACAATTATAGGGCTGGCCGATTCAAAGTAGGAGCTAATTTCAAACTTCTACGATAAGAGGTGGACTACGACCGAGTGAACCCAACCAACCGAAACCCGCGGATCTCCGCTGCTATAATTAATTCCGCAACTCTTTCAAAGTCCACTGTGGGGCCTGTTGCTCCAGCTCAGATTGGCGCATGTCACGGGACGGATTTTGCATTTGCCCAAAGGTCAACGTTTCTGACGGGAAAATGCATATATTATATATTTTTTACTAAATTATACTAAAAATCCTGTAAGTTTATAAGCAGATTTTAAAAAATTTTAATTGTCAAATTCAATCATATATGCTTAGTTCCATTATAACGTTAAGTCTCATCCATTACTCTCCTTAATAGTTGTGTCGATGTAGTGGCTACCTATTGACATGATAATTTTTATGTTGATATGACAAAAGTATGTTGGCATGGGCAGTTTGCATATATTATCTAACGTTTACCGGCGGTTGACAAATAAAACTTAATAATATAACGGAAATAAACATATATGACTTAATATGGTATTTTAAAAAATTTAAAACCTACTTAAAAAAAAGTAAATTTTAGGATTTTTAATATAATTTTTTCTATTATATTTTGTCAAAATTTATATGGAGACTAATATACTTTTGGTTAAGATAATTTGATATGTATTATCAAATTGAGTGTTATAAATCATCTTACATTTAAGAGTTATAAATATATATATATATACCATTAAGGGATGATTAATTCCTACGACTTAAATGGTACATTTGTCAGTTTGGGTTAGATTTATTGTTAATGACGATAATAGACTGATCGGAGAAATTTAGCTTCTATTATTGGTAGACAATAAAACGGTGACTACATGTGCTATAAAATAAAGCAGCAAATCGAGAAATATGGCTGGTGCAGTTAGTACTACTACCTTCAATCTGGAACCTATAAATTCTAACTTCGGCCGTCACCGGAAGAAAAAAAAAAGGATAGATTATACTGATAAGCAATGGAATTGATCTATCCAGTTCGAGGGCCTTATACGAAAAGACTTGGGCTTCGAATGAATAGATTGCTCGGAAGCAAACTCAATGTTGGCCATATACGAAAAGACTTGGGCTTCGAATGAATAGATTGCTCGGAAGCAAACTCAATGTTGGCCAGCTAGGCAATCAAGTTGCCGATGCTTACAACTGTCAATTCATGCTGGCACGATGAATTTGTGCCTTCTTGAATCGCGGCCAACATCTCAGGTGGCCCAAAATATTAGATCGGATATGAATATTTCATACTTCAAGTCCCAGCATAACTCAAATAATATGGATAGTTGTTTTTCTAAAAATGAATGTCAATAATTTTATATTTTAAAATTAATTTTATGATATAATTAACCTATTAATATAAATTTTATATTAATTTAAAATAACTATTAAAATATAATTATTTATATCCAAATAACTAATTTTTATAATTTTTCTCATAATTTTTTTATTATAAAAATTACTTTCATGCTTTCGAGCAGCATAGCACATGGCCCGATATCTTTGGCAACACAAAAACCTGAGCCCAGGTACGGTTTTTTTGTGCTATGCTGAGGTCATGCTAAAATTTGACGACTCTATCAATGCTCTAACCTGATAAAAAAAAACACAAAAAGTTGTCTATGTCAATATTTATTTTTAATAATAATATACATATAGAGGAAAATATGAATAAATGCGTCCGTGCAAAAAAATATTAGTGAGAAGAATGAGCGATAATTAGTTAATAACAAGGTTTGATTATTTGATGCGTAAATAAGATGAATGTATCAAATTGCAAGGATAAAACGTTATCCGAGTCATTGCAAAAGAGGATGTAAGTTCAAGTTTAGACTATAGTTTTTAAAATCGGACTGGACCAATAATCGGTATAAGCATGGATTCATAGGTTTATGGGTCGGACTAGAGGTTCAATGAGTTGAACTGTATATTTAATAAATAATATTAATAATATAATATTACTAATAAATTTATATAATATTATAATTTGAATATGATTTATAATAAAAATTATTAATATAATTATTATATTAAATAAACGTTTAACATAAAATATAAATATAAGTAAAATGAAATAAAATATATATATTATAATAAATTTTTATTTTTTTAATTTTAAGTAGGTCGATTTTCTTACCGGTTCAATTGAATTTACCGGTCGGACCAGGAATCGACCACCTCAACTGGAGTTGACCTCATTAAAAGTGCAATTCGGTTTTTTATAGAAACCAAACTAGGCCGGCCGGTTTGACCCGTTTAATTGGATTAAATGTAAAGTCATGTTATTAAATGCTAATCGACAACGTATAGAGATACTAAAATTTTATTGAGTCAAAATTATATTCAACTTATTAAGAGAATTTTGTATATGGTTTAATTGAAAATTATAACAAAGTTCTTATGTTTGAAGTAATATGGTGGTCGAAAAATGTTGATTTGTTAAAATATTAGCGGTCAAATGTAGACTTACTCAATTCTAAAGTCTAATACCAAATTGGAGATCTAATGTAGCAAATAAAAGGATAAATAAATTGAGATGTTTGCTTAGAGCATTTTTAAATTTAAAAATATTAATATTACATGCAAAATTCCATTAGTAGTAAATTTTTATTTTTTTGTCATGTTTAGGAGTATTTAGTGGAAATTAAATTTCAAGAAAAAGTTGTCTGAAATGCCAAGACATTAAAAAATTCCTATAATGTCACAACATCAATGTACATGTTGGCATAAAGCAACACCTCAGTATGTCCGTGCGATTAATGAAAAATATTGATGCCACAGGACACGATGTTTTGGAAGAAAATTTTAAAATTTTGTGATAATTTTTACCATCTCTTAAATGTATTTTTCCCAAAATACGTTATATATGAAGCAATTTCCCCTATATAAGTAATAGGTTTATTCTCAGTATTATGTAGTGCACGAGAACTTTGGCATATTCATTTTTTTTAATTAACTTAGGTGCACTCTTTGCCTGGCGTGTCCCACTTGGACCGATGCACCCAGTCCCTTATTAGCATATGTTTTATATGTATATATATATATATAATATTCTCACAATACTATATATTCCCACTTTTTTCCCTTATTATTTAAAAAGAACATATATATTTGTATGACTTGGTTTCAATTGAATATTTCTCATATTATATTTTCTAAGGATTACTAATTCTCGTTCGTTTGAATGAGTTCTTCCCTAACTCTGAGCTGACCAGTCTGAGCTCCAGTAGCCATGTTGCCTAAGTGCATACTAAGAGGAGTCCGACATGGGTTCCTTTGATGAGAAGTTATCAAGTTCATTCGAGTAGTATTGGGAGAAATTATTAACTATTGAATTTTTTTGTGATATTTGATATTTAAAAATTTGTGAATTATATCTAATTCAAGTGTAAGATAGGTTGACCTCAGGTAAGTTTATACGATTATTGATTATTTTAGTTTACAATGCTCGAATTAAAGATTTTATTGATTTTTTCTTTGTGATACTTGATATTCAAAAATTTATGGATCATATCTAATTCGAGTGTAAGATGGGTCAACCTATTAATAGATAAGCTTATATGATTATTAATTTTTTAATTTACAAAACTCGAATTGAAAATCTTATTTTAAGGAAAAAGATGTCCAATTATTTTAATTAACTAACTTGTTGATATCAGTAATATCCTATATAGTGGTCCTTTCATGCAATTTCTTTAATTTATTCCCATTAAATATATATGACCTGGCTTCAGATGGATGGCTCAAGATTTGGCCTAGCCAATCGAGAAACATCATAAACTTCTTTGATTTCAGAGGTTGGATCATCCAGAGACTTTTGGCTGCATCTTCTTCATCATTGCATCAATGGACGAATTATTATGTTATGATACCATATAAAATATTAAAAATAAGATAAAGGAAGAGGGTATAGAGGGACCCTTCGTGGGTGTGGTAGAGTGGTTCGACACTCATTATTCCAATAGGAGGACTCGAGTTCGAGTTCCACCTGCGCGTGGGGAGCTCTTAGCCCCTTAAATGGGCTGACCTGAGGCGATCCGGATTAGTCAGTTGAACAAAGTCCAACTGGTTACCGATGGTTTATAAAAAAAAAAAGATAAGATGGAGGGTTAAGGGACTAAAACCATTTAAACATTATTTTGATAGTCAAATTCATCTAGATACATACAATAGTCCACCTATTCATAAAATCGAGAAGGCAACTAAAATAGAAAATGAAAAATTCCAAAATGTTTGGATATATTCTAATTAGATATTATAAAGTCCAAACACATTAGTATCAAAGCTAAGCTGTTGACTTCTTTCAGCCACTTCTTGGGACAGCAGATAGCTCAGTTTGCAGCCCAAGTGCAGCGGAATTGGCTGGCCACTTTATGGAAGCGAATAAGTGCTGAATAGGTTGCAAATTTTGGGCAAAGTATTACCGATGAGGAGATCCGGATTGCACTATTTTCTATGGATGGTAACAAGAGCCCTGGGCCGGATGGCTTCACCACACACCTTTTTAAAACTTCTTGGTCCATTTATTCGAGCTATCTCCTGCTACACGTCGTATACAAATGGATTACGAGGGTCTTGGGCAATCGAATTGGGGAAGCACTTCCTTCATCATTAGTCCAGCACAGTCCGCTTTCTTCGGAGGACGTAAAATTCGAGATAATGTGCTCTTAGCCACCTGTTTGACCTTTGTATGACGTAATAACTATCATAATCTAACCCCAAAACTGATTATCGCTAGTTGTACGAGAATCTATCGCGACTTTGTCCAAGCGAGGCGCATGTTTTCAGGGACGCAAACAGGGAGCAAATCTCTCCTCGCAAAGAAGGCCAAAAGCTAGGACTGAAGATCTTCCATGGATTTCTATTTTCTTTTTAACCCACCTGCATGCATATGCAGTATTTTGATCGGTTGTTATCAAGAACTTGGATGGATGGGCCTACGGATACGACAACACATGATGCAATTACACCCTCATTGTACAAAAACATCATAAACTTGTGCATACAACTCAATGCAAATACAGAGCAAGACCTCACATTCGGCTCTCATGTCTCATTCCCACCCGGTGTCTTCAACGGATAGCATGCAACATCGTCTTGCCCTCTCCGAGGTATGCGACCTTGTCTTTATTCTTCTTAGATTTGCGAAATTGTGAATTAGCAACGAAGAGTGCTACTGTGGATTTGGTGGGCGACTGTTAGCGGCAGAAACTCGTGATCCCCATTCCAGCAACTCCTTGCTCGTGTCGTCCTTGTGCACGATGACCTCAATGAAGCATAAAGAGTCTTTCTGGGGTCCATTTGCAGCTTCGATTGCCTCGATCAGCTCTTCCTCTGTCCTGACCTGCATTTCACCATATGAAAATGAACTATCAGATCTCACCATATCGATTATTCCAGTCCAATGTTGTGATAATTTTTGTCCAGAAAACTTGCTTGTCAGTATACCATGCCACCAGAAATTCAACGATGACTATGTGGAAAAATAAGTCGGGCATTCGCATCATCAGTTTCTCATTTGTCACACAGCAAGTACACTAAAGCTTAATTACCTTAGCAGTCCAACATTTGCCTTCACCATTGTGGATGGCATCAACAAGTCCTGTATAATTCCAGTTCTTGATCACGTTGTAGGGTCCATCATGGATCTCGACTTCGATGGTATAGCCTCCATTGTTGATTAGGAAAATAATGCTCCTCTGCCCACATCGAATCATTGTCGAGATATCCTGTGCAGTAACCTGCACACCAACGTTAAACATTACAACGATAATTTTATTTGACTCCAATGAATAATCATCTTGATTAGAACCGCTTACATCACCAAGCTTCCAACAAATATCACTAACCTGGAAACTTCCGTCCCCAATGCAAGCAATCACACGCTTGTTGCGAGCAGCTTGAGCATAACCTAGCGTGGCACCAACTGACCATCCAATAGATCCATACTGCATCTGGAATTCATACCTAGGATAGAATATTTGAGCATGATTACTGTTATATCAATCTCATCAACGTCATAAACCACATCCTATTCATCAAATCATTTTTCTGAAAATGTGGCACATCCAAGTCATCCAACTAATGATACCTATTTATTGATAAAGTAAAACCAAAAAAAGGTGAATGGTGATCAGGTTGATGATAAATAGAATCGTGGGACTCGCTGGTGGTGAGCCCCCTTCGGCTTGACTTTAGTCTTGAGTCACAGTGATCACTTATAAAAAAATGACTCTAGTTATCAAATAATTGGAACAATCAGAAGCAATTTACAGATACTCAGTCGACATTCATTGGAGGATCTAACTGATGCAGGAGACTTCTTCATTGGAGCCAGGTTAAAAAAACATCCATGTGAGTAAGCAAGAATAGAGATCAAGGAAGCTATTAAGAGTCAAACCTAAGAACGTACTACAATGCTCATTCTGCTACCAGCCAACTCAAGTTACCATAAGCCACCAGCTAACACTTAAACAGGTCCAAGCTGAAGCAAACAGGTGAAATGATGGAGAACTAAAATGAGAGCTAAATGTAGAGTCGGATTACTTACCCACAATTCTCCGGGAGTCGAAGCTTCTGACAGTTAAACCACGAGTCACCGGTTTCAGCTATAATTGCAGTACCTCCATTAAGCATTTCCTGCGCCAAAGGAAATCAATCAGCAAGAAGCAAAGGTCCATCAAAATGACAGATTTAGAGACGGGGCGTACTTAGATTGCTTTACATTTCCCAATGCCACAAATGTATCACGTTTTTAGACACACCGAGAATTAGTAGTTTCCAGTATTAGCAGAGTTTGATCAGGCTATTCCTTAAGGGTGTGTTTGGATTGACTCAACTGCTGATGAATTTAACATGATGACTTACTTGGATGTGCTTGAAGAGGACATTGACTCTAAGAGCTTCGTTTTTCTCGTATGTGAGAGGCACGCCTGGTGGAATGAAAATCCGCCGGTAATTATCCAATGCTGTTGTGTTCTTCTTCAGCTTCTTTGCAAGGGCACTCAGAAAATCAGCCATGAAGACCCATCCTAGAGAAGGTCCGTTCCCAATGGTCACACGGTTGGGCTCAACAACAATAGTTTTCTCCTTTTTAATCAGCAAGGAGTACCCGACTGAGCTGTAGTCATTGAATATTGGCCCCACGAAGACATAGGCATCGGCTGACTCGACTATCTCCCCACAGAATGTCGTACTGACTGCTCCCCAGTAGGTCCCAATGAAGTGTGGGTGGTGCTCCGGCACAAGGCCCTTACCTGATGGCATGACCGCTACTGGGTACCCACTTGCTTCAATGAGATCATTGAAGGCCTGTTGTGCCTTGGCTACCCTGAGCTTTGGCCCGCCAATTATCACGGGCTTCACGGCCTTGTTGAGGAAATCTGCAGTTGCTCCCACGGCAGCTTCGAGTCCCATTTGATTACTTACCCTGCATTAGTCAGACTTGTCTCAATACTAATCATGATGAAGACCCATCATATATTCTATAAACATGATCACATCAACTGTCTATATTATGATAAACGAGATGACAGAGATTTCTATGATATTAAAAGTGAAATTACTTTGGTGATAGAAAGAAAGGAACTGGCTCCCGGGCGAAGGTCGGGTGAGGAATCCCAGGTAGGTTGCAGCTGACGCTGATATAAGCAGGCTTGCTTTCCTTCAATGCAGTTGATATCGCTGTGTCAATGAGCTCATGTGCATCATCCAAGTTATTGATGACCACCTGCAACGCCAACATTCATTAGAGGACATTATCATCCCCTGATATAGATATAACTGAATTCTCAATTTTTTACAGCTAACTTTTCAAAATGCATCAGAAGTTCTTCTTCTAGGACTGTTCTATGTCAACAAGTCCCGCAAGGTGAAATCAAATTGCAGCTATTCAGTAGACCAGTATTGATCGCAAGAACATTTAGTTTCTTCCTCGACCATATTATGAGGTAGGATCCCTTAAATTTTTCTATTGCAACAAGGGCAGTTATTCTTCATGAATTTCAAATTATAGCACCAACTACTTGACCAAAAACTCCAATAGTCCAAATTACAAACCCAATAAGTTATTTTCTGATAAAGAAAGAGTGGGGAGGGGGGTGTTGGCGGCAGTGCCAGCAGTCCATAAGAAAACTAATTAGAAATGTAGCTTCATGCCTTGATTGGACCCAGATCCAAACACTTAAATGAATTCAACAAAAATTTAGCAAACAACGTCCTTTCCCAATGCTTTCCATAAAGGGTGTGCGGTCAAGTGGTACTTGTCTAAAATCAACAAGGTCTAGTCAGATTCTGGTTAATAGCCTTTTATCGGTTACAGAGGTTCTTGTAAGGGTCACTGGAAGTCCATGATTCACTACCCCGTTACTCCTTCTAATGCTCTTCTATTTCCAACTCTCCTATCTGTTTGAAGGAAATTAATAAGCCAACATATTGCTCTTAGATTTGGCTCTACAACGATCGGCACAAAATCAGTAATCCGTGGAAGACAGAACTATTTTTGAATTTATAACCTTTTATATTCGAATTATAAATGAAAAATACCTGAATGCAAGTGATTGTCTGAAAGCACCTCAGCTCCTGGGTAAAATCGGGCAGCCCGATCGTGTGGTGGAGTATCCGGTTCGTCCCGTAATCATTAGAGTTGGGCCCACCGACGATGCAGATCACCGGCAGGTTCTCGCTATACGCTCCGGCGATTGCGTTGAGCACGCTAAGCCCACCGACTGTGAACGTGACCACGCACGCTCCAACACCCTTCGCCCGCGCGTACCCATCTGCAGCGTACCCAGCGTTCAGCTCGTTGCAGCACCCGATCAGGTTCAGCTCCGGCTCGGCTATGAGGTGGTCGAGGAGGGTTAGGTTGAAGTCCCCCGGGACAGAGAAGACGTCGCGGACGCCGATCTCGACGAGCCGCCGAGCTAGGTGTCGGCCCAATGTTCCGGGGCATGAGGAAGCCGGAACTGGGGTAGGCACCGAGCCTATGTTGTTGGCAGACTCCATTGGTGATGTATGCTCTCTCTCTCTCTCTCTCTCTCTCTCTCTCTCAGAGTTGACTAAGGCTGGTGTCACTGTGGTCGACCAAGTGGTAATAACAGTCGATAAGTCTTTAGGTTTTGGGTTTTAATGGCTTCCTCTCATAGCCAAAGACAGAGCTGCCAAAGTTGAAGATCGATGGAATTACAAGCTCGGAGTAGAAACCATGTGCTGTTTCGGAACATGGGAAGCACGGAGACAGATTAACAATGCCAGAGGGCACAGATTTCATTGATGAAAAGGAAGAAGACAACCGCTTCTAATTAATAATTTGTGGGATGACTAATATTGACCAATTAAGGTTTTTTTTCAATTGCACCGAAAAATTAAGATTATTTTTCCTCGTTTGTATAACCGGAGCTTTATATATAGAGAACAGAAGGTGTGACGTCTCTCATTAGGAACCAAGAATATAGTAATTATATAATTAATATAAATTATTTAAAATAATTTGATACTTAATTCACTTAATTTCGATTCAAATTTATGAATAAAAGAATTTATATAATAAAAATTTTAAATTTGTTAGAGTATAAATTAGTAAGATTTATTAAGTTTTTTAATTCAATTTTTGTAATTATTATTTTTAAAATTTTAAACAAAATAGACCGAATTCAAGAATGTTATGAGCAACCCATTTGGGCATCTTCCGACCATACTTGGCCGACGTAGCTCATCGCTCGTCAATTCTCTGCACATCATCCTTCCAATAATGGAGTTCTACAAGGTTATGGAAAAGAGTGACTCCCTGGCGTGTGCGACTTCCTCATCTTTTATGAATTTTCTTTATGAGTATTTTTTTCTTATATAGATAATATTTGAGTATTAATTTTTATGAGTATTAATTATAACTAATTAATATATTAAATAGTACATTACATAGTCTATAGTCTACTATTAATTTTTAAATGTTCACTTACAAGAATTTTAAATCCTAAAATTGACATATTACATATATTTCTTGAAGGTGTGTACGAGCTTTATTTAACACTCGGATACCACCGCCCTCCAAACCATAGAATGTCCACTGAATTTAAGATCGCAGAACTGGTTTTTCCATCCAAAAGCAAAAATATAATATTGTTTGGCGCCCGCAAATCGGCATGGTGGCCATCTGACACGCCACACACAGATGACGAGTTTGTCGATGGCTTCTGATGGTGGACTAGCAGTTTAGCTGGAAAGCTAAAATAAATGTTAACTTAAAAAAAGTGTTTGGTGGGATAGAATCAATTAAATTAAATTAAGATATTATAAAATATATTATTGCAAGTAAAATTTATCGCAATTGTCGAGGGTTTCAAATTAATCTTTTACTTCCCATTTTTATTGTCATTAAATATTAATAATTTCCATTTTTAGAACGTGGTAAATCCCAACTGGGCAGATTGGATCTAAACAGTATCTGGTTTGGTTTTCGATGGGGTGGTTTTGGTTTTGTCATTAGTTTAGATCATCACCTTGTGGTCTGGGATTAAAGAAGATTGTGCATACGCTATTGGATGCAAAAGATGAAAAGGTCACATGTCGTTCATATCATGTTGTGTCACATTCCGATAATTAAATGACACGTTATTGTAATTTTTTTAATTAAAAAACCTAATAAATCTAAAAAGGAAATTCAAACCCTAAAAAGGAAAATATAAATTCTAGGAAATCTTTAAAAACCAAAACAGTTCGTTCATTTATGTAAAAATGTACATAAATCATATAATAATTGACACATGGCACCATCATAGCATGATGTTGTAATAGATTAATTACATATACAACTTTTCCATAGAAAGATATGGGGGAATCTCGTCATGGACTTTTACTTGGAAAAACGTTTCAGCTTTCGATTAGAAAATGTTTCCCTTCTCTGACCGAAGAAGGTATGTCTTTGAAAAATATTTTCATTTTGCTTGACAAATGGGATATGACTCTTCATAGTGTTGGATATTATTCCACTACAGAAACCAAAGCTGGTTTTAGTGGTTTTTGAATTACTTTTGCTCTTGGGAGCTGTGGACCGATACCCACGTGAGACGTCCAGGCCAAGAAGTTCAACCAGGAGTAAGGTTGGAGAAGGACGAACACCCAATGTTACCCGACAAAACCCTCCGACAAACATAGGTGAATCCACCAATTTATATGAGTTGAATTCGAAGTGGTTGTGATAGGTTCTTCAGGTCATCTACAGGGTTACAGACTTTGGATGACTGGTATTTGGACAAAGAATATAACCTAGAAGTGGTGGTCACCCAGGCGGCCGCTGGAGACACGTAAGAAGCTAGGCTAGGCAAGGGTGCTTTAAATAGTTCTCTGATATCTGAGTCAATTGGACGTGGGAGGTAAGGAATATTAGTGTCCATATGTAAGAGGAAAGAGGTGACTTACATGAACCTCTAGTGGGTTTATATAGAGGGTATTTGGTACAGGTATGATGTGACCAAACATGTGTTTGACACGACTTGTCCCCCACATGCAATCTTGGCAGGTATTCGCGATTTTAGAAATTGATTATACACAAGTGCACGTGTCAAGCAAACAATGTGGTGAATGAGAATAAGTGTCGTCTCCTAGAGACTTCATCATAATGCAACCAATTACTAAAACACAAGTCTCTCTTATTTAGATGAATCAAAACAAATGATTCAATGAAGCAATGAAAATAGAAAATAAAGCACTATAAATCATGACTCAAATTTGTACATAATTAAGCTCGAAGGATCACAATTTCACCTAAATTCTATCCCAATCCCAATCCTATTCTACCTATGCCTTCAATTAATTTTGTTGTTAATCTAAAGTTGAAATCTCGCCTTATGTAGCTGTCCCTTGTAATAAGAGTATACTCTCAAGATCAAATTACTTTACTCTATGTCTAGGCAATTATCGACTGAGAGCCTATTATGTGTCAACCCTAATTGGTGGCTACCTAAGATTATTGGGTATGTGTTTATCCTTCTCACTAATAATCCCGCCTATCGATGTAAATTAACCTAAACTGTGCTTGCTCTAGCTTAACCGAGAATATCTTTATCAAGTCTAACTATATTTCTTGATCAAATTAATTGGAAATTAGTCAAGTAAATAGCATTAAGACCGGAACAAACATGACCAACTATTCAATTCAAGGGCATAGAAGAATATAACTGCGAATTAAAATAAAGAATTAGAATTCATCGATTTCCTTCGGGAGAAAACATTAGTTTATGATAGAATTAGAGTCAAAATACCTGTGTAGCAGAGGAATATATAAAACAAAAACAAGTGGAAAGAAGAGAAACTCTTAGTCAATAACATGATCTCCCTCAATTATCATAATTCCCGTCTTTGAAATCCTTCGATTCCTTGCTGCTGAATGAGATCACCTTCTTTAGCTACTATCGTCTCCTCTCATAAAAGAAACAAAAATAAAAAGTAAAATTCTAGATGTCTCAAATTCTAGCTAATATGATCTATAAACAGACAGTGTATTTATTTCCTAAGTTATCGCTCAAAATATTCTTGTGACATCTTTAGATTTTCCCTTCTGATCTTCTCCTTATCTGGACTTTATATAGTGCAACATAATTTTGATATTTGCCTCTTTTTTGCACTATGAGAATCCCATGATCAAAGATTTCACAGTAAGTGAATTTGCCCATGCATGTCGTAGCATGTGTCGTAGTGTCACTATCACAAGTGTGCTAATTTCTAGTGTTACCACAACCTGTGCGGCCTTAGAACCTTGTCCTAAGTCACTCTTCTTGCCTACATGATTATGTAGAGAGAGAATGTTTTAGAGAGTATTAGATCTACGAATTACATATTTTTATATACTACTCAAGCCTTGATTTTAGTTTTTCCTTGTGTTCTAGTAATTTTTTGTGTTTAACTTTCTATGTTTTCTTCTGTCATAAATTTACTCATAATTGATTGAATTAGAGTTGAATTAGGGTGAATTTAATTGGATTAATGCTTCCTCATTTGTTTAATTAATGTAGGTCTTAATTAGGTCACGTCAACCCGACCTAAGATGGAGAAGACAAGGAGTTGGTATTATGTCCAACACTTTAATGAGGTTTTTGCATGTGCTTCCTATATAATAAAACGAGCAAATTATATGTCATCAAAAATTCATCAAGCTAGGAATCCAATACAACAAACAAATTACAAATAAGAGTTGAAATAGTTGAGTTATGATGAAACATAGAAAGACTGCATGATCTGTAGACTTGCCCTGCACATCACTAGAACGGAGTCAATAAAGCCAAAACAGGAAAGCTTGGTAGGTCATGACCCTAGCCAAGCCGACAAAATCAAAGGGTTTCCTATTTTGATGATATTTAACTTTTCTTTTATCTTTTTGCCAATATTTTCACTCCCTAAGACTTTAAGAATATTATATCATCATAGGGGAAATATATTTGAGTGCATTTGATTATGCTTTAAGTGCAGAAAGTTGCAATATTCTGATATATACTGTGATGCTCCAATTTTAGCAAATTTGGTGTGGCTGAGGTTGGAGAGGGAGGCACAGTTGGAGGAAGCTGTCGTGGAGGAGCAGGATGAGCCAAAGAGAGGGAGCTTGTAGCTGCTACCTGAGTGAGAGGAGAAGGAGTAGAATTTGTCGCCAGTAACACCAGCATCGAAGTTCAAGGTGATGTTGAAGGAGGAATGGTTTGAGGCGAACTTGGTGGGGGTTCTAGCAGGTCTTAAGATTCTAATGAGCTTAATGGCTTCAAAAAATAATTTTTTTTTACTTGCACATAAATCGTGGAGTGGAATTGATAATTGGGTTTTTTTGACTATGTTAGGGCATTCTAATTTAAGGAACTAAATGTGTGGGAGATTGGGGGAAGGAGATTCATATGGGGCAAAGAAGTGGAGTGAATTGGGGACTCATTTTGACTCTGCTCCCAAGGTAGGCTACGGAATTTTGACCTTCAGATTTGACGCTACCTTGAAAAATTCCCTCACGTTATTTACTTTCCAGAACTAATAACATTAATAGCCAATCTAGTTATGCTGAAAAGGATCGATGTAACAGGTATCTTGATGTTGCAGGCTTGTGATACACACCTAGGACTTTCTCCTTCTCTTGCTATATGACTCAGTATAGAGGAATCATAATTAAGGTAACGAAATTCTCTTTTATCTTGAATTCTCTCTTTCTCTGTGTACGATATTCTTCTAGATTGTTCATTTATTAATTTTCCCTGCATGCATCGTATTTACTCACATCATGCACTGATCATCATTTTAGCTTTGGCGGCTTTTCGATAGCTACTAGCTGCATTACCCCTGAGATAGCCATGGCAAACTCTTATTTGGAGGTAACCTAACGATAAAGGACATCCAACAAACGGGAAGGCCTCTTTCTCGGAGTCATGTGATATGGGATGATTCTTTGATAGTTTCTACCTATTAGAGGTGGCAATTTGTGCCGGCCTGGTCTTCTCGTACTGGGCTGGCATGGCATGGCAAGGCCTAATTGCTATTGCAAAGCCCAGTCCAAGTCCATTACTCGCAGCATCCTTCATTTTTTTTATCAGTACTTGCATTATCCTTCAATCAAAACATTTTTGCACCTACTAACTCCATAAGTAGGTAGATTCAGCACTTTCACGCTTAATTTCTCATAAACAATTGTAGACTTTTGGGGCTCTAGATCTTGTTTTGTCATTTGATTTGCGGGATTGAAGGGTCATTTGCACATAGTAAGATGCTTCAATTGGAGATGCCAAATTAAACTGTGTAATTATGGTCCATGTTGAGCAATTTTGTCGATGAAATAAGCAGCAAAGTTAGCATGCAACCATATCGTTCTATGTTCATGTCACACGAATCCACTCGATTCTCCATTTGATCACCTATCAAACGTCCCCGAGGAATAGGTAAGAAATTCATTTTTATCCGTTAAGAGAAATAGAGTCAGTCGGCTTTGTTGGTAAATTTGAAGATGGGCATAATTGGGCTGCTTTAGCCCATAAAGAATGGGTATGAATCAGACGCCCCAAACCGAAGTCTCCATTGAGCGGAAGAAGTGGACGAGGGGAGAAGGCAGTCTTGCTTTTCACGTCTCGCCTCCTTACTCAAGTCGAGAAGTTATCTTCCCTCGGAAAGTGTTGATTTTTCAACTGCAACACACGTGATTAAGTGTAGTTGTCTCAAAAAACATAAGAGGAAAAAAGGGTTGAAGCACTTCATTTCGAAGAGAAGGCATACTGCATAGCAGCAGCTTGGGGGGCCCGGGAGGAGTGAATCATTCCATGGAGGCGGAGGCTCGAGGACGAGCGAGAATCGGCCGTGCAGCAGACACGGAGGAGGGGCGAAACAGCCAGGATTCACGAGGGAAGGGAGGAGGAGGATTCACGAAAATTTCGTCCTTCGGACCAACAGCCTAGCCCAAATAAAAAAAATTAAAAATTAAAAATAAATATTATTATTATTTTAAATAATTTATTATATGATATAATTAATTAATCTAAATATTATATTAATTTAAAGTAAATATTAAAATATAATTATTTGTAAACAAATAATTATTTTTAAAATTTTCTCATAATTTTATTTTTATTATAAATATTTTTTTTATTCTTTTACCAGACATATTTTTTGAGACCGTGTTGGCTTGATGCTACTAGATATCTTTAGTAACCCAAAAATCTTAGTTTAAGTATAATTTTTTTTTATGCTGTATCTAGACTATACTTTTAAGTCAGGTCAATCTTCTCAATCTTCTATGTGTCTAGTTTCTCTCGGGGAGATATTACCTTTTTATTGTTTTCTGTATAATTTATTACCAATTGTCAATTGAGATTCATGAATTATCTTATCTGGAATCCTTTTTATATAACAAAAAAACTGAGCAATCATAATATTGATTATATTTTATTTAATCATATTCTGACTATTATATTACATGGCAGTGTCCCTTCGTACCACGGGGCTTTTTTATTTCCCCCCAGTAACCTAAAAGTATAGCAAAGGGATGGGAGTAGTGGAGTCTCGTTCATGGGTTATGATGAGGGAAATCCTAACGTGACCGGCGGTGTGGATATGCCTTGTGAGAGACTCGAGTGGTAGGTGTCAAAGGATATATTTGGTGGTGGCACACCATCTTCTATCACTGCCCGCATATTTCGGGGCAAGTTAAAGATTCCAAGTTTGATAAGATATAAATGGCAATAATTAGTGAAAAAATCTTATAATTGTATCACCTTTTCATAAGTTAAAATTTAAAATTTCAACTTCTAACTCATTCAGTCATATTATTTTGTTATTAGAGTTCTAATTATTACACACATTTATATACATTGATCATTAAAACATAACAATAAAGGACATATTGAATTTTTTTCCTCTTATGGTTGGTAATCCGTGTCATATCGTATTTAGTTGTATTGTGTCACGTTTAAATAATATCTATAAAAAGGTTTTCAACCCATAACCTACTCACTTAACCTATATAAACTAAATATGTATAAACCTATCGATTATAAATATATTTAATATAATAATAATAATAATTCAATCAAAATATTTAACATATAACTATGATAATATGACTATCATAATAAAATATAATAAATATATATTTATATAATAAATTAAACTAGTAATATATACAGCTAAATAAGTTAAATATATTAATATATTAAAATATATCATCAAATATATAATTTGTGATGAGTAGACTTATCAAAAATAGGCTTGGCTCAAAAGTGGGGCATAGAGTAGCATGATAAAACTGTGTCTAAGCTGAAATTTTTTTGCTATCAGATAAATTATGAGAAATATTTTTAAATAATTAATTATATGTAAATAATTGTATTTTGGTAGTTATTTTAATATTTTTTAATTAATATAATATTTATATTAATCAGTAAATTATATCTATAAAACTTATTTTAAAATATAAAATTATTAAATTTATTTTTAAAAAATTATTTTTATTTGATTTAGGTCAGATTCACCGCTTGAAATATAAAATATTTGTTTCTGGCTGAGATTTTTGGATGTACTGAGGTAGTGGGCAATGTTAACATGGCCTAAAAATAAAATTGTACCGTGCCACCGTCCAAAATCATCAGGTTGGCCCAAATTAATAAGTTTAGTCATAAGCTAAGCTCCCGGTCAGTGGCCTTTACATGCAGGTCCAAAGTTTTGTTAGGTGCAGGATCTCGAGGCAATACAAGTAGGCTCAAGCTTGGCTTGCTTGACCAACATAACGGACTCGAGCTCACCAAGTTCAGACTATTTCTAAACCATGCTCGATTGGTTTGTAGATAGGCTTTTCTTAGTTACATTTCTTAAGAAATAGAGTGCACAATAATATTTTTAGTTTAAACTGATTCGATATCTATCTTGATTTAATAATGGTCAAGTTCATGAATTTGAAACCTCTCTCGATCTCCATAAAAACCTAGCTACCCGCAACCCAACCAGAATTATGTAATAACATAACATTATATTTAATAATTTATTTATTTTTAAATTCTAAAATTCGAAATAACATCTTTTATATTTGTAAAGTTGAACTTTATTTCATCTTTGTTATTTGACTTACCGATTCACCGAGATATATACAACTCATTTTTTATTTTTTATTTTTCTTTTTAATGAATTTTATATGGAAAATGGGAGTAACCAACAACCTAATTCTTAATAATTGAACTTTTTTTTTGTTATCCTAAATGATTGCATATATATATTTTATATTTGAAAAAAAAATCCATGAAGAAAAATTCTGAACCAGAGCAATTACGGAAAAATCTATCCGAACCAATTGATTTCACATCTACTTATGCTTCCAAATCTTCTCTCGCACTCAATTTTTAAAATTAAAATGCCCCACCATAGAGAAAAATATTGAATAGAGTGGTATTATTATTAATTTAATAATAAAAAATTATAAAATTAATTTTATTATTATTTATTTTCTTCTTTTTTATTATCTTATAAATGAAAGATATTTTATGACTTAAAAAAAAATCCCACCACCAAGCTTGTTCACTCAGCCCCTCTATCTCTCTCTCTCTCTCTCTCTCTCTCTCTCTCTCTCTCTATAAGAGAGTAGCCTAGCCTTATAGGTTGCAGCTGCAATATTTGCAATCAATGAGGTGAGCAAAGTCTTTATTGCTGTAACATAAATTGAGCGCCTGCTTTTACAGTCTTCCTCCCCATTCGTGATCCAATCGCAGAAACTCCCCATACCCCATCTTTTGCATTTCCTAATACCCTCTTTGTACATAATTTTAGAGTTGCCTACTTCGACTACTTGCCTCCGTTGAAGTCAAAGAGCTCTGTGGATAGTTCTTGGAGGAGGAGAAAAGAAGAGAGGAGATGCGGCCTAGGATCTATCTCTTCGGCGACTCGATCACAGAGGAGTCCTTTGGCGACTCTGGCTGGGGTGCTACCCTCGCCCACCACTTCTCTCGTACGGTACGTTCACCTATATGCATCGATCAGGCGAGATGCTTCCGTCCCGTTTTACTCGGGGACAGTGACATTTATGTGCAATGTTTTGTCTCCTCCTATCCTTTGTTGTCTTTGACATGGCAGAGCTTCTGTCTTGGCTAAGATTTGATTCTTCCCGTCTGAGGGTAGACCGAAGTTAATTTGATGAGTGAATATGGTGTGTAAGGTGGATGTGGTGCTGAGAGGGTACAGCGGGTACAACACGAGGTGGGCACTGAAGGTGTTGGACAGAGTCTTCCCGCCGGAGATGGCGGCGGGTGAGGGCGATGCGCCGCTCGCGGTCACCGTGTTCTTCGGGGCTAACGACGCCTGCCTGCCAGACAGATTCTCCGCCTTCCAGCACGTGCCGCTTCATGAGTATAAGCAAAATCTCCACTGCCTCGTGACCGCCTTCAAGGTCCGCCCTCTATATCCCTCTCCCTCAAATCCAAATATAATTGGCTTTAAGGCTCGGAACGAAATAGACCGAATCTGACAATATATAAGATAGGTATAATTTAAGCGAATAATAAATGAGATGAGCGTGGGAAAACGATATGTGATGAATTAATTAAAAAATGACAAAAATAAATGAATTATTACAATATCTTACTAATATTGTCATATTCGAGGGGCGATTATCACCTTGGCCCTTTAAGTCCATCCCTAGTCTGGGATTAGGTTATAATTTTTCTATACCAAATTGATCACTTGTATTGACTAATTTGTTGCATAAGTATGCAATTAAAACTTTTTTCTTTTTCAAGATCGTTAGAAGAAAATAGGAGAAAAGTTTACATCTAATAAGATCAATCGGGGTGTTATGATACTCTACTTTATATGAGTGTCGAGCTCAAGCCTGTCAAAAAGAACATAATTGAGTCAATTTTACTCTTATTGAGCTAATTTTGTTCAAAATATAATTTATTAATGTACCCAAAAAAATTACTAATAAAATATTCAATTTGGTGTGTGATACCACCTTATTATATCTTTTTTTATCGAATGGGACAAGGTATTATTTGATTGTGACCAGCTACATTGAGTTTTCCCTTGAGCGGTCCTAATTCCTATCCGTCGTGCCAAAAGAGGAACTATTATCGAGATGGGCGTAAATTGACCCCGGACACCACCTACCCGTTAAACCGGCGAAAAGAGAGCATCCATGGTCACATTACTAGGAGTAGTTAGTTGGAAGGAAAGATCCCGATCCCTATGTCCACACTTTTTGGGAACATATTATAAATTTCCTCTTGGACCAAAAAGCTTCTACGATATATATTAGTCTTATGGACTGAAAGGGCATAGGACGAAGAAAGTTAGCCCCCTTGGCATTGAATGTGAAAGTACCATATGAAAGGTTCAAGCATGTGTATTAAATCTCATACAGGCACCTCAGATACGTTTGACACATGTGGTCTACGATGTACGACACTTGTCAAATGCTGTTGAGTTGTGCTTCTTTTGATAGTAGCTGGTGGTTTGACCATATATTTCGTTGCATATATATGCAAATGGAAGAAGAAAAGGAGAAATATACGAGGAATTTAAAATCATCCTTATATTTTAAAATTTTTAAAATGATTTTTTAATTACAAAATTTTAGCTTTCATTACTTACTCCCCTCTCCTTTATAATGGATTATTAAATTATGTTGACGTATACGTGATGATATCGGTAAAATAACGATACGGTAGTTACACATTACATGCTTGGTGATTATTTTAGTGCAAAAATATGATGTGTCACTGCCATACAATTATTTTGTTGACATAATTACATCCACGTTAGCGTAATTTAATGATTTATTGTAATGAAAACTTAATTAAGTCACCGTTTTATAATAAAAAATTATTTTAAAATTTTTAAAATTTAAATTCAAAAAATCAAATATTTTTACCATTTCTCATTCATTTTTCCTAAAAATATATGAAAATACTGAGCATGCATACAGTGGGTAAATCGAGACACACTAGATTAAATGTTACCAAAGTAAGAACAACATTGATATTAGCATAAATATTATCGTTATAGGTGGAATGTGATATTATTATATTTGGTATATATATATATACATATGTATATAGGATTGCATAGATGAATGTTAAGTTGGTTTTAGACTTCGTCGTGTTAAACATGAATTCAAGTAGATTAATTGCAATAAAAAACCTAGAATGGATATGGACCCACTATTTTACAGTTCACTAACAATACTTAATATAATATCCGACCGTGTCTCTAGTCGCCAGTGTCTTACTATCCTTTGGTGTAACCACAGTAAAACATGTCGGTAAACCTCCTACAAGCCTGTGATATAAGCTTAGATGATAAAAATGTTTAATACTAAGCACATGGAAAATGGTTGTAACTGGGTTTAAAATTCTAGACCTACACGTGTATCATACATAAAAATTTTAACTTTTGTTATGTTATATTACAATAAAGTTTAGATTTTACACGGTTCTTAGGCATATCCATCCAACTTCAAAATTCCAGGTGGATACGAGATTGTCCGATGACGTCTATAAGATTTAGCTATCACCTGTCTCACCCGACCCTTGTAAAGATTCGGCAACAAGTTTTAGATTCCGTAAATATCCTTCCTTGGCATGAGTTAAATTGAATGTTCTTAGTGCAATCATTCCAAACATGAGGGAAGGAGAATAAGGAAGAGATCGCATTCGTGGGGGTCGCCGTGGGGAACTAATAAGCATTTGACTGGTGATGGTTGAATAAAGTAGTGATGGACAGTGACCGGAGATATTGGTGGAGGGAGTGGGGCATTGGAAGGATCAAATTAGATTGCAAGTGGCAAATATGAATTGAGATAAACCTATTTTATTATTAAGTAAAGTTCTAGATTTGAATCTATAGATGCCCTCAACAAGCAGCCGTGCTCCTAGCTTCTCCTTTAGCCTTTCTCGTGTTCTGGTGCAGATTCACAGTTAAGTCTCTCAAATATTTGGATCTCCCGAGCTTCTGAGACCTCCCCCAAACATCTCACACGTCCATATTGCGGGTGAATGTCATCGCCGGGTGATCACGAAGGGCTGACGATGAAATATATCACTTTGGTTCGATGGATCTAGTGCTTGTCCTGACCCAGATTCACTTGGAAATTTATGGCAAGAGGGAGGGCTTAGGGTCAAAGGAGAGGTGACAAAAGAAAATATGCATCTGCAAATCGAAAATGAGAAGGGTAATGGCGCCAAAATTAACTTTGTGGTGCGGAAGGCCCAGTTGTCGCTGTTATTGCTCCCCACTTAATGGGTTATCATCGGTTGCTATAAATATCTCTTTTTTATTGGACAAATATAAGTTAATTAAGATTATTAGATATATTTTTTTCTTAAAAATATATAGTTTTAACCTTTATAAATGGAGAATATCTACTGTTTAAACTTTTATTTTTGAGTAAATTGATTTAATTAAAGTTACATTAATCATGAACAATTAAATTTTAGGTAGTAGGCTGTGCAAAGTCGGGGAAATATCCTATTCTACTGCTAGTGTGACAACCACTCCCGGATGTCACTCTCACAAGCCGTCCTTTTTGACATTAGTGCATATATATATATATATATAATAGTTGTAGCATATGCTAGTCCCAAGTTGCAATGGAACCCAAGCCCTTCGATAGAGAGGAACGTCTAACTAGACTCAACACGGCACCTCAATCAAACTCGTATTAATCGGACGCAATTTATGCTCTACAGATGTGGAAGTAGAATTCTAACACCAAAAATTAGATCGAAGCTATTGCAGATTTCCGTGGATTCCTCTAGTAGTCAAGCAAGAAATGCTCGCTAGGAACGGTGAATCGTATAGAGCTGTAGATGGAAGGTCCATTGAACAAGCACCTGGGATTAGCTTAATTACTATATGAAAAAAAAATGTAGACTCGACTGGAATTCCATCGGTGTTCTTCAATATATTTCGAACTATAAGCTTTACACTGTTCATTTTCGTTTCATTTTTGGTGGTAACAGGGGAATATATGTTTGTCTACTATGGCTGCTTTTGCTGATGGTCCACAACCTATTAAAAGTTTCTGGGCGTGCTAATGCATGCTAGGACTTGTGAAATTACCATAGTCTCTTGTTTGATTCAATTAAGTATTACGTAGAAGGAATGTGCTGTATGATGTCGATGGACCCACTGTGTGGGGTAGCAATAATGGCAATCAATGGTTTCTCCAAGTAGAAATAGTTTCGAATGGCACATTGTTTCTGTATAGCTGTGCTATCTCATGTCCCCGTATAAATATTACTAGAATGGATTTATAATGGCAATAAATATATAAAATATTAAATTAATAGGATAGTGATACTAAATTTTTTTTATACAAAGATTTTAATCTCTCTCTTTTTTTTACTTGTCATCACGTGTCAACGTAGCTTACATATGCCATGCATCCTTAAATACCCATCCTCATTAATTGTCCACGAGTTGGGCACACTCTTTTCCCTGCTCGAATGAGGGGGTCAATTAACCCAATAGCTAGTTAGACTATTGATTCCAACAACTATTATGAGTTGAGAATTTTTCTTCCGGTCTTAAACTTATCAACAATTGAATCAAGCCTTTGTCAGATGTGAGCCCACGTAACAACTTTGCTATGATATAATGTAAAAATTTTACTAAATTTATAAGAATTATGACCTCATATCTAATTTAAAATTTTAAGATAATAGTATAGTAGTGTTGGTATCTTATATAATAGAATCATTAGCCTTATTTTTCCAATATATGAGATTTTTATTCCTCAATTCATTCCTACCTTGACTTCCATGCGTCAGGGATCATACGATCTTCCTTGTATACATTAATATGATTCACGAACAATTTTATCGGGCATCCAAAGTCTTATCGAGATTTGAGATTAGCATTGAAATCACTTGATCTCTTCGTAACTTCCATGACTTAATAATCCTTTATATAAGACAAATCGTGACATGTTTGTCCGAACTGGAATCTTTCGAAAAGGATAAGTTCTGTACATTTTTATTTGGGTTTTTATCAATTAAGAATCCGTTCAATTTGCTGAGGCCATCACTCTGTGGATGGACATTAATCTATTACCGTGAAACTGCTATACTATTGCTCGTTTTCTGGTTATTCAATGAACTCCCTGTCTTCAGTGTGACAAATGTTGTTCTTGGCTTTTCACTATTGACATAAACATGTGAATCGTTCTTTTGTGATCGGGTTTTATGGTGGGTCTTGTTTATTGGCATCCGATTCGGTTTATTAAGTAGAATCGTCTGTATCATGGTGGCAACGATCACATACAGACAGGGCTATTGACCAAGTTATGTAGTCATAATGTTTTAACTTGTTCTTACATAATGGATTATGCAGATACACTGCATTCAGGGTAGCAGACGGAAGAAGAATAGCGCGTTGCTGGCGGTGTATGAGTATTGGATTGGCTCTGTGTTGCATGTTGATACAACTCTATGATTCTTGCTTGTCGAAATGGAATATGATAATGAATCGGTGATTCATGTTAAAACAAATATCTTAAGGAAGAAATCCATTAATTTCACGTGATTTGCATTGTAAAAGTTAATATTCTTGAAGAAATCGGACCACAGTTTGTGTATCTTGAAGATTGTTCCATGCATACAATTTCTTGAAGATCTCTCCTTTTTGATCGTGAAATGTCAGAAGCGATGGCCGAAGACTCTTGTTCTCCTTATAACTCCTCCTCCGATTGATGAAGAAGCTCGCCTCAGGTAAAAGTCAACTGCCTGTGGTCGTCTTCGTCCTCAGAAACTTTCAGTATTTCAACAGGTAGTTATTTGGAAAGGACAACACTATCCCAACAATCATTCTGCATGTACAGGTTTCCTTATGTTGAGAATCCAACCGGTTTGCCCGAGAGGACAAACGAAGTTGCTGGAGCTTATGCAGAGGCATGCGTTGAAGTTGGCAAAGAATGCAGGATTCCGACTGTCAATCTCTGGACTAAGATGCAAGAGTTCCCAGATTGGGGAAAAGCTTACCTCAGGTAAAATCCTTTCTAGGTGTCTGACCTTTTGCTCGCCATAATGTCTCTTGGACTCACTCGAATAGGAAAATCATCGGCAGTCATGAAAGGTTAACATACAATCAAAAGCATTTCATCTTTATGGTTCGATAAGTATGACATGAGGACCAAAACGACATTTTGTGCAGTAGTTTCACTTTGCTTCGTAGACTGTCTTGATCCGAGGAATCATTGAAAACACTTGCTTGAATCACGTAGTATCATATATTCAACGCGGATTCTCTTCTTCTGGACCCCCATGTGAATGCTTACAGTCATGCAACAGTTGTTTTTGAGTATCTCCGGCTTTCCGCATTGTAGGGATGGACTGCATTTGACTCAGGCCGGGAACCAGATCGTGTTTGAGGAAGTGGCCATGAAGCTGAAGGACTGTGGCCTGAGCCTGGAGACACTGCCGTTCGATCTTCCGCTTATATCCGAGATCGATCCCAATGATCCCCTGAAATCTTTCAAATAACTATCCATTCCAGATGGATGTTATAGACGATGGTCCTTTTTTTGCTTTGCTCCGTTGGAGATGCTGGGGGAATATTAAAACCGTGAACTTGTGAATTAAGATGAACTTGTTGCATGTGGATGATCAGTACAAATGTTCAATGTATTGTTGCAACCTTGGTTAATGCTCATTGCCTTTTGAAGATACACAATCATCAATTCTTTGCCCTCTCTTTTTAACAGCTTTCAAGCTACTTATTGGACTCGTGTATTTTCGTTCGTTGCTGCATGAATATAGAATGTTCATAATATTCATACCATGGCCTTAGTTGTTGCAGTGGCTATGGACAATGATCGGGTTGTGAATGCTGACGGGGGACAGAGGAAGGGGATCCAGTGTAAGGATACTGCCAACTGACTTGGAGCAAAGAGATTCTATTTCTTTATAATCGTCAACGAGGCTCTTTGTATTCCCTCATTGCTTCTCTAATCAGTTACAAGGACCGTATGTCCGTTAATGTTACTGAACTGTCGTCCATTATGAAATGGCGCAGATCATCACAATCGAGTTCTCAAAAGAGTGGGATTTTCAAACCGTGTACTATCTAAAGTGGGATCTTCTGGATAGGACTTGCAATGCTGTTTTAGACCCAGTGGACAGAGCTAGGGGCTTAACCCGGTTGAGCATACTTGCAGTGGCAGCATTGGCTCAACGCAACAAAATCTCAAATTGAAGCCCAACATCTTGGAGACCAGGCTGAAATTGGCGCCCGTGCAAGTAAGGTATTATTGAAGTATTTAGTAATTATTTTTATACCTTCAATGTATTATCAAAATTTTATTTTATTTATATAAAAAAATATTTTGTTTTCTATATTCTTGTGATTAAGCTTAATCTAGGAATAGATTACTGCAATCCAAGGTGTATATACCTTATGTTATATTTGGTGTGAAAGAATGGAAAGGAATGGGATGGAATGAACTTTGAGTTAAGTAAACCCCATTCCATTAATATGCGGCAAAAATCCAAACTAATGGAATGTATATATAAATAATCTCTTAAAATGTTATTAAATAAAAAAATATATATGTAATAAGAGATTATAATTTTCGTTTCATTTATTTTCCATGAATTTGTCTTACTAAACATAATATTATATTCTTTATGACTTATACATAATATTTCCATCATTTCTTTTCCCCTCATTTTCTTGAAATAGAGAAATATCTTATCTTTTCATAATCAACTGACAGTCAGATTTTTTATCCCTTCAATTTATATGCATAGGGAGTGTTAAGGAGTGGTAGAGCATAGATTTATAATAGTTAGAAATAATTATAAAAAGTATAATAGTGGTCAACCCTTTTCCTTTCTTTTTTTTTTTTTTTTACACCACGTAATATTATCGAGTCAGCGAAAGCACACATTGAGACTAATTTGCTGTCAGACTTGGATTCCCGAGAAAATTTTCGTCGATCCTCTCAACTTAGAATTCGATTTTGAATTACCCAATTGAATGTCTAATGATGGAACCACTAATACTCAACCCTTTTCAATCCTCACTTTCCTTCCTCTCACTAATATTGTCCAAATAAGTGTGAAAGTATATATTATCCCACTAGAAACCCTACCTCTCTTCCTCTCTTTTCCCCTCTTCTACCCTCAAATCATTCAATCCAAACATACTGCAGATGAGGTGTCGAGCAACAGTAGTGAATGAAGATGGGATGTTGGAACTTTCAAACTAAGGAGAGTATCATCGCTCACCTTCTGTGGGATAAGGCCCAATAGGCAGGCCCGGTGTCAAGAGCTCAAGCTCATGGAAGGCCCACTAAGGCGGTCCAACTAAAAAACGAAGTTCAGAGGCCTTAATTGCATGCGTTACTAGCTGGAGCCTCCAACGGACAAATAATGCCCAACGAGCAGAAAGATCTAATTAAGTTTTATGATTCAATGAAAGAATAAATGTAATCATAAATGCTGCTAATTACTCTCATACTCTCTCTATTTACTCGATTTTTCTTACCCTATCACCCGGTGCAGTCTGTGGGAATAACGCTTGAAAAGCCATGACTTGGACTCGCAGCCAACGTGTAGCCACATCGCTGGTCCACAAAATCCTCCGTACGCCCCATGATCTGCACGATGAGGACGCTCGGCGGTAAACCAACCCCCAACAAGGACGTCTCCAATCCAGTCCCTAGTCCATGCACCACTAGCTGGTATAGCAATAGACATCAATGATCCCACTCGGGCATTGAATAATCTTCCCGCTGACGCTCATGCATCCATTGAGTGCATAATGGACGCTACGATTGAGGAAACACTCTCCTAGCGACGCTCAGAGCAGCACGAAGGAGGGGCTGCATCTTATCGGCAAGCTGTGCCGCATGACCGAGGGGCAGCTGCTGTAGACAGCACTTACAAGCTGGGCCATTCGGCCTCATCAGTTTCCACGCAAAACATGGAGAAGATTGTGGATGAGTGAGTTGAAGCAATGGTGGCCAAGCTGATGGAGGCTAGTGCTAGGAAAAAGTTTGGGCACCCTTCCCTAAAGGAAGATGTCACCAATTCATTAGCTGCTGACATTTGTGCCGTTGTTTGCCTCCTAAGTTCCAGGTTCCTCAAATCACGGCATAAGACAAAAAGACCTACTTGAGAGACCATATCCACGCTCATATTATTTCCTTGCTAGGGAAGGGCGCAGCAGATCACATCTAGTGCCTAATGTTCCCAAGCACGTTGAAGGGTACGGCTGCTAACTGGTTTCATAGTCTAACCCCTAGTTCAATAAGTAGTTTTGCGCAGCTCAAGGAGAAGTTCCCAGAGCGCTTTGCGGGAACAATAAAAATTAAGAAGGATCCAATGGAGCTCTTCAGTATGGAAACGGTGTGAGAAGGAAACTTTGTGCCAATGACACGAGCGATTCATTAAAGTCGCTGAGGATATCGAGGATATTAATCTTCGTGAGAAAATAGTCGCTATCTAATGAGGAGTAAGAGATGAGGAGTTCTTGAAGACACTCATCATAGGTCCGTCAGCCAGCTTTGCGGATCTTGCTTGGCGGGCCCAAAGGTTTATGGCTATTGAAGAGCTTGGCTAGAGGAAGCACAACTGGAAGAGATAGGCAATTGAACCAAAGCATGAGGCTCACACCCAAAAGGATCAGAAGAGTAAGAAGATTTCACCACTCTCAGCGCCATTGTCTATGGTCCTCATCGAGGGGAGAAGAGGCTTTTAATTCGCCCTCTGCGCTATACACGGGGATATATGGACTCGAACATGGACATTTACTGTCAATATCTTAATGCACGGGGCCATGATACTGAAGATTGTTGCAACCTTTGGAATGAAATAAAGCGTCTTATCTACGATGTACAGGAGTACGTTAGAAGAAGAAGCCATCAACTGACTTGGTGTCATGACTCTGATAAGCTCCATTACCGGCTGAATAAGACCAAATCGGCCTGAATTGCCATAGTTGTTACTCACCATGATCTCGACCTCCACTGCCCTAGATGAGATTCCCAATTGTCTCTCATGCCCTAGTGTCCATGCCTTCATCATTCATAGTTCAATTGATTTGTCTTAGAAAGAATAAGAAAAATACATGAAATTGACTTAGGTGGGGGGATTCGCAATTGAGGTCTCGATGACTTTCGATTCGGCTGCTTGTCACTTGATTCAACAGAAGATAAACTAACTAAATCGGGAGCAAGGAGATCAATGTCATGCTTGTCACTACTCCTAACCCAGTCCTTTTTTCTTGAATTGAATTGATATGAGAAAGTTCATACAAGATTGGCAAGGGGAACTGGAATAGTGGCTCCCATGCCTCCAATTTAGCCGATTCGTGTCTAGGATTGATGAGAAACAAACTGACCAAATCGTAGATGGTGAGTGTTGATGTAAGAGGGCCTAGAAGCCTCAATTCAATGATTTGTCTTCTCTCATATCAGTATGAAACTAGTTGGGGGAAATTAGTACTAATGTCAACACTCTCTTTATTCCTTATTTGATTGTTTTGTCTTGAATAGAATTGATTCAAAGAAAATTTGTATAATTGAGGATGGTTTGATTTAGAATCGAGCTATTAATGACTCCCAGTTAGACCACTTATCTCCTGAACATATCGAAGACAAATTAACCCAAACGAAAGCAATAAGACCAATATTGACACCCTCACTTGACTGTATACTACTTTTTCGTTAAATTAAAAATATTTTTGCCAATTATCTACCGTTAAATCTACTGCTCTTAAAATTGGCACTACATGGAGTTTTACCAAGAGATTACTATGAAAGAATTTCATAAACTCCGCCCGAGAGATTATTGAGAGAAGAGTCTCACTGAAATATTTTAGACTAACTAGTTCTATGAGATCTCAGTTGGAAATTTACCGATAGTCAACTTTTCTCGAAAATTTATTGAAAAGGCTGTAGATAGATTTTTTCCAAGAGAAATTCCCACTGGAATTAACGAGAGACTCAATCTCATGGAAAATTGTATAGGCAGATTTCCCCTTTTCCCGGTATGGTTTATCTTTCTCAATTTCTCCTCTTATTTTATTATGAATTTCTTCATCTCGTATGATTAAGGTCATAGTGCGATGATACTCACCCTCCCCTAGGACATAGAAATCTAGAGGTAAATTCTTGTCAGCAAATCTTTCAATATTTCTTTGTTTTTTTCCCCAATCTCCCCACTCTGTGAGCCTTCCCTGTATTGGGAAAAAGGAAAAGGTATCCCACTTTGCTTACTGATTTGCTCGATATTGTATGGTCGGTTATATAGAAAGTTATTTGTCATCTCACGATAGCCAACTTCGTATTGACTTTCATCATACGTTGGACAATTGTCATCGTTTATCAAATACATATACAAATGTAAATGCATGTCGATGATAAAGTTGATTCACTCTTATATGGTCCTAACATGTCTTACGTGTATCTAAAGAATAGTATAGAGGATAAGACAAGTTTGGATGACATAGACCCATTATCAACTACATAGTAGGTGCCTTGATCATCATGGTGGATTTTCTGGGACTGACAACTGTGCTGACTCCAGCGACGAGGTTATCGATAGTGAAAGGATGGTTTTACCATATGGTTCATTTCCTTATCATATATCTATATGATTCGGCGGCTCCGAGAAGTAATTTTAATTTCAATATAAAGATTTAATTTTCCTGCTAAAAAGATTGTCAGTTTCCGTGACATACATGAGCTATTGAAAATTGTTAAACATCTCCTTAGGAATTTCTCAATTTCTATGAGATTCACAGAAAATGCACCCATCAGAAAAACGTTTGCTGGAAGCTGATTTTCGTGAGTAAAGCAACGGATTTCGAGGAATTACTTTACTTTGGGATTCTTCATCGGTAATCTTTACAGGAAGTTCCATCGGAAATGCCACGAAAAATATTTTGCGAAAATATCATTGTCGATTCCATTTCAAAAACACCACAATCTTTTCTTCTGAAAATAGTCTCGGATTTCTTGTAGGGTGTGAAGAGGATGCCAAGGGAGAAATGGCCGAAATGGCCTTGTCTTCTCTCCGTTTCCTATTCCAATTGCGGCTTCGCTTGTTTGATATCTTGGAGAATGACATCAAATCAATTTGATAGGTCCAAGGCGTCTTTCCATTAAAAGTTAAAGGCCTAGTGGACACCTCATGTTGCAGTCCGATGGGTTGGTGTCTTAATCTAAGATATGGAACACATTATTGATGTCTAGTCAGTCATGCCAACCGGAAAGGGCAAAAAAACAGTCTTCCCAATTACATATTAATCGTTGTTTAGAAGAAAGACTGGATAGTGAGATTACCGTAGATGAGGTCTATGCCTCTCCGAAAGGAGAAAAGAACACATGAATTCAAAACAGTTTTCATATCTTAGAAATAAGTTATCTAATTAAGTAATTCAAAAAAAAGATTTAATACAGTGACTTCCTTATTCAAAGTAAATTCATCATGTGACCTGAATTGTTTTCCACTTCAATTACCTTGGCCATTGAATAAATGTTGCCCTACCTTTTATTGGTATTAGTATACCGTTTCTTTTGGGTAGTAGCTGGCGGCGGCTGGGGACCGTGTTCCGTTGGACTTCTTGTCTTTCATGTCCACCTCCAATAATTTTTCTAATATGACTATATAAAAATACAAAAATTTTAACTAATTTAAATTTGATTACGTTTGATACATTATTTAATTTTGAATTTTACGTTTGAAGAATCAAACATAAAAGACTTTGAACTTTCTCAGTGGAACCATGTTGATTTTATTAGTTGTATTATCTATGTAAACAATTTAAGACATTCGACGGTTTGTCGATTTCTACGGCAAAAAAGGGAGACGAAAGACGAGTAAAACAAGCTTGACATCCCATTTTACGCCTTCTTTTGTAAAAGAAACTGACAAATCCCACATTGTGTTCTATGAATAAGATTCTTGACTCTTACGTATCTGGATATCAATAGTAGAGCTGGAAAGAGATGATGATGTATAGAGGGAGAGAAGTTCATTATGGACATCTATAAATACGTACCTCTTCCTCAATCCCAAATCTAAGCGAAACTAACACACGGTTAGACTTAGCATATACACACCACATAGACATTATGTCCAAATTGAGGTGCCTGGCTTGCATTTTCATCATGCTACTGTTGTACGGCCATGGTGTAGCCCGCCCCATTCCCCAGCATAGGGATAAGCCTTTGCGGTTCCAACCTGCAGTGAAAATGGTGGCTAGGGAAGCAATAGCCACAGTGGGAGGAGGAGCCGGGTCTCAAGGGATCAAGTGCGATGAGTCCAACAGGTTGAGCCCGGGAGGACCTGATCCACAGCATCACAGTTCGAATAACTGAATAGTGATATGTCAGTCTAAGGTTAAACCCTAGCCTCTGTTACAATCTTGGTTCCTTCACTGTTAGCAAGTAGTTTCTATATCGAAGGTGAGCTTTTTGTTTGGAGCATAGATAGATTCCTGGTATTAGAGTGTGTGCAACTTGATTGTAACATGTTTGTCGAGTATCATACATAGTGAAGTGAGTCTTGTCCATGACATCAAACGTGCTTCCTCTCCATACAAACACCAAGTCCTCCGAGATGTACTTCCACTGTTTTGCCTCGATAAAGGAAGAGATTTATGAACTAGTAAATGGATATAGGAGGAAGAGAGAGTTTAAATAATACTATAAATCGTACTGATGATTACATAATTTATATTTTTTTGTTATAAATCGAGAATTATGACATGGTAATAAATTTAACATATGCACTTCCCTCTTCTTTTTCTAGGGAATAAGTACATGGCCTTGCTTGAAAAGGTCAAATATATATTAATGACCATATAGGTACTTTCCGTAAACACAAGAGGTCAATATGACGTCTATATGCAGTAGTTGTTAACAGCTACCCGCTTATAAGAGACTTTGCTAGACATCCACTTAGAAAAGATGTCCTTTCTTTATGCCCGATTTACACTATACTGGTAATTAATATATGATAGTTATCCAACCTTTCGAAGCAAGATTGCAACAGACACATTGCTGTCGGTTTGACTGGTATTTCATATGGGAGCCAAATCACTGAAAGGATTTACTCGTCGATATGCGCCGGTGCCATCACAACTTGCCGGTGTTCTCGTGAAGAATGTTCAATCTTTTTTGACTTTAGGCTCATGGTTGTAGAGAGAGAATTGAGACGTTATAACTGATCAAAAATGGAATTGAGACTTTATAATATGTTTAATTCTTGAATTTTGAATGAAAAGAGGAGTGATGCTAATACATTTGAAGTGTGGCAATAATTTCCTATAAATAATACAACTTTTGGCTACAAACTGCATTTTTCTTGAAACCATTTTTCTTAGACAGATTCACAAGATTGTTTAATTCTCTTTTCTATATAAATAAGAGAATTGTTGTTTGAGGTAATTCAATCTACCTTCCTTTAAAATGAGATCTTATATTTGAGTATTGTAAATAAAAATAACTTATGTTAAGAGAGTTTTATTCTTGAACTAGGTCAATCTAGCTTAAATTTGAATTAATTAAAATCTAATAATCGAAAATAAATAAGAGAATGTTCATATAAAGTAAACAGCTTATTAACCAGAGAACAAAGGATTTCTCAGATGTTGGATGAATTGATTAGTGCTCTAAAATTAAAAAAAAAACTTAATTAGGTATGTAGATTATTACTAAGAACAGCTTATACAGTGTCGTAATTGCACTAATTAAGGATATGTTTGCGACACAAAGGACTAAAGTCGTGTTGGAACCTGTTAAAGGTATAATTGCTTCTAAGTAATTGAGTTTCAAGTAGTTTTATAATTTTATTAATTTAGTGCAGTTGCTTTCATCAGAAATTGGTAAATTAAAGTTAAGTTTATGGATATCTTCGAGGTGTTAAATTATTTTTTTATTATGTCAAGTGTGGATAATCGTTAAAGAACAAACAGTACAGGAAGTTTGAGAATTTTAGTTCAAATGATAAAGTTATGACAGGTTTTTTTAATTAACCAGTTTTCTATATATCCGTTCCTATAGTAATTCCTAATATTTTATGTGGTGGAACTGCACCTGAAATTAATTCCAGTGGATTGCTTTATTTATTTTTTTTCGAGACCTACCGAAAGTTTATTTTGTACACTCCATGCACACATGTATCCCAATGCTCATGTTAGAGATGTTAAATGGGGAACCGACCTGCAACTAGCCAATCAAAACTTGGAACCGACTTAAACTACTCCTAAACTGGTACGTAACCGTTCTTATTGGATTGAAGAGTAATTATGAATTGAGTCTAAGAAATAAGTCCGTTGAATGGGAATCAACCCAACACATTTTCTCATTGAACCAATCCAGAACTAGGCCAAAACCATTGTAAAACCAAACCAAATTGGCCTGGATTGTTAAAAATCCTACCATTAATGGTTAATTCTTTGGTGGTTTATTTTAATTTTTAATTTTAAAAAATTATTCATTTTAAATAATTTAAAAAAATTACGATTCATGATTCACAGTTCATGACTTCCTAAATGGTGGCCCATAACCGGACTGGTCCATTGTACTTAATGCACCAAATCGTAACTAGGTTAAATAATTACATGCATATTTTGAACCGGTCAAAATTGCTCATATTATATATGTAGCTCAAGTGACCATTTAGTACAAATACTAAAATATGACCATGATCCGTTTGGGGTTAATATTTAATATGCTTCTTACTTATCAAAGAAGACTTAGTGCAATAGCACAAATGATGTATTCAAAGTAAAAAAAAAAAAAGATTTCAAATTTAATCCTAGAGATTTATGCTACTTTTGTTTTAATTTCATTTTCCTATCTCCTATAAGACCCATTTAACCTCTCTTATGACCGAGAAATTCTTCTCCGCCTTTTGATTGATATATCCTTATCACATTGGTGGTATGTATGCACTTATTAAAGGGAGCATTGTCTCATCAATTAAATATTGGAAGAGTAATTAGAGACTTGAGATACCCCTATGTATGTAATATTAACCTTTAGGTTATACGTGATCTCAATCTCTTGCATGACCATTAAAAAGAAGCCATCAAACTTAGGTCCAATGTATTTTATGCCCGAGTGCACGTTCCCCATCCATAACTGTGTTTCCCTTCATGCAATGTTGAGGAATGAATTGCATATATCAAAAAACTAACAGAAAGAAACTTGCAGTATAAGAGATCGAGTATCACTAAACTGCTAACGTAAACTTATGAGTATGAGTTATACACATATTTGCTTCTCTCATAAGTTTAGTATAAATTTATCAAGGTATCATAGTAACATACTCTATGAGCTTATACCTTACCAAACCCGAAATTGGAAGAAAAATGCCTAATTCATAGTCAGTTATGGGTAAACTCGAGACCAAAAGAGACACTTAAAATCTTGGGTTAGACATGTGTCTAGCTCTCTTACATGTCTAACCCTCTTAGAAACCTGGTCAAAACTTATCGGACAAGGTCTTTAGGCTACACTTAGCCTAAACCAATGTGTTCAACATCCCACAATCATGCAATGTTTCAAGGTTTTCCTTCGGTACATTTTGAAATGCAGCACATATGCTCAAAAAGACAAGATATTTGGGCACTCTCCCCTCATAACTTAGAGACATCAGCTCCTTCTATATAAGAGTAAGACGTTATACGTATATATATATATATATATTTGGGTGGGGAGGTGTTTTGCTAGTTAAATCATACTTGCATATGTTCATTCCTCAAACTTAAGTGTTCTTACACAACATAGTCGTCATGAACATATGTTCCTCCAGACTAAATAAAAGGCCATACTGTAGCTGTATTATGAGGATTAGGGTTATATTACTCTCAACTAAACTACATACAGACCCAACTTCCCGAAGACTTAGACTGTTCTTATTTGTAAAAATAGTGGCTCTTATCTTCCAAGGTGTGCCTGCGAGATTATGTATTGCTTCCACCACAAGAGCCTAGGCATTTGAAAGAAATGACACATTTTCCATCTATTAGGCACGGCCATGCTTATCGCAAGTTGAATAGCTAATAGCATCGACTTGTAGAGGACTTGCAGATTTGAATTTCTGGATCTACAATGTCTACTTTTCCTAGTTCATCTCTAATACAATAGCCAAGCAAGCTTCATTGCATTGCATGTCCATGGAGCATAGTATGCATTCGCATCTATTTGTCGTCTACCCTTCCTTGTCGCCCTTATTGTATCATTTCCGCCTACTTCCACTTTTGCCCTACATTAGTTTGCTCGTGCTCCGCTGAGATATGAAGCACATATCGGATAACTAAAATTAAAAAAAAAAAATCCTCCAGTATACATAAGAGACCGGTGTGGCTATTCTCTCATTTTAAATTTTTTATCTAAATATGGGTCTATCTCAATTATAAGTCTAGTGGAAATTTGATATGATAGCAAAATAAATTATTGTATGGGCTCATTCATTTTCCAAAGTCCAAAACCAAAAGAAGTTTCGTGACCAATTATTCGTGACCGGAAAGAAAAATGCCCAATTTATAAACTTATTGCTAAGATTAGAGTGTGGAACTCGTAGTCATTAAAATATAAGACCAGAAGATAATGCTCAGATCATCAATAAACTCCAGTACGAAAGAGAGAGCATGGGTCATGGTTGATTAGTTGACCCCCTGACCGACAGAGGAGGGTTCTACGGAGATTACCCTCTTGGGATCAAGTCCTCTTGATTTTTACTCTCGTCAATATATCATTTCATGTGCCAATTTATTCGCGTTTTATTCCCTCTATCAAATTTTAAATTCAGGTACTTAATTCTGTAACTAAAAAACATATATTATATGCGATATATTACAACTTTTAAAACATCGTGACGTAGATCTTCTAAAAGAGTAGCTGAGCCGAGTGGAGACGAGCCTGAATATGAGATTGTATTCGAGCCCAACTCAGCTCCAGCCATGCTGGACCTCTGGGGCAGGTCCATTTTCTTTAATTCTGCTTAAAGAAAATGCATGGGCATGAATCTTATTAGATGGGCCAAGTCAAAAGGCTTGCATGCTTAATTTTATTTCCACCGGTATGAAATCACATGAAAATAGTAGACAGAAAGAGCATGATGCATGGACATAAAATCTTACCAATGTTCAAAAGGAATATAAAATAACATTATGTTAGTCTATTGCAAAACAATATAGACAAAAAAAAAAAAGATTTGCTGAGATGATACCATTATCAATTTAACAACTAATAGTTTATAAGTTTGATTCTCATCGTCGTGAGACTCTCTATATTATTGTATTCCTCTATTTTCCTATCTTTTTCTAGGTTTATGGATCTCTTATATAACCGAAAAATATAGAGAAAAAAAAGTAAAACAAATGTGCACAATTTTAGTGCACTTGCTTTCATTACTAATTCATCGATTAGTCTAATTAGTGGCCAAGTTAATATGAAATTTTTGATTAAATTGCGAAGGAGTTCAAAACAAAATCAAAATATGAAACAAATTCATCTATCGTCTAGGAGGGGATTTTGTGTAGCATAATTGAAATAAAAATACAAAGAAATCAAGGTACAAGACATTGCAAACTTAGAACGAAAGAAAGAAAGAAAGAATTAGCCAACGGAATAATGACGCCGAATCTCTCGATTAGCAACCCACAACCCGCTGAAATTGGCCTCAATCTTCACCCTGCGAAAGTAGTGCCTCTTCTCTAATCAAAACTACTTCTAAAACTCAGAAAAATATGTGGAATTTCATGGCTAAGGGTCTCCTTCGGTTGCTGATGACATATCAATTGATTTAAGATTTAAATCCGAGCTGATTTGCTATTCAGATATGAGAGATTTGGTCAGAGAAAATATTATGGGATATATTGATAAATATGTCTAGATAGCTGATTTAAATTTGCATAACTTGAGAAGTCGATGTCCTAAAGATGCAATATGCCTCAGCCTATGCTTTATTTCACTGTTCTATTCGTGCATATCTTCTTATTTTCTTCATAAATCAACCATTTGACCTCATATTTGTGATACGCTCAATGTGTTGAAATTGACTTGATGAACTTTCCGATAGTATATAATTTTGCTTCATTTTCAATTAAGAAACTCATGTAAAATTCAGATAAAGTAGTTATATGAAATATGAATTCCTTTTCTTCTACATCTCGTGCTGAATTGACATGACTCAATTAAGATTTATATCCATGAATCACTTAAGAAAACATCAACCATGAACAATTCCGCCTTAATTAAAATAAAAACATGAGTAAGATCAATAAAAATGGCACACTTAAAATTCGATGAAGCTAAATGCCTAATACTTGTGAAGAAACAAGAGATCGAGACTTGATAAGGGTAATAAAAACATGTTAATTGCAAAACTAACATTGATTTGGTTGTGCAATTCAATGAGAAGCCTGGATATAATGATTGTCAGGTAGCCGGTGAGCTTTACGAGGAATCTAGGAATGCATCACCATTTCGGTAGCACAAGATGACATTCTTCCACCTATATGCTTTAATCAACTTTCTAGTAGTATCATTTACATTTTCCATTGGAATGGCCTCATGGAGAGAATACGCACTTGAATTGAGAGGAATGTAGATGAGAAAGGGATCCTTTCAAGTGGTACTAGGGTCCCATTTTTCAATAAGCGGATGAATTCTTTGCATAGTCCAAAGCTCTCCATTTCAAGACATCACATTTTGTTCATCTTCATTTTTAAATCGACATATTAAGACTCCCTTTAGCTATCTACTTGGGACAATAACTAGAGAAGACTCAAATCTTTAGTTAACAGTCTACAATCACCTTGATCGGTGGAATCTTGAAACCTAAAGATTTTATCAATAGCTTTTGAGGTATTGACTAATAATAGATCTCCTCATTTGTTAGAGGAAGCCCTAACCCTTCCACGTGGTCAATCACCTGCACGTTATTGTTCAATATTCCCTCCGATAAGAGGACAAAATCTTTGTCATCAATGCTGAGATTGGAGGCAATTTGTCTTGGATCGATGCCTATGAATTGTGCTTCCCACTTCTCGCTTTAGGGCTTCTAAAAAGTGAGGAGCCCGAGCATTTGTTTGAGAAAAATTGATTTGCTGAGTAGAGAAAGAGAAAGAGAGATAGAAGTATTGTATCCATGGATTTTGGACTAGAGAAACCTGTAAGATTGGAATATTTGCTGGTGAGTACAGAAGGTTTGCTCCAAGGAAGAGACAGTCTAGGCCACAAACAGAGTGCCTTAAGATGGAGAAGGTAACTTGTGCAGCATTGTCACCACATGGTAGTGCTTATATGGCGTCACCATTCAATGAAATACTGCATATGTTGCACAAGTCTTTGCCATCTTACATTAATTTTTCCTTCTGAGTTAACTAGTTAATATTTTGGGGTTCATAAGACATTTTAGACTACATTTATGATACTCTTCTTATTTAATAATAAAAGAATATAACACACATCAAATTTTTATTGGTTCATCCACATAAGCAAATCATGAGGTGATACCATTGCATAAAACTATCAATACTAAATAAAGTGCTCCCCTTTGTGTGTCAATTAGCTTAGAGGTCCCTTCTTTTCTATGGAATGCTTATAGATCCCATAGTTTAAAAAAAAAAAACTTCCCAACTCTTCAACCTCTCTTTATTTTGCTCAAGTAAATTTGCTATGCCATATAGAAATTTTCATTTTAATCTTTTATGTGACATATTGTTTATCGTTAAAGAGTATCAATTGTAAAAGAGTACATATTTACAATATCAAGTCAAATGAAGTCGACCAACTATAAGAATAATGACTTAATAGTCTATTCATGCTATCTAACTATATACCCCATAATCATAAGAGAAACTGATATGATTACAATGTGAATAATTATAGTGGAACTCCTATATGTTGGCCCATTTTTTCACTTAAATCCTACATGTTTCAGAATAACTATTTTAATTATATATATTTGGTTTCATAATATACATTAATAATAATTTTAATGACTCACTGACCTGATATAATGACATACTAACGTGGCATAATTTGGCTAATGTGTAACAATGATATAGTAGAAAAATTAATGACACACCATGCCACATCATCATAAAAATGTCACATGGTACCATTAAATTATATATTAGTGAATTGTTAAAATTGAAATTTAAGTGTATTAAGAAACCTAGTACATATCATTAAAATATATATAATTTAATTACAAGAAAAGTAAATGTATAGGATTTTTCTCATGATTATACTAATTGTAATATGCAGTATTAACAAAATCTCTATAAATTTAATATAGATTTCTAGTTTTCCCTCCTCTAAGTCTGTTTTGGTAATAATTTATTATTGAACATCTGATCCTTCGCGGTTCATGAAACATTTGTGTGTTTACTTTTTTTGATGTTCAAAACTTAATTAGTCATCCAAGAACTCTAATTATATTTATTTTTTATTCACAAATTTTAAATAAAAATTTTTATTTAAAATATAATATATTAAATCAACTCAATTAATAAATATAGGATCTAATGAAATAATTTCATATTCCACTGACGTGGCTTTATTTTTTACACAGCCGGTCCAATAGAACACCCTGAAATCTATCATCTTATCCGCAGGCTCTGAACAAAGCTAGCCCAGTAGAAGCTCTCTAATGTGAAGCTCCCCGAAAGCGATCCCTGAACCACACGACCATGGCTTCCCCGCTGGGCTCGTCCGCCGCCTCAGTCTTCGCCTCCCAATCCCTCTATTCTCCCTCCTATAACCCCTCACGGCTCCCATTTTCCTCGACCTTAGGTGAAGTCCTTCGAGTAGCGGTTTCTGGGTCTCGATTGTCCCATTTCTGGTGTCCTTCCATAAGCTCATGTTTGAGCTCAATCGAGCATTTAAGGCTTTAATTTGCGAATGTGGCTCTACAATTTTGTGGGTTTCCCCTTTTGGATGGTCTCAAATTCTTAATTATGGCTCTTCGTGGTTGCAGCGCAGCGCAATGGGAGGAACTTTCACGGAAGAATTGGGATTCCGATTCACAAGGCGAGGCCTAATAAGTTTGGCGTTGCAGTGTCAAATGTTGCCGTCGATATCAATTCTGTCGAACAGGTTCGGGCGCTTGATTCTTTCAAATTTACTTGCTTCTCGAGCTTTTGTTTATGTGGGATTCCAGCTTTTGTTTGTTTGAAAGAAATGTACTTGATTGGGTGTTCTTCCGGGGTACGGTAAATTGGCCAGAGATAATTGGCTAATATGTGCTTTAGTTTATGGTATAAAATGACGCTCTTTGATTGAATGAGCCAGTGGAGAAGAGGTTTCTTCAGAAATCCCGTTTTGCATGGGAAAAATTTTCCGGCTTTTCATTTTGTCTTCTTGCACATACTGTAGATTGGTGAATGTCCTGCAGAGACGTACTCTGACTTTCCTTCTTGCGACATGGTTTTCAGGCTCAGGAGCTTGCCGCCAAGGAGAGTCAGAGACCAGTCTATCCTTTCTCAGCCATAGTTGGGCAGGATGAGATGAAGCTATGCCTCTTGCTCAACGTGATTGACCCAAAGATTGGTGGAGTCATGATCATGGGGGACCGTGGTACTGGCAAATCCACAACTGTTAGGTCACTGGTCGATCTGCTCCCGGAGATACAGGTCATTGCAGGGGATCTATACAACTCAGACCCTGAGGACCCAGAGTCCATGGGAATGGAGGTCAGGGAACGGGTCATGAAGGGGGATAAGCTTCCTGTTGTTACTGGTAAGATCAATATGGTGGACTTGCCCCTCGGTGCCACTGAAGATAGGGTTTGTGGTACAATTGATATTGAGAAAGCCCTAACAGAAGGAGTCAAGGCTTTTGAGCCAGGTCTTCTTGCAAAGGCCAATAGGGGCATTCTCTATGTAGATGAAGTCAACCTGTTGGATGACCACTTAGTGGACGTTTTGCTCGACTCTGCTGCATCAGGGTGGAACACTGTGGAGAGAGAAGGGATCTCCATCTCACATCCGGCACGGTTCATCCTCATTGGTTCTGGTAACCCTGAGGAAGGTGAACTAAGACCGCAGCTTCTGGACCGGTTTGGGATGCATGCCCAGGTTGGGACTGTCCGAGATGCTGAACTTAGGGTGAAGATTGTGGAGGAGAGGGCTAGGTTTGACAAGAACCCGAAGGAGTTCCGGGACTCATACAAGGCTGAGCAAGAGAAGCTCCAGGGCCAGATTTCTTCTGCTCGGAGCAGTCTCTCCTCAGTTCAGATAGACCAAGACCTGAAGGTGAAGATCTCAAAGGTTTGCGCGGAGCTTAATGTTGATGGCCTGAGAGGAGATATTGTTACAAATAGAGCAGCTAAGGCATTGGCAGCCCTGAAGGGGAGAGACAAAGTAACAGCTGAAGATATTGCCACTGTCATTCCCAATTGCCTGAGACACCGTCTGAGGAAGGACCCGCTTGAATCAATTGATTCAGGTCTGCTTGTTATCGAGAAGTTTTATGAGGTTTTCACCTGAGGTTGTAAACCCAGTTTCCTTTCTCACAGTTTATATCTTCTGTTTGGAGTGTTCATTATCTGCTTCCAATTTCAGCGCATGTTATGTAGCCATTTTTGGATACTTTGCTTATGTAGATAGAACATCTTAGCCCGTGGTATAGATGATCTGCAGAGAGAATCTGAAGCTGCTGAGAAGTCAGGTGAAAATATTTGTGTTTTCTTTGGTGTTTCTTATGCTTGAAAAATGGTGTGTTTATCAGAGCAAATTTAAGGTTTATCGGACTGGCGCAACCTGAAAATTTGTGACACAAGCCCAACCTGAAATATTATCAGGTTGTGCTGGCCTAGCACGATAACCGTTGGCAAAGAGGTCACCTTGGGCTAGACCCAGGCTGAACTGTCAGGCCAGGCCCAGTTCTGCCAACTCTAATCCATACGACGCAAAAGTAGCAACTCTAAAGGGAGCACGCATAGAATCTTAATAGCCATCTGAATGCAAAACCTTGACTAATAGGAATAGGTATTAATTCAGCTGATTAACCCATGTCATTGGATTTATACTATTTCATTAATGACTGGTTATGACATCTACCCATTCTATTGGATGGGCAGCATGGAATTTTTGACATAATACAATAATCCAATGTGAAGTTAGATTAGTTCAAGTTAAGTCTAACATGTTAAATCATGTTAAACTCATGAAATTAGATAAGATGTAATTAAACACGTGTAACTAAATGTGTTTAATTGTGTTGAATTTATTAACCTATTTAATATGCTTGAGAGTATATTTATCATGTTTATTGTATTAATCATATTAATAATGTACTTGTGTAAATTATATATTTATTTATATAGGTTAAACGTATTATGTTGTCCTATCAATCCAAAATTTAAAATGATTATATTTGAGTTAGATATTTCTGATACATTTAATAAATGGATTATGTATGAATCAAGAATTTTATGATATGAACCCATTTAAGTATGACATTTTTAATAATAAAATGATACGAAATTTATACTTTTCTATTATGAATAAATTAATGCGACGCTGAATATTTTTAAGATTATATAAGACAGCTATGCTCCTAAAAGAAAATAGTGAGAATATGAAATTAAAAAATACACATAATTTTCCAATCTAATATGAAATCTTCTTAATTTTAAATTAAAATAATAATAAATATACGAGGCAAACCAAATATTGAGTTGTTAGGTACTCGACGTGCTCCGTAAAAATTTAACTGACGGGAAACAGAAATCGGAATTTGCACCACCAAAAATGGGCAACGCCCTGTACAGGCATTGAATTAACTTGATTATTCATTATTAAAAAAAAAAGACAAAGAAATTCATTACCTTAATTAAAAATAAAGAAGCAATTACAAGTCAGTAATTGAGCCATTTGAAGTAATACTAAAATTTAGTTTTAAGGTCAAAAACCTTTATTTTTTTCAATAAAAAATGTTAGTAATAATGGTGATAAACCATACAACTGTCCCAAGCCAGATTCATAGTTTCAAGTTTGAATAACAGGCTTTTAATTGAATCTGAAATCTCAAACTTATCAAATTCTTCTGTGTGGTTGCACTAATAAAAAAAATGTTTTGGGAAACTGGTGAGTCACTTATTTTATGGTTAATTACTTGAAAGTAAAAAAAAAAAAGGTGGAGTGTACGAGTTTTGATTGCACGCAGTGTTGTTACTGGGATGAATATTCAGTGTTTATTGTATAAATAAATTAATTGTGTGAAATTTATTTTAAAAAAATATATCCACATTTTGAAATACTAAAATTTTATTCTTTTAAAAAATAGAATTTAAAAAAAAAAAAGAAAAGAAAGACATTAATTTACAAATAAATTTTGCATAACGAATACACGGGAGTATTTATTTATTCGTCTTCCCCGGTGCCTTTAATTGCAGTTTCGGCCGTTCTGGGCCGTACGCTTGATTGACGGATTGGATCTCCCCGCCAATTTTTTCCCTTCTGTAATAAGCAACCGGTCGACAACCTCTGGCCCGGTCTCGACCCTTTTGGCAAGTCCTCCGACCTCGGCTCCACCCACCACTCATCCTCCGCCATGTGTACCTCCAAAGGCTCTGACATGATGTGATTGAGAGAGTGAGAGAGAGACAGCACGAGTAAATATTCATTCACCATTACTTATTACCCATTGAATTTAAAAGTAAGTAAGATAATTTTTTTTTAATTGTAAGTGGGGTTTATAAATTTATAATATTATAATTATTAAGTTGGGACAGTATATTAAGTGAATCTCTTTATAATAATGATATATTTTTTATTTAAATTAATTTTTTAATTAGTTGTTGCTCATGTATGATAAACAAATAATGCTTATCCAATGGTGAGGAGGGAGGGTAGTTGGTTCATAAAATCAAATCGAAATAACCATTTCATTTAAAAAGTCACTTTTATTCTTATTTTTACTTATCATCGATTAAGAAACTGATTAAGTTCGGTTAACAATAATTAATCAAACTAATCACGTCCAATATTAACATATCTCTACTTAACCAAGAAGAATCCAACAATATTTTTATAAGTAAAAAAAAAAAAAGAAAAGAAGAAGAAGAAGAAAACCCCACCACCACCATTGGAGAATCACTTTGAATGGAGAAAAGCCCAAAGCCGAAAGCTGCCCTCACTGACATGCTGACACCGTTTAATCATGCCGTGCTGCTCCATTGTAGTAAAATGACAGAAATGGGCTCCCGCCAAAATACTGCGTAAATATGTTTGTCTCAACGTCGTCTGCTTCTTCCTTTTTTTTCTTTCTTTTCCTTTTTTTTGGCAGTAGGATAAAAATTCGTTCATGCTTATGATATTTATATCAACTGTGATTTTAGAACCTATATTGTGCAAAATACTAATTCGACATACAAAATTCGCTAACTCTAGGTGACACTCATATTCATTAGTAGCTAACTACTTCATTTTGCAGATTCAACGTTATTACCATTCATAATCAGGTTGTGCTCCTAATCCTCTCTAAAATCTCTCGAGGTCTTATTCGCATGTTCTGAAAGAGAGCAATAGTTTCAGGCTTGCCACACGTTGTATAAGATATCTTCTTCATGGATTGGTTTCTTTTTAATCAAAAAGGGGAAGCAACATATAGTAGTGGCAACCTAGTCCGCTTGGTCCGGTGCATGGTATTCAAACTTTCTTGTATTACTGTAAATATATCAGACAAATAAAACAATGAATACTCAATGCTGGTCTCATCGATGTAGCACTGTCAAAGACCTAATGTAATCCAAGAGTCCAGTGCCTTCCAAAATCCAGCTCAAGGAGCTCACAATTAGCAAATGCACGTCAGACGAGGACGGTTTGGATTGAGCTGGCTGTGAATAGAATATCAAATCCAAAAATTTTGATGATTTCAGTTTGATCTAAAATCTATTAATCAAAAGATATAAATGAATTTATATAATTGAAATCAACAGTAAATGACAACATCAGAAATTATCAATTTCAGTTTGAGAATTTTTTTACTTTTTTTAATTAGAAAATTTGTTCAATGAGAATAATTTTATCCATTTACGAGTTTTATTAATTTCCTAATTCTGTAAATAAACTAATTACATTATCAATACCTTGAATTGAGTTGGTCATTAAATTTAAGAGAATTTTACTGACAATATATTATATTTATATTTACCACTATTTATATATATTTTCTATTCTTTTTATTTGTAAAATTTATGGGTTGAGTGCGTCTTGCCAGCAGCGTGAGCGACCAAATTTTAATTCGAGAGGTTGAGGTGAGAAAAAGTGTCGCGTGGCGATGACTGACGTGACTGGCGTACGATGATAGTGAGAGGAGAGGCAGAGACCCGCGTAAAAGCCGAGAGTTCTCTGCTGCTACCCCTGCCTCCCGACTTTATTCATAGTGTTAGGCTACTATTGGCTTGCCCCCACGCGCCCGTTTTAGCTGCTGTGAGCACTCGCGATTGACCGTTTGGAATTCGAAATAACCTGTGTTGTATTGCTACAAAATTGGTTATAATTATATGGCATCTGTGTCATTTAAGCAAATATGGGAGGCACTTGGTACCATTTTTATACTTTCCAAAACGTTCTCCACGAATATATATTTAACTAACGAAAAAAATGAAAAATAATGATCAAATTATAAAAGTACTCACATACATATATAAGTACCACTTAAAACTCGTAATTAAATATATAATTTATTTCTCTACTCTTAAAATTATCCGTTCTAATATATAAAATCAACTAATTTATAGATTTAAATTTGACTTCTTAATTTTATCCGATCCACTCTTAAAAGAAATCGTGTTTAATTGCTTTAATTACATTTAAATAAGATTTCTAATCAATTTCATTGATATAATATATATCATCGTGTGCAACACAGATTAGCATCAAGCAACAACTTTACTCTACCCATTAGTGTTGGTCGTAAAAAGTATTGTAATATGAGATTATAATGGTTTTACATTTAAAATACATTAAATTCTTAAATTGCACCCACTTTACAACCCTCATAAAAAAATACATCCAAATTTACAATAATTTAGCTTATATTTATCAAATTTTACAATCAATTTTATATTTATTCCGTAGAAATTTTAAAAAATATAAAGGAAGTAATGTAGAAAATGATAGAAATACGTGATGGCAATGTAGCCAAACTCACGGAAGTAAAAAATTTATTATTTTGACTGTATCAGATAATTAAATTAGATTATTCGGCTATTTATAAGTTCAAAATAATAATTAAATATAAAATAAATGATATTAAAATATTATGATAATATCTAAATTAAATTTAAAATATTTTAATAATCTTAACTACTTAATTTATTTGATATAAAAAATCGAATTTCCTAATAATGATAAAATTGAATCTCTAATTCAAATTACGATGATCATTTCAATAGATCAAGTATGATAACTTTATTACAACAAAACATTTTCTCATAATTTTGTCATTCTCTATAATACAATAATATTTCGAAATAGATATAGTCTAAATCATTTTTAAAAAAGAGTGAAGTTTGTGATATGTTCACCCGTGCTTACATGAACTCAAAGTTGGGGACTAAAGACGGAGGGCAAGATTCCTCTCCTTGCACATCACATGTCTGTGTAACTTATTTCATTTTAGAGTATCCATCCGCCCAACACGATGAACTGGCATTCTCAAAAGGGGGAATGGAACTATCGATTTGATTGGCCTTGTCGAAATCACGAGTTCAAACAACATGCTCTATTTGAATCAAACGACAAAAAAACACTACCAACTCCTAAGAAAGTGTGTCTTTATATGTTTATGTGCGTGTGTGTGTGTGAGAGAGAGAGAGAGAGAGAGAGGGAGAGAGGGGGGGCATTGAATAATGTTGAATTTGACCATCATTTGAAGCTTCTTCTGAGAAGTGTACCCTTCACTGGATCAGATCTCTGTCTTCTCACAGAACTTCCTCCTTCCCCGACATAGATAGCTCATCCGGCTATGCCCGGACTAACCCTAGGAAAATTTCCACTTACACTTCGAATACATGCAGGAGCTAATGTACTTCTCTTTATAAAAGGTTCGTTTTTCTTTTGGTGTTTCCTAGCTACAAGCTAGTTTGCCATTGACCCCATTTGTGGAAATCGCCTTTCAAGGTTTTGAAATGGAACGGCCACATTCAGCTTTTTTTTCAATTACAAAGAAAATCTAAAGGTCTAAAAAATACGGAAAAAGTAATGTATAAATTAGAATGTATAAACTCTCTCATTTGTAGAATTTAAACGCAATGACTCTTGATCTCATATTGAAAATAATGCCACATTCACATATTCACTTCCACATGTTAGGGCTTTTATCTTATTTTATTATATTTTTTTCATCTTGAAGAATGTAAGAGGGGAAATAATATAAGTTCCTTTTCTTACCAAATCAAGAAATAAAAGGACGCCCACCAAACAAGAAAGAATCAACAAGAATTGCCCACTGTTTTTTTTAGAAAGTTTGTACTGACCCCTCTTGCTTGATCGTTTAATAACTTAATCCATAGCTCATAACTATAATTTAAATTAAATAATAGAATAAAATCATTCATATATATTTTCTTTACATTATGAATTGTTCAATAACTGAACCATATTATAGATGCCCAGGTTTCGACGCATCCTATCAACAAATGTCGGCCAATGCGATGTGAACACCCGATAATTATACCCCAGGACAAAATCGTAATTGCATTTGATTGCCCAAATGGTAGAAACTCGATCAAATATTAGAAAAGGATCATTGCCCTACTATACCAAACCGAATATCCTTAAGATCCCTAGTACTAAGCCAAAATGGGGTAAAATGGTGTAGAATAAAAGCAAAAATATTAGAATATGAAGGAATTGAGAGTTTAGGGACCAAAATGTAAACGAGAGAAAAGCTTGGCTAACCCGATCGGATTACATGGTGACACTCATTGGACATCATCCATGACGTCATTGACATGGCCAATTCGATAGTGTGATAGGGTAGTAGTGGATAACTTGATCGAATTACCTACTACGCCTATAGGTGCTTGCTATCCATTGGGTTGCATGGGTGACCCAGGTAGCTCGAATGAGTTATGATGAGTAACTCGAACGGGTTATCTCCCTTGTAAATAGGACTGACGGGGCACAAACAAGTGCACCACCTAGAGAGAGGGAAGAGAGAGAAAGAGATAGGAGGTTCTCGAGGCGTGTCCCACCATTACAAAATGATGAAAGAAAAGGGGAGGGAAGGTCCTGGCTTAGGAAATTAAAGGTAGAGCTGTTCAAAAACACTTGAGTCGGCCTAGCCTTAGCTATGCACATTTCCAAATCCAACTAAGGGTAACGATCCTTCTCTAAAACATTGTCGAGCTCCTTACTAATTCGTCATCTATAAGCAAAACTATACCCCACCATATAAGCGATGACTCAGCACTCTAGGACTTTTCCTGATTGTCTTACATTTTTATCATTTTTGTTAATTCCTTGTAATGTTTGTGTGGCATTATAAATTAATATATGATTTTAATATGAAGGCCAACACATTGTCGAGGGTTGTACCTTCTTATAGGAGCTTCCATGGAGTTATTGTTGTGAAAGGCTTGATTTACTGGTTTCCTAAAATAGGATTTCTATTTTCAGTACTCATTAGGGCTACTAGTATTGCTTGATGTCATAATACTCCTATAATTAATGTCTTGTAGGTTTGTGGGACATAAAGATAACTAACCATTATATAATGATTTGATTTTGCTTGTATGTTTATATAACATGATCATATGTAATTGTGAGCATATCTCTGTATTTTCAGTTTTTTTTCTTGATTGTTTTAAGCCAAATAAGGTTTTTGACATTCACCTTTATATAAATTAGAAATAAATGAGACAAGAAATAGTGATGCTGACATTTGCTAGGCTAGATTAGGGTATTGTCCTATTACACCTTCTCGATCATATGCCCATTTCCCTTATCTTGAATCTTTGACCATCAAGCATGGTAAGAGTTAAGAGATTGGGAAAAGAAAACATTGTGAAAGGGGCCAAATAACCATCTTTAGGCGGTCCTAAGGTGCCAACTTCGATTATCCTTTCCCTTGATCTATTACATAGCCCTTGAGTATTCTTATATAGAGTTTAGGTGTGACAAAATAATTTTCTATAATTCAAGGTTTTATAATTAAAATTGATGTTTTATAAATATCAACCATTATTTTTCCAATACTTTAGATAAAAAAATCCGAGTTAGGAAATGGACCCTATAATCTGGGACCTCCCTTGCCTTTTGCAAAATTAGAAAATGATTTTGTATGTAAATCTAGACCCATCTCCCACACATATAGTTTTTCTTTTTAAATCCAATTTAAGGGGAAAAAAAAGTTAGGGATTCACTGTTAGAGGATTTTTTTTTTCTGGGTCTCTTTTAGAGGATATAATAACTCACATACCAAATCTTCCATTTATTACTTTCGTCATGTATTGAGAAAGAGTCAGTCTGATATTTGGTAGGTTTTGTGTAACTTCAATTAACTTCTTTTCCATTTTTAGCTGAAAACTTATTTCAGTTATCATAAAGAAAAAATATGGGGAACAATAGATTCAAAATAGCTCTAGGGAGCCAAATAGAACCTCATGTGACATATAAATGAGGCATTTATCAATATGTCGGCTTAGTTAACTTATTATCTCTTTAAATAAAATATTAAATATGGGGTGTGAATGAAAATAATTATAATTGTGAGGGTTTCTCCATTTCTAAATCGACTCTACTCGAACCTAGATGGGTACACCGAAAAATAAATGTGAGGCATGGTAATTAGTGAAACACCTTTGCATTTCAAACCATAAGGAGGAAGGGAACGAGAAAAATCATGTGTACCTTTGGAGCATGAAATGACAAAATCATGAACACTTGAAAGGCTAAAAAATACAAAGGATCACTACTCATTTCCCAACCTAATCTCAATTCGTGTAAAGTTCTATGGCCACTTAAAATCAATGGAAGTACTCGGTTGGTGAGCTCGCTAAGAAAAAGAACAACCAGCTCGCGATATGTCATGAGAAAAAAGATTGGCAGAATTGCTCTGATTAGCAACAATTACATCAAATAAGTATCATAGTCACCGCTTATATTTTTACCACAATTTTTTTTTGTAGAAATCTATTGGCGTTTAAAAGTCATTGAAGGCAAACTAATTCAATTCAAGGTGGGTTGGCTTACTTGGAGGTAATACTCTTTCAATATAAATTTTTACCGTTCATAATATTCGAATATAATATTTTATTTAAAAGAAAAAATAGATCGAATTATTTCAACCACCTTACAGTAGAATGACTGATACATATGTTGCATGTGTCTATACATGAATGATTACCTTGATCCATGGAATCATCTAAATTTCAATGAAATTATTGAATTCTGCCCTGTAACCTCAAAAATGTTGCCTGTAATTCGTCTCCATCTCCATCCAGATTCCAATCAATGGGTCCTTTTTATGCTTTTCCATGCTGCCTTTTTCTTTTGTATTTTATGCCCCCTTCTTTTTTGATTTTTTCAATGATTCCCCTTATCCGTACAAGATCAAATTGACTAACCATATGAAAATGCAAAAATAAAAAATCACATGCACATTCTTCCAACAAAGATGATATAATCGGGGGGCGTGAAAGGGTGGGGTCCGATCAATTGCCCCTTTAATTACCCTGAAATCAGCTAATTTAGTTTAATTCTCATTAATAAGACTTAGAAAAATAATTTTTTCTCAGGATAAATTTACAAATCTATTTTGTAACTAAAAAGACTAACCATTAAGATTTTCGAGTTTACTCGTTATTAAATTGAAAGTTCAATTCATAAATAATTTTTTTCCGGGGAGCAAATTACTGTTTTTTTGCGCATTTATTTTACTTTTTCCTCACCTTACAACTCATGATTATTGCTGTCCAAAGGGTTCATTGTGATCAGTTAGCCCCCGTTCCCTCTCATTGGAACCAAGAATAAATTCGAAGATCCTTTTGCATAATCACCGGACGACATGTAAAAAAAGCCATATCATCTTGTCTTACAGAGATGTTAAGTTATTAATTTATTCGAATAAAGAGTATCAAGGGATAAGGGAAGCGAGGGGAGTTACGAGGGAGAGCTTTATTCCTCGATATCTCTCGGTTCAAATATGATTTTCTTAGAAGAGAAAAGGGTTATATTTTTTATCTGGATTGAGCAACGTGACGAAAAAATAAAAAAAAGAAGCCACTGCAAATTGTGTCATCTCTGTCCCCTCTAAATCCATCGGTCCACATAAGTTGGCCATAAGAGTGTTCCCTAAAGGTAAAAATTCATCCGGATCTTTAATAAATAAGTTGAATTCTCATCTCGACCGGTGGACTCATTAAACTCTTTTATCTTCCTTATGGTATGTGCCACTTTGACAATCGTGTCATACTATAATATTGTTTATTTTAAACGACATATCTTTGAGTCGTCTTACCTCACTCTTTTGTGGTTTTATTTTCTTCTTTCTGAATTTTAGTTGAAATATCTTACCAAAAAATAAAATAATTGAAATCCCTTAAAAGAAAACAAGGAAATATACTTCACAAATTAAATCGGCAATTAAAAGGTGAAGGAGAAGAACTGTCATTGTTCCCACTCTACCAATAGGCCCCATTCACCCAACCCCCTTTTAGTTAATTTCCACAATACGCATAAAGACTATTAATTAGGTTTGATGAAGCTCACATGAATCTAAGGTTGCCTTAGTGGGCACTCTCGCTTAGGACAATCTATCAGCCAACTAATGGAATTAAATTCATCATTTCATGCGGGAATAATTGTGCCTAACAGCTGACAACGTGCGACAAAGCTAACTAATTGTGTGTAGCACCACCAACCAAGGGAGATTATTGCGTACCTTCCAACTCCCAGAACACACTAAATCGTTTTTCCTTTTTCTGGATTTTCTCAAATGACTAAATCACCGCGGCAGTCCTAAAATCTTATCACTCTTAACTTTGATTATCACTTTAATTTTGAATATTCAATCTTGTAACTTCTTTTTTTTACGTGACTTATGTCAGTCTAGAACGTTACGAATCGGTAAGTTAGTCAAAACTTGACATGATATTATGAAATTTCACTGATATAACACATTTTAATTTAGCGTGGTTAGATTGACATGGCGATAAGACATCATGCTAACTTCATAATGAAGTAACAACTTGGAAAGGTCATGGTATAGTTAATTACAACATCACATGTTCACGTCGGATTAAAAATATGTTATATTAATAAGATTTCATGTGTCATGTTCGAATTATCATCAATTTAATGGTTAACTTCTTGAACATATATCTTAATTAAAAATGAACCCGTAATATCGTAAGAAAAAACATGAAGGTGTATTTTTAGGGGTATCTCCACATTTTTAAATAATTAACTTTTAATCGGATAAAAGTGATCGATAATTATTCTTACATGTAATTAATTAATTAAATGGCTATTTATTGGTCAAATGAAGTGTGCTTGAATGTTTGCATTATTAGAAATATCTTTAACTATAATTGCAGGGGAGAGAGGGCAGAAAAATAGAATAAATAAAACGATTGGATTATTATGATATATATATATATATGTAGGAATTGGGCAAAATTAAAATGATGACATGTAGAAAGTAGCAACATTTGAAAACATGATAATTAACAAGACATCATAATTCATAAGTATTATAGAAGTAACCGAAATTGCTTTATTTTAACCAAAATGCACGTGAGATTTGCATAATCATTTGAGTTAAAAAGGCAGCAGCCCAAAATGTATTGCCCGCATTAATTAATTAATTTTGAAAATTCTAATTCTTGATTTAGTGTCTTCATGAAATAATTTAATAAGTTCTTTCCCTATCTGATTAATTTTTCTAGCAGAATAACATATTACAGAGATAAATAGTACATTTATTTCCAGTCAGTCCATAATAATTTATTATATTATATGGATTCATAGAAGATAGTTGGCGCTTTTACTGTTTCCTAAAATATTTATATTTTTATATCTCAATTAATAATAGACCATAAAGTATGGTTAAAATAATAAAAATAGTAATAACTTCCAACTACTACTAACTTTCACTTTCTACTTTTGCCCTCCGCTCTATTTATCTATTTTATTTTTTATTTCTATTTTAGAAACTATATATTTACCCTGTCATCGTTTAATTGAAAATATATATGTCCCATTATAATATTTTATCCACATAATTAAGTATATTATTATTTTTACTATGTATATTTTATGGTTAATATCCCAATTAAACATAAATTTTTACAACACTTTCAATTTTAATACGAAGATTTTTCATATATTCTCATTTAACATTAATTATGCATCATTTATAGTATTTAATATAATATTATTTCTCATTAATTACGCCTTCGACATTGCACGCTAATTTTCTTAGTGTGACTAAAGCAAGTGATGTGGGACCCATAATAATGAAAAGACTAGTTTGCCCTTCATGATTCTACCTCAATTTAAAATTAAATGATGGCAAATTGGGCATTTCGTATTCTCCTTCTTCCCCTCCTCCCCTTATTTGCAACTTCCATCATCCCCTTCCTTTAATCGCGTGCCCTCCTTCACCATTGATCCTTCTTCCTCTCCTTTTCTTCCTTTACCGTTAGTGCAACTTCCATAGCTCCTTGCTTTGTCCTTGCAACTTCCGCCGCTAGGAAACATGAAAAACAAAAAGAAAATATCAAGCTTCCAACTCGCACTTGGACATGGTTTTGCGAATCGTAGGTTGACATGGAGGGACTGATCAGATCATTGCAACAACGGATAGTGGAGTTGGGCGGCTCTAGGGTTTCAAGGATTATGGAGGAGAAAAGGGGTGGTGAGTTTTGAACCCATGTAATGTACCTCAAGGAAAATAACATGCGTGGTGGGGCATCTAGGCTAATTGGATTTTTTTTAGTTACACGTTGACAGTTACTTAACCAGCGCGTAATGGATTTGAGTTTTTTTTTTCAATTTGATCTGATTGTCTCGAAATCAGGCAAGTCGAGGCTGGTTTTGTTCATTATATCGTTGAAGGAACAGATGAAGAGATCCATCAAGAGAACAAGATGAAAGGTGAAGAAGCTAGAGAAGATAGAGACATTGTAGAGCACGGTAATTCACTACCGTAATTTTAGAGGGAAAGAATGAAGAAAAGTTTTCCCCAAGAAGACGACGAAATCACTTCGGTGAACCGAATATTCAAAACGCGATGAATGACATGAAGAATAACGCTAGAGGTGGCGGAGGCGGCAAGGTGGTCGGTGAAGGGGGTGGTGGAGTTGCATACGCAGGGAGGTTGGGGGAGAAGATGAATACAAAATGTCTGGATAACCCTCATTTAATTATAGTTTGAAGTAGAATCATGAAGGATAAAATAGCCTTTTCATTAATTTAGGTCTCACGGAATCTAGTGACTCTACCGGTCTACAAAATTAACATGCCACCTAAACGACACATAATTTGTCCCTCATCCGGATACGTAAAAAATTCGTATTAAAATTAAAAAGTAAATATTTATATTTAATTAGGATATTAATATGTATCAAATATTATTCTAATTTATATTTTTAATATATAAATTTATTTACAATATTATCATTCATATGAAATATGAAGTACGGGTATTAGATAAATGAAATTTAAAACCACCAGTAATATCCCTTTTTGTAATTGTACTTAGGTCTTTAATTTCGAATCGATGGGCAAATGAAATTGCAGTGAACTTACTTTCTTGTACGAGTAATATTCGGACATATTGAGGCCAAAACCATCCACATCATCGAGGGGCCCGCATTAATAAATAACGTGAGGGCGATATTTTCCAGCGGTTTCTTGTAAGGTTATATCGGGGAAATGAAGCATAAATGTACTATGGCCACCAATTAATGAATCGCATACCCAATTGGTAGATTCTTCTTTTAGAAAAGTAGGATCCTACACTGTTTTTCATTACAAATTAAAAAATTGTAAATTTAATTCTTCTTAATGATGCTTTGGTGCCCTCTTATTCACGGCTTCTACATATTGGTGAATCTCATTTATAATGAGGTGGAAAATAGAAAATTGGAGAAAAAAGTAAAATTAGAAAAAGTAAAGGGAAGAGAGGGGGGAGATGATGTTACAGGCAGGAAATGGTAAGCCCTGCTGGAGCCTGATACGAACATGCAGGCTGGGAATTTTAGAATATAACATGTGCATGGTGTCTCAAATTGGCAACTCAAACAAAGGCAGCACTACACACAGAATGGGAAAACGAGGGTTAATTATAGTGGGCACCACATGTCTTCATGGACTTTAATGGTGTGCTCGGATTTATAATGGGACATCACCTTACAGACATCTTCGACATTCCCGTGCAGAAAATTAACCTCGATTAATAGTCCATATGATTTAATTAATATAATTCAACGCCTTCTTATATTTTTCTGTTACTGAAATAAGTTCATTCCATATATTCAATTTATTAACCATAATGTACCGAATGGTAAAACTTATAAATGAAAGAAAATATTTGTATTTTGATCAGAGTATATTTATCGAGACAGATCAGTTCCGTAAGCCATGATAAAAATCATAGAAATGTAAAACAAAAAAAATATTTGAAAATATATATGGGTCCAATATTAGAACATCCCAAACGTAATAATTAATCAAATTAATTGATGTATTTTTTTAGATATTCGTAACAATATTTCTAACACTAACAGCATACATGTTTGGATTGGGATCTAGGAAGTGTTTGTGAGGGGAAGGTTATAGAATGATAAAATAAATCTCTATACCATAATAGAAAAAAAATTTAAAAAAATTGTTATAAGTTTATAATATTTTTATACTAATAACTATTTATCATATAGCTAAGCTTATAAGATATAGCAGCAATATTAGTTGTTCTATGATTTTATCTCGTCATAGCCATTATTTTCTCAAATTATAAAAAGAGAAATAAGCGTTTCCGTAGAAAAAAGATATAATGGTTTAATAATACATATAATAATATAATTTTAATATTATCAGTGTTTCCATCCGCTCCTGGTAATGCTGTCCGTTCAAGTGTGGTGAGATCAAAACCTGTTCAGTCCACGAAGGTAGTTGGGTTGAGTGGTAAGTAACTGAGTATCATTAAAGAAAGTTTATGTATATACAAACATTTCTTTTGGAAGTCTCATCCACCATATTAGGGTGTGTGACCCGGGATGACTAATGGATTAGTCAAGTATGATTGGCTGAAAGATATCATCTCATCGTTGGTGAAACCTGTTTGGATATCGTGGTCGGTAAAAAAAAAAAAAGATAGCTGTTCCGTCCGCCCATTCTAACATCCGTCGGTGTACTCGGTGACACCGGTCGATTGGATTACGGACACAGAGACCGACGCTGTCTTTCATCCGCCCGGTAAAAGACCGCTCCGTTTTTCACTGAACCGAGGGAATGCCATGTCACTCGCCTCCCTAGAGCGCGTGGGGTGAGTGAGAAGTAAAGGGGAGAACCAAACAGAGAATAAGCGCGAACCTTTTTGTCCGGGAGGAACCAATGCGCACTCGGAATGCTCTCTCTCTCTGTATGCACACTCCCCCTCTCTAGGTCATACTGTGTCATACGTGCTGGCAGTGAAAGTCTCAGACCATTTTATCTCATAAATTTGCATGCCAAATACCAATGAAATTGCTCGAGTTAGTAAGTATGACAACTACCTTGATGATCAATAATTATGCTTTTTATTATTGTAATTTAACTGTCATATTTTCATATTATATGATGAGATAAAAATGCTGAAAAATCTCCTTTTAGCCTAGTGTAGCACAGGGAGACTGACTGGCAGACGGAGGACTGTCACTTGAGGGCGATGTTTGGATCATTTGGCCATTGATGATGATGATGATGATGGCCAGTTCATAATGGTGATAGAGACCACATCTTCCATCTCAATTTATATGCCTCTGTGCCCACCTCCCTTCTTGTTCTTTCATTCCTTCAATTACAAACTAATAACTTCCGCGACATTAAGGCAAAAATACCTCCGCCGGCGATGTTGGCTACAGTCTACCCAAAGTTGTTATTCAATTCAAGCCCTGGTCCGTGGCACGTTAGGCTGACATCGGCCCCTCAGAGAGAAGATCTCCCATTGTCCCATTTATCATGTAACATATACATATATATATATGCAGTCGAGATGAAACGGTTGACTGTTGACATTTTATAAGCTAGGTATAAGTACAGCAGAATTACCGGTCTAGGAAGGAACTAGGAGATAATCAACTGCCAGAGCAATGCATGTGGTAAATGCGTAGTTTCCTGTCTCAATTGCGTACGGGGAACGTGATTTTCACTGTAAGATTCCAATCTCAATCAAAGAGCCGGCAAACCTCTAAGTCATAAAACTCGACTGGTAAAGGCAAACACATTCGTCCTCAAAGTCAAGAAAGTGCATCATAATAAAAAAGGGCAAATTAACACAATCATGATCATTGCGAGGGTAAGGAGAAAATCGTTTTCATCCAATGCTCTCCGTATTGAACTTATTTTTATAAATTTTCGTCGAGTTTGTCGGAGAGTGGTCGGCACTGTCGAGCTCCAGCCACCCGGACCCAATTGTGTGTGTATTGAATTGGTGCCAAGCACCGAAAATGACCGAATTGATGTAAAGTATGGCTCTCATAAATAAATAAATAAAATTATTATTCCATTATTCATGGGAAAAAGGTAGTGTAAAAAGAATTTCACCTAAAGAAAAAAAAAGAGAGGGAATTCCTTTTACGATTCGGAGCGAAGGAGAAGGGGACAGAATAGACATCCCGCGGAAATACGGGGGTGCCGTGCCGAGGCAGCATCCGCCCTTTTTCCCAGCAACTATTATTTATTATATATATATTTTTTATTACAAATGCCCCAAAAAAGTCATCTTCTTTTATAATTACTTTTTTACCCTTTTGCTGAAATTTTTATTACAGAAAAATAAAAATGTGCAGTAAAAAGAGGAAAAGAAAAGGGAGGAAAAGCTGCCAAGATTTTTAATAGAAACAGGCAGAAAAAGGTGGTCACTCAGTTTTCCCTAATATTTTTCTTTTTTAAATAAATAAATTTATTTTTATTTTCTATTTATATTTTTCTATACTTTCTCCTCATTCACCCACGCACATCACGGACACAGCCCCCCATAGCCATGCAGTTGAAGCAGCTGCTGCTGTTGCAGGAGCAGTGCTTCAGCTCTGTCAAGTGTAAGAAAAGGAAATATATTAAAATAAACGCAATAAATAAACAATGTCTGACCCTCATAAATAAATTACTTAATTAACGAAAAGGAAGACCACGCCGACCATTGACACGAGGATAATATCATCATAAGTTCGGTTAAGGTTGATATTATTTTTTGTATTCTTTTATTTATATATTTTTTATAATAAAAAATAAATTAGAAAAAAAATCCAACATTCAACTCATCCCCAAAAATCCCCCTCTGCTGTATCGATATTCGGCACAGTTCGGCATATATATTTTTTATGATTATATTAATTAATTCACTAATTGTATCCTTTACCAAACAAACTGATTCAATTAATCCATTGATTAATCAATCAGATTATGAAAAGAGCTGATTGGTGGTGGTGGGGGGGTTGAATTAACCTGAGGGGATGATGACTTGTTGCTATGTTCCGCTTCCTATTTCCCATCAAATCTTAGGTTTTTGGTTAGAGTCATAATTGTGTCTCAGTCTTTGCTGAAAAGAATTTATCCTAAGTGCGACCCTCTACCTTTCCCCATGTTATGATTTGATTCCTCAACCACAGACTTATGCATTCACGCATACAAGTTTAGTTATTTACTCCTATAACAATGATATATAATTCATGATAAGGGCTAGCACTCTCTTGGTGTAATTTACTATATAAAGAAGGGAAAGAGATATCGAACTATCTCAATCACATTGTGTTGTAAATATACAAGTTATTGATATATAAAAATCTCATATTGGAAGTTCAAGAGAAACGAACATCTTACAACTAGGGACCACTGTCCTATCATTTTTAATTTTTTGGATTAAATATTAGATATTTTTTATATAAGTTTGGTAAAAATTCTTACAGTTTTGGATGCAAAGAAATGTGTTTTTTTTTTCAAAAAATATGAGTATTTCAAGCGTTTTCTGGTCTGCCTCGAGTTGGAAAATATCCACACCGTCACATATAATTATGGTTCTTCAACTTGTGCGTGTTGGGATTGCCTTTATTGGTTTCATTTTCACACTATGAACTCACTCTGAAAACAAATCCAAGAGAAAAAAATCTTGAGAATCTTATAAAAGAAGCAATAAAGAAAAAAATGTAACTTTTTGGATTATTTTTCAAATGGTAAGAAATATATATATATATATATAAATAAAAGAGGAATATATGAGTGTGAATGACATACTTACATAAATTTAATTCAAAATATATTACTCTTATATATAGAATAATGTTATTATAATGAATTTTTTTCTTCTCTACAATTTTTCTAGTAGATCTTACTGTATTTTGCGGTGTGCATTATCTTGTATTTGAAAAGCTCATTCGTCCAATTAGTTAGTCATTGGATTTTTTCTATTCAAAATCGGACATTTTATTAACTCAAAACTTTGAAACGAGATAGAGAGAGAGTTTAAAGTAACAAACCAAATAATTAAAATGTCACATATTTTATTCTTATTAATTTTTTTGTGCATTTTATTTTCTTTTATTTTATATCTTTTTAAACTGAAAAAAAAAAGCTTTAAGACAACTCGACCTTTTGGTTTTGTTTTTTCAGTCCTCTCGCTCTGCCTTTAAGCAAATCCCAAATACCTCCAAAGCTTCATATCTCTCTCCTTTCCTCCAGAGGATGAGCCTACACCCTCACTGTCTTCTCACTCTCCCTGTCGCCCCTCTCTGCATTCCTTCCTCATCCTCCCTACAGGCTCTGCTTCCTAAGCCATGGCCGGCTTGATTGACCTCAACACTGTTGACGACGACGAGGCGCCGCAGATGACCGGGCCTTCCCCCTCGTCCTCCCCCTGTAACTCCTCCTCTGCCTTCAGCGCCTCTAACTCAAACGCCTCCTTCTCCTCCTCCGCCGCGAATGTGGCCGCGCCTGGTTCTCCCTACCTGGTGAGCCTGGAGCTCTGGAAAGCCTGCGCGGGGCCGCTGATTTCTCTGCCGCGGAAGGGCAGCGGTGTCGTCTACTTCCCCCAGGGCCAGCTCGAGCAGAGCTCTGATCTCCCCGTCACCGATTGCCACCTTCCACCCCACGTCTTCTGCCGCGTGGTCGAAGTCAAGCTCTACGTAAGGCTGGCGCGTGTGCACCAACATATTATTACGTATTTTAAAAATCTCTCAAAATTTTGTTGTTGACTCAGAAAGAAAATGCTCCTTAGATATATGGTCTCGCTGATGGATTTCCCATTTTGTATGAGATTCATTGACTAGAATTGAGAGAAAAGATAAGACTAAAAGAGGAAATTCTTGTTTTCGTCGAAGCAAAGAGGAACGTGCTTTGCGGAAAACCAAATATAGAAAATTTGATAATTCCTAAGTAACAGACACAGCTTCTCAAAGTATTATCCATTTAATTGTTTCTTTCCCCATTTTCCCATGCACTTGGCCCAATTAAAGAAGAATTGAATGCACTCTAAGTTTTCTCTGAAACTGGGACAGATTATGGAAACATCTGTGAATCTTTTTTACTTTCCTTGTGGTCTTCCTGTTGAAAGAACAAGGCAGCAACATCGGCTGCCACTTCTTCAATTTGTTTATTTTTCGCCATTTGATTATATGGGCTCAGGTTTATAGCTGGGAATTCTGAGTTGACGATAAAGTGAGTTGGGTTGTTTGCTATGGTCTTGTCTGTTTTGTATGCTCGCTGTAGTTGGGAAACCCATCTTTTTTCTTGATATGTTCAATGTTTATGTTCATTTTTGGCGGAAAAAATATTTATATTCATTTACATTTTGGGTACAGGCAGATGCAACCTGCGATGATGCTTATGCTCAGGTTTCGCTGGTCCCTGAGCGTGAGGTATAGTTTCAACTGACATGGAGCAAGCTTGAAAATCAGCATCAGCTATCTTTAAAGTTTGAATTGGACTCTTCTAATTTGGCCGAAGAAATTCTGTACCATAATATTTTCTATAGATGTATATGGCTGCAGATCATTTTGAAGGATTTACTTTTCAGGCGGTATTACTATTTATCAAAAACAAAATGGAAAAGAAAAGAAAGAATCAGGCGATATTTGTTCAGAAAAACATATTCTTACAATTCCATTAGCCACTTTGCAGGAAGCAGAATAAAATGAGAAAGATTACTGCTGGACCCTTACAGTTCCAAATGATTTAATGCATTTTTGTTGAGGTTTCAGTTTCAAATGGAGGGTATGGATTTATATGATGGTGGTTTCCTTTTGGGACAGCAAATTGAAGAGAAAATTCGAGAAGTAGACTCGGAGGCAGAAGCAGAGGAAGATGATACTGGAGCTGCTGGAAAGTCGACCACTCCCCACATGTTTTGCAAGACCCTCACTGCTTCTGACACGAGCACTCATGGTGGATTTTCTGTCCCTAGGCGGGCTGCTGAGGACTGCTTTCCTCCCCTGGTAATTGACCCCCAACTATAGCATTCCTTTTGTCTTTACGGTTTTGGTTATTACCATTACTATTTGGATATAAGATCTGTTGGAAAAATGACAGTTTTTGTGTGAATGAAAATTGTTTGTCATAATACGCCATGAGAATATTTCAGTTGACTGAAAATATTCTGGTATGGATATATGTGGATATTATATATTCAGATGGTTTTCTAATTGGTGGTGGGTTCATCTCCTTCCTTTGGAAAATATACAGCATAAACATCTGCAAATTTCAATTGCTGTGGTTTCTTTACTTGAAAAAATGAGCTTCTTTTCTTACATGAAAACTGCGTCTAATTTCCCTCTTTTCGATATTTTGAGAACTAAATAAAGCATTGTTTTATTATGCTTTCATCAAGAGTCTTCTGGATTGCTGCTTGATAATCATTTACTTCATCTTCATTTAAAAAATTAAAAAAAAAAGAAATGGATTAATCTTCTGGGCCTGCACAAGTGCAACCAGACGGGTGTTCCTTTTTATGAAAATTAGTTAGACACTTTTTTTATCAGTAAATTAATTAGACACTTGCTGCAACATTTTTGTACCCACTGCACAATGCCCTGTGAAATGTATAATGTGACCGGAAATTGTAATACATGGAATGTGCAGGACTACTGTCAACAGAGGCCATCACAAGAGCTCATAGCAAAGGATCTTCACGGATTGGAATGGAGGTTCAGACACATTTATAGGGGTAAAATACGAGCTAAATATTCTGTATCTCATTTAAGAGAACTTTTTTTTTTAATAATAAATTGTTTGTGTTGTTTGCTTTGGTTTTGTGAACAGGTCGGCCACGAAGGCACTTGCTCACTACGGGATGGAGTGCCTTTGTAAACAAGAAGAAACTTGTATCTGGAGATGCTGTTCTTTTCCTCAGGTATTACATTAAGAGCAAAACAGTGATTTGAAAATTTGGTCTAGTCTCTTTTTTTCCACTTATACTCTGTTATATCCTGTCATGATTATGCAGGGGTGAGGATGGAGAACTGAGACTGGGAATTAGAAGAGCCACTCAAGTTAAAGGTTCTGCTACTGATCCTTCTCGGCAAATCCAGAATCTGAATCGTAGTGCTCTTATGGAAATTTCAAAGGCTTTATCAGTTGGAGGTGCCTTCAACGTCTATTATGACCCAAGGTTCTTAACATGTGGCTAGCTCTTACTGCATTGTCTAGAATCTTTGGAAAACTTGAATGCTCATGAAGGCATATTTTTTAAAGGAATCTCAATGGTAAATTTTATGAAAATTACTCTCCCCCCCCCCTCTCTCTCTCTCTCTTTCTTCTCAGCTTTTTTGCTTAAGAAAATTACTTGTTATCGGTATCATTGTGTTAATAAAGTGATGATCAATTCTGTCACTATAATTTGCAAGGACCTAGGAAAACCATCCACCATTTTATTTTTCTGTTTAATTGCTAAAACAATTCTTGAATATAAATTATGAATGCTTTGTGCTGCTTGATGACCATGCCATTTGTCTTGATTTATTCTAGCTCTCTGTTATAATTGCATAACAATCGTGGACTCAACAATTGATGCTCACATTGTTTTCCATATTGGCCATATAATAAATCTTTTAGTTTTTCATTAAATGCTTCTGTCTTGCTTCTTGGTAAATATGTGGCATGTGTTGCAGATCAACCACTTCCAAGTTTATAATACCTTATCGTAAGTTCTTCAAGAGTCTTGATTGTTCTTTCACCCCTGGGATGAGGTTCAGAATGCGTCTTGAAAGAGAGAATGCATCAGAGCAAAGGTAGGTTGTTCAGATCAATTTCACTCACTTCCTTGCTTAGTTCTGATGGGCATGATCTAGAGGTAGTAGATGCTTTTGGGAATCGCCTAATAGAAAACCCAGATCATTGCTTTTCCTTTTGTTTCTAAACCATTCTACCATGTCATTTAGAATCTTAGTGATTTTATTTTATTTTATTTATTTTCTGGGCTACTGGCTTTGTGAGAAATTAGTGGCTGATGCAACTGTTGACTAATATGAAGTTGTATTGATGCCAGGTACTCAGGTTTTATTACTGGCATAAGTGATGTTGATCCCATTAGATGGCCTGGTTCAAAATGGAGGTGCTTATTGGTACGTGTTTGCATATGGGGTTCAGAATGCTGCTTGGTTTCTTTCCCTGTTAGCATCATTTGGGGTTGGGTATGGTACTGGACATGGTTTTCAAATCGTACGTTTGCTATACTGGTTATGGAGAAAGTTTCTTCTTCTTTTCCTTTGTTTTGTGAAAATTTCGTGTTGGATATCTACTCTTTGATTTTTTTGGCAAACACAGTCTTCATGCTTAGTTGTAGAACATGTCTTCTGAAGTATTTTCCAGTTTCTTTCCTTTTTTTTAAAGAAAGGAAACTGGGGAAGCTATATAAAAATGGGATATCTCAATTGCAAAGTATCTACACACTTTGATGATATTACATGGTTTTGCAGCACTAAACCCTGTTGATCATATTTTCAGGTCAGGTGGGACAATATTGATGCCATTCGATGCAATAGGATTTGTCAATGGGAAATCGAGTCATGCAGTTCGATGCCTCCTTCAAATGGCTTGATGGTGCCTGGCTCTAAGAGGACCAGATATGGGGTACCTCCAATTGGTCAACAATGTCCGGCTCCAAGTAGGAACTCCATACTCCCTACTAATATAGATACACATATATAACAGTTGTTTCTGTTTTTCGGAATTCTTGCCAAGACCTGGTTTTCATGCATTCTCTTACTATGCTATGTGACTGTAGGAATAGCTACAATCAATCTGCTTGTCAGAAATAATTTTTGGGCTTCGTCTTGGCTAGAACTCCTCCAAATTGTCTGCTCTGGCTTTTCATTACAGTCTTACCTGTTTTTCTCTGCAGATGGATTTGGAGCACCAGACTTTGGGGGACCTTTTAGGTTCCCAAAGGTCTTGCAAGGTCAAGAAAACTTGGGTTTCAATGCTGCTGCATTCAATAGCATTGATACTCATAACAGTTCTCTTTCCGAACTGAGAAAGAACCTACTAGGTTCAAGTAATTTTGAGGCCATTAGCACAGCTTATAACAGCACAGGCTTTGGTGAATCTTTCCGATTCCATAAGGTCTTGCAAGGTCAAGAATTACTTCCGAGACAAACATATGGAAATTCAATCTCTTGTAAGAGGGTTCACATGAACAGCAGATTTGAACCCTACAAAAATGTTCAAGCGATAAGCCCAAGGAACAAGTGGCCTGGGCATGCCCATACAACAGGCCAAAACTCTCATGCTGGACGACATGCAGCACCCACCCAAGCATCATCACCGTCTTCTGTGTTAACATGCCCCATTGTAACAGCAGACTTCCAAATGCTCTCCTGTCATCATGACCCGAATAAGGGGCCAAGGGTTCGGAATGAAAGTTCAAATCCCAAGTCCTTATTTTGGGATGGGAAGCTTGGGATTCCTGATGGGTATAATCCTTCAGGTTCTCCGTCCCCTTCTCATCCTTCGGGGAATCAAGATGCAGCTCCTTTCAAAAGAGGGTGTCGGCTCTTTGGCTTCTCATTGATGGAAGGTGAGAAGTTTCCTGAGAAAGAAGCTGGCTTCAGCACATGTCCATCAAATCTCGAAGCATCAATTTGCTCACAGTTATCGACTAGAGATTATGTGACTTCCATTTTGTAAGAGCAGCACTGTTTGTCTTGAGGGTTTTACTTCGTAGAAGCCGTGATGAACTTGCATGATTAGGACATTAATCTTAGCTTGGGCCGCCTTGACAAGTTTCAGGCTTCCCTTGTAGCATGTACATGAGTTGAAAGGTCTTGCTCTGTCCGGTACCTCAGTAACCCTACGAGTTTAAACAAGCCAAAAGGCACATAATGGTGTTAGCTGTAGCCAATGTTATCTTGCAGTAGTTTTGTGGGGAAAGCGTCTGCGGTAGGCATTGGAAGCAGAAATATGCAGGACCATTCTTAGCATGAAGGCATGATTGGTGTCTGAGGTTGTTGAAGATGGTTTAGCTTACTGATGATCCTCTTTTGTCGGTGGTGGTGGTAGCAGTAGTAGTAACTTAGCTTGGAGGTAGGGTTCTTGTCGTATGGAATTAAAAAAAAAAAGAAAAAACTCTGGGGAGGATGATTAGTGCATGATGTCTGTAGGGTGCCTGCGTTGGAGTGAAGAATCGATGAATTGTATTTGATGTGCTCATTCAGGATGAAATTGATGGTTTGTATGTGAAATTTCTTACCTCTGTTCTGTGTCTGGTTTGGTGATCAATATTACTCTGTTCGGAAAAAACCGTGAATTGGATATCGATGGTAGCCAAGCTTGGTTTCCATTTTATCCGTTTCTGTATCAGAAACTTGCAGCCAACAATCATTCCTTTTCTCGAGCACTGTACTTTCCAAGGGGATCACTGTAGAGCAAAATCTAGAATTTTTATTGAATTTATAAGGGAATTAGATTCATATTTAATTTAAAAAGGTTAAGTTAATATAATAGGGATACTAATGATTTTTTTTATCAAATTTTCTATGCAAAATTTTTATATCCCAACATAAAATGCCAGAACTGGAACAGTACATAAAGGGAAGTTAGTATGTGTGATTAACTTCCATCGGTTATTTCGTAACATTGGATTTATTGCTCGATAACTTTTCATTTGATATAGTAGTAATTACAGATATATACTCGATAAATTCATCTCACCGAGAACATCCATAGAATTCGGAGAGAAATAATGGATAATAAAATATTCTAAAACTTGTATAAGATTAACTGAAATCTACTAAATTCCGATAAGGTGCAAGTAACTTGAAAAATAAGGATAACCCACGCCCACCAATGTGTCCAAGCAAGGCAGCAAATCTACTATCCAGTCATCTGCTTTCTAAGTATTCCAGGCAAGTCATATGGGAAACAAAGTATGACGCGACAAATCCATTCACCCTCGAACAGGAAACAATAATGAGCAAAAATGTGAAATTGACACGGGCAATTTCATATCAAATTTTCGTATTATACGAATGTAATATAAATCAAATATTTTAAAAAATAATCAATCAAATAATTAGCGCAATGTTATTGTACAATGTTGCATTCGGCATGCATTCCTCTTAGGAGTCTCACCCGCCATGTCAGACGTGTAACCTGAGCCGACCAATGAATTAGTCAATATGATCAGCTGAAAGATGTTGTCTCATCGCTAGTGGAGTATACTTGGATACTGTGGCTGGCAACCAAAAAAATGTTGCGTTCGTATTCTTGTACATATATATTTTATAAATATCCCATTTGTTCATGAAATTTTCTATAATTCCTAGCTCTATTATTGATTGGTTTTTTTTATTATAAAATAGACTAACAATTGAGAATTCGAGGTGCACTTGACCAATATTTGAGGATCACAGTAATTCTTTCTTTTCTTTTCTTTTTTTGTCATGGCAAAGAGACGGTAAATTGAGCGTCATGACAAGACGGTAAACTCAAGTGTTCGACGGGATGATAATTGGAAGACGCAAATATTAAAAAAAAAAAATTGAGCTCCTCATGTATTGGTTCGGGAAATGAACTACTCTTGGTTGACGTATAGTAGACTCTCATGATTAAAAAATGGGGTAAATGACCTATACGTCTATGAATTTTGGTCATCGACCATGAACATTTTTTTTTGCAAGAATTTATACAAACTTCTCTTTTCATTACACGTCTATCATAATAAACGGTTTCGTTCAAAACGTTAATGGAAGTGTTAGTGTGTCATTAAGAGAGTGTGAAGTGCCCTTAATGCCCTAATTACATGTTCTAAAGCCTTTCTCATAAATTTTCTCGAAAATCAAATAAAGCTACAAGTAAAACAAGCAGGTTTACAGTTGAAAAACAATTGTAAAGAGTCGAAAACCTTCTTATCTTGATTGAGGTGGATGTTAGAGGATGATAAAGTACCTAATGGAAAATTATACTCTTCGGTTCCATTGATGAATTGACTCGATTTTCCATGGCCCTATTTTTTTTTAATCTTTGACTTAATATGATCACTCGAATTTAGTGTAAAATCATTCAATATAACACTGACATATTCAACTTATTATCTCATCTCTCATTAACTAAAAGGGTCCAATCCCCACTCATTTGGACCAGGCTAACTAGTTTGGAATATTAGGCAATGCAGCTTTTAGCTTATCAGAGCTCAACTTACTAAACCTACCAGAGAGATCATCGTGTATGGTATCAAATGTATATAGTGCCTTTAATAACTCTTTTTGAACTAGTGGTTTGCTTCTTTAGCGTGAATCCTTTTATATGTAAATAAGAAAATGTACAATACATCTTCCACCCATCAGTGTGTGCAAAAAAGAAGGAATTTATTTGAGTGATTTTTAATTTGGTTATCCGAACCTCAGGCATATCAAGCGAGAATGAACTTATCCCATACCAAAAAATGCTCTCACTTTGCCTACAGACTGTCTATCCCCCAGTAACAAAGTTGGCACCATGCCTATAGTTTGTTTCGAGTGAGTTGATGTAAAAACTCGAGTATAGAAGCTTTAGCTACTTAGTTGCAAAATGTTTAAACGAACTAGAATCTCATAAGCAAAACAACAATATTTATATATGAGCTTGTGCGATGGATTGTTTTGAAATGTGCAGAGAGAGAGAGAGAGAGAGCCAATCAAGCCGACAATGAGGTAGCCAATGGAATTTTGGTTAGATTATGGAAGAAACCCTCGTCTAAGGTGGACGGACTGATGGATTCGAATGCAGCCAATATGTTCCCGCGTCAAAGTTCAAGTCCTCAAAGTTGCAAATCGCTGGAAAATCACACATCGAACAAATGTTCAAAACCCCAAATTTTGGGGTGAAATTTTAATCGTACGGTGCAAGGGCATTGAGGACATTTTACTCTCATTTAACGGCATAATGTACTTTCATTAAGGTTTTTAACGAGAACAGTTTAGTATTGCAGACGTGACATGAAAAGGACAAGTTTGTATAAATTATTGCAAAAAAAAAAAAAACAAAGTTCGTTGTATCGTTGTATGTTTAGGAATTTGACCAAAATTCGTGGTCAAATAGGTTATTACCCAAAAAAACATATAGTAGGCTCTCAATTTAATTTCTAATAATTTTAGGAGGTTTTCTATTATTATATACAAATCATAACAAGTGTTCGAATGACAATAAAAAAAAGGAGGTCTTGATTGATTTCTTTTTTAAATACTTATAATATTTAGGTTAAACTGCCTCATATATCATATTGTAAAATTTTATATAACGTCACGAATTAAATAAATGATGAAATTATCATCACCTTTTTGAACTTTTTTCAAAGGGGTGGGTGTATATTGGGATCTTTTGGATGTTTTAAAGTGGAGGATCGGACTTTTTTTTATATCCGTGATATCTGGTATCATAATAACTAATTAATTCACGTGGCGGTATATTATACAATCTAAGCCCGCCAATTAAACTTCAGATATCGACTATCGAGAGTTTTAAACCCTGAACCTGACATATTGCATATTATCAGCTTACTAGTGAGCTGCCATCCCACTAATTATTGAGTGAGAATTCTATCTTCTTGTTTTTTTTTTTTAATATGAAGTGATTGTAAGAGAGGAGAATCGGTAGGCAAATTTTGGGGCTCGGTACAGTAAGAATGAGTTAGGGAGTGGAATATAACTTATTTAATTTATAATTAGTTATTAGTTTTAAATTTTATAATATCATGTTAATGTTATTTTCACATTCTATGTGTATTTCACCTTTTTAGTTAAAGTGCACCGTTAAGCTTACAAGTAGGCTGTCTAGTCCGGTGATCCCTACAGCATATTTGATAGGCTGGAATAGGATGGAATCGGAATGGCTATTCTCACATCCAGAATTGGCATTCAGCCTTCCCCTTTCGTCGAAACTCTTTTTTTTTTTATTTCGATGCTCGATTATCCCTTTGTCATTATTTATACCCTCTTATATTAAAATAATTATTTGAAAAATTATACATAGCAAAACGATGGACAAATGAAATCCATGCAATAACAAGTTAATGACAGAAATGATTATAGAAGAAAATATTGATAATTATACGTGTTTTTTTAATCAAAATCTTATAAGTATGATTGGGATTTAATAAATGTGTAATTATTAATTGTATAATTGATAAAATAAATTTTTATATTCGATTCTATTCCGAAACAAAACTAAATAATAGTAATCGTGATTCCATTCCATAGTTTTAAATACCGGATTGGGCCGACCAGTTCGATTGGTTCAACTGGAAATCGACCACTCACATGGTCTGGCTCCTATAAAAGATCCAATTGCACATTCAAAGAGGTCAATTCCTATTAAACTGGCCGGTTCCTAGTTCGACCGATGAATCCAATTGAACCGGTAGAAAAATCAGTCGACTTAAAATTTAAAAAAAATAAAAATATATTATAATGTACCTATTTTATTTTACTAGACTTATATTTATATTTTATGTTAAACTTGTATTTAATATAATGGTTATATTAATAATTTTTATTATAAATCATATTAAATTATGATATTATGTAAATTTATTAGTAATATTATTTATTAAATATGTGATTCAATCCATTGAATCCCCTGTCCGACCCATGAACCCATGAATGCATTACCTACACCGGTTCCCAGTCCAGTTCACTTTTAAAAATTATGTTTCATTCCATTTCCATTTTCGTTTAACCTTGAATTTTTCTTTTTTTGTATGATAATGCGAGTGATTTTCCATTATTTTATGACCCATCACCCTTACCTCTGTTCTTTCCCTTCGAATTACTTACAAATTTATTTACATTCTTTAAATCCAAACATTGTAAGACTAAATGAGAAATTGACTGTTTCCAAGTGAAACAATCAATTTCAAAGTCGGGAAGGAGCTATGGAAATTGTCTTTCGACTTTGACAATTGACCACGTCCGCCACGCTCTAGCTGACGTATCTGAGTGCGTAATTGTCGTCGGCTGTCAGGGTCGTCCCCGTCCGTCCTGAGTTAAATTCTGAATCGTAAATTATATTTGCGAAAACCGGTAGGAATCTCTACTTTGTAGGGTAGGTTTCAATAAAAAAAAAAAAGTTGGGTACGCTCCGGATAAGAAGATTGACTATTCCGGCACGAGTCCTAGTTCTAGCTCAAATAATATCCCGAATAGGATACCTAATATAAACAATATTTCGTGAAATTAATTTTAGTTATTCATAATATTTTTGTTGGAATCCTAAATCTTGTGCTATTTGTACTGTTGGGTCTCTCATCCGGTGACTTTCATTTGACATCTAATTATATATACTCATTAATTTTATTATGTCAAAAAAAATATTAACTTAGAAAAATCTAATAAAACACTATGTATAAGAATTTGGTTAAAATTAACTTAAAAGACACTAAATTTTTATATAATAACTATAATAAATCAACAAAAAGTTATGAAAATTTGTAGCATACTTAATTACTCGCCAACAATTAAATGTAAAAAAATAACGAATAAATTCTAACAAGATATTCAAAATATGTTGTATAAGATAGATTTTAGATAGGGTCCAATTCCTATACTAAAGTTTGGAACCGATTCCCTATGCGATAGGGTCCAAGCATCAATAAAAAATATGGTGTACCAAGACCGGATCACCATACCTGTTCAAGTTGAAAATAATTTATCCGCAAAATTCGAGATGGCTCAAAAAGTTTGATTATGGAATCAAACATAAATAATAAGTTATCTTATTAATTGGTTTATTAATTACAATATATATTAACTCTAATTTGTTCTATCTGATGTGCTTGCTCTCTTGCCCGATTCCAAAATTCTTAAATTCTATTCCTGGTATTTTTGCTGTTATTGATATATTTAAGAAATAATATTTGATTTTTTAAAGTATGAAAATGGTTTTTGTTTTTTTAATGTTATTTAATTAATTTTGTAATTTTAACCTTAAATATATGTTATTGTACTTGGTTTATTTATATTATGATGAATCTTATTTCAATGATTCATTTACAGTATGGAATCGAGAAATCACAGCGATTATTGTTTTTTTTTTTAATTTCTTGTCCTTTTTATTGTCTTTTAGGCTAGAAAATTTTGAAAAAAAAAAATAGCACCCCTTCTCTCCTTGCTATATGGACGACCATGATTTATGAATGTGAGGATATTTCTCCAATAATTTACGACTTCATCATAAGTGGATTTTGGTTAGAATGTATATTATTTTTTTTATTATATAGGGTATTTATGAATTTAAAAATGAATAGGAAAAAAGGAAATAAAGTGGTACGATAAGTTTTATAATTAAAATTAAATATATAATTTCTTAATTATTAGATAAAAAACGATATCATTGTAGAAAATTACTTTATTAAACAAAGTGCACATTTTTGTTAAAAAATAACTATTGAGAAAAAAAGACACAGTAGAAGGTAGAGAATTCCGAATCGCCTTACCCACACTTTACATCTCATAAATTAATTAGAAAAATGATTTGAAATCGCCTATATAAGAAAATCGGAGGCTTCTTTCTCTCTTGTCATCTCTCCTGCTCTACAAATAAATTCCATAGACGACCCTTCATAATATATATATACATATCATCATGCAAAAGGAGACCTCGTACGGACCACAGCTCCCAGTAGCAGCTGCAGGCGGTGATGACGACGACGACGACTCCAGCCCCCAGGCTCCGGGTGTCGGAGATGGCCAGGAAGAGAAAACCAACAGCCCGAAGGCTGGCGTACAGGAGATGGTCAAGGAGAACCCAGTGTTAGTCTTCGGGCGTCATGGCTGCTGGATGTGCCATGTCATGACGAGGCTGTTTTTGGGGCTCGGTGTGAACCCAACAGTGTACGAGGTCGTGGAAGAGGATGAGGCCGCGCTTATGGCAGAGTTATCGGCGGTGATCGGTGGTCCCGAGACCAAAACTGGGAAGTATAATAACAGTGACAGCAGCAGTCAAAATGATATGCAATTTCCAGCAGTTTTTGTGGGAGGGAAGCTGCTTGGAGGCTTAGACAGGGTCATGGCAGCTCATATTTCAGGTGAATTAGTCCCCACACTGAGAGAGGCCGGTGCTTTGTGGCTTTGAGATGTGAGGGTCTTCATATCTCCTATAATCACTTCTTCTTTAATTAGAAAGATCTCTTCATCCTAAATTATGGATGATAATATTTTATAATATCATCTTTCTTCGTTCCGTTGATGTCGATTAGGAATGGATCTAAAAAATTTATTTGGGATAGGTGAAATTCAATAAAATAATAAGAAAATAGATTTTAAAAAAATACCACATAAGATTATAAAAATATCTCAAATTAATTTTTTCATTTCATATATGGGTACAAGAGGGGTAATCACCCTCCCCTCAAATTCATCCCTGTTCTTATTAATCTTGTCGGGTATTATCAAACGACGACAATACAAAGATTCAAACTTTGACTACGTTTCTCGAGGGCTTCACTGGCCAAATTTCTAATTTGCATAGGGTTACAAGCGTAATTTCCTCTTGACCGATGAGAATCAGGTACGAACTGACTGCGAATGCCCTTTTTTTTTCCCGGGGGGTGGGAATACACTGTTGGTCCTTAATTTTTTGCACATTTATAAGTTTTGTCCTAGACTTTTATCTTTTATCATTTTTGTACTTAACCTTCTACATTTTTTCCGACTTTCATCTTAGATATTCTGTTTGTATTATTGACGTGGCATTTTAAAAAATTAAAAAATTATTTCGAATAATTCTTAAAAATTAAAAGTAAAGAAGATATAAAGATTAATAATAAAAAAATGAAAAAGGGGTTCTCCTCGGTCATCCCCAAGGATGGTCACAAAATTCCAACGACCTTCCATTCCGGAGTCGGGCAAGGCTCCACCGAGCATGATCTGTCATCAATTTCCGATAGTATCTTCAGCTCTACGTTCTTTTCTCGGAGAAATTTTATGATGGTTCTTCAATTTTAGTTCATTCATGATGTGGAAAAAGTTTCTCTCTTTTTCAGGAAGAAATCTTGAAGCTGAGGGATTGAATTATCAGAAAGCCTACAACACGATTCTTCCCTACCCTGACCCTCTGTTCCTCTCCATCACCAACCCCTGCTTCTCTGCGTCCGCTCTCATCTGCTGCTCTTTTCTCCTCTTTATAGCCACCGATTCGTACATCGACGACAGAAATATTAGTTTTCGAACACTCCTAGTCTGGGCTTGTCATTAGTTGGAGTAGGAGGAGATCGGCAGAGGGCCTTCCTCCACCATCCACCGCCGATTGCCCGCATTCGGCAACCTCCGACGGTGGAGCTGTCCACCGTTAATATGCTCCTTTTTTACCCATTTGTTTACTTCATTTTTAATTGTTTAAAGAACTTTTCCGGAAATATTTTTAAAATTTTAAATGCTATGTCATCAATACTAATATAAAATTTAATGCTAAAAATGGAGAAAGTTGATGATAAGCATGATAAAAAATAAAGATTTAGTATGAAAATGATAAAATGGCAAGATGCTGTGACCAAAGCTATCTTCTTCTTCTTTTTTTTTATTTTTTCTGTTGGTCGAGGGCCAACTCAGCCTCTAATTCATCCATCATCGAAAAACTTCAAATTACAGCCAGAGCCCTTCGAATCATCAGCTAAGAAACAGAACAAAAGATATGGGCGTTCAGAGACCCAATTCAAAGGACACATAACCTTCCCAGTTTGGGCAGCAACCCAGTCAACGCATTGATTTGCTCTTCTTCGAGCAAGACTCCAATAGAAAAACTTGAAAAACATCCTGTCAGCTCTAACATCTTCAGCTATCTGCTTCAATTTCCATGGCTCACTTCCTTAATTCTGTGAACTATAGAAAACTTCAGCAGCATTTTCCAAGATTATCGACCTCCATCTGTTTGCCTTTGCTAAATAGATGGCCTCCAATGTAGCTAAGCCTTCAGCAACAACAACCAGAGAGTCGCATTTAAGGCTCTTCACAGCAGCGCCAATGAGCTTTCCCTGTTCGTCTCTAGCATCTACTGCAATTCGTGCACTTGAAGTCTCCGGGAACCATGAAGCATCACAAGTTTGGCTTAATCAGACCCTCTTATCACGAGACATGGCAGATGCCACTTCAGTAAACGTATTTCTCGCATTACATGCGGAATTAATTGCTATATTATTTTTGTTCATCCAGCATGAGATCAGGTGAAGTAAATCTCTTCTTTTGATTATCTAGGAAAATTTGGTTGCTAGCTGGAAAATGGTGTTTGATTAATTTTAGTAGATTTGGCCCTGTAACAAATTTTGACGTATGCAAAGATGTCATTGGGAGTGATAGGGTTGAAACTTGCCGGTAAATTATTCAACGAGCATTTTCTCGTAATTGCCGCTCCGAGGTCTCGCAAAAGGGGAGATCTGGAGGGAGTCCCGATTTCCCTCCCCGATGACGCTTAATTCAGAGTTCATGTATTGAATATCATGAAATAGAAAAGGAACCCGATAAAAATTAGTCCTTTATCATGGGTAGATGAAGAAGGAGATCACGATGAATAACTTATATGTGGCCACCTTCCTCGATGTGTTCGAGTTTTGTATGCGGAATAGATGAGCTGTCCCATTTGAGGCCGTTAAAATTCTGTCACTTATATCAATACGAGTTGATTGAAAATGTTAGAAACCTATTCTTCTTAAGTAAGATATTGACTCTAATCTTATAAATAAAAAAAAATTATGTTTGAAGAATTTAGCCTTCAATGATTAACATGACCCGAACTTGGATTAATAAGGATGTATTAGACTTTTAACATATAGTAAAAGATTTTATTTTCAAATTAGACTCGGGGTCATAAATTACATGTGGCACCTTGAAAATTATAATTAAACATCTATCCCTGTAACCTCCCTTTAAATTGAAATTTATTTATTGAATCAAAAATTAAAGTAACAAATGATTGTATATATATATGTATATCTATTATATTTAAAAAGTTTTATATTTTTCAAAAAGGAACTAGTCCCCTTTTAACATATACATGCTTTTTAAGTAAAAATGAATTTTGTGTAATTATATTGTTTTTAAAATAGGGTTATGGGATTTTGGTCAATATAATAATTTGTTAAGAGAAAAAACCTACAAATTGTAATACCGGACTACTCCAACGTTTCAAAAAGAAATTATTTGGTATACTCAATCAAATTTTCACTGACATCGTCACTTATTACTATTAGAAATAATATATTAATCTCAAATGACAACTAAAAATACAATGGAGAAATGTAGAACAAATTTCACAACACAAATGCCGTACTACAGTAAATATAAATGAACAATTGAAGAAAGAAATATAAATGATAATTAGTTGAGGACTATGGTCATTACAATGTCTTTAAGACAATTTCAACCCTATTTCGATTGTGCAAAGATGACGTGGTTGGTTGTTTGCAAGATACAATGATTTATAGAGCGTGACATAGGAAAATAGAGGAGAGTATATGCGAAGTTGGTTTGAAAACTCCTAAGTTGACTTTGAGTGAAAGGGGCTCAATAAGCAAAGTATGAAAGACAAAAGATTAATGGCATTAATTTATTGGTTGTTTCTACCGTTAATGAGCACTAAGTTGGCTTTTAAAGTGCTACTGTCAATGCGAGCATTAATCTAACCTTTAATACAAATCCATTTTGTACATTAAGATAAATATAATCACACTTAACTGCAAATTGGGAATCATAAGAGAGTTATTCAAAGGGTCATTCCTCATTTGAAGGGAAATATATGTAGAAAAAGGTAAAACTTGGATATGTCCAAATCTTCCTTGCTTTAAGTTGCATTTGTGAGTGCAAGTGCTCACTTGTAAACAAGCTAACATCAGCTCTATCCTCTTGTGATACAAATCCATTTAGGAGCCCAAGAGATCAAACTCAATTCAACGTCAATATGATGAACACTATTTAAGTGACAAGTTTCAAATGCATGGACATGGTAGAATTGCCATGCATTGAAGACAAGAGATACTCAAAATCGAAAGAGGAATTGAAAAATGCAAGAAAATGGAATTGCATGCAAGTTATGAACAACCAAAATGGATGAATTGTCGAATGTATTTTGAGAGCAACAAGAGGGAAATGAATTTACAGAAAGGAAGTTATTGGAAGCATCAAAGAGAAAGAGGAACACCAAATTTGGTTGAATTGATGTTGATATATATTTTTTAGCTCAAAAATATCTATATAATATTTTATTTATTTCCGTTTATATCTTGGGATATACTATATAGATAATCATATATTTTCTTTGTTTTAGTTTCCCAATCCTATGGATGATGTACAAAAGTGAATGGGTTACAAATATGACAAATAAGCCTATATAAAGGTTGAGGCATTATGTCATATGAATTTAGAATATTACCTCTAAATATCAAATTATTGAGATGTTTTATTCTCTTTGGTTCATTGGAGAACTTTTTGAACTTATTGGCATTTCTCTATGATGTTCATCACCGACTTATTGATCAATTGCTCAATAATTAAATATAGCATTTACACTATACTAATGCTCTTACCTCTTTGGAAGTAATAGATAATAGTTCATAGTTTTTTCTCAAATCTATCATTGAACACGATCTTTGGCAAGTTCATTACATACGAGTCTCATTAAGATTGGTAAGGTTCTTGTCATGCTTGGTATTGGGTATTATCACAGGTTGGCATGATTCACATCATTTAGTATCAAAACCATCGCTCTAGGTTAGGTTCTTATATCTGTCATTGAGTATATTTATTGGTTTATTTTGTCTCTCTCATTAGTTCCTTAGCATCCTTTATCATTCTTGTTTTTCTTTCATCTTCTTACAAAAAATCATTGTTAGTCTTGTGTCTTTCACTCTTTGCTCATTAATATTGAGTTGTTGAATCCTTCCTTGATCTTCGGTCATCTTCCTTTTTTCTTGAAACAAAATAAAAAAATAAAAAAGGAAAAAAAGGAAAGGTGCAAAAAGAAGAAAAAAATAGCAGCAAAAGAAAGAAGAAAAAAATGTAAAAAAAGTCAGATATTACTCATAATTTTCTTTTATTGATCATAATCAATATGAGATCTTATTGTTGATGTTAGTTCCTTTTCCTTCATTCTTTCATTCAGTCTTAAATTGCCTTCTTTGTCAAACTTCTTCTTTATTTATGAACCAATCCTATACCTTCCTTTCTTTCATTATACAAATCTTGCATGGTAAGTTGTGGTGAATTGTTGCGGGCAAGTTCTAGTTTTGTTTAATCAATTGGATAAGAATTGAAAGAGAATATAAATATGTGGAAAAATGCAAGAGTATGTGAGACCATTAAAGGGCAAAAGTCATTTGAGTGCTAAGCATGAGTGAAATGGAGTGAGTCATATTTTTTTAGTGAAACAAGTGAGGGACTGTTTGTAAGATCCTAGTATTATTTTGCAGAATTTTTAATATTGCACATCATTAATGTGGAAGTTTAGTTGAAGAGATCCTCTTGAATGTGAGGGCCAAATTTGGGTAACTTCATAACAAACAAAACTAAAGTATCTAAGAGGGGACATCAATATTCTCCTATACAAACATTGCCTTGCATGAGAATGATTTAGGAAGCATGAAGTTGAAGATTCCTACATTCTAAGGCAAAAGTGATTTTGAAGCCTACCTTTTGTGGGAGAAACGGGCAAAAATGATATTCAATCATTGTAATTATTTCGAACAGAGAAAAATACAACTTGCATTATTTGAATTTCCAAATTATGCTAATATTTGGTGGGATCAATTACTGAAAGATAGGATGAGAAATGGAGAATGAAAGGTGGGAGACGTGGAGCCAGATGAAGATCACAATGAGACGGCAATTTATTCGTTGTTTGTATTAGCAGAAGTTGTACAATATGTTGGAGCATCTAACTAAATATCCCAAGAGTGTAGACGAATATTATAGAGAACTAGAACTTGCCATTAATCGGGCTAATTTAGATGAGAATGAAGAAACCATGATGGATAGGTTCTTACATGAGATGAATCATGAGATTATGTATATAGTTGCAATGCATTATTGCAATGACTTGAATGACATGGTGCATTATGCCATGATGGTCGAATAATGATTAAAGTGTAGAAGCATGGCTTGGAGGGATATATGCACAACTACTACAAGCTCAGGGGAACTTACTTTTAAGCAAGGCACACACCTAAGGGGGAAGGCTATGGTAAGCAAGTTCAACTTTCCATCCTTCATAAGTAACTTGTTTTGTATGCTAAAAAATTGCCTACTTTTTATCTTATTTACTAACAAGGTATAAAATTTTGTGTTAATGTACTATATCTTGGATTGATCATGAATGGGGTATTATGTTAAGTTTGTGATAGGTCTAGTTATATTACTTTTTCTTGCAATCCTTTTAAACTAAACCATTAGTCTTCTTGTATATGTTACTTTTATATTGTTTTTCATAACATTATCTTGAGACATATTGAAGTATATTTCATTTCATCTACATGCACTTGTTACTAGTGCCTTTGTTACTGCTTAGCATGAACTACTCTACTCTCTTATCTGTTATAAATTATATTAGAAAAAGATACTTGTTGTCCTCATGAGTTTGGATTTGTCATTTATACAAATATTTGATGAATGAAAGATATTATATGAGAGACACATAGACATGAGCTTAGTAATTGAATCATATTAGTAAATAAGAATGAGCCCAAAATGAGTGATGATTTTAATCATAGAAGTTATAGAGGAAGCTAGTACACTGACTGTGATCAATGAAATTATGACAAAAGAGTAAGAGGGAAAATATTTTGGGTAGAACAAATGCCTCAACTATAAGAGACAATATTTTAGTAAAATCAATTAGAAATAAATGGCCCTTAGGCCTTCCAACATTTTGAACTAAAAACAAAGTTACCTAAAGTTTATGGTTAAATGAACTATAATTTCAAAAAATTATTAAGAATTAAATATTATCATATATAAAATTTACAATTATATCATTTACTAGTCTTCCACTTCATCTTTTCCACTCTATTAGCTTCTCAACTTATTGTCTCATCTTCCTCTCATTACCACTTCAACCCAATCAATTCCATTATTGCCCCACTTTACCCTTGCTCATTAGCCCCTACATCACTCTTATGAATCCGACTACTAATTTGGTGAAGTCTCTGCCCTTTCTCATTAGGCCTAATGTATGTTTTCTCAGGTGCTAAGGTTGCTTAGTATTAGCTATGAAACCACTAAAATCATTCAATGTCTAACATGAGATAAAGGTAAATAGCTAATATGTCATCATAACATATTAGGAAATCTCCTATCATGTCATGAAAGAAATAATGGAAATTATCACAAACTTTTTAAACTTCAAAATGTGACAACCCTTATTTTGTCAATATTTTTTCATTAAATGATAATGCAACTACTCACATGTTATTTTTATGCCACATGGCCATTTGTGTGTTTGTTTATGCATAGGCTTATGATATGATTATTTATGTTGTAGTATAATGATATGACACCACATCAACATGTAATGTTAATATTAATAGAAATAGAGTGGGGATTGTGATATTTTAGGAAAATTTGAAAAAACTGTGATAATTTTCACTATTTTCTTAGTTCTTGATATTATAAGGAATTTTGCTAAGTACATGAGATTATTTTCTCAAACGTAAATAATCTAGATGATTGTGAATATGAAAACAAATAATTAATTTTAGGAAAGTGCTATTTGAGAGATTAACTGTATGATATAAAATAAGATATTTGTAATGAAAATAGAATAAAATAATACAAGGGCATAGCGTTTCTTTATTCAATCCATCCCCTTCTTTATTCATTGGATTGTTGTAGGGCTATTGCTGAAGTTATCACTACTAAGTCCATATCAAGCTTCAAGCATAGTAGTGAAACAATATTAGAAAGTAAAGATGATGATTATAGAAAAAATAGGAAATGTGGGTTATCGATATGTTATAAATTAAGATTTCTACATATTTTTATTGCAATATATTTCTTGGTTAAGTAGCAAAGTGTGTCAAAAATTTTATGGCCAATAAAGTGAAAATGGCCTCTATTTTACAACCAAACAAACTAAAGTTGGATGTAATCTTCAAAAATTTCATAGGACTTTTGTAGATTACACCTATCCAAATAAACCACTAGTAATGAAGGAAGAAATAAAAATGCATGATATTTTAAATAAGATTAAAAGATGCTAACTGGCATAATCTATTTATATATGATATGTAACAAATTGGTTTAAATTATTTGTTTAATTATTTTTTATTTCTTCTTTTATTGGCATACCATTTTAATTGAGTAATTCTTAGAAATTAAAAACAACAATTTTCTCAACTCTAAAACAATATTGTATCTCAATTGGGAAAACAAACTACATTGATTTCAAAAATTAGTTCTACAAATTGAAAAATTAAATGAACTCAAGGATGAAACTATGGGAGAGTGATCCGAGGGCAATGCAGGTGTAAGAGCTGATGTAGTGTTGTTAAAAGTGTGATATGAGATGATTCAAAACGGACCTACAACCGTTTAACCTAGTTACTGTTCGACCCGTTTGCTTAATGAGTCGATTTGATTATGGGTCACAGTTTAGACAAATATGAACCGGACTGGAACCATTTATAAATTGACTAATTAATAGTTCGAACCAGTTTGGCATGTGAACCATCTATCTTTTTATTTTTTTAAAATTTTAAATTGACTCGACAAAATCCGACTGTTGATTTGCAGGATTTTTGGCGGTTCAGGCGAGTTTTCAACAGTTTCGGGTCGGTTTAGTAGGGTAACAGTTCGGGTTGGTTACGATTTAGCAGGTCCATATTTTTGAATTGGCTCGTAACTGCCTCTAACTCAATAAGAACAGTTACGGGCCGGGTTAAGAGCTGTTTGGGTGGGTTCTGAGTTTGGACGGTTCGATTTTGATCCATTTACGAGCCAACTTGACTCATTTCACATCTCTATGTGCTTCAATCGAATGAAAAGATGGGACCGTGAGCGAAACTGTCTATATGTCTTCTTGCTGCATCTAAAAAATATGGTGTATCCATTAGAGTAACATGATTCTTAGAATGGTGAAATTGTTCAAATTTTATACAAAATTTAAAGAAAGTGTGTAGTATAGTAGCACACACTTTTTTTAATGAAAGATACTGACAAAATGATACTCTAAATAAGAATATCTAAAAAATAAAGTAAGTAATCTTTTACAATAAAAAAGTAGTAGCATGGTTGTAATTATAAGAAAAATCATTTTTTATCACCAAAAAATTACTAACATTATATTCTTAGAAACTTCACATATAAATTTACTATAAAGAGTGTGTAGGAACATAGGTAACTTAAAATAAACAAGCCATTATGGACAAAATGTATTTGGTTTTTGGGGGAATATCCCTTGAGCCTCTTTCATTAGCTGGTTTGCTTGGTTGAACAAGCTTGCTATTAAAGCTCGATTGGAAGAGTGGGGGATACCATTGACTTTTAATAACTGTGCACTTTGTGTCATACCCACCCGGAGATGTATGGCCATTTATTTTTTGCTTGTGCTTATTCTTGGGAGGTTTAGGAGAAAATATTGGGGAGCTTCGATTTTAGAAGTCTGTCCTTCGATGAGTTGGGATTCGGCAAGTTCATGACTTCTTGCATAGCAAGGGAAATTAGTTGATCCTATGGCGTTGTTGTGATTGATTTGGACAAAATTTATTTATATGATTTGGATGGAAAGGAATCAAAGGGTATTTGATGGTAGAAAACAACAGCTTTTTGAATTGGCTTGAATTGTCTTAAAGGTTATGCGGATCAAAGCCTCTACTGTATCTTGGATCAAGTCTTGGCTTAAAGGATTATGAGTTGCTCAAATTTCTTGTACATAAATTGCTTTGGTGAACTATATACATAGTATATTGGTTTTACAATTTAATAGCATAAGTTACACCTTTATCCCAAAAAAATTCCAACATTTTTGCTTGATGTTTGTCGATAAAATTCCACAATGACGAGTTAAAAAAAATGGCTTGCAAAAATTTGTCAATATTTTGTTGGACTATATTATTTCACATTTTCTTTTGCTTTACTAATGAAATTTTTATTGAAATATTTGTCAATAAAATCAGAATTTTCTTATAGTATTGAGTTTGGTCATTCTTGGTTTAATATATTCCGTAAGTGATTTTTTTTCCTATTATTACTTAACAATCTAAAATCCTACTCTCTCCATAACATAATGATAAAGAGTTTCAAATAATTATTGTGTTAAATGTAGTTTATAAAATTTTCTCATTTTAATTGTAGACATTAGGTCGATGAAAAACTTTTTCTTAAATAGAAAATATATAGCTCTATTTATCTATCTATATCTATACTACTATATTAAGTACTATTATATGGAAAACCATTGGTGGTTTCCTCTCACTTTTGATTTACAATTTTAATTCTTATATATAAAACGAAGTTACGGCATCATAATCTCTCTACTATTGTCTCATAAGCAAGACTTTTTGCTCCCACAAACTTATTTTTCCTCCTAGGAAAAGTAAACTATCAGATTATGTTATAAGCAATAAGAATATTTCTATAATTATCTCAAAAGCGTAATTTTTTTCTTTAAAAAGGAAAAATATCATAGAAAGTTATACGTGACAACAAAATTAAATATATTGTAAAATTTCATTTGTTGGATTCTTATTTCAATCGTACTAGATATGCAATCTATACTTTAAGAACCTACCATATTACTTCAAACATATATTTTGATTCTTTCATTCAATTTAAGTACATCAATATACTTATTATTGTCGATTGCACTCAATGTTACTTGATTGTTTAGCGTACGGGTCATATGATATTTTAAAAAAATGTAAAGCTCATCCTATGGGCACCAATGTTATGCTTCTCACAAGTAGGGACTAGACCTATCAACCAGGGTGTGTTGGCGCAACCTACCATCTTGGACGGTCCAAAAGTCCTACCATCTTGAATAAAATGATTATTTTAAAAGATAAATTTAAGTAATCATATACTTTAAAATGGATTTTTATGTGATACGATTGATTGATTAATCTAAAATTTATATTAATTTAAAGAAAATATTAAAATAACTATTAAAATATAATTAATAAATTTTTTTCAAATTTTCTCAATAAAAGATAAACTTTTTTTTTGTGATTTAGATCGACACATATTTTCTTTTAGGCCGTGTTGGTACAACCTTATTTATTTTAATGTTGTGTTGGTATAGTCGAATACTTAGGTGACCCAAAAACCCGATCTGAGCATGATTTTTTTCGTGTTGGGCCCGGGCCCAATTTTGACATGTCTAGTCGGTACATGCCGCGTTGGACAGTTCGTCAGAGCAATTAGCCACTTCCTCACTCGTTGGCCTTTGCTACCCTTCCCTCTCAAAAGACGCTCACTTCCTGCAACCTCTTGTTAGATGATCACTCGCACCTTACCTCTCATACGTCTCTTCTTGCTTTTGAATTGCTTAAAAAAAAAGTTGGTTTGATTGTGCTTAAGTATAAGTGAAATAATTGTATGAAGAGTTTTTACTATCAAATTAGATAATGATAGTAACCAAACTTCTTAATCATAACATCAAAACTCAAATTTTGCATGAAAAATCCGAAGGACGGTTCAAGCAAATGCATTGTAAGACAAATTTAGTTGAGCCCGATCTTCAAGTCCTCCTTGGTGTGCGAATCCAGCCCAATTCTCTTTTGGTCCGATAACTGCAACTCATCATGGAAGCATTGAATAGACAAGAGCGAGGCAGACCAGAGCAAGAACTTCATTCACCAAATCCAAGTGGAATTAAAAGCGCCAAGTAAAAAGGATGAACAGGCAATATCCAATCTAAATAAAATATAAGCATTTCAGCAAAAAGATTAACAATAATTCCAAGGGAAAAAAAAAGAGGGAAAAGGGAGAAAAATGGAATGGAAGGCGTTGGGATTAGAGCACGGAATTACTGTCGTTGTTGCTGTTGTGATTTTGCATTTTCCCATTTTATCATTGCTCATGTCGGTAATCCTGTCCCGTGGACAGCAACATCATCACCATCATCCCCAATATTCTGTTTTCTGATTTTGTTGTCGAAAATATATTTACAATTAATTTTATCTGAGAGGAAAATCTTTGACCTCCCGCTTACTGTTGTGCAATTGTTGAATAGTTGTTAATTCAATTTGATATTTTTGATGGGTCGTGATGTTTCCTTATTGGATGATGAGGATGATGATGATTCTCTTTCTTCTCCCACACGATTTTCTTGCGATTCCTTGTAGTTGGGTTTCTTTATGGGATGAGGATCATGACGGTGAATTAATTGAGAGTTTTGGGTCGATTCTTTAATTTGTTCCTCTGTCGAAGCCCTAGCTAGAGGATCTCTCTCCTTCTCTCTCTGTTTTCCTCCTCGGGTTCTCGTTCGTTTCTTCGATTCCTAGGGTTTCATTGTTGCAATCGGTCTTGAGTGTTGGACCATGGAGGCGGGATCTGAAGAAGCTCCTAAGCCGGGGGAGTCCAATGGAGGACCGAGCAAGCCGAAGCGGCAGATGAAAACGCCGTTTCAGCTTGAAACCCTGGAGAAAGCCTATGCTAGTATGGACACTACTTGTGGATCTTCGTTTTCTTGTTTTGTTGATAGGATTAAATTGGAACTAACCTGATTGGCCCTCTGCTTTTCGTTTTTAATTGTTGTTACAGCGGAGACATACCCATCCGAGGCGATGCGGGCAGAGCTGTCGAAGAAATTAGGTCTCTCCGATCGGCAACTGCAGATGTGGTTCTGCCACCGGAGGTTGAAGGACAAGAACAGTACTCCAGCCAAAAGGATGCGTAAATCAACGGCAGTTTTGGCGCCAGATCACTCCAAGGATCCTCTTTTTGCTGCACCAGATCCAGGCAGTGATTATGGCTCAGGCTCAGGCTCAGGCTCAGGCTCAGCCTCGGGTTCCAGCCCTTATGGTAATAGAGAGTTGCCAATAGTCAGGTATAGGAGAGAAGAAGATGATATTGGAGTTGCAAGGAGGCACTGTGAGTCACCTAGGACCATAATGGAGCTTAGGGCAATAGCTTGTGTGGAGGCGCAGTTGGGAGAGCCTCTGAGAGAGGATGGGCCAATACTAGGGATGGAATTTGATCCCTTGCCACCTGATGCGTTTGGTGCACCAATAGGTAGTAATGCACATTTTGTTTGCTAGTTTTGTTTTCATTGGATTGGCATGATAGGATAATCGTATAATAATCACATCATCATCGAAAGCAGTATATGTCATAGTGGCGTAGCTGGTGGAATTCAGTGTATATATATATCTATTCTCATTTGAACAGAAATTTGTTTGATGGATGCTATATTGATATTTAATGGTAATGGTGAATTTTTAAGGGGAGTAGTGATAATTGACAGCAGAAGGTGCATACTGGCGTGCTTATGTGTATTACCTCTGTACATGCCTTTGAATTTCTCATATTTACAAAACAATACTAGCTGTGTCAAATAAAGATGGCTCAAATTGTGCCCTTCATGTTATGGATGCTTTCACGTTGGTATTGACATTGCTACTTTATTTGTTATAAAAGTCAGAAATTTCATCTGATGTCATGCATTGCAGTTGCATTGTTAGTTACCTTGTGTTTTTTGAAAATTTTACTTGGGTATGAATAAGTAGTTTGATAGCATTTTATCTACATGTATATGAAGTTCTTTACAATTTACAAATGCATTCACATATGATATTGGCGCTTGTGATCAATGGTTCTAGCATCTGGGTATTGGGATTAGAGTATCCATAATCGTAATAGTGGATAACTGACAAGTGTTTCTATGTTATATCCTGTAGAAATATATGCAGTTTTTTTTTGCTTTCTATTAACTTGATTATGCTGCTGTTAGTAGCTACAGTGGCGGAGCACAAGGAACTTGACCATTCATATGATAACAAATTATATGGGAGACAGGACGCTATATCTAGCAAGGTTGGTGTCCATCTTCTCTTCTATTATTGATTCTTCCTAAGTTTCATTTATGAGCTGTTTGTCTTTAAAACTTGATTTCTACAATGTGCAATATCAAGCTGTCTCTTATCACTTTGTGGATGTCATTGGGGTCAATATGCTTGGTCTTTTGCTCATCTATAAAACAATTTGATACTATGAAAGAAAAATGATTAACCTAATCATTGCTATGAACCCATCTGGACGGCATGATCTGTCTGTACATAGTGGATGCTTTCATGTGGTGTCATTTTACATATAAAATGTATATAAGCATAATTACAGTGGAAACATGGAATTAATCAAGTGCTGCATCCGCTTCTCATAACTGTCAAAGACCTTCCTGCTTGTCAATTTAGAATCAACTTCAGCTGCAGCAAAGTTCTTTATTGGCAATTCTTTTTGTCTGTTCTCATAAATTTTTCTTTTGGTTTTTTCTTTAATCTGTCTGTTTATCTCTTTTATTTTCGATAAAGCTGTATTTTGATCCTCAATGCTTAGCGAGCCAGTGGCTTAACCTATAATGTTTTTTTGCTATCAATTTGACCTATACATCCATCATTTTGACATCTTGTGAGTTTGGACGTTAAATGTCTGTTAAAATATCCAAGTTGAATCCATGGATCTGATTTGGACAAATTACACTTTTACTCCATACTATTTTTCAACATTTTGAATATTACCCCTTTTACTTAAAAAATTCCTCTTCTTCACCTCAACTTCATATAGCTCCACTGCCCCCACCCACCTGACCCCGTCTGTCTCCTACATCTTCCCCTCCCCCATGTCATTCTGCCTCCGTTTTCTCTGTAATGACCAGACTAAACGAACAATTTTTTACTTTCTTGTTCAATTATTGCTGAACCAGCCCATGATACTTTTAGAAAAACACTGCTTGAGAAGCCACTGCTACGCCATCTTAGTTATTTCAAGTACTCTTCCTTGGAGAGATTCTTCATTTCTTCCAGCTCTTTCCTGTAACATGGAAGGATCTACCAGAGTTCCATGCAGGAAAGAAAGAGAGACCATGCATATAAAGTTTTTAAATTGATTACGTGGTTGAGTCCTCTGTAAGTGGAGCTTCTTCTACTACTACTAGAGTTTGGGCTGTTTTTGTTCTTGGATTCATCAGAAGTTTCAAGGGTCTTCTCAACCTTTTGGACTTGGGTGTCTTCTCTTGTTGATGATCATGGGGGTCGCCTGGGCTCAACAGTGACACATGAGGAAGAAGATGAGAAACAGGAAGAGGAAGAGATGACAGGGGCAGAGAAAGGCATGCGTGATGGGGTGGTGGAGCTGTTAGAGGTAGAGGTGGAGAAGAGGGATTTTTTTAGATATAAGGGCAATGATAAAAAATTTGATAAATAGTGAAGGGTGAAAGAGTAATTATATATGTTTTTAATTAAGAAAAATATATTTTTGACACTGTTTGTACAGATCCACGTAGGATTTTTTTAATGGACATCTGATGTCAAAATAAAGTGATGGCAAAAGGATGAATCTTTAGGTGAGATTGATGACAAAAATACACTAAGGACTACATTGTTGGCTTGCTAAAACGTTGAGGACCAATGTGTAGGTTTACTCTCTATTTGCTTTTGTCCATTGAATCTGTCCATAAGTTGGTTCTTCTTCTGTTTATTCTGCATTGAATCATTGATTGCTACAGACATTTGCTTGCCATGCAAAGGACGAAAGAAATGCATGTGCTTTATGTGACTTTTTTGGTTTTAATTCCTAATGGTATGTTATTTTGTATCAGGCTGGGGGATCTGGTCATGAATATCAGTTTTTTCATGACCGACCTGCTAAACAGTACAGTGCACATGGACAAGTCCAGAACCATTTTCTTGATGTACCAGTTGATGGGAATGAAAAGCTGTCAAGTGTGCATGCTGTTCATGGTCAGTTATTGCGTATTTGTCGAGTCTCCCAAGAAGATAGGGATCGGCCTGGTGTTTCAACACCCCCTCGAGATGCAGACAGCCTTCAACAAAGGGATTCTCGTACAAGCATGAGATTAAATTCTGAGCAGGTAGGATACCCAGTTCATGGAGCTGAGAATTCTCTTGCAACATCTGATGGGAAAATTTTCCATGATGGCCCTGCCCTGCATGTGGAGAGGAAACACAAGGTACTTCTAAAGCCTTAAAAGTAGATAACAGTGTCCTCCCCTCTCAATGCGGTTTTTTATCTTAATAATACCTCTATGTTTCAGAATGAAGAAGCTCGAATTGCTAGAGAAATTGAAGCACATGAAAATCGGATACGCAAAGCACTTGAGAAAGAAAACATATTGAGAAGAAAGGTTGGTTTCATAATTAAGGAGCAGTTTGAGGGTCTGCTGAAAAGGGCTATACTGATATCTTGTCTCTTATTTGTGTAGAGTGAGGAGCGGTTGAGGAAGGAGATGGAAAGATATGATCGTGAAAGGCGGAAAGAAGAAGAAAGACTGATGCGAGAAAAGCAGAAGGAGGAGGAGAGATTACTGCGTGAACAGAGGAAGGAAGTTGAAAGAAGAGAGAAGTTTTTGCAGAAAGAATATGTTAGAGTAAGTACTATAGTCACTGAATGCTGATCTTTTAAGATTATCAACTATTTTGTGTTTTTTTTTCATTTATATTATCCTTTTATCCCTGCTTTCTGACCAATTTCTGTGGAATCATATAAGGCTGAGAAAAGACGGCAGAAAGAAGAGCAGCGTAGAGAAAAAGAGGCAGAGAAACGGAAAGTTGCCATGGAGAGGGCAACTGCACGTAGAATTGCCAAAGAATCTATGGAGCTTATGGAAGATGAGCAATTGGAGCTGATGGAGTTGGCTGCCATGAAGAAAGGATTGCCCTCGATTGTTCATATAGATCATGACACCTTGCAGAATCTTGACTTGTTTAGAGGTGAATATTAGCTTGGCAGTGCTTATATGAGTCAGAAGTAGTAATCTCTTGTCCTGCATTAATTTGGATCTTGTCCTTCCCCTTTTGGAAAATTGCTGTTGAAGGATTGACATAATCATACTATTGATGCAATTTTGTTGCTTCCTTTGTTTTTGTGAAAAACATTTGAGCACAGCGAAAACAAGGCTAATTATATAGGAATTTACTATAGATGAACTCCTACAACAATTCATAATTTTTCCTCGTGAACTTTGGCTGTATTTTGATACAGCTTAGCAATTGTCATGGCGGAAGATTTGGCACTTGAATCCTATAATTTCTAGTAGCTAGTAGGTTTGGGATTGGGAAACCTGGAACTTTGCTTTCATTAAGAATAAAAAGTCACTTCACCAATGGACCAGGGTTATGATTTTTATATTGAGAAGATCTTTTTTCAGTATTTTGAGAGAGCTAGGATTTTTGGCAGTCATGACTCTGATTAACATTTCTTTCTTTTTTATTGTTTCTTAATAACCTTGATAAATTCATTAGTATATTTGATGGAACACTGATTAAGTAGGTTGTCCACTCTTACTCTGGATGTTCTTGTTCCATTTCCTTAATGCAGCTTATTTGCCATTCTTCCTTTCGATTCTTACCCATATTCTTTTGTGTTTAGATTCTTTAAGTGCCTTTCCACCACAGACTTTACCATTAAAGCAGCCATTTTCTGTTCAACCCTGGGGCAGTTCAGAAGAGAATGCTGGGAATCTTCTCATGGTATGCACAGGGATGAATATTTAGAGAGGAACTTTCTAAGGAACTATTGTTGGAGGTTTAGATCTCTGTTATGCTGTAACTCATGTGAATTTGCCAGGCTTTTTAGGTTTATATTTTCTACATAATTTTTCAATATGAAACATGCCCTGTTGCTTGACGCTGTTCTTGCTTTGAATTTACCTGTATTTAGGCTAAGCTTATTGCTTACTGGCTTGGCAGGCATGGCGATTCTTGATTACTTTTGCTGATGTTCTTGGCTTATGGCCATTTACTCTTGATGAGTTTATTCAAGCTTTTCATGATTATGTAAGTCAAATTGTACCTGTCCTCATGTCATTCCATACAGTTTACTTTTCTCTACATTAATTTTTGATACCATGTGACTACTACACAGGATTCGAGGTTATTGGGTGAAATACATCTTGCTCTTCTGAAGTCCATTATTAAAGATATTGAAGATGTTGCAAGGACACCTGCTACTGGACTGGGAACCAATCAGAGTAGTACTTCAAATCCTGAGGGTGGACATCCACAGATCGTTGAAGGGGTACAGTTTATTCTGTTCCTTCCCCAGAGAAATTCACATATTGTTATGCTGAAATAATTTACTGATGTTTTCTTGTGTTAGGCATATTCCTGGGGTTTTGACGTAGAGAAGTGGCAGAAACACTTAAATCCATTAACGTGGCCTGAAGTTTTCCGGCAATTAGCACTATCTGCTGGATTTGGTCCACAGTTAAAGAAGAGAAGTGCTATGCAGCCACATGTGCAGGAGGGTGATGAGGTTAGCATGTCTTCTACTTGAGCCGTTTGTGATATTAAAATTTCAGTTTCTTTCCAAAATATAATTTGTTAGAATCTTCATTGTTCTGACCTTTTTTTTACTGCTTTTCAAATAATATATTGTGTTTTCATTTTTCAGGTTAAAGATTCTAAAGACATAATATCTACTCTAAGAAGCAGTTCAGCTGCTGAAAAGGCGCTCGCAATCATGCAGGAAAAAGGTTTGTTGGTTCCTAAAAGGTCTAGACATCGTTTGACTCCTGGAACAGTCAAATTTGCTGCTTTTCATGTACTTTCACTTGAGGGAAGCAAAGGCTTGACAGTGTTAGATTTGGCTGACAAGATTCAGGTGAGTGAATGTCGTATTCTGTTTGAGTTTAGCCAGCTTTATCATTGTTTTTCTATGACTCTTTCCTTTTTCCCCCTTTTCCATCAAGAAATCTGGTCTTAGAGATCTCAGTACGAGCAAGACTCCAGAAGCTTCCATATCTGTTGCCCTTACGAGGGACACTAAGCTTTTTGAGCGAATAGCTCCTTCCACATACCGTGTGCGTGCATCTTATAGAAAGGATCCAGCTGATGCTGAGGCCATACTTTTGGAGGCCCGGAAGAAAATCAGGATATTTGAAAATGGGTTCTTAAGTGGAGAGGATGCAGATGAAGTAGAAAGAGATGATGATGTGGAAAGAGACGAAGATGCTGAAAGAGATGATGAATCTGAAGGTGATGTTGACGAGGACCCTGATGTTGATGATTTAGCAGCACATTCAAATGTAATCAAGGAAGTTGATCAATTTAGTCCAGTTAATGAACTTCCAGCTGTAAAAGAAGAGGAGGCTGTGCTTAATGATAAGATGAACTTGGAAAATGATATTGAGAGAGACTTTATTTTGTGTCCTGAGAGTGATTTCAAGGACCCATACTTTTTGAGTGCTGTGGCTGAGCAGTGTGAAGCTGCTGTAGGAATCTGTGATGGTAAAGATGATCAAGAAAGTGTGGAAATTGATGAGAGCAAGTTCGGGGAGTCATGGATTCGTGGCCTTACAGAGGGGGAGTATTCCTATCTCAGTGTTGAAGAGAGGTTGAATGCCCTCGTTACTTTAATTGGCATTGCTAATGAAGGAAACTCAATTCGTGCTGTTCTCGAGGTAGATGTCTTTGTTTTTTGTGACTATGCTCCTGTACATATTTGTTCTTGTTTACAAGACTGGTGGAAGGATTCAGCATATATTTCCTTTTTAAGAGAGAATTTTTCTTTGCATGTTATCAAGAAATATTTATAAAGCTGACTTGGGGCCTCTGTCCTGAAACTATGAAGAGCTTAATATGGATGTTATTGCATTGTTACTGCCAGGTTGTTCAGTTGCAGAATTTTCTAAATAAAAGCATCATCTTTACTCTTTGTTGAGTTGTAACCGTAGAATAATGCTGTGGGTGTGTGCGCATGCGTGTGCCTTTTATATTCAAAATTCAATAATGTCCTCTGCAGGATCGGTTGGAGGCAGCAAATGCTCTTAAAAAACAGATGTGGGCAGAGGTGCAGCTTGGCAAGTCTCGTTTCAAAGATGACTTTATCTCTAAAGTGGACTTCTCATTGTTTACTGGTGGAAGAACTGAAAGCCAAATTCCAGCTTTTCCCATGGAGAGTAACCTAAGTCAGTGGCCCGCAGCAGACACTAAAAAAATTGATGCTTCTCCAAGTTTAACAGAAAACCATAAGCATTTTGTCAGTCCACAGATGGGTTTTCAGAATGATGTTAGCAGCCTGCCAAATGAAAGGACCTCAGTTGTGGTTCAAGATACTTTAGGGGCTCCAGATAACTGCTCTCAAAATGGATATGTCTCGAGAAGATCACGATCTCAGTTGAAGTCATATATTGCCCAAAGGGCAGAAGAGATTTATGTATACAGGTCATTGCCTCTTGGTCAAGATCGGAGGAGGAATCGTTATTGGCAGTTTGTTGCGTCCTCTTCAAGAAATGATCCTGGTTCTGGGAGGATATTTGTCGAGTTCAATGATGGGTGTTGGAGGCTTATAGACTCTGAAGAGGTGAGCATACTTTTTAAAATCATTTAAATAGTCATAATAGTTGCATTAATATTTATGCTTTTCAAAGCAGTTCTTCTTTGTCTCATTCTGCATTCCACGACCATCATGTCCAATAGAAAAATGGGAAACTAAGTAGAAACTTGCCATAGTTTCTCTTTTTGTCCTCTTATTAGACTATTTTTACTCCCTATCATTCTCTCTTAATCTGTTCATCTGCAAGTTACCACCCCTTTTATCTCTTCCTGATTTTATTTCTTTGTTTAATTGATTTTTCTAGTTGATTTTTTTTATTGAAATTAGTTTGATGTTAATTAAAGGGTGTCCATCACTCAGTGGTAACTATAGTCATTCTCAACCCTTCAAAAACATTTCTTTCTATCATGTCCTTGGACTATGAATACAATGTTCTTTCATCATGATTAACCTTTAAAAGCTAGGAAGCCCTCAGTGATTCCCTTGTTATAACTAGAAAAAAGAGTATACCACCTTCGATGACATTCACATGTGAGCAGGTTCCACATCTTTTTACATTTATTGGCTTGGTCATCATCTACCTTCGTTCTCCCACATTCTGTTTTCACATGCAGGCATTTGATGCTCTCTTAAAGTCTCTAGATTCTCGTGGAATTAGAGAATCACATCTGCGTGTAATGTTGCTGAAGATTGAGAAACACTTCAAGGACAATGTCAGGAGGCCTTTGCAGTCTGCCTCACAAAATAGAAATCCCATTAAAAATGAAATTATGAAAATGGGTGATGGCTCTGATGATAGAGCTTTTAGCAGCCCCAGCAGCATAGTTTCTGACATGAACCATGATGTGTCGGAGGCATCATCTTCTTTCAGGATTGAGATTGGGAGGAACCACTTTGAGAAAGGGGCTTCTCTTAGGAGATACCAAGATTTTCTGAAGTGGGTATCGGGAGAATGTTTCAACTCAATCTTGATATGCGCCATGAGAATTGGAAAGACGAGATGCAATCCGCTACTGAGAATCTGTGATAGTTGCCTTGGCACTTATTTCTGTGAGGAAAAGCATTGCCTTTCTTGCCATGTGACATTTGCTGATAATTTGGATTTTCCACATCATGTTATGAAGTGTGAAGATAGAACAAAGTCGGATCTCAAGGACTGTCATGTTTTGACGTCTTCTGTTCCCCTTGGGATCAGTTTGCTTAAGGCTTTGTTAGCATATATTGAGGTAAAGCGTTTCCACCAAGATTTTTCTATTATGATCAATGTTTTGATTATCCCACCATTCATCCCAATTATCTTGAGAGCAAGCTGGTGAAGGCTAATATTTTGATTATATTTTATTTGCAGGTTTCTATTCCTACAGAAGCTCTCCAATCATTTTGGACAGAAGACTGCCGGAAAAGTTGGGGTCTGAAGTTGAGTGCTGCTTCAACCCCCGAGGAATTCTTGCAGGTTTGGCTGTTAATATTCGCACCTATCCATGAATGGCCCATCTTTTTTCTTAGAGAAGTCCATGAATGATCTGTGTTAAGGGTCTGTTCAATAAAAATATTATAGATTACGTACTTAGAAAAGTTAGTTAAGAAAGGAAAAAGGGGGAAAGGGAGGGTACTGGGTAGGAAGACGCCTAAAGCTTCAGTAAGTGATAAAACACCTGATGAAAAAGATACTCTTATTCTGTTGATATTAAAACCTCTCCTTGGATGAGTGCTTCTCTCGCTCTTTCATACTCTCTTCCCTTTAATTTTATGATCAACCAACTTCTAACATTTGAATTTAAGTCTTGGTCAAATTACACCTTTCCATGGTTCTTTCATCTTATGGTGCTTCTATCAACTCAGAATAATTTGCATTGCAGATGTTATCTCTGCTGGAGGATGTTATAAGGAGGGAGTACTTGTCATCAGAGTTCGAGAGAGCAAAGGATTTGTTGAGGTTGCCAGAGAGCTCTGTGCAAGACTTTGATCTGGAGCATGTTTCCATGCTTCCCTGGATCCCACAAACTATTGCTGCATCAGCTTTAAGGCTTTGGGAACTTGACAGCTCTATAATTTATGTAAAGCTGGAGCTTTCTGAGTCTCATAAGGATCATTTAATCAAAGAAGACATGGTAAGCTTCGGCCCCCCTTAATTTATTGTTCAAGCTTGTGAACCTCGAATGCATCTTAGGAGAACACTTACTGGTCAGAAAATTGTGTGTGTCTGTCTTGGGATGTCATTGTGGTCTGACAGGCAGAAATTGACTTAGTGATCAATAGATGCGATTTATATGATTGGCTGTACTTTGCTTGTTGCGATTCTGGATTTTATTCTGCTTTGCATCAGCAAGTTGATTGTGCTTGAGTTGATGCAAGCAGTTAGTAGGTTTAATCTCTAGTATATACTTAAGGCTCAAGATTTGCACAGTGCCATGAGCACAAGCTGGTGCTCTGCCTTTGTTGAGTCTTCTAGGAGCCAGGCTCAATTGTTTGGTAAAGCTCCAGTGAAGTTGGATATTATAAAGTACCTAAAAGTATGAGTATGTACTTTTCCATTTGATAACTTGAATATCAACTGAGATGAAGCTTGATTAACTTCTTGAATTGAGTATTTTTGTGTTTGAGTGCCCTGGCTCATTTGCAAATTAATGTTGGCCTTGCTTCCGTGTGCAGAGACAGCTGAAACCTGCAGTCGTCAAGATTAAGGAAATTGAGCTGCCGGAGGGAAACCAAGGCAAATACCTGCAAGAGAACCCTGGCGAAGTCAGCAATGGACGTAAGTCAAGGAAACGTGGAAGAGCAGGCCGGGATCGGAGCAGTGGCAGGAAGTGGCAGAGGAGTTCTTCAGCTTCAAGATCTAACATCAGTGGCAGAAGGAATTCTCGGAACAGTGAGAACTTAGTGGGACAACAGCGTGGAAGAATACAAGCAGCCCAAGGTAGCAGTTACTTTCGGGGCCCAAGAACATTGAGGAAGAGGAGAGCAGAGAACAAGTTTGTGGAGCAGACATCATTGGCACGTACAGGAGCGGACCCAGTTGGAAGGGTCTCAAGAAGATTGAACCAGGGCTGGACCCATGAACCAAGGTATCCAGTTCACATTGATGAGGCTTCGGTGAACAGTGATAGTGCAGAATATGATGAGAACGATAATGGGAACGAGGCTGTGATGGGGTATGGCATCGATGGAGACTTGACAGAAGGATTTGCTGGGATCTCAAATGGGTGGAATGATAATCCCGTGGAGGAAGCAGGCGAGGAGGAGGAAGAGGATGACGTGGGCGTGTCTGAGGAGGAGGAAGAATATAACGAACTCGAGGATGAAAATATGGGAGAGGGATCCGAGGGCAATGCAGGTGTAAGGGCTGATGTAGGGTTTGGTGGATTGGAGCCTATGGACAACGATGAGGAAGAAGATGACGAGGAAGGCTCAGAAGTGGCTGTGTCGGAAGACTACAGCGACTGAGTTCTTGATTTTGATGCTGTGCTTCCTGCAGGAGATGTTATTGGTCGAGCATAACAGGCATAGGAATTCCCCCCGCCCACATATTACCTTTTTGAGTTTTACAGAGAACTAATAATGTAATCAATTGTTTGGGGGAAATAAGGCCAATGTACTAGAGCCTTTAGTTCAGTTGCTATTGAGATCTAATTGGGGAATGGAGGATTTTCAAAGTAAATTTCAACTATATTAGAAAGACCAAAGTCATTCTTATGAGGGTGATTTAGGGGGGAGAGAGTGACTGTCAACCGATTCCAGATCTTAGATAGAAAACGATGTCCTCTGGTTTCAGCAGCTGCAGCGACAAAGTCATGTTGTGGGCTTTGAATGGATGCCCAACTACCAACTCTGTTCTTAAAAGGTAGTTGGTCAGGAATTGCAATCTAGAGGTGAAGTCTGAGAAACGGTCATACCATGGAGTGTGGTGCTAGCTGGTGTTCCGAACCAACAAAGCAGGGACTCTCTGTCCAGTTATACCTCCTCAACCGATCGATTGTCCTTTGCGAGCCGTTCACCAGCATTCTAAGGGATATAAGTTGAAAAAATGACGTACTTAAAACATAATAAATTTTAGTTTTAAAAACTATACCCGGTTGACCGGTTCAACCGGTTTGATTAGGAACTATCCACTCACCCGATCTAATATTCAGAATTAATCAAATTGCACTTAAAATGTGGTCAACTTTGATTGAATCGGTTAGTTTCATGTTGAACCGGTGAATCTAATTGAATTGGTTAATTTAAAATTTTAAAAATATGAAATATATTATAATATGTTTATTTTATTTTATTATATTTATATTTTATGTTAAATTTATATTAATATAATATATATTATGTATTTTTATTATAATTTATTATTAAATTATGATATTATATTAATTTATTAGTAATATTATATTATTAATATTATTTATTAAATATGTGATTAACCTATTAAACTTTTGATTTGACCCACGAACTCATAAACTTATAACTTGACTAGTTCTCGATCGGGTCCGATTTTAAAAACTATACAATAAACTATAATTTTTTTAAAATTATGTGCCTTTCTCGACTTTTTTTTTTACTACAAGTATTTTATATTGGAGTGAATTAATATTTTGGTTTTTAAATCTATCGGGGCGCTACATTTTAGGACCTAAATTTGAAATTTGATAAATTTAGTTTAAATATTTGCATCTCTCTAGGACTTGGGTCTTTTTGTTAAGTCGTTCAACGGAAATCCAACTTTTTGTTAACAAGATGCAGACGTGCCTTCATGAGAAGTTACATTTCCATTCAAGGATTTAATAGAATGACACAAGTGTTAAATAAAATACAAATACTTGGATTAAATTGATCAAATGTTAAATTAAGACCCTCAAATATTAAATATTAGTTGTTGGCAAACTTAAGTCTTTACATTAGGATGAAGCTTTCCAAGGAAAGCCTCCATCTTCTTCCTATGATGTCATCTCCTGAACGATCACCATAGGCGCCAACTGAAGCGGCAAAATTGGCACCGAGGAGATCATGACCGTTGAAAGAGATTTCTTTCTCCATTCGAAGGAACCCGGAGTGGAGAATGGACTGTTTACCCTTTTTTTGACTCAAAATTAATTATTTGACTGAAGTAATCGCAAAATAGAAGGATTTCATGAAAATTTTTTACCCTTTTTTTTTTTTAATCATGGTGTTATATCGGTAAAAATTTTTATATTTTGGTACCGAGAGAAACGGAATGGAATGGATTTTATTAAAAGAAAAGGCAAAAAGCAAAAAGCCCGTAAAGAAATTTAATAAAGACCTGATATCATCTAAAAATCATGAAAGAAAAGTCTATCCGAGTGGAATTTGTGCAATCACTATCACGAATATAATCAAGTAAATTATATATACATATAAACTAAAACGTTAAAAATATAGATTCCATTTGTATTTTGTCTCGATTCCTTCTGCCAAGCGCAACGTTACAACAACCGCAGTTCATCTTGGGAAGTCTGGGGCGATCGAATCTCATTATTACGGGATGACAACTAATCCTGTGCTCTTTTTTTTTTCCTAGATAATATTATTTCGATAAAACATTAATTAATTTTTGTCGTCCAGTTTTACAGTAAGAAGGTATAGAGCAATTCGATCCGAGCGCTCCTGACGCTTCGCAGGCTTGCCCGACAGTACTGCCTAGTAAAGAAATCAGCTGAGAATAAGCTACAGCCCTCGTCGTTTCTTCGAGGAGCTGGGCTTGACATGTCTGAATTTCGCGGCGGGGGATACGGTCATGTCGGACGGGTTATCCCCGACTGGTCCGCGCGCTCCTCGTCCATGATTTTCGCTCTTCTTACGACCGGGGAAATCAACGTCCATACTGCATGAGAAATAAAAAAAAAATTAAAAATTAAAAATATCGATCAATATTAGACCTGCAAAATATTAACCCGGTCCAAAGTACGATCCGGACATGGCACAAAAGGCTGTGTTTGAGTCAGGATTTTCGGGCCACCATAAAATTGTGCTGTGTTGGTATATTCTAAAAATAAATTATATCAGCAAAAAAGCACGGAAAATAAGAAAATTATGAAAAATTTTAAAATGATTAATTAGATATAAATAATTATATACTAATAGTTATTTTAATTTTTTTAAAATTAATATAATATTTAGATTAATTAATAAATTTTATTTTAAAATATTAAATTATTTAAATTTATTTTTTTAAAAAATATTTTTATTTAATTTGAGCCAGTCTAACCATCTAAATCACAAAATATTCATATTTACGCCTAGAGCACAACCCATCATCTTGACTGGCTGCTTGAATTGACGGTTCTAATCAATATGCTAAATTTCTCGTGAAATATTAAGTTTTTTTTTTAAATTTTGCTCAGGAAAATGACAGTCCGAGTTTCTAATGGGGATCACGCACTGTATATAGTTGCCGCCAGCCACTCGTTGATGATCTTCACCCAAGTGCTTGCCCACCCAACGTCAATGACCCACCTGTCGTCATCGCCCATTGGGATTAACGCATTACCATAATCAGCCGCTAAGCAAAGATCACAATTAATCACAACAGCGAAGGGGTTTAAACTAAATCCGTACTTCCTGGTCGTGTTCTCGAGGTTCCAACTCACGAACAGCATCGCGAAGTACATGGCCCCCAACGAGAAGACCAAGTGAAAGAACTCGTACTTGTACGGCACATCGTCGTCCTCCTGGCTATCGCCTTTCCGGAACTGAAAAATGCGAAGTTAAGAACTTAATCTCAATGATGGACTACTTACTTGTACGAGAATGTTTAAGGGAACAATCTTGGCTACACCTGATTGATTACCTATTGTACGTAAATCGGAAGTGGGGTATAATATAACAATTTCCTAATTTCTGCATTATAATTTTTATGGAATGCCTTTTTTATGGATGTTGATAATTTAAGTTCTCCCTAAAACAGTTTTAATACTGATTTATATCATCATCATTAATATGTTCTCTATTTAACATATTTCTATGCCATTATTATTTTTTAGCTTTCCCATGCGAATCAATGTACCACTAAAATAACATGAAATGGGGGAAATCGCATGAAAGATCATGAAGTTTTCTTGTTTATATATATATATATATGAACTTTCAATATTTATATATATACATGCATGATTATTTTTTTCATTAACCACGATATGGGACGTTCATGTGCCGCAGGCTTTTGACACATGGCAGCTTATAATGAGTGTCACATATGAAAAATATATTAAATCATCATCATCATGTCAGCAGTTAACGGAAAAAATTAGTGCTGTTGGTACTCATGTTATTTCATGAACAAGCCGTGAAATGTCGTGTATAAAATATAATGTTTAGGAAAGCGCCATGATTTTTGGGGAAATAATTTCCCCAAATAAGAGGTGGTTGGTTCCGTGATCATGTCGTCAAATCCCTAGCTGAGATAATTCTTGTTTTGCCCGAATGAGTGCGGATTATGTGTGTAAGTAAGAAGGCAGTAAAAACCATACCTGAAAAGATTCCGAATCAATTCCGGTAGAGAAAGTTGCCATGACGATCGCAAAAATTGCGATCAAGAAGCTCTGCGGGATAAAACTCCAAATCTATAAGCATCAAACATGACGAAACCAGGAAACAAACCTGAACACTCCCCAACTAAGGGTAAGAACCGGACCACACCTCAAACCTATCGAACCTGTTCATCTTTTTATATATTTAATCGTCCGTAAGTAATTAAATTTAGTGCAGATTTTCATAATTTTTAATAATTTATCATATTTATTTTTTTAAAAAGTTTAGTAAATTATACTTATTTTAAGTAAATTTCGGGTCTTCCACTAAGTTCCCCTGTAAGTTGAATCAATAATTTTGACATGACAAACTCAGTCAATATACATAATCATTAGGTGAAATGAAAGTTCGAACAATGAAAGATAATTCTGCAAAAACAAACTTTGGATATTGTATGGGGTTCCAATTTCGGGTATGCTTTGAGTTGGAATCGGAATGGGAATTGACCGGTTCTCAAACTCCTTGCCCGGATCTGCCAAAATTTTATTAAAATTTACCCTGAGTATGCTCGATAAGGTGAATCCTTACCGTTATGTGCAGGTCTTCACTCCCTCTGACTAAAAGAGATCAGAAGAAAAAAGGAAGAGAATTGCGATTTAAGGAAAAAAAATGGGAAGACTGACCTAAACTGCGGTCATCGACCACGGTGGTGTCACTATTGAATCTCAGTGGTCACCAAAAGCACGTTTGGGTTTAGCAGAGAAACCACTGTTCACAATGTGTTCTAATTGCCGTCCTCAGTTTTTTTTTTTCAATTTCTTAGAAGATGGAATGATTCCTATGGATCTAAAATAACTTTTTTTTCAAATAATATACTTGATTTCATAATATATTTAAATAATAATTTCAACAATTTATTTATGTAAGTTGACATGATATAGTAATATGATAAGAAGTTGATAACTTATTATGCTAACATGATGAAAATTGGATTATGTGATATGATAATATAACAAAAATTTACCGATGTGCCATGTCACGTTAACATAAAAAAACTCATTTTGCTTAAGTAAAAGGAGATAATTGTCTTATGACAACGTTAAGTTATATTTAATAGAATGTTAAAACAATGACTTAAATATATTACGTATTCATATAAATATGACTAAAAATAATTATTTTAAAATATATAAAATTCAAATGTAAAAAACACAAATATAACATGGTTAATTTCATTTTAGAAAGGCTTTTTTATTGATAAAAATGTATTGAGAAGAGAACACAAGAATAGACTAAATCACATGTTCTTGTAAACTTGAGCATTATACTCGATAAAAAAGACCCAAGATGAAAAGGGGATGACTTTTCCCGAGTAAAAGTAACATTCTAATTTTATTAATTCGAAGCAACATCTTTTAATATTAATTTATCAGCACAATAACGTCTACTTCTAACTGGATCATTCATGATTCCCATTGGTAAATTTAACATTATATTGTGCAAAAGATTCCGACATGAAAATGAAATGAACAGCAGGAATTTGAAAAGGGAGGAACAAGTGATAATGTCTGTCTGAACTTACAACAACAGTCGACCAATCATGATGATTTGTCGGCTGGTTCATGTTGCTTCTCTGGATGTCTGGCTCACTGTATACGCAACTTCACTTGTGTCAATGCTGGTAGTATTCTCATTTTCCAAAGGAAATACATTTGCTGTTTGGTTCTATTTTCACAATGGATTATTTCAAAAATCATGACAATAAAAAGAGGGAAAAAAAGGGAGAAATTTAGCCGATACTGACCTCCTAATGGCAGACCAGCAGAGGAAAACAACGTAAGACCCCATGATCCCAGAAGATAACAGACCCGTATTTACCTGTAAACCATTAATTTACAGCACAAAATGTAAATTGATCACCAAACTTATTTCAAATGATAAGTATATGTTCAATCTCAAGTTGGACAATAGAGAGGAAAGACACCCACGTGCAACTTTTTACTACACCATTAATTATCATAAAGATAATTAATCATGGTTAATCACTTGCGGGACAGGTTGCATTAAAATAACGTATACCGAGCATGATGAGGATTAACGTCTCGTACGTACGTATGGGAGCATATATACATACATATATATACATATATATACCTTGGAGTGCAACGACACGACCATCATCACTACGAGGAGGATGATGGTCCATACGATGAAGAATATGTTGATCGGCCGTCCCGCGGAGTAGGCCTTTGCTAGTAATGCAATTCCACATAACGAGGCGACATAGGACAAGGTGGAGAGTAGCAATCCGATGGAGCAACTGCACGCGAATGAGGGCGAAATTGCAGGATACATATATTAAGTTAGTATTGGGTATTAAATGAAAAAGTGTTGACGAAACAAACAGGAAACTATAATGATATTGACGATAATTACTATTTTTTGCGCTTTAATCTTGGAAATGTAAAGGAATTCATTATATATATATATATATAGTCTAATAGAATTACAGTGTATTTTTCTTTTTTACATTTTTTTCAATAACCATCTTTTTTACATTTGAATATTATATGTGTCAAAATAACTATTTTAGTCATATATATTTAAATCCGTAACAAATTTAAGTCTTAATATTAATTATTCACTAACATAATATTTAATAGCATTATGTGACATAACATATAAGCAAAAATTTTACCACGTCATATCGTCGACATATAACAACCACATTAATGCGTTATTAGAATTATGACTCGAGTATATTACTAAAAAATATATATATAACTGAAATGGTTATTTTCAAATATATGTAATTTAAGTATAAAAAAGATAAACATATAATTATTATTGTAATTATCCCTATGTAATTGTGTGGTTGAGGAGGTACGATGATCAATGACTGCCCTAATAAGGTGGCCAAGCTCTTAATTTGGTCCACGGCGAATAGGTTCAGACTACATATTCTTTTACTTCACGGAACTGAACGTTAGTGTAGCTATGGATCAGCCGGAGTTGAGGTCCACCTCAAAAGGAACATCCTGTGACGTTGTTACTTGTGCACAAGCTACAGATTTGACCTTCCATGGGAACCGATCCATTAGAGGATACTGCATAAAGCCAGGCTACCGAGCTGAACAGCCCGCAAAATTTACAGGTCTAGGAGTATGTATTTCAAGTGTCACTAAGCTGCAGACGTAGTGATCAAAATCCAGAAGTTCCAAGTGTCCAGTATGATAGGAAAAGGGATCGTACCTTTGCTTTGTTCCTCCATTAGGCATCCAATGATTGTTCCACCATGCAATGAATTGGATCACACTGATGAGCTGAAGGACCAAAAATATCCTTCCAGAAAGAAGCAACAAAATCACACAAAACTTTTAGTAAGCAGAGCACGTGTGTGTTTCTTCTAAGTCACCAAACCAACACATTTTGATTTTCATCACAGCTATTTAGTTTAGTTTATAAAAAAGCTTTCCCCCTCCCGTGATCCAATAATTGCACCGCAGACAGCCGCGGGCACAGAGCTGCTCGGTGGGGACGGGCTTATAAAATTTTCTAAAGGGGTTGGAACTGAATCAAAACTCTGAAAAGATAGCAAAGAGGCAGTTCACAGAGGTCAATCAATAAGATAATTTGACAGTAAATCAATAAAATTTTATGTAACATTTCATAGAGGTTAATCTCAGGCGGACTTGCTTAGAGCTGTCAAAATTTGGCATGATAAAAAAAACGGTGGGGAAAAACCGTGATTGGATCGGAGTTTTTGGGTTACATAAGATATTGCACGGTACATAAAAAATTGTGTCAATATGAAAAGTACAAAAATAATTTTTACAATAAAAAGAATATTATGAAAAAAATTTTAAAATTTGATTGATTATATACAAATAATTATTTCAATATTATTTTCGAATTAATGTAAATTTTAGATTAATTAATCAATTATATAATATAAAATTTATCTTGAAATATAAAATTATTTAAAATTATTTTTTAAAAATAATTATTTTGTGTAATTTGAATAGGACTGAGTGGTTCAAAACACGAAATATTCGCATCTAAACCAAGATTTTCAAGTCATCTAAGATGGTGCACCGTACTAGCATGGCCCGAATTCACAGGTCTAGTATTACTTCCTAGGTATGGGTGGTGTGGCCTCCCCTGGATCCAACCCGGGTCTTTCGAAAAGGGAAAAAAAAATTGTTGCACTCCTATATTTCATTTAATCTCTTTTAAGTTTGAACTCCATCTTGCATTTCCTTTTCAATGTTGTAGTAAAAATTTGTGTCTGCGGTTCTAATAAGGACATGGAATTTACCCTGCACCTACACGGGCCAATTCACCTGCAAGAAGTCACAAGGCATTGTTATATGCATCTGATTCATATCAATCCTTTTTAACTAACCCAAGAAAAGATATCACTCCAAAATCCTCACAAAGTGCTAGGGTTAAACATACATATATATATTAAAAATAATTATACATAATACTTAATGAATGACAAAGGCAGTCGCAATGTGGGTCGCGCGCATACATGTAACTTACCATACAAATGAATGAAACCTGACGGGAAGAGTAGAGGAATGGCCATCGATACAACAAAAATGAAGCACTTCAGAGCCCACCACTGAGAGTGCCAGATGCTTCGAGCTTCGTTTAACTTTCTCGTGTTGAAGGAAGTGAGGAACATCAAGGAGAAGAATATCTGGCCACTCATGTCAAGGACAGCACACATGCATACATATATCACGACAGATGCTGATGCCCTTTTTTTTTTTTTTTTTCTGAAAGACAGTAACTTCTCGAGACTATTTGGCCACACAATTCTGATCAAGCCGAATGTAGATGAGATGTATGGTAGGTAACCCGATATCCGTAATCCCAGGCGATGTGCCGTACCCTTCTTTTTATAACCCAATCTATTTTTCCCTTGTATGCAAAATGATATAATATGGGGACAAATCTAAAAATATTATTTAATGGGCCGGAATTGAGGGAAAGTCAAAGAAAGGGTGAAAGGGTAAGTAAAAAAAAAAAAAGAAGAAGAGAAGAGTAGTAGATTGAGGTAATCTAATGAAAATTAGATAAAATTAAGTGAAATTTATTATATGAATAAGAAGAAATGGAGATGACATTGAGACATTATATTGCGAGTGAAACGATACAAAGCATCCTAAACTCACGCGAAGAACTCCCATCGTTTGGGAACAACCAAGTCCTTCCGTCCCGCAAGACCTTACATCTACAAACAAAAAATTAAAAATTAAAAATACAGTTAGTAGAAAACATGATTCAATCTTACGCCGAGTAATGTAATATTCTACTTATTATAAAATTTTTTGATTTTATATAATTAATTAACAACTTCAGCTCTTTTTCTTAATCCATAATTCAAATGAGCGTACGTCTATTGGTAGATCAATCTATGCCGATCACAAATTGGCCATGATTCATTAAATTTCTAAGAACATTTTTTTTTTCCTGTGAAGCTTGCCCCCCCACTAATGTTGCATCCCAATACTGTAGAGGAGGAGTGAAACCGAAAGCAAAGTATCATCACAAGGGAGTGTAAGAACTTCGACTCACTCACGTACGTCGGAGTACCGGCAACGTCTTCTGCCCGTAATCACGAACGAACCACGCAACGAGATTCGAGAACAAGAATATCATTCCATAGTAATAGCGCGCTCGTAGCGATCGCCTCCTTTCCACGGGAAAGTCGAACCTCCTTTGTTCCTGCGCCGGTACCATGGCCTCTACTAATGAAGCCTCATTTGCTCCCGGCGGGCTCTCCCATCCTGACATTATTAGAGTAAATTCAGAAATTTATGAGTGCGTCCTCCACGTATATATTACTGAGCCCACTTCGCAAGTTGGTCTTCTTAAGGTTTTGTATAAGTTCAAAAAACAGACCTTTTAATAATGGCAAATTAGTTGTGAAAACTACGGGGGAGATACTTAAAATTTTTTTAATTAAATCATAAAATATTGATTTTGGATGGTTCAATCCCAAAACTTATTCAGTCCTACAATTTATACGCCACAATCCATTTAAATTCTAAATGTAAAAGATCATTAAATAAATACGGTAAATTTTGTTGATATATAACTTGCTAGCATGGTAACTTTGATTCGATGTGACAATAACATATCATATTCATGTTATATTAAAATATTTGTGCAGTCGACTAAATCTCATATCAGAGTGTTATGTCAATAAAATTAATGTTGTTATCCTCCATTTAATAGTTACGTTTATGACTTTTATGGGTTATGGAGCAAGACTTTTTAGACTCATTAAGTAAGAGTTAAAGTTTTAGAATTTAATACTAAAAAGAACTACCGTTGTAATTTCGTCCTAAGGGGAAAAAATAAAAATTTCCAATTTATGAAAGATTTTAATGGTTGAATAATTAATGCAAGATGGAAGTTTCTATGAGAAGCTACTGAGTTGTTCTCAAAGAGGACAAATATTAGGTGGATCAACATGTGGAAGCACAGCAGACACAAGTTAGTGATTTTCCTATCAGGATCGGAGAGTTTTACTTTTAGAATCGATCTGGACCTTCTGGCCACAGGTTAAGGGTCCTATTACTGCTTAAAAAATCCTATTCTTGAATTTAGATAACCACTATAATAAAGTAAAGAGCGTAGTTTTCCAGAGTCACAACAAGGTGTGTAGAGAATTACGAATGCAATGTCTACATGCTCAAATGCGAGTACATAAGTTATAGACCGATAGTGAAGTGAAGCACATGCTAGAGAAATGCAAGACAAAATAACATCACACACCCATATATATTTATCATTAGGCGTCATTCCTATGATAATTATAGACCGACAGTGAAAGCCGTTGAGACGGTGGATCTACATATGATTTCGGTTTGTGATGGCTTTCGCTTAACAGAAGATTAGCAGATCTTGAACTACATCAGAGAAGATGTGAACTTCTAAAAGCAATTGAAGAACTGAGAAAGGGGAACGGATAATAATGAGAGAGATGAAATCACACTCCTTCAATAAAAACCAATGAAGTATAAGGAAAGAAAGAAAGAAGAGATCGACCAGACAGAGAGAATGATCGAGCGAGGAAATCAGTGTATCTGACCTAGTAATGGAGACCTTCAGATGCTTGCTGCAATTGAGAGATCTGATCAGAAGTGGAGAGTGATGCTGCTCAGTGAAGGCATATATATATATATATATATGTGTGTGTGTGTGTGTGTCTATGCAGAGATATATATTTTTCTTCTTGTAGGTTGGAGCGGGCTGGAGCAAGCATCTCGGAACCTGTATTACCTTTCTATAAGTTATAAGAAAGGCTGACTTTTTAATATCGTAACGAGTAGATAGAAATAAAATAATACGTCAATTATAAATATGAGTTTATTAAAGTGATTTGATTTTTTTTCCTTAAAAATTTTACATACACCATTTGTCCAAATTATTCACATTGTATCATATACTCGTCAGAACTAAGAATTGAAGAAAAATATACGACCCATAAAGTATTTATATCATGCCAGAGTATGGAACTCGCCATCATTAAATCTTACTTTGGAAGAAAAATGTCCATGTAGTGATTCCATTACTTATGAACCTCAGTATTGGGAAGGAAAAAAACACAAACTCGTGGTTAGTTGTCTCTCTTATCCTAACACAAAAGAAAGATTTACCGCTTATGGATGGCTATTGAGAGCGAGTGTTCAAAAATGCACGATACATTATTATTGAGAAATATAAAATAATTTAGTGCCATGCGGTAACCTCTTACAGGCCTATACTTACAAATTTTATGAAAAAAAATCTTATCTCTTAACAGGATGACCAAACTTGAAACTTGATTGTTCATGATCAGTATAAAGTTCGTACGGAACGTATTACTCCATGCTTAAATAACAGAGGGAAGATCAAAACCTAGGGCAAAAGACAGGGACAGAGTTTGGTACCAAATCACGGCGAGAGCAGTTTGGAGGGGTTAATTGACTATATATTATTATATTGTATTAGAATGGGTAGGGAGGATTATCATAATTCAAACTACTACTACGGTCACAGCCGTTGGACCCATAAAATCCAGATGCTAACTTCCAAACCTTTTTTGTTTATGTTACCCATCAACGCGGTTTTTATTTCATGTGCAAGCATTCTGAGTAGAAGACTTTGGAAATGAAAAGAGAGATTCAATTTAATGGGACCATGTATATAATTATTTCTAGTAGATGTGACCCCATATTGCAGCTAGCTTTAGGTAGGGATGCTCTCAGTTTGGTTCAGCAAACTGAACCGAACCAAATCTTGCCGAACCGTTAAAATGGTTTGGTTCAATTCAGGCACTACACTTTTGAATTATAACCATTACACATTTATAAAATCAAATTGTTTCGAATCAGTTGTATGGTTCAGTTAACTAGTTTAAATTATTTTTTCTTAAAAATAATAAAAAAGAACAAATTAAATATAAATCGAACAAAAATTATGTTGAAATACGAGTAAACAAAAAATACATGAAAACAACAAAAAAAAATTAAAATCATATAAATTTTAATTAAACATAATCAAACATGTAAGATTAAGATTAATTGACCTATTTAGGGCAAAGTTTAGAATGAATTGGAGGAAAGTAAACTATACAATGGTAAAAAATATATATCTAACTATTTTTTAATTTTTAAAAATAATTGTAATATATTTATATTTTATTTTAAATATTTTCTTAAAAAATGGTTCAATAGTTTGAATCGGTACTGAACTATTTGAACTTAGTAATTAACCACATTACTTCATCTAAAAAAAAATCATATGAGAACCGATTCATTTCAATCCATTTTTTAATGTTTGGTTCAGTTCGGTTCGATTTTTTGATTCTTTTGTGCACCTCTAGCTTTTAAGACTACGGTGTGACGGTGCTAAAGTAAGGTGCTTGCCAGGCATGAAAAACTCCATGATTTAACATTTCAACCCTTTCATTGAGAGTTTATTATTACTATTAATTTTATAAGTAACACACTTGGCTATATAATCGACAGTATATTGGATTCTGGCATTGTCAAATAAATAATTCAGTCGCTAAAATGTAGAGATTACAGGAATTTAAATTATGTAGGTGTTTTTTTTCCCCTTTTTGAATGAATGATACATGCGATATTAATTGTGCAGTAGAATGGCTAAAAAAATGCCTTTTTTTGTACTTATGTTGCGACACAAACAAGAGTAGTTCCTTCAACATCACCTCACCACACCTCCCTCCAAATTGTTTAGGTATGTCAGCATGTCCATATGCGTATCACATTAACTTCTCCCGTGTTTGCTCACCTGATCCCATGCTCCATCATTTTTCAATTGGAATGGAGAAATACGAGTTTAGTAAAATAAAAATAATAACAATAATAGAGAAAAGATAAACAAAAATCAAATATGAAATGAAATCTTTTAATTTTATCATGAATTGGGTATTAATTCAATCACATTTTTTGTTCGGTGAGTTGAACTTGAAATCATAGTTTTCATGTCAAAAATAGTATCGTTATATTAATATGCATACATAGAGGGAAATAGGCAATAAGGTATCACATGAAATTCTACCGGAGAAGCAAATTCGAAACATCTTAATTTTATCTTGACAACTATGCCAACCAGATCAAACTGCTTTCACTTTACATCTTTTTATATTATTTGGTATCTAGAAATCTTATACATTATGACTGATATATATTAAGTTAAACCGATCTTTCTATATCATTTGGTATTTAGAAATGTTATACATTATGACTGATATATATTAAGTTAAGCCGATCTACTGAGGATAAAATTCTTTCAATATGGATTTTGTTCTACTTATATGATTCAAAACATATAAGAGAGAAAAAGATGACTAATTATCGATCTACTAAAAATAAAATTTTTCAAATATAATTTTTTATTTATAAAACTTGAAACGTATACCAGATAAAAGAGATAACTAACTACAGTAAAATAGGTCTTTACATGCTCTCTCTTGTATACACGTTTGTATCATTGGTTAGAGCATAACAGCTCAGCACATCATAATTAATCAATGAATGTCTTACTTTTCCTCCAATCTTCCTCCAGCTTTTAAGAGAAAAATTAGAGAATGCCGCCAAAACCTACCGAGGAATTTGTCCGGCTTTGTGATTTCCCCTACGAAATGGCGTTAATGAATAGGGAGGAGACTTGAAGTCGAGCAAATACAGCGCTAAGCCCCAAACCCTTCTCCATCAAGCATGAACAGAGTTCTAGATATCATATTGGATATATAGGTACGACACATATTTATAAATTTTTCTTATGACTGAATTGATGGTATGAAAAGATCCAAGAAATTCTTAACAGTCCCTTTTGAATTTTAGATTAGAAGGTTGACGTTCCCTTATCTTGGGCATCCAAAATTCCCCCTTTTGTTTATGTAAGAAATTAGTTTCATCATCCCAAACTCAATTCGAGTTGAATGCACTGATTGGTAGAATTACTTAACATAAGTATCTGCAAATCAATGGCATTTAATTGGGATTGTAACTTCCTCATCAATGGCCATCTAATGCAAGTGTCCGTTGCCTCAATTTAATAGAGGATTTATGCTGCCAAATAGAGTGCGGCATGCCCAAGAGCATAGAGACGTGGATTGGAAGGAAAAAAACAAAGAAAGACAATGCAGATTTTCTTTTCGTGCGTAGATTTTATTAGAAATCGAGTGTAAAGGTACTTCTACTATAGATCAAGATAGATTCCTATTTGAATGCATAATGGAAATCGACTATCCGCTCACATATTTGTGTTAGTATATGTGATTCAATCATGTATCATGGTCTTGTATTCATTGCCCTAATTTCCTGAGATATATCAGAAATCCCATCAGGAAATTATATACAACTTCAACAGTTTCCTTTCCATCCACGGCTGTTTCTGAAGATTCATCGACATTACAGCCTGAAAAAAAAAACTATTATCTGGAAAAGCCTTGTAACAGGGGTGGTAGTGGAGACATCCAATATCTCTTAGATACATTCCCCATATCATACTAATGTGGAGTCAGATCGGCATATTTGTTTGCCTCTCTCATTTCCTAGCTAATCTTCATTGCATGGAAAATTTCTCCTTTCTTGCAGAATATCCTCGATCAATTGTTGTAATTTCCACGTAACTTTAGCTTCATTTATCGTGAAACGTTGCAGCGGAATCAGTTTCTCAGGGTTACCTTAATTCTGTTTCTATTGTCATTCGCACCCCTGATGAACTGCCATTCCCACCAATCCGTAAGAAAAGGATATCTCCTCTGTAATTCAAATCGTCCTATCATTTATCCGGTTGATCTCGTTAGAACTCCCAAATCTGAAACTCCCATTTCATGACAAAAGGCTTTATCGTAATTGGTTTTAAAATGTCCATCAGGTGCCTTCATTCATCTTGCAGGGCTTGTATACTTCTGTGCATGCTTTCATCTCCTTTCTTAAAACGATTAAGGGCCCCATTTGGTACACAGGAACGGAATTGGATCTAGAATTGGAATGATTTTAGAAATGGAATGGAATGGAATAAGAAGAAATGGATTTTAATATAAAATTGCTTTATCAATTATACCATCATCTATAATCCACTACAATTTTCATAATGTATTTTAAAATATTTATAATTTCCTTAATTTTTAAAAATTTACTTATTTTTTTAAAAGTTTTTGCATTTTAAATTTCCCTATGATTCTTAATTAAAATTTGTAATTATTCAAATATTCTATAACATTTTTCAACAAAATTATAATAATTTTTGTCAAATGTTCAGAATTATTTGAAATTCTTAAAAATATTCTTTTGGAGTTTATAAGAGCCATATAGAATTATTTTTAATAATTTTAAAAAATTAGAATTAATTTTTATGAATTTTTATTTTTATTTTTAAAAATAAATATAATGGTAAAATCGGTAAAACATATAAAGGAATTATCATTTCTCTGTTCAACCAATTGAATGAAATAGGAGGAATGAGGGGAGTAGAATGGTCATTTCAATTCTATTTGGTGCAATCAAACACAATGAATGAAATGAAGGGTAGAATGATCATTCCAATTCCGATTCTATTCCTACGTACCGACATGATCTAAACTCTTTCATTGCCTCCATTGTTCATTTTATAATATACAACGTGATTGCATTTAGATATAATTAATTCTGCTGTTGATCCCCCAACTACTTCCTACTATAGTCTATCCTCCATCATTCCCCCAACAAGCCAGATGGGCCATACATATACTAAGCTTGAACATGGAGACATTGCTTGAGCATGATTGAGCTGAGTCATACTCCCCGAAGGAAATATTTGATGTATACTGCTTTTGATAGGGAGAAAAAAGGCCCAGAATACCATGGATCTAATATCGCATAGTTGAATCAAGGAAGATATTAAGAATAAGGAAGAGGAGAAAGAGATGAAGAATTAGGATCAATTGAAGCCAAACTTCTCCCTTCTGATTGTCAATGGCTACCCTTAACCTCCGAAGAATGTGCTGCAGAAAGCGTGCCGCTCTGCTGCTCTAAAGACCCTTATTTATAGTGTTCTTCAGATAATATGTTCAATATCTTGAAGATAATATAATGTAAAAAGAGCCTTCCGAAAGCTTGGTCGATCTCATTTATCTCAAAAAATTCGTAATGGTTGGGTTGTGCAACGTGTCATGGCATTCTGTGTGAATGCTGTGACATTCATTTTAAAGGGTAGCATCTGCCTTGAGTGCCATTGCACTGAAAACATGGTGTCGCGACATTCATTTGTTGGAACAACTTTTGCCCTTGAGTGCCACAGCATTCAATCCGAGCACCACAACATTTGCCTTTCGAACGTTCTTCTCTTATATTCAGTCTGACCTATCAACAAAATGAGTCACTAAGTATCCGAATACTTCAAAATAAATCACAATAAACCCATAATATGAGAAAATGACAAAGATCATATTAAACTTACCTAAAACTCCTAGAAAAACTTGAGACACTTGCTTTCTTTTCAATTTTTAAAGTGCATAATTAACTCCATTTTCGTGGACTTATCACACTCCCAAACCTAAATCTTGCTAGTCCCTGATTAAACCAAAGCCAAAAACTCTTGAGCAACAAAGGTCATTCATCTCTCCTAAAATCAGTTTGAATTAACTTCCCTTTAAAGCACTGAAAAATCGCCTTCCATTTCCTTCTCAAGTTTCAATTCAGTCACCAACGTCTCACAATCCATGCATACAATCATCAACACTATCGATCAAAACCCGTGCATGTGTGTGTAATGCCTCTAATATATGTTCATGCATTCAATATGGACTTGCCCATATTGTTTAGAAATAAACAAGTGTAATACTTTTCAATCCTGCCCCTTCTTTTCTTCTTCTTTCTTTTTTATTATTATTATTTTTATGTGCATGACTTTAAGTGTCTTGTTCATAAGGTAGCCCATGTAGCAAGATATCAACCAACGAGTCGGATTCTAGTTGGCCAAAGATATTAGGTGATGAGACGCCCCTCGGGTCTAGTCTTCAACCTAGTAGATAAATTGATAGACACCAAAATTACATATTTGAGTAGTAAAAGTAAAAGCTTGTTTGTAATATTTTATTTTTTAAATCGCTCAAACATTGGTACTCTGAGCCTTGGCACCTTTTCTTTTCTTTTTCTTTTACGCATGACCCTTGGTTCTACGTCCCTAAGACAACCATGTAGCGAGAAGTTTACCAGTGACTCCTAGTCCAATTGACCTAAGGCATTGGGTGATGAAGCGCCCTTTGGATCTATTCTCATGTTAACCATTAGCGCTAATAGGAAACACAAGTATTTTGCTTGGACATTGACACCTATGGTCTTGGCTTTTTTTTTCTTTTTTTATTGGTATAAATTGCCAATATTCAGCTGACTTTGTCCAGCTGACTAATCCGAATCGCCCCGTGTCGGCTCATTTAAGATGTTAAGAGCTCCCCGCTGCAGATAAGACTCGAACTCGAAACCTCCCATTGAGATGATAAGTGCTGAACCACTCTACCACGCCCACGGTGAGTGGTCTTGGCTTTTTTTTCAAGGACTACGCATTACTATTACTTGCATATTTCTCCACAATATAAGCAGTCCTAAATTTCTTCCATTCCCATACCAAAGGTCTATGTTCTCAAAGTGGGGTTCTCATTTTTCTTGTACCAGCAGTCATATACAAGCATCACAAGGCAATCGATAACTTTCTATTGACTCGAGCTATAAACAAAAAGCGACTTATTATCCTCATTGTGTAAGGAAATCGTTTTCTCACATATTCAAAGTCAAGAGAAGCGATTTTCCTGCAACCTAAATATGCTAATTTGCACATCAATCTCCTAACATGCAATACATAAACTATAAAAAAGAAAATTTGCAACTGTAGTCTACTCCTAGAGCATGAAATGACAACCAAATCAACTTCATCAAAAGTCATAGATACTTGTTAGAGTTCTCATGTAAAATCATGGTAGGTTGATCGAGTATAAGATGGAAGAAGAAGAAGAGAAAGGAAATCGAGCCAAAGGAATTGTAGTAATGGAACTGAGTGTTCCGCTGTTGGTCATCTAGTTACTTATTATAAACAGTTACAAATGGTGTAAATATATCTGGGTTTCAGAGGAAACGGCTAATAAATGTTTCCGCCTACGCTTTAGCCTTTCCTTTTACACAAAAATCACATACTTGAGAAAGTAATAACATCATTTTTAATATAATAATTAAAAAATATTATAAATTCAATTCTTATCCTGAGACTCTTTATACCTTTTTACTCCCTCATTATTTCTATTATCATATTTTAAACTCATAAATCTATTGTATAATTGAAAAAAAAATCATAGACTTGCTGGGCTCCCACTCCGTGTCCGTGGGCTTATCCTTGTCGCCGAGATGTCAAATCGGGCTCGGGCCTTCTTCTGAACCCTATACAAGTCTACTTGGGTCCTTGGGCTACTGCCTAACATTTGCCTCCCAGGTGGCCTGATGCTTGAAAGAGTGGTAAAGCGGGTGATCCTCTGCTCTGCTTCTTCTTGCCTTCTAGGAATGCTTAGCGACGATCCATCTTCTTTCTCATTCAACCATGCCTATTCCCGAAGGTTTTCAGAACTTCTCCTTTAGCCTTTTCTCAGTGAGTTGCGGCTCTAAAGTTTTCTTTAAAATCCAAAGTTTCTCTCCGGTGTTGGATTCTCACTTTGTTTTCTTGCTGCGGATTCTGTCTTGGTCTCTCACTTTGGTGCTTCCCCTATTTCTATTGTCGTTTTGCTATTATAGTGATAGTGGGTTCATGCCCTGAAGGGCGTGGAGGTAAAGCATCTTCCTACCCTCCTAGTCCTCTTCGCAAAACTCAAGGTTTTAGGTATCATCGAGTCATAGAAAAGGCAGAGCTAGGCAGTCAGTTCTGTTCCAAGCTCCCAAGTCCTAAGGATTTTCCTTTTACACCTTGCGAAGGAGAGTTGGTTGTTTTCGCTGATCATCTTCATGTGGGGTTAAGGTGGCCTTTAGCACCGAAGATAGTTGATTTCTGTCACCATTTAAGGGTCGCTCTTACTCAGTTATCTTCTAATTCTTGGAGGGATTGGCTATCTATGTTCCCTATGGTGCCAAGAAGAGGTGCTAGACTTCTCCGCTAGATTGTTTTTGTATTTTTATAGGCTGAATTTGGATGACCTTCATGGGCGGTGTCACTTTACTCCTCGACCTCCCTCCATTCAAGGGACTATTGTTCATGAGAGGATGGCTTGTAAAGGATGGATTAGCGTGGGAATGGAAGCCTCGTCCTAGTTAGGACGACGACCCCAAACTCTTTTTGATAGAGAACGAGAGTATCACAGTGGCTACGCTAGAGGGTGGATGCCAAAGGAGTGATCCCCTTCTCATTGACCAGCTAATCACAAACGAAATGTTGATTAAGCATGATCTTATGCGTTCGTCTCCGAATGTTCCTGTAATGGTAATTTTCTTCTAAGTCTTGCATTTTTTTTCTTTTGCTCTCAGATGCAACTCCGGAGAGGCTTTCGTTTCAAAACCTACAGGCCAAGTTTGAGGAAGAGGAAATCTTTTGAGATTTCCAGCGAGGGGAATGTTGGTGGGACTAATCCTCGTACGGGAGAAGGAAGTTCTGCCCATGGAGTAGTTGACTTTGTTGCACCCTGTCTCGAAAAGAAGAAGAAAGAGGTTGTTCAACCTGCCCCTTCAAGCTCATCTCTCCACTGACCTCGCAGGATTCAGCCCTAGCTGCATTCTAATGCTTCTGTTGATCTTGTTCATGCTATTGATGTAACAGACAGTGAGGAAACGCGTAGCAGTTTTTCTGAAGCCCCCAGTGGGGAAAAGATTAAGGCGAGGAAGTGAAAAGGGCGGACGACACAAATCCGATGAATCCAAATTATCTTCCATTGATAAACAATCCAACAAATCTCATTCCCATTTTCCATTGCATGGCAATGACTCATTCTTTTTTATTTTTATTTGTCAATATTAAATATTATTAGTAAATATATGGCATATTATAGAACAGTTCAACGGTTTATGAATACGCTAGCTACAAAAAGAAAAAGTTCAGGGGCTCAAATGTTATATTTTGTTCAACCATGGCGATATGTTCGTTAATGACCAGTCCACGTTACCTCCTGTCAGCCGTTGGATTTGGATAAGGCTAGTGTTCTTCTTCTGATAAGTTAATGGATAAAGTATAAACCATTCACATGGGGTTTTTTTTTTCCTTTTTGTAGATACTAAAACAGGAGTTAATCCACACCTTTTTTTTATTAATTGAACAAAAATATTATGTTGGGTAAGTTTTACTATTCTAAACTTGAATTAATTATATTTCATTCAATTTTAAAATAATGTACTACATACTAAATAAAATTAATGAATAATTTAGTGATACCTTAAAAGTCGTTTAAAATTTCTTTGCTTCAATAAAAAAATTAGAATTAAGTCTCTCAAATGAAAAAAAAAGTATGTCGAAAGAGATCTATGATTAAATTATTTTTAAATATGAATTAAGTGTAACTTTTTTTTGGATGAAATAGTGAGGCATAAGTTTTTTATTGGATAATAGGTGGTGTAAAATGGAAAAAAGAAAAGTAAATAGATAAACACGTAGCAAACGCAAGTCCGGAGGGCTCATCTGTCCTGACGTATGCCAGCCCGCACCGTAATTCTTCCCGCGACTCGAAAACTCGTCGACAAAAGAAAGAATCGATCACTGGATCGCAGTGGACCATGCGTTCCGCCACCCCTCATCTTCTTTCTCTCTGACAATCCGCCAGTTCACTCTCTCCACCACCTCCGTCCTCGCCGGGAGCTGCCTTGCTCTTGAAGCAACATCTGCTTCCCTTTCTTATTCCTCTTGTCGTGATACAGCGGCTACCTCTGCCTCTCGCACGTGAGTTCTCTCTTCATAGTGCATTTCTGTTTATTCTGTAATACTGAAGTGAAAAAGCAGTATTCGTTCCTTGCGAACAATTATTTCTTCCCTAGATTCAGGGTTTGATCTTCTTCTGTCCACGCAAAACCAGCTGTGACAAGGTTGAGATTTCAGCGATATAGTTTTGCTTCGTCTTGTTTTTGAACAGCCCCGAGGACCCCTTATTCCCCCCGCTTCGTCCGAGGTCCATGGTCTTGATTTTGAGCTGAAAAATCCCAAATTGGATGATTTAAAGACGACAGGCAGGGTCGATTTAAAATTTATGCGATGAAGTTTTTTTTCTCCCTTCCAGGATGTAGTTTCAGATTTCAGTAATCTCTTATCAGCTTGTCATCCTTCATATTTGAGCGAAATTTGTGTTCTTCACGAGGTTCGGTCATGATTTTTGCAGCTAAAGTATGAGAGAAGCAACACTTGTCTGTTTCTTTTAGTTTGAGGTCTGCTACCTTTTCTTCCTGCTAATTAGCTCTTAGGACTCATGTTACTCCAGTCTCATGTTCTCACATCCTGTTTCTCTACATGAGAGAGTATTCTGGACTTTGTGCTGATCGATGTTCTTCCGTAGCGATGTTTATGGTCTTTTTGCAGCTCCATGGATCATGGACCACCCACTGATTGATCTGAAACTTACTGTGCTTAGTCTGCTAAATGGTTTATGGTTGGATTGATTGGGTGTCTTTTGAATTTTAGTGAAATGCTTTGATAATTTCAAGGTCTTTGCATGAAGTATATGGTAAAAAAGTATTTCTCATTGCAGAAATCGTACAGTTTGATTATGAAATGAAGAATCTGTTGGTTTGCTCTTCTTCGGCTCTGCTACTATTGTCACTTTGAGGGCTTCAATTTTAGAGAAGTGGATGAAGGCCCACTTTGCTGGAGATCAGTTGGTCACAATGTCGTCAAAGATTTCTGCTTGCTTCCTTAGCCACAGCCTGAGCAGGCTGAACCAGGGGAGCATGAATGTTCGGTTTCTTGCCTCTCCTCACCGCCTTCTTCCCACTTCCTGCAGGATGCAGCGCAGTTTCAGGTTATCCATAAGCTCTTTACTGTTTCATCATCTAACAGAGACATCAGTTAACTTATTACATTGATTGCTATCTCGAATAACTGATTTACCACACAAGCTGAGTGTTGGTCTTGCTTTGAGTAAAGTTTAACTGCTTATTTTTAAGCTTGATAATTAAGTTTTTATTTTTAATTGGCAAATCCTTCTAATTGGACAATTTGGCTAAATTTTGATGTAATTCTTCCAATATTCTGTAGAACAGCCAAGAGAATTTTTTGTTCATATGCAGTTAGGCTTTAAATTATATTTGCATCTTACTTAGTGTCGAGATTTTCTGAGTTTTTTCCAGATGCCTATATATATTGCTATTATTTGATGTAAATCTTGCTATAACTTGTCCACTATGATTTCACTTACTTTACACTCACAATTAATAAGTATTTGAATTATTCTATGTGGTGCCTGATGTCTTCTTACGTCCATAAACTCTGTAATACTTTCTTTCGAAGAAATTTTGCTGTAGTCATCACTATCTATTTAAAAGATTGGTTTTGATATAGCATCTGAAATTTATCTTGCTGCAAACAAAAATAAAAAATCTAATCTATCTAATGGGAGAGGCAGAAATACTATTCGTTGCTTGACATTTTGAATTCTATTTTTTCCTAATTTGTTGGATTTGGCATGTAGTTCAAAGAACAAGAGACATCATCTGAAGAAAATGTCCTTGAAGAGGCCTTCAATTACCATCAATGGAGAGATTGAGTCTGAAAATGTTTCAAGCCAGGATGTCCCAATTGAAAGTGAGGGAATTATGTCTGATTCTGATTGTGATGAGTACGTTAATGATGGCTCTGATGGTGGTGCTACTGAGGAGACTATAATAGATGTACAGAACTCTTCTCATAATGACTTGAGAGCTCCTCCAATGCCTGAAAAGACCAATTTGGTACTGTTTCTCAATCTGACTTTAACACTTTGGTATATGCCTTTGTATAACATGAAACGTACAAGAAGATTTGATTATATGTGGCGCAAAGTATGCCTAAAAAGTCCAACCTCCTGTGCGCGCATGTTTTTATTTTCTTTCAGCGCCCTCCCCTGCATCCACAACCCCACCCACCACGGGAGTGTTTATGTTTATGCTGTTTAGTTAACATATTTCATCATCTGGGATTAGATACTGCTATAGGATGAATCATGGGTGGGCGCATCATTTAGAAACTTGGTTGGCTTTCTGAGTGTAATGTGAACAATTTCCTCAACATCATCCTTGTATGGTAGTTCTGCATAAAGCTCATCTCTCTCTCCTTTTGGGCCATGCATGTGTTTTACATCTGATGCACATTTTGTTCATATAAAGTGGTAATATGGTCAAATATGTATCAATCAATATGGTACATTTTGTGTTCTCTAGCTTGGGCTGCAATATAATTATCTCAGCTTCTAACATGACCCTTTAATTGTTTTATAGCCTAAGCAATTTTGTGAATTGATGCAACACAATTAACATCTTTAGACCTTTCATTCTTTCTTTGTTTGATCAATAAATGATAATGTAATTTAATGAGGAAGCTTCTGAGTTGCAGGCTATAGTAAATGATGCTGGACAACAGCTTGCTGGTCTTCAACCGGAGGATCTGGTAGGGATGATAAGAAATGCTGAAAAAAGTAAGATATTTTATTCACCATGTAGCATGTCTCTTTCTTGTTTGATAATACGGAATAGTTAAGGATTTCCTACTTATATATAGCTCTGCTCTGTACTTCTAGATATTATACTCCTGAACCAAGCAAGGGTACGTGCACTTGATGATCTTGGAAGTATTATGTCCGAGAAAGCAGCTTTGCAGGGAGAAATAAACATGTTGGACATGAAGTTGGCAGAAACTGATGCGCGAATGAAAGTTGCTGCACAGGAAAAGTTACATGTTGAACATTTGGAAGATCAGCTGGAAAAGCTGAGAGATGAACTGGTACAAAGAAGCAGAATTGATAGAAATGAGTTGGATACGTACAAGGACCACGGCTATCCATTCGGTAAAGAACATTCCAAATCACCTCTGAGTATCGTTCACCCACATGTTAATGAAGATCACAACCATCCATTGTATCAACTAGATTCCTCATCATATCATAGTAGGATTCAATCTCTTAGTGAGGAGCTTAGATCACTAAGGACTGAGAATGAGCTGCTAAAGAATGATGTACAAGCACTAAGGGATGAGCTAAATGGTGTCAAGATTACAGATGAACGTTTGATAATCCTCGAAAAAGAACGGTCATATCTGGAGTCTGCTTTGAAGGACTTGGAGTCTAAACTTTTGGATTCTAGGGAAGATGTATCAAAACTGTCTACTTTGAAATTTGAATACAAAGACTTAGTGGAAAAGGTAGAAAATCTGCAAGTGGTGCTAGATAAAGCAACCAAACAAGCTGATCGAGCTATATCTGAGTTGCAGCAAAACCAGGAACTCCAGAAGAAGGTGGATAAATTGGAAGGATCACTTGAAGAAGCTAACATCTATAGGCTATCATCAGAAAAACTGCAGCAGTACAATGAGCTAATGCAACATAAAATTAAGTTGCTAGAAGATCGTCTTGAGAAGTCAGATGAGGAGATACAGTCTTATCTTCAATCATATCAAGAATCAGTGCTAGAATTTCAGGACACACTTAATCATTTGAAAGAGGAAAGCAAGAAAAAGGCTCTAAATGAGCCAGTTGATGATCTACCTTGGGAATTTTGGAGTCGTTTATTGCTTATGATTGATGGCTGGTTCCTTGAGAAGAAAATCTCAGCAAATGATGCTGGTATGTTGCGAGAAATGGCGTGGAAGAGGGAGGGGGGCATTTGCAATGCATACATGGCATCCAAGGAAAAAAGTGAGCGTGATATTATCACTACATTCCTAGGGCTCGTATCAAAAGCGCCTATAAGGTAATTATTTAAGCGTACAATTTTTAGTCCATTATTTTCATCTCTTTGACGTGTAGTTTCTGTTGATCTCTAGCCCAGGATTGCATGTCGTTCATATTGCTGCAGAGATGGCGCCAATTGCTAAGGTAAGCAAGCCTTTTTTACCAAATTTTGTGATGTTTTGATATTCCAGTCCAAGTTATTTGTAAGGATAGTAATTTTTTAATTGTAAATTGATAATTCCATTCCAAGTTATTTCTAAGGATAATTCTTCACCTATGGAAAAGATCAATAATTCTTCGTTCTAATAGACTGTTTCAATTACTCTAATTATCTCAACACAGTGAATGACAAAACTTTTCCTTAGTATTCTCTTGCAATAAAAGAGGGATGCGATTGATTAATCTAATGTTCAGTTTGCAAATTAAACCAGTAATGGTATTCCCCTCTTGTATAGTGGGATTTTGTCTTATGCATGTTAAAAAAAGTTAAACAGTCACATGGTTTTTGCATCATTCATATATGATTTTATTACATATGAACTGGGAATCATGCAATTTCATTCTCTTTCATGTGTAACAGCATCTGAAATATACATGACAGTTGGTTGCTGCACATTTCTTAGGTTGGTGGCTTGGGGGACGTTGTAACTGGACTTAGTAAAGCACTGCAGAAGAGGGGACATCTGGTGGAGATTGTTCTCCCCAAGTATGATTGCATGCAGTATGATCGTATCCGTGACCTAAGGGTACCTTGTTATTTATTCAGTTGGTCAATATAATAAGAATTTCTTTACAATTTTTAATGATGAGAATCTTTCTTAAAGACCCTCAGATTGTTTGAAGACCCTTAGATAAACCATTAGTTATGGTCTCTAGCCTTACAACTGGACGGAGGGCACTGCTTTCCCTATACTTTGGTTATTTGGAGCAAATCAAAATCATGCCTCAGATCAAATTTAATTAACTAAGCCTGAACCAGATCTTGAATGGTTTAATTGAGACGAATGACAAATGGAGGGTCAAAAGAGGCTTATTGCGTGATCCACCAACTTATCTAAGCTACTAATTGCTGCATGTAGGCTTACTGAAGGCCATAACTGTTTAATATGAATCTACAGAAAGATACCTATGAAGGTGTTATAAACCAATGGGGCTTTTTCCTGGTAGTAAATAGAAAAGGGTTTGATAATTTATTTTTCCTGAAAGTAATGAATTTGATCCCCCCGGGAATGACTTACATGTGCAGGCTCTGAACTTTGTGGTGGAATCTTATTTTGATGGAAAACTGTTCAAAAACAAAATTTGGGTTGGAACAATTGAAGGTTAGAAGATCCAATCACATTGTAATAGTCTAATTTCATCTTGTTCTGTCATTCTGATTTTGGATTTTGGATTTTTGTAATGCAGGCCTTCCTGTTTACCTTGTCGAACCTCTTCATCCCGATAAGTTTTTTTGGAGGGGAACATTTTATGGGGAGCTTGATGATTTCAAGCGTTTTTCATTTTTCAGTCGTGCAGCTTTGGAGTTACTCCTTCAAGCTGGAAAGAAGCCTGACATAATTCACTGCCATGATTGGCAGACAGCATTCATAGTATGTCAGCTTGAATAAAGTCTTGCCGTTTAATTTTTTTTTGGATATAAGGCATCTTTTACAGGTGACTAATTTTATCATAGGCTCCATTGTACTGGGATGTGTATGCGCCAAAAGGATTGAACTCAGCTAGGATATGTTTTACCTGCCACAACTTTGAGTATCAGGGAACTGCACCTGCTTCAGAAATGGCATCATGTGGTCTTGATGTCCAGCAGCTAAATAGACTGGACAGGATGCAGGACAACTCGTCACATGATAGGGTTAACCCTGTTAAGGTATGGACATTATTTGGTAACGACATGAAATCTTTGTTCACATTGGCCAGTTAGGGGATTGAGAAAACAATTTTCATCTAGAAATTGTTAGGAGTTTTCTACTCTGTGACTAGCATTTGAACATCATGAATGAGGTTAATGTAGTTAGATGCACTTTCAAATAGATGCATGTTTTGTTCCAAGAATAAGAATGAGCAGTGGAAGAAAAACATAGTAAGTTCCTCTGTCTAAGCTCAATCTTACAATTGTTTCCCCAGTAAGACAACGAATTGCTTCATTTTTTGACTAATTCTCAGGATTGATGGATCCCCTTGTTTCATATTCCGTGATACAGGGTGCTGTTGTATTTTCCAATATTGTGACAACAGTCTCACCCACTTATGCACAGGAGGTCCGGACGGCTGAGGTGTAAAAATTGGCTCTTTACTGCTCGTACTGCTGCTCTTTAGTGCTGTGGATTATGGAATATGTTTGCTTGAAATAGTTGGATTAACTCAAATTTTCCTCCCTTTTTAAGAGGAAATGTCATGGATTTATTATAAAACCTTAATTTTCAGCGGAAGATTTCCTGTCATAGCATCTGTTAATGCTGGTGTTAGTATAAAACCCACTGTGCAACAGAGATTTCCTAATATCCATTTTTATCGCATATCCATGCTAGCAATATGTGAAGTGCAGCAGAAACTTTTTATCTAAAGAGATGGACTAGGATGTTCAGATCTACTTATTTACCATTTAGTGAGCCTATGGTACTAAATAGCAGCTATTTGCGAGTGAAATTGATAAGTTTATCTATTTTTGATAGGGTGGTAGAGGGTTACATACAACACTTAATCTCCATTCCAAGAAGTTCGTGGGAATTCTCAATGGAATTGATAGTGATGTTTGGAACCCTGCTGCTGATACTTTCCTTGAATTCCAGTACAGTGCTACTGATCTCCTGGGCAAAGCAGAAAACAAGTCAGCTTTAAGGAAGCAGCTTGGGCTTTCCCATGCAAATCCAAGGCAGCCACTGGTAATGTGTTGAAATTATTGTTAGTATACTACTTAAATGCACCATGTGTACCATGCAAATTTCTTCCTTGTTAGACGATCTAGAGGTGTCTGGCAGTTTAGGGCTGTTTGAATTATATGTACAGGACAAGACAACTGTCAGTGAGACAGCATGCAGCTCATAATGATATATTATATATTATTGTTAACTTATATAATTCAGTAGTTGATGCATATTGTGTACTTAAAGTCAACAAAAGAGAGAACTGTCTAATTATAAAAGAATAACATAACTGTAGTCAAGAGAACTGGTTACATTCAGAGCAATTACATTAACGTACATGGTTGTGTAGATTGATACTGATAAAGAAAGATGAACACCACATAAATTTAACTGTTGTAGGTAAAAGAATGCCAGAACCCAGAAGTAAAATTTGAATGGAACAAAAATAGGAGAGTTGTGTGTATACATAATGAATGAACAAAATGATAAATTGATACCATATAAATAAAGTTTGACAAAAATAGGAATTTTACATTTTAGTATAAGTAAAAGAATGCCAGAACCCAGAAGTAAAATTTGAATGGAACAAAAATAGGAGAGTTGTGTGTATACATAATGAATGAACAAAATGATAAATTGATACCATATAAATAAAGTTTGACAAAAATAGGAATTTTACATTTTAGTATAAGTTAAAGGTTCCTTCTACTGATATAGTAAAAAATAAGTGCGCATTTACTTTCCTTTGGGAATAAGTTCCTATAGCACGTGATATTTAATTCAATAGATATACATGTGTAACGCAAAAGAGAAATTGTCTCTGCATATATTGCCGGCATATGATTGCTTCCCAATATATATATATATATGTATATATAAAGATAATTTCCTGTCATAAATTATTGATTAAACAATAGACCACTTATTAAAAAAATTTTAAAAATCATAATACTGACAAGATTCTACTGAGCAATCTGTGCGTTGGGAAGCTACTAAACTGGCCCCACTGTAGGTTTTCTTTTCACATATATATAAGAATATATATATTTTTTGAGGGGGAAAAAAACATGTACACATCTATCTGTATATATGACTGCTGGAATGTCACGTTATGAGTAATTTTTGCTTTTGTTACCAAATTTGCATCTTTCTTGTCATGCATCTGTAAGACCATAGGGTATTACTGAAGTTCAAATTGAAGTCCTCCCATGAATTGGATGATCTCCCTTCATTTTAATCAACAAAAGCAAGCTGATGGGACTTAAGTCTGATTGTTCCATATGGAAGATATTGGTTTGCCATATTTTAGATTTCACAATTTTTTTCTGATTTTGTATCCTAACAGCAAGCATACTGCTGTATGGCCATGAACGTCTGCTTGAATTTAAACTTTCTGATTTTGATGCAAAAGGTGAGCTGCATAACTAGGCTGGTGCCGCAGAAAGGTGTACATCTTATTAGACATGCTATATATCGAACCATGGAGCTTGGAGGACAGTTTATACTTCTTGGATCAAGCCCACTTCCGCATATTCAGGTAGTAGACTACTTGTGCCCCAATGAGCAAGTTCCTTCGATTTGTGGTTGTTACATATTAGAAATTAACCAGACATTGAACTTGCTGCATTATGGATTGATGGGTTTCAGCCAATGGCTTATTGGTTCAATGGATTCTATAGAATTAGAATAAGAAATCGAAATATATGTAAAGTAATAAATCCAAGAATTTTAGAATAGTTCGAAGCAATCCAGAATTTACTGGGAGAACTAGACCTGATGGGTTTTCCATTAACAGATCTGTTTCTCCAAGAGTGGACTGGTTCACTTGGAGAACCCAACAGGATCTGAATTATACGAGAATCAAAATGGGCAGAGTTTGATTCCTGACCTGAACCAGTTGAATTTGGTTTAAAAGGTTTCCCATGGTCACCTAGGTAGAAATATGAAATAAACACACTGAGATTGAAAGATGTGGGTGAAGTATTCTTTTCTTCCTTCTGTCTATCAAGTTTTAAGCCATTCATCCTGAGAGTCTATCTCTTGATTGTGGCTGATGTGAATCTGGTGCTCTTCAGTATACTGATTCTTTCCCCAACTTTTATGTATTTTTTTCTGAGTCATCAGGGAGAATTTGAAGGAATTGCAAACCAATTTGAGAATCATGATCATGTTCGGCTGATATTGAAGTATGACGAATCTCTCTCTCACTGCATTTATGCAGCATCTGACATGTTTATTGTTCCCTCCATTTTTGAGCCTTGTGGCCTCACCCAGGTACTACTCTCCACTTTTGTCTTGGAACAAAAAGCTTTATAAAGAAAGAAGTATACTCTCACTTGATATTAGTTTTTCATTTCACAAGAATTTGTTATGGAGAAACAAAACAGGAGATAGAATGTATTTTTGTTCTAGAAAGTTCCTTTAATTCTAATCTGATCAGTTTTGGTTGCTTTGTTTGAAACATGATGCCAGGACTAAGCTATCTTTCTAGATGTTTGTAGTGAAGCACCTCTAATTGTGCTGTGTATTACTCGATCTGTGAATATCTCTGGATATCTCACAATTGCCTTTCCACAGATGATTGCAATGAGATATGGATCGATACCTATAGCAAGGAAAACTGGTGGCCTCAATGATAGGTGAGTAACTAACTTCCATTTCGTTCATAATGGACATTCTTCTTTGGGTTTAACATCCTTGTGTTTCCATATGTGGAAGGCGATTTGTTTATCATTTAACATAATGGTACACGAGCTTAAACAACTACTTGTTCACTTTAAAAATTCCTAGGATAGCAAAATTCTTTTAAAATGATAAGTCATCTTGCCATTTAGTAAGTTGGCTTTTTTACCGGGACTCACAAGACCCGTGGAAGGTAGTTGAGGCAACATCACTGTTCTTTTTCAGGTTTTCTCAACCAAAGCCTGACATAAGCTAATGAATTTTCCTTCTTCAGTGTGTTTGACGTAAATGATGATACTATACCTCTCCAGTTCCGGAATGGATTCACTTTTTCAAATGCGGATGAGCGGGTGAGTACGTGAATTAACAGGGAGTTGTTTGAATATCCTCCGACACAAGATTTGCTTCAGTTTATTTCTCCATGCAGGGATTGAACAGTGCCTTGGAACGAGCATTTGACCACTACAAGAACCACTCAGAGTCATGGCAGCAACTTGTTCAAAAGGTCATGAATCTCGACTTCAGCTGGGATTCTTCAGCTTCACAGTATGAGGAACTCTACTCGAGGTCCGTGGCCCGGGCAAGGTCATCTCACCGCACTTAAGGGGAAAAAAAATTATGACAATGTGCTGTAGTTTCAGTCCTCATTATTCAATGATATATACATACTTTTGAGTCGAGGCATCTCCTTGGTTTCACGAAGGTCCTGCATGATCCGTCCCTGATCCGAATACTTGAGTTTGGAGTCCCAGGTCCACCTGTCAGGTGAAGGGAGTTTTCAGTCTGCTGCTGGGATTATGGGGCTTGGCTCATTTCTGCTACAACTTCATCGATGCTGTTCATTTGTTCCCGTTCCTGACCTTTGCGGTTGGTAGTTTTCTTAATTCTTTCAGTGGTCGGTACCCGTAATATACCGATTCAAGGAGATGGTGCTTCTATGTTTACTTCCACGGCGCACCCGGCTCAAACATGATAGATCTTGTACAGTTCATGCCATGTAAATCATTCGATGACTCTATCATTTGAGTTTAATATACGTAAAGGTTCTGAATGCTGTGTCTCTGCTGGATGCTGGTAAAGTGCTAACTTGGACAGATGATCCAAGAAATAATCCCGACTCTCCTGGACACTGATAGCTGTGCCAGTGTGACGTATCAATTCATCTCGATGTCCATGGAGTGAATTGTGCACCCATCGGTATCATTCAATTTATGTTATTACAATTTTTAAAAAAATGGAGTGATCTATCGAGTGAAAATTCGAAATGCTCTTGTAAACTAAAGCTCAAAGTTATTTTGCATTTGGACATTCTGGTTAGCGGATAATGAAAAATTAAATAATTTGAAGTTGGACTAGTGGTTTCTTTCTTACACCCCAAATAGATGATTCAATTATCAAATCTCAAGTTGGTAAGGTTCATGAGAATTTTCTCAGGGATTCTGATCCGATTATAAACTAATTTTGAGGTGCGTTTTGACTGGTTAGGATACTACGTGGTGCAAATAAAAAAATAAATAATGGAAAGCTATTATTAAAAAGATTATAGCAGCATAATAATACTTGATGAATCTGTTGACCAACCAAAAAAAAACTAGAGTAATGTATCCATGCAGGGCCTCAACTGGGAAAAATATGATCCAATTGTGTAACAGGACAATTGTCATACAACACGTGTACAACTTTATATTAGCCAGTACAATTTTTAGGGTTATTAAAGAATTTTTTTTAAATGCAGTTTTACCACTTTAGAGTTTATTAATATTCTTATCATTTTTTTAAAAGATGCTTCCTGACGCACACAAAGGAGAGCGGTTATTTTAGAACCTCTTAATGGGGCCCTAATGGGTTGGACTTGAGTAGGCTGAAAAAAGACATACAGCTTCGATGATACGTCATTTAATTTTTGGATCGTTGACGCTTCATAGAACAAATGACGTGGTATATCATTACCCACAAAAACCCCATTCCCCCCAATCTTTACTAGTGCTTTTTTTTTTTCTTTTGGTTTTATGGCGACCGAGGTCCTTCATTGCTGCCGGCCATTCAGATCCCAGCCGCTGGAGTAGGGTTGATGGTACCACCGTCCACATGCTTGGACCTTTTCGCTATCATGTGAGAATTGGGGAAGTTCCACCTTAACCAGCACGTGCTCTCGAAGGAATAGATGTGATCCTTCGACACTGGAGATCAATTTTGGAACACATTTCTTGTTCTAAAGAAGACTACCAAAAATCAAAGATGTACGACACTATGCGTACACGTTACATTCCTGATCCATGAAAATCCAACATTTATGGTGTAAATGTCCTGAGATACAAATACAAGCACACCGACTCTGTCGTGGAAAGGGAGAGGGTGATTTTACATCTTCCTTTTTCAGGTATCACTGGAATGAAAGCAACACTGACATGATACAAACATTCCACACCTCTTTTGGCCCTTTCGATACTTGGGAATAAAGAAAGAAAATTTCCAAAGAAACAGGAGCTCATGAGTGGGGGCTTATTGCCCCGTTCCATCGAACAGTTCTCCCGAGCCAAAGATTCCATCCCCTACACGTGAGAGCCAGGGCTTTTTCGGACGACGAATATTTGGTATGTCATGATAACAAGCTGGGTCCATTCTCAGAAGCTGTTCGGGAGAAGCCATGGTTATTGTGTATTGTCATCTGAATATCGCGTGAGAACTGGGTTCTTGCCTTAGCATAAGGAGCTTCTCGAGCTGTGCAGAAGAACACAAAGTATTAGGAAATAGCAGATCACAAATCATGAAACGGTGATATAATCTAACCAGTAGATTACTAGATTATGACTTTGCAGCCATGAATTTCACATCCTTGCTTAATTCTATTTTATGGCTAATAATCTAATCCGTATTTTCGGTTACATGACTCAATGAAGTATCTCATAAAGCTATATAATTTCTAGAAACTTCTTCCTTCGTCCTGTTTTCAGTTCAGCGCCGACTCCCATTTCCCAGCCATTGCCAATCAAATGAAAATTTTGTATGAATTCAACAGCAATTAATCACGGTGATTAAAACGGTCCGAGGAATTTTCTTAACATATTACTTTGCATTAACAAATAGATGAACTTACCAGCGATCTGCTGGGCTCGAAGAATATTCTGCCGCCTCTTCCACCAACACACCGAGCACATGACAAGCAATAGAAATGCAACACACACCCCGAACCCGATGCCAACCTTTGCACCGGCAGAAAGGTGAGGCCCACAGGTCGGAAGTCCAGGTATACCACAAAGACCAGAATTATCAGTGAAACTGTTTATGCACGGACAAAAAACAGCGCAGTTTTAGTGATGCATGAATGTTTAAGCTCTCCACTAAGTCCTATATAGAAATAAGACGTACTTGAAGCTAGCTCCATGCAGAAGCCGTCCTCCCAGTGCTGCAGGGACACGGCCAGATAAATCATTTCCATTGAGATTCCTGCATGTCAGTGACAACTTAGCTATTTTCATCTTATTCCACCGCATCCATTGTTGGTAAACGAAGATTTTAATCTTACAGTCTTCTTAATGATGTTAATTGGCCCAGACTATCTGGAATTGATCCATTGAAGAAATTGTACGAGAGATCCCTGTCATGCAAATTTTTTCTCAGTTAGCTATCAGTAAATCAACTACCTGCTATGCGTCTATCTAAATAAATTCTCTCCACATACAAAAGATTAACATCTTAAATCCAAGGTAAATAGTGGCAGTTCTTTGCCAGTAAACTAAAAATACATAGCAATAGCAAAGAAGCAGATTGAAATCATTCCAGTGCCAGCAGGCAACAGTCGCATAAGAAGATTTGCAATTTTAGAAGGTAAATATTGAAAAGCATATGAGAAGATTCAGAGATAATGGTTGAGCTTTACTCACAATATCTGCAAGGTAGTCACACTTCCTAGAGAAGTTGGAATGGGGCCATGAATGCTGTTTTCGCTCAGGTTTCTGCAGGTGATAGGTGAATAAAAGATAAGATCTAATGCCAACTTAGATGATACTGTTGGAAATGGAGGTTCAAGTATGTCTAACAGTCCTTGGGAAATGGGTAAGTGCATTGACACATCACTCTATCTGAACATTCTAAGCCCCTAAGTTTGATTACTATCCCTGTGGCTCCCGATGCCACATCGGTTCCCCCTCCCAAAACCTCTTAGGTTCACTGATCTCCCTTGCACCAGAGGAAGAAAAGGAAACCACAAGGAACTTCGGAGAGCATAAGAATTCCGTTATGCAATGGTGTGGTATATCTAAACACCGTTGAAGATCAGATTGAATGCCAAGTATCTTGAATTATCTTAGAAGCAAACAAAAGTCAAATAAACAAAAAGATTCAGGGAGTATACTACACTCACAGCACTTAAGAGAAGCACGTATGTTCTTACATGTTCTGAAGATGTTGCAATTTAGATATATCTTTTGGCAAGAAACCCCTCAAACCCTGATTGTCAAGTCCACTACAACATGACAAGGCAAAATTAGAGACATAATTAATGATGATACTGGACAAAGAAAATGTCATAAATCATGTGATTTTTTCAGTAGCTTTTTCATTTTGCAAGGCATAACTCAGTCATAATAGAGGATATCAATAAAATAAAGACAGATGACAATGAGTAGAATGTTGCTTATCTCGGAGATGAAGTACACAAATATTTTCCTTAAGAGACACCAAAGAATTTCAACATCAGCTGAAACACATTATTCCAGCTGCAGTATCTTTAGAGATAATATAGGTTATACTATTAACGCTTCTTTTAACTCATACAATTACCTTAGTTAATGTGGTTTTGAATGTCATCCAGAAATAATTTATGTGTGCTTCATGTCATATTTAGGTGGCAGCACGGACCTCCTAGCACCTTTTTCTTCATGCACCCCCGGATCCCCCCAAAACCCCCAACCCCCAACGCCCGCATGGCCACACTGCACCCCCCCACCCCCCCCCCAACCAACAAAAACCCCTCTCAAAAGGACCAAATTCTAAGTCTTTAGACACAATTAGACAGCCTATTTGACTTCCTGCCTGTACTTTAACGGAGTTCTAATCTTTTTATATATTAAGTAAACAATCCCTCTCTATTATATTTAGCAATTAAATACTTTCTTTCCCTTTACTTGCTAAGCTCCTAAAATTGCAGGAATAACTGTAAATGATATAAAGCAAAGACAGGAAGGCTTATAGGGACTTCACTCAAAATGGTTTCTCCACTTCCTTTAAAGTAAGGCCAAAGAAAATACAGTCAAACAAGAAGTTGTCAGGTCAAACCCCAGCATAATGTTGGAAACAGTAAACCATCATAAAGTAACTTGCACAGGAATAACACAGAAGAAATATTAGCAACTAGACAAGTTCAATCTAACAAATAACAACAGGACCAAAATTTGACATAAGTTGTACTACTTTAAGGATGTCAAATAATGAACCAAAGGCAAAGATGGAGAAGCATTACAGCCCGTCAATGACCCAGGTGTCACTCGTGCTGTTATACTGGCAGTCAATTCCACTCCATGGATGTTGCTGGGGAACACATGGGTCACCATTCCATCCAAATCTAAGGGGAAGAGCCAATGCTTTCTTCAGGGATTGCAGAGCCCGAACTAAAAGAAAAGGGGAAGTAACAAAGGTAACAAATTCCTCAATTTCCATTCTGAGGACTGATCCAGCTAGAAGCACACGAGCATTTTACTCTTTAAAATAGGGTCAGTTAATGATGGAAAGGCAATTCAATGGCAGGCTCCAGTAGACTAGTAAGGCCACATGTTATCACCTGGCTATATGGGGATGTAAATCCAGACCAAGCCAAGTATCATCAGCATGCATGAGCATGGCTCGACCGAAATTGTTAAGACTGAACTATGCATAAATCTCAGTCAAGCCTTCAACTTATGGCTTTATCTCTACCCGGTATGATATTCTCTAACTTACAGAGAGGGAAATATGCAGGTAAGACAAGATTGTCTCAGGTCTTCATGGAGCACTCAATAACTAAATATATAATCTTTTTTCATCTTAAGTACTGAAGTTGCATTGACCAACAAATGTCTAGAGAAGGCATTTGGATCCCAGCCTTGAGCTAGAAGCATATTTCAAATCATTCTTTACAATCTTCTAACCTAAATACAAACAATAACACGGTGAAACAAACTTAACATAATAAAACTGAAGATATACCTTCATCTCTTGAAGTTCCAGACTCAGCTATAATAATTTCAAAGACCTCAATAGCATTAATGATAGCAATGCTGCCTTCTTTTGGTTGCAAGGTTATTGTCAAAGTCCTCCCATTGACAGCAACTGTAGTATTCAGTACCAGAGCAGCATAACGATCTCCACTCAATTTCATGATGTCCACATCTTGAAAAACAGTATCACCATTAATTAAAATGTCAAAAACCCTTTGTCCCGCTTCTCTAACAGAAGAATCTATCTCTGCAAAGTGCAGCCATATCGAATAGTTTTTGTTGGGATCTACATCCATAATATGCTCTAGATCTGGCTGCTTGTCCGTGCCAATGATAGCTGTCTGATAAAGACCTTCCGGATAGTAGTTTGGTGAAAGTGAAGCATGTTTAATGCTTTCTTCCGTAGATCGTTCTTGGTCTGAGTCCAAACTGAAAGATGAAATTGCATGCCAAAACCTATCACCACCCCAGGGGTCCCCACCAAAGTCCACACCAAACTTAGCCTTCCTAGTACCACAGGTCAAACGTGTGACTGTTCTAAGTATTATCCCTTGACCCTGCTGAGGCCCGAAATAATATGAATTGTCATCAACCTGAAGAATTTCAAGTGAAAGTATAGCTGGATCTCCATGACCAGTGCTATGGAAGCAAATAGAAGCAGTGCCATCAGTAAGAAACAACACAGCTTCAGCAAATGCCTGATCATCATGGCTGGTCCAGCCTGACTTTAGGGAGTTGATCTGAGTGCCTTCAACAGAGATATCAAAGAGTGGTTCATTATCAATAGTGGGTCGTGCCACCAATCCAAAAAAAATCCTTACTGAATAGCGTCCCTTCGAAACTCTGTTTATATTGTAACAATTATTAGGCCCTTCAGACAGGGGAAAGTAACGCAGTGTATCAAGAGGAGGTGTTATGAAGCTTGGTTTAGTCGCATTGAAGGGTATCCCTCCGGTGTAAGCAAAATCCTTGTGCCAAAGAGTATCAGTTGGTTTGGTGTGAACATTCTGGCGTGCTCCACAACTAATGCGCATTGCATAAGGCGCTGTTAAACAAGAAAGAATTCAAAGTTTCCTGATTAAATACATAAATAGGTAAAGAAGAGTGACTGCTTTTAAAGTAATAAATTAAGTTCATTGATTTTATCAGTCTCAAAAAATTTGTCTAAGCAACAAATATTTAGTTATGGAGTTGACATATGTAAACACTACATCACTACAATGATTCTGTAATTCTCTAATTATTGTGATACACCAGGATCATAAATGAAGAATAGAGCATCACACTGAATATTATTGATACAAACCAAGAGATGCCCATCAGCAACTAATATCTTTCTAGAAGAGCAAAGAACATGATTATAGAAATTCTTTCACCTATAAGTGAAGTGGGGGATAAACAATAGTCATGGAAAAAAATTGTGATGTTCGCTTAAGATTGGTTTTTCTTCGTACTAAAATATTTGCTCATTTAAGGCTCTTTTGTTTTCCAAATGCAAACAGAAGTGAGTTCTCTAACAGACATGTTGGGACAGCTCAATAAAGACTAACAAAACTTGTAAAGTTTCAATCTCCAATCTATATTTCACAAGGCTACAAGGCGAATCTACTAGATCATTTAATGACGTTTCCATCATTTTAAACATATTCGAGGATAGGATTAAGTTTTAGTTTTATCCCATAAGTGGATCATCAGATCTATATGACTCTGGGGAATAGAATTCCATAGCTCTAAATGACCAGTGCAATGCTATAATTTCTCTATCCCTGTACTAGATAAAGAAAATAAGTTTAAAAATCTTGTCAATGGGCCCATCGTTCAGACAAGGTTACAGTGGAATATAACAGAGGTTGCTGATTCAATGTCTGTTGTTTCTGCGATAACTGAAAAAGGAAAAGGTGTTGAAAGATTCCCTCTAAGCTGGAGGGACCTTAAGCTCTATATTCACTCTCTTTTTTAAATTAGAAAATTCTGTGTTTTTTGACATATGTTGTTTACCTGATGCTGATCTACCTAGATTTTCTAGGTAGTTTTGTCATCAAGAATGGAAGATCTCTTCTTCAACATTGAACTTCAACAAACTCTCGAATAAAACAAATATTCAACTCCAAACTCATGTTGCCACCAATAAAGCTAGAAGCGGAAAAGCTGATTGAGCACGAAAACAGCTTAATGAACGGAAACTGGCCAGATCAATCTTCATCAAGGAAATGTCAAACCAATTATCCGATAAAGACGCCACTTTACTAAATTCAACTCCGACTTCCAAAGTCAAACTACTCAATCACTCCTCATCACAGAAACTACACGCATGCCACCAATTGAACTCCAGAAACAGCTCTGTGAATGAATAAACTACAGAAATCGCAAGCACAGCACAGAAGCCGACATCAGCAAATAAGGCAACTACACGAGTACACGCCATTGCAGAAATCACCTCCCGAAACGAATTGAGCTCACTCGCGCGGCTCAAACTGAAGCATCCGTGGTGCCTACAGGTTGAAATCTGAGGAAGTGGACTTACCATGACGAGCTGAAGACATGGAGGGGACGAACAGGAGACTGAGGAGGCATGACCAGAGCTGATATCTTCCCCTGAGCATCATTGCCAGTGCAGCCTCCGAGACTGCTTCGCTCTCTTCAACAGAAATCACATTCCCACACACATTCTACATATCTCGATCTTCTCCCCTTTCGACTTTCCACGAAGAGAGAGAGAGAGAGAGAGAGAGAGAGAGAGAGAGAGAAGAGGGAGAGACAAGTGCGCTTAGACGTGTTGGCAAATAAAATTGGAACTCGCGAACTGGTTTTAATATTGTCGCATCTACAGCTGATCAGTTCATATAGCTTGTATTTTTCATAATTTTGAACCACAATTCTACCTTACTAAAAATAAGAATTGGACCATATTCAAAACTTATATTATGTAACATATTTCAATTATGGTATTAGAACATATTCATCATTTATTATATTTAATTACTTATAAGTAATTGAGTTTAATATGATTTTTTTCACAATTTTATTTATTTAGCATAATTATTTTATCAAAATTTTTTATATTTATACCTAATTTTAACCCAAAAAAATTTTCATTTAATTTTACATCAATGACACACACACAAAATTTGTAAAATATGTATAATTATTATGTCAAACTGACAAAAATTTGTCGAATTAGAAATGTATGGGTGCAATGCAAATGACAGGAGAATTGGAATACGAACAAAGAAGCTATAAACTTACCGTGTAAAACAACTATCCAATTATTTCTCACTTTTATAATTGGAAAAAAGAAGAAGAAAATCAATTAACTAATTGATGTTGAAATGAAGTAATTAATTTTCGATGGCTCGTGTAGAGCGAGGGAGTTGTTGACGTGCATGTGAGGTCCATGAATGCTTGCGTAGGCTCCACAATCCAACGGCACACACCTGCCCTGCAATTAATTAAGTTCCCATCGACTCCCGTTTCATTGCTAAACCCAAAAGCTTTCACATTTGTTTATAGGCAAGTAATCTTCGGTCCACGTCACGGTCTCAATTTCTTGCTTATGTCCTCTTTGTGTGCAATTGTATTCCCATTACGAGGAAAGACAATCATCTAAGTTGTAGAAATAGTGTATTTACTGTGAGAAAATATTAATCAGATAATGTAATTACCATAGTTACTGCCTGTTACAACAATTCTATTGTTATTACCATGGTATATCATCCTTGTTAAGTAGCACCACCTGGAATTTTCTCCTAGCAAAGTGGGTCTTGATCAAGGTTGACTACACACGCTGATGATGAGGTCTGGCGGTTGAAATTGTTTCCGCCAAAGGTAAACCTTACGTGGACTTTTGGGAATGCCCTTGACTTTGACCTATGAAAGGCGAGATTTGGTGCGCAATCATCGGAAGGAGCGTCCATTGCGGCTCAAGCGACCGCGCCCGCAGCTGAAAGTCCGGGTCAGATCGACGGGAAAAAATACGAGACCGGGTCGGGTCTGTCAATCAATTTTGCTCTGAGAGAGAATTTCGGGGAGGGGGAATTCGACAGGAAAAGCATCGTGCTTAATGGGCCCGAAGATTCTTCTTGGGTCAGGTCGAACCAGGAAGCATTACTGGAGCAGCTAGGCCTGACCGCGGCCCCTTTTTCACATTCCCCCCCCCCACCTGACCCGGCCCAAGTTGCGACAGGCCAGTGAAGAATATGGGACCCTAAGGGCCGGGCCATGATGTCTGTCATAATTTTCCCTTTTTCCTCCACTTAGAAGTAAGCTTATGACAGTTCGTTCAGATTCGTATCTACCCACACAGCCTCTTGTTAAAGTTTTTATCTGTATTCTAATACCATATTAAATATTAAAATAGGTTAATTGATATCACTTATATTTTTTTAAAACATGAAGTCTAGATTTTCTTTTTTCTGTTTTTTTTTGACATTCCATGTGTAGCTTAGTATCCAAAAGTCTAGTAAGCCTTGACCGATTCATGTTCAAGCTAGACTCGTTCACTACAAGCTAAAACTATCATAAAAGATAGTTTTACGTATTTATAATACTCAAATTCAAGATATTATTTAACTATCAAATATTTTGAATCATCTCAACTAATTTATATTAATATCTTGTATATTATTTTAGACAAGTTGCTTGATGTTCCTTGCACTAGAACTATACGTTCAGTAGGAGCTAAATCGATAATATATTTTCACACAAGCACCCGATACACTCGTGTATAATCGTGTTGCGGGTGGCTATCGCTTTCCTCAGAAAACACGGAGGAAAATTCCATCGTCCCAACAAAACTTTATCCCTAAGATTTTGCCGTTGACATTTCCACAAGAAACGATGTAACATCTTGTGTGCTCTTATCATTTATATATATATATATATAGAATAGGAATAATATGATGGAGGCAGACAATTCTTTACTTCTTAAAATCGAGCACCAAGAGCGTTAGTGCAGCCGAAATACCGGCAGGGTTGATCCAGGAAGCGACTGCGCCGGTGTTTTACACTATGCAATGCAAAAATGTATATCATATTTAACTTATTTTCACAAATGATGATAAAGGTCCATGGTTGAGACGTTAAAAACTATCCCAAAAAAATAGACAGCATCTAATGTATTGTAATTCTCTCTATCTAAAATTGAAATTTTTTTATATTCAATTATTAATGGTAAACTTCTATGACTAGATTGAGGGATCGGGAGAGGAGGAGATGGGAAGAGAGGAGGAGGGCTAAGGAGGTTTAACGAGGTGGATGGAGATATGAGTTATGAAGGGGATCCGATAGATCTATCTCCTTGATTGCTACATTGACAGTATTATGGGCCGCGGGATGTGAGGGTTGACACGGGTTGATAGACCATTATACCCTCTATAACCTTCTCAAACCACTAAAATATGATGATTACACTGTAAATTCATTTTTAATCCATTCTTTATAGTAAAAGTCTTATTATTATTTTTACTGAACTTTTATATACTTTAAAATAATTTTTTAATCATATATATTTAATTTTTTAACCTACATAAATTTCAATTTTAATAATTTATTAATATAATATTTAATAGTATTATATAACATAACAAGTCAATAGATTTGTTATCATCATTGTGCTATATCAATCAAATGTTGTTGTCACATAAACATGCTAGTAAATAATTTATTTATATATCATTATATTTTGTCATTAATTTATTGATATGTTATTATGTCATATCAGTAAATAATTGTCGTGTTAATGTACTATTAAAATTATGATTCATACATGTTATAAAATTAAATATATAATATTAAAAAAATTATTTTAAAATATATAATATAAAAAGGTAAAAATATAAAATTTTCACTATAATTATCCCATTCGTAATATTACCCCTTACTAAATCAATCTAATACTAACATAAATTAATCCAAATCAATTAGATGTATATTTCAAATCTTTCATAGATTAAAAAAAAGGGCAAAATCCGTGTCCGCGCTTATGAGAAAGCAAAGCGTCGGCAGAGCGTTTTCCTGTTAAATTTGATGAACCGGCAAATTATGTATGCAATCCATAGTTTTAAAAACCGGACCGGGCCGGCCGGTTCGACCGGTTCAACCGGGAACCGGCCACTCACCCGGTCCGGTTCCTTCAAAAAATCCAATTGCACATTAAAAGAGAAAAAATCCGATTGAACCGGCCGGTTTCCGGTCCGACCGGTGAACCCAATTGAACCCATGAGAAAACCGGCCGACTTAAAATTAAAAAAAAAAACACAAAAACCTATTGTAATGTACCTATTTTATTTTACTAAACTTATATTTACATTTTATATTAGACTTTTGTTTAATATAATGGTTATATTAATGATTTTTGTTATAAATTATATTCAAATTATGATATTATGTAAATTTATTAGTAATATTATATTATTAATATTATTTATTAAATATGCGGTTCAACCCATTGAACCCCCGGTCCGACCCATGAACCCATGAACCCATGCCTACACCGGTTCCCGGCCCGGTCAGGTTTTAAAAACTATGATGCAATCTAAGCAAGCGGAAGGGGACACGGTAGCTTATAACATAATTTAAACCCTAAATCACCAAAACCATTAATCAACGGGGTGTGGTGCAACTACCAGATTGCACTCCGTACGCAAGCATCTTATCCACAGTAAATGGCTTCCACATATCCAATGCAAAATTTGAGCAATAATAAGTCTTAGTATCGAGTCCGACAATGCCTTCTTATGAACTTTGTCATGAGATTTCAACCAAAAATATAAGATGCTCAATTCATGTCCAACCCAATAATTTAAGCTGATGATTGCTAGTGCCAAAACCCCTTAGATCCCAAGTGTTTGTTTTTTCGTGAATCAATATTGAGAGCACGTGAATCAAAAATTAACAGCATTAATTAAAAATTGACAGAATTAACTAAGATGAAGTATATTTGAAAAAAAATATATCACGGAATTATATTCTAAAAATTTTACGCCAAAATGTTATATTAGTAAAACATTTTGACCGTATAATTTACCCTCCACCTATTACATATTTTTAAAATATACATGGCCCATATAGTCTTACAAGCTAGTAGAAATCCCATAAGGATATTACATCATACTATTATGTGAGCTCGAGAAATAGGGTTTGATACAGTTATATCGCTATTGGTCTAACAATTAAGAGGTTATAAATTCAATTATCATCTCGTGATTCCCTGTATACTTTTATTCCATCCCACTTATACTATTATATTTGAAGTGATAAATTTTCTATGTAATAAAAAAAAAGGAGTGATTTCACTTATTGTCAAACTAGGGAAAGCATGTCTCTTTCTTAGTTAGTTGACCCTCTAATTTGAGCATTGAGAAGGAGAAAAAAAAACACAAACACACTCACGCACACGAGTCAATAGGTTTAAACCAAACATCCTCATAGTGATCTGGTCAAATTTTAAGAAGACATGAGTGCAATCGCCCTCTTGAATGAAATTACAAAGTATTATGCAAATCTCTATTAATTTTACTCAAAATTTTTATTTTAAAAAAATATTTTATTCTCTGTCCCATTGATACGGTAGTTAAGTGTCGCCCGCTCACCTCAATTCTTGACTTTCATTAATCCTCGACAGAGCCGACATGCGACATGACAAGACGTACAGCATCAGAATGTAATGCGGCAGTTGAGACATGAGGTCATGGTCTGTGTACACTTTGGGATATTTAATTCTCAAACATTTCGTAACATGGACAACATATAAATGTGTGTGTGGGATTTGGTGTTGACGAATTCTCTTTATTAGTCATTTTTCCCGTGGAAGAGAGAGGATGACGACTCAGCCATAGATAGCGCAGATGCCAAGAATTTCGATTTATATTTTCTAATCACATTATTTAATTAATACTATCCTTTTAATATATACAAGTTATTCAGATGATTTGATACTTCCCTTAAAATAAAATCTGAAATCTAAGTTTTATCAAGTTAATACATATACCTCAAAATTAATTTAATATCATATTTATTAAAATTTTAGATATTTGATGTTGGGAAGAAATTAATAATATTATTATTCTTTATCTATCAGGTGCTCGTACATCAATGTCGTCAGCCCATTGCAATATCATATTAAAAACAAATCCTAATCAAGATTTTGTGCGGTTGAGGTCGCCCCCACTCTCTCCAGGCTCATCGACAATAACAGTGAAACGATAATAGAAAGAGGGAGAGGACCGTCGATGAATGAGTGATACACAAGAGACACGACTTGGGTTAGTCCTATAGCTAGAGCTTTCCACGGATTTGTAAATAAGTGCATCATGATGAAGAAATTCAACGTATTTTCCATTATCAATAAGTCTAATGCAAAAGTATAAAAATGAATTCCTACCAAGAGAGAATTATAGAAACGGTAGTAAAGAGATATGAAAATTAGAAAAATATGAACTTGAGATCTAACCGATCCAAATTTGCCCAAAACTGCTGGGGCGCATTGCAAAAACTATGCGTATTACTAGGACCGCCGTTTTCACCCAAAGGTCATGTTTTATGGTTGAAACTGACATTTTTTACTACCAGGTCAAACTCAATCAAACCGGTTCCCAAAGCACCTTCTGAACCTCCAAGTACTCTAAGCGGTTCATAAAATCGAACTCCATCATCTGTACTACATCATTGTCCCCTAATATAAGGAAAATAATATACAAGTTCAACTATCTATTTCTTTCCTTGGTCGAAAAATTTTCTATTTCTTCCACTTTTGACAAATATATTTATAAATAATAGTGAAATTATCTATTATATGTGCGCGTTCGATCAATTTAACCTTTTTGATGGACAGGTCTTAAGTTGTATTGTTAAAAGTGCAGTCCAGACCGGCTCAAAACGGGCATAGAACCGTTTGACTCAATTACAGTTTAAACGGGCCAGTCCGGTTAAGGGTTATAGTTTAGGCAAATATGAGCAGGCCCAAAACCATTTTTAAACGGGTTAGTTTGGCCCGTGAACCATCTATCTTGTTAATTTTTTTAAAAAAATATTTTAAATCAATATTTTTTATTTTTATTTTAGAATTTTAAATTGATCCAACAAAATCCAACCGTTGATTTCTAAGATTTTTTGCGGTCTGAGCTAGTCCAGGCCGGTTTTTAATTGTTCCTGGCCGGTTACGATTTCGGGTTGGTTTCTAAAAATGGTCTCGGGTCAATTTAGCAAAGTAACGGTCCAGACGAATTACTGTTCAATAAGTCCATATTTCTGAATCAGCTCGTAACCGCTCCCAACCTAATAAGAACGATTATGGGTCCAGTTAGGAGCGATCTGGCCTAGTTATGGGTCAGCTTAGCTCGTTTACCATCTCTAGTAGTAAGAAAGGCATGAAGTTCCCATTAAAATGTTTGAAAAAAAAGGGAAAAAGATTAGCAAAACTTATATCCTATTAGTTCATTTAGTTGAAAAGATATTTTTCCCGATTTTAGAATCTACTATATGCCAAAGCACTTGTCTGACAAGTAATAGAGTGATGAAAAAGAGTTTCATTCCCATTGGGACTTAATCAAAACGCAATCAATTACTGAAATTAAAATAACTCTCTCTTAATTTAGACAATTGAAATCAAGTGATTCAATGAAGTAATAAAAATAGAAAAGAAAGAACTAAAAATCACAACTCAAATATATGTATATGATGAAGCCCTGATGATCACAATTTCACCTAGTCTCTATCCCAATTTTAGTCCTCTTCTACCTATGCTTTTGATTAATATTATTGCTAACCTAGGGCTTTAATCTTGCATTATGCAGCTATCGCTTGTAATAAAACCGTACTCTCAAGATCAAGCTCATATACTATATGTTTAGGTGATTAACAAGTGAGAGACCATCATGCGTCAACACAAAATTGGCTATTTGAGGTGGTCGTGTATATGTCTATTCTTCTCACTAATAATCCTTATTGTCGTCACGAATGAACCTAAGCTATACTTTCCCTAACCTAACCTAGAATTCCTTTATCGAGTTCAACTGGATTTCGGAATCAATTTAATTGTTGGCCAGTCAATAAAATAGCATTAAGATCGAGACAAGTATAAATAACCAATTCAATCAAAAGGCATAGAAGAAGGGAGCTGGAAATTAAAATAAAGAAGACAGATCCATTGATCTCCTTATCTTTCCAAATATTCTTAAGATATCTTTAGATATTTCCTTCTAGTCTTGTTCATATCTGAACTTCATTTGGTGTTAGATAATATGCTATATGCACGCTCGGAGAATCTCAAAATCAAGTATTTCATCGACATATGAATCCATTTGTGTTTGTCATGGCATGTGCTATGGCATAATGTAGTAGCTAGCATTCTATTCTCACACATTGTGGCATATGTTGTAGCACAGAGACTTGCAAAATATTTTGTGGTAGCATGTTGCGGCATATATTGTGACATCGAGCAACATCCTTTAGTTCACTACAAACTCTTTCCACATCGACCCTTGATTCTTAAGTACTTCTTACAACCAAATAATCCCAAATATGTAGAAAAACTCCAAATATTAGATAAAATATTCAAAAAAAAAATCAAAAAGCCAGTCAAACACATGAGCTAGCATTAACTTAGAGCTCATATCAAAATATGTCTTTTTCCATTATCATCAAATGTATATAGTATTTTTTATAAATTCATTTTAATGTTTAATACGGTATTAGATTTGACAAAGTTCTTAAAATTGAAGCCAAGCCTAAAATGTTGTCTTATGTCCCATTCAACCACCTCCGACTTTGCATCCTTCCATGCATCTAGAGTTTGAGTTCGCTATTAACATGTTACCTTGGCATATTTCTTTACCTTCACATCCATGTTGTGTATGAGAGGAGATGTTGAGAAAAGGTAAATTTCTTATTGAAAAAAGTAATGGAAATTATCTAAAAAATTATTACATTTTCTGAAAATTTTTAAAATATATATGACATTTAACAATTTGTCCATTAAATAACACAAGTACTAATGAGTTAATTTTTTTTGTTAATCACTAATGTGGCAATAAAGATTTAATACATGTTTCATATGTGGCACTCCTCTAAGTTGCCATGTGTCAAAACCGAACGTCACTTGGACGTGCCACGTTAGCAATTAATGGAAAAAACTAACGTCAATGGTACTCGTGACTTTTTTTATGAAAAAGTAAGTAGAAGTTACGTATATTTAGGTGAATATTGAAAGCATAGTTTTTAACACTAGATGAGACCAGAAACTAGTCAAGGCATGGGTTCGTAGGTCAGATCAAAGGTTCAATGAGTCAAACCATATATTTAATAAATAATATTAATAGTATAATATTATTAATAAATTGATATAATATTATAATCTGACAATGATTTATAACAAAAATTTATAATATAGCAATTATATTAATTTCAAGTTCAACATAAAATATAATTATAAGTTTAGTAAAATAAAATAAGTATATTATAATATATTTTTATTTTTTTAAAATTTTAAGTCGATCGGTTTTTTCACTGGTTCAATTGGATTTGCTAATTCGACCGGAAATTGGCTAATTCAATCGGAGCTAACCGCATTTAAAGTGTAATTTGGTTAATTCTGAAAACTAGACTGGATGAGTGGCTGATTCCCAGTCGAACCTGTCAGCTTGATCTGATTTTTAATACTATGATTGAAAGTCATATATATTTCATATGAAATAAGAAAATAACATAATTTTTCAGACAATTTTCTCGAAAAATACAGAGAACCTTAGGACATAAGAGACTCAATTACCACATTATATTAATCTGAACTTTTTGACAGAGCTAAACCAAAGCATTCCAATATATATTGGGGGCAGAACGGAAGTTGATAGGAGAAGGGAAAGCTACTATATAGCTCTTCATGAGTGACCGTAAATATAGGTAACTTGAGGGAGGAAATTTTATTTTGGAAACTTTCTGTTTTAAAGGAATTAATTAATTACCCAAAAAAAGGAAATTGTGGGACAGATAGATTGAAATTGAACAAAAGCACGTGGCACCAGAAAGGTAGGGCTACTTGGGCTGAATCAAACACAATTACTATCATGATTACCATATGTATTTTTTTAAGCTTTTTATTGCAATTTGATGTACAATTACGCTATGGTACTATGTGTGATAGAGCCATCTTCCGACGGTTTATACCAAAAAAAGATAGAGCCATCTCCAAATCAATCACGTTAAACCACATTGAGTGATATTTTAGTGGTTTGAAACTCCCTCCAATGTATTTCAAGATCCATGCTAAAATTTCCTTTTAACATGTCTACTTAGAAACATTTGTGTACTCTTTGTATTGGAGGACACTTACTTGTTTTTTAAATTATACTAAACTCTCGATGGTGTCACATTGATGGAGCCCGTACTAAACACTGATTATTCAATTCATCTAATATATTTACGGTTGAATATGAATGAATGTCCAAACATTGGGTAGTAAGGGATGATTAGGTTGCCACTACTGTCGCCTTCCTTCTTGTTTTTCCAAAAAACCAATCACTATTCATTTACATTAGATAAAGTTAGACATTTATTCATTATAATTTTACTTCTATTTATTTAAATCAATTCTAATTAGAGATATCTATTTGAATACAGTATGTCATGATATTCACCACATTTAATCATGAAAATCATGGAGATGGATGAGCACACGGTGACCAGAATGGGCTCTGCTTTAGTGGTCCATGCAATGATGAGAATAAAAGGACCAATAGCATTCGAAAGCTTCCATCCATGACTTGATCATGCATGATATGCATGCCAAGCGGCCATTCTACTTGCTCAATATTCAATGTCAGATTTGTTTAATGTACAGTGGGTCTACTAGAACCCTCGGCAAATTAAATTATGTTCCTCAATAGTCAAAATTAGAACTAATCACCTCATAATTTCAAGTAGAATATGATACTAAAGGTACCAAATCCCATTTTTTTACCTTTCTGAGGCATCTCACATTATCTCTGCGCAGCTATAGCCGTGTAAAGGAGGATATGAAAAAGAAAACAGTGCCATCTAAGTGATTGACCAGCTGACCGACCCAATGATGGCTTTCACGACAATCCATGCCCCCACCCCCAACGAGAAGTCTGATAGAAATGGAAGTTCACTACCCACCAATTCATGTAACACGAGAAAAATAAAGCGAGAAAGCCAGAAGGAAAGAAGAATCAGAGAGAGAGAGAGGGAGAGGGTAAATAGCTTGCTGCGAAAGAAGGGTCCCACATGAGCATGGTGGATGTGGGCGTCAGTAAAGCTGGACACTGGATTGCATTCAAATTCCTTCTCATATTTTTGTTACAATACTCCATATGGAGCCACGCTCCTTCGTCCTACACTGCAGAGGGCGCTGGCTTCTCAGATCATAATAGGCTTCTTGGCCGTGTTACGTTGACAAAATAAAATCATTCGGTCCTTTTAACTTGAATTCAAAATTTTTAAAGAGTGATTTTTTGAGTCTTAAAATTTAACTTATGTGGCTTACGTATATCTTCATCCTAACAGTTTGTTTAATCACGCTTACGTGGATATAATGACATTGGAAAATCGTTGATGTGGGTAGATGGCATGGCGATTTTAATATGGAATGAATGTATTGACACGTTATTTTGTTAATACAAAAAAGAATCCGACTGCCACTTACTCGCCATTGGTTTACTAGCGTTATCATATCCACTTCAATGTGAGAATTTGAATTGTACCAATCTAGAAAGCAAAAGGCACGATTCATGAATGTAAAATATGGCCAATTAATTATTCCATCGTTTTTACTTTTGCCTCTAAATAAAAAGGGTTTATTTTTGCACCTTTTAGATTTAATTTCAGTGACTTTACCAGAAAGTCCTTCCCCTCCCTCTGCCCACCTAAGAGAGAATGGGAGATATATCATATGACATGGGTTATCAATTAATGAATTATTGTTATAATATATATATATATAAGCAAAGATATTTTCCAGATACATGAGAAAATTATTATTACTTAGAGAAAAGGGTTAATTTTAAATATGATAATATAATATCGTGTGATATGTTCATTGTATGTACCGCTCACTCTTCCTCTCCGGTGGCTTAATTAGTTGGTCTAAAAAGTGATGCGACCTCATAATAAAAGAAGCCACATTTTCATCGACCCCACACAGCATCAGACCCTTGTCTATTCGTTCAAGCTAATGGAATGTGAATTGGACTGTGTAAGGTTATTAGAGGCTGACATATACATTCATTACTCCGTGGCCATGGACAGTGACTTGCCGCGTAGCCATGTTGAAACCAACAATTTTTTTTATTTATTTACATTTTGTATACACTACCCCGTACATTTACAAATTTAGTGGATCACTAGTACATGCACAAGCAGAAACAAGCCATTTAAGAGTAAACCTCTATAAAAACATAGATTTGATCTGGGTTATCTGTTATGTGGAAGGGTTCAAGATCAAGAAATTACTTGATGAATGAGATCAAATCATTCATATATATACCATGTGAAATTTATTCTTTATTTACAAAACCTAAACTCAGAACTTTTTTTTTAATATTAAATCAAATTAACCTACTTATCTTGGTTAAGATCAAAATCATATTATCATACATATATAGGGTAGCCCATAGCCATTGTCCAAATTAATGACTCTAATTTTGGTAAATTATATTTTAAAAGGGGCAGTGGTAATAATACTCCACTTGTCTCGATTACATCATATTTGAGTTTTTTTTATGCATTTAACCACGTACTTATAGGGAGATTGACAGGTCCATTGGAGTCAAAAAGTTAATTCATTCCAATTTTTATAAAAGTTTTTTTAAACGATAGTAAGCAATAATGACAGTCTAGTCACTTATAATTCACATTTTGGATCTTCAATTTTTAAAAAAATAGATAAAATATTTAATCAGAAATCTAGTATAATTTAAGAAGTCGGTAATCCGTTATGACCTAGGCCAAAAAATCGAGTATTTAGCATCATATACTTTGCTACCAGTGCTATAAGCAATAAAATTGTGAACTGATCAAACGGTACTGAAGCAAGTTGTGGACTTATTAAACCATCTTGTAGATGATTTATTGACTCGGATTGACCTCATGTGCATGTAAGACACTTTCCCACGGGAGGGACATGACACGTCATAAGGGATTAAAAACTTCACACTAACCAAAATAGTCTTTTCAAATTCATGTTTACTTCTATCCGTTTTTTTTCTCTGTGTTTGAAAGCAATCGTCTGATTTATTTACCAAAATTATCATCGCGAGTGTAAAGATTCTGAATAAACCATAGTTTTTAAAATCGAACCGGGCCGGGAACCGGTGTAGGCATGGGTTCATAGGTTCATGAGTCGGACCGGGAGTTCAATGGGTTGAACCGCATGTTTAATAAATAATATTAATAATATAATATTACTAATAAATTTACATAATATCATAATTTGAATATAATTTATAACAAAAATCATTAATATAACCATTATATTAAACAAAAGTTTAATATAAAATGTAAATATAAGTTTAGTAAAATAAAATAGGTACATTACAATAGGGTTTTGTTTTTTTTTTTAATTTTAAGTCGGTCGGTTTTCTCATGGGTTCACCAGTCGGACCGGGAACCGGCCGGTTCAATCGAATTTTTTCTCTTTTAATGTGCAATTGGATTTTTTGAAGGAACCGGACCGGGTGAGTGGCCGGTTCCTAGTTGAACCGGCCGGCCCGGTCCGATTTTTAAAACTATGGAATAAACGCTTTGCTTTTTTCTTTTTTCTTTTTTTCATGATGAGAAAAAGACAAATGAAATTTTGCTTGTCCGCCAAAGCATGGACTCATAAGGGACAACTTTAGAAACAAGAAAACCTTATTTCAACTAGTATAATGATTAAGGTGGTCGTTTTGACTCCTCGGAGAGCTTCCGATATGTTCTACCGCACGATGAAATGATCACATCTCGACTGAGCATTAATGGAACTCAAGTCCAATTGGTATCAATGAACTACTAGATAGAAGTTTCAAGTACCACAACTAAATAAATCTCAAAATAACCTATCCTCTCATAATGTAATAATAGATGAATTTGTGGTTGGTCCTCTCCGATGCTAAGTTGGGTATCACATTATATATCTGTTGCAACCTTCTCGGTGTCTTTTTGAATCACATGGGCAGAGTTGGAAACACATGTTTGTAACATCTTGATAGGTTTCATATACTAATATGAGTATAAGGTAGATTTGTTCATTTATGAGTAAAATTTTCATTTGAATATTATTATTTTTATAAAGTTTCATTGGAATATTACTTAATAGAAAGACAAGTAAAATCAATTCAACTAACTCATATTAAATTTTAGATAACATTAAGTATATCTAATTTAATGATGGGAGATTCACTCGCACGGACAGAGAGTTTGCTTATCCCCTTGTAATTTCATGCAATCCACTTGTTTTAAGGTCATAAAATGTAATTGTCAAGAATATTCTAGGTCCAATTTCGAAGAAAGAACGAGAGTCACCACCATGCCCATTTTTCAGTATGTACCTAATTACTAAATACAAAAAACTTGAAAAACAAGAAGTGGGAGAGAAATCAATCAAGTCCACTGTCACTAGTGAGGGACAGCATCGTCTTTTCCAGTCATGTGGCATTGGAGTTATCAAGAATATGGACACCCATATGGTAAAAAGAATGATGTCAGAACCAAGAAGAGGGAGGAAACTGCACAAATACCCTTTTTTTTAAAAGTTCAAATAGAAGAAGACGAAGACGAACAGGAGGAGGAGGTGATGAAGACGATTGGGGCTGTTGTGTTTTAGGTCTCTGACAGCAGCCACCCTCCCCACTGCGACAGCCTCCGGCCGCCCCTCCCGGGCAGCTCTGCTCTCTCTCTCTCTCTCTCTCTCCAACCTGCCGGTATATAGTCCTCTCTCTTCGTCTGCACCTATACCAATAATCTTAATCTTTGGTCCAAACCCTACTCTTAGAGTTCTTACATCTCCATTATTTTTCCTAGTCTACACGATCTGGTTTTCCAAGTCGATCTCTTAATAAACAAATATTTGCAAGAACCAGTGAATCCGCATCAGTTCCGAATTCTGCCCTTTTATGTGATGCAAGTTTCTTAACCAAAAACCCTTGAAATCTTGATTCAAATTTCTTTTGGTCGGGAATTCTTTTATTGGTAGTTTCTGGTTGCTCCTCTTCTTCCTCCTCCTCCTCTTTTTTTTTTGTTTTCTTTCCCTATATCCCATGTTTTACTTTGATGTATGAGATGGGGCCCTCGAGAGAATTGTGTTGAAATGAGCCCTGGTGAGTCTTTTCTCTTTTCACACATCCCTATATGTTATTACAATTAATTATTTGCAACTTTGTGATCTCCATAGATTTGCTAGGGCTTTAATTCAGATTTCTCTTAAGATCCTACCTTTTTCGTCAGCGGTTCTTCTTAGCACGATCTCGGCCCCGGGTTTATTTCCCTTGGAGACCTTACCTTCCTTGTAAATCCCGAGTTTTATATCTGACTTTGTCATTTCCACTTGTAGTAGACTGAATCAAGAGCTTGCAAGTATAGCAAAGAGATGGATCGGATTCGGGGCGATAGTGGTGACCGTACTATTCGATCAGGATCGTCAACGGACCGGAGGATGCAGCAGCAACATCAGCAACACTCTGGATCTCGCTCGAACCCGCCGACTCACCCTCCACTGCCACCGCCGCCCCCGCCTGAACAGAGCCACAGGTGTCCCCGGTGCGACTCGACCAACACCAAGTTCTGCTACTACAACAACTACAGCCTCTCGCAGCCCCGCTACTTCTGCAAGGCCTGCCGCCGGTACTGGACCCAGGGTGGCACCCTCCGCAACGTTCCCTTCGGTGGTGGCTGCCGGAAAGGCCCCAAGCGAGCAAAGACATCAACTGCGGCCTCGGTGGCCGCCGCTTCTGCCACTATATCCTCGCACCCTCAGCCACCAGCAGGTACGGTTGCTCCGCCGATCATCAGTGCTAATACTTCATATTACCCAAGCGGTGGTGGTGGATTTTTGTCCTCGCTAGCGGCAATTCAGTCATCGTCTCTGGGCCAACCCCAGCTAGATCTTGGTGGCGGCAGCTGCTCGGGTGTGAATATCGGGTTTTTGCAAGGATTGGGAATCCTTCCGGATCTAAGCTCATCAGCTCAATTATTTAGAGGGCTTCCTCCATCTCATCCAAACTCTTCAAACGTCGAGTGGATCAGTCAAGGGTTAATTAGCAATCAAAGTTCCAATAATGACAACCCTAGTAACAACGTTGCTGCCTCAACCGATTCCACCGGGTTCTGGAGTCCAAATAGAACAAGGGTTACCGCAAACTCTGCTGCCACCGATGATGGTAATACAGCTAGCCAAGGGGCTCCGTTGAACATGAACAAGTGGCTGGGTCTCCCAGGTTATGGCCCGCCTCAGTAGGATCACTGATGATGCATACAGTACTTGTGCCCTATTGAGTTCGGGGAAGTACGTAGTTTATTTCTCATTGGGACGGTTGTATTCCTTTTAGCATGTCGGGCACATCACATCAAATTCAACGTGCTAACTCGGTACAACCGATCCATGAGCTACATTTTCAACATTGGGCTTGTGATGACAGCTATAGTTGGAGGAAATTCTTTCACTTCTACAGGGCGAGAGAAGATGGAGAATCAGAAGGTTTGAACACAGGTTGTCAAATGAAAAGTCAGTGCTGAGTTAGGAGACAGAAACGGTTCAATTTAGAGTCTCTTTTTGCCCTTTTTCTGGTGATATTTGTGGTTGGTCATATAGGTGACTTTCATAGAAGAACATACAGTGATATAATAGGATATTAAATTATTGACTGCCTTGTCTTCCTTGTATTGCAGAGACGATTATTGCGTGGCTACGGACCTCATAGCTTTTGGTTGTTTCAAAATTTTCGACAGTACATTGATGTTACTGTACGTATTTGAGCTGTTCTTTAAATTTAGTCAACGATGTTCAACTTTGCATATCAAAGTTAAGCTACATTTGCCCAAAAGATACTTTTAGGGTTCATTTTTTATATTAAAATCAACGTAAAATTTTCGAAATATAACTTTTTTGAAAAGTTTACATTATTCTCCACATATATACACAGCTCTATCATTTTTAAATGCCCTATAAATCTAATAATCCATGTCTAATTGCATTTGTTTCTATAATCTCACCAAGATCATTATTGGTATAAAAAAGAATCAAACTTAAAATTTTATAAACAATACTTATATTATGTAAACGGGGTTATCCGGTGCCACTTTTGAACTAATCTTTCGTTTTTCTTAGAACCCAATGTGTGTGTGGAAAAATATTTTCATGTTATATACATAGGGCCTTTAGTGACCGCAAGAAAAGTGGAAACTAATCGCATCTTTGGGAAAGAAAACACAATTGGATGGGCATCAAGAGGAGAATATTATACATAGAGGCATGAGTGATATATGCATGGAAGTGGAGCTGGTCTCTGCCATGCCTGCTAAAAGGCTGATTGACTATTATAAGCTTCTCTCTCTCTCTCTCTCTGTGGGCTCAAAGGACTACTATGAGCTTAAAAGATTGTTCCCTACCTTTTCTGCTTGCATGTGTGGTGGTATGGGTTAACTGATTCCATATTCCTTTCGACACAGTCACGCTTGATGCTTTCCAGTTATATTATAATCTTTCGCTCAGTAGTATATCAAATGTTTCGTCCTTTGGGCTGCTGTTGGGTTAGGTTACTCTTCAGACTCATACCACTATAACTTATAAAAGAATACCGGAGGTCCGCGGGACGAACCCAAAAAATTGATTCAAAGAAGCTAAATTCAAGAGATCAAGAGAATTAAGACGAATCCAGAAAGGGTGAAATAACATAAAGCTAACACAAAATTTATATAAATAAGTAAATTTTGCTTACTTTTTCAACTAATTTCTCAAATTTAAGTGAAGTGATTGCTCCTCACCTCCCCCTTTAAATCCATCCCTAGAAGTCCATGACAACAAGAAAGTTATAAACTAGTAGTAACTTGCTTTTCATTTCGGGATAATTATTGTGAAAGTCGTATTATTATTTATCATTTTTATCACTTAAATTTTATATATTTTAAAATATTCATATCAGTATTCTATATTTAATTTCGTAACATATATAGGTTCTAATTTTAACGACTCACTGACACAATCGTTATATGCTGACATGGCAATAAGTTGTTGACATGTTATGCTGTAGTAGCAAAATTTGTCTAACGTGATACGATGATGCGACGGAAAAGTTGTTGACGTGTCATGTCGCCGTGTAAGCATGTAACCGATATGTGGCACTATTAAATTACACGTCAATAAATCGTTAAGATTAAAATTCAAGTATATCACAAGAGTAAATATATTATAAGACTGAAAAAAGTTATTTTAAAATATATAAATTTGTGTTATAATTTTGTCATTCCTCTCCTATCATCAAGAAAATTTTATTTTATTCATGGTTAATCAGTGCAGTGTTAGCCTTTAACATCCCTCTCAAGCACAAGTTCGATAGCAGCGAGCCGGGTTGGGCACGATGTCAGGGGCCTGCCTCTGTTCCGATTGTGCACTGATATAGAGATGCCATGGAGGGTGAGTTTAGCTCCATCACAAGAATACGCTTCGGTAGGGAGGATAACTAAATGGCAACCGCCGCCAAATCTTTGCGCGAAATAAAAGGAATTTTCAATTCCGCACCGAATTGCTCTTCCTTTCTCCCTCCTAATCCATAAAAACAAAGTAGAAACAGAGTCTTATATTACATTTGGTACGTGGGAATGGCTTGCAATATATTTTTTCATATAACAGTATATTATATATATTAGAGCCTGTCATTAACTTCCAAGAGTTTCGAACTCTAAATTTGACCTACTATATGTTATCAACTGAGCACGAAGTAATTTGCAATAGAATAGAACATATACAAAGAATAAAATAGAATTTTATGGAGGGAAAATTGATGATTTTTGTGATTATCTTGAGAATACAATAGAATTAATTTAAAACGAGTTGTAGAATGAGCATGTTCTAATTTTTGTGAATATAACTAAAAAAATTGTTTATTAGTGTGACCAAGTAAAAAAAATGAAATAAGAAGATAGAATACGTGTCATATCTAATTTCAATTTCATTCCTAACAATCAATGCGTAACAAACGATTAACACCACTTGCCATAGATGACAATAAAGAAGATCCCAACTGTTCTACGAGAAAAATAATCAGAACAATATGGCCATATTTAGGCACGATAAAATGAAAATAAATCAGATAAAATGATTTTTCTAAAGTAAATCATAATAAAGTTGAAAGCTAGTGGGATTCCATTTCACCATTTTCTCACATCGACCCTTATGCACATACTCAATAGTATTAGTACTTATAATTTCCCCATTCACACCACCTTGCTATTCTACCCTTGCATTCGCTTTTACCCTCTTGAAATTTTTAAGGAGATATAGAAATCTTTTCAATTATAACTTTTTTTTTCAAAATCGAAATCAACACCGTCCAGGGGATTGGATACATGGAAAAACTATGGCATTAGTTATACATATCAAAAAACTATGATATTATTATTCACTTCGTCCCTTTTTTTTCATCTACAAAGTCAACTACAAAAGTCAAAAAAAGGGGAAAGAGATTAAACCACCGAAAGAAATTAAGACAATGAAATTACTTTCCGTTTGTTGATTGTCATCCACTCCCACATACCTCTCTTTATAATATCCAAGGGATTAGTTATTAAATGGAGAATAATATTATTATATTAATTTCTTTCTCTAGATAAAAAGGACCACTGAACACTGTTAAATTACTACTACATGTGTTAAACTCAAATATCCTGAGCGTCAGGAATCAACACGTGCACCAAAACACAGCATTTGAACAACGACAATATTCAAAGGCGAAATTACATTTTTTTTTCTAGGTGAAATTACATGCACCGTTCTTGGTGGTCGGCCAAGAAACATCTCAAAATCCCTTATTCCTTCGTAATTCGCATGCCCACGACTGAAATTAAGGGAAATTTGACTCCATGCAGCATTCAAACGAGTTACTAGTACTTGTTGCTCTTGTCCCCCGCCCGCCGCCTAGTCTCCACGACATCCTCGTCCATCGCCAACTCCTCGTCCCGATCCCCCTCATCGTCTGATTTCCTGACCACGGTCTCCTTGATCTTCTGGGTGGTCTCCTTGGCCCTCTCCCCCAGGCTCTCGGCCGTATCTGTGGCCCTACGCGTCCCCTCCTTGGCCTTTTCAGTTGTTGTCTCTGCCACGTCCTCTGCCCGCTCCTTCATTCTGTGGGTAGTTTCCTTGGCCTTGTCCTTACCTTCCTTGGCCTTCTCAGCGGCCATGCCCGCCATGTCCTTGGTTTTCTCCTTTATATCACGGGCGTACTCCTTGGCCTTCTCCTGCGCATACTTGGCCCTGTCGGCAATCGAAGAAGCAGTCTCCTTGGTCCTCTCCTTCGTATCCTGGGCTGTTCCCTTGGTCCTCTCTTTCATATTCTTGGCTGTCCCTGTGGCTTTCTCCTTCATCTCATCGGTCCTCCCTTTGGCCCTCTCAGTGGCTCCTCGTGCAGTCTCTTTCGCCTCATCCTTCAAGTCAGGCCACTAATCGGTTTTGTTCATCGACTCCCTTGACCGATAGGAAATATCAGCCCTCGAGTCCCTGGATGGATCAACCGAGTCCCTGCCCTGATACTCCCCGAAATCCAAAGGTGAAGATGATCAACATTCTTCCGTGAAATGGCTCCATGAATGGGTGCAGCTCATGTGTATAAGCAGACACATGAAGAGAATTATATGTGAATACCTCATCTGAATATCTTGAGGCCGACGTAGAGAAGCAAACCCTTGAAACCCTGCGGGAAGATGCAAGAGGAACCGAAGATGTCCGCGGAAATGCCTTCGAGAGGTTGAACATGGCGCCTTTGGGTGTGGACATTGCCGCCATTTTATCCCAGCTGACAAAACTCTACCATGAGCTTCTAAAACTTCTACTTGTCGTTGCTTACTGCCTTGGTTTATCTCTCTGCACTTTCCGGTTCTCTCTGTCCTCCAATTTGCCTAGCCAAATTATACAGGGGAGCTCTGTGGGTGTGGGCTTCTCCTCGCTTGACATGTATGGTCCTGCCTGACGCGTGTAACAGCTTGTTCCTCAGGCACCGGCAGCGGTCAACACAGGTACTGCTCTTCTCATGCTTGTCGAGTTGCGCAATTCTCGCACATAAAATTCTTCGTTGATTATCAAATGTACGTAGGTGATTCCGCCGAAGAGTTGCCATAATTACTTTTATCCGTTTATCTAGTATACCATGTGATATCGTTAAGAAAAAATGGCTCTCAGATATATGGAGTGGTTTTCGCGGATATGTTCAATAATCATTAACTTGTATACGCATAGGACACGCTTTTGTTCTGCTTGGTGCAGGGGGAGGGCGCTGAAGGCTCTAAACTTGGGCATCTGGTTAGGCTACAATGTCTTCTCTGGCAGCGCACTTCAATTGACAATTGTCGACGTCCTAATACGGTCCTTTCCGCACGCATTGTCATGATAGTTGGAGTTACTCCTAATTATATTTATGATGGCCGGCTCGATGTTAAATGGCCTGTCTTGGCCCAAAATCGGCCCAAACCATCACAAACTGGCACTTAACTGCTTTTATTAGATTGATGAGTAGTTATAGATCAATTCCAAAAAATAGACTTATTGAATTGGAACTAACTCACCATGTTTTCTTATTGAACTGCTCGGATAACCAAAAACCTTGTAATCAATGGTTTTTTTTTCAGTTCAATTTAAATTTAAAAAAAGGAAGGGATTACAGTTCACGGCATAGTTTTTAAAACCGGATCGGGCCGGGAACCGGTGTAGGCATGGTTTCATGAGTTCATGGGTCGGACCGAGGGTTCAATGGGTTGAACCACATGTTTAATAAATAATATTAATAATATAATATTATTAATAAATTTACATAATATCATAATTTAAATATAATTTATAACAAAAATCATTAATATAACCATTATATTAAACAAAAAGTTTAATATAAAATGTAAATATAAGTTTAGTAAAATAAAATAGGTACATTACAATAGGTTTTTGTTTTTGTTTTTAATTTTAAGTCGGCCGGTTTTCTCATGGGTTCAATTGGGTTCACCGGTCGGACCGAAAACCGGCCGGTTCAATCAGATTTTTTCTCTTTTAATGTGCAATTGAATTTTTTGAAGGAACTGGACCGGGTGAGTGGCCGGTTCCCGGTTGAACCGGTTGAACCACCAGCCCGGTCCGGGTGTTTAAACTATGGTTCACGATTCAAACCGACTTGTTATACTTAACGGGTTGAATCATAACCAGATTAAATGATTTTAGGTCCATTTTAAATTAGCCTGCACTGCCCATTTAACATCTCAACTTCTAGCTTATTATTGCAAGTACGATGATTGATTTTAATTCAATACGCATGTGTTTGATCGATAAGTTAGTTTATATTATATTAATTTTGATCGTAAAATCAGTTTCCAATTTAGATATAATTATTAAATATTGTCAGACATCCAGACACGTCTAATAAGATGAAACTTGAACATGGGCACGGCACATTCCACATCAAGATTGACCCAACTTTGGAACGCCCCGACACAATGGGGCCTATGGTACAAGAATGTCAGTCTGAGGGAATCATGCTCAGAAAAACAACATCGGAGGGAAAGAAACGAGCAACTGCAAGGAAACTTCGGACAAAGTTCACCGTAATATCCATTTATATATATATATATATATATATAAAATAATTTCTAAATACCAACATGCAACATACCTCTAGAAAGTTATTTAGTCTTGGAGTTCAACTACGGTTAATAATTTCTTTTCTCAATTGAGAAAATTTATTATACATATCTATCGTAAAGTTAGAAGCGACTTAAATTACATTGAGATGAGTGAGTCGTTATCTTATAATGCTAATTTAACTGAGCCCTGCATTTTATAGGACCAATTCTAAAGTTAGATTCAATCTTCATGATGTTGAATGTAAAACCTGAATCCTAACGTAGGTTTCAGGTATACCATTCAGCATATTTATTATTTTTCTATATTTAATGAGAAATATATAGTAGCCTGGCAAATATTAGCCCCTACCCGGTGGCCCCACCTGGGCCCAGGCTTGCCTGGCCAGGTACTTGATGGGCCGGCACGGCCCAGTCCGATTACTTTTTTTTTAAATCTAGTTGTATTAAAGGAAAATGATCGAATTTTGAATATAATTAATGGACTCTGGTTTTGTTTTCAATGATAATGTTCACTCACATTTTAAAATTTTCAATTAAAAAATATTGCCTTAGAGGACCGGTCTGCGTGGCCCTAATAAATGCATGGGCCACTCTCGGGCCCAACCTTATTGGGCTGTTCGGCACGGCCCGATAACAGAAGGTGCCACGCCGAGACAAATTGCCAACTCTAATACGTACCAAATTTAGTGTGAATTTTCATAATTTTTACTCATTTATTATTTTTTAATTTATCGATTTAGTATAATTGTCTTATCAATAATACTATATTATAGTTATAATAAATAGGTTTATTATATATTTAATATATTTTTATTAAGGAGCTCTAACTTGTTATAATATTTTAGATTTATAAATATAATTTAGAGAATACACATAATTATTATATCAAATTATAGCTAAGCTAGCAATAAGATATTCAAAATTTATAGAAATCTGCCGAAAACTTACCAATAAATTTGGTTCCTTTTTATCTTAGACCTATTGGTACGTATTCATGCACACACGTAAAACTACCCTTGTAATTTGTATACGGATTTATTTGACTGCATAATCTGTATTCTAAATACATCCCTTTGAGAAAGTTATTGCCACGCGGACGGATTGCCAGCACGGCATCCACGTCATCACCACCCTACACCCAATCCTCTCTCCGGAGAAGATAAGCCCTTCGCTGCCCATTTCATCTCCTTCAACTTCCCCTCAAGTGTCCCTCTCTTCACTCGTACTGAGCTTCCCAAAGGCTCGATTCCATGGCCACGGCCGCCGCCTCCTCGGCCCATCTCTCCTCCGTCTTCTCCTTCTCCACACAATCCCATCGCCTCCGCTTCGACCTGCATCGCCCTCTCTCTCTCTCCACCAAGCCCTCAAAATTCTCCCTTCTCTCTTCCCCAACCCCGATTCTCAAACCCGCCGTAATCAGAGCCCAGCCCGAAGAATCTGACACCTTCCTCTTCACCGGCGCTGAAGAGCCCGAATCCGCAGAGCCTGCATCTTTCTCCGCCTCTGTATCCGAAGATGCCCCTTTCGTCCCACCGAGCCCGCCGGAGGGATTTGTCCCGCCGCCGTCCTTCGACGACGGTCCTCTCGAGACGGAGGACGAGATAGCTTCCGCCTATGAGGAGATCTATGGGCCCGCCTACAGCGGGGTTAGCCTCCTGGGCAACGATATTTACGTAATGGATTCCAAGGTGAAGAAGACCACCGGGTTCGGGTCGAAGAACAAGAAAGAGAAGGTAAAGGATGGCTTTGAGGAGCGGGTGGTGCAGGTCAGGCGGGTTACAAAGGTCGTCAAGGGCGGCAAGCAGCTCCATTTCCGAGCCATTGTTGTGGTCGGTGACAAGAAGGGGCAGGTCGGAGTCGGTGTCGGGAAGGCCAAGGAGGTCATTGCTGCAGTTCAGAAGTCGGCTGTCAACGCCAGGAGGAATATCATCACAGTCCCCATGACCAAGTACTTGACTTTTCCTCACAGGTAACAAAATTGGGATTTTGATTCCATTATCTTCCTTCCTTCTTTTGAATCATTATTCTGAGAATGTGAGACTTGCAATGGGGAGTTTGGGCTAGCTAAATTTTTGTTCGTTCATATAGAATTTGTTGAAGCTTCCTCCTCGCTTGTTTAATAGGGCAGCATTCCCGTTGAAGTCCTGAAAATTTCAATGGTTTTTTTTTACCGCCTCAGGGATCCTTTACCCCGCAGAAATTGTGGCTACCAGCCGCATTGTGAAGACGATGGTTTTACATTTTTTGTCAATGTGAAACTGATTCACTCGGACAGTTCGTTTTAAGTTAATGCCACTACCTTTAATGAAGCTTAGTTTGAATGAATCTTTGCTTTGTTGATTGGGACTTGACATTGCACAAATTAGAATATGCTAGGGAAGCATCTGTCATTAAAAACCATCAGCAGGTTGAAGCTCATTTCAAAGTCCATTACATAGGACTACATTAGTTCTTGTTGAAGTTTTAGACTAGGTGAACTAAGCAGTAGATCTTCTTGATAGATACATAAAAGCTCTGGGAACAGACTTGATGTTGATTATCTCTTGAGGAAGCACCATGCTGTTTGTATTTCAAGCCGCTTAATGTTAACTGGTTGATGGTTTGGGAATGTGAAGTCTTGTTCATGCTTCATATCCTGCCAAGTGAGTAATTCACAAATACTAAGGATAATTAGCTCCAACTTTGCAACTTGTGTTCTTTCGTTCTGTTTTCCCTTGAATGGAAAATTGTGATGATCATCAAGAGATTACTAACTCATGGCTTTTCCAGATTCAAAGAAACTTAGATCTGGGTTGCCATTTTCTGTTTTCTGATTGCCCCAATCTCTTTTGCCCCTAAAAATGATGCGAGATAAAGAAAAACTGCCTCTAACTGCATCCCGCAAAGCCAACATATCCTTTAATGTGTGACAGCACATATTTTACCTATTCATCTCATTTCCGTAAAGAAGACATGAAATTGGGAGAACTAGGAAGCCTCACTGAATTCCTCAATAGAAACTATATTGTGCAGGGTAGTATGCCATGAGCCATAAATTCTCTGATTCTGCCTTGATAGGTCTGACGGAGACTATGGGGCAGCAAAAGTGATGCTTCGGCCTGCATCTCCTGGTACTGGAGTTATCGCTGGAGGAGCTGTGAGGATTGTTCTCGAGATGGCAGGGGTTGAGAACGCCCTGGGAAAGCAGCTCGGGAGCAAGAATGCCCTCAACAATGCTAGGGCCACCGTTGTGGCAGTCCAGAAGATGAGGCAGTTCCGGGAAGTTGCGGAGGACCGAGGCATCCCGATGGAGGAGTTGTGGAAGTGATCGGCATTACATGTATGTGAATCTTATGTAGCTTTTCTGTGTTTGGAGGTAACGGGATCTCTTGTTCCTGGCTTAGCATTAACAGAAGCAACAAGTCATCTATTTTCTCGGATCAAATTTCTTCCAAGATCTTTGTTATTCTGTCAAGCTGTATTCAAATTGATTTGAGCAAAACCTGATGTGTGCAATCATCAACAGCTGGCTTCTTATTGAATCAAAAGGTTCCACTGTTCTCGACTGTGGTAGAATATCTACTGATCATAATTCCGTTTTCTTTTGAGCTATTCACAAGTGAATGATCATTCCATCTTCACAACAAACACAATGGAGCTGCATCAGGATTCTAATCAACAGTGGAGAATCTTGTCCGTTATGAAAGTCGGGATGCAAAACATGACCGGCCAGGCCATTCCTTTTCGAAACCAGAACAGAAGGGTCAACTGAATCATATCCACCAGATGCATCCATAACTCCAGAACTGCTGTTCCTCTTCTTTGAGAGTACGAGAGTCTCGAAAGAAGTAATCTGCATGTATTTTATCGTTGTAACATGATCAAAATCGATTGGATAGTTAGTTGCCCTTCCACGGGAATCAATTTCTGGAAAGCCGCCTCCTCGGTATCTTGGCTCAGGGACAAAGAACGAACAGGACAGCCTCTCCTTTTATTCCTCCACGAGAAGGAAATTAACTTAAGAAAAAGGCAGAGGGCAAAGCATCTTCTATCAAGAGGGTGGATGGCCGACGTGGTTTGAGGCATCATTTCCTTAAAACAAAATTTGAGGTTTCAATCGTTGTAAATGGAAAAAAAAAATCCTAATTTATGATAATGTTATCATATAATCTAGCGATCCAATTGGAAGTTGAATTGGTAAGAATTAGATCTCTTACCAAGTGCTGCACGTCGGAATAAAAGGCTTCTTATTATCAGCAAGGGATTGGAATATCATCTGATGAGGAGCAGTGCTGTGGGATCCCTTTTCTTTTACCCAAAGCTTAAGAAAAACCTGAAAATACTAGTAACTTTAGGATATAAAAGCTGCCTTCTGGAGTAGAAATCTTGGGGAGTCTTCTGATCAATCCAGAGATGAAGTTCTTATTTCAGTTCCCTTGCTGCTCGTGCTTCTTCTTCATCAGGTCTGAGATGCATCACAAGGATAAGGAAAAAGCTCCAGCTGGTGGAAATGACAAGGACAAAAAATGAACAACGGGATTGCTTTCCAATCCTCTGTACCTGAGCCGACATAAGTTTCCGTGCTTCTGTCCTTGCCTCTCCTACCTATTGTATTTTTTTTATGGAAGAGTCATTTACATGTGAGGAAGGTTCCGTGGATGTTGACACCCACGTATTTCCTGTAAAATTCTGTGTAATATGATGATGGTTTAAGGTCTGATCGGTACCACGGACGTACTTATTTCTTCTTATCCTTGCTCCATGTTAGGCACTGTTTTTTTTTTTTTAAGGAGAGGAACAGAGCACACTGGTTTGGATTTTCAGAAGGTTGAAGGAGAAGAATAAGAAGGATATCGGGGAGAAGATAGACTCAGAATCGAGGTAAAAAGAAATTCATTCATTCAATCATCACATGATCCCCTTATATAACAGATCGCAAGCTATTTATAGGCAAAATCTCTCTTCCCCTGCTGCAATTAACTCAGCCACGAGAAAGACGACGTTGATCTGCTCTGCTCGTTCGAATAACTGGCCCGTACTACTAACCCCATTTGCAGCTCACACCGCTTACTCTTCTGACTATTACGAAGACTCCCCTCTCAACTTTTATTTTCATCACATTTGATCCTATCTCCTGACACTGCATCTTATGGACTTATGGGCGATTGAAAGATCATTAGTTGCAGAGTCTGAACTAAGGTCTCGGATCCGTGACAACAACAGTCCATTGTTAAAGCATAGGAGACTGATTTTTCCCACATAAAGAGAGAGATAGAAAGCAAGAAATCGACTTTGACATGATGTGAGGAAGCCCTTTGGTTTCCAATTTCTAATTAGAGTTATTGGCAGTTGAAACAAGAAAGGGCTATTTATAGTCTCTCCGGGGTCTTGTTGCTCTTCTCTTGTCTTCTCCACTCATCGGAAACTCTCGAAAACAGGAAGCCGAACTGCCACAATCCTCGTATCACTACAAGGAAAAGAAACGGATTATAAGTCATTGTTCATTCCTACCACACCCAACATATATCGTCCTCATTCATCACGGTATCTTTGTACCGAACTCATCTCTTCATTGGGTGCAACGGAACAGCAAGATGGGACCTCGATTCTGGCTCATCGTCCTCGTTTTGGCCCTGGCCCTGGTGGCCGGATCATGCTCCCCAGTATTCAACCATGTTGAGGCCATCTCCCGATTTGATACGGTGGGAGACCTCCTTGGGGAGGACGAAGAACTGATGATGGATTCAGAGATCAATCGTCGCCAAATTGCCCAGAAGCGTTACATCAGCTACGGTGCCTTGAAGAAGAACTCAATACCATGCAACCGGAGGGGGCAGTCTTATTACAACTGCAAGGGGATGAAGAAAGCTAACCCTTATAGGCGTGGATGCAGTGTTATTACACATTGCCAGAGGATGACTGATTGATGAACCTGCCCGATCAATGTCGAGATAAACTCAGAACAGGATTGAATCTGATGCTTTATTGACATCTCTTGTTGCAGATGCATTAAGTGCTTTCCTTCTTGAGCCCAATTACGTGGAAATCATTGTGCTTTTCTTGGCTCGACATGTTCTTAATTCCTTATTGTTTTAGTTAATAGTATGGAACGCGAATTTCATCATCGACTTGTGTCATTGCACGGGAGCATCTTATATTCCTAACCTCTATACTTCTAATTTATTTTACTTGATGCAAAGTTATGAGAAAAGCAATCATTCCCTTTGCAGTACATTTACCGTTCAGGCAATCCCTCTAGGATAAAAAAACCCACTCCCCCGCCTCTCTACATTTACTGTTCACTCTAGATCGATTTCTCTCCCCAGTTGGAGCCGAAAACTGAGACATTCCCTTCGCATTAAATACCATATTACTGCAATTGGATGGCTTTCCTCAGAAGTCTCATCCCTTATTCATCTGTACGTAAATCCAAAAGTCGCCATTTCATCCGCTCCGCCTTCCATCTGCTCTACCCAACACCCTCCATTTCAGGAACCTCGTCTCTTTTACCAATCTACATCTCTTTTCCGTGAATATGGATACGTTCCTTGCTGATTCGCGGCAACAAACAAAGCATGCAGATGGCTGATGGCGTGGAACTCATCGATCTGCCAGAGGGCTAACCTTGTCCCTCACAATAATCTTGGAGCCACATGATTTCAAGATTCCAAATCTAAAGATATCTCTTCTCAATTGTTGCAAGCGTGTCCAAGAAGGGCTTCCAACATCCTTCCTGTGAATCTGGTAAAAGACATCAATTTTTGCATCTTTAGGGATAAATAGGATTTACATCGAGTCAAAGAGGCTGTGCATTGATTAGTCTAGGCGTTCACATTCTTCTAGAGGTCTGGTGTCTTCCGATCTTTCATCATCAGAAAATGAAACTTTCAATCACATAAACTTTTATAAGTCCAACCCAACTTGTGTTGATACCATCTGTTCAGTTGCAACTATGATAGGAGAAATCCTAGAAATTGAATGGAATATCTCTAATATATATAGATGTTTCAAACACCCCGAAGCTGTAGTCAAGTTCAACAACTACAAACCCACAATCCCAGGTTTTTACTCCGTTGGAGTTCTAAGTCCTATTATGTGGATCAGTTTTAAAAACATATTGCTACATTTTGTTATAGATGTGGGGCCTCGGGCCATGGACAAAACAAATGTGATTTTCAAGCAAAGTTGATTCCTTCTAAATTCTTTCCATGGCTTTTGTTGTAAAACTGATGATATAGCCCCTGTTGCTAAAATCATCACCCCTTGATAGTGCCTTGAGATCTAATCCTCTGGCAACGCAAAATCAAACCCAGATTTTACTACTGATCTAGAAGGGCAATGCCAATTTTGGATGAGATAAAAGTCACTGCATTTGGAATGTCAAATTGAAAAACTCCAGGTCCAAACAGCATCCCATCATTTAGTTTTAAAATTAAACATAACCGGAAACTATTAGTATAACATTCTATGAACCAACAAAAACATTTTTCACCACTGAGATCACTTTCATCCCTAAAATTAAAGGTGCAAATATAGGCCGATGAGCTTAACCAAAGGTTATCACAAAATAATAACTAAAATGTATGTGGATTAACTTAAAAAGCATGTAAACGAAAATAATTCGACCCAACTAGGCTACTTTTGTTGAAGGGTGACCCATGACAGATATTGGACAATCAGTATAAGAAATCTTGTGTACAGTGAAAAAAGTTCTGGGTAAGATTTTGATAACTTGAATGGATTTCATTCTATATACATATTGGAAAAGCCAGAATTTCATCATGCTTATATCAATTAGGTTAAAAAAAAAACTATCGAAGCTCCCTCTCTCTGTTTTTATCAGTGTAGAATCTCCGACCTAGCTTTAGTATCGCTTGTAAAACTCCGAAATTGCAAGTGAGAATGATGTAATTACTTTTATTATGTCGAAAGTAATTACACCCACCAGAACTTAACACTTAAGACCCAGACCACGAGACACGACTTACACTTTACCCTTATTTTTTACTTACACACGCCCGAGCACTCAGACACAATTTACTCGGCACACCATCACACCACGCTTTGGCATCACGCCTTGCCGTGAACACAAAAGGCACACCTTGCTGATGAATAAATGGAAATATTACCTTGTCAATTGTCGGTGGAAGTGACCGACTTGGGCTAGCTAGAAATTTCTAGCTTTTGCTGACATAAGCAAATTGCTAGAGTCTTACAAGCATGCTCCAGATTTTTCTTTCTAGCTTTTGTTCACAAAAAATTTCTCCTGCAACTTCTGGAGACATATCTAGAGGAGGTGCTGATTTTTCAATCAGTGGCACTCATAAAGAGATTTCAGATCCACAGGAGCTGTCAGTGAAGGAGCTCCTTCTCCCAATAATTATTTATTTTAGCAGTGAAAGTTTTGTCTAGACAATGGCTTAGAGCCGAGAAGCAAATAAAACTAAAGATGTTAAAATATTTAGAAATTTACATGTAATCTCCCATATGGTGTTTGCAGATAGCTTACTAATTTTTACTAGAGGTGGTGAACGTAATGTCACCAATTATAGGAATATTTTGGATAAAAATTTGATGGTCATGGACTGGACGAAGAATAAGCATACATTAATGTGGTCTCCACTTGCAGACCTAAGGCCCTAGCTACTAATGTCATGCATGCTAAATATGGCTGCTATTTAGATACTAGATTCCGTTGATCTGGTACATCCATCATTTGGAAGGGGCTTAGAAAAAGCCAATTGGAGAAGACGTGATGTTAAGGTGATTGGAGTCCAGTCAGATACGCGAGTTCCAGGCAACACAAAAGTGAATACGACCATCTCATGCTTGATCAACCTGGGAGACGGAAATTATATTTTGTCAGACATCTTTTTATGGTAAGTAGCATATATATATCAAGAAAAACAAACATATGAAAGATGCATGTGGCCTAGGTAGGTGAAGATGATGATTATTCGTGGGTATTTTATACCAAGAGTAAGTGTACAATGAGAAAATTTTATGAGTTGGATAATCATCAATTAATAATTTAGATATATAGAAATAATCAACGGGAAAAGAAAACTTGGGAAACTTAATGTGTACATAAACATTTCAAAGTCTTCATACAGAGATATGCAAGTCAATGCCTCCCTGGTTACCATGACACTGAGGAGTCCCATCCTCTTTGTGGTGTCAACTCCGATAAAGAAGTCGATTTATTTGGAGATCGTCGCTTTTATCAAGTTGCATGGAGGGAATCACATCGGAAATTTGGAACGTAGTTTTTTGCCCGGGGGGGAGAGAAAGTCATTAAGAGACATCTTAAGTTTTTTGGCCCATCGTCCCTCGGTCTTTCTCGCATAACCTAATTGATTCATGATTTCCTGCTTTCTGGTTCCATCCTTCTTTTACTTGGTATGGCAATAAAGAAATTAATTCTAATTATTTTGCTAACAAGAAGATAATTTGATTGATTTTCTAGATTAGACGGGATGAAGCATTTTTGGTACATAGGAATGCCGTTGTCATTATCTACATCAATGCTGCATTGTTTGGCAATAGATTATTTATTCCTCGCAGGAGTCACACGAGCAGCATCTAGCAGCTTATCGCTAACTTGGTACAAGAAGGAATTTGCTGAATCACCCTATCAAGCGATGGTCAAGGCATTCCTTTTGGTTACCTCGTTGACTATTGATAAGAATTAGAGCAATTCACGATAGTTGACTCCGTTAGATCTTTAATTCTTTATCTCTTTGATGCTCGCATTATCATCTATGATATTAGAGGGGCTCTTTGCACGATAGGCTAAATAATATGGAGGTTAATAACTCGGGGCAGATGGATACCACTTTTGATTATAATAGCTGTGTATTTTGTACGAACTGCCTTCTAATTCTAGTTAATTAATTAAAGACTGTGTGTGTCTTTGGAGCCTTCCTTTGTCCTTGGTAGATTGCGATGACTAGGTGTTGTGCCCTTCGTCGCAGGTTGTTACTTGTGAATAATATAACGATCCCTTGATTGTCAACGCAAAGTGGGTGTCATTGGAGCTGTGAATGAAGGGTGAGTCTTTGAGATTTTACGATTTCACAGGGATACATCTCTCGTAAAAACGAGTGTCACCGTCAAAGTAAAGTTTTAGGTGCCAACAAGGATGCCTCTTGTAGAAACAAGTGATGCCTCCCCTGTCTAGCTTGTTTTCAGTGGCTTTGCCGCCTTGCTATGCACTGAAACTTTTCTTCAGAACTTTATGGACGATTTTGCTACGCTGCAAGCCTAATAACTTTACAAGTATCAAGGATATGAACATATTACATTTGAATTAATATTTATCTTGTTGGATGGACTCCATGTGAATATGTCTTCACACTTTTGCAGCAAGCTGGTCAGATGGTGAAATAGTTCATCTGCAACATGTAAAAACAATTCGCACAGTTTTATGCATGAAGCTGGATGGCTGGTGGGGTGTCTACCTTTACCGACGAGCTATGTACTTTGCACTTTGAAGCCTCCATCGCCTTGGTTATGTGATCCATGATCATCTTTTCAAGGTCTTCTTGAGAGGAAAAGGTTGGAGCCGATTGTCGCCGCATTATTGGAGAAAGGCCAAACAAGCCGAAAAGACCTCACCGGCCCAAAAAGAAAAAATTGCTTAGGGCTAGGAAGGCGGGGAAGACAAAATGCCAAGAGAGCTGCACCGGCCAAAATAAATAAGTTAAAAGGCTAATAAAATATGGTAAAGGCGGAGGAAACAAAAATAGCCACAATGGTTAAAATGAATAAGTTAAAAGGCTAAGAATGCTGTAAAAGCAGAGGAAGCCAAAAGGATTGCATCGGCCAAACCAACCTTGTGATCAAACATGTAAACCAAGCATGTCAAAGCTAACTCAAAGAATGAATTCTCGAAGTGCTAGAACATGTCCATTAATCCAAGAAGTAGCATAACTATCAACACAAATATCATAAAATCATAGAGAACCACAAAAGGCCACAAGTCGAGTAAAAGGAAACCATGGTCCCCTCCATGAAGGATTACAGACTTGAAGAACAAGTCGAGAAAATTAACTACAAAGCTATGAGAATTGGCTGTGAAGATAGAATTTGAACATTCATGATCTATGAGTAGAGCCAAATCTCAAAAGCAAAGGAGCAAAGGAAGTGAAAGACTAGGCAAGCTTCAAGGGAAAAAGTAACAAAGGCCATGGAGCCCACACTTCCCACTAGAATGCTCAAGGCTATGAATATGGGTAAGGCCAAAAAGTAACAAAGGCTATGAAGCCTGTACCATCCATATTGCATATAAAGACTCAATACATCTTGAGTGGTGGGCGACTATCATGAGAACATATTTACACAAGTGATGGTTGTGATAAGGGCCAATCTCAATGCCAGCAGAGGCTACAAAGTCGGCAGAGGATACAGAGCAAGCAAAAGTTACAAAGCTAATGGCCATTTTTAGAGCTGATAAAGGCTAATGGCCTATCATATATATTAAGTCGGCAGAGGATGTTGCTTTGCCTGTGCAAAGGATCATTGTAGTCTAACTATGACTGGCAAAGACCAACACCATGAAGCAAATCCCTTCATATTCAGATAATCTTCGTACTTTTGCTCTACATTGATCACTATTGTTATATGTAGTCTTACTTGATATATATGATAGGATGCTTATAACAGTTTTGATATTTATAAGCATCAAAAAGTTCAATGAGTTTACAGGAAATGTGCAAGGCAAAAACCTCATAAAGCATACAAGGGGAGAGATCTGCCAAGTTTACAACATTGTGCCAAAGTTGCAAAGTCGAATTGATAAGTGAAAGATGTTTTCAAAATTTACAGATAATCTTCATTACCTTCAATTAATTTATTATAATTCTTACATTTGTGATTGATTGCATAATAGTCTCTGCATATGATACATATACAATGAGCAAAATATGCAGAATAGGGCTGTCTGCAATTGTTTGAGCTAGTCAACAAATCGACTCTTGAGCAAAGTGACGTAGCTGCTATTGCACTTGACAACTATGAGCAATACAAGTGAAGAGAAATGAACAATAAAATAAGTGGGATTGCTCCTTACGTGAGAGGCTAAAATGGCAAAGCAATACTCTGATAACATACATTACTTCTCTCTTCATATATCTTTACTACTATTACTCCTCTCTTTGTATTATCTTTGAATCTCCCTTTACATCACTTACATTGCACGTTTAGCGAACAACAATACGAAAGGTATAAGGAAAATGTCAAAGGCATGAAGTTGGTGCCACTATAGTAGTAGTGCAATCATAATGGGGGTGCCATGAGGCATCGCTAAAGAAAAACCCGTGCAGAAATCCGATCACAGCCTGCAAAGAAGCCAAAGATAATGGGAGAAAATCCTATCTTCCGATAAGTTCTTATATTACAATCACTCTTGTTGTTATCATTATATTGTTCATAACCCTTTATATAGAATGTCAACACTAGTGCATTGAATGCCCTTTAAAACCTACTCAGCAAAGAGGAAAAGTCACAACCATCATTGGAGAGCTGCAATGTATTGTGAAGGAATGCTACATTCCCTTCCCATTCTTTCAAACGGCAAAGGGGATGGAGGGTAAATGTTAGGCCATGTATCAGCGCCTAGAGACGGCCCAAAGGAAAGAGTAGCAAGCTCAATTCTTTTGAAAGTCAAATATAGGCAAGAATAGTTCAGGCAGTTACTGCATAATCGCTCCATGCAATCGTGCTTGGTAATCGCTGCTCTATAGTAACTGTAGACAGTTACTCAGCTAGGAAATATATGGGATGGAAAAGATTATGATTGTGAGTGGAAACATTTTTGATAATTCAAACTCTCAAAACCCCTTCCAAAATTCCATGGAAAATCTAATAAATTGTTTTTTTTTTTTTTATGTTTTTATGTTTTGATCAAGAACTTGGTTATCTAGAATAACAATTATGTGGCACATAACATAGGCCAATTAGGATCTTGAAGTAATGCCTAAGGATTGCATCACATTGGCCGCCTTTCATATATTGATTGCCTGTATTTTGAAGGAGTAGATCATCCTCCTTACTTTGTTAATTAATAAAATAAGGTTACTCAACCCTAAATAATAATAATAATAATAATAATAATAATAAATGCTAACCCACAGACAAGATAGAAGGGCTACCTCTATCTATCTTATTTTTGGGCTTTCCCATTTCTCTTCCCTTTCTCCAATTAAAATTTTTATCTGAAAAGAATTTTCCCAAAATTTATTCAATTCAACAACTACTATATCTCAATTTGATACAAAAAAAACAATTTTCCTTTTGTGTACTAATTCTCAGTATTTTAACTTATTACAGGTCTCAAATTAAGAACAATACTAAAGGAAGGTGCTTGGTACATGAAAACCAAAAGATTCAGAGCGAGTGAGACTCACATATTTCTCTATTCTAAAATTTATTTATGAAATTTAAAAAATATGAGACAATTTCAGTTGATATAATTTCGATAATCATATTTATCTTCTTTCCCTTTTCCTTTTCACTTCATCGTCAATAGTCCAACTTCCCCTTCCCCACGCGTCCATTATTCCATCTGCACGGTTCAGTTTGGTCTTGTTTCTGAGTCAAAAAAAGGCATCAACTTTAAACAGACACCATCATTTAGGTTTCACTGTAAAGAGGAAGTGCCTTTGCATGATTGCTTCTTAGCAGCAATTCAAAGCAGAAAGGAAGGATAGTGGGGGATTTTGACACTATGGTCGTCAATTTTTCTGCACTGTTTCAACAATTCGCTACAATATGAATCCGATAATTTGATTTGTATCACATGAGAATAGGATATCACATAAGACTTTCTCAATGTCTAGACAAGGCAAACTAACGAAAGGACCAAAAGGGAATTATAATGTAAATCTATGGATGGAAATGCCTTAGATGAGAAATTGGTGAGCAAACGAGAACGTTGGGAGTATTGCCGAGATCAACCGAATAGGACCCCTGTGGCTCAGATTTCGTTTCTCAACTGGGTCTTCAGAGTCACCCCCCTCCATTGACTGACGACTCTAAGTAGGGAAGATTTCAATCAGATAACTGTTTCAATATGACGAAGAACAACTTGTCGACAATTGCCGAGAGGGCAAGTATGTCATCGAGCTTCAATGTCAACTATCAATAATTCTAGCCAGTTAGAATCCATCAGGGTTTTGAGTTTCCTCTCTCTCTCTTTGTGGAGTAAATTAATTTTAGTTTGAATAGATGCCATGAACCCGCTAAAGTTAATAGTTTGATATGCATTTTGTTGTTGGTCGTTGGCATAAAGAGTAGGTCTATGAAAGCATTAAACCAGAAGGCAGATTCATGGAAAATGTGTCCTAAGTATGGAAGATCTACCGCATATCCTGTCCAAAGTAAGTACATCTTTTTGCAATTATTTTGCACCGATATTAACAAATATTTTTCCGAGGCATGGGTTGAGTACATAAAAGCAATAAGATATTGGACGATTTATCTGAATTATAATTCATTAAAATTTTAAATATATTAAAGAATAATAAAAAAAAACCGGGAGGAAAATGGGGGAAGAGTGATTACAGAGCAAGCAGTCACCAAGAAATTAGAATGCCCCCATTGGCATCATTCCCCCTCCACCCACGGAGACAGCAAAAGAGTCAAATGATTGCCTGCCCTTTCCTCCACTCTCTACTCGACAGCTATCCCAAGCGTAAGTCGTTTGGTCTATTACCTTACTCGTTTTCATTTAAATATTTTTTATATAAAAAAGAAAGAAAGAAATCGAAATTTCCGCATTTTCCTGTTTTCTTTTTCCATTTTCTTAAATTTCTTTTTTCTACTGCCCTGTCTCTCATTTTAAGTAGTGTCAGTCTGATGTCATCAATTATATCTCACAAGTTATAGGCTATCGTCACTAGAGGTGAAGGGGAAAGCTCGAAAAATCAAGAACCGAAAAAGGCTGAAAGAAATTGACTCAAAAATCGGATATTTAGGGCCCCCACATTAAAAAAAAAAAAAACTCGGGCGGTTTCTAGCTGAAGAAAAGCCACCCGAGAAAGTCGGGCAGTGGGGTTTGAGACCGATTTGAATTTCATAATTATATTTAATGATTTATTTTATTAATTATATTTATACACCTAATATTTATTTGGTGGTTTCACTTCCTAATTCTAAGATTAGTACTCACATTAATTATTCTTCTACTATGGAATTTAGAATTTACTTAATTATTCTACAGTCGCCCGGAATTATTTACGTGCCATGACTCCATCTAAATAATGACACTCTAATATTTTTTAATCAAAAATTGGGAGGTAAAGAAACCGCACAAGAAGTGGGTGGTTTTTCATGATCTCAAATGATTTTTTGGATGATTTTTGGAGAATAAAAATAGCTCGAATAAGTCAAGATCTAATTATTTTACAAAAAAATCCATGTGAGCCATGCCACTTTCACATCCAATAGTCACCAAATTGATCCTCAACCATTCGTCCATTCATTCCATCTGTCAATTTAGTTCGCCTATTCGGTTGACTCTTCGTGAAAGAATGAACTTAGAATGATTTGTCGTGCTGAATGAAAATGCAATATGATTAATAGAAAATAAAATGAAAAAAAATTCATGTTTAATTAATAAAGAGTTTGACCCCGACAATGTTTTTAAGGAAAGGCTGTTTGCGCTAGTTGTAGTTGGTGAATGAATAGCCGCCCTTGGAATGAGACTGCTGTCACCTCATAATCATATGGCTATGTCGAAAGCAATGTCCAAGGAAAGTTACTGTTTTTTTAAATTTTATTTTCCTTTTTTTTAAACATATTTTGACCACTCATAATGAAGACGCATGGCACATGGACGCTTTCTTATTGCTGACTTAAGTGTGACTAAAACGGTGGAATTTTTCGAACGGTACGATTTTGAGAGAGTGTTTTTCAACTTAAGGATGAAGTTGATAGGTGAGACAGATATCAGTACCAAGAAACTAACTTACTATTTTTCATTTATAGCAAACAAGATATTAAATTGAGTCAAGAAGAGTTCAACCTTATTCATTCATTCCATTCAAGATAAGTGTATAGTTTCTCCAGATATTCAAAAAATCATAACATATCAAGAAATCGAGGTCCATTTCTTTTTTTTTTTTATCTAATTGTTTTAAGTTATATAATATTTAAATACTGTTAGATCCTAACTAATATAGATTCGAGTTGAATTAAGTACATTTAAGAATAAAATTCATTTAATATGACATTAACTTAGTTAAGGAAATATGCGCCAAACTATCTTAAGCAACTTATTTCAAACTAGTAGATATCTAAAGACACAACTATGACCCAGTGATACAAATTGAAAGTAGACCAGCAACTCAAAAAATGGTTCGAATTATAAATTAAAATTTGTCAATTCTTTTTTTATATATGCTACATCATATCTATTGATTGGATTGTACTGCAATCTCACAACACTCAAACAATGGTGTGGCTACATGTATTAATAACATAGGATACAATTACAAATGTAGTATGTTTTGATTGCATTCAATTACAATCAATTATATCAATATTTTAGCCATTACATGATTCTATCCGTTACTCCCACAAGCACAATGGGAGGTCCTAAACATTGAGCTTGGCATGCAAGGAAGCAAAGCGGGCTCTAGAGAGACCCTTTGTCATGACATTAGCTAATTGATTAGTGGTGCTAATAAATCGAATCAAAAGTTACCATTGAGAAATTTGCTCACTAATGAAGTTATAATGAAGCTCTATGTGTTTTGTATGGACATGAAAAATTGGCTTAGCAATGAGATAAATGGTGGCGACATTATCTCACCAAAGAGTGGGTAGAAGAGGATGGGAAAACCCAAACTCATGTAAAAGAGACTGAATCTAGACTAATTATGCAGTTCCATTGGCCATGTTCTTGTATTCAGATTTAGTACTTGATTAGGCAATTGTATGCTACTTCTTCAAGCTCCAAGAATAAGATTGGAATTGAGAAAAATATCAAATTCACCGATAGATCATCATCTATCATCATAGTTGTTGACCCAATCTGTATCAAAAAAATACATGAAGACCCAAGCCAGGCTATCATGTTAATGCAGGGACCATGAGTAACAACACCCTTAAGATAATGTAAGATGCACTTCACTATTGTCCAATGTGTTGTGATTGGCCAATGCATAAATTGGCACACATGTTGAAGTGCGTAAGTGATATCCGACCTAGTCAAGTTGATATATTGAGGGAGCCAACTACATGCTAATAGGTGGTCAACTCCGAAAGAGGTTGTCCATCATGTACAAATAATTGAGAGCCTGAGCTGACCAAAGAGAGGGACGACTTACAATCTAGCATGGCAACTTGGTCAAGAAGACTAGATGTACTTGGACTACGTAAGAATGAGACTTGAACTAGTATTGTGAACCTCAATACCAAGAAAATAATTAAGAGGCCCAAATCCTTCACGGGGGACCCCTTGTGAAGAGAATCCAACAGTTCAGAGAAATGTGCATTAGGGGTACTAGTTAGAATAATATTGTCAACATAAATTAGCAAAAACATGGCATAATCAATAATACATAGAATAAATAAAGAAGTTTATATAGTGGCTTCGGCAAACCCAAGTTTGATTATGTAAGTGCTCATACGCAAAAACCAAGCTTGTGAGGCCTACTTTAGGCCATACAATGACCAGCGAAGTTGGCAAACATAATATGGAGTATGGGGGTTGATGCATACAGACTTCCTCAGCAAGATACTTGTGGAGGAATGCATTCTTAACATCCAATTGTGGAATGCACCACTACAATGAAGTAGCAATGGAGAGGATAGCATGAATCAAAACTAGCTTAATAACTGAATTGAATGTCTCCTCACAGTCAATCCCTTTACACCGGGAGCATCCGCGAGCAATCAGTAACGATCTATAGACTTATTGGCTTTTTGTTTTACCTTAAAGACCCACTTACAACCAATGATCTAGTAATTTGATGGAGGCGGTACATGATCCAAGGTTTGATTCAACATTAGAGTATGATACTCATATTCCATTGAAGTGACCCAGCGGTGATCCTTTCAAATAGAGATGAGCACACAAGGGAGCCTCAGCAACAATCTTGTCAGATAGAGATGCAAGTTGAGGAGCAGTGTTAGACACATCACGAACTGAATAAGGTTCCTAAGTCGGAGCCCCTAGCAATGATGATGGCGGTTGAGCAAGTAGAGGAAGAGTCGAGGTGGTAGAGCTAAGAGGTATGGGTAGGGAAGGAGCAGGAGCTATCGGCGACACTTCAAGAGGACCTTTGGATGGAGGTAGATTAGGCATCCTAGATGAAAAATGGAAAGTGTAGTTTGGCAAAGACAACATAATAAGTAATGAAAATTCACCTAAAAGCTGGGTCGAGACATCTATATCCATGATAATTGCTAGGATAACTAAGAAAAACACAAGGTTGTGAACGAAAATCAAGTTTATGGGCAGTATAAGGATAAAGATAAGGATAACAACAACAAAGAGAGACACAAAGAAGATGATAATTGGGAGATTAAGCATGTAAGATTTGAAAAGGAGACAGAAAATATAAAGACATCACAGGAAGACAATTAATGAGAAAGAGCGCAGTCTCAAATGCAAAATCCTAGTATTTGACCGGTAAATGGGAATGATCCAATGGTGTAAGGTCCATATCAACGATATGTGTATGCTTCCATTCTATAGAACCATTTTGCTATGGGGTATGCAAACAAAAGATGTGATGAATTATACTATGATTTTGTAATTTCACCTAAAGCTCATGGGAGAGGAATTCCTTTGCACCATCTGATTGAAGTGCTTTAATTTTGCAATCAAAGAAATTCTAGACTTGGAGTCAAAAAGCTCAACAATTTTTGGGAACATCCACCTTGGATTTCATGATGAAATCCAATGAGAATTGGATAAAGTCATCAAGGAAATGAATATAATACGAATAACCCATAGATAAAATAGGTGCATGACCCCATATGTTCGTATGAATAGAATCAAGAAGAGAAGAAGCATTTTTATTCATAGTAGGTGAAAAAATTGGAAAATTTTGCCAAGTTGGCATGAAGCAGAGACATGAGATTTATGATCATTATTAATCATATGAAAAGATGAAGGTAAGATCTTATTGACAACAGGAAAGACAGGGTGATCGAGATGTTGATGCCATAAGATAGTGGAAACCGTAGTGGTGACAAAAACACAAGGTGGAGTAGATTGTCTGATGCTTGACTTCAAACAAGAGAGTCCATCTTCAAGTGTTCCCTAGAGCAGCTCCTGACAAGTGCGTAGATCCTTCACAATAAAATAAGTGGGGGTGAAGTTCAGAGAAATAAGAGTTATCCCTAGTAAATTTCGTCATGTCAGATTAGTAAGAAAGAAGCCTAACAAAAATGAAAATCACCTTCATTACGTGAGTCAAGGAAAAAGTCAGCAACTATCCATCGCTGACCATCAGGAGTTTCAATTCCATCATGTCATGTTTCAAATATCGTGTATGTGACTCCTTAGTAATTGTCTTTTATATATATATATATATATATATATTTTGCAGTGAATTTGTTCCATGAAATGTTTTTGACTTTTGAGTGTTTTATTTCAAGCTGCTCCGTGTGAGCTTATTCTGTGCTAATATGACATGTGCTTTTTATCTTCTCTAATGCTTTGCGGTATTAAGAAAATTCTGAATTGCCAAAAAGATGCCAATGATTCCCTTTTAGATCATTCCCCTAAGGTTAGAACCCAGATCGTGTCTCATATCGGAAATGGACTAAGGTAATTTTGATACATTGCCACATTAGTAAGATCTCTTATGAGTTATTGTGTCCAATATTACATGATTCTAACGTCCTATTCAGGGCTGATCTTTTGAATGCTAATCTCATAGTTGCTGACTTTTTTCTTGGCTCATGTAATGAAGGTGATTTTCATATCTATTCGGCTCCTCGTTCAATAGAAGATTAGAGAGGGCTTTAGTGGTCGGCCATTTGCGGCGGTCAGCCCCAAAATCAGAGAGGACTTGCTCATTAATCTCGGCGGCTGAGTTGGGTCGACCCACCATGACAAACTGACTGGCGAGCTTGGTCACACCATTTAGGTCATTAGACATAGATCAAGTCCCTTTGCTAATATCACGCCATTGTAGATCAAGAAACTGTTGTTGTGCATATGCCTGGGCGTCATAAAGATTCTTTAGCTTTGTCCAGGCTTCGGCCGCTAATCGAAGGCTGAGTAACTCAAGACCAATTTGTAGGAGAGACAGCAAGGATCGCCGAGAGACAGAACTGGTCATACACTTACCAGTTCTCAAAAATCCGCATTGGGAGATCGAATCTCTTCCGAGCCCTATTTCACGGAAATAGCAGGAGGCGGGGTTGGAATCGATCCATCAGCATAACCAAATAATTTGTACGATTTCAAGAGCGGAGAGATGGTGTTTTTCCAGAGAAAGTCGTTAGTGGAGTCAAGTGTGGCTGGTATGGTCGGGAGAGAATCTGGGAGGTTTAGCTGAGCCGCAGCAAGTCGACGAAGGTTTGATGTGTCCATGATGAGGCTGAACATGATGGTGGCACAACTGAGGAGGAGGAAATGTAGAGTGCAGCAGTTGATCAGAAAGTTAAAAAAAAAAAAGAAGCTAAGGTGACGGTTGAGCGTGGCCGGAGGTGGGCTGAGGAAGGAGATACGAGAGTTGCAGAGAGTAGCTATTGAGTGTGGCCGGAGACAAGCTGACGAGGAAGACAGTGGGAATTTTCCCAAATTCCGTGCTCTGATACCATACGGACTGGAATATACTGTAATCTCACTCCCACTCGAACAATTGTGTGGCTGTACGTATTAATAGCATAAGATATAATTACAATCAATCATATCCATGAATTTAACCATCCCGTGATTCTATGCATTAATATCAAAAGCCCAATCTATGATGATTAATCAAGGTTTGAATCAGGTGGGTAAAACTCATAATCAAACTAGAGAGACAACAAATTATGTCATATAACCTATTTAGGTTGAATTTTCTCATTGTACAAGAATTGATAACCACACTATGAATCTTTGGTATCATCAATTCAGATAAAAACAGATCTTCACTACCGAACTGAACCCGCTAGAGTTGCAATTTTTCCAACCTTTTATCCTCCGATCCAAGCCTCCTCGTTACATTACAAACATATAGCATGCTAGTAACACGGTCAATTGAAAAATGAAAAATATTACGGAACAATTGAAGCAAAGATTTCTCTCATTTCTCCCCTTCGGGCATTCCCCAGTACAATTTCCAGACCCACTCTACCCATTCTCACCAATCATCATCGTTGCTCATCAAGAGAAATAGCAGCAACAGCAGCAGCAGTAGCAGAAAATCTTACAAAAATTAGAGATTTTTGTAATATTATTTACCCGAGTATACGAACTCATTCAATTAGAGGAAGACGAGCCCAAAACCCTCGGCGACGAGAGCGGGAACAGAGGAAGCAGTCGCGGCTCTGGCTCCCTTGGGGTGGTGGCAGGTGAAGGGTGCAAGAAGAACCCCTTTTCTCTTATCGCCTTCTCCTCCGCCTCGGTATCCAAATTCGAGCTCTCGCAGGGGGGTTTCGGCGATCTGGTGAACGGTTCATGGGTGAGGGGTGTGACCGGACTGAGGATGAGGGCAGGGAAGTCAAGAATGCTCGGGGAGAGGATATCAGCGCTGCGCGGCGAGGCGCCGGATCCGGGTTGACCCGGGAAGGGTGCTAGAGGGTTGATTTTGAGGTTCTTCAGGGAGTTCCGCCGCTCGTAGAGCTTGGATCCGGATCCGGATTTCTTGGGGATGTTCTTGATGGGCGGGATGATGTGGTGGTGGACCCTGGCTGTCTGCTGCAGCGGCGATGGGGGAGGAGTCTGGTCGGGCTTGGACGACCCGGTGAGCATCTGGACTACCTGCTTGAAGGAGGACGTGTCGGCCTGGACAAAGGTGGTCGGGCAAGGATTGGCGTGTTCCGTTCGAGTCACGGGGCGCGGGGAGCCCTGCGGCAGTTGGCCGTTCTGATTTGCTGGACCGTTAGGGTTCGCAGGGGCTGTGATGTTGGTGGCGGTAGCGCTGCAGGAGCTGCTGGAGGAGCTGTGGCTGGTGGGGGAAGGCAAGAGAGAAAGTGGGTTGGAGCCTTCACGGTGGCTCCTTGACTGTGAGACCTCCATTGACAGGTCCCGAGCTGCAGAGACAACAAGAACGAGGAGAATCAGAGACTACTGATTACAGAGAGAGAGAGAGAGAGTAAAAGCAATGGGGTTGGTGAATAGTCCCCAAGACCAAACCCGGTTTTTAAGTAAATACACTCAATTCAAACCTGATTAATACAACAAATTCAAGTCAAATAAATTATTAAATAATAAAATTTTTTAATCATGAATTATATTTAGTTATAGGATTTAAATAAAATATTTAATTAAATTATATTTAAAAGTTCAATAAAAAATAATTGATTCAAATTTCAGTTAATAAATTTATTAAAAAATTGAAATATATTTCACATTCTTATCTAACAAATAAAAAGAAAAATAAGGATATAAGGTTTTCGATTTAATAATTTACCTACCATTTAATTAGATCAGCATAGGAAATTAATTTTTTTTTTATATGTATTAACTTATATTTAAAACTCATTAAATATTATTTGATTTAAATTCAACTAGAGTAAACTTATTGAAGGATAAATATGTTAATTTTTATTTAGATATTATGAAATAGAACACTAAATCATAGTAAAAGCAAATGTGTATTGAGACAAACATATCATTAGATGTATCGTTACACAACTTGAAACTAAAATTTTAATGGTTTTGTCGAAGAGTACATATTATAACTATCTATATATTATAATTATCATTAGTTAAAATATAATCATAATACTGATATTAAGAATACTTTTGGTCCAATTTAGGAATAAGCTACATTTATACAAATTGTGAGAAAGTATAATTATGGGAACAATATATTAATATAATCTTTCCAACTTTAAAAATCTAAAATAGTATAAATTCTAAAATTTGATATTCTAAAAAAACCTATCAAATATAATAAACTCTAAAAAAAAGTCATAAAATAAAAATAAAAAATTTAAAATTTCTATAATTAAATATTTTAAAATATAGATTTCCTTTTTTTATAAATCAATAACTATAACTTTTGTATTTGATGACAAGGAATTAATTGAATGTAAATTGTTTCTAAAATTAATTAAATTGGTATGTCATGTATGACTATAGATTGGTACATCGAGTACTGGAAAATTTATGATTAATGTATTTAATGACCATTTTATTAAAACACAAATAGAAAATTTCAATTTTAATTATGCTGAAGCGTTATCAAACTATATTATTAACATTGTCTTTTGAATGCATCACTTTCTGCAATTATCACCCGTGTCGGCGAGTGTACTGCACCGGCTGATGGCTGACCAGTCGACTTCGGACTCTGGTCAACGGGGAGGGATGGACCAATTCGTTTGAACCGGTTTTTCCCCCTTTCAAGAAAGGGCCCCGCCTAATTAGGGCCCGACCAGAAAAGGTATCTCAATTCTCACCTTCCGATCCAACAAATGAAGGAAAAATAAGGATATAAGGTCTACGGTTTAGTAATTTACCTATTGCATGAAACATTTAGTTCAATTGAGGAATTTGAAACTCATTTGATATCGTTCAAACGGAGTAATTTCATTAAAGAATAAATATGTTAATTTTAAATTTAATATTATGAAATATGACACCGAATTATAATAAAAAGGAATATGTGTATTGAGACAAACATATCATTAAATGTATCGAAGGTTGTCCTCTAGGGTTCCCGATTTCTTAATGATCACTCGGATACATGCAGATGTGTTTTTTTATCCCACGTCTAGTCTAGGAACTCCCTCTCCGTCTCCACTTCAGCACCGAGCTTCTCAATGGGCAGACCACAATCAACAACACACACACACATATATATATAATATGCTATCTAGGTCAGAGGTATTGATGGGAGAGCCGGACATAATCCTAGATGACCCTAATTAGGTCCCTCCCACTAAGAGAGTCCAATTATAAAATAATTATACACTTTCTTTTCTTATAAGGGGGAGTTTATTCTCTGGACCCATGAGTGCCCCACAAACTCATGGATTCATGTAAGTTCACATGTAAGCACTTATATAAATGATTTCATCAAGAGTCACATATTCAAAGGAATAATCAAACATACGTACTCGTGAATTATTCATGAGACTCCTATTGAAATAGAATTATGCACTTATCACATATTATATACAATTTTTTGGATCATATAATTATCATATCATATTGGTCGGTCACACATTTAACATGTCTTCGTGATAGGAATCCATTTCTAATCAGTAGAAAATTGAAAATATTTTCCTACAAATGCTAATGCCTCAGTCATGTTTTTTTTTTTTGAAAGTTTTTAACATTTGAGCTCAATATTAGATAAGATATATCAAATCAATTGAATTAAAATGTATTGACGAAGGTTCCATTTATTCTATATATAATGAAGTTTTGCTTTGTTATATAACTTCACCACTGAAATTTGAACATATGGCGAAATTGATTTCGTTAAACTCTTAAACACTACTTTATCTCAAATTGAACTTGAATTCAAAGTTATAAATGGAAAAAGAAAAATTAATTGTGAGTGTCTTATTTTTAGGATAACTTGAAAATAAGTCATCAACATTCATTGAATTTTTGGATTCTAAGTGGGTGTAAATCGAAAAGTATAAACATATCTCCGAGCACCCATTAGGAGAAAAAGAAAAAATCAATCTCCAAGTACCACCTTGCTTGAAAATAATTTGAGTTGATCTTGATGGTGTCCATGAAATTTCTATTTGGGCACTGTAAGTCCTCTAGTTTTTTTATTAAACATTTAATACGTATTATACAATGAATTTGTCGTGTAAAAACCAATAAGAGAGTTACACTTACGAATCTTGTGATTTTTTTTAGGTTATTTGAAATTTTTAAAAATTTAACAATGGAGCCTATGTCGAGAAGATGAACTCAACAATTTTGGGGAGCCATAGTATCACTTTCTAGAGAAACATACTTGCTTGATTTCGAGGTGGCAGCCTAGCCAAAGGACATTAAGATACAAGATGACATCCAACCACCGTGGCGGTCACATACAACTACATTGGAGTGGCGATGGGTTGCAGGTGACGCATCCACAACTACCACCTCCTCTCTAATTAATTTTAATGTATTTTTTGTAATTATTTAATTTTAGGTTTTTAATTTCTGAATTTTTCAATAAGTTTTTGGATAGAAATAATTTTAAAATCGAACAATCTAATGAATGGACTAAAAGCAGCACAACTCCCTAACGTTGTGACCACATTTGATCCTTAAGAAAAAAGTGTTTTAAGGCTAAAACCCAAAAGTCATAAAAATCAATTTTTGATTTTTTTCCATTTATTTTATAATATGTTAGTGTTCTACATTGACACCAACGATAAGATGAAAACTTAGGGAAAATTGCTTCAAGGGTAACCAAACCTGAGATTAAAAAAAAATTATAAAACATCACTCCACATTATAATAACCGCACAAAATATAGTGTATATATAGCATGGTACGAGCACTAAATGTTTCTCTAACACACACCATCAATTGTGGCTAATATGAGGGTGTAAGTTAATCATTGATTCATTGCCACATAATCATTATATTAACTTAACATCTTATATAATTATTTCTAATTTACAAATGAAATATACTATGAAGGGAGGACGCATCCACCATTTTCACACCTTGACGTCCAGCTTCCAACAGAGATAAAGAAGCAATATTTCCTTCATTCCTCCATACATATAGAACATGGGCTATGGTTCATATTGCTCATGCACTTTATGATATTTTATATAATATTTAATTCTGACTTAAGGATCTCCGCTTTTGTAGGTGATCGGAGTGGCAACTACAAGAAGACCGGGTCAAGACAGTTTGTCTCCTTATCAAAGTCCATCATCAACAAGTCCAATTCCAAGAACAAGTGCATCAACATTAGCATCAACAAGTCCATCAAGAGAAACATTAGCACCAAGCCCAGGAGAAATAGTAATGTTAGCACCATGCCTGAAGAAATAGCAGTATCAGCATCGACAAGTGCAACCATAGAAGCATAAACAGCAATAGCAACAACAATTGCCTAGAAGAATGAGTAGCAAATTAAGAAGTATGGTATTGTAATACCCAGGTAGCAGCAGCAACCAAGCACCAGGCCTAACACCAATAAAAGAAGAAGAAGAAGAAGAAGAAAAACATACAAGCAACTACAGTGCCACCACCACCACCATCATCAGATTATCATAAAGTGTCCAACAGTCAATACAGTACTATTACCTCAACACCATTAAGGACTAGTCCCAACTTAAAGGAAAGCAAAAAACAATCTGCCATAAATTGGTAAGCATCTCAGCCCTGACTTAGGTTATTATTTTAGATGATTTCTATTATTTTAGTTAGCCTTTTGTTGCTAGAGTGGAGCATTTTGGTTAGTATGGCTTATTTTGGGTTGTATTACACATGTAATAGGCCTAAGAGTGGTCTAAACAATGGTTCTATTATAGATGCAATATAATTTTGTGGTTTTAAATATCAAGGTTTCAATATGAAGCATTGAATGTCAAATGTTTAAATGTATGAGGCCATTACATCCTTTTAGATGTCTTTATTTCCTTCTTTTTTCAATATATTCATTTGCCTTTTTGTTAAGCCTTTTATATTTGTACATTTTTTTCAATATGTCCACTTGCTTTTCTTCCTATTTTGTCCATTTCTTTCTAGTGAGATATTTTTCTATATGTCCGTTTGTACGTGTCCATTTCTATCAGTCCATTTACCTCATTTCATGTGAAAAAAATGCAATAGTATAATAATACCAATATTATTATTATTATGTCAAAAAATAAAACAATCAGCTGATTTGTCTCATGTCAATTAGTCCATTTTCTACTATGTCCATTTTTTTAGCCTTTTGTCTCATTTCTTACTACTAATTACCTCAATTTGATGTCAAAAAATGAAACAATATAACGATAATATGATAGCAAGCAAATCACTTTAATTCCCATATTTCCATTGTCAACAATATCGGCACAATTATAGAACTTATGTTGCCTATAACAGAGGATTAACATTCACAAAAGCACCTCCATAATGAAAATATTCTCATACCAAAAAGGACATCAAACAAAAGACTCTATCACCCAGGTTGTCTTTATGGCAAACAATTGCCTTTTAAGTGGCACGCTTAGCATGAATATGGCAATGACAATGATTGCTTGTTTTCCCCCATGAAGCAATAGACTTAGCAAGAAAAAGCTTAAGAAGCATAACAAAACAATGGTGATTCTCCTACAGACTTGCTTCTTTCTACTTGTTAACACTTTTATCTCTTGTTCAAATATTTTCTTCCTTATCTCCATAATGTCTAATTGATCTATCAGAGCTCGTTTTTTATCAAGCAAAGCTCTTAATACATTCTTGGTATATCAATTATTTTCAAGATCATGCCATTCGCAAAATGACAATCATCATCCTGTTTGTAACATATCAAAATCAATCAAATAAACTAGTCTCCATTATCTTCTAGTATCGACAACCTTAAAACATTCTTCCTAGGTTGTTGTGGCTCTAGGAGATCAAAGAAGATGTACATATCCATTACCACAAAACCCTTCTTCCCTTGGTTCTTGTAGAATCCACTAACCTATGATCCTTTTGCTTGTTGATTTTTCTTACCAATATGTTTGCAGAAAATGTGATAAAATCAACTCACCAAATTGAGGAAAATTCGATGTTGAATAAGAAATTAACATTACATGTGTAATTTACATGCTCCAAATTACAACCCTAACTTTCCCATATGGCTTCTTAGGGATGGACAATTGTTCCCTAATCAAAGAAAATTGAGGATTTTTTGTTTTTGGGAGAAAATGCCCCCAAGAAGCACATCATCATCATGGGGTTCAATGCTAGATCCACCACAGCCCCATTTGCCATCTTATTGCATTTACTATCGTATGTAGGCAAAAATGATGAAAAAGGGGATGGTGGGCTAGATTTGTTATGACAAAGGAAGTTCCTACTTTTAAAATTTATGAACAAAATTCATGCCAAAGTTGTAAGCACAGCTAAAATATGTGCTTTTTTATTGGCTCATTCTACATCTCTAGTTCCCTAAAAAAAAAAAAAAAGAAGGGAGTTTAATGATGGTGACTGGGCCACAATATTCACAAAATGATGCCAATCTTGTTATATTATGAACTAGGGTGTTTGCACTTCTTGGCAAATAATGAAGTGTCTAGGGTTTGATTTGGACAAAATTCTGAACATATGATATCTATCTCCTTTCGGGTAGGAGATCAAGTGCATTCTTTTGAAAGGCATTCACTAAGTCCATGGCATTGCTCGAGAGGTTAAGACCATTTGGCTACAAGTTTTGAGTTAAGAAACCAAAAATTAGAAAGATACAATTATACTAGGAATGGCATGTGAACCAGGTTAGGGCGGATATCTAAAGATGCAAACTTGCTCCTTGGCCTTCCAACCTAACCCACACCTGTGACCTGTCTTGAGCAAATTCGTGCGGGCCAATCCAACTCGCTCCACCCTGTTTTGACACAAGTTATAGAAAAATCGATAAAAATTATATTAAATATATAATATAATATATAATACAATAGATATTATATAAAATATCATGTATATTATATATTATATTACTACAGGGCGGGTCAGAGGGCAGACCTAGACCCAACCCGCCCCCAACGCAAGCAGATCAAGGGCGGGTCAAGGGAGGTTGGCCCATTTTGCCATCCCTAGACTATACCAAGGCTTATAGCAATTAATTGCTTAGTGATAACCGGAATATATTTAATAAGCTATAAGCTCAAAAAAAAAAAAAGGAAGGGCATTTCCAAGATGTGCATTTTGCAAATAATAAAGTTTGTAGGATGTCCGGACTGCTGACATACAGTGATGCATATTTATTTGACAAGAGCCTCTCGAAACCGCAGCTTTTAGGCCCACCAGCATGAAAGCGATCATGGACAGGTGAGCCTCGTCAGGAGTTCTGTACAGGTTATCAGGTGATATTGCTAGCAACCTACCTTATGGGCTAGGATCTGCATAAATTACTAGAGATTAGATATAAATTATGGAACCCATTAGAACCGATTCCAAATCCAATTATAGGATGTCCAAACCGGTACGAGAACCAGGAATCTTAAAAAGAAAATTAATTTATGCAATTTATTTCAATCATTCGTAATATTTTAGTTATAATCTTTAACTTGACAGACTTTCATTTGGCATAGGAATAAAATTTAGAAATTGACAATGAATAAATAATAATAAAGCATACTAAAAGTACACATGATCAATTAAAATTTATTAATTATAATAAAACAACTATAATAAATTAATAAAAAAAATTACCAAATTTTCGATCAATTAGCCGCTAGCACATATATGAAACTGTCAAAATAACTATATGATTGTAAAGTTATAAATGTAATGAGAAAAAGTTATAGCTTCCAATAATGTACCATAAATTGTATTGAAAATCATGATTTTTTGAATTATCTAAAATATACGCACATTTAATATTGACCTATTTATACATAATATTTAACGATTTTTTCAAAAAATAATACAAGTACTGATGGTGTTAATTTTTTTCATTAACTACTAATGTGACGGTGATGATTTATTATATTTTTCATACGTGACATTTCTTGTAAGCTGTTATGTGTCAAAAACATGCATATATGAATATGTCATGTGAGTGGTTAAATCATTAAAATTAATACCATTAGTATTTGTGCTACTTCATAAATAAACTGTTGAATGTCATGCATAAATATGCTAAGGTCATACATAATTCTTTATCTCCCAACACCCAAACAAATAACAAAATGGTACTTAGAACAAGAGAGTTCGATAAAAGAAAATGTAACGAATGGAGAGAAAATTGGCAATCTTTGTATCATCTAAAAAGACTAGTAGTCCATTTGGTTTGAATAAAAATGACGTCGGACACGGAATCGGAGCGATCTGTTGCCTTCCATGGGTGCATGTTCGTAAGGGTTTCATAGGCCATCTGATGTCTCGAACCAACTCGAGTATTGGGCCGTCTTATCATGAGCAGGCTTGGACTTAGCAGTCCGATGTCAATGACAGTGGGACGGCAGCTTTTGGGTACCCAAAATAGAACTCGGCCTCTGAAATCCACGTTGTCTGTGTCTGTACCGGGTCTGCAGTTAAGAATTCTTCTTGGACATGGACTCAAGCTGTATCAGCTGTCTCTGAGGAACCAAAACCATATTCCCACAGCAAATATGCATGAGGGAAAGAAGAGAGGGGCTTCTGCCTTCTAGAGGGGTCACTGTGTGAATATCATTCATCCATATTGAATGAGTCATATCTACTCAGAATAGACTTAAGTAGGAAGCTAATCCCATATCCCTACCCAAAGTCAATTCCGATCAAATGCGACTGCAAATAAGTAATAGTCACCCAATATTCAATACGGCTCACGTTCTTATTCAGCCCAAAAAAGAATCCGGCTCGTGCTCCTCGTGAGAGGCAAACTGCCAAAGTTGGGCCAGAGACTGATTGCTAAACTTCTGACTGCCATGGCCATATCCCACTGGAGCTCAATGGAAGTTAGATCTTCTTACCGATAAATTGGGCTTTTTAAGAATCTAACATCCTGATGGTTAGAGTAAACACATTCCTTGTTCTCCCGGTGTAAAATTAATCTAAGAAAACCTTTGGAAATTAAAAATTAAAAAAAGAAAAGCGCATATAGATCTGTCACTCTCTCGATAAATTTTGTGCAACGATCTCACTATCTATCATGCCATCCATATTTAGCCATTGATGATAAGACTGTCGGTACCATTTCTGCTTACAGCATCCGTGGATGCATGCCCAGAATGCCAGTCCTTATGCCGAGTTGTGATTGTATGGCTTGAATGGACGATACCATCTAATCCTTTAGCCTAATTATGTAGCCTACGAAAATACCAATCAAACTGAAGTAAATCATAAATGGGTATTAATTATGTGAGTAGCCATCATATTTATTGCAAGTTAGAATATTTTTGCCGATATCTTCTCACCTCGAAGACTTTTTTTCCTTTTTAGTTGCCTTATGGATATATCATTTGACTAACATATCTGCACATTTTGGCATGCTTAATTATGCAAATTAAATGTATTATTAAACGAATTGTTCAGGAATCACATTATGACCTGCATAATAATTGTGTCATAGCATGTCTAGAAATGACTCAAGTTCTTAGAAGTGACCTGTTCATACGCCTTTTTTGTTTTTTGTTTTTGGGTAACTAAGGTAAATATCATTCACCGGAACGAGACAGAAAGTCAAAGTCTACATTGAAACAGTGCTGGGCACTTGCAGCCCAGTCGTCATCATGAAACAAAATGTCATAAAGTTTCACTGAAAGGGTGATTAAAAAAAAATCATCGGATTAGTCTGTCCTATCCTTCAAACTCTCCCCCCGCATGTTTTGCTAGAAAATCTTGCAACTCCATTCGCTTCCCTGATAGTTGTGCTGTGCTTTTACTGCCCAGGAAGCAACGACAGATCTTCCTGCGATCCACGGTAACATGATCAATTAGTATACTCGATTCGGACATAGCCGAACCAAATCAAATGATACTTTTGAATCCAATTCAACATATGAACGTGTGATTCCCAGATTTCGTGCCAGTTATATTTGGATGGACGATAAAAATCAGTACACTGTGTAAGAATAAGAGTAAGTCCAAATTCTCGCCAATATTACAGCTTAACTTAGAAACCGGGCAAACTAGTCGGAATGACATAATCAAAACTCTGGTTTTTAAAGTCATACTGGATTCAAATTCTGGGGACACTGAAATGTAAAGATGTAATATGAGTAGTTGAGGTCGGTTCAAATGAGTTTACAACCATTTTGTCCGGTTACAAATAGGCCTATTAAGCATAACAGGTTAATTCCGGGGCTATTGTTCGAACTAGTTTAAATTATGAATCATGATGTTTTTCTTCTTCTTTTTTTAATACCTCAAATTATTTAAGAAGGATAAACTTAACTTATATTTCAATTCAAATCAAGAATGATGATGTATTTACAAAAGTTGAGAGTTGATGATGAAAATAAGAAAAATAAAATTTTATGGGTGAAAAAAGTTTAGGTGACGATCGATAATGAAATTTTAATCAAGGGTTTCTGATAATTTGAGTCAGTTTTATGATAGTTCGGTCTAGTTTTCATACTATTATAGGTTGATTCAATGAAAAAATATATTGAGTCGATTTTAGTTCAATAATTCTTGTTTTAAATGCAAATTATAATGGTTCATTGGCCTAATAAGAATAATTAAGTACGTATTTAAGGGTAATTTGGGCTGATTTTGGATTTTGATGTGCTGATTTTGGGTCAATTTAACAAAATGTACTTTTCTTTTTCACCGACTATTTATTCATCGATGGTGATATTCATCGAGACTAAAACCCTCGCGATCGGTCCCCCCACCGTAAATGACAAAATTCACAAAGCATCTCTAGGGCTGATTGCGGGACGTATGCCGGACAATAATTCAAGATCAAATCTTGGAGGGCCCCAAGTTCATTGGGATCGTGCATCGGGCTTTCTGAAAAGTAAAAATTGAGATGGGACATTGGGAATCCGAAGAAATGGAAATTCAAGAAAGAACAAAAGTAATCCAATGCATGAGATGATTGGGCTCTCTGCAATCGCCGTGCTGCCGCGTGCAACCTACGCCGTGCATGTACTCCGCAACCCCACGGTCCAACCTCCATCATGGCCCATCATCATGTCTGGTTTAACAAAATGGGAAAAAATAATTGTAATATCATTAAAAATAATTTACATTTTTTTGGGGTCGAAATACGAATATACGAAGGAATAAATTTAATACAAATTTGAGAAAAATATCAATAGCGGTTGTTCCGTAAAAGCATGTTATCTAACAGTACATACGAGTACGATGTAGATGGGGCTCGAGTTGGAATTGACAGTAAAGAGATCGATTTGATCCTGAATCAGGGTGTCACAATATTTTCCAACTCTGTAGATCGAATCTCTTAGGTTCTATGTTGTTTCTGTGCTGCTGTCATCGCTGCCCCTTGATGCCTGGCAACAGTCATGAACACCGGCTTGGACGTGTCGTTGCTGCTCGAGGTTGGAAGTTGCTGGCTGGTGGCCGCTCCTATGTTCGAGCACAATGCGGTGGTGATTAGCTCCGATTCGATAAGGGTAGAACAGCTAGTCCAAGGTTTTAGTACCATCGACCTACCGGGACAACTCGCATGGGTTTTCAAAACCCAATACTGTAAATCTTATAGAATGTAATATGTATTATTTATTAGTAAAACCGAAATTGGAGATTTTACTGGCAGTCACTCAGTCGAAGAGGGTGACCCCCCTAATTGTCATGAGGTGACATCCGTAACCAGATGCGCTAAATCTCGTATCACATTTCTAATTAATGCTTGCCCCCCACCTTAATTATCTGTTCATATGAGACAAGAGATCTCGTTCTTCTATTAAGGATGGTCACTTCATGATGTTGACCCCATTTTAGCTAAAGAAAATGATAACCCATTCCTTTTTTTATGCCTTATCTTTAGTAGATTAGCCATAAACTATTTAGAAATCTATAAAATACTAACTAATCTATACTTATATTAGAATTGGTCCCCTCAAATCTATACTTTATTAATAATATTTGCATTTTTTTAAATTGTAGCAAATCACGTAAACATACCTATATTGGTTAACCCTGTCCTCTATGTCATTTGGTTGGATTTGCATTATCTTCAGTGTGTATAAAAGGAATGAGATGCAATGATTTTGTTTTGGGGTAAAAAAAAATACAATGATAATTTCACGTTTATGATTTCATTTTTCATCTCATTACATTTTAATGAGTTATGTATGAGGTGTGTATATCAAGGATGTAATATAATATTTACTTTATAGGATGAAAATTTCTTTACCAAAAATTTAAAGTTTTAATATTTTTCTTAAATGTATTCTTATTTAAATTAAAAAAAAGAACACAGAATCCTCAATTTTTATCTTATTATTTAATTTTGCTAAACTTAGTCCTAACTTACTCTATTCCAATATACCAAACATGATCACTAATAATATAATGTATATATACGTACATATATACCAAACATGATCTAGCAAGTTTGCCTCTCAAAAATTGGTCTGGTTCAAAAGTACAGCCGGTAAAACACCAAAAAATCATGCCTACCTCCAAGTTTTTGGGGTGCCATAAAAATAAAATCATATCAGCACAGATCGAAAATAAATCGGTTTAGATCAAAAGTACGAAAATAATATTTATAATAAAAATAAAATTATGAGAAAAAAATTGAAAAATAATAAATGATATACAAATAATTATATTTTAACTGTTAATTTTATATTTTATTTAAATTAATAAAAAATTTATATTAATTATTTCATTATCACATAAATTTTATTTTAAAATATTGAAATTATTTAAATTTAGTTTTTTAAAAATGATCGTTTTGTTTGATTTTGGTCAAGTTAGACGGCCCAAAATATGAAATATTCATGTTTTGACTATAATTTTTTAGTCGATCGAGATGGTCAGCCGTGCTAGAATAACCTAAATTGACAGATCTATTTACAGTTAAAATTGACAAGTTTTGTTCATATAAAATAAAACTTTTAAATTCAAAATTATTGATAGCAAGGGACGCGATTTCCCATCGAAGATTATGGCCCTCTCGTCCAAGGGAGGACAAAGTGACTTTATTTCTCACATTTGAAAACGAAAAACGGACCGTTGACGCTAACGAGTTTGAATTTAAGTTTATTTTTAAAGTGTTTGAGAGGGCAAAACGAAGAAACCATTTCATTCATTAAATGAAATGTGTCGGGCGAATATAATTGGACTTTGTAAAGGCAAAAAGCCAGCATTACTACTATGATAAATGAGTCCGTCAGCTTCTGAGAATTAAAATAAAAAAAAATGCAATCTTAGTGGAAAAATACAAAAATTGTCTGCCACAACGAAGACAGGTGCATTCATTGAATCGAACAGCGAAACCCTCCACTCCTCGGCCGTCGTTTCCGCTATCATCCGTCGGACTCGTAGCCTTTGCATCAGAAATTTCGCGGTACAGTAAGTTGCAGATCCCCTTTTTATCGGCGAGGATACTCTCTCTCCTTTCTTCCCCCGCTCTCGAATTTGAAATGAATTTTCCCTTAATTGCACCAAGATTAATCACACTGATCATTCTGATTCTAATCTTGAGATCGGCAAACTGCTTTCGACGCATGTGGATTTTAGCTTAAGAGTGCGTGATTATTCCGAAACCATGCTGGAGGTGACGCTGAGGCCACAGGGGCTCCGACACAATCTACAAATATCCCGATACGGAAGAGGGAAGCCGAGAGCTGAATCCTCCCCCTCCTCCGCCGAGCACCGAAGGAAGATATTCTTGCTCATACCATATAAATTAAGAAAATATACACTCAATTTCCCATCATCTGACGTCGTATTTTCGTTCAAGGTGCTCGGATCTAATCATATGTCAATTTGATATGCATGATAGCAATTAAGGTTGAAGTAAATTTTGATTTGATTTGGAATACTAAGTTTGGAGCCCTATGTAGTTCATGTCAAAATAATTGGACCGCACGAAGCCACTTTTTCCTGTTAGATTAACCGCTTAATCACTTTTTTAAATATATAATCTAAGCAGTAAAACATAACTTGTTCTGGTGAATTCGAATTAACCAAATTGAATTGTTATGAACCCAAATATTTTAAGTTATTTTGATGTATAATTTTATTTTTTTTATATAAATAATATTATTTAAATATTGATTTATTCAATTACCACAATAATTAATTGAATCAATCATGTGAAGTAATTCACCGACTCACTTTTAGCAAAGAAAAACTGTACCATTATGGAACTAGCTTGAACAATTAGGTTTATTTTATTTTATTGGGTATTTTGATTTTTGTTGAACGCCACTCATCTCCATGACCTGTATATATTTCAGCATTTCAATCCATAAAAATTCCAAATATTGTAGTCTATCACGTGTGAAACTCGTGATAACAATAATTTCCCTTTTTATATAACAAAAAAATAATTATCTCTAAATTCATGAATATTTCACACTCATAAAATCCGGAAAAATCTATATACAAGCAGGCGTGCGAGAACAGCTGTCTTTTTAACTAAAGTGGAGTCGTATATTAGAACATATGAAATGAAAATATTTAAATCATTAAAATAACAATTTGTTGGATATTACCTTTTTACCAATTAATCATTTTAATTTCAGCGTACCCAACCACATATCATAATTAAATTTGACCATTAACAAGATTTTGTTGGTTTCACCGAAACAAAGCACTTTTTTCATCGGTAAAAGGCCAGACTGCAATAACGGTAACCTTGCCACCATAAGCTATATAATAATTAGATTTTTATATTTGACCGTCCATATATAAGATAAACTGAACAATTAACACTTAATACTAAACCACCGTGTAGCATTACCATCATTCAAGCACCACCAAGGGCCCAATTCAAAGAGCACAACTAAACAAATGCTACAACATAGATGTTTGTTTCAAACTCTAGATGGTGAAAAAGCCATTATAAATAAGCAAATAAAGAACATTCATCTTAATTAGATGGAGAAGCATAAGGTGGATCAATCCGTAAATTGGGCAGCGGATCATCGTACATACGACAGCAAGCAGAGTCTAAGAGACCTTCAAGATAACAGCACTCAGGGATCATCAACACCATAATGACTGATCGGTGGACAGTGACTAAATGAAGCTAAGACCAATCAATGGTGGCATTGCGGCTCGAACGCGAGGGGCCCCACGGAGTAGAGCACGAAGGGGAGCTTGTTTGCCATGAACGGTTTCTCGGGTCGCAGGGTGGCCCCCATGAGCCCGCCATGAAGGTTGGAGGGTTTCTTGCAACCGGATGATGGGGGTGCGGAGACCAGCGAGACCTTGCACTTGTGGAAGGCATAGGTCGTGACCGTCTTCGGCGCCTTCACGAAGAAGTAACCGTTCTTGTCTGTCTTCGTGGTCGCCACCACCGGCCGCAGACTGCTGTTGCACTCGAGCTTCACTTCAGCTCCTGCAGATGTCGCGAAAGGTTATTACGGTGTTGATCAGCAGGTGAAATTCAGCCGCTGCCTAGTGGGCATATCTAATCTGCTGAAACTATACGGAATGAGGAATAAATTTGGACTAATAAATGAATAAATATTAATAATCTATATAATTACAACAATTGATGTTAATTACATAAATTTAACTGATTTCCTCTTAGTAAGTTATTGTCACACAGGTCCACTTAATACATTTTCTACATTATTATATCTCTTAACGATTGATAAAATAAAGCAATAGTCAAGATGGGTCCCACATTTGACTTATCTGCTCCATCCATCCCCTAAATCAAGCCCAGTACTACGCGACTAGTGTGCCCTTCTGAAATGGTCTAAGTTAACATCCTTATAAAAAACAATGGCTTTAATGATGCTCGGGCGAGCCTCAATAATATTAGTGATTACCCTATCGTATTCGCTTTTTGCTTTTTAACACTCAAGAAGATGTAATGTAATAGAAGAAATACGAGGTGTCCTGCACTATAGGTGGTATGGAAGACAGTGAATGCCTTCCCTTGTCAAGTTCAGGGACCAGATCTAAATTCCTAGTAAGTAAAGGTGTCAGTGCACAGAAAAATTCGAGAAAGTGGAGCCCTCGAATAAAGCGGAAGAAAAACAGAGAAAATAGCCCGATGGAATGGCATCAAGTCAGCAGATCCGGATTCAATTTTGTTGTAACGTGCGACTAATGTGCCAGGCCACTTCATCCTCTCTGTTTCCATACTTGCGCTCTCTCTCCTGTCACCCTTAAAAGCCCCTCGCCTTTCTCGAAGAATGTAGCCAATGAATGAACGAAATTTCCCTTTTTTGCCGTTGAACTTATTGTGTGTGTATATATATATATATATATATCCGATGGATTATATATATTGGAGCAAGGGAAAAATAATACAATCAATATGATGGACGAAAAGGAGAAAAAGGGAAAATACAAACCATAACATCACATCGTATATACTATCTTTACGGCCCATCACACCTGAAGTCACCAAAATGCAGATCTTGCATGAACATCACAAAATGCAGATGCTTTCCCCTGGTACTGCTCGTAGCAACCAAAATAAGCAAAAATATTCCCAAGAAAAAGACAAATTTCCCTATTATGCTTATGCTTAGGATGTCATCGGTGGTATTTGTCGTTGCATAGTACCAGTTAGTGGCGTCCAATTTTCATTGTAGGATATTAAGTACTGAGGATGGAGTTAGAGGAGGGTGGGAGCAGCCAACCAGTTTAGTCGGGAGAATCCATAAAGAGAGATCTACTCTGCACAAATTGTGTAGATCTACTCTTGTTTTTCGCTTTTTTGTGCACTTATGCAAAAGAAAAAGAAAATGAAGAAGGCTTATGATCTTATTAAACACTGACCAAGAAGTGGAGTGGCGCCCAGAAGGGTTTCAACGCCGGCGTACTTGCAGGACTTGCAGTAAACAACCCCCTGCACCGCGATGAAGCTCCTTGGCATGTGGGGCCCAGTGGGGGCGTGGGACGGCGGGTGCACCGGCGCGTGGGACGGGGGCGCTTTGGCGGGTGCATGAGCCATAGCGGGTCCAGGGGCGGGGGCATGGATATTGTGGTGATGGTGGTGGTGGTAGTGCTCGGCCGGAGCGTGCACTGGGGCGTGGAGAGGGGAGGGGCCGGGAGCGAGGAGGTGGTGGTGGTGATGATGGTGAGGGTTGGGGCGGTGGGCCGGCGCGTGAGCCGGTGGCATCACCGGTGCGACCGCAAGGGCCAGCTCAGCTGGTAAGGCCGAGAGTGGCCGTACTGTGAGGCAGAAGAGGAGCACCGGGAGGAGGCAGGAAGCTCTGCGCACTGAAAAGCGTACCTCCATTTTTTCACGGAGAAGGAAGGAAGAAAGAGACAACGGTGAGAAATATGGTGGGTGCTCAGGGAGGAGGAGAGAGGTTTTATAGGGAAAATAGCTGAGTTAGCTTCTTTCCGTTGGGTTCTTTCTTTTTTTTTCTTTTTTTTTTTTTGGTGTTGGGTATGGGGGCTGAATTTAGATTTCTTAAACGGGTCGGGTTGGTTCGTAACCGAACCGGACAGTCTAAATCCGGAACCGGTCCGGAATGCTTCTAATCCGGCCGTAACTGTTCTTATTGGGTTGGGGGCAATTACAAACCGGTTCATAGATATGGACCTATTAAACTATAATAGACTTAGACCGTTACCCAGTTGAACCAGCCCGTAACAGTTTATAAACCTATCATGATTACCAAAAATCATAATCAATGATCATGTTTTTTTGAGTCAATTTAGAATTAAAAAATAAAAAATATTCATTTAAAATAATTTTTTTAAAAATTAAAAAGGTGGACATTTTATAAACTATTTCAGCCCGGTTTATATTCACATGAACTATAATTCGTAAACGGACCGGCCCATTAAGTAAACGAGTTGAATTGTAACTGAGTCTAACGGTTTCAGGTCAGTTTTGAACCGGCCTGAACCACATTTTTAATAATATTAGTTGAATTATTGTTTTTTTATGAGAACACAATATCAAAGTCTAACTAATAAAAATTAGATCCTTTAATTCCTTATCACAAATTATTAGCAACATTATTACTATATTCAACACTTTTTTAAGTCTATATTGAACTTCCACTCTTCTACTTTTGGGAAAAAGTCACAGTACGTTGCAGTGACGCAACGGTCAATTGGTGCAGACAAGTGCACAATTTTGTAGCAGTCAAACAAACTTATAGTGTTGTTATTAAAGATTTTTTAGGATTTTAGTTTCCTTTTTAAACTTTGTTAATATTCTTAATAATTTATTAAGATTTAAAGAAAAAACTTAAATGATGTGCCCTTCTCCTACTTTAGCGTAAGTTAATATCTCCCTTCTTTTCAGAAAATGCAAAGGGACGGGTTAATTGGGGGTGGTGGTGGTGAAAAACATAGTATCAATGATTGATTGTATAATTTTTAAAATTAGACTAAGTCGGCTAGTTGGATAAGGAATTGACTATGCTTTTGGTTTGACTTCTAGAATTAATCCAATTACAATATAAATGCGGTCAGCTCTGGTTAAATTGGTCGGTTCCCGATCATACTAGTAAATCCAATTAAACAAGTGAAAAATCGACCTGTTTAAAAATAAAAAAATATTGTATGTATTTATTTTATTTTGTTTTATTAAATTTATATTTTATATTGAGCTTGAGTTAATATGTTGACTATATTATTATTTTTTTATACAAATCAATATAAAGTTATAATGTTATATTAATTTATTAATAATATTATTTATTAAATATATAGTTCGACCCATTAAACCCCAAGTATAATCTATGAATCTATGAACTCATGTGTTGATCGGTTCTTGATATGATCCGGTTTTAAAAACTATGATCGATTGGTAGTAACACTTTACTCTCAACTTTTAAAACTTTGAATTTTGAGAAATGTTGTGATGAGATTGTGAGGGATCGGTCCTACATGTTTCCGGTTTTCATTTCTCATATCAAGAAAGTATGTTAACGGTAGTAATTGCGGTATACAAACTACGTGTCAACTTCACCTGTAAATGCACTTGAGGAATAAACAGAGATGGGGATTGAACCAATAAGCATGAGAACAAAATAGTGTCCAGTTTGCAATGTTGTGCAGTGGAAGGTTTAGTGATTCAAAAATCTCTTTGGGTGTGTAATCAACAAACAGAGGAGTCTTATAGTCATCATTTTTACACACGTCGAGAAATGTTTGAGATAAACACCATAGTTGTGGATGTGATATACTAGTTATAATTTAGTCTCTCTCACCCGTGGATTATCTATGAAGGTCCATTATTTTCTAAAAGGGTTTAGAATTAGACCAATGCACTGGACAATTGACTATAATGTAATTGTATTATATAGCAAAGAAGTACAAATAATATCATAAGGATCTCAGGATACAAATCATCAGAATCTTGCAAAAATCATGACCACCTATGATACTATCCAGTACTCCCTGGCAAGCACAATGGGAGATCATGAACATTGAGCTTGGACCGTAGAAGATGAAATCACGTAGTAATGAGACCCTTAAAGATATAATCAATTTGAGTAGTGGTACTGATGTAGCAAGCTGTCGATTGGTGACCCACTCACAAGCAAAGTGGCAATCGATCACAATATGTTTGTTCAGGCATGAAAAATTATTTGTAGCCAGGTAAACGGTGGAAATAATGTCACACTAGAGGATCGGGGAGGCATAAGAGGGAAAACCAAATTCACATAGAAGCGACTGTATCCATATGAGCTCTATAGTAAGATCAACCAAACTCATACTTAGATTCAATATTAGAATGCGTAGTAGTTCATTGCTCCTTGAAAATCGAAGAAATCAAATTCTGTCTAAGACAAACTGTAGCACTACCAACAAACATCAATCGTCCAGATTGCTAGCCTAGTCAGCATTAGAGAAGCTGTGTGGAAGAAAGGAAGGATCCCTTCATACAAAATGACCATGCAGCATGGTCCCCTTTAAGTATTGCAAAATCCTCTTAACAGTAGTCCAATGAGACGTAGAAGGATTGTGCATAAATTGACACATGGTTAGACTGCATAGGATATGTTAGGTCCAGTGAAAGTAAGATATTGCAGGGAGCCAACAACTTGACAATATTCATAGGGGTCAGGAAGAGGATCACTGTGATAAGTAGAGAGATGAGACCTTGAGCAAACTTGGGTAGAAGATGACTTAAAATCAAGCATAGGGGTTCACTTGAGCAGGTTATGAATGTACTTAGATTGAGTAAGAGGAAGCCCATCATGCTGCTTATGAACTTCAATACTGAGAAAATAATGAAGAGGACCTAGGTCCTTCATAGAGAATTCCCTACTGAGAGAAGCCAAGAGATTGTCAAATGGCGCATTATGAGACCGTGTGAGCATAATATCACCAACATGGATAAACAGCAGGATCACGTAATCATCAAAGCATAAGATGAATAAAGAGGTATCTGTAGTAGAACGGGTGAAGTACAATTGAAGAAGGAATGTGTTGAGTCATAGAAATCTTGCTCACAATGCTTGCTTAAGCCCATACAAATGAAGCCTACAAATATAGTTAGGTTGAACCATAAACACCTCTTCATTGAGATAACCATGTAGAAAGGCATTCTTAATATCAACCTATCTAATGGGACACTATAACAAGATAGTAATAGATAGAACAATCTATGCAGTGAGAGGCTTAATAATAAGACTAAAGGTGTCCTCATAATCAAGACCTTCAGGCTATGAGTATCTTGTTGGAAACTAGCTTGGCCTTATAGTAGTCAATGGAACCACCAAGCTTTTGCTTCACCTTATAAACCCACTTGTACCCAACAATATGTGTATTAGGTATTGAAGGAACAATATCCCATGTATGATTTTCTAGCAAGGCCCGATACTCCTCCTGCACTGTGAACAACCAATTTGGGTCCTTCTATGTCTTGGTAGTGGTATGGGGCTCTAGAGAGTTGACAAAGATAGTGTAGGCAAATCGATGTTGAGAAACATAAAAATGCCTTGGAGGCAAGGAGCCATCACACGAGCGAGTTACCATTGGATGTGTCCACTAAGGCAAGTTCCATACATCCCTAGAAGGCACTTCTTGAGGAGCATCATTAGAAAAAGTGAAATTTTAGTGAAAATTTAACTACGTTAAGAATTGTACAAATTTAAATGCCTTACAAAGATTACCGAATTAATTTTGATTCAACTCCTTTTGGGCTTATAATTCATCTCAGGAAGTTAAATACAATTTTTCAAATATGAATTGCACATGTTGTAGACAGTAATAACGTTTTGACATGTAACTATTTGCTAGGATATCTATTTTGAATGAGATTGATGTCGTTTCTCCTAACTCATAGTAGACTAAGAAAAAAAAATACTTCACAAGAATGACTAGTTTATGGTCAATTCAATTTTAGGTAAAAACGGACACTCCGCCCTTGCCCGTCCCAACTCAGCGTCTTCCTCTCACGAAAACAGGGCAGCTGTTCCTCCCACTGCTTGCCTCTTCTTTTCCTCGACCTGCTGTTCCTCTGCTCAGCAGCTCCTCCCCCTGCTCGGAAAAAGAAGAAGCACCGAAGGATTTCAGCTCTAGAGAACCGCAGCTCGTCTTCTCTGCTGTGGCTTGCTGCAGCTCGCCTCCACTTCAGCTTGGCCTTCTCGTTGCAGTCTACCCTGTGCTTCAGCTGCTTGTCCGTTCACCAACCCCTGCGGCTGCTCGCCTTCCCCTGTTCAGCTCTCTGCTTGGCTCATATTGCTGCTCCCCTGCTCGTCGGCTCCTTCCCTAGCTTCTACTCACCCTTCACTGCTGCTCGCCCTCCTACTCCTGCTCGATTTGCAGCAAGGAGACGTCGGTCAGCACCAAATGTAGCAGCTACTCGGCCTTAGCCGCTGTCCGCTTCAGCTCGGCGAGTTAGCTCTGCTCGTGGTGCTCTTCCTCAGCTCCTAGCCTATCCAGCTCACTATTGCTCGACTCCTTGCAGCTGCTCGCTGCAGCTCGGCTGCCCCCGTTGCTGCATTCGAACCGTATTAGGAGTTGGTATAATCTCTCTCCTATGCCTCTCTTTCTGCTCTGCTTTACTGCAGCTTATTCGTTGTTTTGTTGCTACTGTCCATTCCCTATTATTTTTGGCTGCTGTTGCTGTTCACCGCCTCTGTGTCTTGCTGCTGCTGTTTATTTTCTGTCACTCATTTCTACTGTAAATCGCCTAGCCAACCACTGTGGTTCTGTTCGATTATTTGCTGTTCATGCTTCTGTCGTGGGCTACTCTTTGCTTCTCCTATTCGGTTGAGGGCGCTTCTTTTATGTTGTTATTCCTCTGTATTGGTTGCATCAGCTCTGTTTTGCTGAGTATAAACCAAGGTTTTCCTTACCTCAGCCACGGTTCCACCTAAGTAATGGATCGGTTTTTGGGTGATATGATGAAATATTTGCAGTTGAATGTTGGGGAATTAATTCGCTGTTTTGATAAGTCTTTTGACATTTGATTTGCAATCATTTAGTGTTGCTAGTTCTCCATATCACTTAGCCACGATTCTGTCCAATTTATGGGCAGGTTCTTAGGCAACATAGTGATATATTTTCAGCCAAGCTCGGGTGATATTGTTGCTGTTTTGATGGATAATTTGGAGGACTGATTGTTATCAAGCTCGAAACCATTTTTGGGGAAAAGTTTAGTCCGTACATGCATGCCAATTGTTTCGGTTGATTTAGGGCTGAACTCCAATGGATTTGTAGTATTGGTTGCTGATTTGAATATTGTTGTTTTGAAGAGTGGTGAGTGATTTTGAGATTGACAATGATAAGGCTAAGGTCATTTACGAGGAATGATTAGTTCTAGGCATGTCGATGGTCGTTTAGGTTAATCTGAAGCTGAATTTCAATCAATTTGTGGGTCAAATTGCTAATTTTAACAAGTATCCGACGGCTGTGATTTCAAGATATTTTTGAGTGTTAGTCCATTTTCATTGGTTGTTTCTAGGCTGATCCGATTTGAAGTGAAAACTGTTTTTAAAAATGCTTCCTAGAAGAAATAGTGCCGCATTTTGGTGGTTGTCTGCTTGCTGAACACATGGTTGAATTCGGTTCTATTCTTAGTCATTTTTAGGCGCTTGGCTATTCATTTTGTTGATTGTTTCAAGAAAGAATTGGCAATGATTTGTACTGAATTTGGAGATTCTTTTCAAATTGTTGGATAGAAGAATCGCACTAGGTTTTGCCGGTTCCTTTCACTGTTGAGCTTGTGGGTACACGTTAAAAAGACCTTACTTGAAGTTGAGTCCTAAATTGTGCTTCTTGATTGTCTTGCATGAATGACTCCGAAATAGGTCACAAGTAGAGTTAGCACGATTAGGAATCCTCATAGTTCGACATCCTTTGTTGAATTCGGGTCGTGTGCTTCCTGCGGTGTCTTCTCTTTCCCATTTGCTTGCGCGTTAGTCGTGGCATCGTATATACCTGTTCAAGGGCTCCGTTCTGTCATGGAGATTTTCTAAGTATTACCATCTCATTTCTTTTGTTGAACTTCACCATTTTGCAACTTGACTTTGAATGATTACTTCATATGAACGTTTTTGAATTGAAAATTCAATAGGTGATTAGAAAAAGGAGAAATTCAACCATTAAAAGCTAGCTATAGATATTTTGCACGAGGCAAACTTAGGAACAACACTAGAGTATCGATTTTAGAGTGTTTTATTGGCTTGTGAGCTTTTCCAACGTAATAGGACCCCCGAATCCGTACTTTGGTTTGATTGACCATAGAATTCGATTCTCAAATGATTGGTGGTGACTTTGTGTTCGTGATTTCATCCTAAGCCTTGATGTCGTATTTCTTGAAAAGGGGTGGGTTAAGGGGTGGTTACGAATTAGGTCCAAAAAATAGGCTCGTTGAACATAATTAGAATAAGCCTGACATGTTTTCTTGTAGAGATTGGAACATTGTCAATAATACAGTTGAAGTTAGGATTGGTAGAATCTGAGTTTTTTGGAGGAGAAGTATCCAAGTTATTGTGTTGAAGAAAGTGAATCGAATGTTTCACCGACAGTTCCAAACTGCTCAATACGGTCTTCTCCTTTTTACATTCGTCTATGCCTGAAATAGAAGAGAAGAACAAGCCATTTTAAGAATTGATATGAGATAGCTTCAAATAAACCTCCCTCCGTGCGTGATGGAAGATTTTAGTGCAATCACTTCCCCCCACTAAGATCTTCTCTCCAGGTTGAATTGTGGCCAAGGACAAAAGCATGGTCGATTTCGAAATGCTGCTTAATAGCTTAAAAACGTTGGATTATCTTGCCATTGGATACTTCTTTACATGGCCTAATAAGAAGAGAATAGAGAACTTCCAATGCCATCACCTTGATTAGGTGTTAATTAATAAATCACGGATGGATATCCCAAGCAACTCCAAAGTGGAATTCTTGGAGCCAGGTATTTTGAACCATTCGACCTCAGTTATAAAGCTCAAGGATATGGAAGGTGCAGGTCCTGTGCCAAAAGTGTAGAGTTCTTTATGTCTTCAAAACCCAATGCCATGGCCATTTGTTAGATTAAAAGTCCTAAAACAGGAATTTTGATTGCTCAACTTATGGGACAAATCCTCTTTAGCTCATCTGGACCTTGTGAAGATGATAATCGTAATCGGGCAACTACTACAAGACACCTCACAAAGGAGAAAATGCTTCAAGAAGAGCTATGTGTTGTATCACATAAGTAGGACGCCGTGGCTCAGCAAAAATCAAAGAAGTCAATGGTTGAAATTGAGGATCAAAACATAGCTTATTTTTATTGTTCTATCAAATCCCGGCAATTAAGGAACACAATTAGAGAACTAACCTCAACGAATGGCTTTCGACTTTGCTCAATCCAAGAAATAAAAGATGAGGCAGTTTCTAACTTCCAAAGCCTCCTAGGTTCAGTTGACAACTCAATCCATTGCACATCCATCCAGTTAACTCCCATTCTATAGAAAACTCTTCTTGCTCATATTCGAGACATGTTGGATAGACGAATCACTAGAGAAGAGATCAGAGCGATTATGTTGTCACTTAATGGAAACAAGGCTCTAGGCCCAAATGAGTTTATCGCCCAATTCTTCAAAGACTCACGACAATCAAGGGTGAAACCACTACTTATTCTATCCACTCATTCTTCAACTCGGGATTCATGTGCATACAACTGAATGCTACCATCCTCACCTTGGTCCCCAAAAAATCAAATGCATCCTGTATGTGTGACTTCCGACCCACATTATGCAGCATTACTCTTTACAAATGCATTGTGAAAATTCTTGCAAATAGAATGAAAGAAGCTCTTCCTCATTTGATCAGTTTGAACCAATATGCTTTTGTTGTTGGTAGAAACATCTTGGTTGCTGGATCTCGAACAAGGTCCTTCTAGATAATGAACTTTGTCATAATAACCATCTTGTCGGAATCAATCTAAGGAGTGTAATTAAGATTGATCTGCATAAAGCTTTTGACTCTCTCAATTGGTAGTTTGTTCTCAATCTACTTGAAGCAATTAATTTTCCCCTGCGATTCATATCTGGATACGATCTTATATCACATCTCCTTGGTTTTCTATTTCTGTAAATGGTTGCCTTTCAGGTTTCTTCAAAGGGTAGAAGGTCATCTGCCAAGGAGATCCTTTATCTTTATACCTTTTAGTTTTGTCTATGGAGGTCATAACGCAAATGCTCAACTTTCAAGCCAGAGAGGGCTCCATATAGGTTGTCACCCAAGGTGTCGAAGCCTAGAGCTCACTCTCCTCAACTTTGCAAACGATCTTTAAAGATTGTGTAGCACTCTCTTATAGAACCATCTATTAGACTTGTAAGGAGTTCTATCATCTCTTCGGGCTGTGTTTAAGCCTGGAGAAATATGAATTCTTTGCTGAAGGGATCCCTAATAAGCAAAGTAATTCCCTTGCTGCTATTTCAAGATTTCATGTCGGATTGTTACCTATTCGCCATCTAGGAGTACTTGTAATATCCACTTGTCTACACCTAGAAGATTGCCAAGCCTTGGTGGATAAAATTACTAGAAGAGTTCACTCCTGGACCACACTTTAGCTTATTGTATCAATCCTACAAAATCTTACCCAATTCTGGTGTAGGCACTTCATTCTACCCAAGAGAGTCATTTGTAACGTTGGGAAAATATGCTTTGCTTTTCTATGGAAAGGGAACATTGACTATGCTAGAGGAGCCAATGATAAATGTCAATTGATCTACTATCCCAAAAGTGAAGGAGGATTTGGGTTGTGAGATTTATGCATTTGGAACAAGGCTTCCACCATTAGAAGCTTATGGCAGATATAGACAAAGTAGGCTCTCTTTGGATGATAGCATGGGTTATCAAGCACTTAACGAAATTCAAAAGTATCTAGTCATGCAAGATACTTCTCTACCCTTCTCATGTACCTGGTGTTGGAGAAAACTGTTGAAGGTTCAGGCTATTGCTTATCAAGATATTTCATGCAAGATCAGAAACGACAACTCCCTTTTCCTTTGGTATGATAGATAAGTCGTTAGAGGTTGACCCACTCCAACAACTATTACCCGATGGATTCCATGCCTTTTCTTCTATCCATCCATAAGCAAAATTGGATGTGGTTTATAGGATTTTACTAGCACTGGCCCATAAGCTATGTATGGACTTGCAACTTGTGATACTGTTCAACAACTTATTTTATCAGTTGTTTTTGCTAGTTGTGACTCAATCTTTTGGGGGAAATAAGCCTTTTTTCCTCGTCACTGTTTGGGATGCTCTAAGAACTAAGAAAGCTAAAAGGTCATATGGCATGAACTACTCTGGTTCAGTGGCCACATTCCAAGACACTCCTTTATGTACTTACTGGCTAGCAATTTTAGATCGACTGAACACAAAAGCTAGAACATCTGAGTCGAATTCAGCTATCACTCTACAGTGTGACTTTGGTGGCTCAAATATAAACTCTTGAGAGCATCTATTCTTTTCTTGCAACAAAACCAGAGCAATTTGGAGTTTTGTCTTAGCTAGCATCCAGATGGCCCAGCCCACAGGGGGATTGGCATTATGAACTCAACTGGGCAATCACACACACAAAAAAAAAAGGGAAGGCTACGGATGCCACCATATTAAGGCTGACTTTTACTACATATATTTACACTACATGGAGAGCTAGGAATCAAATGCTATTCCAGAACTCCTCTCGCACTCCCTGCATGGAGATAGGTCCGATAATGAGCTCTATCGAACTGCATATGAGCTCATTACCGACCTTAATGGCAAAGGTGCCCAATTATTCTCAATTGATAGGCTGCTCTCGATGTATTATTCACTCACGTCTATTTGGTGCAACAATGAACGAAATACGCATTCATTAAAATTTTATTTTTATAAAAAATAAATCATTTTAATCTGATTCCAATAAAAAAAGATAAAAACATTATTCAAAAAAATCAATAATACAGTGTATTATGAAGTATCAATATGATTTGGTATATTTTTTTCAAATATTTCACTTCGTTTGCTTGGATAGTTCTATCACACCAAGCACGGTTCTGACATCTAAGTATATATATTGCAATCTCAAACTTACTTAATTATATCCTACTTTTAACAAAGGAGTTGCTTTATTTGATCAAATCCCTCAATTCGTTCGTATAGATGGAGTAAGATTAGTGTGAATATAAAATCCCAACAAGATACTCAATTACAAGTTTTTTTTAAAATTCTAATCAAGAGGGGGTGATCAATTGAATCAAGTTCACTTTCACATGTCACATCAAAATAAAATAATTTCACGGAGAAATATAAAAAATATAATTTCCATTGTAAAGACAAGGAGGAGCTGAAGGTCACATTTTCCACGTGAATCACTATCAGTTAGTAATAGCTCTTCGTCACTGTATGTCGGCATGCTCCATAAATGCTCCAGCCTGGCAATTTTATTTTTATCATCGACTCGCGTGGCTCGAGAGGGTGAGCTCATTGTACACATCAAAGCAGTAATTTACATTAACTTTAAATCTTATAAATAGAAAATAAAATTTAAAAGTTTTTATTTTTTAATAGACTTACTATCTTCAAATATAAATTAATTAGATGTCAATGTACACAAAGAGGTGATTAATATCTCAAATAAATAAGAATTTAGATCATTCTTAGATTTTAGAAAAAAAATCATTTTATATCATTTATCTCATTTAGGACATTGCTCATATTTCTATTCATGCCTCAAAATGGTATGTTAATTTTACTGAAATAGTTCATGGAAATTGGTGCGGCGAAGTTTTAGGTTATTTTACCCCTCATTTTTCTTCTTTAATTTGTAATCAAGTGAGGGTCAATAAGTAAATTCAGTTGTATTTTGGAACATTAATCCTAATTAAAATAAAATTTTTTAAAAAAAGAAGATGAGGCGTACGTCCATAGAAAGACCTAAATCCTTTGATGCTTCTTTTGCTTAAATACTGAACAGATAACGGTCCAACTCAACATCACGTGTTGTCTCTCCGAGATAATTGTATTGTGCGTGCATGAAAATCGCTCTTCAACAGTACCAAATGGTCCCCCTCCAAGATGACAAAGTACCATGACCCACGACACCATTTGCAGATATTAACGCGGCCAAAGGAGCAACGTAGAGAAAGATACTTTAGTGGAACAGTTTTATTTTTAATTTAATAATTTAAATTTTATAAATTTAATTTTTATTATAAGAATTTACATGTGGCTTAATTTATTCCTTTTTGGTCTTATATGTTTTCTTATATAAGTTTTTTTTTTTTAAAAGTGCCATCCAATACTCTTCTTTTGAGTGGCTATAAATGCGGCCAACGATTTATGATGGTACATAAGGATGTGTACTGATTGATCACCTTTGAGATGGCCGTATGCGAGAAAGATAGGATGATGATTCCCTTACTTACATACGGTGCCGGTGTACGGGAATTTATGATGTGTCCATTCAGCATCTACAAAACGTATCATATCCGCAAATGCATGAGATCCTAGAGATGGCTCGCTCGACATAGTAGTCCAGCGGCCATTACGATGCCAACGCCCAGAAAAAGTGTAGTCAGTAACACGTGTGTGGCTGCATCTCGAGCCCCACGGTTGACTACGGCACATTTTGGAGACTATCCAGAAATCAAGCAGCGTGCATTTGCATTGACCTGTTCATTTTCAGAGTCTGAACTTTTCGATGAATCATCCGCAGGGGTCCTCAGCCCCAGCTTGTGAAAGCCGAACGGGAGCAGCCCGGAGCATCTCGACAAGCGCATCATCCAGCAATTCCAGTGCGCCAGACTCGTTGCGCTAGCGGTATGATCCAGCTGCAAAATGTGCTGCAGCCACCACTAGTTTCCACTGCGCGCGACAAGTCAGCAGCGAGTTGGAGAACTTTGACTGATAACTTCGAGTCTCAGTCAAGGCAGGGCGCAGTGGTTCTCGAACACTCCTCATGAAGCTCCCCCAAGAACCAGGACCGCGAAAGCCGCGAGAGTTCTTTGAATGGTTCCAGTGTCCATGTTTTGCGACAAACAGCCAAATCGAGGTTTTGGGAGCTTGTAGGAATAGAACCATTTGACCAGTTTCTGCAAAGCTACCCAACTAATTGGTACCCTGACGACTTGAGAATGGCCGCAGGGGGAAATACCATCTCAAAAATGAGAGAGATGTTTCCAAACAAAGAAGACAACATCCAGGCATTGTAGAGCAGGAACAGAGGCAAAATGCTTCAACTCGAGGTGTTAATGCAAATCAAAACAGCCACAAAGGAAAATGACTCAATATGGACTAAGCTCATGCGAGCAGCGACTGGCATGATTAAAATTGTAAATCCCACATAGTGATGCCGTTATTACTAGAGGTTGGTGTGGTCACTTTCACTGGGTCCTCAGCTACATATTAAGGTAAATGCTGTTCTTCGGAATGGGAGGCCCGAAATACGAAATATTAGTACCCGGGTCAAGATTTTTGGACCGGCTGAGATGGTAGGCTATGCTGGCATGGCCCAAATTGACCATCTACCTCTACCATGCTAGAAAAAAAAAAAACTGACGGACATGCGAATTGATGATAGGTCTGATAACGAATAGTTTGCGTCAATTTTAGGAAATGCACAAAGTTCACATTTTATCGTGATAAATTATAATTTTTAAATATATATATTTTTTGGTTAGGGAACGAATTGTTTTAAAATTAATTCGTAGCCCACAAAGCCAGAGTATCGGCTTTCTGGCGTGAAGTAGTACGCGGAGTCCATCATATAGCAGAATATCACCTACACTAGTTAGAGGTGCCAAAATGTGGCTCTATTCGTTCTTTACAAAGATATGTGTTAATAATCTTGCGAGGGAACTGGCTCTCAGAAATTCCTTATTAATAATCGAAGGACTAAAATGATAGTTTAGAATGGTCTCAAATCAAATTAAAATTAACTTACCATCCAAATAAATGATCGGAGCTGGGAAGCCCAATTCAATAGCTAATCGAATACCCTCTCTGGTGCCTGCCTGCCCGCCCTGCTTCTCTTCCAGGCCACCCACAAGCAGAGTTCCACTTCACATCAGTGACCTGCTTTGGAATAACACGCATGGGCTGTTTCAACGTTGAATACGTCACCACATACAAGACATTTTCGTGAATCTTTCTTCTTCTTATTCTTTCTTAAAGAAACCCGAAAAATTTTCCAATAAGATTTTAAAGTTATGTACGTCTAATCTCATCGCTATCTCGATTGCCAAAACTGACGAGGAATGACTGACTCATTTGACTTCACCCAAAATTAGGTTTAAGCGGTAATAATCTTCATCAGTTGGTTTTCAAAGACAAAATTTTCATTTGTTAAACATATATTCTCAGTTGCAGGCCAAAGCCAGGGATCTAGAATCATCCAAAGTATCGAAATTAAGTTTTACTCGTGGGAATTGAACCAAGAATCAATTGGTCCTAGATTGAAGAAGACACAAGGTTAATTTAATCACATCAAACTTTCTGTTTAACCTGTTAAAAGCTTGACCAGGCCAACCACGCCATTTGGACATGAACCGAGCATTCTTACCATGTATCTACCTAAGTATCATGGTTGAAGCAATAGAAGCAGCTCACGATTCCAACTTAAACCGTCCCGAGCCAAGCTAATTGGCCAGTCCAATAACTTCTACCGGTCTAAAAGAAATAGAAGAAAATAGAACACAAATGATAAGATTAATCGAGTATAGTTTATATTTAAGTTGAATCATCCAAAAATGTAAAACTCTTTAAACTGTAAACTTTATCTACTCTCAGCATGTGAATTCAGAGCTGTACTTAATTGAAAAAAAAAAAAGGGTCCAATCAATTAAATCAATTCACGATGGTTAAAATATCCATTACTTATAGCAATCGAATACAGTAGTATAATTTTTCCATTTAATTGTTTGTAAAATCAGTCTGTGAATATTCTTTCCACAGGATAAGGTGTGGCCGTAGAATATTGCAACCCATTTTACATAGGGTATGATCCGAGTATCATAAAAAAAAAAATGTATTCGGTGCCCGGACACAATCAACCCGAACCATGCCCACAACCTCTGTTAGCAGAAGCTAAGGCTCTTCGCCAAGATTGGCCTCCCCAACGTGCTTGTCTCGTCCCTGAAAATTGAGGAGTTCTGGCCCCTCAGCCTGGTCCGGCTCCAGCCACGGAAACGGTTTTCATCGAGTTTTGATAAGAGAAAAAGCTATACGGTTCACAGAACTGAATCCGTTAATAGACATTTTTTGCTTTAACCTACATTTATCGGATCTATCGAACTTCCAATAATAATAAGAATGATATCAAGATGGCGTGGGATACTTAAGACCACTCAACCAAGCCTTGTTGATGTCGAATCAAATTGAAGTTGGGCATTGACTGTTAGGGTACTTCCACAAAGCAATGTAAAATTTGCTCTCTTTTGGAGTAAAATCTGCAGCACACGCGTAAAAGGTTGAAAGATTATTTCTATCTAAACACTCTACGCATTTCAAATTTACAGATATTTATTTATATTCAATATAGTTTTAATTTCAAAATATTTGTTGTTATTGCTTTTATTACATTAAATTGATATATATCTTATCTACATTATTTAAGTAAAGAGGAACAATAGTTGATCTCATTTTGACACTTTCAAAGATAACCTTAACTAATATAAATTTAATTAATAAAAAATAAATATTTAAAAAATCAGAATTACTACCAAAAAAATAATTTCTTTCCACTTTTTAATTACATATTTTTATTTACTTTACACTCAAATAAATTATTCTTAATTACTAATGAGTTCATAAAGAGGGGAAATAGGTTGTTAGAAAGAAAGAGAAAGTCCCCTCAAACCCCTGTGATCTTCCTGTACCTCCACATGTGTCTTGCCATTCCCACCATCACCGTCCATTCCTTTCCTCTTTCAGAAGGTTCTTCTTAAATCTTGGAGAGCAATGTAGCAATCGAGCAAATCTACGGCAAATCCGTCGTCGACAGCCACTTCAGCAATGCCCCCCTCAGGTCCTTCTACTTCGTGGAGTGGTCCGTTTAAGGGGGAAATAGATCTTAAACTCACATACAATGCTTAGGTTAAACACGAAACTTGTAATGCTGTGAAGCTTTCCCATGAGGCCGTAGATGAAGGGCTGAAACAATGGGAAAATTGCTTAGTTGGATGGTTCATAGGTTTGGCTCCTTATTTACGCTCCTTAGCTACTACCATCAACAAAATCTAGTGTTAGAGAAGTCATATAGCAAAAAGGTGGCATTTTTTTTGTGTTGCAATTCTCGAACAGCAAGCTGATGTAGTGGCTTTTGGATTGTGGTCCATGGTTCAATGGGAAGAAACTCTTGAAAGTTCAACGCTGGTCTCCACTTTCTGGTGGGCACATAAATCTGCAGAAAGTTCCCATTTGGTGCTTATCACGGAACATCCTAATGCATTTATATAATAGCACCCGCCTCATCCACATAGCTAGTGCAGTTGGCAAACCTCTCTATATGGACAGAGGAACATTAAGCCAAACACACCTTGACTTTGCTCGAGCTTGTATAGAGGCCGGCATATATGATAAAATCCCTAGTACATTAAACATTGATACAAGAGGAGGGCATGTAGTAGAAGTGCAAGTCATAGTGCCATGATACCTAGAAAAAAAATGCACATTTTGCTGCTCCTTTGGACATGATTGCACCAAGAAAGTACCCATTAAGAAGTAAATAAAGAATGCTGAGCCAAAGGATATGTGGGTAGCTATCGAGCAATAGCAAAAGGACTCAAAAGCTAGTGTATTGGATGATAATGTTTTAGAATATGACAATTCAATTGTTGATCCTATGGAACCACCAACCAATCAAAGGGAAATTCATAAAGGAAAGTCGAGTAGTGATACCTACTTCTTCCACTGAAGTTATCATTAATGAAGGTGAAAATAAAAGTGCAAATAAAGTAATGGTGGAGGGGAAAAGCCGAAGTGTAGCTATAACTCAAAAAGGTGGAAGTTTGCCTAATTTACTGAGTAAATGTCTTGAGTCTTCCCATAGGAATACCGTGATTGCACCTTCTACTGAGGGCCCAATCTTCCCTGAACGTAAAATGGCAGAAATCAACAAACTTTGTTAGCAAGCCTCTACAAAGAAAGACACCGGTAGCAGTACCATAAACATTGACGAATGTAAGAAGCGTGGAAACGGTTGAATGCCCAATCCTTGACCCATGATCATGCCTTGTTGGAACATAAGGTGTTATAACGACCCCATAAAACATGGTTCAGTCCACGACAATGTTGTAGCTCATAAAGTGGATGCTATATGTTTATTGGAAATAAAAGTTTGTCTTGGAAGAGAACAGACCATCTTGCATAAATACAGAGATTGGAACCATGTCATCAATAATACAATTGAATCTAGGATTGATAGAGCAGAAATATCCAAGTTACTGTGCTGAAGAAGGTGAATCAAATGCTTCACTGTCAATTCTAAATGGCTCGGTATGGTCTTCTCCTTTTTATATTCGTCTATGCGTCAAACAGAAGAGAAGGATAAACTATTTTATGAACTAATATGAGACAGCTCCAAATAAACCTCCCTTGGTATGTGATAGGAGATTTCAATGCAACCACTTCCCCAACTAATATCTTCTCTCCATGTTAAATTGTGGCCAAGGACCAAAGGATGGTCAATTTCGAAACATTGCTCAATAACTTGAAGATGTTGGATCATCCTGCAACTGGATGTTTCTTTATATGGTCTAATAAAAGAACAGGAGACTTCCAATATCATCGCCTTGATCGGGTGATAATTAATTAATGAATCACGGATGGATATCCCAAGCATCTCCAAAGTGGAATTCCTGGAGATAGATATTTTGAACCTTTTGATCTCAATTCTGTAGCTCAAGGATATGGAAAGTGCATGTCCTAAACCATTCAAATATTATAATCATTGGAGTGCACATAAGAGCTTCCTGTCCACTGTGCAAAAAATATGGAGTTCTTTACGTCTTCAAAACCCAATGTCATGCCTATTTGCTAGACTAAAAGTCCTAAAATAGGAATTTACATTGCTTAGCTTGCGGGATAAATCTGCTTAAGCTCGTTTGGACTCTATGAAGAATCAGCTTGCAAACCTGCAGATGCTAATTGTAACTAGGGCAACTACTACAGACATCTCATAGAGGAGAAAAAGCTTCGAGAAGAGCTATATGTTCTGTCACATAAATAGGAAGATATAGCTCGGCAAAAACCAAGAAGTCAATAGCTGAAACTTGGGGATCATCTATTCTTTTCCCACAACAAAACCGGAGCAAACTGGAGTGTTGTCTTAGCAAGCATCCACATGGTCCGACCCATATATAGGAGATTGGCATTATGAACTAAACTGGGCAATCACACACAGAAAGGGGAAGACTACGGATGCCACCATATTAAGACTGGCTTTTACGCTACATATATCTACACTATATGGAGAGCTACGACTCAAATGCTATTCCAAAACTCCGCTCACGCTCCCTGAATGGTCATAGGCTTGATAATGAGCTCTATCGAACTACGCTCATTACCAGCCCTACTGGCAAATGTGTCCAATTGTTCTCAGCTGATGGGTTGTTCTTGATTTATTCTAAGTGATCAACTGATCTTATGTACATTTGGTGCAGCAATTAATGGAATACATATTCATAAAAAAGTTGTTCTTATCTAGAAAATCAATCAAATTATGTATCAAAATTTATCTAATTCTAATAAAAAACAAAATATTATTCAAAAAATTTATAATATAGTGTGGTATGACTCATACATATGATTTAATACATCTTTCTCAAATATTTCACTTTACTTGCGTTGATAATTTTATCTCGCAAACCACGGTCCCAGCATCTAGTGTGTGTATATATATATATATATTCCAATCTGAAACTTAGTTAATTAGTTCGTATAGACAGAGTAAGATTAGTGTCAATATGAAATCCCAACAACCGAATCAATTGCAAGATTTTTTTAGTTCTAATGAAGAGGGGTGATCTTTTATTATTATTATTATTTTATATTAATAATAATACTGTAATAATTGACTAGTTCATTAAACAATATATTATACAATATAAAATCTCAAATCTTAAATACCAATTCTTAAAATTTTTAACTTTAAATTTAATTTATTACGTATTATTAATTTGACTGTTAAAATATAAATTTAAGAGGGTAATCAATTGAATCAAATTTACTTTAATATGTCACATCAAAATAAAATAATTTCGGAAAAAGTAAAAAAAAAGACAATTTCTATTGTAAAGACAGAGAGGGGCCGGAGGGCACACTTTCCACGTGAATCACCACAGTTTTTCGTCACTGTATGTCGACATGCTCCATAAAATGCTCTTACCTGGCAATTTTATTTTTATCGTCGACTGGCGTGGCTCCACGGGCTGAGCTCATTCATTGTACATATCAAAGCATAATATCATTGGACATATGAGATCCATTATATTAATAAATTCATATATATATATATATGTTCAAGTTTAAATTTTATCAATAAAAATAAATTTAAAAATCTTTATTTTTTAATAAATTTACTATATTTAAATATAAATTAATTAAATATCATTACACACAAAAAAGTTATTAATATTTCAAATAAACATGAATATGAACCATTCTTAAATTCTAAAAGAAATCTTTTTACACGTATAAGTCTTTCATTTATCTCATTTAGGGTTGTCCATGATCAATTTTACTGAAATAGTTAACGGGATAAATGTGACAGAGTCACATGAACTTCGTGAGTGTAGACCGGTAAAATGACTCCTCATTTTTCTTCTTTAATTTGAAATCAAGTGAGGGCCAATTAGCAAATTTAGTTGTATCTTGGTACATTGTATTATTTAAAAATTTTTTAGAAAAAGGATGAGGCGTACGCCTACGTCCACGGAATGATCCTTTGGTGTTTCTTGTGCTTTAAGTACAGAACAGATAAGGTCGAACTTAAGAACACGTGTTCTGTCTCAGAGATAATTTTATTGGGCGTGCATGAAAAACGCTCTTCAACAGTACCAAATGGTCCCCCTACAAGACGACAAAGCACCATGACCCACGACACCTTTTGCATATATTAATGCAGTTGATAAAAAGGTGATTTAATATATTGATTATTTTTATTTAATAATTAATAAATTATAAATTTAATATTTATTATATCTTTTTCTCTATTTCTTTTTATCCTTATATATCCTTTATATATTAAAAAAATACCACCCGACACTCTCTCTTCTTTGAGGAACTATAAATAATCAAATAAATGTGGCCTGCGATTTATGGTACATAAAGATGCGTACCGATCACCCACGTCGTCTACTACAACTCAATCTCATTAGTTGCCACATTTTTTTGTTATTATTATTGCGATTGCGACGACCCCGCCTTGGCTACGTCGCCTGTCTGCAAGTCGCGACCTTTTTCAACTTATAAACATGACTCATATAGAGAGAGAGAGAGAGCTACAGAAGCCAAAGGGGGACAAGGATCATCACCCTACATGTCGGCAACATTCAAATTTGAAACCCATTTACTTCAGGTCGAAAGTAATCCTCATCGTAGTGTAGTGTGACACTTTCTTTAGGTTGATTTCACAATTCTTTTTCTTATTTTATGTATTACAAGCAATGGATGAGTCGGACGTGGATATGGAATGAGGGAAGCAGAGAGCACGATTATTCCACTGGTGATAATTAGGGTTATTTAAACAGAAGCAAAGAATCGAATTAAACTATTGAATCAAATAAGCCGAACAAAAAATAATGGAATCACTTAAAATGATTTCCTTATAGCACAGTTTGTTTGTCAAAAAGAGGTTCAGTTGTCAAATTGATATGCTTAATTTCGTTAATTATGGCTAATGTAACCGGAATTTAAAATATAATCAAATAAAATAGGGAATTTATTAAATTAAAACTCATAATTTGCCATTTTAAATGGTTCCATTGGTTTGATTCCAAACTAAACCGAATCATTTGCATTTGACTTATTATATTTTATTTTATATGGAAGGGTTAACAGGTTAACCAAATTATAAACTCCATTCTAAGTGGTTCAGTTGTTTTGAGGTATAAAATGGATAAGATTCGGATATAATAATCCAAATCAAATCGAACCGAATATATGGTTTGTAAACTCGAACCGAGCCGAACCATGAATACTCCTGATAACGGGATTTAGAATTCTAGGGTAGAAAAGTTAACAGCATATCAAATTCTCCTTTTATATTCTTGAAGTAGTTAAACATTCGTCTATCTCTTCCAAACTGAGGTTTGCAGTAGCCACAGTACCGATAAATTTATGGTGATATTACCTTCCCATACCTTTTCAGCGAAATTGCATTGATTTTTCTTCCAATTTTCAATTAATTTCTTCGCCAAAGAGTGTACGCAATTTCTGCCATGATAGCGAGATTTCTTGAAGTAGTTAAACATTGGATACTCAGAATGGTACGTGATTGTATCCAATATGTGTGAGTTGACCATACTGTCAAGCGTACTTGACATACAGGAAAATTCTAGATGGTGAGCACTCGCAATGGCCGCGTTGACAAAACACCAATCAATCTGTTCGGGTTGACAATACTTGTGGCAACTGCTCAGACGATTATCGCGCATTAATTCTATTGGTGTATTCTCATGTCACATGACATGACGAACAAACACATTTAACAAAATTTGGAAGTTAATAGTTATTTGTCTCGGCGATGACACGGTGGCGTACACACTCCTGACAGTGGACTTGCTAACGGAAGACAGGGTACGCCGATGGTCCAACTTGACGGTTACTCCGAGCAATCTAATAACGCATCGAGAAATAGTTGATACAAACTAGTATATGTGCACGCCACCGTGTCGTGAGCAACGCCCGAAGTCAGGGTAACGTGTAGCATATGATCATCGGAAAAGAATCACCAATGGATTTTTTCTTCCACCACATATGTGGATGTTGGTTGGATTAGAAGTTTAATAGGTCATCATTAATATAAGTTTGAATCATGTTATTTTGTTACGAGGTAAAATTCTTATAATGATGAGTTTTTTTTTACTTATTATTAGCAAAATTGAGAATTACTTCTTACATAAAAAAAAATGTTGGACCATTTTAATTAATTGTAGCATCAATATGATATAATATCCAACTCAAAATTCAACATTACAACATATTTAATTAGGGGTGAGATGAACATCTGTTTTATTGCCCCCCTTTTGATCATTAAAAGAATAAAATAACCATGCATTTGCTGCTAGATAAACTCGTGGACAGACGTTAGTTGTTCTCGATACTAAACTCATCTTCGAGCCCATTTAATTAGGGGAGTGTCGAGACTCAGGAAGCGGCGGCAAGAGAGAAATATCAAAGGGAAATGTATCGAACTGGGGATGAACATAAACTCGTGAGCCACCAAAGGTAGGTGATAATCATCGAGGAGGACATGACAAGTTGACTAAACTCTTTGGAATGTATAATTCGATATAAGAACATCAATATATCGATTTATTCCTATATAATGACTAACAGTGTGCCGTTGACTGCCTCTCATATCAACTTAAAAGAGTGCGTCAGGGCATATACTATATCCGTCGGCATGCCGCTTTTTCAGTCTCTCGACTGTTGATGTTGCAGCAGCGCCATCAGCATTGCTCCTCGCAGAGTCCTCAACCTGCAAGAATATCCAACCTTTTAATTTTTGCAGAGAATCAGCATTTAAGAGATCGCCGACGCCATTGACTTCAAAGCGTATGGTAAAAAGAACGGCTTCGTGGCTCATCAACTGGCCACTTGAATCTCGATGCGAAGCGTGTTAGACCAAGTAGACCTCGATGTGGATGTTGGATTGGTCGCATCACGGTCGACACCATCGTCCCATCAAATGTCTAGACTTGTAAGTTCGGTTTGACGAAAGGAAATGGAGGAGAAAGGGGACCGAGACCCACTTTGGCAAGCATTGAGGGGTTTTTAAGTCAAAGAATAAACCATTATTAAATACTTTTTAAATACCATGTGGGAGATAATTTGAATATGAAATTTTAAATTTATTAAATTTTATATAAGTAAATTTTATGTTTGAATAAAATTTATCACAAAATTGGTAGTTTTTCTTTTTTTTTTTATCTCTTTTTTTCAGCTGATTTTAATATTTCATTGTTTGGTGACAATCAAGATCTCTTTGCTAAGTCTCATAATTCCGCGAACAATATTTAGCTACGCACAAATAAGAATAATGTCTCTGAAAAAATATTAAAAAAATAAATGGAAATGAAAATTAAAATGTGTGACATCTCTCGAAAGGGACTTGGATAAAACGTAGAGAAGGGGGGCGTTGTACAGAGTTGACAGTACCTTACAAGTTCTTGTTGAATCTTCGACTAATTTTAATTAAATAAAAGTATATGCAAACATTAATTTAATTAAAAAAATACGCATTTATATATTATTCTCACAAGGAAAAAATTTGCCAGTTATATAATGCATGCTCTCCTTATCTGCAGCATATACAGAAACTTCAGATAGATTTACCATCACAGGTTATTCGGGAATCAACGTGTGAAACTACTGTGAATAAGAAAATAATTTTTCAAAAATAAACGACACTAAAATTCTTAGAAAATTCCCAGAGTATGGATTTATCGGTGAGAGCTCTCGTACTTGGGAGCGACAGTGTAAACAGTACATAATCGTACCTCGGCGTGAATGCTGTGGAACGCAGTATCTCCGATTATGGAGAGGTTGGCGTTGAGGACCTCGGCTCCTCCCTCCTGAAGGACCCGAATGATCTCGGTGAATATTATCGGACTGCTCGGCTTGTCCGAGATGAAAACGACCTCCAGAGCCGAGCCCACCTGATGAATCGCGATTTCCGGTGACAGAGACGCTCTCGACGAGGTCGTTCTACCCACGAGGCTTCGGCTCTCGGGCTCCAGCAACCTGTCCCTCTTGTCTTTCAGCTTCTCCACTCTTGCCTTCAACTTCACTACGTAGTTTGTAACTTCACTGAGTTGATCGGGCAGTGAGGACATCTCCTGCTCATAGTGCCCAACATTACATGTACATCCTTAAACTTAACGAAATGAGCGGAAGATTCGGAAGGAATGGAGGGAAGAAACTCCCTTTCGTTTAGAATAACGTTCTGAATTACAAGGTCGGACAGTTTTATCGTTGCAACATTACTCGCCCAACCCGATTCCGATTTCATCTAACGGGGGCTATGTGAGTGGCATAGAGAAAGAAGAGCGATGGGATACCTGAGATCTTGAAGGAGGAACGAGGGAGACAAGCTCCGAGTAGAGGCACTTCGTCATCTGATCCTTTCAGGGCTCTGTCGATCGATCTCCGTTTATTTGTTCTTGGGGGAGCTCGGGATTGCTCTTCCGTCTATTTATAACACGTTTGATGTTCTAGTTTCACGTTTCTGTGAAGCAGCCATCAGATACTTACCACCTTGCTCACACGCGTATGTGGTTTTCTCTGTCTTCGCTGTCCCCGTAGACTTAGGCCGGCCAATGAACTCCCCGGTGTTAAATAAAATTCATAATCGTCGTCCTCCAAGGTACAGGTTTTTTGTCCAGCTAAAATTCTAACCCGACATATAGCAGTACTCGATGCATCTCCTAACACGGATTAAACCTCTTAACATTTCCATCTGACCGCAGGCTGTCCTGCCGTCTTGTTTACTGCTCACGTTACACATCTCGCCCCACGCCTTGAATTTGACGATCTCGCCCACATGGAACGTGAGGGATGAGCGATCCAACAATATTAGAAAAGACAAAAGGATAATCCCGATAGACTAAAAGTGGGACCCGTCTTTTATAAAATTAATTTATTTTTTAAAAAAATATGCAACGATAACTCATAAATTTAATATCAAATTTGGTTAATAATTTATGCTGAAGTTACGTTCTTTTATATTCGGGGTATCTTGTTGCTGAGTTAGTCAATCTTAACGCACTACCGTGATGTTAAGATCATACATATAGAAGTTTTCGAGAGCCGAAAGTGGAAGCATGGGCGGTGGTAACCGTGGAATGTCGCTGCTACTCAAATCGGAAAACACGCCCGTGGATTTAATTGAGTTGATTTGATGTAAAGCATATGTTATTGGAAAAAAAAAGAAAAACAACTTCAGGTTTTGGTCGAACGTGAATTGGTCTGAGTCTTGTTTGATCTTTAGAAGATCCTAAAGGTATGAAGCGAGTGAGTGGATCTGAAGCTGGAGGTGTGGATCAATGTCGACCACCCAAACTTCGACTTCTTTCCTCGGGAAGATGAGGATCATCCTCACCCCTTTCGACTTTTATGCCTCCATCCCAAAAACAAATGGGGCTCCAGCAGCATTGAAGGCATGAAACAAATGTCAACTTTTTTCATGGATAAATATCTCATATTCAAAAGTAGGTGGGTCTTCCCAGGCTGGAGGTCGGCGACAGTGTCGTCCGCTTGAGGTTCATGTTTTCCTAATCGGCCGGACCAAGCCGAAGGCTACTTTTCAAAAGCCCACCGGCCGAAGCATGTATTCCGTTTTCGTCGGTGGAACTTTCACTTGCCTATCTTTTATCGATTTTCCTCTGGTTATTCTAATAAATATGAAATAGTGAGTTCGACCGCTCGTTATTCACTAAAAATAGTCAAATCATTTGCCAAATTCCCATGAAATGTGATTTTATGTTCAATTAAATTATTTCACACTTGTATTTTTAAACTAATATTTTAAATTCAAGTTTTACCAACTTCATATTTTATAAAATGTTATTTTTAGCCACCAAAATTAAGTCAAATATCTATGATATTTTATAGATAAGTGGTGGCCGGTGCACGTTAAGAAAATAATATAATTCAAAAATATCTTAGCCGGAAAGCGAAGGCATTCATAAGTTAAATATGAATAGTTATTCCGGTCACTATTTCCTTTCATTAGTTTGAATAGGTAAAAATGGCCTCAATGGTTCGTTATTCTATTGGAATTGGAATTACCATTTAACTCATTTCTTACAGATCCATTCCTAAATCCTGTCCCATGGAATCACCATTCATTTATAACATTTTTATTGTGAAAAAAATATATTAGTACCCATGGCGTCCTGGACTTTTTAGCTTCACATATATTGCTCAGTCTCCTCCTCATATCTTCGGCTTTTTAAGCATTCTTTTATTTTTTTTAATATTAACATTGATTATTAAAGTATTTCATTTATCATATATTAAATGGCGACTCTAAACATAATTTACATTTCACCACATACATAATTATAATGGGTATAAATGGTAAAATAAATTCCTATATTCCATTTGATTCCGGATAAAATAAATTCAAAGAATGGTAACTGTCATTCCATTGGCACATGAGTCCTTTCCTAATGTATTCCATCTCCTTTCTATTCTGTCTTATTAAATGTACACCATGAAAATATGATTAAATTAACGCATATAGATGGAGTGATTTGATATTATTTTTATATAAGATTTTGCATTTGAATTATATAAATTAAAAAAATTTATAAGTTACTGGATTTTATTCTTTAGTATACATAATCTATTCAAATATTTATCATTTATGACCCATAAGACTCACTTATACAACTATGTGAACACTAAAAAAAACCCAAAAATATCTTTATCATGACAATGGAAAAAAATCATAATTTAAATAGTATCAAAATATCTATCTTCCATCAATACAAACGTATGATTTCAAGGTTGAATTTGTAAAATGTTTCCATTCATATAAGAAAGGGTTCCTTCTCCCCAGCCCTCTGAGCAATTTGATAAATTGTTTCAAAACTATTGTAGCAAAAATATAAATTTAGCGAATTAAGAATATTGAGTGTGCATCTTCTACTCATAAAGGGAGATATAATTTTATCGCCAGGGCCATTAGAGATATCATTTTTTTCGATTATATTAGAGGTTCATGAGTTTATAATAAAATAGTTGAATCGAGGAGGGGATAAAGAGATATAACAAATCGTACGATGAAAATCAAACTCACAACCTCTTAACTGTTAAACTGATAACAGCGTCACTGCACAAAACCTCTTTAGAGATATCAATTTATGTTCTATGAGCAAATAACATATAAAATCCAACTCATTCCATAAATAATAATGTCATTGTGGTAATTTCAATTCAAGGTATTAATAATGGCATGGAAACTATATGTATTATAAGTGCAAACTAATATGAATTAGATAAGTAATTCATTAAATCATTCCAATTGTTTTATAGTAGATTTTGTCACTAACTTTTATGTGATCTAAGGTTACTTGTCGAAGAGCAAGAATCTAATGACATTTCCCAAAAAAAGAAAGCAAATCTATTGCCACCAACTTTTATGTGATCTAAAGTTACTTGTTGAAGAGCAAGAATCTAATGACATTTCCCAAAAAAAGAAAGCAAATCTATTGCCACCTTAGGACCTGATGAAATCCAACGACCTAAGGTTGTTAATCTGGCCAGGGAACTGGCAAGTCCGTTTTGCTTCCTTCAGAATGTGATGTTGGACCTGAGAACCAGGAGTGTTGTGACAATCCAATCTCCTATCATTCAATTCGGTACACGAAAGGGAAATATTGCTTAGAATGGAAAGTGAGAGAAACTGTGTATAAGTAATCATTACCTTATTCATATCTCTTCGTAGGATTTATCTCTATTAAAAAGGAAAGTAGTAGTAGTAGTGATAGCGGAATTATTCCCATTATATAGTGTTTGAACTTTCACATTTAATTGCGAGTATACCAGCACTAGTCCCATTAATGCAGCAACATCTCTACTAATGCCTAGGTCTTGTGCTACTCAAAGAACATACTTGAGAGCCCAACATTCCCTTGCCAAACTGTTTTTTTTTTATTACATACAAATTTATAAGTTTAGAATAGAATAACAAAAACGGAGAAGAAATAAAAGAACACGAAAAATTTTACGATAAGAATCGAACATACGACCTATTAATTATTAAGTCAAAGGTAATACCAAGCTATTAATTACTCCAAATTACCTGCTAAAGACTTCTATCCATACACCAACTCCTCATTTGCCTGCTCCATATTCCTTCCCTTTTTAAAATTATACTATAATTTACTTCCTTCACTAATTCTTGTATTCCTTCTTTTTTTTTCCCTCCGCAACATTTGGTATTATTTTAATTCTTCTCCCTCGGCACGCCCACGGGAAACCTTATCTGCGCCTCCACATGAAAACCTACCCGGTCTTCATTTTTTTTCTTTTTAAATTTTTGTCTCCAAGAAAGAGAGGTGGCGGCTCCGGCTGGTCGGCGGGAACCCCAACCGATTTCTCATCTTCTCTCTGTAGAAGATGAAATTAAAACAAAAGGAGAAAAAATGGAAGGGAGACTGGTATGGGCTAGCCGCCGGCCCATCCACCTCCGACGACTTTGTTGGAAGCCTCAGAGCCGACAAGGTGGCCGACGACGCCTATTTTTCTTTTATACAATTTGAAAAATATTATTAGTGCCACGTCGACACATTATTGCATATATCAATGAGTCAATCCCACCTCACATTGCCACATCAATTATAATTAAATATATTAATAAAAAATTAACAGTTTGTATCAAATTATTCCACTTAAGAAAAATTTTTGTATTACAATATTTATTTTGAAAATTTTACACAAAAATATTACATTTATAAAAAAAGTTTTATTTTAGCAATGGGGGAGTACATGGATAATTTTGATCGTCAAAGAAGTATTACAAAGAGACTTTTCTTTTTAAATATTTAAAAATGTAAGAGGTTGTACACAATTCATATGCTCGAATTATGAGCCGCCCTAACTTTTTCATCGGAATAATTTGATGTTTGAAATTATTGGAGGGGACCAAAGCCACTCGAACTTGGAGACACGTATGCCCAAAATGAACAGTCGCCATCACTATACGATATGATTGCCAGCTCAACCCGGCAAGATATTTTTTGCCCCAGTCTTCTCGGTAACCTCGGACACCAGAGATTAGTGCATCAGTTGGCCGCTGGATATTGACGAGATGAGCAGCCTTATAACTGTATCAGCAAGTCACCTGCCTAAGTAGGTCGCTGTTTTAGATTAAGAAAATACATTAACCAGGGCATTGCTAGCCAGATTAGTCTGAGTACACCTGTCAATTCAGGCTAGCTCGACGATTTTGATCTGTATCGGCATGGCACAATGTTATTTTCGACCGTACCGGCACAGCTCACCATCTTGACTAGCTCGAAGGTAAATATTTCGTATTTTAGACTACTCAATCTTACTTGAATCGAATAAAAATAAATTTAAATAATTTAATATTTCAAAATAAATTTTATATAATATAATTGATCGATTAATCTAAATATTATATTATTTTAAAAAAATATTAAAATAATTATTTATCATAATTCTCTTTTTATTATAAATAGTTTTTTTTACTTGCCTGTAATTGTTTTCGGACCATGCCGCATGGCATGGCATGGCATCTCTGGCCGGTCAAAAACTCTGGGTCAGGCGTGATTCTTTCGTGCCATGGCTTGGCCTTGCTTTCGGGTTGGACCAGTTTTTGCCAGGTCTTGGTGTGCATGGTCAATTATTCTGGGGACGGGATTCAACATTCAGGTCCGCCCATCTAGAGGGAGTGCAGATACAATTCCACGAATTCGAGTAGCTGTACAGGGGAGAAGAATTCAAAAGAAAAACTGTATGGGACCAGGAGTGGACGTGGACTCGTAAGTTGGGGTTAAATCATCATAAAGAATGAGATGAACCGACTATTCATATAGTAGGTTTTTGGGACAGCATAATTTGATCAAGGAATATTGACGTGTCGATCCGTTCGATACAATGAGAGACCATTTGAACTCGATGTCAAATTTAAAATAAATCGAGAGGAGTGTAGACAAGAAAATGGAATGTGGCGTTCTGAAGATTGAACACACGAGAGGGTAATCAATAGTTCTTTACCGAGCTGTTCAGGAATTACGAATATCAACTCGGTTATTTATACGCTAAGTTTTGAAGGAAAATACGTGAATGGAATATTTAAAAATATACAACTAATCAATATAAACATTATCTTTAATAATATCGAAAATTCTAATATTTAAACCGTTTCATTTATTAATATTCATGATAATTCCGTAGAGCTATATGTAGACTTAAAACATTGCTGCAGATCATACAAGATATCTATCCTGAAGCAACTTTCTCAGTCTCTCAGCCATCGTTGCAGCAGCACCAATACCATTGTTCCCCGCGGAGTCTTCAACCTGCATATTGCATTCAATAAGTTTTACATCATAACAGGAGTGGTTTCGTCCGTCATAAGTATACTAGAGGATATGTGTGTGTATATATATATATATATATATATTATAATCTCTTTTTTTTTTTTCTGTGAACTGTTTTGATTTTTCTTCCGAATTCAAAAATACTACTCGTTAAAATTTATTGGTACTGCTGGGGCTCTCACGATGTGTCTTGTCTTTTGGTTCACTCTGATTGTGGTTTCCGTTTGCATAGAAGATCACTATCATTTCCGACGACGACTGTCAGACAGCTTTGACGTTTCCTCGCTTGAAAGACTATTCTCCCGGATATGTAATTCATATTCCTCTGCTTGAATAGCCCAGTATTCTTGACCAATTTCACAAAACTTCACAATCTATAGTTAGGCAAAATGGGTCCGAATAACAACATTATGATATTTGTGTTAGTGTACTTTGATGGTTTATTAGGATGAGTATTTCATGTAGTTATATAGAATTAAAGTAGAAATAGTCCTTTTGAAAGTTTGTGTTAAATTCAAAAAAAAGGAAGATAGTTGTAGTACTTGTACCGTACATTTTTTTATTAAAATATTATCTAATTCACCAAAAAAAAAATATCTAATGAAGAAATCAAAATTAAAAATTAAAAATGATGTATGATATTTTAAAATAGCATCCGGACACAAAACGTAGAGAAGAGGTCTTTGCCCGGAGGTTGACCGGACTTGACACCTTCTGGTCGGATCTCCACTTGGAGATTGATTTTAATTAAAGAAAATTTATCTAAACATTTATTTAATTACAAATTTACAAATTTCCTGTACAATTTACAGGTCACAAATTAATTCGGACAAATCGGTCGAAATAGAAGACAGAAATTCTGAGAAGATTCCCAGAGTTCAGATTTATCAGAGGAAGCTCCCACATTCGGGGCGCCATGGTGTGTATATTAGATAGAGCAGCAAGAATTCTCATCCCCTACCTCAGAGTGAATGGTGTGGAACGCAACATCCCCGATTACAGAAAGGCTGGCGTTCAGGATCTCGGCTCCCTCCTCCTGAAGAACTCGAACAATCTCGGAGAATATGAGCTGACAACACGACTCGTTTGTGACGAGAGCGACCTCCAGAGCCGAACCCACCTGATGAATCACGATTTCGGGTGACAGAAATGCCCTCGCCGGTGTTCCACCATTGAGGCATAGGCTGTCGGGCTTCAACAAGCTCTCTTTCTTGTCTCTCTGCTTCTCCACTCTCGCCTTCAACTCTACTACGTAGTTTATAACTTCATCGAGTTGATCAGGCAGCGGTGACATCTCCTGCTCATATGCCAACATGACATGAACATCCTTGATGACTAAAAGGATGATTTAAATGAAACTGAGGGGGAAGAAACAACTTTTTTGGCATTATGTTCTGAGTTATACATCGGACGGTTGTCTCAGCACGGCGTTACTCGCCGACTCTTATTTCATATATCACAGTTTCGACAGATATGTACTGGTGCAATAGTGAAAGGAGAGCAAGAGAGAGAGACCTGAGATCTTGAATGAGGAACGAGGGAGATAAGCTCCGAGTAGAGGCACTTCATCGTCGGATTGCTTGAGGGCTCTCTCGACCGATCTTGATTTTGCTCCTGGGGGAGCTGGGAGCGGCTCTTCCACCAATTTATAGCATGTTTTGAGGTTCCATTTTCACGTTTCTGTATAATACGCATCGGTTATTTACCACCTTGCTCACGTGCATAGATATTTTTCTATGTCTGGTTATCGTTATATCTGTACAGTGTCCCGATTCCTGAGGCCAATTTCCTCGTAGAATTTCTTACACTATCTCCACACCTTGACGGTGCTACATTTTGTAGTTCTGCGGTAAGAGATCGAGTGCATGTTGGATGATAGTAGTCAAATGTTCATATTTTCAAGGTTCTCTTTATAGTATTATTTTTCCCTCAATGGATCTACTTAGTACGTTTAAGGCTTCAAATACTGCAACCCAACCCAACATGGCATGTTGCCTTGCTTTCTGTTTAGTGCCCACCCTGATCATCTCCTCATGGAGATGGGTTTTGCATCCTTTTTCTCTTTCTCCTACAATGTGCTCACTCTATCATGTACAAGAATGAAAGTGATAGATATTTAAGCCATGCGGGTAAAATATGAAAATCCCAAGAGATACATCAACAAGTGGAAATGAAGGTTGAGATGTGGGTCAATGTCGACCATCCACATATCAACTTCTTTCTTCGGGAAGATGTGGATTATCCTCGGCCTTTCGACTTCTATGTCAACATTCAATAATTGAGTTTGGATGCAGCAACGTTGAAGGATAAAATTTTGAGGTACGAAACATATGCCAGCTCTTCGCGCATTAAATATCTTATGTGAAAAAAACAAAAAGGTTGTTTGGTGATATCATCGTCGCGGGTCGGTAGGTGTCTCTGCAAACTGAGTTCTGTGATCCTAATCTTACCGACCAAAAAGCATACCTTTCGGTGCCGACGTGCCCAAGCCACAAGCTCGGGATCCACCGAGCCGATTATCATAAAATAAAATGATCATGTGTTTCACTCTTGCTAGCATAATTTTTATACCTCTTCATTTCATACTATATCTAGATATATCACTCTTCTTGAATCGAAAATTGAACGCCTCCCCATAATATAGGGTCAATTATATAATATGGTTGAATTAGTATATATTGTTAAAGTGGTTTGAGATGGCTCCTTTCCGTAAACATAGTCTCGAAATTGAATATTATAAATAGAGAAAATTCACATTTTAAATAGTTTTAATTCTTGATACGCTGGGCCTACTTAAATTTAAATTAGTAATGATTCATAATGTACACAACGAGTAGCTCTAGGAAATAATATGATTATAATACATTAGTCACAAAATTGAATAAAACAAAAGCAATATTTATCTTCTATCTCCACGAACATACAATTTATCAGAGCTCCTTACCTCTGAACACCCCAAATGCCTGGGGGAATATAATCCATGTGAGATCGAAGCTCAAGCCATTGTTACAATACAAGGTGAAGTGGGTCCTTAGATTTCATTTCGGCATGATTAATGATCGTTGAATAGTCCAACAAAATAGAAAGCCTAGCTCCGCTGTTGATCGTTGAACATTAAGACTCCGGGCTCTTGTTACTTACATGTGGTTTGCAATGTTTTCCAGCTATACATCATCGGACGTGGAAGTTAGTGTAGTTTTTCGTTCTTGGCTGTGGAATCCGCCCAACAATCTTGACAGATATCCCAACAAAATAGAAAGCCTAGCTCCACTGTTGATTGTTGAATAAAACTCCGGACCCTAGTTACTCAGATGGTCTTCCAATGTTTTCCAACTATATGTCATCGGAAGTGGAAGTTAGTATGGTTTTTTCTTTGTTGGGTGTAAAATCACCACAAGAAAATCTTGCTTTTTCTAATGGATATTTCCATCCAAACATGACGGACGGAAAATTTCCGTGTGTAAATCCGATAGAATGTGTTGACGGAAGACTTTTGCGAGTCGGAAGCTTTCCGATAGACATGCTCACAGAAGATTTTTTGTGAGACGGTTCTCACGGTAAAATTGGCCAGAAAATTTCCGTCTGACACAATCACAGGGAAGTTAGTCGGAAAATGTTTCTGTCGGAAAATTTCAGAGGGGAATCCATCGCAACATCCATCGACAAAATGCCAGAGAGATTTCTTATAGAAATTCGTCAAAAGAAAATTATATATAACATCACATGGGACAGTTTACTTCCTTTTTTATCAATTAGATTGCGTATTTTGTTAGGTTTTTTGTGTGGAGGTGTTTACATATGGTTTATATGTGTTGGGATTAATACTCTAAACCCAATCACAATTGATGTATATTTATTCATGAAATAAAATTAAGACATTATTATTCATCATATGCTACTATATTTTATGATGAAATTCATAAACTATGATAATGATTTTAAGATCATGATGAGATCATGCTAGTGAAACTTAAAATCCACAAGTTTTAGTTTAAAATGTTCCTAGTTATAGGATCACTGAACATGATATTAGTGATCTGGTAAAACTAGTACACTTGTTACATACTCGAAGGTAGAGGGTAACTGATCTCACAGTTACTTGTGAAGAGTCACTAATGTAAGAGTGTAGGTACTCATTATGTAATGAGTTTACTGAATTGATCCGCTTAAGGATTAACCTAATGGATCTTTAAATAAATGTCAATAGGTTATTCCTTAGGTGATAGTAAGTGTAAATGATCCTTAGACTTGAGATTACTATAGTATATTGTAGGAGTTAAGTTGTGTTTTGGTTTATTCCTTTACATAGTTCTCTGAACCATGAGTAGGATATTCTGGACCCAACAAGACTCTTATGGAGATGGTGTGTAATCAATAAAGGATCGGTTACTTCTCATGAGATGAGAGAATGTCTTATGTATTATATTAAGTATTGATTCAGAAAATCTTTGGCCAGAGTAGGATGAAATATCAGAAAGCAGTTTCCGATATTTCATTGTTGAGTTAATTACTAGAGAATTGATATGCATATGGATAAAAATTAGGGTTTGACATTTTATCCATACCTTAATTTATCCGAGACATTGTATAGCTAAAGGATTGAATTACATGAAAACTAATCACCAAAGGGTGTTCAATTCTTTGATTGAAATCTTCACTATCCGGGTGATCATGATATGTTGCTAGACGTTAATCTTGACTTGTGAACTTAATTGATTAAGAGTTAATCAATGATCTTATTAAAAGGTTTAATAAGATGAATTAATTCACTACCGGCTTAGTGTGGAACCCAATGGGTCACACACAATACAAGTAATTTCTTGTAACCAAAATTTAATTGATTAAATTTTGTGTTGGACAGTTAATTCCGCTAGCACGGAATTGTCCATATCGGTTACGCGCCTTATTAGATAAGATTATTTCGGAATTAACTGTAAAACTAAATTTATAGAAATTTAATTATACTTTTGGTTATATACGCATGCTAAATTATCGAATGAGATTCGATAAATACATGTTTATATGTATGTACATGAGTAGTACATGTCATGTAGACCAACGGTTGGTCTATTCTCAACGACATAATATTGAAAATGGCATAACGTATGCCAATAGTGAAAAAGCACAGCTCTTCGGTGTAAGAAGGGTGCATCTCTTCGGTGAAGGAGGGGCACATCTCTTCGGTGAAAGAAGGACACGTCTCTTCGGTGAAAGAAGGGTGTGTCTCTTCCGTGAAAGAAGGGCGCGTCTCTTCGGTGAAAGAGGGGCGCATCTCTTCGGTAAAAGAAGGGTGCGTCTCTTCAGTGAAAAGGGCGGGTATCTTCGGTGAAAAGGGCGTGTCTCTTCGGTGAAAGAGGGGTGCGTCTCTTTGGTGAAGGAGGGACACCTCTCTTCGGTAAAATAATTCTAAAAGGTGAAAACGTTTCACCCACCAAAGGGGACAAAAAGTCTCCTTTCATGTTCTATATATTGAAAAACCGAAGGGCATCATGCGTGTGAGTTTGATGAGGAAAAAAAAGACTTTTGCCATTTGAGAGAAGAAAAGAGTGCTACCCAAAATATTATATCCGAGAGTGATTGAAGAAGATAAGTTCTACTAAGTGCTATAAACAAACCTTTTATTTCGAAACAAAAAGGCGACCGATTGTTGGGAATAGTTCCCAACGCTTATGAGAAAAACTTGATATGGATACTATGGAGGGCATACACGTGTGCGTCTAGTCAGAGGATTGACTCTTGAAGTCATTCGTGAAAGTGTTGCGGGTCATCGCCGAATTGAGGATTCAAATACAAGGACCAATTCGAAATCTTTGTAGATATGTATATTATCTACTTGTTTCTTTGTATTTGAATTTCAAATTGTATTAAAGGGATACTGGACTCAGGAATATAATTTAATTGAAATTGAAATGGACGCTTCCGCCGCGTATTGATTCCCAACAATATGTGCGACTAGAATTTAGTTGTATGGGCATGTATGGCTGATTTTGTCGACTAACAACCCATGTATTGAGGGAAAGGAAGCAAATCTTCATTGTGCAATTATATCTAAGGTTTTGGATTCATAATAATAATAATAAATTGAAATGAATAGGATTCAAGATTAGTAATAACTTATCTAAGAATTGGCAGGTCGAGATTATTAAGAATTGGGTATACATATATTTGTTAACAATTCAGTTAATTAAAAACTTGCATTTATCACATAATTAACATTAATTGCATAAAATTTGCATTATATTGTTTTTATAATGTTCTTATTCAGTTTTTAGAATTATGATTTGAAAATAGTTTACGAATGTAATTGCAATTGGGCTGTCAGTATATAAAATCAGGATTTTAAGATAATTTACAAAAAAATTTGCATTATCATTAGCTACCATCTCCCATAAATGCTTCATGCAGATTGAGGCTTCCATCTCTGTTAGGTTTCTTTTAAGTTTGCCGCCCGTTTCTCCTTCATCACTCTCCTTTTAAGCATTTCTTCTTATAGCTGCTGACTTATCTAGCAACTTCTCAACGCAACTTGGACCTCTAGAGGGCGAAATTGGCCATCAAGAGCGTTGCCACGGATAGGATGAGACATCTCAACCTTCATACTCAACGGAACATAGAAGGCATGTGTTTTGCTTGTTCCGCTCATATGTTCAATGAAATGTCAAAGTGAAGGTTGCCTTAATTGGTTGAAGCAAATGTAGGCTTTCATCGATATATGTTAGGGTGGAGGTCCATTATGGTGGATATCTGTGTTGTGCTCCTTCTAAACACTAGCTATCTGTGGTCAGTTGTTGTCCTATTATTGTCTATTCCATATGTTTTCTATTGTCTATCATTCGTCGCCTCACTGAGTATTCTGTACTGGGCTCCATCTACACAATGGCTATGTTTTCTCTTCTGTGTTGGGTTGCTGTGTACTGATGCTGCCTTATTGTATATTTTGTTGTAGGACCCATGTGTATGATATTTGCCATTACGGGATGTATCTAAACATAAGGAGGACAGCAGGAGTGTCACAGGCACGACAATCGTTTCAGTCATATTTGCTTAAAAAAATTTGTTCCCAGAGATTTCCGACTGATTGCCGAGAGTCATGTCCGTCAGAATTGTTTGCAAGAGAAAGACGGTAGAATTGGCTTATGGCAATTCCATTAGAAACAGCTATCGGTAACTTGTTAGAAAACTCTTTTGACAGATTACTGAGAGACCTGAGCTCAGAAATTTTTTGAGGGAGCTCCATTAAGACCATCACACGGAAATCATTCCCGAGAGATAGTTCCCTCGTAGTTCTATCGGAAAATTCCCAGAACATTTTCTGCCGAAAATCTCACAGAACTCTGAGAGATTTGCCTGCCTCGTCATGTTGCTTTCCTATAAAACCCTTTCTAGTGGACGCATTTCGTGGGAAATCTCATGGAAATGTTAACTTTCCGTGAGAATTCCGACAGCTTCCCATTGGATAGCTCCATCAGAAAAGCGGGATTTCCTTGTAGTGACTTCGCCCAATATGACAGATAGCCCAACAAAATAGAAAGCCTAGCTCCGCTGTTGATGCTTGAATAAAACTCCGGACTCTTGCTCCTTACATGGTCTGCAGTGTTTTTCCCAACTATACGTCATCGGAAGCGGAAGTTACCGTAGTTTTTCATTGTTGGGTGTAGAATTCGCCCAACAATCTTGACAAAAAGCCCAACAAAATAGAAAGCCTAGCTCTGCTGTTGACCTTTGCTGTTAAGGACACTTCCTGTGGTCTCCCGATCACAGCAAGGCTTCTGCCTTGCATAAAGTGTGGGAACAAGAAACACGGAAAGGAAGGAAACAAAGGTCGGTCAAAAAGTACACATTTTTCCAGGAATATCCCTCGAGAACTTTTGTGTATAAGAGAGTGATGGAGAACGCGTCCTTCGTGCAATACAATAAGGGTGAGTACAGATCTTGCAATTCAAACCGGCCGACAAATTTAGATTATGTCCGTATGGCATGAATTTACTTTTAAGCCATACCAGCATAACTCACTATCTTAAACGATCCAAAAGTCTTAGATAAGACAAGAATATTTTGTGTTTCGGGCCGCATGATCTAATTTAAAAAATAAAATAATTTTGTATTTCAAAACAAAAATTTTATAATATAATTTCTGATAATCTAAATTTTATATTAATTTAAAAGAATATTGAAATAACTATGAGATAATTATTTCTATGTAATTTATCAAAAATTTATTTTTCTCATAATTTCCCTTTCAATGCAAAAATTATTTCCGTGCTTTTCCGAGCCGACACGACCCTATTTATTTTCATATTATGTGGCAGGTGACCTGAAAAACCTGGTATTAGCATGATTTTTTTATAATGTGTCCGAGTCATACCAAAATTTGACAACTCTAACTGAATATGAGTCATTCTCATTGCTGAAAACTGATGATTTCCGAGGAACAAATCCCTCAAAACTCTATTGGAAAAGGATTATTTTTTATGGAATTCCAAGAAAAACTGTCTGTAAATGATCCCTCTCTCACAAATTTGGTTTTCCTCACAAATCTCTTGGATTTTTCGATGATTTCCTAAGAGACAATATTTTCGTAATTTTCCAACAATTTTGTCATCGACATTCCATCAGAAATATAATTCTAACCAAATAATTTGTCGTCCCTTCGTTGGAAACTTCCAAGAAAATTCACCATGAAACATTCCGAGAAAATTTGCTTTCGGAAGGCCGTTGGAAAGTTGCCAAGAGATAGTTTGATGGAGTCTTTGGGAAATTTCCAACGCCTGCGCTCCTCTCAAAACTGTTCTTGAAAATCTCTTCCGAAGATTTTTTCTGTCAGATTATTAATAAGAAATTTCTGAGAGCCAGTTCCGTCGCAAATTACTGATGTCGGTATTTTGCCGATTTCTGGCAGTGGTCACAAGGATTTATATGACTAATTGCTAGCTCATTGCACTCAAAATTAAGCCAAACCGATCAATTTGAGAGAAATGTAAACCAAAACAAGAAAACAAGGCAAGGCACATGAGACTCAAGAGTTTATAATTTCACATACCCTTACTCTTAATTCAGTTTTCCCTCCTAATGCAATCAAATGAGCACGATACGGTCCTAGAATCTTGAATGCATGTATCTCTACACAATTAAAATGAATCACTAGAACAATATTAATTTACTATTTCTAGGCTGTTAACATTAAGTAATCGAAGCCATACGTCAACGCTAGTATACATACTTAGGGTGATTGATTGATACTCCTTAGAATTACCTCACATCTCAATGGAAGTAAGCATATGTCATATGCTAGTTTAGACATGCATATAATTTGTGACAGAGTAATTAGACTGCATAGAGCACAAGTATATAGCATGCATAAATATGAAACTTCGATTGAATTACAAAGGGAGTTTAACAGAGGATCGAAATGTCAACCTGGGGTCCATTGATCCCCTGGGAGCGAAGCCTACTTTGACATAATGAATTGAAAACTAACAACACGCGATGAAAAGACCATGGCATACTCAGCAAGGATAGAAGAAAACACATCGATGGAACCTTTTTCAAGTTCTTCGATTGATTGAGCACAGAACGCTGGAACGGCCTCGTCAGCTCCCTCAAAATTTAGAAAATAAGAGGGATTTCATGATTGGAATCCATATATGCTTCAGCCACTCAGAGCCCTCTCAATACATAAGACTAGGCACAATCAGATATACTCTAATTCATTTTCCCTCTACAGATACTACCTGCATGAAGTGTTATGGAGCGAAAACATTCAGCTAGAATTTCAAGAAAACCAAAATAGAGAAAAAAAATCTAGAAAAACTATGCTTTCTAACACTTTGACAGAATGGATTCTTTTGAAGTCTTCACCTTGTAGTATTTCTCACACTCCATAAGTCCTAGGCAATTTCAGATCCAATCTGCTCATTATCCTTGTTTCACTCAAGAGGAATGTCCCCAAATATACTCCGAGGTTCAGCCTGGTACAAGAGAGGAATAAATGTGTAGATTAAAGGCAGATTCGGCATGTATGTATAAACCATTTCCGTGCTAGGAAGCTAGAAATTCTTCCCAATCATATCAAGGAGAAGGAAAATATATCTCATGTCGACAGCAATTGAGCCACCACCATCATTGCATTGTTTGACAGTATCCTGCTAGAGTTACCCATCAACAAAACAAAAACTGCATCACTTAAAGATACAAATTTAATTTATCCAAGGATGATGATGACAAAAGAATGTCACACAAACAGTAGAAGATGAACAATAAATTCAATGAGATGAACTTACAAGAAACGCTGGTGAGAATGAACAAAAAGGTCCGCCTTTAGAAGCCTTCCTAATCAAGATTTAAGAAAGATCTCAATTCTGCAAAGCAATCCGGTTCGAGGATGATTTCAAGCCCTGAATTTACAAGATGTAATATGCCAAAGCAAATTACAGGTGGATCGATTTCATTGATGTAGGAAATATTGGGAATGAGTGACCTCAAGTGGAGCATTCAATTGACTTACCTCTGCAAAAAGTCATTCTACCATTTTACTAATCGTAATTTAGGCGGAGAGAAAGCTAAAATAGGGCGTGCATAAATTTAAATCAGCCCGTCTTGGATCAGAGATTAAGGCGAGCAAGAATATGGGAGTGACAATTTGAGAAGGGAGGTGGTGCGTATTGAAGATAATGAAGAATCTCCTTCCACTATTCACGGAGATCAAGATGGAAAGATAAGATATTGTGCATAACAGAATTATTTGAAGAGATATAATAGAATCATCCTTAATTATTGTTTTTATCATTAAGTCATGTATATATATACACTCATGCGTAGATAAGAAAGTGTACTATTCCTCTTCATCTTGAAATCAAATCCTTTCCTTCATCTGTGCGGACTGAGTCCTTGTCCTGTACGCCTCGTTCCGTGATGAAGCAAGTAAATATCAAATGTTTGATGAGACAAGAAGTAAAAAGCTCTCTTTCTCGGATGTTGTAAATCATCAAATGGATCAATCAGAGCATAATGAAATGGAGCTTGTGTAATCCGAGGAGGGAAGAAACCATGAACCAGAGGTTACTACTGTGGAAGAGGATGGTTAACAGATGGAAAAGAGGGACGTTGCAGCAGAACAGATGCCACCACCATTTCTCTTTCGCCATCACAGTTGCTACTGTTTCTTTCTTTAGGGTGAAGAGCATCTTCACAGTCGAGAGGTGAGGGAGAAGTGTGGCAAAGAAATGGGGGTGAAGGTGAGAGAAGCAATTTCAAAGTGGGTTGCAGTTGCAGAGCTCCAACTAAAAAGGCGGAAAGGAAGAAGTGGAGGTAGTGACTTTCAGTATAATTAAAATGGTAATGAAGTGTCACATATACAACATAAATGAAATTAAGTCGAAAGGTAGTTTTGGGAAGAGACAAAAAGAGACCAAAACCGCTCTCTGAGTTTCAATGTCAGTAACAAGCACTTCACCGCTTCCAAAATCTGGACCTGTTCTTGATCGACAAATTTTGAAGGCGGTGAGACCCTTTAGAAGGCCACAGTTGAATTGGCTCCACAACCACTGGATCAGAGTTGCTGGCTGCTATTGGGTCGATGGTAAACCTGAGTGAGTAACTGACACTGCCGAAGAGGCTGTTGGCAGCCAGAGAGTCAACCAGTGACAAAATAGAGCGAGGTTGGAGCTAGCAAGTGCCCCTCTCCCTCCAAAACAAGAATAGGTGTCAATTTTCAAGCTAGCAACCGAGGCCTCCACAAAACGAAGCAAGTCGTTAGCAACACATATGATGTGATATGGCCTGCCCCGTGCTTTCTATCCTGATCGGTTTCCACTGGTTCAAGACAGCCAATTCATTGATAATGTCTTCCAGCCTCTCGATGCACAACATAAAGAGATAGGGAGATAACGGGCATCCTTGGCAAAATCCCCCTTCCCGTTAAGAATACATCAGTAAGTTCTCCATTCCATGAAATTTGAATGGCTGGCGAAGACACGCACGCCATGATCGCCAACCTGAGAGCTGTCATATGAAGAGGCCCATAATGACAGACATAACTCATTATGGGTAACTGCATTTCCCCACTGGGCTGTAATTGAGCCCAAATCCGAATACAACCGAACAAAGGATTAGGCCACTGTGTATAATAGGTCGTGAACCCAGTCTCCCATATAGTTAAGCGCAACGGATCCGAAGTAACTCTTTTCGTGAGCCTCAGGAACAAACGTGGATCCATGTTAAACGGCTCTTATATATATATTAAGTGATTGGACAGCGAGCAAGTCAATCTTGCAAAATCAGGTGTCTTTTTAATTTTAAAAAAACCAAACTTCCGCCAAGTAGGACTTCAACATCAAAAAACTTACTTGGAGGCTCACTTGCTTCTATATCTGTTAGGTTAATAGTAAAAAAAGACACTAACATTTACCGGTTTTACAATTTTGGTACATATTTTTTTGATATAAAAAGATACAAATTTCCTTTGTTATAGCACATTTGATATAGTGAAAAATTGTCATTCAATTTTTTGCCGGCCACTATTTCAGTCATCTAATTTTTCTAGTCACTATTTTAATTCAACATTTGCCAAATCCTCATCAAAATGGTTTAACCATCAATTGCGTTATTTTCCCATTCATGGAAATGTGACATGGGCACATTAAAATAGCAGTCCGGGCCGGTTTCAAAATGGGTCTGAAACTGTTTGGCCCAGTTACGGTTTGGCCCATTAATCAAACAGGTAGGTCCGATTACGGGTCACAGCTTAAGTAAATATAAACTTGCTCGAAACTGTTTATAAATAGGCTGGTTAATGGTCCGTGCTAGTTTGGCCCGTGAATCATCCATCTTTTTTAATTTTTAAAAAAATCTTAAATTGGTATGACAAAATCCAATAGTTGATTTGTAGGATTTTGGAGGTCTAGGCCGGTTTTCAACGATTCTGGGCCGGTTCAGCAATGGTAACGATTTGTATCGATTATGGTTTAACAGCTCAATATTTTTGAACTAGCCTCCAACCTAATAAGAGCGGTTTTGTGCTAGGTTAGCAGTGGTCCGGGCCGGTCCAGGTTTGGACAATCCAATAATGGGCCATCCTGGTCTATTTAACATTTCTAATTTGAGGTGAGGTGGAGACCAGTAGTAAGAAGCAATTTCTTTTTATCTATTATGACCATTTTATTTGACACGTACAAATAAATAATATTTTTATTATCATATAAAATAACGTCTAACTATATAAATGGTCACATCATATTGTCGTGAAGTGGTATATAACGCGGTTAATGGCCATACCATTTTGATGAAGATTTGACAAATATTGAATTAAAATAGTGGCTAGAAAATTAGAAGACTAATATGATGATCGATCAAAAATTTGAGAAATAACATGATAGTAAGTTAAAAATTAGAATACTATTTTGACAATTTTCTCAATGATATATTATTTCACTGATATGGCTAATAGTGCTTACGTGGCATGGTCACCTTGTCCGATACATTAAAATTTTGATTTTATCCCCACAGCAACTCTTTCTTTAATTTAAACTTAAGCGAGGGTAAATATATAAATTTGACTTCTTCATCCCTTCTCCGTCCCCCCTATCTTACTTTTCTCGATGGTCGGCCGCCGCCTCCCTCACACCTCACTAAAACTCACACTATAGGAACGAAAATGGCGTTCTCTTGTTGGGCATAGAGAGAGAGAGAGAGAGATTGCTTGTTTGATACTGTTAGGGTGGAAAGAGAGTGAGAGTGAAGGGCTCTGTTCTTCTACCCCAACGGTTTCGTATTGGTGTTGAGTGGAGGGAGTGTGCAGTGGAGTTCTGCGGAGGAGCAGGTGGGTCCAATTGGGACCACAACCACGATGGAGGAGCAGGTGGGGGCTCCCCCTCTGACGATCCTCTCTGCCAGAAGAAACGCTACTGCCACACAGCTCACTAGATTCAGAGGCTTGAAGTGTAGGGCACTTAACAGAACACCAATGCTCGGAATAACTATAATAACACTAGTAATCTCCCTATTTTTTGGGAAGTTATAATTTTCCAAAAAAATTCATTTTTTACAAAAGTAAACAATGGTCATAATTTTTTTGGGGAATTTTTTTTCTTTACTTGTTTGTGATTTTGTCATGAAGAACGTTCAGAGAATGCCCTCACCCAGAAGGGAAGCAAAGGCAGCAATTGAGTAGAGGGTAGAGCTTCTCTCCCAAGGCAGATCAAAAAATTCGAAAAATTTCCCTTCATTTTTCAGAAATTCTTTGTCCCTGTCCGACTTTGCTGTTGTCATTGTCTACATTATCAAATCTGCAGGCTCAGCACGAGAGGGCTGATAACTGTGCTCTGAGGGCGGAGAATGACCAGGTCCGATGTGAGAACATACTGATTCAAGAGGCGCTAAAGGCTATGATCTGCCCATCCTGCGAAGCCCTGCCGGCAGACAAGGATTCCTACTTCGACAAGCAGCGGCAGTCTTGGGAAAGGAGAAGGAGAAGGAGACGGCCGCGGAAGCCACGAGGGAGGGAGGAGGCTGCAGCCATTGAGACGGGTTTTCGGGGGGAGGAGGAGCCTAGGAGGAAGAAAGCCAAACTAAAGTTACATATTTACCCACTTAAATTTAAATTAAAGAAGAGCCAATAGGGTCATAGCCCAGTATTCCAAAAAAAATGAAGAAAGAGTGATTTGGGTTAAAATTGACATTTCAATCTATGGAAACAAAAAGATAATAACATCGTGACATTACTATTAGTTATATTCATAAAAATAATATGTTAACCGTAATATAATATAGAAAGTTTATACTTTTATTGATAAAAAAAACTCATGCTAAAATTATAAAACCGGTCAAAATTCATGCTTTTTTTTGCTATTAGCCCTATCAGTTATTCATGAAAAAAAAGCGAAAAGGAATCATTTTAATATGTGGAGGACAAAATCAAGCACAAGTAGGGGCATCAATAGCAAAACTCCTTTCTTGGGTGGGCCGGGTAACCTTAGTCCAGTCCAGTCCATGATCGATGCTATCATGTTCCAATTCAAACTACTCGATATCATCCACAAGATGATCAATCAGGACCCACAAAGATGGTTTCAAAGTGGGACAATTAAGAATGTCTTATGGGAATTATTCTACTTTAAAGTATTAAAATTCTTCTTATAAACCAAAACTGATAGGAGAATTAAGTTATCACATTGAAATCTTTGGGGGTTCTATATTGATATAAGTGATCATATTTGCTTCTATCTTTTAAGAACAAGGATGACAGTCCTTCATTTACATTGTATGGTGCTGTTACTATCTATTATATTTGAAAATGGACAACTTATGTCCTCTATGCAGGCAAAGAGATGAACTTCCATGCTTAAAACGACGACAAAAGACGAATCTTCAATGAACGTGCAAGTAAGGGGGCCTCCGATAACCTTTGATGATCGCCACAGTGATTCAGATCCCTATAAAACCACCAAGAATATGGATAAATCAAAGATCAAATCAATACTGATGCAGCTTTATAAGGGCCACTTTGTACAAGCTCATGATCATGTGTACAATATGGGCTTATATAAAATTTTCTTTCTTTTATTGTACCTTTGAAGGCCATCCAACTTTATTGCTTTCTTTATTAATATAATCATTTAATTACAACAATATTTTACTTCATGCAAGCGTATTTATATATAAATACGTGTTTTATTTCTTTATAAACTATGAACACCTCGTAAGCTCATCCATTAAGGTACCGAAAGTTCACTTACATGTATATATTGATACAGATAGAAGTGATACCTGAGTCGGGCTACCGACCAACTTCTTTGAGTCAGTCCTCGTGAGACGTCCTCCTTGGATGACCACCAAGACGGCCTCATGCGAGTGTTCCACGAGTTGCCCCTCTGGGCCAACCACCAAGTCATCCTCGCAAGTCGTCTCATTAGGATGACCACAGCTTGGGTCCCCTGGGACCTCGGAAGTTGGCCCAATCTCTTATGCCACCCGACTCTTGCTCCCCACGCTACTAGGGGTGTCATGTCCTCCAAGATTATGTTCGGAGGACAAGTCATATCGTAGTACGCATGATCTGGCCATTCATATTTGATAATATCAGCTCATACCAAATTATGTTAAATTTATACTGACTCTCACCTATAAACTCTCCTCCTACAACTCAAATAAACTCTAATAGAAAACTCTAGACTTTTCATACACTATCTCAAACTCCTATATTCTATATATACATTACTCTCCATCTAACTTAGGCATAAGAGAGTCATTCCAAATAACATCATTTGCCCTTGACTTCTTGCAAGTCTCATAGGAGTCTCTGGGCAGCCATCGCCACCATGCTGCCGCCCCCAAAGGCCGAGTCCAACGAGCTCAAGTCAGCCACAACTTGTGAGTTATCCTAACTACTCATCACATACCAATGTGATCTCATCATTATAGAGCAAGTAATGCTTATTACTCCAAACTATTTTAACACAATTCATCCATAAGAGACAAAACGGCAAGCAGCTAAACATATTTTTGTTCCACAGTCCCGCTATGCACACTCTCTAAACAGAAGAAGTGTACAGTCCTCGTGCCTTCTAAACGAGGGGAAGAAAACACGCAGATAGAAAACAAGACATTGTATTACATACGAAGTGGATACTCATACTCCTCTTTCCATTTTTAAGCCCGATCATTCTCTCTGTGAGAATCCAAAAAGTCTCCGTTGTACCCGCGATTCACAGGGAAAAGAGATACCCGAGAATGATCTCTCTTATATGTATGACCCACGAGAGTACTGTTTAAACTACTTCCACCGCGGTTTGGTGCATGCCCGGCAGCTTGCCCGTCAAGTCGATGGTCAACATGGAAGCTCTTGGCCTCCGAGGCTGGCCAGAGAGACCGATCGGCAGAGTAGGCAAGGGAGCTCTGCGTTCGCACGGGCCAAGCCACTTAGCTAGCATGTATCTGTGCTTCCTCCACGGGCCAATATGCATCCGCTTCTCCTTCATGCACCTCTTGGCAGCTGAGCACAGTATTCTGATTATAGACTGCAGCCTCTCGACTTTCCCAACAAAAACCTCCGGCAGTTGCTGGACCAGGCCGTTGTACTCCTCTGACGCTCTGGCCATCTCGAACTCCGCCCTAAAGTTCAACTCGATTATTACTCTCACCTCCCCCTTTCTGGATGTTGTCTCCAGCACGTCCAAGAACGTGTGCTCTCCTGTCATCAATCAAGAACACATATTATTATTAATTAAAAGAATAAATATTTATGCAATTAATCAGATGAGAGCCAGTTGATAGTTTTGTGATTGGTAATTGTTAATTATTACAGTGAGACTGGCCGTTGTCATGTTAACAGTATGGTGTACTTATAAGTAATTTAAACATATACCTACCCGAATGTCTAAATGATATCATGTGGCGTGTTGTGGTTAGACCTATAAAAATGGCAAGCTTGAAAATACATTCTAGACACAACATGAGAAAACCACGTCTAGACCGGGCTTTTTGGGCTACCAAAAGAAATTGTGCGATGTTGTATGGCTAAAAAAAAAATTATACCAGCCCAAAAATAAAAAAATATTTATAATAAAAAGAAAATTATGATAAAATTTTTAAAAATAGTTAGGTATATATAAATAATTATATTTTAATAATTATTTTAATATTTTTTAAAATAATATAATATTTAGATTAATCAATCCATTATACTACATAAAAATTTATTTTAAAATATTAAATTACTTACATTTATTTTTTAAAAATAATTTTTGTTTAATTTGGGTAGGGTATAGGAAGCTCAAAACATAACAAAACTCATGGCCAAACATGGATTTTCAGGCTACTTGAAATAGTAGGCCACACCAAATTGATGGGTCTAGGCGTGGTCATATTGTGTAGCTTTCTAGTATTTCTATTACATTTTCCTATATTGAATTAATTAGATGAGATGTGAGGATAACACACTAGAATAAACAGATGGGCTTTACTTGGTTCTTATATTATATGTTTCAAACTTAATAAAAGATTGTTAGAACGTTTAATATGATAGTAAATATAATAATGACTTTTTTTATCTAAGTTATTTAATATCTACAAAATTAATAAATTCTAAGGGATCATAATTCAAAATAATTAAAGTTTGTTAATAATAAAAATATTTTAATATAATTATTTTTATTTACAAAATTTAAATAATATTTAATAAGTAAGTGGTATATTGGTAAATAATTTTGGATTAGCCTAACTTAACAATGATGTTATCTTACCGGAAGGTATATGGGGGGAATTTGTCCACTTGCACTTACAGACGGCGATATTGAATCCCGCCTTCTGGAGGCGGCCGGAAACCTTCCCCATCAGGCAGTTCCGGCAGCTATAGCCGCCTGCAGTCGCGGTTGGCCTCCGACAGTCGCAGATTTCGTCGGCTGCCATTTCTATCTCCTTCAACGCCTCTTTCTCGGCGCCCCTTATTCTCGATTCCGTGGGACTGCTTCTGCATAGTATTGCCTGCGGAGAAAATGACCGACCCCTAAACAACCACAACAGGAAATCTCAACTAGAATTAAACATGGGATTTCACTTAAATTCATTAATTTTTATTGGCCATTGAAGGCGAAGCTTAGAAACGATTAGTCCTCGCGAAACTGCTATGTTTTTTTTCTGGGACTCTGTTTTGAGGTGGCGTGACAGAGGAAGGACCCAAAAGATTCAAAAACCAAAATTTACCACTCAAATCAGCCGTGTAAAAGAACCATCAAATGATTTAATTAAAAGAAATCTAAGATTATTGTTGGATGTAAAGTAAAGAAAATAGCTTTTCTGAAAATGAAAGTGCCCTGTTTTCTGACGCAGGCAGCGGAGTAGCCGAGCAGGAGAAGCACGTCTCACAGGAAGTTTGAGCATCCCAGGCACGGTCCCTTGGGTTCCCTCCAAGGGAAAGGGCATCCGGCGGCCCGCCACAGAGCATCACAGGAAGTATGCATCTGCTTCGAGTATTTGCATACTTCCATCTCTGTAGCAGGTGAATCGGGAAACGGAAGAAAATCTAACCTTTCACCAAACACCTGAAAATTGATGGGTACGAGCAAAATTGAAAGTTTTACCTGCAGGAGTTGGTACTGACTCTCCCAGAACTTCTTGCTCTCTTCACCGTTCGATGTATCCTCTTTCTCCTCATCATCTTCATCCCAGGCCCAACTACTGCAACCCTCTCTGGTCGCTTGGTTCCCCGAGCCATCCTCAAGGAATTCATCGATGTCTGAAGGGCTAGCCACTGGCAGCTCCGGGAACTCAAACCCCCGGACCGCCCACGTTGCACTCCACCTTGCCATGGCGGTCCGGATGAAAATCGTTCCTTCGTTCATCCATTCATTCATGAGGGATGAATCACTGATTTATACACTTACAGCTGTAGGAGATGAAGTTCATTAGAGCACGTGGATGGGGACAAAGAACACGTGGAGTTTGGAGCCGCCACAGCGCATGAGAGTACGGCCTTCCGGATGACGTGGCACGATCATACTGGTAAGGCGTGGATCGTGCCAGCGGGGATCCACATAAGTCAGGAGCACTTATGGTTATACTGGATAGACTTGGAGATGAATATCTCTACTTTTTTTTTTTTTTAGTCTTTTTTTTATTTAGATGGGAAGTGGTAAATATAAAATATAGTGAATAAGTGATATATAAAATTTTTGAGAAATAGATCTAATATATTAATATTATTATCACTTTAATAATTAAGATATTATAACTTTATTTTTGTCATTAGATTTATGATATCTTTTTATTTCTTTATTCTTAAATTCTTTTTTAAGATTATGTGTCATTTATTACTCTAGTATATATAGGGAAAGGAATGGGTAGGAACGCTGGTGAACGTTGGGAAAAACAACTTGTGCTGGGAAAACCACGTGAAATTTGGTCACATGTCACTATTATTTATAACATTAGCCTCATTTCTTTTGTGGAAAACCTGACTTATGATGAGAAAGTGAATTTTTAAAAGTAAAAATAAAATAAAAATTAATATCTCTAATAAATTTAATACAATAACACTAATATCGATTTAATTAAGATATTTTGAGTAAAATGGGGGAAATAAAAATAAAATTAGAAATGAGGTTGGATTTTTACGGCCAAAAAGTCTACTAGACGGACCGAGAAACATATTGAAATGTCGATAATGTACCTACTAATAATGAACATGGGTTGGCCTTGTCCAAGAAGTGGGACCCACGGGCCCCTGTATCCGACAATGATGTTTTGTCGTGTTTTGCTGGACATTGATGCGTGGCCAAGCCAACACAGGGAATCTTTATCCAATCTTGCCCCCTTACGCGGCGTCTCGATTTGATTTCTCTCCACTCTCTCCTCTCTCTCTTTTAATTAAAGCGGCATAGGGAAAATGTTTTTTTTTTTTTTTGCATGTCATTTTGTGGTGCAACCATGGCACCTATCTTATCTGTATTGTTGGAATTATCTATATTTTTAACTTTTTCTATATGTATTCTTATGAATTATCACTATTATTTTGGCACCATGAAAGAGACTAGATGAAATATCCCACTACAAGTGTTTATCAACTTTTGAACAATTTGAAGTCGACTGCACACATATATACATATATTTAGTAAATCCTAATTTTCGATAAATATCAACATGGGATAATGTGTTGTATCACAATAGGAGCCGATGCTTCTTAAATTCATTGGTAGATGTACGTAGGTGCAAATCTTCTCAAGCTCAACATAATCTGTTGTTGCTTTCAAGAAAAACATACTGACTAATATGAAATTAGGAAGTGAATCGTATTGTTCTTATATATAATATGGTATGTGAACTTTATACTTTTTGGTATTAAAACCAATATGCAAATTGAGTGGAACGGGTTCATATGAAGTCTATCATGTTCCAATTCAAAATCTTACTTCTATGCATCTACGCTAGTATGCCTTTTTTTTCTTTTTCTTTTCTTTTTGGCATCTTTTCTAATTTCGCATCCATACTGCGCATGAGATTCGAAGTTACGAGAGACTAATCCCAATATATATACATATATATGTGTGTGTAGGGATCGCGATAATATATCGGCGGCTTCCTCCGTTGAAGTGGCCATCGCCGCCTTGACGGGTCAGTGGCGACGGTTATGGGAGTTTGGTCTTGGCCATGACAATAAGCACAATGTAATCACGTGACAACAGTGCTTGTATAGTATGTAATGATACCATCAAACTAGATTTTGACATTTGTAAAATAATGCCACAATATCATATCTTTATATTCCATCTTGTACTATAATTACTTTTTTAGGATTTACCAAGGCTTTTTAAGGTTTATTTAAGCATTTCTTTAATTTTTAATAATTAGAAAGATTAATATATGTTAAAATTTTATTGGTTGATATCACCATGTTAACATTCCATGTAGTAAGAGATGTAATATAAGCGGTTCGGACATGTTCAAAACAGGCTTGGAATGATTTGGTCTAGTTACAATTTGGCTCATTAAGTATAATGGATCAGTCCAATTATATGCCACGGTTCAAGAAATCTTGAACTAGCCCTAAACCAAGTATGAGCAAATCGGTTCATAGTTCAGGCTAGTTCGACCTATGGATTGCAACCCTTTTCTTTTCAATTTTTTTTTCAAATTATTTAAAATGAATAGATTTTTTTAAATTAACTTATATTTCAAATAGAAAATAATATAATATTCATATAATTTCAGAGCTAGGGTGAAAATGAGAAAAAGAAAATTTTAGGGGGGAGAAAAATAAAATTTGACCATTACAATCAATGGTCAAATTTTGAGCAAGGGTATTTGGCAATCCGGGTTGGTGCAAGCCGGTCTAGTGACGGTTCGATTCAATTTTGTAACAATTCTAGGCCGATTATGGTTCTAAGCTGATTTTCATATGGTTTGGATCGGTTCAATGAGGAAATGTGCAGGACCATTCTGATTCCATTGACCTATTTCTTAAACTTAACTGGTAACTACCTCTTACCCCAATAAGAGCAGTTATGATTGGTTTAGGGGCAATCCAAGCCAATTCCGAACAAAATTGATCCATTTAACATACATGCAGTGAAACCATTACATAAGATACGTGTGCTCCTCCACGAGGTTGTTCTCCTAGTTAAAGGGCTTTTAAAAAGATTATTCTTAATAAAAACAATCATGCATACCAATGTAGCTTATTTAATATAAGAAATAATTTGAAGAATCAAAACTGAACAAGTCCTATGATACAGACTAAATATGATCATAATATGAAAGGTTAAACATCAAAATCAACCTTTTCTTACAAACCAATAGACAGTTTGTCCCCGTCGGAATTCTTTAACGCCAATAATTACTGCTACTGGATCGATTTCCCATTTCTAATCACTCAATATTCCCAAGAACAGAAAGTATAGAGACATGGCTCATCGATACATCTTCAATTTTTTTTCCTAGTCAAAGGCAATAGGAATTAATCACAAATAAAAAGAAATTACTCAAGTGAAATATACTTTGAATATCTCAAATAACTTATATTGATATTCCATTATTTTGGTATTCAATAATAACAAAAAAACATATATGTGTATAAGTTTTGTTGGTTTATTCACAAGATATAATGGGTATTACTACAGTTAATTTGTTCTGGTAAGTGCTTCCATGAAACATCCAAATGACATGGCATCACACATGCAGCCCTACGTCAACAAAACGTTAAATCAAGCAAATTTTGAAGAAATCTATGAAAAGATGTCAATTTCTAAAAATAAAATAAAATAAAATGTACAAAATGTGGAAAATTTTAGAAATATGAAAATAAAAATGAACGAAATTCTAAAAATACTGAAACTCGATCAATTTAGAAAATAAAGATAAAGCTCTAAATTTATACTAATTATAATTAAATTTTATAAAATATAATAAATGATAATTCAAAGGAAAATTATAAATTACCTAGGGTGAGATTTAGATATAAGTCTCCAAAGAAACTCATTTAAGAGAATTCTAAAAGGCAAATACATAAAAAATAAATAAATTTCAAAAAGTTTATTTGAAAAATAGAATAAAATTCAGATTCTTTATGACGTCTTTAATTTAATTAGACTTCATATTGGGAAATCATCATCCTTCCTAAGAACTCGAGACCTGAACAGGAAAATTTCATCTGAAAATGCCTGCAATCTTCCCTCATCAGAGATACTTGAAGTTTAGAAGCTTCCAAATCTATCTGGTTAGTGCACTCAGCATTCAGATTTGTTAAACTCGTGCAAGCTAACTACATCACTTATTCCCCTTCTAAGCATTTATCTTTCATTTGTCTTTCCCACTCAGTCTGGAATGGCACATTCTCAAGATTTCATCGGGAGATGGCGTGGAGACACTTTTGGTGCTTCCGCCCGGAATTCTCCGGCTCTTCCACGCTTCTCCCTAGACACTCCTCTTCCTTTTAATCAGTTAAAAAGAAAGACAACAATGATGGCAATGTAGCTGCCCAACATGAAATGTTTAAGTCTTCGTGTTCAATCGCAAACATATAAGACAGACCGGACAATTGATACTCAACTTGATCCTGTCAACACAGTATCGCTAGAGGACAAGTGTTAGACCCCTGAGCTCCAGCCCCGGAGAATACGTACCACAGGCCGTACCTCGGGATAGTGGTAGTACATAAGCCTGCATGCAAGGATGCGTAGGCAACCAGGTGCAAGGTGTTGAGAGAATTGCAAGTCCATGAACGGGCAAGTATGGAGATGGTCACACAAGCGTGCACGAAGGCACTAGTGAAGGGGATGGTCGATCAAAGGCTCGGTACTGTGCCGAAGGACCAGATTGTGGCCAGGGAGTGTCAAAATGCACAAGTCGGCGAATGCGCGGGTGGGCAGTGAGGATGCCCACGAGCAAGGCACGGTGCCAGGCTCTAGGAGGTTCAGGGAACCTGATACAACCGCGCAAGGGCACTCTAGGAGTGCACATGCCTCAACAAGCCCGGCAGACGCTAAGGGAGGCTTAGCACTTAGCGGCGAGGGAGTTGACGACTCGTGGGGATTGGCTAAGTCCTTGACCAGGCTCGAGCACCATTGGATGCAGCAATCAGACGACCGTGATCCTAGGTGGGGATCAGGGACGTGGACCCTAGCGGGGAATGAACCTGGACGACAAGGCTAAGCTGGCACCAAGTCAATCCAGGGAAATCTGGGAAGATCCTCCCGGGATATGGCAATCAATTTGTCATGGAGGCAATCTTGAAGAATCGTAGGTCAACAACCGAGATTCAATGGGTCAAGATATGATGCAGAGATCAAGGGATCCTTCCATCGGTTGCCAGGGAAGATTTGCTCGGCTCCTCTATAAAAGAGAGTCGGCCTCATTCGGGAAGAGGGACCAGAGGAGGCGAGAGACACCGACTCCGAGCAGAGGCGAGGAGAGAACCAAGAGCAACCAGATCAGTCAAGGGACACGACGAGCCCGAGGTTCCAAGGGAGTGGAAGTCGAGTTGGGCAGCAATCCGGTGTTCTTGAGGGAAGACACAAGATGGGTAGGGAGTGCAAGCAGTAAGAGACTGCAAAGCATAGGATCGTGAGATTGCGTGTAAGTGTTCTGATATGGGATTTGGTTTTTCATGTACTTGTAATAGATGTGAATACGAGTTGCGTTTTCCCAATTGTGTTCTTGTGTCACTCGGTATTGCTTCTTCAGTTCCATGATCGTTTGGCCTCGACGGTACGCGCGGCGTGTGTGTGGCTGGTCGACAAACGGTGTGTCGACGCCTAGCGGGGTGTGGAAAAATTTGTGAGCCGCATCGGCCCCGTGACAACAAGTATCATTCAAGAAGACAGTACCCTCCAAAACTCAACCCGGAAAGTATACAACTAGTAAATACTTTTTAAACAAACACTCATCGTGCATGATAGTGCATATCATATAGGTTCTAGAACCGGTGCCACCAAAAAAAGGATGGTCTGAAGTCAAGAGTGCTAAGGTAGGAGTAAGGTGAATGGGTAGAGATTCTAGGAGCGAGAGTTCGATTAACAAGCTGGGCAAATGGGTGAGTGGGGATGGGGACGGAGAGGCGAGATTGATGCTGCAGGAGGGTATTTTCTTACTACAAAATGACATGTTCATTTTGCACGATCGATTCAAAGGAACTGAGGTTATTTTGATACAACTTAGAAAAAAAAGGAAGAGAGGAAAAAAATTCACCTTTTTTGAATATAATTTATTAATTGGTGTAAAGTGGTTTTGATCCTTAATCTCTGTGATCATATTTGGACGAAACGTTTTCTTGATCTAGAGTTAATTATGTCCTTTTACTTGTCGGGGTTTAGCCAGATTTGATTACCTGTTTGGTGGTAAGAATGGAATCGGAATTGGATTTGGATTTATCCTTCCTGACTACATTCCATTTCTTATGTTTAGTTATAACAAAATCAGTAAGAATAACCATTTCATTAGAATGACCATTTTCTTGAAAATTTTCCGATTTCATTCCATTGGTCCAATTAAGAAATCGTCATTCCTCCATGTATTTTTTTATAATCTATAAAACTATAAAGAAAATTTAGAAAAATTATAAACAAATTGTGAGAATTCTATAAAAAAATACTAAAAATTTTGGAAAATATCATAAATTTAAATTACAGTGATCCTTATAATAAAATTAAAAAATCTATTAAAATTTTAAAAGTATTTTTTAGATTTTTAGATTAAAGAATATGAAGAATATTAGAAAACTTATGACAAGTTGGTCAACTTTCTGTATAATTTTTATTTAGAGATAAGTAATCGAAGGATTAGTCAAGTCAATCATATCATGCTCAAACTCTTCATCATTGATTGATCGAATTGCAGTTGGAATTATTCCACGTCAAACTATTTCTACCAGAATATCATGTTCTTGTTGACTTCCTTGAGTTGGGCTATGCGTCCCCTTGCCCGCCTCAACCCTACTCTGTCCTTCCTGTTCCCCGAATGAGAGAAGCAAAAATTATCGCTAATAACATCACTGTCACTTCAATCAAAATCGTCCAATCCCAACATTATTTCACTGTGGAAGCCCACTTTGGAAAGATGAACTCCAAAGCATCTCATAAATCCCCCGATTTAGACCCCTGCTAAAATTTGGTCCAGTCTGGATATAACACGAAAAATTCGTGCTTGGGCCCAAGGTTTCCGGCTAATTGGTATGAAAATTTTTAGGCTAGCCTAAAGGACGAAAGAGGTTTATAAAATTTTTAAAAAATTTATGATAATCAAGATAAAAATTGGTCAACTACATTAAAGATGCAAAAATTGGTCAATTATGTTAAAAAATAATTATATTTTAACATTCTCGATAAAATTGAGCTAATTAGTTTACTATATACCTTTTAAAAGCTCAGTCCAAAATCTAAAATTATTGCATACGGCGAAAATATCTCTTCCTATAAAGGGTTCTTAACTTGTAATCATTAGTTAATAAAGATTGTGAGTCTTATTGAAGAATAAAGGTGACCTTTCGTGGTGGTCAACTAATGAATCTTATTTCGGATGGAATAGAGACACACTCTCGTAAGGGGAAGGAATGAAGGCAATCATCCTAGTATGTATGGGTACTAGATAGATTTCAACAAAATTCGGATAGTATCTGAATAAAAATCTTAAGAATTGGTCGGTTTCAATTTCGGTCAGAATATATTATAAAAGAAAATTAGTTTTAAATATTAACTTTAATCTTTTCGTGAATCCTTTGTTCAGACTCTAATTTTTGTGTGTGTTTGGATACTGCTGGATTTCTAATTTGATAAACTTTCATTTGACATGGTGACATGCGTATTCGCCAAGTTTATTGTATTCAAATTATCAAAATCACACAAAGACTCCTTATAATGAAGAAAATCAAACCACAAAAAAATCTGCTTAATGTTACTATATATGCAAAACTATGATAAAAAATTTACGCCCAATTAAATAAACTATCAAAAAAAAGATTATGCTAAATTAATTATTTATGCATAATTAAATATTAAAAAATAATGAATACGTTTCAATATGACACGGGAACTGTGATATAGTTACAAGTTCTCAATAAATCTAATTTCTGCATACAATAAGATAAGATCTAAATCTACAATTTTGTAATCATAAAAAATATAGGATTTTCTCACCTATCATCCTTACAATCATTCGAGGGCAATCATGCCTTTTTATATAATATGACTCCTACAGAAAGGGGGCACCTCTTTGGTTGAAGGGAATCACAATCGAATTTACCATTTTACGAGCTGTTTTGACACATCTTCCAAGGAAATTGTTCAATTTGTCCACTGTTTGGGGGCAAATTTACTGTACACTCATTGGGATTTGAGGAAGAGAACACTTTCTTTCTTCTGTGGGCCTAACTTAACTTTGTTACTAAATGGATCGGAAATGATTCGCATAGAGCACATGGGGCACTGTGAGAATCTGTACAAAGGTCAACATGTAAATCACGGATTAACTGCACTAATGGTTCCAAATTGTTTCCTCGTGTTTTCAGTTTGGCACTGAAGGAAAATTTTGTGTCGAATTGATGCTAAAACTTTTATAGCTATACCTAAAAACCACGCTATCAATTCTCCTCTAAAGCGTTGACTAGATGATTACGTAGCATATGATATGTGAATTTTTTTTCCCACATGATCTAACATCTTCCCGCATGGCTCAAGCCGATGTGTATCGAGATAGTCATGTGCTACTAAACACACTATAAGCACTTTCCCTCCCTCCCATTCAGCTTCTTCTTCCTCCTCAATTCTCACTGAACAAACCCGACGACAGAAAAGAAAGGGCAGACGACCATAAGTTTCAGTTTGCAATACTGGAGGAGAAATTGAAGGAGAGAAACAGTACCAGGGCTTATAAATTAGAGGAGAAATCAATACGAGGAGGAATAACATGGCCATATGTCGGAAAGACAAGATGTATGGCAAAGGTGTGGCTAACATGGATGGTAAGTTATCTTTTTTCCAACCTTTGATGTGAATGACAGATGCTTGCAAATGGACCATGTAGACATTTCAAGGAATTGGTTACAATTTTCATTGTAGTCAGGTCTATAAAAATGAAAACTTGATTGCATTTTTATTGAAGGTCTGCCACCTGATCCTCCATCAATTTTGTGGCTGCTGTTCTTAGATAATACAGCCATTGATGTGTTAAGGGAGGCATCTATACTTAAGTAATAGGAAAATGTGGAACATATATTAGTTATTGCAATTTCAAGAAGTTCTTGTGTTGTAGTAGGTGTAGTCATCACTTCATAACTCAAAACTTTGTCGTATTAAAGACTAGGAGAAACTTCACCTGAACTCATCAGATCAAGTTTATAAAGTTTCGATATTTATCCTTGATCAAGGTCAAATCAAATCCAAAGGCTCCGACGACTCCACAACCAATCTCTAATGCAAAAGAGAATCAGAGGACCCTTTGTATTTCTTTTTGAAGAATTTCACAGAGAAATGTTCCCCTTTCAAATTAAATTAAATCCAAATTTGTCATAGTACATCATTGCATTTTTTTTTACTTGAAATTTGTTGCGCACAAATATTTGGCATGCTTGAAGTAGAGGTCAAGGTCCTAGTGTGCTAGAGATTGGCAGTTCTCCCAACAGATGATGCTCAATGTGACGAGGAAAGCAATGCAACATAGGTTTATGAGATTGACAAAGAAGAAGGGCAACAACCTCTAATTGATTACCTAAAATATAGGAAGTTACTAGACAACCCCAGGTGTAAGATTGATATAAAGCGATGGGTGCCTCAATATATCTACTTCAAGGGCACTCTCTATCAATGGTCATTTAATGGTGTCTTTCCAAGATGTGTCGATAGTCTCAAAACTTCAAAGGCATTTGTGAAAGCTCGATCTAAAGTATCGAGCACTCACTAGTCAGGCTAAAGGCTCCACTTCTAACTTAAGAGAATGGGTTACGTTCAAAGTTGTTAGTCTTGTTAGGTCCATGCAAATTTCATTCTCTGGTGCCCAAAACCACTACATCTTACAATTACTTCATGACTCTTTGATTTATGGCATCTTGATGTAATTAGGCCACTCCCACCAAAGTAATTTGGGGGATATGTGTATATCCTTACAGCTATTGATTGCATTCCGAATGAGCTGAAACTATTTCATTCTAAGAAATGAAGAAGGAGATAGTTGTTAATTTCATTCACGAAAACATTATCTTTAGGTATGGTATGTGCCGATACATTATTATCAGCGGCAGAAGGTTATTCTATGATGAGGCCATGAAAAAACTTTGCGAGAAGTTTGACTTTAAGTAGTGCAACTCCTTTGCTTATAATGCAGTGGGGAATGGGCTCGCTGAAGCCTTTAACAAAACTCTCCACAATCCCCTCAAGAAGATTTTGACAAGTCAAAGGGGGATTGGCATGAGAAGACTGGCAAAGCTTTTATGGGCATATTGAGTGAAACTGGAAACTCCAACACAAGCCACTCATGATTCATTGGTGTGCAAAGTTGAAGTTGTCCTTCCATTAAAGTGTCAAATCCCGTCCCTGAGGATGGTGGTACATGAAGGAATCATGAGTAAGGAGAATGCAAAGTCGCAACTATATGAGCTAGAGAGGCATTGAATGAGAAAAAACTCAAAGCTCAACAGTTGTCTTAAATGCTACTAAGCTTGGATATTGAAATCATTCAACAAGCATCTTCGCTTACACTCATTTCAGGTTGGGGGCTTGGTTCTTGGGGTTAGTTACACAAATAATACAAGAAGTTTCCAAAAAAAAAAGGTATAAAAAGAATTTTATATGCTTTGTTAGTATAAAATGTTACAATCTTGTTCCTCATAAATACAAATTGTTAAAATCGTGGCAATGCCATGAGAGGATTAATTCTTCAATGGTCCAAAAAGTTTGGAAAACATTTCAAATTGGTACAAACATAAGATATGTTGATGTGAAATCTCATGTGCCATTTCTTTAATGGTGATCAAATTTGTAACTTTTTGTACCAAAAGAGCATAAAAGTATTCTTTATGTAATAATAATTTTCATGTACTATTTGTGCAATTAATCCTAGTCCTTGCTTTAAGAAGATCAATAATTTTTACCCATACGACTGGGAACAAGTTCCTTCCTATGTTAGATGGCCCTTATGTTGTTAAAAAAAGGAGACACCAATGGAGCATACAAGTTAGTTGACAAGGAGGGCATACATACTGATCCCATCAATAGGAAGTTTTTGAATAACTACTATGCTTGAAGCATGAAAAAAGAACATTCCTCTTAAAGCACTTCTTATGACTTGATCCCTACATGAGTATATGGGTAGCCTTGACTGCATTGGTTAAGGTTCAATCACATAAAAAATACATTATGATTTGACCCTCTATAAGGGTATGTTGACAGCCTTGACTATATTAGTTGAGGTTTAAGTCACAAAAAAAAAGGAAAAAGAAAGAAAACTTCCTCCTAAACTACGTTATGACTTGATCCCTACAAGGTATGTAAGCAACCTCAACTATATTGGTTGAGGTCCAATCACATAAAAAAAAAATCTCTCTTAAATTATGTTATTATGACTTGATCCCATAAATGGGTACATAGGCAACCTCAACTATATTAGTTGAGATTCAATCACATAAAAAAAATCCTTTTGAGCTACGCTATGACTTGATTCTTCACAGGGGTATTATATAGCATTTACTAGATTGGCTAAGGTTCAGTCGCTAAGAAAAGGTAGTCATATCAATGATCTCGGTAGAACTATTTATCAATCAATACATGAGAAAAGGGAGATAAGTAATAGAAGAATTAAGTTGCCAAAAAGCTACACTTTATTAAGATCATCTATAGGAAGTTACGTGCCAGAAATAAATTCAAGAAGATGGAGACCTTAAAGAAACAACACATTAAGTCTTGTCTAGCTCTCTATAATTTCCAAATAAAATTTTGCAAAGCAACTTTCTTTGCTTGCATAACTTCGTGCAATTCTCCCAAGGAATTGGCCTTCGGCTCGGTCAAGTGAGGAGCACTTGAACTAGTAGAATCCAATTTTGCGGCGGTGGCAAATATAGCAGATTGCTTCACTTCTAAATCCTGGGTGGTCTCTTGGATGATCGCGGTGGCCCATTGTATTTCCTCAGTTAGTTTGTCAATCTCAGCATGAAGTTCAACATGCTTAGAAATCATACTATCTTGCTATGTGATGAGGCTTTTCAAGTGCTTAGTCATCTCATCCTTTGATGTCTTTTGCCAACAAAGATAAGCCTATGCTATCCTCACTCTCTTAGCATGTTGCCAAAATTTTAGAAACCAACAATGCTTGAAATCCACCAAGTGGCTTGCATATTCGAGATATTCTTCGACAACCTTATGCATTGGGGACAAGTCTACGGTAGTAAGCCCTTCATCGGAAGTAAGTAGCTTCATGATCTCCTGCGATATCTATGAGCACCATTAGGAGAGGCATGAGTGAGCTTTCGATGAATTTTTCCCCATCATGCCAAAGTTATGGTTCAATTGATTGCTGTTGTTTCATCATCTGCAGAGAAAATGGAAAGCTGAGAGACATCAGATGACATGGAGGGAGCAACTTGACTCAGGATCTGGTCTACAGTGATAGATGGCTTGTCACCACCAGCTGCAACATCTCCAACATCTCCAATGGCTGCGAAAACAAAAAGTGGCAGTGATTTCACTATCACATTATCATCGCCACCTTCTCACTCAACCAAGTTCGAAGGGTACAGTTTGGAGATTGATAGTTCCATGTCATCCATCACATTTTCCACATCCAAGTCTAGATCTATCTATTATGTAGTGATGATAAAGGTTATACCTAGTTGAGAGGAAGGATAAACTGAAAGATAGGAATTGTGATGGGTATTAAACACGTTCTAATATGGTAGGTATTGAAGGGAATAAGCGATTTAAGTCCTAATTGCTACATTCGTAAGCTCAAAGTCCACGCTAACGCCTCCAGCAACAAATTCGTCTCTCTTTCCCACGTGTCTATAAAGGGGAAAAAAGAAACATGAATAAAATTCCAAGGTAAACTACTTTGATAACATAAATAGTACAATTGCCTTACTGGGCAATCTCTTCAAGGCTTGGACCTTGTCAATAGATTTTCCACTTGTTTTATGTGCAAGGGTTGTAGAAGCAGTAGCATTGCTTGCCTCAACGATAGTAGACTCTCTGTCCCGTGTTGTGATCCCATCATGCTTGTCAGCTGAAGATCTTGAAGATGCACAAGCATTCAATTTCTCTACCCAATCTAAAATATGTGGGTTATGACGCTTCTTCCAATCTTCATGCCCCATGGTAGTATAAGCCTCAAGGCCCTCTAAAAGTTTTGGGAAATACACCTCAGAGGGAGTCTTGAGCTTAACAGATAGAAGCCAGAGGCGAACGCCATCTTTAAGGAAGGCTAAACGCAAATCTTCCTTTATGGATCCTAGAATATTCTGGCTAACTAGCGGGTGAAATACCATGGGATATAAGGCTTCATGATGACATAGTCACCGTTCGTCGAGGTCAAGAGACAACAATGAATTTCTATGAATAGGTGGTGACGATTGCACAGTATTTCCTTATCCCAGTGGCGACGAGTTCTATGCTACTTATTAGTTGACCATTGTACATCAGACCCCTCATGAACAAGCTTACACATTCTACTTTCATTATAGAATTTCACCCGCCTTCATCAAAGTATTGACACATCAAAGGGGATAGTGCCTCCATAGGAAGAGGAAAATGGGTTAAGAAATAGAGTCCTAGTCACCCATAAACACGGTGAAAAGGAAGGCACGCTTCATCTTTTCTTGCAGTGGAACCTCAGGTTATATTATTAAGCCCTATATAAATTTGCGTCAAAATCAGAGTAGCGAGGTAGAAGGCCCTCCAAAGAGCAAGTAAGCTAGCCACCTTAAAAGTGCCAGGATGAAAAGTTTCAACAAGTGCCTGAGGGAACAGGAAAATGGACAATCAACAAGTGAGGAATGATACAAGACAAGTTTTCTTACATAGGAATTTCCTAACATCCAACTAACGAAAAACAACTTCCACATCACAACTCCATTCCTCAACAGTTAGCAGTTGGCTTGAACGATTATGTGTCTCCTTGGGACTGCACTTGTGTGCTGCCTTGCCAGAGGCATCACATAACGTGCCCTTCCTTTGGACTAGAAACTAATCCGTTTAGCAGCAACAACATGTGAATTTTTGCTCTTACACCCACAATGGTGATAAAAATGTAGCGAATAACTATTCGCAAGTTTCTGAAAGAAATAAATGACCTCTTTCTATGCCAGTTAATTTACGATGTCCTAATATCACCTCTTCATGTATATCCTGGTTATGGGAAGGCTCCTAAGCTTCCTGAGACCATAAAGGGATATAGAGAGTGATCTTCGTGCCATTTCCAGAATGCTAGTCTCTGGACACTAAGGTCTTGTAGAATGCCCCAATCATGTCAATATTGCAATCGTACGAGTACAATGAGCAAGATATTGCATATTTTGAGTCTCTGTTTCACTTAATTGCTTGTCACATAAACAGGTCAATACGCATTCAAGCCATTCACAGTAGTTCGAGACATGTGAATTACCCAATTGGCCTAAAATGCGACCCCAATGATGCTTCCCTAGAGATGATTTGTTAAACCAAGAGTGACGTGTGAACTTGGGTCGTGAGCCACTTTATGTGAGGGTGATCGTAGGAACCAAATTTGGGAAGCTTTCTTGGGATTCCTTGCTTATTCATAATTCCACAGTGACGATGATTGACTTGCCCAAAGTTTGAGAAGTTGTGTGAAGGTGCAACTACAAAGAATCGATCAATGAAGAAGGCAAGTCTGCTCTCTGGCCTATCTTTAGGGTGGTCAACAATTAAGAGGTATTTCCCATCTCTGGTTTCATCAAACTTCTGAATACCACCATTATTTTTTTTAAAAAAAAAGAGGGAAATGTGGCAACGACATGAGGATGTGAAAATATTGAATGACTCGACACAAAAAACAAGTTGTCGTAAGTAAAGGGTGATGGCAAGTAGGCTCTACACAAGCCGTCTGGCCAAGTTGATTAAAGTCGAGTGGACCCAAACATACTTGCTTGCCAAGTTAGCATAGACGCTTGGACTACGCATGGACATTGGAAGACAAGAGCCTATACCAATTACCAGGTTAGCTCTGAGTCAGCTGTAGGGTCATGTCGACCAAAATCTAGTGGACCCTGAATAGACCTGCCAGCTAAGTCAATATAGACACAAGTGCCTACATGAAGTCAGCCAAAGTCAAGTGGACCTCGAACAGCTCTACAGTATCGTGAGAAACTTCGCTTATGAACGGAAAATAACAAGGAACAAAACAGATTCTTACCAGCCCTTTTAAAAGATCACGGAGGAAGCTCTCAAAATCCTGCGTCACTACAAGAAAATCTCGATTTTCTGACGGACAGTTTTGACGGGGAAGCTGTTGGAATTCTCATGAAAATTTCTGTGAGATTTCCGATGGGGGAAGTGTTTATCGGAATGGGCATGATAGGAAATCATTAATATAACGGAAATCCCTCGGAATGACGTGAGATTTCTGAGGGAAGGCGCACTCGGACATGTTCGATTGAAAACTGACGGAGCTATCTCTTAGAAGTGGTTTCCGTTCGATGATGGTGACGGAGGTCCCTCGGGGAAATTTCCGACAGGAAAACACTTAGATTTTTTCACGCAAATCTAACGGAAAGAATTCTGCGCAGGATTATAATCTGATCAGCATATTTACTCCAGATATCAACAAAATCTTATGATTTGAACCGATCTTTTGGATATTGAAGCTCACATGTGATCTCAATTCATCTACAAAGCTTGGACTTGAATTTAAAAAAAGAAAAAAAGAAAAATTGCCCAAAATATGAATTAAGAAAAGCATTCCAAAGATTCCCCTGAACTTGTTTTCAAATCAATTTTTGATCAATCATCTACAGATTTCAGTAAGATATTACATGATTTGAGTTTCAGAATATGAATTGAGAAAGGGTTCACAATGTGACATCTTATCCACTCTGGAGGCTGCGACATCAGAAAAAACATTTTGGCGATTATCCACAAACCATGAGGTGTTTAAATCAAACCCACGAACGTTGTAACTTGCAAGGATTCATCTACGTGGGGGGGATTGCCGGACTTTCCCGTGAAGACCACTACAAAGATTCCTACATCACCCACCAAGGTAATTTGCGGTGTACGAAGAAAAAAAATAATTTCAAAATATGCCCATTTCACACTAGACCAAATTGAGTCATCTGCAATTTTCAAGGGGGCATTTGTAGAATATGAACATTTGCGGTCAACTACAAATTGTCACCTCATCATTTTTTCCAAATATATTAGATGCCCAATTAAATGCAGTGCTAATGTTTTGGGATAGATCAAACGTCATGCTTTGTTGGACATGTTAATGAATTACACGTGACACTTGAAGAAAATATGGGTAATTCATGATTATATATCTTACTATTAACTGAGTTAAATCATTATAATTTCATATGATTATTAAAGAAAATAGTGAGATAATATCTTCTGAAGATATTTAGAGATGACATATTATGTAACAGAAAATCAATAAATAACAAATATCTATATTAAGTGGATATTACTTATGGATAATTATCTAATAGATTCGGGATGGGTAGTTTAGATCAATTTAAATTGGTCAATCAAATACAAGCATGAGGATTAATCCTCTATAATTCAGAAATGGACAACAGAAAGGAAGTACAAAGACTTGAGGAACATCTACCCAATTCGAGACTCTTCAAAACTCTCTTGAAACTTTGTTGTACCAAAGGTTTAAGAGAAGCTTCACCTGAACTCATTGGATCAAGCTTACGAAGCTCTATTGTTCCATCTGGACCGATATCAAGTTGTTGTATCCCTCGCTCGAGACCACTAGAACATTCAATTGATTAAGCCCAAAGGCTTTAATGACTCTACAACCAGCCTCTAAATGAGAACAAACTAGGAAGCCAAGCAATATTGAGGTTCATCAAATCAAGCCCACAAACCTTGGTAGTTGCCACCTTGATCGAGAATACGCTGATGAGGGCTCAATTAAGACGATAACACGAAAGAGAATTAGAGGACCATTTTTTGTATTTCCTTTTGTAGAGTTTCACATAGAGGTGCATCCCTTTCAAACAAAGTCAAAGGTAAATTTGATGCAATATTTCTTGTCTCGTATTTTTGGACTTGAAATTTGTTAGGCACAAAAATTTTAGAATTTAATGTAAAAAAGGGCCAAAATAATAAAAGAAATCTAGGAAAAAATCATAAAATATTGCTTTTTAGAAAGTCTGATATAAATCAGCTATACCATGGTGTCAATGCTGGCATTGCATTCTCCAACCAATTAAATTATGACAACTAAACATTACCCACACAGTCATAATTCTTAAAATTATCCAAACGAGGGAGAAAAATTGGCTTTAGACTGAATTTTATTCTCAACCTTTTCTAATTGGTACACTTCCAGTTCTTTCATTAATAATTTCATCCAAATTTGTTGATGTGTAACCCTAGTCCAATGAGAGCTTGCCGAGTCATTTAAAATTATGACTCATCAAACAGGATTTTATAAAATTAAACCGGTCCTGGATGAATCTATATATCGATGGTTCGTTCTATTCTTCCCCTTTCCAAGTCTCTGTTCTTCTTCTCCTCGAGCAGAATCCGAAATCCTCCTACTTAATCATTGAATTTCCTGAAGTTGGTGAAGCACACTGATCCGTTCCAAAATGCAAAATTTAGTATTTATGAAATCAAAGATTTCTCTATTTCGCGAAATCCAGATAAGGTCCCACAAAGGTGGCATTATTCCGCAATTTTCCAAGATGTGCTGCATTCCTCGAATTCTTAGTTCATGTAGATGACTCCAGCCAAAAAGACTCTTACGCGTTGAGTGCTACGAGGTAAACAGAAAATTTCAAAGATTACTATCTCACAACATAGACTTCATGAAGTTAGTGATAATGCAGAACCACAGGCAGAAATAGAGATTACCGACTCCCGATGCCTCCAGCAGTGAAGCAACCGTCTTTGTCAAGGGAGTGATCTTTAACCTTGGACGAGCTGGAGAAGAGGACAAGAAGGTGATTGATCGAGGAGGAAAGATACATAAGAAACAGAAGAAATTAGTGTACCAAGTAGAAAAAAATTGAGGATAAAATCCATATTAAAAAATGTTTTAGGACGAAATTGATAAATTATTTTAAAAATCAAGGATAAAAGTTGAGTTCTTTCAAAAGATTTTAAAAAAAAATTGCCCAGATCAAAGGAGAAAAACTGGCTGCTATTATTCTTCCACCTTCTCCATCTCTTCTGAACATCTCTCTGATTTGGTGGAAGCGTAAGCAAAGGGAACTGGGTCTTAGGGCAAAAGTAAGAATCTTTGCAGTTCATTAATTCTTCATGAATCTTCCACAGTTTGCAAATACGAATGCACAGAGATATAAGCAGCCATTGAAGGGTTCTAGCAACTGTCTGGATGAAGGTGATGAGTATACTTGTGGAGGAAAAGGTATCTTATGCAATAGTTATATTACGAGGCATAATCGTTCAATAAAAAATTGATAAATATTATTTTTTATCATTAAAGAGCTAAAGAATTATTAAATAAACCGTAAATGATCTTGGTGAATGTTAAAAAAGATAATTATGATATAAAAAGGAAAATAGGTATATGTTAATATGATATAATCATTCTATAAAATACTTAGATAAAAGGAAATTGTGGAAAAAAACCATACTTTGAAAATTAAGTAGTTTTGAACCTCAATTTTTTTTGAAAAACTGAGATTAGAAGAGTTGGGGAAGCCCGAAGACGGACGGAAGATTGAGAGATGCTGGCGGTTTAGGTGTTAAAAGTACAGTTAACCTTTTTTTTTTTCTTTTGGAAAATCTTAAGCACAGTCAGTCAATTTTGGCTGTGTAGGTGATAATCAGTTGTCGTAACGCGATTGGTTGGAGATGCCATGTCAACATTGCCACCATAGTATAACTGTTTTACTGAGATTAAAAATTTTATTTTTCTCATATATATATATATATATATAAGAAACCCATAAATATAGAATAAAAAAAAAGTAAGAGATGAATTGATAGAAAGTTTTATTCTATCAATGTACGAAAATAGTATGAGCCACGCACAATAACTATTTAAAAGACTACAATGGAAACAAGTAAAGCGAACAAGCTATGGCCAAGCGACTCTGAGAAGACGAGCAATTCTCGAGCCAGCCAGCCTTATCTCTAGTGGAGGCACGGTAGAAACCCTCAACTGCACGACACCAATAATGAGCCGAGCAAGGCCAACTGAATCACGATCGACTGTTGCCCCCGATCACCCCCATGATTTTACTTCATCCAAATCATATACACAAATTGAGTCCAAAGCAATCACCATGCCACTGCGTCGAGCGATTTCCCTCGTTGAGCAAGCAACCAAAGATGTCACGGAGCTCTAATCCACTGGGTTATTGCGTACACCACCAACACTTCCCAGAACCTCAGACCACACATCTCTGGAGTAAACTCAGACGAAGAATAGATGGCCCTACGACTTATGAGCTGCCCGACAAAACCCACAATCCTCCGAAGTTAGTGGCAGCTCCCAATTCTTCAATCCATCCCCGAGTGGAAGTTTGTTCTATAAACCTAATCGACCAATAAAAGAAGCTTGCGGGATATTCCCCGAGAACCATATGCCCTTTGCCCACAGATGAGCGCTCTTATGTCGTATATAATCCCACAAACTTCATGTCGTGAACTGCCCACGCCTATCTGGGATCCACATCAAAGAACCCATCTCGCCAATGCTTAGCCTCATGGCGGTTTTCTGTGATTGTCGAAGCCAGCGGATCAGCACACCTTGGCCAGTCCCATCCATTAGATTTGAATTCAAAAATTTTTATTCATTAATCAAGGAGATGTCTCACTGTACTACTGACTATGTGTCATCTTTTTCATTTTTGTTGTGGATATTTTTTCAGGCCACCTTTTGACTTTGTTCTTCCTTTTTTTTTCCCCTGCAAAACCCTAGGCAAACGTAAAGGGCCCGACAAGGGTTACAGAGCTCTGAGCTTTCATTTTATGCTGGTGTATTCTTCTTTCTGTGTGTGTGCATACCCAAGATGAAAAAGAAGTGAAATAAAATCGGTTATAGTAAAATTACATTCAATTTGGTGCCAAAATATTTATATTTCATTTCTCGTCAATTTGATTCTCATGTCCCTCTCTTCTTTTTCTTATTTTTTAAATTTATTTATAAATTCATGAGTATACCCTATCATCAAGAAAAGAAAATGAAAGTAAAAAAACCTTTTTAAAAATAATTTTCCATAAAGGCAAGACACGAGGCCATCAAATCAAATAGCCCTTCCCCCTAATCCCACCCTTTCTCTTTTTTCTTATAATAAAATTAATAAATCCTAAATTTCACCAATAATAATAAAAGTCATTTAATTTCTTTTAACATTCTCTTCTAACTATTCATAAAAGAAAATTACTTTTTATAAAGTAAAACTTTTATCTCTCTCTTCCAACTTCAATCTCTTGCTTTTCTCTCTTTTTCTCTCTCTTTCTGTGGCTTCAATCATAGAGCAATCGAGTGCAAAATCATTAACTTGATGTGCCCTTTTCTCTCTCCCTCCCTCTCCTCTGTTTCCCTTTTTTCCCTGTCGTGTAATGGCTTACAGATTTGGAACAACCCACGCGCACATTTCTGCAGCTAACATATGTGAGGTTTGGTTACCGAACATCATCCATGGACTTACTTTAATATAAGCTCGGTGGCATCCATCCAGTTAATGTCGGGCACGGATCAAGGAACATAATGAGGACAGTCACCCTACTCATTAGTTGGAATATGTTACCTTTGGAAGCAAATAATGTCCATATCAACACATTAGCTGATGCTGAATCGGTTATGTAAAATTACTGTTATGTCTAGTTGGTATTTCTTGACCTTAAACCTACTAATTTATTCCTTTCTTCTTTAAAAATTGAGAAGAGATCGATAATCGTTGGGATCAATAGATGAGACAGCACGGAGGCCCAATGAGCACACATTTATAGACATCTGCTCGAGCATCGTCGTCTCTCTTCCGTCATATTCCCGTGGTGGAAAATTCGAGGGTTCGATTTGTTTCATCTGCAAGGGATGAAGAGTAATTGCCCTGACTTGTACGGTGAAGAACAGTAAATGGGACATCCAAAGTCCTGAGAAGTTAATAACTTCACCAAAATGCATACCCGCACAGGTGTCTTGTCATCGCTATTGCCATTCCAAAATTTCTACAGCATCTCAGGAAAATGAAATAGTTGATTGACTTAACCCATGAAAATTCAAAATTAAAAAAAAAAAAGAAAAATTGTTCTAGTTTTCTGCTTGTCGACCATCAACCGAATTGAAAAAATAACATACACGGATTTAATGAAATGGTTCCATCCTGTTCAATTTGAATATCTAAATCAGCTGTCCCTAGAAGAACATTTCCTGCAAGATAGGTGAGAGAGTCCTGAGCATCCTCGAGACGCTCAGAGTTTCCTCTGGAAATGCCAATCAGAGGCTTCACCAATACTTAATGCTATTAGACAGACAAGACCAAACACGCCTAACCCTAATCGGAAAGTGGAGGAGGAGGAGGCAAAAGAAAAACAGATTAAAAAAATAAAATCAAGAATCCAAATATCCATCCATTAAGAAAATTTAATATCATTTTACTTTGAAAAAAAGTTGAAATAATTATAAAATTTAAGCTAATTTTGTTTTTTAATATAAAATAAACACGAACTTTAATTTTTGTTCGTACGCCTAATAATGGCTTTTTGTCAATTGTTTTTGAAGGATACGTCTCCTTTTTGTGAGATTCCGCAAATACCCCTCCTCTACACCCCCGGAGCTCATCTCATGTCGCTCCCTCCCTCCCTCATCTCTCTGCAGTCTTAATTCCATTCTCAACATCACACTCCATGATCAACAACACATCACAAACCAATAGTCAAAAATCCTCCCAATTCTCTCTCTCTCTCTCTCTCTAAAAGGAGGCGTGTATTCTTCCTCTCCTTCCTGAAGAGGTCATTGGAAAAGTCTCTCTTCCTTTACATATAATTCAAGAGCAACTCCATCTTCTGGAGCTCATCTTCCACGCTTTATTCTCCGCAATCAAATCATCGGTCTTTCTCAATCAGAGACGCCCACCAGAGAGGAGGAAAAAAATATATATCCGAGTTTGATCGATCGACCTGGTAGTGCTGGCTGAAGGAACGAAGCTCAGGAAAGAATTTAGTCGTCGAGCACTCGGAGATGTTGAGGGGAGGGGATCTTGCAGAGCCCTCCCCGGGTATGAGCCCCGTCCCGGATCTCTCCCTACATATAAGCCCTCCGAATAGCAGCACTCCATCTTCAATCTCCGCTGAGCAGCAATCCTCAATCAATTTCGACATCTGGGGCCAGTTCGACTCTCCCAATGGACGTGCCTTAAAGTCATTGTGCAGCGATAGCTCCAGACTCAAGGAGGCTGACACCGAACTCTCTTTAGCTAGAAGTAAGTTTCCTTCAAGCCCCTTGGAGGCGCAGAGTCCTTGGCGATCACTGGAAGAGCACAACGTCGATGGGTCTTTCAAGAAGAGAAACATAATCAGCCATGGTGGGATTAACTCTCTGCTGGGCTTGTCGGAGAAATTGCAGCCCATCACCGGGACTCCTGTCTACGATAGCAACAACACCTTGTGCAATGGTGCTGCGTTCCCCTTTTCATCCATGTCGGTAGATTATAATTGCTGCTTCCCGAGATCGTACCTGGCTTTTGCTAGCCCTACTACCGGTCCAAGGCACAGAAACAGGGCGATGATGATGGAGAGCATGGTGGAGTCCCAGCAGCAGTTGCCATATCATGGGCGTGGAGGGAACTTGGACTTCTCAAGCAATAACAGATTGAGATTCACGCCGAGACCTCAGGCCAACAGGAGGAACGTGAGGGCTCCAAGGATGCGATGGACGACTTCTCTCCATGCCCGCTTCGTTCATGCAGTCGAGCACCTCGGAGGCCATGAAAGTAAACTGCTTATCAATATTATCAAAACTAACCTCTGTCGAGCTCGTCTCTGATTGATTTGCTCTTGGATTTGATTTCAATGCTACACATTGCTTTTTAGGGGCTACCCCGAAGTCAATATTGGAGCTAATGGATGTGAAAGATCTTACACTAGCTCATGTTAAGAGCCATTTACAGGTACTATTTAACATGCATCTACACATAATCACACTCAATGAAATTATCTTTCGAATCTCCTAATGTTCTTGTGAGAGAGAGTAAATGGGAGTAGAGATTTCTTTTGGTGGATATTGGAAGGACAATCACTCACTTTTTTCTTTATTTAAAAGGAGTCAGTAAATTTAGAAAAAGATAAAATGGAGAGTGAAATGAAGAGATGCAGTGGATCATATTGATAAGATTCAAAAACTGAATCTTTAGTTTCAGATCACTTGCATGTTTATCCAACCCATAATAGAACCTACTCCTTTATTTTCATCATAGTTATTTTTGGTAAAATCTTGAGTGTATGCGTGTATGTTCGTGCCCAAATTGTGTTGTCTTTGATTTGATGAATTATATGTTAATTGTAGACAGACAGTGTTCTGATCATCCCAGTAGCACGTGGTCCGATGAATTAGCAGTAGTAGTGGTTTGAACACAAAGAGTCTGTCCTTCTCTGAGGTCTTCTCTACTGAAACGAACAGGACAACTTTGACTTTTTTGTTTATAATCAGCGATCGAGAAATTATCGAGAGAAAAAAATATAAAAATTATTAAAAAAGCATTCTTTTGTTTTTCAAACAGAAAAGATAGCCATCATTTCTCAATAATTGAAGCAATTACTGACCTGACCAATTGTCAAACCACTTGTTATGCTGAGCAATGAGAAAAATCTCTAGTTCAAGAAAAAAAAGGGATTTTAATGTATTCCATAGCATTTTTAATATATAATTTAAATATTTTAACTAAAAATGTGAAAATTCATGTATCCCTTATTATTCTTTTTTTTTCATTCTTTTAAGTTTATATAAACACTTGCTTATAATAATAAAAAAATTATTGATCAGAGGATATGCATTTTATTGATATTACTATTTATTATTATTATTATTATTACTATTATCGTTATTCATATATACGCTTTTCTCTTTTTGTCATGTTACTGCATTTTAGGATGAATATGTATAATAGTTACATCATGCACTCTCATGTCGATGGTCGATCAATTTAGTTTTCTTTTTTTATTAACTTTGACCTTTTTTGCCAGATGTATAGAACGGTTAAGAACACAGACAAAGCAGCTGCTTCCTCAGGTAACTAGGTCATATGTCGATTTCTTTTGATTTGTATCCCTCCATAATGAAAATTCAATAAATCAGTCAATTTAGATTTAATTCTAATAAGCTTATTAAAATAGTAAAATTATCATAATTTTTGTTATTTCCCACTTAAGATTCGAATAGATAATTAATTTGTTTTAATGTGATTACATAATTCACATGTAAAAGTCAATGTAAAAGAGCATATCACGAAACATTTATATACGCGCGCACATATATACATATATATATATGTAGATGCACAGAGTGTTCGGAATATGTCGGACAGTAATAGTTTTACCATAGCTTAATTAATGGCCTTGACAAGTTCGTGGAGTTAAGATAATCTTCAAGCTTTTCCAAGAGGATATGGATATGCATGTACGCAAATAATGATCATACACCTGCTGTGTACATGTGCTGGAACTCCCGAACTAATGTTTACGTTAATTACAAAGCATTCATATGGATCGAGAGATGATGATTTCCTTCCTCCTGCAAAATCGCTTCCGTCAGATGGGAACTGCTCTGTACATTGTCAAAGAGGAGCTTCAGATGGGTCCTCGGAGCTGACTGATGTAGGCTACTCTTCAATGAACCAGTGGAGAAAGTCCTCTATGTAAGGAAAATTACGATCAGTAATCAAATATATGTGACAGATCCAAGCATTCGGGATAATATATCATCATGTCACATTTAAATTCACTGCAACATTCCTGGATGATTGTGACCGAATACTACAACATAGTCCTTGATTTCTTCTGTACTACGTTTTACATTTTTTGGTCTGTCTTCAGTATGAAGGACCATCATGCTTGATTTTCTTATTTTGGGTGTTTGCATGCCTTGTCTTGAAACATCAAATTAATGGATGGTCTCTTTATATATGTGATAGCTTTTGCTTTCTGCAAGCTCTCTTCTTTTACTTTGATTGTCAACTCGCTATCAATACCGAACAGAAGAATAACAGAGTTGGAACAGCTTGAGAATTCCCAAACAATGCGCGTTATATGATTTTCTGGTAATTAGAAGCTATGATAAACTAATGGAGGTCATTTGCTGCAGGGAAGGCCATCAGATCAAGCTTAAAACAGAAACCCTAACTTCATGAAGACAGTCTGAGGTTAAAATCCTCAACTGGGTTCAACTTCAGTGATGTAAATGAAAATTTTCAAATCATAATTCTATGAAACCTCTGCAGGAAAGAAAAATTCCAAAAAGTTGAAACCCTAACTACCATGATATTGACACTTTCTCATGGAACATATATAAATGAATTCTTACTGATTTGGAATGTTCAATTTGCTGTACTAATGGTAACTGGAGCAAAGACTGACCACCTAGCATTCGTTCCCTTTAGTGGGCCCCCTAGCTACAGTAGGATATATTTGCACTACAAGGTAGGAACAGATGTAAGTGACAGTATTATCGGATGCTTTATTTTTCCTCAGTCCTTTTCTGAGTTGGGTTTATTCTTGGATTGATTGGGAAGATGATTAAGAGGGGCATGCCTTAAGTGACTCTTGTTTCTTTTTTGATATAAACCACCAGTATTCAGTTAAATTTTGTCCAGCTGCCTAATCCGGATCGCCTCAGGTCGGCCCATTTAAGGGGTTAAGAGCTCCCCGCCGTAGGTGGAACTCGAACTCGAGTTCTCCCATTGGAATGATGAATACCGAACTCGAGTGAGTCTTGTTTCGCTCTTTAGTTTGATAGATTTTTTCTTTCTTTTTTTATTTCCTGGATTAGTTTACTAACGGAATACATTTCTACAATAAGGAAATTCCCCTGCAAGGCCCTAGACTTCAGCCTGGCCCAGTAACTTGGACCTGTAAAGGGTCCATATTGGCCCATTGGGCCCTGCACGAGCAAGAACTAGGCCCATAGGAAACAAGAGTTGTATGTGATTTTTTGGTGAGAAATTTTGAGGAAACCACATCAACACCGCAACCTGCTCGAGATAAGAATCACAAAAAGGTCGGGATAAGGATTGATACTGATAACATTTGATATCAGCAATCAATATTTTTGCTCTCCTACTAAAATTAGTGAAGAGTTTCCTTTTACTAGAATTCCTATTAAAGTATATAAAAATGTAGAATATTCTAATGAATGTAGGAAGATTGATTATACTTCATATCCCTCTCTCTCGAACTTCAAGTTGGCACAAGAGCCTTGCTCACAATTAATGGCCACCCATATTAACCCTCCCAAAGCATCCTTTCCCTTTATCAATGGGCGAATTTCATCACGATCAAACTCAGCTGAAACAATCTCTTAGTATGGGAGACACAAATTCTGTCATTGATTAAACATCAGGACTTACTTGGTTTCCTTATTGGAGAAATGGCGGCACTATCAAAGTTTACAATGGTGATGGATGGGACTAATGTCTGAAACTCGGATTACACATTGTGGATTCACACAAATCAACTTGTGAAGTCCCGGGCTTTTGGAACTCTCTCCAAAGAGGTCCTCTAATATGATGCGGTAATGGAAATAGTAGCCGCAATTTGGAAAGCACTCATTGGTCACTTCAAACAAAATTCAATGGCTCGAGAGTTTGGTCTACTCACTCAACGTTAGTATATCAAGAAAGGTAATAAGCATCTAACCTTGTACTTGAGATAGTTCAAATCCATTTGTGATCAGTTGCATTCGATTGTTAAGCCTATTTCAGATACCAACAAGGTTTTCCAGTTACTTAAAGGTCTTGATGATAGTTACGAGGCATTCTAGACATCCATGCTCTAACCACCACTTACCAGTTATGGTGAATTAATTCCTCACCTTCAAAGCTGTGAATTGAGAAGTTGGAAAAGTGTCAGCAGAGTTATTGATGATAAATAGCCATCTTTGCTCATGGAGGCAACAACTACATGGGAAGTTACCAAGGAAGGGGTTGAGGCTCGCGAGGTGGTGGTGGCTACAACGGGCATGGACTTCAAGGCGGCTAAACTCGTTTATTTGAGAGGACTGATAAGTCAACTCGTGGCCGTGATCCATCCTTTGTAGCATTCACCACTCTTGTGCGGGCCTATATGTTGTGTCAAATATGTAGGCGACGTGGCCATGATGCACTCAACTATTATTTCAATTTTGACAACAGCTATTAGAGTGAGCAACTTCCTCAAGGCCTTGTTGCACTATGTATCTCTAATTCAAATGATATGGAATGGCACCTAGACACTGGTGCAATTGTTCACATGACGGATAATCCAGGTAATCTAAAGGATTTAATTCCTTATCATGGCACTAATTCTATGATGATTGGCAATGGCTCGTCTTTACCAATTACTCCTAGTAGTACCGGTCAATTTGGTAATAATTCCTGTCGTTTGTCGGTCCATGATGTTTTGGTAGTGCTTGATTCGCAACGTAACCTTTTATTGGTATCTTAATTTATGCGTGACTATCCCTGCTATTTTGAGTTTATTGCCTCCACATTTTCTATAAAGGACTTCAGGACACACAAGGTCTATATGACATAAACTAATCATAATGAACTTTACACCAACATGGATGCCACCTTTGAAGTGTTCTTCTCCTTATGGAATAAATCACCAAATGAACTTACTTGGCATCATTGGCTCGGTCATCTAAATAATCATCTTCTTCATCATTTGCGTAGTAATAATTTAATTTTAATGAATAAATCTACTGGAACCTTATGTACCAGCTAATAGATTAGTAAACGAGCCAAGCTAACTTTTTATCCATCTGACTCTTATAGTTCCTTTCCTCTTGAAAAGTACATGTTGATTTGTAGGGTCCAAGTCCAGTGCCTTCACTGCAACATTTTCGTTGTTACATTTTACTCGATGATGACTTTTCTTATTACTACTAGTGGTCATATCCACTTAAGAGGAAATCGGACTTCTTTGGGATATTTTGCACATTCCAAAATATGGTGGAGAATTAATTTGATCACAAAATCAAGATTTTTCATTTTGACGGGGCATTAATTTGTTGACCATAATTCTCAGAATTACCTTTAAAATTGTGGAATTCAACATTCTTTGTCTTGCCCATGAACTCTTGAACAAAAAGGTATTGCTAAACGCAAGCATCGACACATTGTTGAGATTGGTCTAGCAGTTTTATTTGTGGCATCAATGTCCCTTCACTCTTGGGTTGAGGCATTTTCTACGGTAGTGCACCTATTAATCAGCTACTATCACCTTATAAGATTCTTTACAAAAAGGATCCATACTACTTGATCCTTCGAGTATTTGGGTGACGGTGCTACTTAATCTATTGAACTATATGATGAACAAATTTGATAAGTGATCTCTGCCCTATAGATATAATAAGAATCATAAAGGATATCCCTGCCTTTATCATTCCACATGACATGTCTACATATCTCAACATGTTATATTTGATGAGAAGTTTTTCTCGTTTGCCTCTTCTCCACAAGATGTAATGCTTAGGGAGAAGGAGTTGTTGTCTTAGATGTTACAAATTTCAACAACAGTGGCTGAATCATCTTTAACGGAGAATTGTGGAGTTTCCACTTTGTCCCGCCATAGCTTCACCCTTATTTGCATCCTATTACACTGAGGACCAAGGCATAACAGTTCAACCCAGAGTTGACTGAATTGGAATCTTTAAACTCACCTCCTCCTCAAGATGCTAGCAACTCCACTCCACAAATCTCTAGAACCAATAATGATCTCCCATTATCTTCTATTCATCTTATGGTTACAAGGCCTAAGGTGGGAATCGTTAAACTTAATCCAAGGCATGCCATATTGCCCTATCTTCTATTCCTCCCAAACTGCAGACCAAAAAGATGGCTCTTACACATCCTTGTTGAAACGCTACAATGATTGATGAGCTTGATCCACTTGTTCCACACTCATGATCCATGAATGTTGTTGGCAATAAGTGGGTTTTCAAATCAAAGCTTCATGTTGATGGTTCTCTTGATCGTCTACAATCTCATTTTGTTGCTAAGAGATATCATTAAGAGGAAGGTATTGATTTCTTTTAGACCTTCAGTCCACTAGTTAAGCAAGCTATTGTCCGTATTATTTTAATAATCATTGTAGTAAGACGATGGCCAATCAGATAGTTAGATTCTTACACGGTGACCGTGATGTTCCCATTTATGTGGCACAGCCACCCAATTTTTTTAATTCCTTGAAACTTGATCATGTATGTCTACTTCACCATGCTTTGTATGGTCTTAAATAAGCACCACGGGCTTGGTTCAAGAAATTCAGTGATTTCACATTAATTATGGTTTTTTTTTGTAGGTGAGCTAATTTGTCTTTATTTGTTTATTAACATAATAATCATACTATTCTTTTATTATTATACCTCAATGACATTGTCTTTATAAGTGATTTTATCCAACAAATGATGATCTAATTTTCCGTCTTGGCTGCACTTTCTCCATGAAAGGTTTCAGCTTGCTACATTACTTCCTTGGAATAAAGATCCTTCAATCCAATGGAGGTCTTTTCTTATCACAACAGCGATATGCTATCGATCTTCTCTCTCGGGCATCCAATTGGACTGAAAGTCAATATCAACTCTGTTGGCCATGAAACCACTAGCTCTTTGGAGTGATAATCATTCACTTTCAAACCCTACTCTTTTTCAAAGTATTGTTGGTACTCTTCAATACTTTACTCTGGCTCGTCTAGACCTTTCCCTTGGGGTCAACTCTGTGTCAACATATGCATGCCCCTATAAGAACTCATTTTCAAATGATGAAGCAGATTGTTCAATATGTGAAGGGCACTCTCCACTTGATACGTAAAATTCAATCACAAAGTTCTCGTGAATGATTTACCTTTGCCAATGCTGACTTGACAAGCTGTAAGATTATTGTTCACTTCATCACTAGCTATTGCTATTGTGCTTTTCTTAGCTCTAATTGTATCAACTAGAGCGACAAGAAGCAATTCACAGTGGTCTGATCCATTGCTGAAACTGAATATTATGCTCTTGTACTCTGCTACTAACGAGTTAACTTGGTTTTCCTTTATCCTACAGGACGTTTGAGTTCAACAACAACAACCTTGATTGCTCTTTTCTAATAATATGACAACTTTCCATGTCACTACAAACCTACTATTTCATGCTTGTACGAAACATATCGAGCTAGACTACCATTTTGTTCATGAAGAGGTTGCTCTTGGTAATATTGTCACTTGTTATGGTATCTACCGCCATCTAGTTTGTGGGGGAGTATTAACAAAACTATATCAACGCTACAACCTACTCGAGATAATAATTGGGGTAAGGATTGATGGCGATAATGTTTAATGTTAGCAATCAACATTTTTACTCTACTACTATAATTAGAGAATTGTTTCCTTTTACTAGAATTCCTATTGTTGTATACAAAGATGTAAAATATACTAATGAAGGTAAGAAGAGTGATAATACTTCATATCCCTCTCTCTTGAACTTCAAGTAGAAATCCAATTTGTTTCCACAAAATTCACAACTCAAATTGCCACATCATCGAACTGCTATCATGTCACATGACACCATTAAATACCACATTATCGAATTGTTAGAATTAGAATTCAAGTATATTACAAAATTAAACGTGTAGGATTAAAAAAAAATATTTTGAAATATATAAGATTTAAGTAAAAAAAAGACATATATATGATTTTCACTATAATTCATTTTTTTAAATTTCATCCTATTTATTCCTTTTTTTATCCATATTGTATTCAACATGTATAGTATGTTTTGGTCTTGCCATTTGAATATTGGTGAAATCAATCGGCATGCACATATTTTTGCAAATTAAAAAAAATTGAAAATAAAATTTTAAAAAAACAACGATGTGAGCTCCATCATCACAAAAGTTGAGGTAGCCATTAAGATGTCTTGCTGGAAATTAAAACATCAAATATCTTGCTAGGGCCACGTTAGCAATCCTGTCATCACTTGAGATTATGGTCGCCAAAGTGCCCCGACAAAAACTTCATTGTTATACTCGATAACCAAACGAGAGTCAAATTATAATACCCAAAAGCGATAAGTTTTCTCTAGATGAAAAGGAATGAATGTAAAATCCAAAATCTTGAAAACCTAGAAATATATACATACAAATCTAAGACGTAATATTTGAATATTATAATGTTATCTTAATATAAGATCTAATATATTGTTGTATTGTGTTGTTGAAGTCTTAGACTTGGGATTTGAGTATCAAATATTCCTTTTCATGTAAGTAAGATGTACCGTGTGGTACATGAATTTAAATATAATAATCTTAATTTTTTTTCCAGTTTAATATTTTCCATAAGTTAGACATTGATGAACTACTTGAGCCACACTCGTCTGGGACAGATGGGACAAAAGAGTTATTCCTCATTTTGGATGAAACAATGGACAAAAGTCTAAGATTAGTACAAATGAAAATTAAACGATACAGAATGTGTGGGTAAGGAACTCCCACTCAAATTGCCCAAATGAAGCACTCTAATCTCAACAAGTGGGATAGCAAAAATGCTAGCTAAATAGTGTAAACGGAAGTTGTAAATCTTGCAAAGTTATTCAAATGGTACATGTGTTACCTTCTCTACAATGCAAAACACACACACATTTGCATGTTGAGAAATTATGTTACAATTGCAAAATTTCTCTTCATTTGTGCCTTGAAATGTTTTTGTGACAAGTTGCTGATCACATGTTGTAGACAATGAATCGTCAATGTCTTTCATTGTCAAACTATTTCTTTTCTTCAATACCAACCACAATTGATAATGACATTTGTAATCAATAAGGATTGTTTTTAAAAATCTTTATTGACGATATTTGGACAAAATCTCTACATTCCTAGTTTTTGACTTATCAAGATGACATGATAGGCTATTTATTGGTTAATACCATAAAATTCAGCAGACCGAAGAAAATAACATTTTACGTACACTATTAACCTTTCTATGCCTTTATGATTTCACGTAGTATTAGAAGTCAAATGACACATAACTTTCTTTAGTTGTCTTATAAATTGCTTACTGTAAGAAATTGAATTGGTAAGTAATTGATGATAAATAGAATATACCCAAGAAAAAAATATATTAATTGAATTATAATATCAAAATATCCTTATATATAATCAAGAGATGTATTTATCATAGATTATACTTGCAATTAAAAAAATAAAACTTAATCAATTCATTTTTCTATAATTTAAATGATATTTTAAGTTTATAAGAAAAGAAATCTTATTCTACCTTTGGCCCAGTTGGGTTTGGTACGAATGGAATGGAAAGAGTTTTATTGAATAAAATCAAAAATTTTATTAAGAAAATTAACAAATTTGATGGCATCTTTAAAATATTAAGAGATGTAATCATGAAAAGTTATGGAATGAGCATTTCTTCTTCTTCTTTTTTTTACAAGGAAATATTATTCCATCAATAATGAAATGGAAATAATATTTCTGAAAAGTACAATCAAGTTTAAAATATAAGTTGGAAAGTTAAAATATCAATTACATTCTATTTATTTTTATCCAATTCTACCAAACATAACCATAAGGAATATTCATGGAGTATCGATAGAGGATACATTCTCCAAATATAACTGTAATTTGGATCGGCTTGCAAATAAACTGTAAAAATTTCACAATCAAAATTCTCATTCCATACCATTTATTGAACACAACATTAACCTCAAGTTTAGAACAATGCTAACAATATTGCCTGAACCATCTTCCTTTCTATATGAAGTTTAATCTACTGGATAATAGATATCTTATTTTTCCTATTTGTGTTATAATGTTCCATGGAATGATCAAATGACAATCCAATGACCTAATAAACTTAAAATATGAATTATGATAGCTCTATTAAATGGATCGAGTTGAACTTTTAACATGTAGATTGCAAATGCACAAAGTCCAAGTCAAATTTATGTCGATCCATTATTGTTCAGCTCATATTTGGAAGTTATTGACCCAAGGGACGAGTAGGAGATCCATCGTGTGCTTATATGTATAGTTAAAGATGAAGTGAGCAAGTTAGAGTGTTGTAACATTCGTAACTAGAGTCATGATATTACAAACCATAATCTATGAAACATGTGTAATGTTACAACATTATCTATTAGTATCATTAACATTTTGGGAAAAATATTAAAATTAGAAGAATGTTTGAATATTTGGTTGTTTTCTAATTTAAAGGGATTTCTTAGAGTCGATACACATGTTCTAGATATACTCCCCAATTCTCTTGTATTATTATTATAAATAAGAGGATTTGGGTTCTATGATCCTTAGGAGGATGATGTGAGTGTCTCATATGTTTGGAGGTGGTGGGAGAAAGAGGTGGTAGATGTTGCAGGGGAGGGGGAAGATGACAAAATAATTGATTTACCCTCATTTAATTTTAAATTAAGGGGAGTGATAGGTGGTAAAATATTTTTTTTACCAAATCTAGCCCATTGCTAGATAATTGTGCCACATCAATTTTCATTAACCACATAAGTGAAATTAACATGACATGTAAGATGAATGGATAAAACAATGAATGTTATGAACATGATAAATGACCATAGTTTACACCTAATTGGAATGTAGAAAAAAAAATTCTTGCTAAAATTGATCAAGTGCCTAAAAAATTATATATAATTGAGATATCAACACTAAAAAATTGCATAAAGCATCTATTTTTCAAGGAAATATGATGGTTCTCTAAATAAGGTTGTCTTCCAAACTAGCAGATTATTATTATTGGAGCTTCCAATAATATTGATATTGATAACGCCTTCGGTCATCCAACCCAACTTGAAGAATCAAGGCTGACTCTTGCCAATGTAGTCAGCCTCGAGTGACCCTCTCCCAAACTCTTTGATTAACTTACCTACTTGGTTAACACCTTAGAACACACCTGACTACGACGAATGCCCAGAGCATGTGAGTAATTATGCTGTGTTAGTCCTCACCATAGATATAATATGTATGTACCCAATACTAGTGGGAGTTCAGGTAATCAATAACTATCTATACAAAAACACTCTCATCCCTTTCTTGTGCTCTCTATAATAGATATGTGAGTTAACATAAGCATTGAAGGCCCATTCTAAGCATCTACGAACAAGTTGGGCTTCATGATAGGTTTACAGCATAGCGAGATAGACCTGTTTGCCCTCACAGGCTTGGATCCACCTAGGGGATCAACTTGAAGAACCACATACTCGATAGATGACCTAAAGGACCTATCATTGTGGTGATCTCGGTGAAAGTTTGAAGCCATTGAGCTGTGAGCTACCACCATGCCCCCTAGCCGAAACCATTCCAAGGCCCTTTACTCTGGGGATAAGCATGAGGCCAGAGACTCCTCTCCACAATCCGTGTGCTTCCAGTGCCCCCTACTAACCACTTGAGTTACCATTAAAGGTGAAGGAAGTAAATGATGAAACTACATATGTTGCATTTGGTACGAAGGAATTGAGCAAAAAGGGAATATAATGAGTTTTATGAATAAAATTTAAACAATTTGTAAAGAAATTTAGTAAATTTTGAGATATTTTAAAGTTATGAAGGAATGTTATTTTAAAAAGTGATTGAATGATTATTCCTTCATTTCTTTTAGGGAAATCTCATTTTATGAAATTGAGAAAAATGTTTATCACGGTGGAATGCATGTAACCGACATCAGAAATATAATCAAGTAGAAAAAATGAAATAGAAGATTAAAACATCCATTCCATTCCATTTCTCCCATTCCATCTCACCAAAGCGCAACAATAGTGATTAGCTGTATGATTCGAGAATAGATAAGATAAGAAGTTCATCCCACTGTAACCATGCAAGGAAAAAAGCCTCACCATCCGAGGGACGACCTCCCTTTTGGCTGGGGAGATGAAGTAGCCATGAACACACCTCTGGAAAGGCACACCTCCACCCACAATCGGTTGTCAATCTCGGGGATCCTGGACCACTTCAAATTGGCGGAGTCATGCTTACTCTGGGAAGGCTCAAATGCAGAAGGATGTCGATCACCCCCTTTCCTGCTCTTTTAGGTGCCAAAGGAGTTGAGAGGGCAAATGTTAGGCTGTAGCCTAGAGGGTCTAAGGACGACCTGGAAGACAGAATAGCTTAACGAAGCCCAGAATGGCCTCGAAAGAGTAAAGCCGGTCTAGGAACACACCCCTAAGAAGGAAGCCTAGCAGAAAAAGACTAGGCCTTCTCATACTTAAAGTTTAAATACGAGTTGGGAACGGTTACTAGCCGTTATTCCCAGCCGAAGTTTATTGTAACAGTCCGTGAAGGTAAGACATCAAAGTCGAATCCACCACTCCAGGGGCTACTCCCGATTTTTCGTAACAACTGCCACACATTTTCCCCCCTTAAGTATAGGGAGAGGATCTTGATTTCCCCATTTGCGGATTTTCAAGCTCGCCTCCTGTCGTATGTTTTTTTTTTTTGTCTTTTTGAAATCTTCCAAGCAACCACAGTATGGGATTTGGAGGTGGATCACAGAGACATATAAGCATAAAAGGTCAAAAAACATAACGATTACAATATAATTCATAGGTGGATTTTATTTGAATTTAAATAAATTCATCAATGCCCTTCAATTGATCCTATACGATTTAACACGAGATATATCCGCTATCCAAAAACTAATTAAAAGAATTTGATGAATCTGAATGTAAGAAATCAACTGAAGATCCACTTTTTTTTTTGGGTCGGAGAAGAGAGGCAAAAGGCCTATCAAAACAGAAAACTAAGAAAGGTTATGGCGGGTATGAAGGCTCCAACGATATCACCAGAGAGATTTTTTTTTTTTGGCAAGTCAATCAAGACAAATTGAAGTTCCGCTTTGGGCCAGAACCAATATGTCAAAACCTGGAGCCGCACCTAAACTGACATGTAATTACTTTTATTAAGTTAAAAGACAGTTATGAGTAGAGTTAAAGAAATAGACCCATTGAATTAGAATTGGTTCAGCACATTTTCTTACGAAACCGTTTAGAAACTAGTTCGGAACCATTGCAGAACCAGCCCAGACCATCAAAAACCCTCCAATCAATAATCAATTTTTTGTTGGTTCAATTTAAAATTAAAAAAAAAAAAGAGAAAATGGTCATGATTCAAGGTTCAAACTAGCCTAAACCATGAACTAGCTCATTTAGGCACGGTCCCAGGCCGGTTCATGATATCATCAACCGGACCGGCTCATTATGCTTAACAAACCGAACCGTAACCCAATCAAACAGTTCCAAACCTATTTTGAATCGGTCCGAACTGTCCATTTAACATTTATAAGCTTAAGAGCAGCAAGTTTTCATTCCATCACTGAATCATTGTCAAGGTACAAGAGTTTTTTTGAATATTCCTACATAAGTTTGTTATCGCGAATGGTGATTTACGGGGAAAAAATATATACATATATAGGTAAATGATGATAGTGGACAGGAGTCTCGACATTTTGTTCTCCCTTACGGCGGCACTTCAACTTAAACATATTCCAAAATCTTGTTGTGTGATGTCAAGGAGCATTATGCTCCACTTTCAAAAGATATATAAATATACATATATATAATTTCTTCTTCTTCTTCTTTTGACATGGGATGATGGAGATGATAAAATAAATAATATAATTTATTTATCTAAGTGATGCTGACAATTCTTTGGTTTCTGGGACAATAGATGGACATTATAAATGGTTTCTGGCTACTTCAATATGCGTCGCATGGCTTGCCGTTTGTTTGTCCGTATATTGTTGCAAGAGAAGAGAAAATAAAATAATCCAAGGCATGCACTTGATCAAGGCCGAGACATTCGTAGCCAGCGGGCGGAGCGTCGCACAAAGATCCTCGCAAACAAACCGATGCATTCCGGCTGACCCTTCGTCGCCAATACTCCCTTTTAATTAGTTGTTACATATTCAAAGTCAACCGTAGCACTAGTATCTACATTATTTAAGTAAATACGAGGGGTAATCGATCTCTCTCTCAGAAAAAAAAAAAGAAGAGAAAAATAAGATCGCATTATAAAATTACTCTTGAAATCATAATAATCACTTAAAAATCGTAACCAATTGTATATTTTACCTTATCCGCTCTTATAAGAAAGTGCATTTAGATCAACTCAATGTCTCTAGTCAATTACATCGAAGTGTTATTTTAAAGTACTATTCTAGCAGCTGTATACCTTCCTGCACGCCAAAACGGTGCCTCACCCCTCTAAATTCTATCATCATATACTGTTGGCTTGTGTTGCCCGGTGGGGTTGGGCTGTGAGAGTTTTTAGTCGTCTCGTTCTGTATTTTTCTCATTATTACTCAATATTGAAGATGCCATCGAATCTCCTTTGGCGTTGAGGTAGTACGGGCTGACACTACACCGCTATCCCAAACCACACACCTCATCTAAAAGGTTTCCTCTCTTTTTAACGTTACTTTCGCAGTCCGCATGATTTTATGCCAACATACCCCCTGAATGAGCGGAATGCTCGTTCCATTGGAATCAATCAATGATTTTGACTCCCTTAAACGTAAACAAACTAAAGGGATGGAATAGTGGTCGGAATAGCGCTTCTAATTCCATTCCAGTTCACTAATTTTCATAAAACTAATAAAGATTTAGTCGTATCTCTCATCTAATATGAGGATGAGCCAACTCATAAGATCAAGCCGAAATGTGCTTTGGATGGATAACATGTGAATATTGCTTGCTTCGCTTCTAGTCTCAAGATTTTCTTTTATGACTAACTTTCTGATGTAGAATTAATTATATCTCCCACTGCCCGCCCTCTACATAGCAAAACAGCTCACATGCACCATTATTCTTAAATTTCTGCCCTCAACTTTCTTTCATGCTTAGATAACCATAATATAATACGACACTCGAATCTGATAAGGTGTGAGTACGTATACTAACCTACCCTGATATCATGTAAAATTTTAACTAGACACATCCAATGAGATAGAAACATACATGAGTCCAAATTTTAAACTCAATGGTAAGATATGGAACCTCTTATTTTTCTAGAATCCTCTTGTCGATCTTCCAATATGATTGTATCTCACTTATGGATGTCCTCTTGCGGTCACACAGCACTCGCGGAACTTATCATGATCAGATTCCACTCGCACAAAAAAAAAAAAAAAGAAGCCACGCATGCTGTGACTGTATGAAATTGTCTTCCTTCGTCTTGGGCACAGTGTTGATAGCCACGTGAAGTCACGCCCTCACAACCTCGCACGACTTGTCTCATTGCATGTGAATCCGAATTCCCAGACTCGGTGGGAAATGATAGATCGAACAATGTGCCGTATGCTGTCGAAAGTGTGCAGCAGCAGGACTGATCATCATTTATAGCATCGATGCTTTTGCAAATTTTTGCAGTATGGATAAGTTCGAGCTGCACAATGCTTATACAATTTTTTTTCCAACTGTCTAAAATTTTTCCTACTGAAATTATTTGGCATTAAGCAGTGACATTATGATTTTAAAACAGAAAAGTAGCATAGATGTTCTAAAATCATCTGGCTTTTTTGGAATTTAAGTTAACTTAAAATGTTACTTTTTTTTGTTCTAAAATTTTAATACATTAAATGTTTAAGTTGTTATCGTAATAGATTATTAAATTACACCTATATATGGATTAGTGTTGTAAAAGTGCAGTCCGGGCCGGTCAAAACGGGCTTGGAACCGTTAGATCCGGTTATGGTTCGGCCCATTTTCTTAACGGACTGGTTCGGTTAAGGGTCATAGTCATGCGAATATGAATCGGCCCGGAACCGTTTATAAACGGGCCGTGCCGGTTTGGCTAGTGAACCATCCATATTTTTAATTTTTTTAAAAACACAGTTTAATCATGTGAACAGTATTTTGATTGGCCAACACTACTTGTAAACAGTATTTTTTATGTGATTAGATGAACCGTGCTTTGATTAGATGCCTCGCCCATTTGTGACCATTGATTTTTTTAACAAATTGTAGGAGATTGCGACACTTGGTGGGTGGAGGGCTATAGTTCACGGTTCGGGCCAGTGCAGTCCAATTTCATAACAGTTCTGGGTTGGTTACGGTTACGGGCCGATTATGATTCAATAGGCCTATATTGCTGACCCAGCTCATAACTGCCCCCGACTCAATATGAGCTGTTACGAGCCGGGTTAGGGGCAGTTTGAGCTGGTTTCTAGTTTGAATGGTTCGATTCTGGGTTAGCTTGCCTCATTTAACAACTCTAATATGAATATGATACTATCATCATATTGTTGATGTGATAATGACATGTTACATTATTTTTTCTATTTACATAATGATGTGGCACGCCACATCATTTGTCTACACAACAAAGTCTAATATTATCATCTCTTTGTATTATCGTGATACAATGGTTCATTATGATATGCACTTAGGTGAACGAGAACTCATATAAATTACATATGTAAAATTTTAGGATTTAAATTTAAAATTAGATAGTTTTAGAGCTCCCACTCTAATTTTATCCGTTCTACTTCACTACGCAACCATCTCACGGCAAACTAGCCTTGTTCCCTAAATATAATGGAATGAAGATTTTCTCTATAAGATGAAACCGCATAAATTTGTCAACCTTATAGCAACGACACGCAAATGAACATGTCACCTCTTACTCATATATTAACCAATGTGGCAGTTAGGTCGATGCAATGATAAAGTCTTGTACGTGATAGGTATCTAACGTCACCCGGTGTCACAATTTAATAATGTAATAATACGTGCTTAACAATTTTCAGTAAAAAATTGAAAAATCATTAAGAATCTTACTAGACTCTAAAATGTAAAATAGGAACTCTAAAGACGGCAATATAAACCTTAAAAAATCTTTAAAATTCTCAAATTTTTATTTACTAATATAACAATTATATACGTGTTACAGAATAATTTGTTCGTTAAACCATTTACATATAATAAACTGATATATCTATTTTATACAATGTAGGAACCATATAAATGTAGCACTTCGAATAAATAATTTCTTAATTTGTAGAGAAAATAGCAGAAAATAAAAACTTTTCAAAATAATGAGAGAGAATGAGGGAGGAGATCGTTTGAGGGACTCCCACTCGAGTTTCCCAGAAGTCACTTTATCTTACATTTTTTATTTAAAAATAAAATTAAAAATTGAAAAAAGAAAGGAGAGGCTTATGAATAAAGGAATATTATTAGATTCTAGTGCGTCCAGACTCTTCTTATTGAGGTAGTTTGATACATGATCCAGATTTTAAGTTTTATAGATAAAAAAATTTTATGATGATAAAATTTTATTTATTAAGAAATTCAATCGAGTCAATCTAAATTAATTAAAGTTTATTATATTTTTAAATTTAAGAAAAATCCCATAAACTTACTATTATAGCTTTGGTTCACTGATTTGGTGGGCTCGACAAATTGCCCGCAAGTTTCCTCGGCTTAGCCAACATACCACAACTTGGAAGCTACAAGACACCGATGTCCTTGCCGTGTACTTCGGGTACGTAGTCTGCGTTGTCGTCTCTCGTTCAACAATGCATGCACTTTCAATGTTTTCACCTTCTTTGGTATCCTCACAGCCTAGACATAAGTGCGCATGTGCGATACAATCCACCTGCTGACCATAATACGCGGCGATCAAGCATCCCTCAAGCCCCACGGAATGCCACATAAGGAGGACACATGTCCGATTGCATGCTCGTCATCCCTTCGACTCAGGGCAAGCAACGTTTCTGCTCCCTATTTATAGAGCACCCTCTTCGACCTTTCCCCTTCATCAGCAGCAGAAAGCAAATCAGTGAGTGAAACAGTAGCTGTCGAGGGAGATATCAGTGTCCATACGTGTCATAGGAAATGGGGTTTCGAGGTTTGAAGTTCTCTCTGGCCGTTGTGCTGCTGACTGCTCTGTTGGTGCTGAGTGCCCTGAGCGCAGCAAAAGCCAAGACCGACCAGGAGCTGAAACGGTGCAAGCACCAGTGCAAGCACCAGGAAAGGTTCACGGGGAGGCAGCAGGAGGAGTGCGAGCAGAGGTGCGAGGAGTACTATAAGCAGATGGAGCGTGAGAGGGGACGCGGTGGAAGAGGTGAGGAGGAGCTCCAAGGAGACGACAAGCGCAAACAACTTAAGGACTGCCGGAAGCAGTGCGAGGGGCAAGAGGGCTCCTACCAGCAGAAGCAAGCCTGCAGAGCTCGGTGTGAGGAGAGGTTTGGGGAGAAGGAAATGAAGCCATGGAGTAGAGAGGAGGAGAGGAGAGTATGGGGTAATCTGTTCTTCATTGCATTTTATGCTTTTTGATTGGGGTTGTATTCTAAGCTTATGTTTATAGCATATACATTCTGTCTTTTTCATTCACTCGAAAACCAAATTCACTGCTTACATCGATTCCCTTCAAATACCATTGAAGTTTGTTGCACGTTAAGGTGCTTTCCTGTTTGATGTGATATAAGTTGATCAAGCTCTTTAACGCATAGCAGATAACCCTAGAGAAGAGGAGGAGGAGGAAAGCTCGGAAGAGGAGCTATCCGAAGAGAAGAATCCTTACGTTTTCCAGCTGGAGCACTTCAGTACCAAAGCTGAGAGCGAGCATGGAAGAGTGAGGATGCTCCCCAGGTTCACCAAGAGGTCAAAGCTTCTGCAGGGAATCGAGAACTTCCGTCTTGGAATCCTCGAGGCAAAACCGCAGACCCTCGTCATCCCGAGCCACTGGGATGCTGATGGAGTCCTCTTCGTAGTATCCGGTATATAGGGACTCGCATTTTTTCCTTTCAGTGAAACTGAACTTAATTCGTTTCAACCGCCACGTAAAATATGGCTTATTACGTGAACTTGATATTTCAACGAAACACGGCCACAGGAAGAGGGACGCTGGTCATGATTCAGGAGAACAAGAGGCACGCTATCAATGTTGAAAGGGGAGACATCATCCGGGTTCCTGCTGGTACGCCGGTGTACCTGACCAACCGGGATGAAAACGAACAGATCTACATCGCCAAATTCCTCCGGCCTGTAAACACTCCCGGTCATTTTGAGGTAAAATCTTAGCTCTGACAGCATCCTTGCATATGATAACACTGACGTTCAGTTAATCAGTACTAAAACTACAATTTTCTTGGGTTAGGTATTCCATGGGACGGGAGGTCAAAATCCGCAGTCGTTCTACACCTCCTTCAGTTGGGAGATCCTTGAAGCTGCTCTGAAGGTAATCGATTAGTTACGAATTTTCATCGTGGTTATTTAAACTGGCATGATATATTCATCGGGAAAAAAAAAACAGCATGATATGCTACATAATGGCCTATTATGTGATCAGACCGGAAGAGGTAAGCTGGAGAGACTATTTACACAACAACAGCAAGGCTTCATCGTCAAGGCCTCTAAAGAGCAGATCGAAGCCCTGAGCGAGCATGCTGAGGAAGGGAGACATTGGCCCTTTGGAGGCGATGAGGAAGGAAAATATTGGCCATTTGGAGGCGAAACGAGAGGCTCCCAGTCCTACTCCTTCAATATCTTCAGTAAACGTCCTTTGGAATCTAATCAGTATGGCCAACTTCACACGGCCGACCGGAACGATCTCAAACACCTCAGGGACCTCGATCTCATGGTTTCATTTGCGAATATTTCTCGGGTATCTGTCTTGCTTATGGCTTTCCTCTGTTCTAAAATTTTTTAGGGATAGAACAGTGGCTCATGGTTTGAGATGGTCGAAAATGGTAGGGATCCATGACGGCACTTTACTACAACTCACGGGCCACAAAGATAGCTCTGGTGGTCGATGGCAAAGGTTACTTCGAGATGGCATGTCCACATCTTTCATCGGGCCAAGAAAGTCAGAGCCGCTCAAGGCCGGGGCAGACTGCCCGTCCGACGACCTACCAGAAAGTTCAGGCTCGGCTCAACCGTGGCAGAGTGTTTGTTGTCCCTGCGGGTCATCCATTTACTGCAGTTGCCTCCAGAAATAGTAATCTGCAGATCGTCTGCTTTGAGGTTAACGCAGAAAACAATATCAAGTACACGCTTGCAGGTTCGTTTTCTCTAATTTTCAAATCTAACGGTGTTATAAGAGAAACATATGTATCGTCCCATGGTGTATCTTAATGCTAAGAAGCATCTGAACTTTTGCGGTTGGATCCTCTCTTGCAGGGAAGAGGAACATAATAAGCCGGATGCAGAGGGAGGCAAAGGAGCTGGCGTTCAATTTCCCAGCAAGGGATGTTGATCGGATTTTCAAGAGCCAGGACGAGGAGTTCTTCTTCCCCGGCCCAGCACGTGAAGAAGAAGTTATCCGTCGTTATGGTGATGCCTGAGCTACGAAGCTGAGGACCTGCAAAGAAAACGGACTAGCTACACGACCACCCCGCAAATGTACATTACGGAAGAGAGAGTGATCCTTGTGTATATGCAAGTTACGTGACGCGGATGTCAATATGACAAACCCAAGAGCAGACATAAATAAAACATGGGCATCGTTTCGGTTCACTTTTCTTTTTTATGATTGTTGATGTCCTCCACAACATGATAACCTAATCCCAACCTCTCTCTCTCATCAAGCACGGCACCAGACAAAATCCAACGCTGTCTTATAGAATTATGCAGCAACCGGGAAATGGATTTTTCTGATCATTAGAAAAATAAGAAAAGCAGGTTTGGTACCAACTACAAAGCAATTGAAAAGAGACAAATTAATTGTAGGATTGAAATCGAGACCTTACATCTCTGGGGGTGCACAGGGGGAAAAATGGGTTAGAGAGACAGAAAATCCTCTCAAACTAGTTGCTGCTCTTCCTCTTTATGCTACGGCTTCCTTCATACGCTACTTCACAACCCATCTTTCTTTCCATTTTAGGAAAACTTCGCCCAGAGCTTGAACAATGGGGACGACTGGTTCAGCAAATCCAACGCAAGATCCCCAACCAAACAACACCTTGATACCTCCATCAGGTTCTTCCTCACATCCTCTGAAACAAAACTCTGCCATCACGCCCAGGTGAAAGGAAATGCAGGTGCAACTCTCAAGCTCCCACAAGAAGCCCTTGAACAGGATCTGAAGCAATGGGAAAACTGCCTTGTGGGGTGGTTTTATGGGAGTTGTTCCTGATTTTTGAGCTATAACAGCTACAGTCAACAAAATATGGGGAAAGAAAAGTCGGGTCAATGATGCAAAAAATGGTCAGTTCTTCATCTTTCAGTTTTGTGACTCTAAACTAATGCAGTGGGTTTTGGATAACGGCCCTTGGTTCATTGGCAAAAGACTACCAATAGTTCAATGATGGTCCCCTGCTCTCTCTGCTGGGCAAATAAATCTCAAGAAGATCTCTTTATGGTGTATATTTTGCAACATTCCCATGCATCTTTACAACTGCACATGCCTTAGCTATATAGCTAGTGCCGTAGGGAAGCCTCTTTATATGGATAGAGGAACTTCAAACTAGTCCCACCTGGATTTGCTCGTATTTGCATAGAGATTTGTTTCAATGACGAAATCCCAGCAACTATAAGTGTGGATGCAGGGGATGGACATATGTAGAGATACAGATGGTAACTCATTGGACACCAGAAAGATGCGAACATTGTCGTTGCTTTGGACATGATTGCAGTAGAAAGAATGAAGTTACTAAAGAGGCTCACTCTTCAGAGAAGGAAGAAACCCAAGAAAACAAGACCCACCATGCTGAGGCCACTGCTATGCCCTCTAAGAATGAAACTCCATGCCTAATTGAACCTATTGAAGAGGACCTTTTGGTGCCCCCGATCAATAGCAAACCTGCTACAACTTCAGTGGAATTCTAGCAAACAACAGAACCGTCTGAAAGGAAAGTTCTCTCAAGCCATATAGAGAACAAGAATGCTTTTGCACAGTCCACGGCTTCTTCAACCTCCACTCCATCTTCCAATTTAGATGCGAGCCGTCATTTCCAGAGCGCAAAACGGTTTCAATCAGCAAGTTATGTCAACAAAAGGCTTTAAATTCTGCAAATGAAGCTACTGAAGAGGGTAGCAAGACAAACAGCAAAGGTAAAAAAAAGTGGGAAAGGGCTAAATGCCTAGACCTGACCATGATTATGTCCTGTTGGAATATAAGGGGTTACAATGACCCTGTCAAACATTGTTCAATCCACGACCGTTTAGTAGCTCTCAAGGTGGATGTGATGTGCTTGTTGGAGACGAGAGTTTGATTGGGAAAGGAGTTCTCTCTGTTAAAGAAATGGAGAACTTGGAATCACTCAAATAGCATGACTGAAGCTAGAAATAGTAGAATATAGCTATTCTGGAAGGACCGTATTCATTTGACGGTATTGAAGAAGACAAATCAAATAATACACTGTCAAATTGACACTAGGCAGCAAGGCCCTCTTATAATCACTTTCATACAGGCTTCTAATGGTAGAGATGGATGTAAGTTGCTTTGGAATGACCTGCGACTTTTACAGACATCTGTTACTATCCATTGGGGTCAAATCGGTGATTTCAATGCAACCAACCCTGCTGAGGTCAGCTATCCAGGGAAAAATGTATCAATAGATGGTAATATGACAGATTTTAGACTCTAGTGAATGATCTGAAAGTGATAGACCATCCCGCAACTGGGTGCTTCTATACTTGGTCTAATCGTCAAGTGGAGGATTTCCAGTGCAGGAAGCTCGACAGGATTTTGATTAACGAATCATTGTGTTGCACTCAAGCAGAGATCAGATGAGGGAGAGCGTTAGAAGGGAGGGAAAATGGAGCAAAAGCATCAAAAGGGAACTGATTGTTCTATTCTACTCAACTGTGGCAACAACTTCTCATTTATACAGATGTTTAGTTGGTTGTAGGTCGAACCATCTTAACGACCTTGACTCAGGCTGTTTACAGAATTGGTCTAACGACCTTAACAACCCTGGTTCATGCTATTTACAGAATAGTTCTGATTTAATGGGTTTTTTACATTGCCCCCCCTGTACTCTCCTTTTATGTTCCCATCATACCCTTGGTCGTAACAATACCCCCCCTTTTTTTGGAACCTTGTCCTCAAGGTTAAGTTCTGGAAACCGGGCTTGGAGGTCGTACAAATATTCCCATGTAGCATCCTCCGGTGACCGATTGGACCAGTGGATGAGAACTTGGGTTGTTGCCACTTTGCCTCGTTTGACCATTCTACGGTCAAGTACTGCACTGGGAGTTGGGCACTCATCTATAGAAAAATGGTCTGGAATGTCACTGACCTGATGTGGGGGTCCCGGGGCTCGCTTCATCAGTGACACATGGAAAACCGGATGGAGTTTAGCAGTCGAGGGAAGAGCAAGTTTGTAGGCTATAGGCCCTACCCGGTCTGTGATAAGGAAAGGCCTGTAATACTTGGCAGACAGTTTATGGGGTCGCCGGTCCCGTGAGGAGTGTTGGCGATACGGCTGCAGCTTGAGGTATACCCAGTCACCTTCTGTAAAAACTTGGTCCCTTCGGTGTTTGTCCGCTTGGGCCTTCATTCGGTGCTGTGCCCGTTGTAACTGGTGTCTCAAGTCCGCTATGATGGCCTCCCTTTGGCTAAGTTGTTGGTCAACTGCCTCTACTGAGGAGTCACCGGGTATGTAGGGAATATGCGGGGGGGAAGGCCTTCCGTACAATGCTTCAAATGGCGTCTGACGGATAGCTGAGTGGTGGGACGTATTATACCACCATTTAGCCAGGGAGAGCCACTTATGCCACTGTGAGGGGTGTTGGCTAGTAGTACAACATAGATAACATTCCAAGCAGCGGTTGACCACTTTAGTTTGTCTGTTGGTTTGCGGGTGATAGGCTAATGACATCTTGAGAGAAGTCCCCTGAATGCGGAATAACTCCTGCCAAAAATTACTAAGGAAAAGGGGGTCGCAATCACTGACAATGCTGTTTGGGTTGCCATGGAGCTTAAAGACACCGTCCACAAAGACCCGAGCTACCTGAGCTGCGGTGTAAGGATGGCTAAGTCCCAGGAAATGACTGTACTTCGTTAGACGGTCGACGACCACCAATATGGAAGTCCTCCCTTCGGACTTGGGCAATCCATCTATGAAGTCCAGGCTGACATCCTAGAAGACCTGCTCCGGAATGGGCAGAGGCTGTAGGAGGCCCGCTGGAGGACTCGTCTCCGATTTATGTTGTAGGCAATTTCTACAGTCCCTGACATAGGACCGTACATGTCTCTGCATTCCCTTCCAATAAAATTGAGATCGGAGCCTCTGCAGGGTAGCATGGACCCCTGAATGCCCTCCCACGGGAGTGTCATGATGTAGCTTGATGAGCTGCTGTTGTAGTTCCAGATTAGCTCCAACTACCAAGCGGCCCTTACGGCGTAATTGGCCATCTTGCCACGAGAATTGGCGATGCTCCCTGCCCCCTTCCTCTAGTTGCTCAATAAGGTACCTTAATGCCGGGTCCGCCTACCATGAGGCTCTAATGTGGTCATATAGGTCCGTCTGGATCGTAGACAGAGCTAGAAGTTGCAGGTCACCTCCAGACACCCGGGACAAGGCATCTGCTGCAATGTTGTCCTTCCCCTTCCGGTATCTGATCTCGTAGTTATAGCCCAGCAATTTGGTGAGCCAAGCATGTTGTAATGGGGTGTGAAGCCTTTGTTCCAGTAGGTGCTTGAGACTTTGATGGTCGGTGCGGATGATGAAGGGTTGCGGCTGTAGGTAGTGTCCCCACTTCTTGATTGCTAAGATCACGGTCAACAGCTCCTTCTCATATGTGGATAAGGCTTTCTGGCGGTCTGCAAATGCCTTGCTAATGTATGTAATCGAATGGCCTTGCTGGGACAAAACGGCCCCCATGCCCTGCCCTAAAGCATCTGTTTCAACTTCAAAAGTCAGATTGGAATCAGGTAATGCCAGCACTGGGGCAGTCATCAAGGTTGCCTTGAGTTGTTCGAAGGCCGCTGCAGCTTCCACGGTCCAGTCAAAGGAGTTCTTCCTCAGTAGTTCTGTCAGTGGCTTGCTGATGGTACCGTAATTCCGGACGAAACGTCGTTAGTAACCAGCCAATCCTAGGAACCCACGGAGCTGTCTTGCCATTCTCGGGGTAGGCCACTCTCTTATTGCCTGCACCTTTTGGGGGTCAGTGCTTACCCCCTGCTCGGAGACGAAATGCCCCAGGTACTCCACTTGGCTAACTCCAAAGACACACTTCGACCGCCTGGCATATAGCTGGTGATTGCGTAACAGCTGAAGGGTAGTCCTCAGGTGTGCCCCATGCTGCTCCAGACTCCTGCTATAAACCAAGATATCATCAAAGAACACTAATATAAACTTGCGGAGGAAGGGTTTGAAGATAGCATTCATCAAGCCCTAGAAGGTAGCTGGTGCATTGGTGAGGCCGAATGGCATTACTAAGTATTCGTAATGGCCCTCATGAGTTCGAAAGGCTATCTTGTGTATGTCTTCTTCCACCATCCTGATCTGATGGTAACCTGCCCGGAGGTCTAGTTTGGAGAACATTACCGGCCCATGTAGCTCGTCCAACAAGTCCTCGATGACAGGTATTGGAAATTTGTCCTTGATGGTACCCTCATTCAAACGGCGGTAGTCAATGCACATTCGCCATGACCCATCTTTCTTTTTAACGAGTATCACCAAAGAAGCATAAGGGTTGTAGCTATGTTGAATTACCCCAGACAGCAGCATCTCCTGTACCATCTGCTCCATCACATCTTTTTGGGCAGTTGGATACCTATATGGTCGGATGTTTACTGGCAGGGTGCCTTCCTTGAGGTGGATCCGGTGTTCATGCCCCCCGCAGGGTGGTAGTTGCCGAGGATCGGAAAATACATCCTTGAACTCGGTGATGATGAGGTCAAGGGGGGCTAATGTTTTCCTGGGTTCATCTGACAGCTCTCGCGGCCCAATTGCCTCTGCCAGCACACAGAGATGTAGTCCTGCCAGCCGAGAGGGGTGTCCCACCAGTTGTTCCAATCGGCTATGGTCCACCAGCTTCAGGCCCTTACTGGTGTTGCCTAGGAGCGTATGGTTCACGCCTTGCCTTCGGAATTGCATCCTAAGTTTGTCAAAATTCCACACAATGTCCCTAAGGGTCCATAACCATTGCACCCCTAGAATCATATCGTAACTTTCAAGTTGGATGATCAAGACATCTGCCGCATACTCCTGGCCCTGCATTCGCCAACAGAAATTCTTGCATACGGAATTACAAGGCAACTGACCTCCATTAGCGGCTGTCACGTAGCATGGGGCTACAGGGGCGCGTTGGCATTGCAACTTCCTGCTGAGCTCTTCGCTGAGGAAATTGTGTGAACTGCCCGAGTCTACTAGGATCTGTAATGGTCGACGCCCCACGAACCCAGTTATTCTCATAGTTCGGTAGCTAGGACTCCCATCTAGGGCATGGATAGAGATCTCCGGCCCTGATTCTAACTTACGGTCCCCTTCTTCCTCGTCATTGTCGTCGATCTGAATTGAGAACGCTTGCCTCCTAGTGCATTTATGGCCTGGCGAGAATTTCTCCTCACACCAGAAGCAGAGCCCCTTCCTCCGTCTTTCTTCATACTCCCCGTTGGAGAGGGTCTTTACCCTCCTGTTCTCTCCTACCCCCTTGTTTTGGTGCAGTGCCGCAACTGAGGGTGTAGGCAGGAGCCCCTTCTGGTGGGTTGTCATAGCGCTCCCAGGAAGTGGTGACCCTATTGATGGTCGTCCCATCGCGCTGCGGTTGCTCGTTATGCCTCCTCTTGGTGTTCCCCTTAAATCGCCTTGTGACCGTCCTAATGCCTAGCAATTAGCCTCCTGCAGCCTAGCTAGGCTATAAGCTTCGTGGATGGTTTGCAGCCGCAGCATCCTTACATGGTGTTGTATTTCCTCCTTAAGGCCCCTCAGGAACAAGCTTATGGCCACCTCCTCTGACACCTCCACCTTGTTCATTAGTCCATCGAAGGAGTCCACATATTCACACAGCTCGCCTTCCTGTATTAAGTCCTTGAGGTCGCCCCACGGGTCTTCATACCCCTTCGAGCCGAAGCGCGTGCTGAGGGCTGTCACGTATTCCCCCCATTTCACCTCAACACCCCGTCCTATTCCCATTTTCATGTACATCTGGTGCCACTGCAGGGCCTGCCCTTCTAAGTGTATGGCCACCAGTCGAATTTTTGCAGCTTCTGGAGTCGCGTCGAACTTGAAAAATTGTTGGCACTTGTACAGCCATCCGTCGAAATTGGCTCCACTGAAGCGAGGAAATTCCACCTTCCCCACCCAGCTTGTAGGAAAGTGAGCTTCAAAACTATGGCCCCGATGAGGTCCCAGACCTCCGGCTTCTCCAGGCCCTGTCCAGTTAGACCCACCATGCTGCGTTCCTGGGTTTCGGAGGAGACTCACCAGCTCGTCGAACCGTTTCTCCATCTTCTCGAACCTTCCCTGCATTTCCTCCATACGCTGGTCACGCTCTCGTAGTAGAGCTTCGAACTTCCTGCTTTCCTGGGCTGCCCGTGTTTCTGTCATCTGGCCACAGGTCTGAGGCTCGTCCAGCTCTGATACCAATGTTGCACTCAAGCAGAGATCAGATGAGGGAGAGCGTTAGAAGGGAGGGAAAATGGAGCAAAAGCATCAAAAGGGAACTGATTGTTCTATTCTACTCAACAGTGGCAACAACTTCTCCTTTATACAAATGTTTAGTTGGTTGTAGGTCTAACCATCTTAACGACCTTGACTCAGGCTGTTTACAAAATTGGTCTAACGACCTTAACAACCCTGGTTCATGCTATTTACAGAATAGTTCTGATTCCCCCCCCCCCCCCGCGTACTCTCCTTTTCTGTTCCCATCATACCCTTGGTCGTAACACATTGGTTCATTTACCAACATTTTCCAAAGCTTCTTTTGCAGACCAGGCATCTGGGATCACTCACCCTCACTCCTCCAGCTAGTTGACATGAACTACGCAGAGACAAGGCCATGCAAGTACTTCAACCATTGGAGGGCTAATGAAGAATTTATCCCTACTATTCAAAGGGTATGGAACTCTATATATCACCAGAATCCTATGGTCCTTATTTGCTCGATTAAAAATGCTGAAATAGGAGTTCAAGGCTTTCAGTCATCAAGGTAAAACCTTACTAGCTTGGTTAGACTCCATTAAACCCAAGCTTCAGAGTATTCAGCACATGATCCTAACTGGAATGGCTACTGAAGCTCACCAAAATGAGGAGAAAGCTCTCCATGAGGAACTTTACATCTTGTCACATAATCAGGAAGCTATATCTCAACAAAAATCACGTGTTCAATGGTTGAAGTTAGGAGATCAGAACACCAATTACTTTCATAGGACAGTGAATAGCATAACATTGTCTTATTTTCAGGGCCACTTGGGGATGGCTGATCCACAATTGCACTGATCTCCTGCACAGCTCGCTAATATTTTATGCAAGGTTTTGCCTCCTCAAACTCAAAATTCGTTGTGCTCCCCTATCACTAGAGAAAAGATCAGGAGAACTCTCCACTCATTGAACGGAAACAAAGCTCCTGGCCCCGACCACTTCACTGCTCAATTTTTCAAAAACTTATGGGAAATTACAAACGAATCTATCATAGTGGCTGTTCAACAATTTTTCTCCTTGGGGTCTATTCCACGACAAGTGAATGCAGCCATTCTTGCCTTGATTCCTAAAAAACCAAATCTGTCTCACATGTCGGATTATCGACCCATCTCTTACTGCACCACCATTGATAAATGTGTAGTGAAAATTTTGGCCAACAGAATCCATAATGCTCTTCCTCATCTAATTAGCCAAAATCAGGCGGCATTCATTAGAGGCAGATCCATTTCAGACAATATCCTCCTTGCTCATGAGCTTGTCCACAACTATCACTGAACTGGTATTAGTCTGAGAAGTGTAGTTAAAATCGACTTGCATAAGGCCTTTGATTCTTTTGGATTGGCATTTCATTCTTAACCTATTCAAAGCTTATGCATTTCCTTCTCGATTCATCACTTGGATAAAAAGTTGCATTACCTCACCATGGTTCTCTGTACCAATTAATGGCTCGCTCACAGGCTTCTTCAAGGGACAGAAAGGTATCTGTTATGGTGATCCACTATCCCCTTATATCTTTATTCTGTGTATGGAAATAATCACTTAGCTACTAAACTCACAAGCACGTGAGGGATTGTTGGGCTGCCATCCGAAATGTTGAGCACTGGGAATCACACATCTTAGTTTTGCTGACCACTTGGTCATTTTCATGGATTGCTCTTAACAATCCGATTGAACTATCAATCAAGTTTTTGTGGAATTCTACTCCTTATCTAGTCTCCACCTTAGTTTGGAGAAATCAGAATTATTCATTGCTGGTATAACTCATTCACATGCTACCTCGTTGCTATCTTAGGCTTCAATATGTTTTGCATAGTATGACTAACTTCTAGTGTGTTCACTTCATTTTACCATAGCAAGTTATAAAGACCATTGAACAAATTTGCCGGGCTTCTTGTGGAGAGGCAATCCTAATACTGCTTTGGGGGCCAAGGTTCAATGGCCTATTCTTTGCTTCCCAAGGAATGAAGGAGGGCTGGGATTGAGGGATTTATCCACTTTGAACACAGCATGTGTTTTGAAGAGATTATGGTTGATCTTAATCAATATGGGATCAATTTGGGCGGCTTGGGTCACAAAATATCTTCTGAAATTCAAATGCGTTTGGTTGGTGATACTCCCGTCCAATTGCACATGGAGCTGGAGGAAATTGATGAACCTCTGCATTGATGCTTATTGACATATTTCCTGTAGAATAGGGGATGGCCATTCCTTTTATCTTTGACTCAATAATTGGTTAGGTGCAGGAGCACTTCAAATAAGTTCTACCAAATGGCTTTCATTCCTTTCTCTCGACTGGCAAGCAGGAGAAACTGGATGCAATATATCGGGGATCTTCTTGGAATTGCCCCAGAGGCATCGGCACTACTACTAATGAAATGGCCTTACGTCTTCAAGATGCAATCAACCTTGCTGATCGTGATACCTTTTGTTGGGATAACAAACGCACATTCTCATTGCCGCTACTTAGGATGCTCTCAGACCTCGGAAACCAAAAGTTTTTTGGCATAACCTTCACTGGTTTCCAGAACCTATTCCGCATTCTCATTCGTTTACTAGCTAGCTATCTTAAACAGACTACGCACTACGGACGGGATCTCAAAATGGAATCCATTTGTCTCCTTGCATTGTCTGTTCTGTGATGCTGATATTGAAACCAAGGATCACCTATTCTTTTCCTCCAACTTCAATGGCGAAATTTGGAGATTTGTTCTTACCAGAATTCATCTGTCCAGATCTACAGACGATTGGCAATCAGAGCTGAATAGGGCCATCAATCATATGAAGAGAAGGAACATTCATGCAACACTATTCACATTAGTTTTTACAATGTATATTTACACGATTTGGCGAGCTAGGAACCAGCTGATCTTCCAACGCTCTATTTTTTTGCCAAACAATCTCCTAGGTTCGATAAGGAAGTCTAATGAAATCTAGCATAAACTCATTACCGCGCCTAGCAGCTAAGTTACCTTCTAGCCTTCAATTTTTGATCTTTTGACCAGTTTATAGCTGATGTTGCAGATGTGACCCCTTGTACATGTTGTGCACCTGTGCAGTATTCAATGAAATTATTACCTATATCTATATATATAAAAAGATCTTACATCCCATAGAAAATTAACTGCACAAAACCGTTTTCTCCTCTTCCTTTTGCGTTTAAGGAAATGAAAAACTTCATGAGCTATGTTGATATTGTCTTGGATCAATATCCCGGGGATAAATGCACCCTGTTGCTGAGAAATCAAGCTGGACATAAAGGGTGTAAGATGAATGACAAGGATTTTAAACATAACTTTGTAGAGGAAATTACATAGATTTATGGGGCAAAATGAGACATGTCCTCAGGTCCAACAATCTTAGGCACATTAACAACATCAGCGTCGTAAATAGAGGGAGGCAAAGAACATGTAGAAAAAAAATATAAGACAATAGTAGTGATCGTAGAGACAATAACATCCCAATATGTTTGAAAGAAAACTCCATTATATCCATTTGGGCTAAGGACTTTACTTGCGCCAAGTTGGAAGACTGTTCTTTCCACCTCTTCAGCGTTTGCAGTCCTATCTAGCATGTTCTACATTTTCTCAGTAACTACCTTCCTCACCACAGCCAAAGCTTCCTCTACCCTCTCACTTGATTTTGCAGCAAACAACCATTTGTAATATTCCCTAAAAGCTCTCATTATATCTCCCTCACACTCTACTCATTGGCCAAGCTCATTTTGAATTTTAACAATTTTATTTTGGATCTTCTTTGTAAAAACACTTTGATGAAAAAAGGATGTGTTTTGGACTTATACACTAAACCACTGAATTCTTGCCCTCTAATGCTAATACACTTCTTCATTCTGCCAAATTTTATTCATTTCACTGAAAAATCTCATTCCTTTTAGCACTTGTATTATCTAGACACTATTCCATTTGAGACAACTGATTTTTCAATTCCTTGATTCTTATTTGACTGTTTGGGTAAAACGACTTCTTCCACTGTACTAAGATATGCTCACACATTTTCAGCTTTCCCTAGACACCTAGCAGGTTCTCAAACTGAAAGGATTCCCCAGATTTCTCAACCACTGACCTACAACTCTCTAGAGCAACCCACATATTCTCAAACTTAAATCGATATGCCCCCTACTCTCAGTCCACTCAGTAGTTACTAACTTAGGAGAATGGTCTGACCCCATTGTTTCTTCATGAATTATTTGGGCATTTGGGAAACTAACTCTCCATTGATTTGAAATTAAAGACCTATCCAATCTCTCTCTAACTGACTCTATTCACTGTCTCCTATTCCATCAAGTAAATCTTGACCTTTATAACCCCCATCATCCATCTCTAAATCCTCTAGTAATTCCAAAAAACATCTAATACTCAGCCATTTCCCCTACTATGCTATAGACATTCCTTTCCATCATGTTAGGAGCTAAACTATGTGCCTGAACCCACATCACAGCACTATCCAAATTAATCTCCTCTAGTCACCTATTAGAATCGCACTTCTTCAGGTTCAACCAAAAACCCTCACCTGACCAAGGACTCTCCTCAAACACCTTATCAGCCATCCTACTCTCTGCAAACTCAATCACAAAAAGATTTTCACCAAATGCATTAACCTTAACTCTCCATACTCACTCCAGGCCCACTTAAGTACTCCCAGTAATATTGTCCCAACTAATCTTCTTTTCAGCTAACATCTTCCCCACCAGAGTAGTCTCCTTCCGATAGCAATAAACTACAGAGTCCATATCAGTTACATCTGGAGGTTCTTTCTTTCCAGATTGAGATATCCCATCCAAATCGATCAAGTAGTAGTCCGACACTCTACCTCCACACAAACCAAACCACGTCCGATCCTGCACCAATGATGTTAGCATAAAACAAAGCCACTCTATTTTTGCTCAAATTCAATGTCGCCACACTGCTAAACAAATGACAAGTGTGAGCAGTTATGATTTACAAAATTCTCATAAAGTCCAAGCGAGAGCAATGACAGTTAACAAAATGTATTGTGGTATGTGTGACAAATACTAATCACACCAATGAAAATTTTAAAGAGTTTCCATTTAGTTTAAGTCATTGCGTTGCTAGAACAAGCAACTATTTGAACACTACAAAGCGATTTAATTATAGACATGGCATGGGAACCTAACATCTGACAAAAGCCATTTGACAATTCATGGACAATTAATGTAATGAGGAAGGAAATTTGTAGCTTGCGTTAATCCTAATCATGAAAGAAAAGCTAGTACACTAGTAAATCCTATTACTGTAGCACAAACACAGTTAGAAGATGATGAAAAAAGTGAAGATGACGATAGAAACAAGAACAAAATGGAAAAACGATAAAGCTGAGGTTTAGTCACAAGGCATTTACCCCAGGAGTTGAACTAGAAAGCTTATTGGAGAAACTTTCATAAATGGAGAGGATTTTCTCTCTCTAGAAAACTAGAGAGAGCAATTTAAACTTGATTTCTCTATAGTTGAATTTGTAATATTTATATCTACATATGATTTGTTTGTTTTTAAATTAAAGAAAATGTATTATGTTATTGATTATATAATATTTTATTAATTAATGATGATTGAAATATATATGCTTATTGCTTAACTGTATCTTTAAGGTATTCAAATAGAAAATCATATATCAATTTGAATGTGTAGTTTCCTCAATCTATTAAAAGCTAACCATCCTTTAATAGAGGAGACCATAATTTAGAGAGAAAATTATAGTGAAAGTTCTAAAATTTTGGCTCTTGTAAACTAAATCACCACCTTGGCATGCCACATCAACAATAATTAATGATTTTATTTTTTATTTAACAGTTCATTACATTTAGAGTTTAGTTGAGTTATAGGGTAAAAGTTTAAGACTAGATGAGGTAAAGTTAAAGTTCATCGTAATTTAGTCTATAATTAAGTTATGCACTCTTTTTATTTAAGATTAACACAACAAGCAAAATCACAATTGCCCACGAAGCATATAAAAATATAAAAACTAAGAACTACAAACATGGGATATGGATGCCCTAGAAATATCTTTCATTAGTAGTAATCTCATACCGATAGGATTATTACAATAAAAATGCGTTCCACTTGTAGAGAACTCGACCTCATGACTAACCAATTAGCATAAATATTCTTTTCTTGATATGCATGAGTGACTTTTATGATCCACTCTTTTGCCAAGAGGAAACAAATGAGTTAAATAAGAGTAGTAATATGTGGTACACAACAATCATAACTTGTAGTTAGCTTTTGAACAAGATGAGAATCGACTCTCCAAAATGATTTGACAATCCTAGATCCCAAGCTTGTTCAAGTCTCATTAGGACCTCCCCTAACTCAACCATCACAACGGTAGTTATGCTAGCATTCTGGGCAAAACCAAGTAGCCATTAACCATTATCATCTCTAAATAGTCCCCTGTAGTAGCTAGTCTTGAGTTTACATAAGAAGTACTTACTATTTGTGTTTAATTTAATTAGACCAGACGAAGGTTGATGCCAATAGATCCAATTCCACCCTCCCCTTGGCTTGATTGTGTGGAAAAGAAAAAAGAAAAAAGAAACCTTTGAGAAGGCTGGAAAGTCCAAATTATAAGCATGTATTGATATATTGGTCTAAAAAAATGGGGTTGAAAGAGGGATTTATTTCTCTAAGATCACATCATGAGTCAATAGCAAGTGATAAATTCTAACAGTAATCCCTACTACTAATATTTATAGATGATAAATTCCATTGCATCCAATTATACAATGATAAGAGAAAAAACAAGATTAGAATTGATCGGGAACTAATTTTAATCACAAATTACGGGTTAAAGGGTAGTCATGAAGCATATGAACAGCCATTTCAACCTCAACAAAAGAAGCTGCACTAGCACTTGAAATCATCAAATGCCATCTTAACTTCTTGTTGTTGGTAGGTAGCCAATTATGCACAATAAGCCACAAGAAACACCTAATTCTCTGGGGCCTTTCCAACAATTCTACTACATTATGAATGAATCCCATCTTAGATTAATTTGGAGAAAAAAAATAAAAAGATGGCATACGTGTCTTCACGTTTACTTAACTTGTTTCTCTTGTTGTTTTGGTTGAAAATCTATGTCATTTACAAAAAAAAAAAAAAGAAAAGAAAAGAAAAGAAGAAAATAGCTTTAGCTTGTTTTCTTAAATACCAAGATTTGTTGCAAATAATGTCACTTGATTTCCTTGATAAATTGTGCATGTCGCTACCTATTTTCGGGAATTACGACTACAAGACTAAGGGGGTGATATTAGAAATATAAAGTCACCACCAATAGTTTAAGAATCAAATTATAAGGTCGATTAGAAATAGTTTATCGCTTAAGGGGTCATGACACTACCTCCTAAGTCTTTATGACTCAATCTCGAACCAAAGTACGGATTCGGGAGTTTAGTTACAATAAAAAAGGTCGCAAGTTAGTAAAGCGCCCTAAAATCAGTACCCTAGCACCGTTTCTATGTTTGTCTTGCATCTATATCGAAAACTAACATCTTGCGAATTGAATTCAATGTTTTTTAATCCATTTAATCGATTAGTAAATATCATATCATATCTTCCTCTCTTCAACATAACACAGTAGAACTTAGGATCCGCTTCCTCTTGTCAAACCATTTCATCGGATTACATCATCAAGGCTCTTGATCAGCAGATCGACTTCCCCCTCCCAAAAGAGCTAAACCTGTTCCGTATTCCTATTATAACCCCCACACTCCGGGAATACTCTTGGAGTTTTCGCTGTTAACTCCAATTATTACTACCATTATTGTTGCAATATTCATCACTATAAATATTACCTTTCACTTCCCTATTAAACATAGCACTGCCAATATTATATTTACTATTACTATTCCAATAAGTCTAACTGGAAAAGGAAATGCCGCTTTTACCCTCTACTTTGGACAATAATTTTTTTCGTATTATAGTTCCCATTTTGTCCCTTATTTCTTTTCAGAAGTACCATCGGTAAATCTTGGAGGAGAGGACAGCCCATGTTCCAGTTGCCATTGATGATTGATCCTCCAATCCTACTTCACTGCTGCTGCCGCCTTCTTCCCTGCTGCGCCCCCTGGCACTAGCACATGAAACTAAGACCGAGGCAGTCATGGATAAACGAGCCGAGAAGCTTCCCTCGAGGCACAGCAGAGAGAAAGAAAGGCTCTAGGTGGTGTCGAAAAGTTTCGGCGGATAATAAGGAGACGGGTTCGGGATAAGTTCTTCTGTTGATTGCTGTAAGGGCTTCCAGCAGCTGCTAAGGCAAGTTATGTGGGATGAATATTTGCGCCCCATATATCGAAAACATTTTGGTTAATTTCTCGGTATTGGGATTTTTTTTTTTTTTTGGTGTACATAACAATATATATATATATATTTGTTTTTTTCGATCACAAGAGTACCAAAAGATGTCAGCCTATAACCAATACCAGACAATGTCTAGAACAAGAGATTGAGATATGACCGCCAAATCCAACTCAGGATAACGATATCCCCAAAAAAAATTTGTTCAAGGAATATAAGAGAACGAACAGGGAGAAGAAAAGGAAAAGTAATAGGCTAAACAAGAAAACACAGATGATGACGATGGGGAATCTCGAATAACTGCAATCTAGCACTCTGTAAAGTGTGAAATGAGTACCTTCTCAGGTTTTCTCAGATTTTAGTATCGAACAATGTCCTGAAGGCAATCAAAGAAATGAGAGATCTTGATCTTCTCCCTGCCGGAGTAGATAGCCTCTGAGGCTCCGCCTCGCTCACCTTGTGCTGCCATCTCTATCAACATGTAAAGCTTCTTGATGGGCATCTGCTAAGAAAAGGCAAACGGAAATCATCCGAGAGATAAATCCATATAGCAGTTGCAGCAACATCGGAGCTCCAGTCAGTTTGATGAAAACTAATAAAATAGATTCTGAGCGGATTAAAGCAATAGGTATCATTACATCATTTAGAGCTTCTGCAGCTGCATGGATGTCTTCTTCGGCAAAAACATTAAGCTGCTTCAGCACCTAATGTGACAGAGCCAGGAAAAAGTCGGTAAGTCATAAAATTTTTTACTAGGACAGCATATACATTTATACATTCATAATATACCCAGACAGCATCTAAAATGGCATTCAAAAAAAGCTTTACCTTCCCAGCATCCTCGGTCTTCAAAACTGGTACGTGGTATGTGACAGAGAAAGCATCACAGATGCCAACTGAATCTAAGAAGCCCACTTCACTTGTGGTGCCTATGACCAGTAGCTTTTTACCCTGACCGAGATCAGAAACAGCCATTTTTAAAAGTTGAAGACTTCAATCTTCAGAGCTAAATCAAGAAGCAACAAAACCCTAATGTGAAATATTAAAACATTCGCTTAGACGTATTTATTCCTACCACTTTTCCACCATACACAAACAAGTCTTCCTGAGTAAAGAAATCATTCTAAAACACATTATCTGACAAAGTCTACAGCATTTTACTTCCAATATGCTCTTACGATATTCCACACAGAGTGAGGAATAGATCACCAACATAAACAAAACAGTTCTGGAAACAATTTTTTCCTCAATTCATAAAGAAATGGCCAATCTTATCAAGATTACAGAATAACTTGAGTCTAAGGCTTTCAACCAGTGTTCTTCTTTACAGAGAAAGTAGATAATCTTGGATGTTTATATTCTATTTTGTAAATCTCAAACCCATCCTAAGACATACTCCGAATCATTGCAGATTTGGTTTAGTGGATTCATTTTGCTCCCTAGAGGAATGCTTTATCATGGAAATATCTAGGGTAGAAGTACTCTAGGCTGTTGGTTTATTGAATTTTGGTTTTAGAATAATTCTCCAAAAAAATTTAGAAATTAAAATTTGGTTTCAGAATATGGTTTAACTTTGCATAATATCTAGGAAAGTACTCTTGGCCAGTTCTCACCTTTTGGTGTTAGACTACCATTTTATTTTGTCAGGGCCCTAAAATTTTGCACAGCATAACATGGCATACAATAGGTCAATGGCAAGAGCATTTAGTTACTGCAGCAAATATAGAGAAGAAATATACTAACCTTAGGTGGAAGCCTTTTGAGAAGGACCAACAATGTCTGCGAAATCAAATTTGAGAAGCGAGGTCCAATAGCAACATACTCCAGTAATCTGTAGAGAACTTCAGTGAAGTGGCAGAAAAATATACTTAACTGGCAGAACTAAGAAGTTCAATCTTATTTACCTTTCAATGTCATCAAGAACAATGATGCTCAAGGGTGACTTGTATGCATCCTCAAAAATCTATAGCAATCATACAAAGTTATCAAAGATCCATCCACTAAACAAAACAGCAGCATTATGTGAAAATTCAAAATTATATTCCTCAATCATAAAATTTTCATTGGTACATCAGCAAATGACATAAATGGCACTTTCATTGCGACAGTTTTCATTAACGACCTTTACAATTTGGGCACATTTCGTGCTTTCGTGAAGGCCAATCATTGATTCAGCTGAAACCTATACATAAAAGTAGAAAGGGAGAGAAAGTCATCAGAAACCAAATAACAGCAGTTCCCAGTTCCTAGGCAAATCCACTGAGGAATTGGAACCTACTATTTTGACATATGGAAAATCACTGTCAATGCCAACTGTAGCAGCCAATGCAGTTTTACCACTGTCCAACAAAGCCATATTAATTCAGGATCAGAAATTTTGGACACTTCTGCTTCCCTGGAAGATTATGTGTAGATGATACAAGAGACAAATACCTTCCACTTGGACCCTCTAAAAGGCAAGTGACAAGGGGACTTCCTTTGCTCACTTTGACTTGCTCAACCAGCAGCATAGCTCTTTCATAGATGTGCTTATTTCGTTTACCACATTCAACCATCCCATTGAGCCTGCACTTGAATTTGCATGACAGAACTCAGAAACTGACAATTGCATTGACATTGCTCTATGCCAAAGGCATAAAAGAGATCAGAAGCCATTTAAATTTTTGAATATTTAAACCAAATTATGAAAGCAAACTAAGATAAAAGAAATGGACCTGCATCTTTCCAAGTCATCAGTAGAGGCTCCAAAGGCAGGAACAATTTCTTGAAGTGCATTCAAGAAATCATCCATTGTAACTTTTATGCTTTCTTCATCCACAGGCTTAGTAAGATCATCAAGACTTAGCTGTCTATTCAATGCAAATGATACTGCACTTTTAACAACACCTTCAATCTCAGCACCACTGTAGTTCTTAGTGCAAGCAGCTGTACAAGACGAATTTACATGTAAAGCACTAGACAAGAGTAAGAGATTTAGTTTCAAATTATCAAATTATAGTCAATTTCAAACATCTTAAAGATGACTGGCTGGCGTTTAGAAGATTTAATGATTTGATGATTGTTCTACCATGGCAGGAGAAAGAAAAGGACATAACACCAAAAGATTCATGAGACTCACACCATAAGACAACTGGATGATCTAAACTCTTCAGATACTAGTCACAAGTTAAAACAACGATATGCAAAATACATAGTATGGACCTATAGCTGTAGCCTGTATGAAACAAGCAAGTCACATAAAGAGTCTGTAACTAGCAACATACCAAGCTCCTGGAGGCTCACATCAGGGGCTAGAAAAGAATTCTCTTTCATTTTGTTTGTATGGATTTGAAATATCTGTAGACGGCCATTTTCATCAGGAAGGCTTATCTCAACTTGAACCTCCAAACGTCCTGGTCTATAAATGATAGACTTATTCAGCATTTACATTGCAAAAATAAAAACTTTAGAAATCACTACTACAAGGATTGGTAGCAGTGTAAGACAGCATTAGAATTCACGAAACAGAGTTGTTCGACCTCAAAAGTGCTTCATCAAGCAAATCTTTCCTATTGGTCATTCCAATAAGCAAAACATTATTCAGTGACTCCACACCATCTATCTGGAAATGAGATAACAGATCAACCATAAGTCAAAGGCAACTCAATAAATATAGGAAAAATGATGGCTAAATGCTGTGTTATTGCAAGAAAAGGAAAAATGCCGTGTTAGCTCTAAAGATGTATATTATATATGTACATATAGAAAGATATATAGGTAAAGCCACTAAAAACATTTTAATAACCTTTGTTAAAAGCTGGTTCACAATACTATCATGTACTCCTGTGCCATCCCTTGTCGACCCTCTTGACTGCATACCCAATATTCAAATTTCCAAATTAGAAGGGGATAAAGAAATATCCAGAAAACCTCCTTAATTTTGCATATCTTAGGAATTCTATGTAAATACCAATAATAGAAAAGTTCAAATTCATATGTGATCCTCATACCTTACAGATAGCATCAATTTCATCGAAAATAATTACATGCAGCTCACTTTGATCACCTGAAAGTAAATAGCAATGCAGTTACTTTGTAGGATCTACCAATCAACATGGAAAGTCAAAAGGATGCCTTCACTACCAAGAGCCCTTTGATCATTTTCAGCATCAGCAAACAGATCCCTAACATTTTTTTCAGTTTCGCCAACAAACTTGCTGAGGACTTCAGGGCCATTGACAATCTAGTAATTCGCCAAGAAAAGGAAAAAAGAGGATGAATTGACTGGCTAGGAAAAGAACTACAACAAATAGAACAAGGTCTGAAAAACTACCCAGCTTTGACAACATCACAGCTTAACTAATCACAATGAATCCAACACAGGTAAAGTTGTAAGAGATCATGAAAATTATAGATAAAAAGGCAGAATCTAGCAGACTTCAATCCTCATAAGTTTCTAAAAGAATAACAAAAATCTTCAGGAAATGGAAACAGAACATGAAACTGTAAGTTTGTTCCTGTCGTTTTAGGTCCCTCATAAAAGGTTTCTATACTACAGTTAAATGTCAAACTAGAGCCACAAACTCATGGATAAACAAATGTCGAAAATAAAATGCAGCATAGAAATCGTGCTTAATCATAATATGAAACTCTTTGCAGCATCATTATACAGCAGAACTGCTAAAAGTATCAAGGCTGAAAATTTAAGTTTATGGAATAAGAAATGATGTTTACATGTTTCTAACAGGTGATCCCCTTATGTTTCATTTAAATTAATAATGCCTGTAGAAACTGTTAGTCATTTGATGAGCTGTAGGGTGTCCTATTATGAGAATTGAAAGTTTTATCAACAATAGTGAGTATCAGAATGTAATTTCAACCTTTGCCAGACAAGAAATGAATTGGCAAAGAGCGGCCCAGAGGAACGTGACATAATTCTGTTAGTTTATAGGCCAATAACATGGATATGCAACAGTGCCAAAATTTTTTTATCATACAGAATTTTTGCATCTAAATTATGCAGTCCAAACACAAAAATATTGCCAAATAAACTAGCACTTTGCTGTTCAAGGCTATAGCCCATGCAACAGGATCATTATCAATAGGTTCACTTCTCAAAGAAATTTGGTTTCATTCTACGAATAAGGGGGAAAAGGGCAATCCTTTTTTGCATGTGAACAAAATGAAAGGTGATCATGATCGATTTCATTTAGAGTGTAGAATTTCAGTGTAAATGCAAGAAAATAAATATGGAGGAACCACCAGACCTTTGGTTCCTTGCCATTCAACATTTTCCCTATTTGACGAGCCATAAGAGTTTTTCCAGTTCCAGGTGGTCCATAAAGCAACATGCCTTTCACATGCCTAATCCCCAACCTAGAACAAGAAATGGCAAGAAATTAGAGCCATCTAATATCAGGTAAGCAGTACATTCATATAAATTGAAATTTGAAGTATACTTGGCAGTCACATGAGGAGGGAAAACTCGAGAAGCAAAAGCTCTTCGAAATATATCAGCAAACTCGTCACTCAAACCACCAATACCCAATTGTTGAAGGTTGAACTCTTTCTGCCTGAAGATGTTGCTACTCGCAGCTTCACGTTGATTGACAATCTGCATCAGTTTATGAGCATCAGGTAATATAACAGAGTTTCACAAACTGGTTTCCTAAAAACCCTTTTCACCTTATCAAAATTAGAAATCTTCCACTTTTAGTACAATATGATAGTGGAACACAGTGGACTGCTATAGTTGGTCAATGTAGAGAACTGAAATACCAACCTTTATTCCACTAGCATTCGATGTTTCAAAGACAATATAAGTGTCATTCGAGATCATCCCTCTTTCAGGGGTACTAGATGTAACTTGTCCCTCTACTGCAGCTTGATTTACAGTGAAAATGTAGTTGTTTCCATGATACTCAAATGATACTCTCTGTCCGACTGTCATGATCTGGGTGAAAGAAGATTTACCAAGGGACAAAAATAGGTAATGAAGACATAATAGACATCCCAAATGCATATAAAATTTGTATAGTAACAAGGGAATAAACAGAAGACATATCAAGATTAAATAAAAATTACTTCAAGCTGCACAGAAGATATTCCCTGCATTTGCAGTGGGAACGAAAACATCAATTTACCTGGTTGTTTAATTTTTTTCTAAGTTGGTTCGCAAGAAGAACAGCATCAACCTGTATAAGGAGAACCAGAATTTTACAACATTTAAGCACTCAAAATAATTTTGCCTGAATGACGAAGCAGGGAGCAAAATGTTTCTGAAATGGCCATGAAGCAATACCTGTTCACTTTTGGTTCCCCTCTTAACAAACTCCAACTCAAGTGTAAGCAGAGCCAAGTAGAAATCATCAGGAGGAATAAATCTGCAAAACAATTTGCTTGGATAAGATCAAAGCACATGAAGAAGCTGTGTCTAGAACAGTTAAGCAGGCAATCTGCGAACCTACTGACAGAGATACTGTCCCCTGTAGACGCCCGAGCGTGCCTCCTTTGAATAGCATTTAACGCGATGTGGCCAGGACGAATAGCATCATGAGCAGTTTCTCACAATTAAGGCAATAACTTTAGCTATTCATATTCACAATATTTGCAAACAGGCAGTTAGTGAAAAGCCATCACATATATAAGCAATAAGAGTCATTTCCACTAAAATACCTCCGCCAGGAGCTTCTCTTTATTTTCCTCATTTCCTATCTATCATATAATGTAATTCATCTTAGTGTTATGATTACCTATTAGCAGTCTTTCACACCATGTCACTAAAACTGATACCAAATGCATGAAATCTGCCATGTAGATGCCTCTTTCATAAAAATTGAATACGAGAGAATTTCTAATGATAAAAACTGATTGCGCTAATCTTAGAAGCATTTCCCAAATTAACTGTGGTCTTATTTCATCATTTGTGGTATCAATATGCAGGATTGAGTAACGAATGAGAAAGCTTCACCTACATTCATCTATAGAAGAAATATTTGGCCAGATCATGTCTAAAAGACATAATCCAGACAAGAGGTACATTTGCCTAAAGCCAAACAAAGACCGGACTACATTAAAGAAACTTTTTTTATCATTGCAATTCTAGAAAGTTGAATTTATCCACTTGCTTTTCCTGACATATGATTTTCATCATCTCCAACCTCCAGAAACCACCAGGAGATCACTTTAAGAGTTTGCCAAAGAGGGTAAATTCCGTGGAAATTAGCTACAAATAGACTCATTTTACACCATCGGCAAAACATTGATCAAATTGAAACTAAGCTCCATACATCATTTCGTCCTTTCATACAACTAAACCGATTCAGATCAAACACCTCCACACGAGTTACAGCTGCCGATTCGAAAATTGAAAGCAGGAAAGCCACAAGAAAAGGATATGAGACGGAGAGGACGAAAGAATCCCCGACGGAGGCGAGGTAAAGTCTGGTGCCGGGAATGGAGAAATTCTGGAGATCGGAGGGGCAGCAATAAGCGAGGTTCGTCAGAGCGAGCTCCGCCGCCGGAGTGTTGGTGACGATCATGCTGGTCTCCGGAGAAGACGACAGGAACCCGAACCGACCAGCCATTGCTGAGCTCTGGTACGGAGGATGAGATCCGTTCGGGGACTGTATATTGACGAAGAAGAAGAAAAACAGAGCGTTGTGGGCCAGAGATTTTTATATGGTTCGGGCTCGGACCTTTCCTTTGGTCTTAAGGCAAGAGGAAGAAGATCTAAACGACGCCGTTTCTTGACGCGCGGGAGATTCCTTTGGATCTTTTACCTTCCACGGTGTCCATGGGCCTGAGAGTTAAATTGTATCGGAATCCGAAAACAATCAGATCAGGCAAAAGATGCAGGTTTCTGCCGGATATCATGGGCAGCAGTTCTACACTATCATCGTGACTCTCTTTGGAATCTGACTGAGGCTATATTATTTCATAGGCATATGAGAGAAGGATGGCATTGTCCCAATATCGAGATTTCTGTCACTACTTCAGCATAAGCAGGAAACAATAATGCTTGGCCATTGAGGAACCCGGATCATACTGATTTTCCTTGGACAAACGCCACCCCTCGGAAGCAAGAACCATTAGATATCCAGGCAGTATCAGTATATATCCCCCTACATGTTCAGTTTCAGATGGCAGTCGCATCATGTTGAGCTTGTCAATTACTCCTCCAGGGAGTGAAACTGATTTCCCGCACTCATTTTATGGCAATTCAAGTTCTGAGATAGCTATGAGCATGTTTAGTAAATCTATCAGCAGTTTTTATTAGAAAAGACATCAGAGCAGGCTCCTCGTTTTCAAAAATTACTACAAGCCTTTCAATCCATAATATGTACGGGACTGCGTCAAACAGAGAGAAGAGCTTCTTTTCTTGCCGGTTTAATTTCCAGACTGGAGGATCATAAATAAACTCAATTATGTTAAAGGAGCTCACATTGATACTCGGAAAAAGTACAAGCAAGAAGTTTATAGTATGATTCTCTCCATGCAATTCGAGTGAAAAGTATGATCTCAAAAGAGATGCGCACTCTCACCCGGCCTACATCTGCAGAGAGGACGTAATCCATCATCCGAGCAGGTTCAGGAGAGGTGTTTCGTGGCAATGGGCCATTGATGAATCTTTAGTCTTTCATGGATTTTCAAAGTCCAGATTGTGCCATCATCTATGCCAGACCTTGATGGGGAGATCTTCGTAACGTTTGTTACTGTTTCTTTATCAAACAGATTTCATAGCAACTGTAAAGTTCCAGTTGGAAGTATGAAGCAAAATCGAGTCACTGACTTGCATTTCTGGAGCAGCTCGCACATTCATTGCTGGTTGAGGCTCAAAACTTATATTTTTTCCCCCGGAATCCATGAATCTAGCTAGACTCTGGTTGAAAGTCCAATACTAACTGTTTCATAGAGTCCTTTTTCAAGTGCGTTATTACAGATTTATAGGTTTTCCCATACATACAAGGAGGAAGATGCTGATCTCTTCGGTGGCTGAAGAGGGGTACCATATTTTAGACTTATTGCTATTGTAGCTAGGCTATTGAAATTTGAATGAGAGGTTTAAGTTAGCAGCACTCTTGAATCCTAGGCCCCATGTTTCTTGGGTTAGCATAAAAACTCACAACTTGCCAGTTTCAACATATGAAAAAAATTCGATCGAATCACCAGAAGCATCTATGGGGGTAAGCAAAAAGGTTAGACAAGGGCTTTTACCCCTCTCAGTTGGGAGGCTGTTAATAATGGAGGTTATAAGTGTAGAGCCAGCTAACTCGAGAAGCGAGATTTGCTTCCAAGAAGCTAGTTTATTCTAAATATTTTCGACAAGAAAAGCCGAAGATTCAGCCTTTTTTAATTCAGGTTGGGCCAGATTTTTGGGCCACTTAACATGATGGCTATATCAGTGTCCCAAAGAATAATTTGAACTGACGGTTTATCGGTTTAATGTATATCTTATAATTCATTTAGTAGTTCCTCAAACACAAAAGGTGGGGAAAAAAAAGACATGATTTTGATAGATTCATCATTGATCGGCCACTCCATCTTTGGAAGGAGTCTAAAATTGTTTTACATGTCTTTTGTATAAGAGTGGGAGTCTCTTACCATGACCATGAGAGACCATCTGCCAGTAGCCAATGATTGATTAGTAAAACACGTGAGATACGAACTCCATTGATAGGATGAAGAGGTAAGGAGAGAGGAGATCTCCTTATTTTAGCCCATAGATGCTTTGAAGATGCCAACAGGTGAGCCATTAATTGGTATACTAAAGGGTAGGATGGGGTGGTAGTTATTCATTGCATAATTCAGCTTTGGAAGCTTTACTTTATCATAACAGTCTCAATGAAGTTCCTTCCATTCCACACCCCCATCGGAAGTCTTGGAGAGGTCGATTTTAATTCCCAGCCACCCCTTATATAATCTTGTCCTATTCATAGTGGAATGATTTCTCGTGCCAATATATCATTCTCACTATTCCATCTACCTTTTACGAAGGCAGCTGGATTAGAAGATATCAATTTGTCTAGGGTGGTTTTAGTTTGTCACCAAGAAGTTCTGCCGTCACCTTATGGCAAACATTTTGTCAAGTCGGCAAAATTTATTACATCTGATTTTGTAGATACTAATGCTATAAATGTCGTGTTCCATTCTTATTAACAAATTTCTAGATTTAAACTTCCTTGAAAGTCTATAGGGGCCGAGCCCTTATGCTCTTGGATCCAATATGAATTTATAATAGAGAAACCATTTGGGTCACTGAGTCTAAGCCGCTTAAAATCGAAAAGGTGGAGGTTTCTTGGGGGAGTTTCGCCACAGGGGCATGGAAATGGGGTCAATTCTACTCTTGGAAAAGTTGGTCTCCACTTATCACCAGAGATAGTCCTGTCAAGTCCCTATCTAATATGAGTTGTGATATGCCTATTTTTAATAACGAATATCAAATTATATAATATAATATTTGATAAATTAGTTAATTATTATGTATTGAGTAACAATCACATTAAAAAAAAGAGAGTTAACGGAGAAAGTTAAAACTACAATATTATGGCATGATCCAATAATTTTCTTGGTGTTTATGCCAAAAAGTTATTTGACCATGTCAACCCGATAGCCCGAGTATTAAATTATTTTAAATTTTTTCTATAAATATTGAAGGGAAGAAATGGGTTTGGACTATACTTAATGAACTTGGGCTGGACAAGATTATACTTTTTATAAACAAAGACTTTTTAGTCGGCTGAGCTGGGCAGCCAGATAAATATTTGGACATTTTTATTAGGCTGATGTCTACGCGTTGGCACGGACCAATATAACCGGGCCAGCCCGAATTACCAACTATACTTATTAATAAAATTATTAATTTTTTATTTTAAAAAATAATTTTTATTTATCTAAAGAAGCGTCAGAATAATCCACAGAGAACCACAGCGCTATCCATCGAAACTCCCCAGACTCCGATGGACATCCTGCCTCCTCCCTGCACTTCCTTCTTCATCGACCGGACCCCGCCGCTCTCTCTCGGCCGCCGTTACTCCTCCCCTAGCTTCCCTTCTCCCCGTCTTTCGAAGTACCGCCGGAGAGTTTCATCGGAGCTTCAGACGACGCCGGTGGACTCCGGCAATGGCATGGCCAGCAGCTACTCCACGTCTGTCCCGACCCACAAGGTCACCGTCCACGACCGGCAGCGTGGTGTAGTCCACGAGTTCCTTGTTCCGGAGGTATGTCTCAAATGGGATCCCTTTTTGCTGTGGATATTCACTGGCCATGGCAAAAATGTTGCAGCACTTACCGAGGAATGAGCTGTTGTCTGAATTGTCTTGGGGTTTCTGAACCGCAGGATCAGTACATTCTGCACACGGCAGAGTCTCAGAACGTCTCTCTGCCTTTCGCTTGCAGGCACGGTATTGTTCTCTTACGCAATTTGCTGACTTCTTCTTGATTAAATTATCCAGATAGGCTCAAGCTATCCGCTTCTAGTTCGATGTATTTAACAATACTTAGTTTGGAATTCAAGAGTTTCGAGTGTGAAATCAACAGTTGTGCAGTAAGTTTTACTTCCCTTTTTTTTGGCATAAAATAAGGAAGCTCATTTGCGCGTTCCAATTCCCATAAATTATGCTATTTATTCTCTGTGGATGGAGCAGGGTAGTTGATAAGTTAAATTCAATCCAAAAAGTAGAGGCTTTTGGCATGAGTATAATCACTGTTCTCTATAGTTTGGGCTTGTGAATGCACGAAGTTTGTACTGCAGTTTGCTGAACCGTGTTATATGGGTCATCATATGAAACTTTGACTGGACAAGGAGGATCGCAAAAAACAAAAATTGCGTAGGGATGCCGAGATCTTTCACTTGATTGACAGCTGAATTAATTAATAATCAACTTTTCTCAAAGGAATATGTATTACATGGTGCAGGTTGCTGTACTAGCTGTGCTGTCCGTGTAAAATCTGGACAGATCAGACAGCCCGAAGCGCTGGGGATTTCTGCTGAGTTGAAATCAAAGGCATGTCAAAATATTTTTTCTCTCTTTAGCAGTGTTACGTTTCAATCTTGTAGTTTAGCTGCTTCACTTCCTCTCTTCCTGTTGGTGGAAGACCTTCCCACTCGAAAGAGAACTAAATCTGTTGTAATTAGCAGAAAGAAGTTCATTTAGTCCGTTAAATTTGGTACTGCTACAGGGCTATGCTCTTCTCTGTGTCGGTTTTCCATCATCAGATCTTGAGGTTGAGACCCAGGATGAAGATGAGGTAAGAGTCCAACATAAAACTCTTCCAGCAGCTGCAAAGGCTGGCATGAAATCACCCGTAGCTCGTTTTTCCTCCTTTTTTTTTCATATTTTCATTTTAAATCTTCAATGGCATCTGCAGGTATATTGGCTTCAATTTGGAAGATATTTTGCACGAGGGCCGATCGTAAGTTGTCCATTGCCCTGATTTTCTTATAGCTAGACAGTGAGAATCATTATTTCTAGAGCATGAAATCTCCCACTTTGATCACTTGTAACGATTTACTTAACTCATTTTGCTGATGCTGCAGGAAAGGGACGATTATGCTCTAGAATTGGCGGTGGCAGATGAATAAGAACGTTGAGGTCGGGAATTTTCCTGTGGGCGCCTGAGCTTTATTTTAAGACTTTACCTTGCTTGTCATCTGTCTCAGTCCTTGGATGAATTCGATCCTGATGCATGCTGATAGTTGTTAGTCGAGTCTCAATAAATTCCTGGTGCCTGCACAAATCATGCCGAGCCGTCCATTGCTGTGTTGCAATCCAATGTAGACAAAATCAATAGTACTAAGCAAAATTGCAGAATTATGAGAATATATCTGATGACAAAAAAAAAGATATATCGATGGTATGAAATTACCAATAGTTGGAGAGGAGAAAGAGAAAAAAAAATCAAATTGAATGGATGTGAAATGAGAGAATATAAATTGATGGAATTTAAGTAATGTAAATGGAGAAGATTTGTGTTTACAGAGTTTTAATTCTTAATAAATCAATCAAGTTTAAATTTAAATCAATCAAAATTAATTATATTTATGGGGACCATATGATGTACTAAAAACAGGCAGGTCTTCAAGAATTCAAGTGCAGACTTTCTTATTCTAGATGGTTTCCATTCTTGCACCGGGTAGAGGCTGTCGACTTGTTGGACCTTATCTTTCACTGGTCATGAGATGGGCCCCTCTATTGGGCCTAATCAGATCCATTATGTTGTGAAATTCTCGGCTCAACCGACTCTATGGACCAAGTGGTGAACTATTTTTGCTTTTTTTTTTTCTGGGTCTGAATAGTTCATCTATCTATTATATTGCATTAATATCATAATTACTTTAGCTGCCCACAACAGAACTTAACTAGACTTCAATCTCAAGCTGCATTGACCGTGAAATAGATCGCATGCCAGCTAGTGAAATTCATGATCTGAGGCGCTCATTGACCTCAAGAGAGTCAACGAAGATTAGCTTAGGAATCGATCTCACGAATGGATGAGAAACTCTGAGACACTCTTCTAGTAGATATCTATATTTCCAAAACTGCCTGTGGTACAGAACGAGACCATCAACCCAACTAAGGGAACTGCAACCTTTAGAATTGATTTAATGTGGAAGAGGTACGTACATATGCACAAATGAGCTTCAATCTCCATCCCTTTAGTAGTTGACTCATGCACCAGCAATGGCTCAGTGCTCTTATTTTTTGTCTTTTTTTTTTGTGTGTGTGGCAGGGGGGGCCATGTCTCTTACTCCTAGATCCCAATTGTGCGTCCTCCGGAGATTTGACACTTTTTCTTCACATGCTAAAATTAATTAGTCAATCATTTTGGAAAATGCGGTCTATTGTATTCCACTAAACGTGTGTAATCTCATGTGCATGACAAGTGAGGGCAAAATCAGAACACACAACTCTCTAAACCTCCAGCAACCCGAGCTGACAACCGCTGTTGAGCTCTGGGCAACGCAGAAACCTTCACCCTAACCACATCAAGAATAAATTCTGGACAATGGCAGGAGCAGCCCGAATCTTGCCTCCAAATACGTACTCTTGCATTCCGCTTCATCCTAATATTATGAGCATATATGTTGGGTCCAAAGCAGCCGCATTGCCTCCGAAACCCAAGCCATCATGATCTCTTGTCTCCACATACGCATGGCAAAGTTTGCGCGCCTCAGAAGATATAATTAATCAAAAAAATTACAAGATTTTAAAAAAACCCTCAATTTCTTAGATCGATTTATCAGTTTTCTTGAAATTTAAGGGTAAAATGAGATAAAAGTTTTAATTATTGATTGGCTAACTGCTTGATGGGATATTGATTTTGCATGTAAACTTCTCATAAATGTGCAAATTATATATATATATGTGTGTGTATATGTATAGGATGTGAAAAGGAAGAAAATTTTTTACCATCCTTATCTTATCGTGCAATGTGAGATGTGAGGAAGTACCAATTGGAATGAATATTAATCATTCTCGATTTCATCCGACATGAGGGTGGTTGGAAAGTTGCAAGGGATTCAAGCCTCCGTGATATTATTTAATTTTTGCATTTGAGTGTGCTGCAGATTTGATTGGCCAGGCCAGCCCGGCATTGCCTATTCCGATCCAGCATGCAACCAATTATATTTTCTCCTTAACCTGCAAAATTTAACAAAAACACACACAAGTTGTCCATCGTAGGGATTAACCTAGAATTCGACCATTTCAGGCCGTGGAGATTGTAGTAGTCAAAGAAAAGACACATGCACTTCTATGAAATTCTCACTTTATTCTTCCCATGTGCTTGAAACTGTGGTTCTCCACCATTGACATATGCACAAAGTAGTCCTTTAATAGTTAGTTGAATCCCTAAGATATATCTCCAGATATCGAAGAACTGAACTGATAACCCATGACCGAAAAGAGGAAACATCTGTGCAAAAGTGTTTTGACGTAAATGCTGTCGAAGTACGTAATTACGCAGCGTGAACGGCAAAGGTGCTGAACCGAGAGCCGATGAACCCTTTACGGTGAACCATCATCACCATGAAAATTTCCTTTTTATTCATGATGATGGCCCAGAGCTGAACGAAGAATATCCCTTTCCACGAGCAAAGTGCAACTGATTAGTGGGCTCTTAGCTTTTCTGCCCACCTTTCCCACCACTACTCTCTTATATAGTAGTAGAATAGTGCTGTGCTGCTTTATGTAATCTGTGCAGCATGTAGAAGGGCTTGTGTGTTTTCTATAATTTGTGCTCATTCCACTTCCAATTAAAAATAGCAGTGATAATGGAATTCTTTGTCACTATATATATATATATACACATGCTTCCATTACATATTGAGCTTTGTACAGTCACTAACCATGAAAGAACTACCAATATGAATATCAGGACGTCATATTTTGGTACGTTTTATTGCCTTTATATTGGCATGTTTCATATATTGTTGAACAAGGTGTGGATAAAGAATAGTATTATCATGTCTACGTTGAGGAAATAGATTTCAATATATAATAGAAGCAAATATAAGGGATTTCTCAGTATCTTTATAACTTATAAAACTTACTTGTTAAAATTTTAAGTACATAAGATTCTCGACAGTTTTTTCTTCTTTTAAAATGACGTAAAAATCACCATATTGTTAATATAGAAAGTAGGCGTTACCCTCCATACTGTCGAGACATAAAAGGTGCATGGACTGGTATACCGTCAGACGGGAAACGGGCGTTGCTTGACGGAATATAAAACGGATATCGGCTACTACACATGCAATACATAGAAGTGTCAGCTGATATTCTAGATGGTGGGGATATATTGGTCAGCAGAATATTAAATGGAAAAAATAGTTTTTTTGGAGTTTGATTTGATCAAATTTATGCTTTAAATATTAATATTCAATAACAGCAATTTGGGTCATAATATGTCGGGGCGGGTCCGACCCACCCGCTCCACCCAGCCCCATCGCCATCCCTATGTGGAAGATTTTATATTCCTTTTACTTTATGTAAGGCCGGTTAATTATAAATATTAAGTATATCTTATTTTTCTTGTTCTAGTCATTCCTCATTCCTCATTCTAGTTGATTGTTGCTGTCATTCTTTCATCCTTCAATAGGGAGCTTCCTTTACTCCAGTGACTCAGCTCCTTCAACCATCGCATATCTATCTTCTCTTTGCTCTTTTCCAAATTTACATGTTAAGTTTTAGTTGGCCTACAAGACGCTAGGCCATGTCCAACCCACCCGTGTCCAACTCAAAAGCATTCTAAATTAACATGTATGTGGTTCGCATCTCTTAGAACTTGAGCATGGAACTCATAGTGAGTAAGTGCGAATGCATATGAGAATCGTCATCTTGGGATCAATTATCCTCTCTCGTTCAAGCGTGGATTGCTTACTCCGCTATTTGGTTCTCCTATGATATAGTCTACAAGTGAGCGATTCCATTGTGTTACTCCTTTTTTTTTCTTTATATCAAGGAATTTCATTGTATTACTCAACGAGTCAATTGTAATAACGCATCTCTAGTCCTATAACTGAGCTCCGTGGTAACCATACGTACATCTCTTAAATTGATTTTGTTAAAGACACAAGTCGAGGACAAAGGAGAATGCGCAAATCAACATGAGTTGGCTAAGATAGCTTGTCAATTATTTCACTTAAATAAGATATTGGGTTCTAATTTTGTTAAATGATAAAAATTTATATTTAGAGAGATTTACTTAATTCGATAGGTTGACCTGACTCGAATATAAATTAATCATAACCTGATAAACCTCTAGATATCATATGATTTACACCAAAAACAATAGAGAATGTGCATACATCTATCAAATATCATGCCATCCATGATTATATGACATGTTTACTAGGAGTTGTCAAGACTTTAGCCTCAAGTTATAGTCTTATATCAAAGGCCGGATAGTCGGGTGATAGTATGTCAATTACTCCGAATGAAACTATAAAAGATGGGACCCATATCCACCTTGTTGAGCTTAAGCAACGTGACGTCAAACTTTAACGCCCCTCTCATGCTGTCTGACTGCAGTCATTAATTAAGCTAATTAGGCAGCAATTATATTAGACTAATTAGACGTGTGTCACTTGGTATCCACAAGTGAAATATGTCCTATTGATTCAGGTCTGAGCAATACCAGCCCATTGATAAGTATAACTCCCAAATCAAGAATTTTCTTTATTTATAAAACTCTAATTCAAAATGTTACTTAAAAGAATAAGAGAAAATTATCAAAATTATCATTCAATTTTTGGCCAGCCACCATTTCAGTTCTCTCATTTTTCTAGCCACCATTTTGATCAAACATTTGCCAAATCCTCATCAAAATGGTTCAGCCATCAACGGCGTTATCTTCCCGTTCACGGAAATGTGACATGGCTACATTAAAAGTGTGGTCCGGGCCGGCTCAAAATGGGCTTGGAACCATTTGACCCAGTTACGGTTTGGCCCGTTAAGCAAATGGGTCGGTTCGGTTACCGATCACGGTTTAGGTAAATATGAACCGGCTTATAACTGTTTATAAAGGGGCTGGTTAACAGTTTGTGCCGATTTGGCCCATGAACTGTCCATCTTTTTTAATTTTTTAAAAATCCTTAAATTGACACAACAAAATCCAACAGTTGATTTGCAGGATTTTGGAGGTCCGGGCCGGTTTTCAACGATTCCGAGCCAGTTCAATAGAGGTAATTGTCTATGCCAATTATGGTTCAACGGGTCCATATTTTTGAACCAGCCTGTAACTACCCCCAACCCAATAAGAGTGGTTTCGTGTCAGGTTAGCAGTGGTCCGGGCTGGTTCCGGGTTTGAACGGTCCAATTACGAGCCATCCCAGCCTATTTAACATTTCTAATTTGAGATGAGGTGTAGACCAGTAGTAAAAAGCAATTCCTTTTTACTTCCCGTGACCATTTTATTTGACACGTATAAATAAATAATCTTTTTATTGTCACGTAATATAACGTCTAACCATATAGATGGTCATGTCATACTTTTGTAAAGCGGTATATAACGCCGTTGATAACCAGATCATTTTGATGGGGATTTGGTAAATATTGGATTAAAATGGTGGTTAGAAAAAATTGAAGGAATAACATGGTAGCCAGTCAAAAGTTGGAGGAACATTTTGACAGTTTTCTAAAAGAATAATGTATCAAACTATTTAAATATTTTATAAATAATTTTAAACCTTAAAAGTAATAATATTGAAAGAACTATAGTATTGCATGTTGGTTTTACAAATTTAAAGCACTCTGGAGTGCTCTTAGCGGCATATTTTCTTCTCCAATTTCTTAATTCCGACGCTTGCTTTTTCTTGGAGCAAATTAATTTAAGCCCCTGAGTGGATTCTCGTCCCACTCTTTTGCCCTTTTTATCGTTCGTGTTGGCTGGCGGCTACTTTCTTTTCATTTGCTTTAATTTATTCTCGTAGGCATATTTCAATGATTTATAAATACTCAATCATTTGAAATTGGGCTATCTGTGATGCATACTTTGGTGCGACTTGAACGGATGCTTCCAGCCCATCTAACCCTGAAAATGTTGCCTGGCTCAATCCATTTTCAAGGGAATAAACCGAAGATATTCCTTAAAGTATAAATGCTTTATGTCTTGTCATTGTGGCTTGGTTCACACACTTTTCTCGGTCATATCTCTACAATTTTAATGAATTACAACTAATATAGATTTAAGCGAAATAACTTATTAAAAATAAATTATTTTTATTAAATTATCTTCATTTATAAAATTTAAATTTATAATATATTTAAGAAAAAATATATTAAATTATCTCAATCAATTTATATTAATTTGATCCACAACTTCTCCCCTTAAAACAATATATAGAGATTGAGAAATCACAATATTCTATTCATTATATTAATCGATGGTTGACTCATAACCCATATCCTATCCCACATTGCATAGCATTAAGTCACATGAACTCGTCCGAAATCTAATTCATAAGCCCTTAAGAATGTATGCACCCTTCTAATTCCCAAGGAATCCTCCTCCTAGAGTATCAAAATCAAGGATATTTGCCCATTCAAACCGATTACAGGGACGGAAATCTCGATAAATAGAAAATGGACCTCCATAATTTCTTTTGTTTCTTCCTCCACTGCAACAAAAACTAGGGGTATATAGGGCATCGAGTAGAACCAGAACCGGTAGGAACCTACCCTATTTGATAGGTTCCGGGTAAAATATTTGGGAATCGGTTAGTTTCAGTTCAGGTTCCTACTTACAGTGTACCCCAAGCCAGATTCGAAGACCAAATATAAAACAGTTTATGAATGCTTATTAGAACTTCAATTCTGTGCTATTTGTACCATTTAATTCCTTCCTCAATAAACTTTCATTTAATATAATAATTATGCATATTTATCAAGTTTATTATATCAAAATTTCAATAAATTAGAGGAATTTTATAAGAATATTCAACATATAGAAGATTTTACTTAAGATTAACTATCATATACTTATATTTTGGTAAAAATAATCATGGTAGATCAACATAAACTTTGAAATTGTATACTAAACTTGATTATTTACCAATAATTATGGCATTAAAAAAATTGTGTTTGGGCCAAGGTATTTATGTTAGCTCCAAGCACAAAAATGTTTTAAAAATAAAAAGAAATTTTGAAAAAATAGTTAATTATGTTAAATATAATCACATTTAAATATTTATTTTAGCATTTTCTTCAAATTAAAATAAAAATTAGATTAATAGATCAATTATAATACTTAAAAATTCTATCACAATTTAAATTAACTTTTTAACATAATTATTTTTCTCATATCAAGCCGGTGGCCTAAATCACAAATGAACCATGCCTAGGTTGAGTTTTTTGGGGCCGCCGGCTTGGCTAGGAAATAATTTCGTGCCATGCCGACATTGGTGTCAAAAAAGTCATGCGAGCCCGAATTATTAAGCTTAATATTTTTCCCCACTCTGCCATAACTATCGAAATTATGTTAGGTTCAGGTTAATATCCACATTAGTTTCTCCCTTTTTTCACCTTGAAATGTGATATTCAACAAACAACAGTTCAGCTCCATGGACCATCAAGAGGGAAATTTTATTTTTTAAAAAATCAAGACTCTGGAGAGGAATATATCTAAAGATCTTTTGCCAAGACCTTGACATATATACTGATTTTATTTTACTGAAAATGAAAAGAAAAAGTAAAGAAAGAATTGGAAAAGTGAAAATCAAGTGCATGGAGAATTTTCCTCAATCCCACAACTTAACACGTTTCTTATGATAATGACATACATATTGTCAAATTTTATATGAGGTGGAGAAATAGTTGAGAGAATAATAAAATATGGTGAACAAGAGGTTGAATATATAAGAGTAATTTATAATTTTTTATTAAATTATTCAAAGAATTATATCAATGAATTCACTTATTTAGAACAAAAATATCTAAATTAAATTTAGAATATTTTTAAAATTTAAACTAGCCAGTTGATTTAATATAAAAATATATAATTTTCTAATAGTCTCCAACAAGTATACATGAAGTCAACCATGAGAACATTTATTTTTAAAAAGAGCCAAGGCATAAAGAAAGGGGAAATGGCATAACATTTCTTTTGATTTTTCGTCTTTTCGAATCAACAAGGTCAAGGAAGAGCCGTGGACATGAAAAAGTGGGTTTGATATATAGGATTCAAGTAAGAAAAATATAAATATATAGGATTCTTACTGTTATTATCCATACGCATATATTTGGAAAGTTTATTCTATTATTTAGGGTATTTTATAGTATGTTGATGGTAGGGTTGTGGCATTATTGGTGTTTGATATTCCGGGGATATTTCTTCATCTTCATTGAGAACAATCAGACTACTAGATCACGCATGGCTCCTTCCCAGATCATACTACTCAATGTCCTGTCTGTTTACGGAATACCCAGCTAGAATACCTGTTAGTATTGCTAGCTGGCCACATCTTGTATGATCGTAGCGTAGTTCTAAAAGTCATACCTTGGTCGACAATGATATTTTATGTACAGAAAATGAAGATGCTAGCTCGTAATCAATTTGCAAGGATCAAAGTCACTTGGGGTGCAGTAAAGGAAAATGCGATACTATTCCCTATGATTATTATCTACGGAGCTAGTTACGTAGTCGAAGATTTGATTGGGGAGAATGAACATGCTAGAAAAAGATGCCCTAGCTAGCTAGAAGAGTCCACTTAGGTTACTTGCTTTGCCCTTTTTTTTTTTAATTTTGAAAAGTTAGTCATGTAGGCCAAGAAAACAAGAAGCGAAGAATCGTCAAATCTGCAACATTTGGTCGAATTAAATATAAAATTGATAACGACATTGACTGGTTTAAGTGGTTCATTATTTTTTATTAAATAATATATATAATCTGAAATTATGAATGAAAAATAAATTTATAGCATATCCAATCAAAAACTAAATAATTAACTGCATCTATTGAGTTATTTATTATGGGATGGTGCAAGAATGGAAATAAAATTCATGATTGCTTCGATCACTTAAGTAAAAAAAGTTCAAATCGAAATTAATTTGCCTTTGGAGCTTTATGTATGTATGTTACCTGTATAAACAACAACTTGATTGATGGCAAAATGTTAAAAGACTGGTTTTTTTAATATATAAACTATTTGATATCTAAAATCCTTAGGTTTTGATTAATTTAAATTTGGGCTAATCAATCAACTAGGAGATACAATTCTCATAACATAAATTCATTCCTTTCATAATATTCAAACTTGAGACATTACTTAAGAATAATAGATGTCGAATTATTTTAATCAATTTATTTTAATTCTTAACTTGATCTAATTGAGATATATTATAATTAGACATTGATCCACGTATCAGACAAATCTTAGAAAGTCTTAAAAGAACTAAACCAAATCATGACCATCCTAATTTATGCATACAGCTAAATAGGGATGATCTTCTCGTTTTTTAACGAGAGAATATAAAGATAAAACTTTAAAATATGATGCATATAAATTTTTTTTAATAAACAAATAATAGCTATACTAAAATTAAAATTTTATATTTAAATTTGGGTAAATTATTTAAAGATAAAATTATTTTAATATAAATTATTCTGATTTATAATATTTAAATTTAAAATTATAAATAAAAAATATCAAATTATTTTAATAAATTTATATAAATAAATTTAATTTACCAACGCAATCAATTTACGCAAAGGGAAAAAAATATAATACACATTATAATTATATAGAAGCAAACAAAAAATGGAATTCTCTGACTCTGAGGTTCTCGGATACGACTCGTCGTCCTCGATGGAATTCCAGAAGCACCTTTGTCCTTTGGGAGCAGCCGCAGCCACTGAGGGCAATCTGGTCATTTAAACCCCAAAGATTTTCGTTGAGTTTTTTTTTTCTTTTATGGATAATCCGGAACGGTTTTCGTTTCCCTGAAAAACAAGAAAAGAAGCGCGAGCAGAAGAAGAGTATCTCTGTCAGATACTGTGCGGTATATTCTGCTGTGGCAATCTTCACGGCCATTTATAATCTCCCTTCCATACCGCAGATGTGAAAGCACTACTATTCGTCTTCCTGGCTTCTTCAGAGAGAGAGAGAGGGGGGGGAGTCCAGCAGAGAAAGTATAGAGAAGGGAACACGGACATTGGGAAGCTGTCGTTCGTCTCTGAGCTTGCTCTGTGCAAGTGTTTTCGAGGGTCTGCCATGATTTAGCTGCTGGATTTCAGGGAGGAGCTGGACCTCTCTGAATTCTCAGAGTTTTCTTTACCCTGCAGCTTTCTTATCCGGGCAAGGAATAATTTCAGTTTTCCTCGGAAAGTGACGGAAGAGTCTCACCCTTGGGGTTAATGTTGGGAGGAGATCCTCTCACGTAATTCTGGGGCGGCATGTGGTACGAAGTTTTGAATTTTTTCTGCCCAGTTTCTGCCTGCGGCCTCTTTCGGTCATTATAATCTCTATTGCAGTGCTCTGCCTGTCATTAGATTTTCTGGTGATAGACGGCAAGTCTCTTCTTTTGTCTCTATTTCAATGGTTTGGTGCTTCCAAGTTTTTATCTTTATATATTGAATTGAAATCTTTCACACGTTTGAGCGTTGAGGACCACATTTTGATTTGTTCGCACGGAACCTGTGCGTCATCTTTTCCTGAGTAGCTTGAAGTTTGCAAGATCATGGTCATATTATAGGCAATATGGACTTATGAGATACCCAAATGTGGCTCTACTGATGATGGGACTCAGAGTCCGTTGGTTAGCCCTTACAGAATTTGTGGAAGTTTGGGATCTATGCTTGGATTTCTTTAGTTTTGAATAGCATGGAAGCTTCGGATTTCTTTAGTTTTGAATAGCATGGAAGCTTCAGTAAGTCGCTGATTCTTTCATTTGGTAAATTATTGGTCGAAGTCTAACTATAGAACCTAGTTTCGCAAGTGTAAACATTGATTACAGTGAATGGGCTATCTGCAATTGAAAAGGAAATTGATGGACCTACGGTAGTGTTTGCTCGCAGAGGTAGATTCATAATTTGGTTATGGAATACTCCTTTGCCCGAGTCGTTAATTGGAATTGTTTCTTTAGCATGTCATATGGGACTCAAAATTCTTGGGAATTTTGGAATTAGCTATACTGCTTAGCTCCAGCAAAACTTAAGCACTCAATTTCACCTAGTTGAGTGATTCAGACCTTTTGATTTCAACACTTTTGACAGATATTTGCTTTAACTAGTTCATATGTCCTCGAGATAGAATGGTTCACTGGTCTCTTAATTGTCTATGGGAATGAAACATGATCATCAGTTTTAGATGTTACAGCTGAAAATAGAATCTGCAAGTTAAAATTATACGATCCCTTTTATGTTTTCTTTATTGAATATCAACTAATTTTATCATTTGGCTCTAAAAACTGATTGTATAATTCTTTGTCTTATATGGTGGTTTTAATTCAATTTTATCATCAAATTCAAACGTTCATATTCTCATAATGTAATTTTGGTGTTCATTTTTAATCCATTCAATTTTTCTCTAAATCAGCAGACGTCTTAGTATTTGCAGGTTCTTTCCTCTTTATCATTATTTTTACCTAAATTCTGTCTCATTCCCAATTTGATTTTTAGCTGCATGTAGACAAACATGAGAATATATGTAAAATAAGACAGTGCAGACTTTTGTAACATGATGAATAATCTTGCAAATTTCAGTAGTTTTCTAGACTAAATCTATAATCTTTTCTGATCCCTTTTTTTTTGCAATGTTTATTAATTTTATATGCATATTATGTTCGATGCCAGTTTTTAGTATTTATGGCTTTTAGTTCTAACTGAACTACAAACATGGCAATATTTCTCTCTCTTCTTTTCTGGCAACAAAATCTATCTTCAGTCTATAGTACTTATATCTCTGCATTGTTCAACGAAAATTTTTATCTTATGTTGCAGGTCCAAGCCTGATGGAAGCTGAAACTGAGCAAATGAAACTTTGTTGAGGCGTAGATTTGGAGCCAAAATTGCTTTCTAAGACAATTCCATCATAGTAATGAGAGTGACAAACAAGCCATTTTGTCGACGTCTAGTTGTTGGCCTAATTGACCACATCTTAATGCACCTGTTGGATTGAAATTGATGAGGCAATCTCCTCCTCTGAAGAGAAAAAAGTTTTGCTGTATTCGTGGGGCAGATCTCCTTTGGCAAAATACTTTTAATATCAAGGGACAGAAAACATTCCTGATTGGGAAGCTTTGCAGGGCAGAGCTCCTTCGGCAATAAGAAGAACTTCCCCCCAAAAAAAAAGAAAAAAAATCCTCCTCCTTGGCCTCAAAACTTCGTTAGAGGTCTGTGAGATTGAAGTTAAAGTCCTTAATTGGGCAAATCTCCTTTGGCATAGCAGAATCCTTGTTCGGCTCCTCTTGATTTTTCCCTGTAAAACCAGGGCAAATCTCCTTTGGCATTGGTTCCAGTCTTACCCGTCGGAATATCCTCATTTGAGATACCGACTTTTAATCTCTGGACCAACTCTACATCTGAATCTCTTGATATCATCTCCATCTTTAGGTTCTTTGATATTAACTCAAATCAGTACCTTACCAATCTCGGGTTGAAAACCATCCATTCTTGGCAGATATTGCACTGTTTGAACTTTGCCAATTGGGTGTGACTTTTATGGTATTTTTCTAATCCCTTCTTATTTGTGTTCTTTTAACCACATTGCAATCAAAAGTATAATGACTTAGATGCATGTTTTTCATTGTGATGCCAGGTCAATGATTTTCTCCAATCTTATTCATCCTTTGTGAATTATTGCATGTGGACATTATCTTTGAACTGAGGTTGAAACTTGCAACTCATCTGGCCAGGTGAGAAACTTACCTTTGTGGGAAATGAAATTAAAAAACGTTTTACATTTTTCAATTAATCTAGTTATCGTTTTTTACATCTCCAATGACATTAAAGTGTGTTGCTATGAATTTTCTAGGTGTTTTGAGAATGGATGCCCTCTTCAGTGAGTCTGACTGGGATAACTTCAGTGAGAGCAGCCAGGAACATGAGGAGCTTGACTTCCTCTATGGGAATCAAGCCCATAATCTCCTCTCCAATCTTGAGGAGACCATTGGAAAGATTGATGATTTCCTCTCCTTTGAGAGAGGATTTCTCCTTGGAGACATAGTGTGTTCTGCAGCTGACCCATCAGGCCAGACTGGCAAAGTTGTGAATGTTGAAATGTATGTGGACCTCGAGAGCACCACTGGTAAAGTCACCAGGGATGTAAACTCGAGAAAACTTTCAAAGATCCGGTCGATATGTACTGGTGATTATGTGGTTCTTGGACACTGGCTTGGCAGAGTCAATAGAGTGATAGACTCAGTAAGTGTAATCTTTGATGATGGGGGGAGATGTGATGTCATTGCAGAGGATCAAGAGAAAATTATCCCTACTTCTCCCAATCATGTGGACGATCCACAATTTCCTTTTTACCCTGGGCAGCGGGTAAGGGTTAAGCCGCCAGTTGTCTCCAGAAAGACTAGCTGGCTCTGCGGGAGTTGGAAGGGTTGCCATGAGGAAGGCACTGTATGTGCAGTAAAAGCTGGTTTTCTACATGTTGAATGGCTTGAGTCTGCTCTCAGCAGTAGTCGCTCAGACTTGCCTCTGCCCCAAAAGTTACAGGATGCAGAGAATGTGACGGTACTTTCATGCTTCTCACACTCAAACTGGCAACTTGGTGACTGGTGTTCACTCTCAGTTGGTAATGATGTACTCACTTATTGTAAACCACATGATGGATTTGGAAGGAAGGACTCAACCCCAAACCTCAAGGACATCTATGTAATTTCGAGGACAAGGATGAGAGTTGATGTCATGTGGCAGGATGGTACCTACACACTGGGAGTGGATGCACAGTCTCTTCTTCCGGTAAATATTGTAGATGTGCATGAGTTTTGGCCAGAGCAATTTGTCCTTGTGAAGAGTGGTTCTGAGGACTCACAGGATCCGATGGCCCAAAAATGGGGTGTAGTTCGATCCATGGATGGCAAACAGAAGACTGTGAAGGTAGCATGGAAGAATGCCTTTGCAGAAGAAGCAAATGTTCTGGGTGAAGAAACAATGAGTGCCTACGAGCTCATTGACCACCCCATCTATTGCTTCTGCCTTGGGGACATTGTGTTTAGATTGTCTAATGAATCAGATTCTAAAATTAGTGGAATCAGCAATATGGACAACTCTTACTTGTCACTGATTGGTAACATTGTTGGATACAAGGATGGTGCTGTTGAGGTAAAATGGGCAACGGGCCTTACAACCAAGGTATTGCAAGCTTTCTAGATATTGTTCTTTATTTCTCGGTCCTTGAAATTTGAAATGATCAAAAAATAAGGAAAAAGTGTGATATTACAGGTTGGCCCTTTCGAGATCTTTCGGTATGATAAATCTGAAGTTCTGACTGAAGCTTCATCGCCTTTTGAAGACACTGTTGACCACCATGGTGAACAAATGCTCTCTCATGAAGTACAATCATCTGACCCGAAAGAGAAGGTACATGAAAATGTGATCATGTCCCATGGTGGACCAATGTTAAATTAATTTGGTCTAAAATGGTTCTGGGGATGGTTAGCTCCACAATTCTGAAGGCAACTGGCCATGTCTCTGGTCCTTTTTTGGTCTGGTCTATGCAAATGACTATGTAGCAGTCTTGCTGGACCACGAGGTTCAAAATGGACTGACCTGATGATTGTCTTATATCATAAGGAAGTGAAGTTCCATAATTCTACATCCATGTGTTTAAAGTTCTATTAAGAATGTCAATTTAAACCCCAATTGAACCAATGAAACTAACCCGTGCGTTGAAGGATTGGAATTTGATCGTATTGTCTAGGACAAATTTATGATAGCCATCATTTTTCATGATATCTTAAACTCTTGGCTTTGAATATAGAAAAGCTAAACCCTGAAGCAATCTTAATTTTGCAGGATCTGCTGAGTTACAGTGCAGTCAGTGACGACAAACAGCAAAAGTATTTTTGGGAGGATTTTCCCCTTTCTCTCCCTCAGTATGTGATTGGGTTCTTCACTGGCCTTGGAATGACCCTTTTCTGTTCAGCGGCATCCAAATTGGAGTTAGGTTTGACTCAGCCATATCCTGTGCCTGAATATAGAAATCCTTTTCAGGATCACCTTGACAAAACAAGCCCAAAAGCTCTCAGTTCGGGAGAGTATATGAAACCGTTGGTATCTGAGGAGGTGAATTTGGAGATGGAAGTCCTCCCAGATGCAGAGGAAAATAGGGAGCGATTCCTGTCAGAAGAAAAGGGTGGTGAGAAGTTTAGGCAGTTTGATATGGTCAATGATTGTTCTGACCACTTCTTTTATGGTGAATCATCTCAGGTCAGACACAGAACTTGAATAATTTTTAGAGGTAAATGGATTGAAAAAAGTAATGAAGTTTAATCTTATTATTTTGTCTGTTTGTAGGTTAAAAGGGCATGGTTTAAGAAAGTTCAACAGGAATGGAGCATTCTCGAGAAAAACCTGACAGGTCTACACTTTCCCTACTCCAGTTTTCTCTTCCATTTAGCAGTTACAGCTGTTTGCAACTTTCAGTGATTTGAGATACTTACTTGTAGTATCACTACAGAGACAATATATGTACGTGCCTATGAGGAAAGAATGGATCTGTTGCAAGCAGCCATTGTGGGTGCCCCCAGCACGCCTTATCATGATGCCCTGTTCTTCTTCGATATATTTCTTCCTCCAGAGTACCCCAATGTACCACCTGTAAGTAAAGCTGATGTGTTCAATTTGCTTTAACCATTCATGTTATTCATCCTTCTCAATATCTGCCTAGTTAAGACGATATTTAAATATTCAATGTTAATGTTATGCATGTAAAATCCCATGCAGATGGTGCACTATCATTCTGGAGGACTCCGCCTCAACCCAAACTTGTATGAGTCAGGAAAAGTTTGCTTAAGCCTATTGAACACCTGGACTGGGACGGGATCTGAGGTGTGGAACCCGAAGAGCTCCACTGTCCTCCAAGTCCTTGTTTCTCTCCAGGCTCTTGTGCTCAATGATCGGCCCTACTTCAATGAAGCGGGATATGACAAACAGGTGGGAAAGGCTGAAGGAGAGAAGAACTCAGTTAGCTATAATGAGAACGCCTTCCTCCTCACCTGCAAGTCCATGATGTACACTCTCCGAAAGTCACCAAAGGTATAGTTATTACCATTAAGCAAACAATAAATTTTGCATATATAATTAGCCCAAAATTTGACTATAATTAACTGCTTTATAAGTGTTGATACAATACTCAAAAGTCCGAACAATTTAAAGTTGAGCCAATAACATATGTGATGGTAAACACCTGGCCAGTTCTGAGAACTACGATGTAGGAAACAGGAAGTGAGAACAGGGCTGGTCTTTGCTACCTTGCAATGTTATGGCACGTGTAATGATGAGATATAGTAATATGTTCTTGTTAATCTCATTATTACAATATCGATTGTTTCAGCATTTCGAGGCACTTGTGTTGGAGCATTTTGGGAATCGCTGCCAAAGCATCCTACGTGTTTGCAAGCAATACATGGAGGGGGCTCCAGTGGGATTCTTTCCAGGACATGGGATAGGTGAACAGCACGGAGATCACAAGGGGAGCTCGACGGGTTTCAAGATCATGCTGAGGAAGTTGTACCCTAAGCTCATCGAGGCATTTGAAGAGAAGGGATTTGACTGCAGCCAGTTCACAGGCCTGTAGAGTTCCTTAGCCTTAGAAGATGGAACCAGTATAGAATCTTCCCTACACCACTATTTCTAATACAGCATGCCTGTGTTCCATGTCTGTTTATAAGTTAGAATTGAAGACTCGAAAAGAAATTTGAATGTGTGGTTTGTGAAATATCCAGCAGTATTCCATGTCTGAGTTGTATGTATTTCTGACCAGGTAAAAGGGGAAAGGGGGGAAATGATGACGGGTTTCATGCCTTTGTAAACAATAAAGTGGCTTCTAGAAGCCTGTGTGGTTCCTTAGAAAACAACAGCAGCAGTTGCAATTTGCAGTATTGTACCATACGAATGAATGGAATTGCGTGTTTGTGTGATGTTAACATTTTTCCCGGACAAGAAGTTCTATCGTCGGATGTGTCAGTTCTGGTGTCTGTTTTCATGGGACTGTGGTACATCAAGCCAAAAAAGTGTCACGGAACTAGCTGGTTCATGAATCGATCAACTTTGGCTAATGCTGGTTGGCATGAGCCTCTTGGCATCACATTGGAGTGGGCTCTCAGATGCGACCTGTAACATTGGAGTTGAACTCAGGACCCATATCTTGCGAGGAGGAGCTTGAAATGCCTTCTTATTGGCCTGTGCATTACAGAAGAGCATGAAAGACATACACCTTGAACGTTATATGTACAATGTTTGTGATCATACTGCCAGTAAGGCTTCAAGGGTATCAATATTTCATCTTTGCGGCACTTCATTTCAAGTCTTGTTGCACTCGCCAGGACAAGGGTCCTCATCATCTGCTATCAGTTGTGCAAACAGCTACGGATGCACAAATCGCTTGCTCGAGGGAAATATTTGCAAATACCAAACAAAAACAAATTGATACATCAACTAAGGCGAGGAAACCTTGGTTGTTGACCCTTTGAAGTCGATTTAAGCATAGAATCTTTAAATAAAAAAATTCACTAGCAACAAATTGAGGCTGAGAACCCTCACATGACAGCGGAAACTTGCATTGCTCTTTTAACGGATGGTGTTACTAGATTGCTTCTACTATAAGGACTCGCATAACAAGAGCTGAAGTGGGGAAATAATATCATCTGATGAAACCACAAATGATATCATACTACGTATTGTGACACGAATATCTTAATCAATCTCGGGGGGAAGAAAACAAGCAACAGCTCCTATAGCGAAGGTATTGTCACATTGTAATCTCCTTAGTAGATGACTACCTTAATGCTATCTCTGAGCAATCACAAGCTCAATAAAAACCTCCACTGACTCATGACACCAATACCTCCAGTATGGAGAACTTATTGCGCTGAACCACTTCATGGCACTTGATTAGTTTCTTCTTTAACACCGGCGGCCCCTACAAGCTTTTTCGACTTTTCCTGTTGTCTGATCCTTGGGCAGAATCTCCAGTGTAGCAGTGGTTCTTCGACATCATAGATAGAGACATTTGTCTCAATAGCTCTCGCAAGCTTAAACTGCTCCAATGTAGACTCCAAAATGCTTCTTCCAACCCCCGAGCCCTAGTTTGTAGTCAACCTATGACCTTTCAGATAGTGTGTCCCCCCTCAGAAGAGATGGATCCCAGACCTAATAACTGCAGCCCGCTCAGGAGCATCTTTGGCAAAAACTTCCCTGGCCAGTGAATCCCTCTCCTTCTCCAGTACTTCCTGGCTTCTTCCATCTCCTCTTCAACAATGCCTCTTCCTTGGATGCTACATTCGGGTCCTTTGCCTCATTAGCTCTCTGCTACTCAAGCTTCTCACCCCCTATGTTACTGCCCTCGTTTTCTCTTCTACCCCGTTGAGGAGTTGAATTATCTCACTATTGTCTCCCTCTAAGAAATCTTTCCTTGCAGTTGCTAAGCACCGATGAGCTGCCATCTCGAGCTGCTGCTGCCATGGAGCAAGCAATCCTCATAACATGGGGCTTGATAACTGTAGCCTTCTCATACTTCCCCCAAGAAAAGTATAAACAAATACATGCAAACCAAACTCATTCATAAAAGATAATTTCTCATTCACATTACTAAAATTTCTGACCCAAAAAAAATCATTAACTAAGCAAAATGAATGGGACAGTTCACATTAGGACACGCGCAAATGGTCCAATCTGGACACAGGACAAGAAGCTCTGTCACTAACAAATCATTTATCACAATACAAAGATTCCATTAAAATATGACACCTCAATGCATAATATATACCCAAAAGAAGAAAACGAAAAGCAGAAATCTGATGTGATCAATTAAGACAAATAATTCCCAAAGATTCCTTTCCCGAAGATTCCAACGCTGTCGTCCCGCAAATTATTGTTACACAAGGGCTTTGATGAGGAAGTTTTGTTCTAATATGATTAAAATATAAGGAAATTTAAATTATACAAAATATATGTTGGTAATGTGGAAGTATATGTAGATTTATAAGATGTTATTGAACAATAATAATAATACTAATATAATGTGATAAGTATAAATATATAAAAACCAACTTCAAATGATTCTACACCTCTTTTATTGAGTAATATGAATGAAAATAATTTACTTTTGAGGAATTTTACCATTGATAAGCTAATTGGATTAAATTTGGAATTTTATGTATTTGAAGTACAAATTTTAACAATTGCACTAAAAAAACTTTCTTTTTAGTATTTTATATTACAATAAATTTTGGAAATTATATATTGAATTCATAAGTAAAGTTGGGGTTTTAGATGGGAAAAAGTATTTACGATTACATTTCTATAAAAAAAAATTTACGATTACGTTACTTATCAAAATATACGTAGCTAATCTCAACCAGGACGCCGATGCTGGGAAGGTCAATTTCAAAATTAACGTTACATATACGGTAAGAGGTTCTACGAGTAATCTTCACAATTTTTTGCAATACTCTAGGGATGGACGAAAGCGTCCAATTGAAAATCTCACTGAACGCTCCCACTCAGTTAGTTACTAGGGAAGCTGAGATCGGGGATGATGGCCCAATTTGGCCTTAGCTCAAGTCAGACCCCGGATAAGAGAATGAGGTAACATGTTAAGATTGGTGAAAATGAGATAAAATGAATAAATAATTACCTCCATATTCACTACAATCCTATTTATAGCGTCATTAGAAGAGTGCATTAGGAATTGCTAATTAACACCATTCGATTACTACCGCCCACCGAATAATAAAGGATCGAGATTTGCTTGATCTGAGCGAAATGATGCTCTTGCAATTGTGATAATTTTATCCTCTATCAGTTGTCCCCATTTTCAGGACAAGTTTGCTGAAAGTTGCCTCAAGAATGTCATTAAGTAAATAGCAACAGGTAAACATGCTACAAGCTCTTACTAAAGCAACATTCAGTGCACCCACATGAGGCTCATGCGATAGCATGCAATATCTTTTAATAGCTGTTGGTCCTTCTGCTAGTCCCAATATAGGTCAGTGCCACTATTTGGATATTATGGACGACATTCTTAGGGATGTCAGTGGCTTGGAACAATGCAGGGTTTAGAATATTGGCTCATCCTAACCTGCGACCTGCAATAATAGGCCAGATTTAAGAAATCCACAACCTCCGCCTTGCCCCATTTCGAGCCAAGTTGCTTTTAACTTAAAAAATAAGATAAACTTTCATAATGAATGTAATACCAAAATAAGTATATAATATTTTCTGATACAAATAAAAATATTTTTAAGACAAAACAGGTTCAAAGTTGAAAACATATATAAAATCTTATCCAAATAAAAGATCTAACATTAAAAGAAACACAAAATAAACTGGAAATCCATCTTTTAGTAGTTGCACTTTCAACATGACGTACTCTCCCACCCATGCATGAGATTTTCATGAACTAGTCCTGTGATAATGAAAGACGATTAAAAGCACCAATGGACATAGAAAAATTAACTACCATCAATAAAAGATAATAAAAATCATCATTGATCATTCATGTTTTAAGTGATAAAAAGATCCAAAAAATCGAGGATGTTGTAATGCAAACATTTAAAATTTAGGTCACCTCTGCTTTGTTTTCATCTTCTGAAATATCATAATCCTCATATTGTGCGTGATCCCTGGATGAATTAATATGCATTCAAGCTAGACAAGATTCTAATAATATATAATAAGATACATATTATAATCAACTTAAAATGGTAAACCAAGCTTACCCTTAAATTTGGCATTTAATCAATTTTGTGCACACATTAAAGCCTCCATATTACTCGAATGAAGCTTGCAATGATGAGTGAAATAATTCTCTCTCTTGTACTAAAAAGCAAGATAGAATATGTGCCCTTGTGTATCTTCCACAAATTTAAGATATTGAAATCATATGAATTGGGCGAAGTATCTTCTTCCAAGTAGATATCCAGCTATGATCTTATCGATTCCCCCTTTTTTTTCGGTAGAAGAATATTGATTGTACCTACTGTTTTTGTTGGAGCTGCCACATTTGTTCATGAAACGCATGTGCGACAATAATCATTCAGTGGGTTCTTTCTCCTCATATTCTTCGAGCAACTTATGACGCCAAAATTTGAATTCTCTATGTCAAACTCACTGTTGTCATGATGAATATCCGCAAAATAAAACTCCAACACATCTACCAAGAACAACTACAACTCCCGTGATAGCATGCGCATCCAACCCACCTTTTGAGTATCGTGCAAAAACTACCGATTCTGGGTCTTCAAGATCAATTTCCTTGATCAGACTCACCCGGCCACGTTGGTTCAGGGAACTCTTGGGTGCTTGGATCCAGAGTACTTTCAAACTAGTCATTATACCAACAAAAGCAACGTCCACAGATTTGGGGTGGTCCTCGTTGAACTCCTAACTGGACAAAAGCCAGTGTCTTTATTGCAAGCGAGCGAGGGAAGAAGCTCGGCAACATACTTCATCATTTCTATAGAGGAAAATCATCCTTTTGATATATTAGATGCTCCTGTTTTAGAGCAAGGCACTGTGGAAGAGATTATTGCTGTTGCGAGTGTTGCAAAGCGATGCTTAAATATGAGATGGCTTACCTTGATTCAGTTCTGTACCTTCAGGTGCTCTGATCCTGGTTATGCTTGGGGTTGTTTCGTCACCGAGAAAGTCTTCTTGGACCAGCAAAGAAGTTGAATCAGGTATGGTGGCCCAGATCAACCCTCCAACACTTAAGTATGATAACCGAATATAAGGAAGATGAGAGGAGAAGGAGAGGATGGCCCCGGGAGAGAGCCTGTATGTGTGTGTCTGGGAAGAGGCAACGGATCTCTCACCTTTAGCTATAGGTGTATAGATAAAGCTTCCGTCGGGTGACCCGGATAAGTAAGTTGGGTCAGGTTGGGCTGGAAGTAGTGTTGTTAAAAGAGGCGGTCCGTGCCGGTTCAAAATGAGTCTAGAACCATTTGGCTCAGTTACGATTCAATTAGTTTACTTAACTAGCCGGTCCAATTACGGATTATAGTTCATGCATATATGATGTCCACATCGAGAGGGAAAGGCTGAGCATGAAAGAAGTAACGATGGAATTAGAAGGCATACGAAACTCAGTGCTACCCGCTTGCTTCTCCGATTGAGGAAAATCAAGAAATTAAATGTGATCGTGTAAAACCTGAGACATCTGGGAGCAATGGATGCAATGTTTTGCATCGAGAGAATATGAGATGGAGGCTAATGCGACTTCCTGTTCAGATGTTCACCCGTTCCTACCAAGCAAAACATGATGATTTATACTTTGCTCTGTTCTTGTGATTTCTTCCCCCTACATTTACTGAACGAGCTATATTACTTACAGTAAAGTTTTGTTTATTATATTTTCCATTTTGGTGGTAAATTATCGGTGAAAACTGAAAACGATGGATTATCTTAACTATTGGTTCAAGTAGAAAAAGAAGAATGAATGCTTTTTTTCTTTTTTGAATAATTTAGTTTTTCATGTTTGAATTCTTCTTAATAGCATAAATCACCCATATATATTTATATATGGAATGATCTAGGTTCATATATTTGTAAAGTACCTGAAGACATAGGAGAGTAAACACTTCATTATCCAATGTTTTAGTCTTTGTATTTCGTAACTGTTCAACAAAATTGTCATAACTAATTATATATGTCTTACATAAAATAAAATTCCTTATTCTTTTTTTATAAGTAAATAAAATTTCTTATTCAACATTTCAATAACTATTGCCATTTAGATTCCGCGGTTTTGGCTCGCTAAATAACTCTACCCCATCGATTATGTAGTCAAAAAATTTTAAAGGCATAATACAGATTAAATCCTACTTAAGGTAGATTCATCATTTAATTCACCCAATAATCCTCGGTTAGATGAGGCAGTAAGCTTTAAAAATCCGCATTTAGATTATTGAATGCAGAATGATTTATAAGCTTATTTTTCATTTTTCTAGTTACATACTTCAAGTTAGTTAAAGGAGAATCAAAAACAAGTTCCAAGTAGAAGCAAGCACGGCTCCGTTTGGTTCAAAAACTGTTCAGCTCAACTGTTCCAAATATCTGGTTCAATTTGATTTGGAATATCAACACCAAATCATATCTATTATATCTCAACATATTAAGATCATATAAACCAGCTCTCATGGCCAATTGATCAGGTTATCTATTTTATAAGAAATAAACCAAACCGTTTAATAAAACTCATCTCATTGGTCATAATGAAAAATGATCATATAAATCGTGAGTTTTAGCCTAAGAAATCATTTTTCATTTTTCACTTTTATGTTTACCTAGAAAATAGGTCCTATTCGGTTCATTTAACTTAACCAAACAAATATCCTGCCAAAACAAAACAAAACAAAACAAAACCAAACCAGTCATAAATTAACTAACCAGGCCTATTCTTGACAAAAGGGAAATCACACCATTAGAGAATCAGTTTCCACAAATTCGAGTAGTTTTTATTCTGTTTGGTTCAGTTCAGTGATTTTGTCAGCGCTTTTCTTTTAACTCTCATCATCCTAAAAATTTCAACTTTCCAACATGGACTTCGTAAAGTAAAGCAGCATTTCTTCTATAATGTAAGGAAGCAAAAGTCCATGTGCAGTGTGGAGAGACCAACACCTGAGGAAAGCCTAACCTACTAGCAATACCATGATCCGAAGAGGACAATTCTTGGAGCTGATTCGCAAAGAATTACTCACTCATCAAGGGGGAAGTCCTCATCTGATGCATTTTCCAGAAATGTCCCGAGTGTCTTCCTCAAAAGGCTAAAAGTCTTATTGTCCTGCAATTTTGGATTCGAGAATCAGATATCCAACTTTCGTTTGATGAGAGGCAGAAATACTGCAACACGGCAACGGCTAGTTCTTAGTTAGATTTGCGGACCTGCTTCTTCTTCTTTAAGGACTCTTCTAGTTTGGCTATTTTGTCTGTACAAGCTCTTTCATGCTCGGCTATCATCGCCTTCTCTCTTTTCCCTGATTTCAGCCATAGCAGACTTGATAAGAATAGGAAAAGAAATGGAAATCTGCTAGAGATTCTATCCTTACTCATTTGCTCGTATCGCATAAAAAGCCTTTCTTTTGTTTCTTCAAACTTGAATACTGTATCTGAATAAACAGCACAAAGAAAGATATGGAAATTCAGTTTGTTGTCCCAGCATTAGAAGTAAGAGTTCCAAGTTCCCAGGCAAGTTCCATACTGGAAGCACTATCATGAGTTTAATTCGTTTTTCAATTTAATTAGATTCCACAGGTATTGCAATGGGATTTGGGTTTATCCACATATCACAAACGAGGAGGTATCAACCTTCGCCAAACTAAACCAGCGGTGCCAAATCAGCAGTATATTAATCATTGAACCAAATATTGCATATTTCAAAGTTGAGATATGCTTCAAACAACAGAGAGACCCATCAGCAGAAAAGAAATACCATCTAAGGCCTGCAAATGGGCAATTTTGTCGTTGCAGAATCTGTCATAAATTGCCTTGAACTTCGCAATTTCATTCTTCAAGGAGCTTTCACACTGTACATTCGACAGCATATCATTGTTGCAACCTGTTATGAGGGGTTGAAGAAGACTCCAAAGGAAAGTATAGCCAAAGGCAAAGGTTATTCTGTGTGTACTGAAATAAAGCGAATAACAGTTTTAACAGCATAATGACCTCCTTCGAGCTCTTTGAAAGTGACTTCATGAAAACTTGTCTGTAAAAAAAAAAAAAACCCAAGTTGGACGAACATTATAGTAGTATGATCAGATATGCAATCTAAAGTAGCAGGACAAGGCATACAATGAATTGCTAGAACTGGAATATTTATATCTGGAGTAACTGTTAATACCTATCCTTTTCGAGTTTTGACTTCAACTCGTTCATGGTGGATCGAATCTCAGAGGCCACACTGTCCAAAGAAATTGAAATAATAAATAAACAGAAAACCATTACGAATTCCATGGCACACATAAGTTCTGCAGTGCCCATGCATATTATGCTGAGATTATGAAATCAATTTTCAACTACAGAAATGAGAAGGTTAATGACCGGTATGAATTTTCAAATTCATTCAAATGTAATGTGATGTCAAATAGACAGGAAGCAATTATCATCATTAGAACTCTTAGACGATCGGTATTGAGTAGCTTCCTGTAGTTGTGGAAGGGAAGGTAAATCTTTATATAGAAGTCCTTCCACTACTATATTCTTCAGAGCTTCACCATTAATTCTCTCATCTAATCACCGGAACTAAATTTCCACAGGAACTCAGAATATCTCTGAAAGAGCTTAGCAAATTAAACGAGCAAGAAGTTTCCACTCGATTACATTTCATCCAACGAGGTCGCACTCGGAATCTCGAATTACAGCTTTAGATCAATGTCATCTCCAGGAAGAGCCAAATAGAGCTGAAATAGAACCTGGATTACCTCGAAATTGTCTGCTCGTTCTTCTTGTGGCCGTCCTTCTGAGCCTTCTCTCGGATCTGTTGCAAGGCCGACATGATTCCTTTTATATCACTGCGACACACATGCAATTAGATTCACAGCATGATGAGAAGGAAAACAAAACAAAACAAAATACTCAGAATTGACTCCAAAACCGACTTGGAGAGATCAAGATCGAAGTCGTCCTCGTTGATGCGCATCCTCTTGTCCAACTTTCTGCCAAGTTCAGTGGCCTCCAAGTCAACACGCTTCTTCGACATTGCCTTAGCTGCAGAAATTGCGATCCGATATCTCAAAATCTGCTGACACCATCAAACGATTCAGATTTCCGCTTTCGAATTCAGACTTCAAGAACTCTCTCGATCGCTCAGCTATGGAGAAACGGAGGAAGTCCTCTCTCTGCTGCTCTGTTATTGGCGGGTAAAGCCGGCCTTTCAAATACGAGTGATCGAGGGCGGTTTAATTTAAGGGCCTTAAAGGTTTCAATAATCAATTTTCAACACCCGAAGATTTTCAATCCTCGAAGATTTTGATAATCAATTTTCAACCCCAACGATTTTTACTCGTTGATATTGGCCCCCTTCTCTTTAAATGATAACAAGTTAGGCCCTGAAGGTCTCCTTTTTTCCGCGTTACACCCAAACCATGACTCAAACCAAAACTTTTGATAGAAAATTGATGGTGGTGAGGGACTCATAGATAATATGTAACTTTAATGTTATTGTCTTTATCTCGCATGATGTCATGCACTAGGGATGCACAAAAAGAACCAAAAAACCAAATTAAATCTTGAACTAAATCAAATTGAACCCAAAAAATATGTTCGAGACAAACCGATTGTCATATAGTGCAATTTTTAAGGTAAAACAATGTAATTAGTTACTAAGTTTAAACAATTTGGTTAACCAGTTCAAATCACCAAACCATATTTTTTTAAAAAAATTAAAATAATGTAAATATATTTAAAATAAAATATAAATATATTAGAAATATTTTAAAAAATAATTAGATATAAGTTCTTTTACCAATGTATAGCATATTTTCTATTAATTCATACGAAATTTCGTCCTAAATAGGTTTACTAGTCTTAATCTTGTATTTTAATTAAATTTTTTATAATATGAATGTTTTCTTTTCGTTGGTTTTATGTTTTTTTAATTATCTTGTATTTTGATACAGTTTTTGTTTAGTTTTCGTTTGATTTATATTCAATTTGATAATTTTTTTATTTTTTTAAGAATTCGAATCAATTAACCAAACCATTGAACCGGTTCTAAAACATATTGCTCTTTGGACTTCCGATGCTTCCTAAAAGTCTTATCCTTTCCATGCTTGGCCTACAACTCAATTCTAAAATCTTCTTTTGTAGTTCCTAATTTTATTCACTACTTAGTCTGCAACAACATCAATGAAAAATCATCTCTTAATAAACATGCACAAATAATGATCAGCATCATTGGCAAGGTCTACACCCTCCATTTCACAAAATTTAATCATCCCCTCAATGAGGGTAATCTCAACGTCCATGCTCCATATGCAAAGGAAAAGTGGTTTCTTCTCACCAGTAAAATCATAAATAACACTATACTAGCCTCAATACTTGATCTCTTTTAGTCTATGAGAAAATATGACCATATTTAATATTAAGCTCAGGCTTGCTTTTAGAAGGATTGGACTTAGACTTAGACTTTTACTCTACATGATCAAACTTCTAGCATAAGAAAGGAGCTACATCTGAATTAGAGAAAGGTAGACATCTAGAGCCCTAGGTATGAAATGAGGATAATAGTAGTGGACTAACACCGTACTAGGCCTAGGTAGCATCAAAAGATTATTCTCCTTCCTCGGGTTGTTCATGGTTAAAGTGTCTTTCCTCTCCTCTCTAAGTATCGTTCAATATAAGAATATCCAAATCATGTGGAAACTAAGTGAGTAACGTGCAAGCTCTTAGTCTCTTAAGCTAATCAACTCATTTAGATAAATCAAGATATCAGTTTTGTTAAGAGAAGATGAGATGCCCAAGGTGTCTAAAGGGTCTTACAGACTTCGATATTTGCTAACTGGGAAGACACAAATGAGAAACATAACAGTTTCAAAGTAGTCTACAAAAAGGTGGTAGAGGGAAAGTTCGTAACGAGATTTTTGGAGCTTGCAAAGACATTTAATCTTTAGTCAATTTGGTTTCCCTACATTCAAGGCTCGATGGTAGCTTCCACATAGTGTACTTGTTAAGATTGATTCAATTTGATACCATATGAAATTTTATATATATTAGAGGAGGAATGTAGAAGGAAAAGGATGGAATGTATTAGCCTAAAAGTCAAATACAAGAAAGCAACATATAATTCTTTATTGAATTGAGAAATTACGTAACGAAACTCATCTATTTATAAGTTCAAAATAACAATCAAATATGTAAACAAATAATTATCTAATATTATAATAATATCGAAATCAAATTTAAAATATTTTGATAATCTAAATTGTCTAACTAGCTAATAGATAATATCTTAATAATATTTCTAACATTGCTCTCAATATGAATGTAGAGTCACGCAAAATGTTCATCTTGAATTTTGATCTTGAGTGCAAACCTAATCCTATGTAACTCTGAAGGCCATGTATCAGCTCTTATTTTATATAATATGGATAAAGTAGTAAATTCTTATTTTATATATCACCAACCAAGTGATAATGACCTTTTTATATCCTATTGGCATGACTATTTTCAACTTTTATTATTTAGACATTTTATGTCTTATAGGCATAACAATAAGCAACTTTTATCTTTTAGTAATTTTATATAATGCTAGCACAACAATCATCACATCTTAGCTGCTTTATATCTTATCGACAAAGCAGTCATCGTATCTCAACTATTTTATTTCTCCCAGGATAACAATTTCTTCATATATTCAAAATCTAAGATTTCTTCTATTGGAACTCACTCTAATAGTAGTTTTGGACATTGGACTCATTAGGATTAACTTGTTTTGATACAATGTAAAATTTTATAAAATGGGTTAGAGAAGAAGTATAGAATAATGATAGATATATTGTTAAAATAGGTCAATAAGAACAATAATACAACAAAACAAAGATTATCAAAACATTTCCCAATAACTTAAAAAGATAAATATTGACTAACGTTGAAAAAGTTGAATAATCCAAATCCATCCTAAAATTGATAGGAATAACACCTAGTAATCCATAAAAAGAGAATAAGCAAAATACTTTTTCAAAATTTGTTATGCACTTTTCTTGTACACATTCGAAACCATAATGTTATTTCATGTAACATCAAGGTCTTGTCAAATTGCACTTGTAGGTCATCCAAAGTTCAACTTTATCCACATGTACTCCCACTCCTCTCTCTTTGAGTGGTTAATTTGATCAAGCCTTCTTCTCAAGAATAAATCATGTGTGTAGTCATTTGCAAAATATAATAACTCCCTCATATGGTGGGAAACAAGGAATGTCGCATTATTGTGTTGTACTCTAACATTCTCATTGGCCATGGTAGCTTTGCCTTTAATCATTTCTCAAGGAAAAAGATGAGTGATTCTTGTAGAGGAAGAAATATGAGCTATCATATATGTGGAATCTTGGCATTGAGGACATAAGTCATTAAGATAATTCCATCATTTACATCCCAAAGTTTCTTGGAAACTCTAAGACATACTACCCTTTCAAATTTCAAGGCTTCTTCTTAAGGGTTCAATCCATCCCATGCTTGGCCCACAACTCATAATTAAAAAAAAAAAAATCTTCTTTTGCAATTTCTAATTTTATTCACCACTTGATCTGCAACAACATTAATAAAAAAGTCATTTCTTGATAAACCCGTGGAAATAATGGATACTACTACAAGAGTCTAAACTCTCCACTTTGCAAAATTCAATCATCCCCTCAAGAAAGGTTATCTCATCGTCCATGCTCCATATATGCTAAAAGAGGTAGTTTCTCCTCACTAGTAATGTCTCTACATAAACTATATTAATTATGGGAAAATGTGACTTGACTCATAGTTAAACCCGAGCTCACCTTAAGAAGGATTGGACTTAGACTCATGTTAGGACTTCCTATGTTTCCTAGCCTTGTTCAGGGTCAACATCCAAGTCCAAGTCTTAGTTCGATGCTTTTGAAAGCAAGCCTAAGTTTGACCTTAAATATGGTCATTTTTCCGTATGGAGCAAAACATAGCAAGGATTGAGGTGAATGTACCCACTATAGAAGATGTTACTGTTAAGGAGAAACCACTCTTTCAGTGTATATGGAGCACAAACAATGAGATAACTTTCCTTAAGGAGATGACTGAATATGGTGAAGTGGAGGGTGTAGACTTTTCCAATGATATCAATCGTTTCTACAAGTTTATCAGGGAATGCCTTTCCATTGATGCTATTGTAGACCAAGCAGTAAATAAAATCAAAAACTGTAAGATGATATTTTTTCATTATGAGTTGCGGGCCAAGCATGAGAAGGATTAGAGATTTAGGAAACCTTGAAACCCGAAAGTGCATATGTTTTAGAGCTCTCCAAGAAGTTTTGGGATGCAAATGATAAAATTATTTGAATGAGCATTGTCCTTAAAACCAAGGGGTCTACGTTTGTGACAACCCATGACTCTTCCATTGTAAGGATCGCTCATCTTTCTTCTCAAGGAATGATCAAATGTAAAGTTGACATGGCCACTAAGAACGTTGAAGTTGAATATGGTAATGCGACATTCCTAATTTCTCACAATATGAGTGAGTTAGCAAATTTTGCAAATGACTAGATAGAAGATTTATTCTTGATGAGAGGTTTCAATATGATCAGCTACTCAAAATGTAAGGAGTTAAAACATAGTTGGGTGAAGTTGAACTTGGATGGGCTACAGATTCAATATGACAGAGCCTTGATGTTACTTGAAATGACTAGTCTGAGTGAAGATGCAAATGAGAAAATTGCATAACAAATTCTTAAAAGTATTTTGCTATTGTTCCTTTTATGAGTTGTTGAGAGCTATTTGTCTCAATTTTAGGATAGATTTGACTTATCCAACTTTTCTAGGGTCCATGAGTATTTATCTTTTTAAGTTATTAGGAATGTTTTGTTAATATTTTGTATTATTGAATTATTGCTCTTATCGACATATTTCTACCACATAACTATACTCCTCCTCTATACTATTATATAAAACTTTACATGGTATCAAAATAAATTGATTTTGATAAGTTTGCTATGCAAAAGCTACAACTAAAGAAAGTTGCACTCTAAGGAAATCTAAGATTTGAAGATATAAAGAAAACATTATATTGGTGAAATATAAAACAATTGATATGTGGTAATCGCTATGAAAGTGGAATGTAAATTGGTCAAAATATAAAAGTTCATCATCGCTATGTCAACATAATATACAACTGCTAAAATATAAATGCTAATAATCATTATGCCTACGAGATGTAAAGAGGCTATTATCCTTTGGCTAGTAGTATATAAAGCAACTATTGACTGCCTGATAAAATGGGTGATGATACATAAATTTCAAAGTTAGCACTAGATCAAAGTTGCACTCAAGGTTGAGATTAAAGGTGAACATTTCATAAGATTCCATGATCATATTAAAATGGAATAGTAGAAATATTATTTATTAGTCAATTAGGTAGTTTATTTTCATAACATATTTTATATTTGACTAACATACTCCCAAGTTATAAGCGGTAATTTGTCCAGTAGTTAAATATTGACAAACACTACTATTAAATATTGAGCCTTCTTTTGAACGAATTTATTACGTTCACATGGAAACCACCCACATTTATTACTGTAGCACCCATGACACTTGGACCAGACATTGTCCATCTTTTGGGCCGACCACCATTTGCATAAAATTTTAAACACACAAACATCTTTTATACTAAAATAATCAACCCAAACAAGAAAGTACTAGTGAGATGTTGTTTGAATTACCATTCTAGAATATTAAACATACAAAAAAAATGTTTCCAGCATTTTATTCAGAATTTTTTTTAAAAAAATGCAAATCGGGCGAAATTGACTGTAATTGAACTTTAAATAGACTAATATAGCCCTAAACCCACTTAATTAGACTTGAAGTAGTATAGGCCGTGATAAATCAGGTTTTCACGGATTTTAATTGGTTTGATTAGGAATAAATAGGTATAATTTTGACCAGAACCAACATAAATTATTATGAACTGAACCGAATTTGGTCATCACCATACTAAAATTCGTCAAAATTGAAATGAACCAGACCAAGCTCTACTTTCACCTCGCCACACCAGCTTGAAACAGACAAAAATTGTCAAAGTAGACTTGAATCGGACTAAATTCCTGCTCAAACTGCACCGAACCAGCGACATTGGACTTAAGTTTATAAAATTCAACCTAAGCCGGATAAAATTTTACTTAAACCAGTCAAGAACAACAAAATTATCCATAAATTGGTCAATTTTGGATTGAACCGTTTAATCTTCAGACCAAACCTAATGAACTGGTAAAAATTGCTTTAGACTAGTGAAGATTGGTCCAACACCGGTTGATTTTTTATCCAAACCGCATGAAGCAGTCAAAACTTGCTTTGAACCATTTTAATTTCTTCATCAAACCACATGAAGCGATAGGAAATATACTCAAATCGGTCAAACTTCACCTGTATCGGAGTAGAACCTCGAATCAGTCAAAATAGTCAAAGACCACACTAAGACCAGTCAAATTTCAATCCATACTGGATGAACCGGTCAAATTTCACCTAAATCCCCTAAACCGTGATGGCCCAGTCAAAGATTGTTCATACCAATCTCAGACCGGTCTAAGTCAACAGTGTTGACCGTGAGGCGGTGGGGCCGTACCCTTTTTAATTTTTACATGGCTATCGAGATCTGTCGCTTCTCATTCCATTGCCACGTTACGGTTCACCACCGTCCCTCAGCCTCACCATTTATTTATTTATTTTTATTTACAGTTCATCTTGCTCAAATTTACTGAAACCCTAGCGCTACACCTAATGGCCGAATCTCCAACCCCAAATGGCCGAGTTTCCAGCCCCTAATGGCCACGAACCTTCGTCTCACCCTTTAACGGCCACTTTACGATCTCGGAGGAGCCACAAAGGCAAGCCCCTGATCAGCCAATCCGTGCGACTCACGACTTACCGGATCTTTGGGGTTACAACTAATTGGGTGATCGAATCTCGTGAAGGAGTCGTAAACCCCACGGCCACAGATCGCAAGACCATAAGGACTGCGGCCCACTGCTGTCACTTGCTGCGGCTCTCCATCTCCCGGTGCAATCGGCGAACGGAGCCGAATACAATAAATTAATTTCAGCAGGGCAAAGCTTACAACAGTGGAGAGGCCGAACGCAATTAAGCAGGGGACTAGCCCCATTTCATGACAAAGCAATAACAAATTTTTAAAATTGATTGAACAGAAAGCTCAACGTGCGACTGAACGCATCAACAGTGGAGGGATTGATCCAAATAATAGCCTGAATTCAACCATTGAAAATTTTGCAAAATTAAAGCCTAACCCTAATTCTGAATCATCGACAATTCAACATGTACCACTCTGATACCAGTTATTGAAACCATAGAAGGATGCATAAAATAAATAAAAGCATACCTGATTCTATAAATCGGAACTCATGTAGTCATTTTGGAGTTATGTGCAATCCCTCACAAGACGTGGGAATCGCTCAATCTCCACAATAACCTGATTATAATGTGTAATTGGGAGACCACACCTCTTAATTGCAGATAAGTATCTAACATTTATTCATTCTCAATTTTATTTATCATAAAAATTATGTTATAATTTTTACACATTGATCTTTACATTTACTAGTTATCCATTAAATCCATGTTACTTGAATATAATCATATCAATTAGTCGAGTTAATTGTTTGGATAATATAGATACACGATCAATAATATAATTGTTAGATGATAATTATCGAAATAAATACAATATCATATGGCAAAAATATTATTAACTATAAGTTTTTTTTCGTTTATAATGATATGATAAACCAAATCACACAGTCAATCTATGTTCGCCAGAAAAAAAAAAAAACAACTATGCCAAGCTCGAGCTTAATTATTGAAGGAATAGAAGTTCATGGCATGTGTATGATACATTGTTACATGAAAACAACTACTAAGATCGTATAATCGTACATTTATAATATTATTTTTCAATCACTTGTCAGCTTAAAATTTATCTACATTTTTATAAGATTAGTTAATTTTATTGGGGTGAAATACAAAGTAAAAAAGATGGAAATTTAACATATATTTGTGTTGACAGAATAAAAACGAAAGTGATAATATCTTAATTAAATATAATCTTTAATCTTTTTGTAATTTAATATTGAATTAATTAGGATACAAACTATTCATCGTTTATTAAATTCAGCATTTCATTCATTTTTTGTTAAGTTATCATATATGACATTGTATCATGTGAGTGTCACGTAAGATACTATTGGTGACATCAATAAAACTAACGTGCAACATATGATAATTTGATAAATAATTAAATTATATTAAAATTAATAAATAAAGTAATGTTGATATTCATTCAAAATATTTAAAAAACTTGGTACTAAATTTAAAATTGATGTATAATTGATATATTCAACTAAAATAGATATATGTTTGTCTGATTCGTTAGTTTTCAAGTAAATTAATGTGACGCGTGCTAACTATTTGGTTCAGTAAATTGTCCGAAATGGGCTTCGACTTCTTCATTCTGACCCATTCATTAGAGGGTTCGGGATGATCGTAGCTGCTGCGAACAATGCGGACAGCCGGACACGACACAAAATTCCTTCCTTTTTTTTCTATTTGCACCGCGCATTATCTTGGCTAACCAAAGTATGCCTCAAGATTAATCTATGGTCAAACCGAGATCTTTGAAAAAATTCCTGTCAACTCTCACAACTTGATATTCAATTATTATTAGATCACTTATTTAAAAGATTAGTGAGGAAACTACTAGTTGAATCTCAAGTTGATAAGATGATACAAAATTCACCTATTTGTATTTTTTGTTCATAAATTAAATCATATTAATCTCACCAAAGAATTAAATCGTTTCAAATTAAACAAATATCACGTATTAATAAATTTTTACTTAATTAACTGTAGCGTAGTTTGCGGACAAACTTTACCCTGTTTTCCCAAATATACCAAAGGGTTTTTCTATAGCATACTTTATAAGGTAAGCAATCAATACTCACCATAAATGTTTTAATTTATCATTACTAAACACGCATTTATCTTTTCAATACCACAAATACCCTTCTTCTTAATTTGATATTAAATTCACATAACATTAATTTTAGTAAAAATCAAATTATCAAAAATATGAATCTGAAAATTACACAAAAAACTAATTTTTTAAAAAAACCCTAAATCTTAAATTTAAAAAAAAAAGTAACCAATAAGAGAACCCTTAAAATTTCTAATTTTTTCGACTTTTTTTTCTATTACTAAGAGTTTACGGTTATTCCAAAATTTCCTTCTCTTATATTTGATATATATATATATATCCTTCCATCAAAGAATCCCCAAGATAATGAAGTATCACACTCATCTCAATTCTGAAGTAGAACGGAAATTATGATATATGAGCCACCAATCCATGAGATTCTAAATATATTCTTATATGTTAGCCATATCAATGTGGTGAGGAGACTGCTCACATTCAGTCAGACCATCCAATTGCACCTAATCAGCTAGCTGCACTCCATTCCTATCCAATTAGACCACTTGATTGTGCTTGGTCGATTCCGATCGACAACCAATAAGTCGGCAAACCTGATCATCATGTGAATATAGTGAACTCCACCTTAGTCAAACTGACACATCCGCCTCGAGCACACCTGAACCGCATGGGCAGAATGGACTTTCCCGATCATTATAAAACCGTGTCTAGGAGAGGAAAAAGTAAGTCCATAAATACTTCTAAAAAACTATATTTTTTCAATCTATGTACACATCTTCTCCCACGATCTACAGATTTAAGTCTCAAAATGTCATTCCAGTGAACTTTGCATGGTTCGGCTTGTTTGCAAGTTCATTCATCGTGCTCAAAATCTACCAGAAAAGTCGACCTTCTATGAAAATTTGGTCTACGATCAGGACTGCATCACGTTCAAAATGATTTTTGGACATTACCTGACGCATAAAAGTATAACATCTCCACTTAACTTCTGTTCGGGGATCAGTTGTCGGGGAAACCGATTGGTATCGTCTGCTTCGTCATGTATTTGAAGATAACTTCCGTCAAGATGGACAGCTTGAAGAAGTCATGGGACGACGCCCCACTGTCTAACCCTTCTGGATGCTCACCACTATGGTCCAACCTTTTAACGTCAGAACCAACAAAATCTGGGAATCTCTTATCATACAAAGGGAGTGTAGATGTTTAACGGGATAAATAAAATTTCTCAAATCCACATTAAGTAAATCATAATGTTCATTTACGGTTCAACAATTTGAAAAGCTCCACTACGTCGTTGACGATTTGAAGTTCTAGAGAGGCCAAACGTGGCAGGTAGTATGTGGTTGCTTTGATGCCCAGTTGCTGACGTCTTCATTAAGCTTTGTAGGGTCTGTCAGAGGGTAACAAAGTACTATTATCCATCACGATTTTTTTTGTTTTTTTTACGGTAAAATCTTGTTTAAAATAGAGATGAATAGGCTTAGAGAACCAACTCAGGTCGGTCAGATCGTTATGTCTCCCCTTAGTTAATTGGTGCTAGAGATTGGTTGTCGGGGAAACCAGTAGGTCGAGGTCGCGAGTTCAGTTGCGGGGCCCACTCATGCGCGTACTAAGATTCTGCGTGTCGTTCACTTTTGTCATGGAATTTTGTTTCCAAAAAAACACTTTATTAACACCTAGCTTTATGAAGTTTTAATATAATTTGATGTAAAATTAAATGGATTTAAGTATAAATATATTTTATATTTAAATAAGTTAAATTCATGTAATGTATTTAAATAAGTATGTTAAGGTATATTGAAATTTAATAGTTCAATAACACAAGATTAAACATGTTTAACTAATATATATTAAATTTATTAATTCCTTTTAATATATTTAAATGCATATTTATTGTGTTAATTATATTAATGTATTAAAAAATTTTGAAATAAATTTATTTAAATATGATATAATATAGAATATCAAATCTAAGTGATACTCAAAGTCAGCTCTGTGATCATCCTCGACAGTTCACTGGAGGAAAGTATCAGATTTGGAAATCACTTTTGTCAAAATGAACAGGATGAAGTCATGGGACGTCGCTTTTTCTAACCCTTCTGGATGGTCAACATTTTGGTCCAACCCTAGCGTCAGAACCGACACAGAAATGCTCATTATACGGAGGAAGTTTAGCAACTTTGAACGAGTCCGACTCGGAATTAGTAAGTTTAGGATTCATACACTCTTAATCCTCTATAGCTACAACTGCTTATAACTACACTTCCTATCCATCTGATTATAAAGGACGTATATGATTTTGAAAGAAAGAAAATAATGGAGAATATATGGATATATAAAGGGTTAATCATAAGGACTCAATTCAAGATTTCTTTATTGAAGGGTTTTGTTCATATTGTAATCGGTTCATCTGGCATTTTTAGTGGTGCTCATGTGGAAGTTATTGGGTCGAGTGTTTTTCTTCCAAACTCGAACTTTTGAACTAACTATGGATATCATTTAAAATTTGTTAATAAACATATAAAATACTAAACTCACATCTATTTGAAAATTTAAATTTGTAAGTATCAAAATTTCCCTTATTTCACCATCCCCTTCATAAATTTTCCTGTGTGTATTGACCGTATGCATGGTTAGAGGACGTATTGCACTAACCGAGCGGGTTTGATATTCCCATCGACTGGCGAACCTTGAAAAGGTAGATGGGTTGTCAAAATTAGCCATATCATAGTACAAGTTAAAATATCATATCGCTGCGAATGGATTGAGTGTAGTGAATCTGGCTTTTGATCAAAAATTAAGTAGTTCTATTTTACAACCCTCCTTGGGTGTGTGTGTGTCTATTATATATCTATATATATATATATATGTTGGTTTGCACTACTTAGTATATTGAATATAATAAGTCCTAACTCATAGTTGATTTATTAATGAGTAAAAATCTCAAATAATACTTACTAGTGTGAACCAATATCGATCTTATCAAACCAGGGTATCATTGGTAGACAGTTAGGAGGATTGGGGTTGGATGTTATGGTTGTTGGCCATGGTGACTCTTATGGTATTTTGTAGTTTGTAGAGAAAGGAACGGTGGTTATGGATTATGTAAGGATATCCCTATTGTAGTTCTGATACCATATCAGACTAGAGTTTGGATGATTTCACGATCCCAAAACACATCATAGTAAAAAAAAAAGAAGAAAAGTTAAAATTACAATACAAATATATATCACGGTAATTCTGGTAAGGATAATGTGATCGTGTATGGGTGAGCAATGTGAAAATCGATCGGTCAGGATATCCTCGTGGGAGGAAATTGGTAGGTCAAGGTCGCAAGTTCAAACAAGTGTATGACTCCCTTTCAGTATTACGTATGCAGACAGGCTTAGCCATGGAAAATAAAGATCACTTTTGTCAAAATTGGGCCGCATGGAGTCGTCGGGACTTCACTCTTTTCTACCCTCTCTAGATGGTCCATTTTCCAATTCAACCGTAACGTCAAAACCAGCGATACAAAAAGTCCTTTACTAGAGAACTTAGCAAGTTTTAGCACAGTGTCAAGAGACTCGAGCGACATCCAAGTTGTTGAATATTCAATTATCACCGGTTCCATTTCTATACACTTTTAATTTCCCTTTTCCCCTCTTTATTATGCACATGGCACATTGACACCCATGTAAACTACTGGTATATATTAAAAAGTCTAATAAATTCTGACTAATCTATATTTAATATGAATTTCGGTTTAATTTATAATACTAAAACTTAAAGTGTAAGAGAAAAAATATTCAATTATTTTATTTATTTATTTATTATGCTAGATCTAAGAGGTGAACATCCATGTGGGGGCTTGATAGTGAGGAGGCAAGCGTTTATTTCTTTGGTCACCTACTAGAGTAGAAACGCCTTCTCTTAAGTAGACCGGAACATGGTTCCCCCTTATTTGTACGCTCTTGTTAGATAATAAATGATAAATTATGATCAAGCTAACGTTTTAAAGTAAATGACCAAAATGACTCCCAACTCTAGCTTGGTATATGAGGGTGGGTTCGAATCATTACCTTATGTGGAGAGTATTAGATAATAAATAATAAATTATATTATTATCTAATAAAACTAATATTTTAAAATCCGTACTTTCCACTATATCAATTCTTTCACAGTTTCGTTTGTAACAAACTTTGTAATTCATTTTTACTCGATTTTACGGTCACTTTATATTTTATCAGTAAAATAATTTTGGAGTGAAATCCTGATTTTACCCGATTTATCATGGAAATTAGGGGTGAAATGTCCCAGGTCGGATTTTTTTTTCCTCACTAATTGTTGGCCCCCGCTTTTTCTTACCTGTTTTTCTAAATGAAAAAAATCATACCAAAATCATTTTAAATAGTAAAAAATTATCTATTATTAATTTAATTTTTATATATTTTTCACCCTTTTAAAATAAAAAATAATTAGAATATTATCATATCTTGAATTATAAATCAACGAGTAGATTATGTTTTTTTTGTTATCGATTTTTTTCTTTTACACCCTCCTGAAAAATGACTCTCACAAATGATGATGTGTTTCTTCCTTTTTTCCGGGAAGTAGCCAACATGATGCTGACGTGTCCTGACATTTTTTGAATTCAAAAGACCCACCTACCTTCTAGAAGGGAATCTGACCTTGCGAGTGCACGAAAAGTCCGACCCCAGGACCCCACCATGGCTCATGAGGACAACTAAATAGTGTTCATTTTGTGAGTCGGACACTGCATCCGACACGCCCTAATCACGTAGCTCATAACTGGATAATCACGGAGAGAATTCACGTGCTGCTTGTTCTATTATAAATAAAAGTTATTGTAATCTAATATATTATAACTATAAGTTTCATTATAATATTATTTACTTTTTTTATTAACACCTTATTTGGTTTATGGTAAAAGGAAGTGAGTGGAGTGGACAGCGAAAGGATATAATTTTTTTTAAAATGGAGTTGTATAGAGATAAAAATGATAAATATCTAAATTAATTTCATATTCTAAATTAAAACTTTATATAAAATGACAATATAATCAAATAATTCACAAAATTTTTTACCTGCCTTCCCTTCCATTTATTAATTGTATTAAAATCAGTTAAAATTTCACATTCATTTTCCTCACCTTTATAAATCTCGATTCAAACTAAAATTAGTGGTGTTTCTTCCTCTGTCATTGGCTTGCAACAAACTATAAGTTGGATATTTTTCTTATTCGAATATAGTATAAGTTCTATTGTTAATTCCAATGATACATGAGCCCATGCAAAACCTAGGCAAGGTACAATATGAAATTTTCATATGGTTTAAAAATGTAGTTTAAAAGAGTTTTTGAGCTAATATCCAATCTAAGATATTTAAATTTTTTATGGGAGCCTTATAATATTTAAATATAATTTAGTTAATTTATATTCGAATTCTTTTTCAGTTGATGCAACTTACCGGATTTTTAAATAAAGTAAAATCAATAAAATAGAAAAATCAATTAGAGAGAGGGAGAGGGAGAGAGAAAGAGAGAGAAGGCGATTAAACTGTATCCCGTGTGGCGGTTTGCCTATAAAAATCCTGAGGGGAAGCCTGCCCAGCTGTCCTGTATTAGACGCCGTTCACTCGATCTCTTTCTCTCGATCTTTCGACTCCGAATCGCCATTGGAGCTTCTGTAGTAATCTCCAACCCCACGAGACGAGTTCTTGTGTCGCTTTTATCAGATCAACCATCGCAGTTTCCCTTCGCCGTCGGTAGGTTATCTTTTCCCCCTCTTGTTCGGGTCTTTCCTCTTCGATTCCTGGTTGTTTTCTTGATGATGACGAGGTGATTGTTGAGCGGGAGGGTTTAGATCCCGGTTTCGTATATGTGCATCTTCATGCGATTCTTATGTTTTGCTAGCAGAGCAATGGATGATTATGCTAAATCTTGAGGTAGCGCCTTGTTGGGATTGGGAATTGGTGAGAAACAAGAGGTTCTTCTTATGAGGCAGTGCTTACATCGATGAATAGGGGGGCCGGAGTTCTAGCTGATGTATTTAGATGAGGAAATCGGGTTTGAGGCAAAGTGACATTGGTGAAATCAATTCGTGGAAAAATAATAAAATTGCTATGGTTTTTATATGTGGTGGTGAATTTCATGGTACCTATCAATTATAAGTGATTTTCCAAGGAGGAAATTGAAAGGGAAGAAGGGCTCATGGAGACTTTCTTGTTCGGGTTGAAATTGTGAAATTCTGTGAAAATTGTCCGTGGCTGAAAGTTTGGTGGAAATTTTGTGTAAGCGTCTGTTGGTCTACTGCAGATATGGTTGTCCGGATAACTACTGGTTCATATTTTCCCACATTTTCTGGTTCAAAGCCATGTCTAATTGCGTCCAGAGATGCAAAATGAATGATGGGATTTTGTAGGGGGTGATGAGATAGTCATCAGAACTTGACAAGATAGTTATAGGATTCTTCACCTGTATTGCCCCCACAACATTTATTTTTATAAACTCATTGTTGATCTTCTCTGTTGCTTTAGATTTATAATGTAATGCACATTAGTATCTTCTTTTGTTATTCTTCTTTCATTTCCACTGCTCTGAAAAGGGGATCACTCTGTTCTTTAGTTTAGTTTTGAATGGTTCCCTATCAAGGAAGTAATTGCAGTTTAAGATTTAATTGAGGTACAAATATATTCCTCTATTTTTTTTAGTGAAGTAATTTTGTTAGCACCTATTGTAACAGGCAAAAAGTGCTAATCCTTATTTATGTCAATACATGAGTCTTTTTGGGTAGTTTGCAATAATAAGGGGGAATTGTTTTTACTAAGAGAAGTTTGACTCAAATTTGAAATAAGCATGGTTATCCCATTGGATTGTGCTATTAGATCAGCTCAGTCATCGATACATTATTGATTTAAGTAAAGTTTAGACGTAGCCATGATTTGAAGAAGGGAAGCACACAGTTAATGCAGAAAAATAGAGTATTTTGGACTTCTTGTTTTGCTTAGTTCCTGCCTTTATTGTTTATTTTCATAAAAAAGGGGGCTTTATTACTGTTTATTGAAATTATTGAGGATCGAATGGAATTTACTTAGATTTGCATCATTGCAGTGAGAAAGGTTTTATTGGTTACTAAATACAAGTAGCATCGGCCTATCACGGGCCACATACCACTTGCGTTATGCTACACAAACAATTCATTTTCTTGTTCTGCTTATGCAAACAATTCATTTTCTTGTTCTGCTTATGCAGCCAATTCATTTTCTTGTTCTGCTTATGCAGCCAATTCATGTTCTTGTTCTGCTTATGCTTTTTCTTCTAATTTTATTTAGTGTAGCTGATCAATATGATAAAGCATTGATAAGACAAGGATTCTCTGCGAATCATCCTTTTTTCCCCCTTTATTCATATCCTTTAAATGCTGTTGGAGGGATGGCTACCAGACTGACAGCAACCTCACAGGAAGGTCCAAAGCATCTTAGCTGTCATGTATGGCCATGAGGATGCTTCTTTTCTTGTGGGTCAAGAATAGAGAAAAATAATCTTTATTCTCCAAAAAGAATCAAAGAAGGCAAAAGTTGCTCTTCTATTACCACATATATTATGAGGTGCTTAGGTACAGAATTTATTATGATCATTGTAGGTATCTACTTTCTTTATTGGTCCTCATCATTTCTAGAAGTGCTTCATTTTGGTGCTCCTTATGCTAGGCCTTTGCCACGTCGTGGGGACCATTATGTGGTAGTTGCTCCTGTTTGCCTTTCATTTTCTGTTATCACATGAGTGAGCAGCTTTCTTGCCATCTTATCTCGTGATCCTTTTCTTTTCTTTTCTGTTTTTTGGGGGGGTCTTAGCTTGACTCCAAATTGTTTCACTCCTTATTTCTATGCAGAACGGAAAAATTGAGCTGAGGCATTTCGCTGGTGCTGGTACATGGCTTTCGAGCAATACTTTTCTCAGGGATGGAAATCAACTCAATCAGCAGCAGTTGAGTCAGGAACTGGAAATGCCACTGGGTGCTTCAACTGTAATATCTGCCTTGAATTTGCCCACGAACCTGTAGTCACACTGTGCGGCCACCTCTATTGCTGGCCTTGCATATATGAGTGGCTCCATGTACAGAGCTCCTCTCTTGCCTCTGATGAGCATCCTCAGTGCCCAGTTTGCAAGGCTGAGATCTCCCAGGAGGCCATGGTCCCCCTCTACGGTCAGGGGCTTGCATCGGCTGGGTCTGAGCTCAAGGGTACGACAATACCCCCTAGGCCCACAGGCCAGGTTGCCCGGAATCTGACATCTCTTACCTCTCAAACAGGCCAACAGCTGCCTTACCGAAACCCATATCAGAATGTGCACAATCCCAATCCTTTTGCATCCTATGAGGATAACTCCTACTCTTCTCCTTCCCCGGCATTGCTTAATTTTGGGCCGACAGGGTTCCACCACTCAATGGTTGGGATGTTTGGGGAAATGTTCTATACTCGGGTTTTTGGCAATTCAGAGGGGCTTTATGGGTACCCGAATTCATACCACATTTTGGCGGGGAGCAGCTCAAGGCTGAGGAGGCAGGAGATGCAGGCAGATAAGTCCCTAAACAGAATCTCCATCTTCCTCTTTTGTTGCTTCCTGCTTTGCCTGATTGTGTTCTGAGTGGTGAAGATTGTTTAGTTGCCACCCCTCTGGTAAAAAAGAGAGAAGAGAAGCCACACTTTGTACATTTGTAAAGATTAATGTTTCATCCTTTTTTTTAAACCTTTTTGTCTGTTTTAATATTAACATCTATCTGTAGACTATAGGAGTACGTTAGAAGAGATGCTGTATCCCGAGATAACGCACTTATATGATGGACCTGTGTGAGATTTATGGCAATCCAGTTAGGATGCATGCTTTATATGATCATTTTATAGTGACAATTTTACTGCTGAGAGTTCTATGTGTTTCTGCGTCTTGTCCTCGGAGTCCTATATGCTTAAATTAACATTGTTAAGTGAGTTGTACAATGTCTCTCCGTAATAATATATTGTCAATTCCTGGTGTCATGCACCGTTAATTTGGTAATGATATTGCATTGTAAAATCTTGCCTATATGTCGTATTTTTATACGGCACAAGCATTCAACTTGACAGATTAAATTGATGGGACCTTACTTGAGATGTCATTTGCTTCGAATATTCTTGCGACATGTTTGGTATACAAGAATGAAATGGAGTTGGAATGGTCATTTGGGTCACCATTCCATTTTCTTAATATGGTTGGGTAAAAAATGGCCGGCATCATCATTCCGGTGGAATGAGCATTCAATCTTTATTCCCACAAACTGATTCCATTGAATGACATGACATTCAAGCCATTGGCCGCTTCATCCATTGCCATTTCTTTTTTATTCTTTCCTTTTTATGTTTCAATTATTTATTATCGTTTTTGCATTATTAGTACTTTTTAATATTAAAGTACCGAAAATAAATGAAAGTGTATATATTATGTTATAATACGGTCGAGAACCTAATTCATGAAGAAAGCCGACAATAGAAGAACATACTATAAAAAAATGTTACCAAGAAAGATTTTAAGCTAATTTAGATTTAATAAGCATATAATTATCAATTGTATAATTAGGTAAAATAAATATTTATATTCAATTCCATTCAATTGAGATAAAGTGAAACCAAATTTAAGAATGGAAATCATTATTCCATTCCACTTCCTTCTCATTCATTCTTACCGAATGTTAATTAGATCAAATGGAAAAAGTATAATTACACGAAAAACTTGGTAGATTAGGGGGAAATTGTACTGTAACGTGGCTAAATATTTTAATTAGTTGAAAAAGTAGATGAAAATATAATATTAAAATCAATATGTACCCCTTCCTTTCTCTCCTCCATGTCTTCTTTCCTTCATCCACCCAACTCATCCCCGTTCCTCCTCCCCCTTTCTCCAAGGTAAAGAACACAAGGGGGTTTTGAATTTGATTGAAGTGAACCCATCTTTTGTAATTGGAGAATTCTAGCTCTCCATGCAGTAAAGAAATCACTGGAAAAAGTCTGGTTTTTAGTTCAGGGAAGACAGTTATAGTCCGAACTTTACATCTAAACGTATAAGGAGGACCGTAAAATCATCCTATTCCATAGGAAGTGAGCTGATCGTAGCAAAAAAATCTAGATTGAAAAATGACTGACTTGATCCTCAACTTTACTATATTTTTTTTATCATTTTTGGTCTAATTGTCTTCCTTATCATTGACCTCTCGTGTTTTGGCTGTTCTATTCACCATCTCAACTCTTTCTGTTTAAAATGGTACATTTTCTGTTAAAAATTATTTATTAAATTAAAACGACAGTGAAATCTTAGAGAGAGAGAGAGAGAGAGAGAGAGATGCACGGAGAAGGAAAAGGAAAACGCATGCAAACATGGCCAATGAACAGGGATGAAAAAAAATTATTAAAAAAAAACTGGGATGAAAATTGACTTTAGGGGGTGATGGCCGGTGACTCCGATGAAAGGGTGGGTGGTGGCTGCCGTCCACGACTCCTTCCTCCTCAATTTTGAAACCCATTTCGACCGGGGAATGAAAATCAAATTTGTGTTTGGGGGGTGGTGTCGGTGGTGGTGGGGGTTTGTGTGGTCAACCCCAATCGAGGGGATGGTGGCTGCCGGTCACGGTCCGGCCACCCTCAATTTCGATTTTCATACCTGATCCAGAATGGGTTTCGAAATTTGCGGGGGTGGGTGGCCGCCACTCGATCAATTTTCTTTGCATTACATCAGCTGAGCGCGTTTTCTTTTTATTTCATCTTTTGTTTTCATATTTATTTTAATTTAGGGATTAAAGTGTTAACAATGTGAACAATTAAGGATAAATATGACAAAAAAATTTCAAACTAGATGGTATGGTAAGAATTTCATACCATGTCCGGGCTAGGGGTTATTATATCATTAGCTTATCGGGCTTTTCTGACGTAGCTCATTAATATTTTGGGTCATGCTAGTCTTATTAGATAAGGTCATGCTGGTTTGAATTATCAAGTTTATAAAAAATAAAGGTTTTATGATAAAAATGGTAAAGATTGAAGACCAAATTAGTCATTTTTTTTGATCTTGTTCATGAGTAAAATGGTCAATTGTCCCTTCTTTCTCAACTATGATTTACATAACACAGTGAAAATGAGAATTGATAATAAAAAATAATATCAAAATCTCAATTGAGAAAATCATAACTAGATTTTGCAAATGAATGAACTAAAGTATACCATCAAAGCAAATTATGACCATGGATGAACTAATCCAATTGGGCAAGGAAAAATAGAGATTCAAAAGGTTATAGTGTTCTTTTGTCAATCCACTTGAACATTTATTAATTATATTTTCATGGTGGAATGCTTTGATTTCACTTCTCCTTCTCTTCTATCTTTTCTCAGCATAATGTTTACAATGTTAAGATATTCTTTCAAGAGATGTGTCACCTATGCAAACTTACTTCCTCCACTATACTTTCCTTGTGTTATCTCTTATCATCTTTACAAGGATGAGTCAATAATCTAATGCAAAAATTGGTAGATTTGTTATGGATGCTTCAGGAAGCCTTTCTTACCATTGTATGTTTGCAGTACCCCGATCTATCATCTCTTTAATATTTGTTGATCCTTCTCTTTGGTATGTCCATGTAGATTTATTTCCTCCATATCCTATATCAACAAGAGCATTTGTGGGCATGAAGTGCTAAAGTCCTGTAGATGTTGAGGCTTCAAATTCCCTTCCTCCCCTCTTCTCCTCACTGCTTATCAAGTCATTAAAATCTCCAAAAGTAGTCCAAGGGCCATTTGTGTTGCTTAAAAGCTCTGTTAATTGTGTTAAAAATGCAACTTTTGGCATTGTGTATGGTGGCCTATAAATGAAAGGAAAAGTCCATACTACTTGGTATTGATTGGGAAACAAACTTGTGAATGATGTTGCTATCTACACACAAAATCTCTAATGGGAGTCCACTTTTGGCATAAAAGCAAAGGCTAGCAGATCTGCCAATTACTAAAGCTACTTAATGTTGGACATATCCGAGTTGTTTGACTATAGCTTGTACTTTTGTATCACTTGGTCTCCGTCAAGAACAAATAATCTGAATTGTATTTCTAAACTAGGATCTTTAAGGAACATCTCGTTGCAAAGTGACCCAACCCTCGACAGTTCTAGCTCATGACTATCATTGGTCATTTGGGGCCTTCATTGGGCTCACCTCCTTAGTCTTTGGATTGTTGAAAAGTTGACTGTTCATTCTTGTTAACCTTTTCCACTTATATGTCCAACTCCTCTTAGTTGCAACAATGTGATTGGTTCCAAAAGTTGGTTTGGTGTTTTGAGTTAGTTTAGGAGGTCTTTTAAATAATGTTTGGCTCAATATAAGGGGGAGGGTTGTTGGGTTTTGTGAGCTAATGTGGTCTATGAGTGACTTCATAGTTGGCACGGTTTGGTGGATGGTGATGAGAGGTATTTTGGTAGTGTGGACATAAATTTTTTTGTGGTGAAGTATGATTGTAGGAACATAAGAGATGATTTTGAGCCAGATGGTATGACAAGTTTTAACTTTAACCTTTTTGGTAGGATCAAGGCTTCTTAATGAAGCATATATTTCATTGATTTTCTTATGATTGGGCTTTCCTGTTTCTTCGAGGGGTTGTGATATGGGCTTTGTAGGTTTGGTGGGGTTGGTTCAGAGTAAGTGATGGGTTTAGGGGATGAACGGTTGTCTGTTTTGGCTAGAGCAAGGGTATGACGGCATAGGGCTCAAGAGCTAATGTAGTCCTTGGGGTTAGTGAGGGAAGAGGAGAGAGGATGATAGGTTTACCAATTCTAAACTTTGGTCCACTCTTATTAAGGTTGTTTTGCTCATTTGATTTAATTAAGCTTTTTTCCAGCCATTTTCTAGCCACTATACTTTGCTCCAATATGGGGATCCACTTTTTTTTTATATTTATATTATCATTTGCATGTATCATTGGACCAAGGGGGTAGAGGCCATATTTCCTCTCTTTTTTTATCTATGTCTCCAACGGTCTTGTAGGTGCAAGCTCTCTTGGTATGGCTAATCCTTCAACAATTCTAGTAAAAGTTTGATAATCTCTCATATTTGAATGAGATTCGCTATTTGCATTCTTTTTCTAAGTAAAACCCTAGTAGTAGGGGTTTATTGACAGAGTAATTGACCTTTAATATGATAAAGTCTTGATCTTGAACTTAACTATTACAAAAAAAAAATCATATCTAGCCAGTTCGTCAAAGAGTCATATTACTTTTACATTTTGTTTTGTGAGGTGATTTAGGGATAGGCTATATACTTAGACCTAGATGTATGAATGTGTGAAATCCATTTTCCTTTCCACTATTGTGGGAGACCATTTTTTAGCACAATATGGTGCCTCAGCACAAACCAGAGTATTTGCAAGGTGATTCTTGAACACTCAATCAATAAGTCGAATATGAGCCAATAGAGATTTTTATCTAGCCTGACCACTTTGAGGTCTTCTATTAGCTTCTAGGAGTATGTTAGGCAGCCTTCAATTGTTATGGGCTAAGCTCGTAGTCTACAATGTTCTTCCCCATGAGTACCTACTATGCAAGTGAGTCCTTTGTAGATTTGGAGTTTAACTTACGATTGGCTATGTGGTGAATATAGTGGTTTGGTTTATGAGATCTTCTACTAATGGTAGTGGGTTTTCATCCATCGGGTTGTATTTGGTGGATAGATGTTTTTGTAGGAAAGAGAGGAAGGGGATATGTTATTAGTGTGTGGAAAGGTTTGCAGTAATGGTGAGAGATGGAGGCGAGTAGGCTTGCAATAATGGTTGAGGACTTATTGATGGGTTTGTATGTGGGTGAGTAATAAGTGTGTAGTCTATGGTGAAGATGAGGAATGGTTTAAAGGGCTCAGTGGTGAAAATGTTTTTTCGGGTAGCTTGTGGCTAGAGCACAAGAGGAGAGAGCTTGAAACCTATAGAGGAATTAAGATAAGCTATTACGGCCACCCTAAGTTAAACTAGTTAAGCACTTATTGAATTTATCACCTACACATTGATGTGGCTATTCTCTCTCTCTCTCTCTCTCTCTCTCTCTCTTATAACTCCATGGTGAATGTAGCTCATTGAACCATATAATGTTTGAGATTTAGAAGGTTATGGGTAGGGTTTATATATATTGGAAATATGATATGAATTTATTTATTAGTGTTTTTTCTCCCTCCATATTATGACATGCTAAAAAATCATAGGTAATTTTCAATCAATAGTTTTTATTGGATAGACAGAAGTTGAAAGCAATAATGTTATCATAAGTATCTTAAGATGTCTTGTAAGACTAATATCTCATTCTATTCAAATTATATTCTACATGAATTTCAATCATAAGTAATTGCATGAACTTTCTATTTTACTATTTGGTTGTGTTTAGTTCTATGATCTCTGCCTCTTATTCTTGTCTAAGTTGTTGAAGCTTTTGGAGATACGAGGAGTTAGTGACCAAGGGATAAGGGGTCAACTTTTCTATAATCATCCCACTACTTCACCTACTCTCCTTTTTCCAATTGTCCCAAAATACTTCCTCCCTTTCCTTCTTATTTTATTCAAACTGAAGAGATTTCCTACATTATTATTTTAGAATGGCCCCCAACTATGCCATAGTCTCTCATTTGACATATAAGAAGTTATGTTGCCAACTCTCATATTGTATTTCTTTGCCTCGCTCTTATCGCTATTTCAATTTCTTCTCATTTATGCACATACATGCTTTGGTCCTCAGTGGCTATTCAAATACACTCATACTTTTTTTTTCCATTGACATCCAATTCATGTCAAGCTTGAAATGTATAGGAACTTCGACCAAAGTTATTAAAATTTTCTTTTCTGCATTTTGTGGAAATAGTGTATGAGTAATATTATATAACGGTTGATTAGCAGTTCCAAGTTCTTATACCCTAGCTTTCCTTCTATCATCAACTAATTAAAGTTAATTATTCATATTTTAAATATAAGCATGACATGTACTATTATAAATATTTGTCTATTAGCATCACAATTTAATTATTAAATTTATGTTATTATAAAACAGTTAAGTTGTAAATATAGCCTTCGATTTTTTCCACCTAAGGTGTCTTTGTACTAGCCTGTCAAGCTCCTTGCTGAAGCTTGCTACTCTAAGACCTGCAAAAAGGGAAGATCATGAGAAAATCCTCGATTTTTCTCTCCGATACTTGAGTGAAAATATATCCAAGATAAAGATAAGAAGAGGAGGAGAGAACACTCTTTTTCCCCCTCGTGGCATTAGCCCTAGAAACCCTTATAGCCTCGTGTCAATTCGTGTCATGGTAGCTACACACTACGTGTCATCCAATAATACACCATGTGTCAAGTAGTTACGTGGTGCGGTAATTGCTCCCACTTGCTTGAGAACCTAAGGCAGTTGTCAACTCCCAAGTATCCTATTTCTTGCTCCTCATGCTGGTGGAATTCTCTCGTGTTCATGGGCCCCTCACGAACCAACTCATTTGGATGCTAATGTCATGAATGAGACTTTTATTGGGTCTTTGGGTTTGGGCCCCACACTTGCCCCTCTATTCTCGGTGCTTTCGAGTGTTGGGAATATCTAAGGCTCATCAATTGTGTTACAGCTTTCTTATCTATGTTCCAACCACCTTGTCAAATGTTGCTTCACATCACAACATCGTCATGCATCTCTAGCGCTTCGCGTCACAATGTCTTCATCTGCTCCTAGCATTCCATGTCGCAACATTGTTGCATGTTTACAACATTCTGTGTTGTGGCATGATCATGCGTTCCTTGCCCCTCTTCGTAAAATGATCTTAAGTACAAATGTTAGAATGTTTGTTAAAATCACATAGTATACACGCAGCATTGCCCTTTCTTTGAGTTATAGCATGAGTTTTCTATCTATTTGGGGGTCTTGCATACACTACAACAATTGTAGAATTTAAGAGCACTATTACCATGTAGTCATTTTATCATAAGTAATGAAGTATATATTGGAATAATATGAGGTGAGTAAATGATAAAATATGAGGTGCTGGTAATTTCTTGTGTTTCACTTTTGTTATTGTCTTGGTTGGTGATGCGTTCTACTATGGTACTTTACTTCAGTTCACTACACATTGTTCACCTCACTTCAGGGTTGTAGTGTTGCATTATGGAGTGTTGTGTCATAGTAGCTTTGCCTCATTAGTAAGGGGCCTTCATTTGCCCCATTGTATTGCAAAGGTCATTTCTCCATGATGGCCCTTGCATAGTTGTGCAATGATTGTATCCTAGTACTAGGGGTCTTATGATGCGATCTTTGATGTCCCCATCATCTTGAGCAAGCTATGAATGATAAATAAGAATGATACCTTGCATGTCGATGCGATTGCATTCCCTTCTTGATGTTGTTGGGTTTTGAAGTGTGTTCTAAATTTCGAATTGGACCATGGGAGCGATCCCTTACTGGCTTGCCCCTCTGTGGCAAGGCTTTAGAGAGGAGTTGAAATCACATTGTCACTATGGGGGTAGATTGGTATGAGTTCTAATGATAGCAACACATGAACATGCACATGGCTACCCTCAGGCATTAGGAGGGTCTTAGTGCCTCTCACCTATTGAAGGGTTAAGTGTTGATGATGGCATCACGGGATGATGCATGTGGCGGCCCTCGTACAATAGGTGGGTCTTGGTGCCCCTCAATGTGGAATGGGCTAAGTGTTGAAGGTGGTGTCAATGCTCGTGCATTAGGAGAGTCTTAATGTCCCTCAACATGGAGGGGACTAAGTTTGAATGGTGGCATTGCAGGGTGAGACACGCAACAACTTTCACTTATTTTGAGGTTCTTGGTATACCCCTTAGCATGACGATATTATATCCTATAACAGTTCTCTTGTGTTGGAAGAGTCTTAGTATACTATATAGAGAAGATATTATCTAGTAATAACTTCTTAGAAGTAAATATCATTAGGGCACATATAATGAAATAAGGCTGCATAACATAGAGTAGGAAAGTGTAGAGATTATCTAAAAAGTTGTTCAACTTAACATCACTTGCCCGAGAATCTAAGTTAGATGTTGACTCCCAGGCATCTCATTTCTTACTGTTCACGCATGTGGGCTTCTTTCATGTTCATGGGCTCCTGATGGACCAATTCATCTGGCGACTAATGTCATGGACGAGGTTCTTATTGGGTCTTTGGGCTTGAGCCTCACAATAACATCATTGAGCAATTGTCATAGTGTAAATATGCTTTATTTGCTGCGATTTTGACTGCATTTGTATTTTAGCCGACGTTGCATTCCGAGTGGAGCACGGGTGTGGTTTTCTAGTATCCTTGTGTTGAAAGAGGCAGGGTTGACAAAAACCACCTGAAAAAGCTTCGGTCGGTTCTCGGCGTGGTTTGGCCCAAAAAAGCTGGGGCGGGACTATATATGAAAAAACCCGTTGACTCCTATTTTTCACCCTTAACCACAAGCCGCTCACTATATGATGCCGCCATTGCAGCGGTAGCATGCTCCGCCCGGTCATCCGCCTGCCACAAAAGCAGCATTACTTCTGGCTCCACTGTTTCACTTATAAAGCTCCCGTATCCTCCTCATCCATTAAAGAACAACCCGTTTCTCCTCCTCTAGTGACTACCCAACACCTGAAAGCATGCAAGTCTCTGCTCCACGCGAGGCTCCTTCACCAGCAGATACTCGTGCAGGGCCTCACCTACCTGTCCATTCCTATAATTGGCGCGTACATAACGTCCGATGCACCAGCTTATGCCCTATCCCTTCTCGAGCGGACACCCCCCTGCGACTTCTCAGTCTTCTGGTGGAACATGCTGATTCGCCGGAGCGTCCATCTGGGGTTGAATGACGAAGTCTTGGGCTACTTAAGAGAAATGATGAGGCTTGGGTGGCAGCCCGACCACTACACCTTCCCTTTCACCCTCAAAGCATGTGGAGACCTCTCCTCCTTACGCTGTGGGGCCTCCATCCATGGTGTCGTTTGTGGTCTTGGATTAGATTCCAACGTGTTCGTCTCCAACTCAATGGTGGCCATGTATGGTCGGTGCGGGGAGTCGGATGACGCGAGGAAACTGTTCGACGAAATGCTTGCAAGAGGCATCATTGACGTCGTATCATGGAACTCGATCATGGCGGCATGCGTACAGACAGGCGATGCTACAAATACACTTCACCTGTTCAGTCGGATGCTAAAGATGATGACAAGCGATTTCTTGATTCGCCCTGATGTAATTAGTCTCGTGAACGTTCTTCCTGCAATCGCTTCATTGGGGTCCTCTGTGAAGGGGAAGCAGGTCCACTGTTATGCAATTCGAAGTGGGTTATTCGAGGACATCTTTGTGGGGAATGCAGTGATGGACATGTACGCCAAGTATGGAATGCTGGAGGAAGCAAATCGAGTTTTTGAGCATATGAAAGTCAAAGATGTGGTTTCATGGAACACTATGGTAACAGGGTATTCTCAAGTAGGAAAATTGAACGATGCTCTTGATCTGTTTGAGAAGATGGAGGAGCAGAAGATCGAGCTTGATGTTGTCACTTGGAGTGCAGTGATTGCGGGTTATGCACAGAGAGGACATGGCTATGAAGCGCTTGATGTGTTCCGTAGAATGCAGCTTTCTGGGTCAGAGCCAAATGCGGTCACTCTTGTTTCTCTTCTCTCAGGTTGTGCATCAGTGGGTTCATTGATTCACGGGCAAGAGACCCATTGCTATGCAATCAAGTGCATCTTGAACCATCACAATGGGGACCTTGGAGATGATATGATGGTCATCAATGCTCTGATTGACATGTATGCTAAGTGCAAGAGCATCCGGACTGCTAGGTCCATGTTTGACTTGGTCCCACCAAGGGATCGGAATGTTGTTACGTGGACTGCCATGATTGGTGGATGTGCACAGCATGAGGATGCTAACCATGCTCTCAAGCTATTCTCTGAGTTGGTTAAAAAAAATTGTAACTTGAAGCCTAATGCATATACATTGTCCTGTGCCTTGATGGCCTGCTCCCGACTGGCTGCCCTAAGATTTGGGAAGGAAATCCATGCTTACATGCTTAGAAACCAGTTTGGGTCCATTGTACACGTGGACAATTGTCTCATAGACATGTACTGCAAATCTGCAGATATTGGCTCTGCCCGGCTTGCATTTGATCACATGAGGCAGAGGAATGATGTGTCCTGGACCTCTCTCATGACAGGCTATGGAATGCATGGGCAAGGTGAGGAAGCTCTTTGGGTCTTTGATGAGATGAAGAAGGCAGGTTTGGTCCCTGATGGTGTCACATTTGTTGTGGTCCTTTATGCTTGTAGCCACTCGGGGATGGTAGATGAAGGAATGGAATACTTTAATTCCATGGAGAGGGACTTTGGTATAGTTCCAAGTGTCGAGCATTATGCCTGTATGGTTGATCTGTTGGGCCGAGCAGGCCGAGTCGGTGAGGCCATGAAGCTCATTAAGAACATGCCTATGGAGCCGACCCCTATTGTGTGGGTTGCACTGCTCAGTGCATGTAGGGTCCATGGGAATGTCGAGTTTGGGGAGTATGCATCTAACAAGCTCTTGGAATTAGAATGTGAGAATGATGGGTCTTATACTCTGCTCTCAAATATATATGCCAATGCAAGGCGCTGGAAAGATGTGGCCCAGATAAGGTCTCTGATGAGGCACTCGGGAATTAAGAAGAGGCCTGGTTGCAGTTGGGTCCAAGGAAAGAAAGGGACTGCGAGCTTCTTTGTAGGAGATCGGATCCACCCACAATCACAAGCGATATATGATCTTCTTTCTGATCTGATCCAAAGGATTAGAGCCATTGGATATGTCCCACAGACAATCTTTGCACTCCACGATGTGGATGATGAGGAGAAAGGTGATCTCCTATCAGAGCATAGTGAGAAGTTGGCTCTCGCCTATGGAATCTTAACCTCAACTCCAGGGACACCAATAAGGATCACGAAGAATTTACGGGTCTGTGGTGACTGTCACAGTGCCTTCGCCTATATATCTATGATAGTTGATCATGAGATCATATTGAGAGATTCGAGCCGTTTTCATCATTTCAAGAAGGGATCTTGCTCTTGCAGAGGGTATTGGTGAATTTGGTTATGGAATTATACCTATGTTTTTGAATGAAAGGCCTGGTCATGAAGAAGAGGATACTCTGTAATGAAATGCCAACTGTTAAACCTTTTAATGCCAAATGTTTCCTCATTCCAATATTAAAGGCAAGATTTTTGCACGCTGTGTGTGTGTCCCTCTTCCATCTATGGCAAGGATTGATCATTAAAATTTTAGAGTTAATTGTTTCTTGCAGGTTGTAAAGTCTTGGATGCTGGTCTTTAATGGTGAGTTGAAGGTTAGATTTTTTTATCTGCACTGCTAAAAGTAAATGTGGTTCCTTTCAAATCCTCCTGTTTATGCATCGCTATCTATTCGATTTGAGTTAAGTTATATTACAATGGTAAACCCATTATCAGTGTCATCACTATTTTCTTTTTTAATCTGTTTATGTTGTTCTTCATCATTTCATCATTGATATGACTTAATTATTTCAGCTGGAGCTGAAATTGCTCGCGTGGTCAGCAGAGTTGATTTTTTCAAGTTCTAGTAAGTTTTATTGCTACATGGTTCTGACTCTAACAAGCATAACGTTAAGAAGGGAAACAGTTTCATTATCTAGCCAGTTAGAAATATTGCATTGATTGAGGAACAGTAGATGCTGGAGCAAAGCGTTGGCAATTAGATCATATTATTGCTCTATATATTCTTAGCCAAGACATAAATCAATGGATGATACCATATGAATCACTAAGAAACATTTGAAAGGTCCGTGCAATATCATTTCTGATTAATGCTTGATTGATGATGAAAAAGGGGAAATTGATGATTGGAAACTGTTCCCATCTTCCCTGTTTCCAATTTTCCATTTTCTCACCTTAAGTGACGAAGGATATGAGGAAAGAATGAACTAGATTGAACCTGCGGACAATTTATGACCCAACACTTTGTGTTTTCCATATTTTTCGTTTTCAGAAAGTTAAGAGCTGGAAACTGAAGAAGTTTGAACAGTTGTGGGGACCAAATGGATCCTGTTGCTGAACTAAAGGTTTTGAATTCCATGGCTGCAGGATAAGAGAAAACTGGTATCGTGGAAATGACATATCTCTCGTGGCATTAGATATGGAGAGATAAAAAGGTGAGCAGGAGTTGGTTGACTCTCCTTGTCAAAAATCATATGAAGTTTGGTGTTACCCAATGGTGGAGAAGGTAGACATAACCATTACTTAAAGGAGTAATAAGATTTTTTTGAGTATCACATGAATATGATGCGGGAAAACAGAAGGAATATCATGTTCTGGTACAGTACTGGCACCTTCTGGTCTTCTTATCCTTTCATCATCAAGACATAATTGCTACATGCTAATGATGACCATATTACTGTAATAGAGAGACTAAAAGTAATTCTAGTCAGTAGATTATCAGGATCAAGGTGAAGGTGCAGCTGGGTTTGATTGTGGTGGCTTAGTTCTTGATGGGAAACCAAGGTCATAGGTTGAGGCCATGACAGCCACAAGGTAAAGATAACTGTGAAACAATCTGCCACTGAACCGCTCTGGTAACCTGATTCACCTGACAATGGACTCGCTTATATCGAGCAGCTGTACTATCCACCGGTTTGGCTTCTCCCAGAGGTTGGCAACCATCTTCTAGTAGGAATCGAAATCTTAGATTGTTATCTAAGTTCAGCAATATCTGCATCAAGACAGGGAACCATAATGGGCTGCAAAAGGATCACAAAGTGAACCCAGAGCAGCAATAAAGAACACTAGGAAAACTGATGGGAAAAAAATGATTTTGGTGTGGTGATATCCTTCCACATGAAAGTAAACATTTTAGATTGAATGTTTTCTTATTTTATTTCACTCATATCTCATGTCTATCTATAGGACCAGAAAGGGTGAGAGTCTCTTGTAATGAGAATTTGACATTTTTCTCCATTACAGTGGAGGAGATGAGCATGACCCACATCCATGTGTCTCTTCTTGTGGTGGGAACAACTCCTCATGGGGCAAAGAGGGCGCAGATGGAGACCCAGAGGCTGAGCTTGGACACTAGTGGCAAATGAAGTAAGAGGCCCAAGGGCAGGGAGGTAGGCAAACAGAAGGTTATTTAGACCTTAATGTTGAAACTTTCAGATACTGAAGTGGAGTCCTTGCAGATACTGGAGAAGAAGGTGGTTGAGGAGTTGATAGGAGCTGCTTATTCCATTAGTGACCATCTTGGTTCCTTTCCTCACTTTTGCCATAACAATGAAAATGTTGCTTCTTCATACTGGCAGTATCACATTGCCCCTCTGTCCTGCCCAGTTCTGCTCTGCTTCTTGCATGTTGTGTCATTATTTTTTTATCCAAAAAATTCCTCAATTGGTTGCTTCCGTCTGTCACATCTTTCTAGGTTGTGCGCAGGCATTGCAATTTCAAATGAAGGGGGAAAATATTTTCTTTGTTGATTCTTAGGTCTATCTGTGTGTCTGAAGTTGGCGAGTGGGAATTGTCTCTCAGCTTCTGTTGGGCATTGCATTCAAAACCTTCTGAAGTTAACAATAAAGGCAAGCTGCAGTTGCTAATTATTCTAGAAGTTTAACAATGTTTTCTCTCTGAACTTATTCTGTCAGTCTCTTTTTCATTCGGTGTTTGTATGTTTGGATCAATATGAAGGGGCCGTATGGACCCGAATGGCCTTAAAAGGAGAAGTTGAAGCACCGGGAGATGGTTGCTGCTAAAGCTTTTTTTTTTTTTATGTATTTGTGCACGGAACCACCAAATTGAGTGCGAATGGGATGATGCCATTGGCATTAGATGATGAAGCTGCTGCAAGGAACTGACAGAGAGGGTTTCTATTATTGGATTTGTGTACTACAGATTTATTGTGGAGGAGCTGTCCGTTCTTTACGTATGTAAGCTACAGCTTGGACCTCGTGCTCAGGGAAAGGGACTCGGGAAATTGTTAATGCAACTGATTGAGCTAACTGCTCGCGAGGGGTTGATCCTTTTGTCAGCTGGACTTTAAAGAGTTCAATTTTTCATTTGGTTTCAATACGGGCATATGAAAGCAATTGGTAAATGGACAAAGCTTGTCAAAATGTAGTTGGCTTGGAACCATTTTCAACTTTTATGATCAAATAATTCTCATACCGTCTCTGCATCCTTTATTCGAAAGCTCACTCCTTGGGGTTGAACCAAAAAGCTCATTCCTTGTCCGGTTCAATATCCAGCCTGGATTTTAAAATTTATGATCCATGCATTGTCAAATTCTGTATGATATTATGAACCAAATAATGAGTTTCTTAAAATTTAATGAAACCTATGCGTAAGGGAGGAAACTTAATATAAAGGCATGTGACCGAATTTATGAGAAGGAGAGATTTAGATAATTTAATAAAGTATAAATGAATGTAAATAAAATTTACATAATATTTTTATAAATATGTTAGAGTTCAAGGAGCAATTCATAATTCATGCCCCCACTGTTAGACCCCTGAGCTCAAGCCTCGGAGAATGCGCACCACAAGCCGTACCTCGGGGTAGTGGTAGCGCATAGCCTGCACGCGAGGATGCGCGGGCTGTCAAGTGCGAGGTGTTTGGATCAATTGCAAGTCCATAAGCAAGCAAGTGTGGAGATGGTCACACAAGCATGCGCAGAGGCACTAGTGAAGGGAACAACCGGTCAAGGCTCGGCAGTGTGCTGAGGAACCAGATTGTGGCCAGGAAGCGTCACAAGGCACAAGTAGGCGAATGCGCGGGTGGGCAGTGAGGATGCCCACGAGCAAGGCACGGTGCAATGCTCTAGGAGGTTCGGTGAACCTGATACAACCGCGCAAAGGCACTCTAGGAGTGCGCATAACTCAACAAGCCCGGCAGACGCCAAGGGAGCGGCAAGAGAGTTGACTACTTGTGGAGATCGGTTAAGTCCATGACCATGCTCGAGCACCGGTGGATGCCGCAATCCCGTTCAGACGACTGTGATCTTAGGAAGGAGATTAAGGATGTGCATCCTAGAGGAGGATGGATCGGGTTGACGAGGCTTAGCTGGCGCCAAGTCAATCCGAGCAAGCAATCCGGGAAAGTTTCTCCAGGAATGGCAATTAATCTGTTATGGAAACAATCCTACAGGGATTTAACAGATTTGGCAACCAATCAGTTATGGAAACAATCAAGGAGGGATTGGACAGGCTGGAAACTGAGGGAGTGAATCAAGGGATTCCAAGATGTCAGTTGTCATATTGAGGCTGCGAGGCTCCTCTATATAAAGGGGCAGTCTCATTTTGCAGAGGAGGCACCAAAAACTCACGAGGAGAAGCCAGAGAGCAGCAAGGACGACCAGGGCAGTCAGGAGGCAGAGAGGATCCGAGATTCCAAGGAGTGGAAGCCAAGTCGGACCTGCAGTCCGGTGTTCTTAAGAGAAGGCACAAGACGGGCGTGCAAGCGGCGCGAGGCTGCAAGGCATAGGCTCGTGAGACTGCGTGTAAGAGTTATGTCATGGGTTGGGTTTTTCGTGTACTTGTAATATATGTGAATACGAGTTACGTTTTCTCAATTGTGTTCTTGTACTCCTTGGTGTTGCTTCTTCGGTTCGGTGATCGTTTGGCCTCGACGGTACGCACGGTGTGTGGCTGGTCGGCAAGTGGAGTGTCGACGCCTAGCGGGGTGCGGAAAAATTTGTGGCCCGCATCGGCCCCGTGACACCCACCCACCCCCATCGATCCATCACTGTCCCGTTGTACCGTCTTCCTATGGACAAGTGGGGGGCATGAATTCTCCACATATTCTATAACCCACAGCGGGAAGATGGTCCAAGCATTATTAGTACTCCTGTCATGCTGAGTTCAGTGTGTCCTTTACTATTCAATGCACGAGAAAGATTGGAAACGACGCTAGTGATGGGAGCAAGGTCAGACAGACCACAACGAGAAGCGTGGCCAAGAAGCTTTATCCAAGGAAAAAGAAAAGAGAGAGAGAGAGACCACAACGAGAAGCTAAATATTAATTAATAATGCTGTACTCTTAACAAGTACATTAAAGAAAGAAGCCCCGCGAAACTAACATCGTAATTTGTTGATGTTATTTTTTTTAAAGTAAGATTTTGTAATAGATATTATAAATAAAAAATAATTTATTTATTAAGATGTATATTTTTATTTTTTTTATCTCACATTTTCATATAACTAAAATTTGATATCTACATTTGTTCAATCAAAATTGGTAAAACTATCTATCCTTTAAAATAATTCATACAATTTCTCATCTACACACAATTTATCATTTCCCAAGATTGACTAATATAAATTCAAGATTAATCATTCACTTAACAATAAAATTCTCTTCATTATATGTCTTCATTATTCGTGAGGCTTACCGTTGAGAATTTATTCAGATGAAAAAAATGCATCATATCATCTCAAATAATCTCAAGAATTCTTTCGATAATAATTATGCTATTTGTTTACTAGGGGAAAAAAATAATTCTATTGTTGCATTAGATTCGTTGCTTAAGAGTGTTTTTCCTCTTCAAACAATGACTCAATAATGAAGTTAAGCGGTGGTGACGGGTGACATAAGTCGTCCGATCCAAACTAGCAATCATGCATTCCACCCCTCATAGTTGAAATTCAAATTTATGTTCATATTTTATGACATATTATCATCCAATAACTAGAAAAATAGACGCAATTAAATCATTGTCGTTCGGATCGATCTTTTGATTGCTTCTGTAAGGCTAAAGAAAACATAGCCGAAATACTTCCTTCAACTTTATTATATCATAATTCTAGTCTCCCCTTTTGTATAAATCATATAATATTTAGGAATCTTTTAAATTATAACTAATATAAATTTAAAATAGATCGATCAAATAATATTTTAATATAAATTATTTTTATTCATAAGAGTTGAATTTAAAAGCTAAACCAATTTACATCGATTATCCTCCCAAATTCTTATGGGCACAAACTCCCATCTTCGGGAACATTTGTTAAAATTAGTCCTCTTAAAAATTAGTATAACGTGAAAAATGGTCTTCATTTCAAATAAAAAAATAATATTTATAGTAAAAAAATTATGTAAAATTTTTTTAAATTTTGGCTAACTATATCTTAATAGTTATTTTAATTTTTTATTTAATATAAAATTTAGATTAATAATTTAATATATTATAAAAAAATTTATTTTAAAATATAAAATTATTTAAAATGACATTTTTAAACAATTATTTCCGTTTATTTGGATCACATCGGACGGTTTGAAGTGTAAAATATTTGTGCATGATTCGATTTATTTTCATGCCGCTTGAGGTGACCAAATAGCTCGAATTGACATGTGTAAGTCAAAATATCTTGCAAAAATCAAACGATCAATATGTTCACTTATGTCTTTGCTTTTCGGATAAATTTGTCATCTTATGTCATTTTAATACTTAACCTATCTTTTTTTTATGTGTCATTTAAGAATAAGTTAATAATACTTTTGAATTTTCCTCGGAACTTTCTTTTGGCATTCATTTTTTTTCTTCTAACCCAGCTTTCGATTATTAGGTTATTGCCACACCGTGCAATTGATAAATCGACGGTGAACCTGAAATTCGGACATTTACAGGTCCATTTTCCTTACCAAAAAAAAAACTCTCAATTGAGCAGTTAAAATCTCTATCCAATATGCCTTGCGTTTGTGGGTTGGTACATGACCAGAGAATCCCGAAAGCGAAAAGGACTCTCAGTGGGACCCACTTCCACCGCAGAGAAAGGGCAGATTAGAAGGCATGAACAGTTTTATCACGTTAGTAGAATATTATTTTTATTTTTTATTTACTGATTGGCAGATTTATTATTTCTCTTTTAATTTTATTTAATACATATTTTTTAATTTTTTAATAATTAAAAAAATTAACAGCTATTAATTTTTTTATTGAATGGTCGTGTAATGGCGCACCTTCTCGAAGGTTATAGCAGAGAGACCCCACGGCCGGTATAACTTCTCACCGAGCGTGAGCGTGAAAAAGGAAATCTCTCCCTCCGCAACTTCTTCATGAGTTCGTCGACGGACTCATCGTTCGGCCTTCGCCTATAAGTAATTCGCTTGAGCGACACGTTCTCATCAGCTTTGCTGCACAGACGCTTTGCATCTTCATCTCTGAGCTAGCAGAGTAATTGCTCTATCTCACTACGCTCTCACTCTCACTCTCACTCTCACTTCCTCTTCCTATCCCTATAGGATCTTTAGCTCGATTTGTGATGGCTTTGAATGCCGTCGGAATCTTCCGATTGATGCTTTTTATGGTACAATGTGCAATCGGCCCTAGACTTTGCAGTGTGTTTCTGTACGCTGCGGCAGAGCTTTGCTTTGGGCATGCGATTAGCAATCTCCACGCCTTGGTTTTGATTGCTTATGATGTTGAGTTGTTCTGCGTAGATTTTATAGATTGTAAAATCTGGCCAAGAAAATGGCATTTTTGTTCAACGGAGGATTCGCTCCAATTTTTGCTGTCCCTATTGGATTGGAACTATATCGTCATCCGTTTATTGTGCTTGTTTTATTTGCAGCTATTTTGCAATGGAAGAATCTGGTCCCACTTTGAGAATAAATATTGATGAGGAAAAGGCATTGAAAGGTTTGGTTGATGCATTCAATTCAATGCTTTCACTTGAGGAAATCGCTTCTGCTTATTGTGAGGCTAGGAAGGATGCAGATGAAGCTGGTCTTATTCTGTATAACAAGCTAGGAGGTTCTACAGTTCCAGATGTCCGCGGCATGCCTAATGGTGATGTATCTGATGATTTATCTTCTAAATCATCCTTTCAGGATATGTCTCAGATGCCAACCCAAGCAAATGGCAACTCAAAATTTTCAAAGCTAAAACTTCCTCCTGCTTCACTTGGTACCGTGTCAAGTTTTCTTGGCAAGGACTATGTGAGCACAAAACCATCGGCAAGAAGATTTTTTGAGGCAACTAAACCCTTGAAACTGGATCCAGAACCGCTGCCAAAATCTGAACTTTCGGTTGAGGAAGATCAGATGGAGACCAAGGCAAATCAGATGCACAAAGAAATGGAAGATTTCTTGTTCACAATGCTTGGAGAAGGATTCCAGCTAGATAGGCATGTCATCAGGGATGTTCTTGGTAAATTCTTTTATCAGTTCTAGTCATTAATTATATGCTTCCTTTGCTAGAATATCCATGGATCAATGTCTGTGCGTTGTTCTCTTAAACTATTTGTACTGTTGAAATGTTGCATCCTCAGACATTATTTGACGAGTAATGCCTTTAGTCATCGTGAATGGATTTGTTAAGAACTGAAGATCGCTATGTGCAAAAGTCAGTGTATTGGAGGCTAGTAGTGAAAAGTGATCTTTTTTTTCTCTCTCTAGTTTATGGTTGTTTGAGTTCGCTCTCTCCAAATACTTGACTTGAAATCTATCTTGATTACTGAAAGCAATGACATCTCCATTTAACTCCCATGAAACTTAATTATTCATTCAGCATGAAAACAGGAAGAATATCAAAATAGAGAAATATTAGTTTTAAATGACAAAGGCAGATGATTAGAAGTAAGTGCCATTTTTTGGCTCTTGACCTCTTTATAAATATGGCTAGAGAGAGGCAGGAAGGAGTAGAAAATGTATGTTTGGGTTTACCTCACTTAATTTATTACATCAGTCTGGAGGGATGCCTGCATCAATAGTAATGGTCGTTACTATGGCTGGAATTATGGAAGTTTGTCTTTTTCTTTTTTATGGTGATGCTGCATATGATATCAAATGACTGTGCTTCAAACATTGCAGGTAAATGTGGATACGACATGCAAAAGGTACGGTATATATCTCATTCTTGAGAAAATTTATGTTTTCTAAAGGGTGAGTTGGGGGTTACTGTCTATTGCTTATTCATTCAATGGCTCAATGATCTGATTCTAGTGAATTCTTTCCTCAGTTAAGTGTTTGATTTAGTGGAGTATTATAATATGGTGAATTTATTAGTGCAGCCAACTATAGGACCAGCTTTTCAATGCTTAAATATTTGGTATTACCCATCCATGTTTTTGAAATGCTTCTTCCCTTAGATAATATTGTTAGTTTCTTCAATAACAACATTAGTTTTTTCCTCTTACAGATTCTACATTCAACTTAAGAAAATAGAGCTCTCGTTATCTGAATTTGTGGTTTCTATGCTGTTTTTCACTTGATTTGGTAATAATACCATTCTGTTCGGAGAATCACATATGGCTCAATAATTGTTCATGAGCTGGTTACTTGTGGGAATGTTTCCATTGATTTGGGAGTAGTAGCATTTCCATGATCCATCTGATGCATTTTCTTTCATCATCAGAGCATGGACAGGCTTTTCGACCATTCAGCTTCCAATTTGGAGAGAAGGAAAAAGCAAGAATCCACTCTGAAGGTTGGTCCGATTCTAAATTAATTAATTATGCAGCATGTTGATACCTCCTCTAGCATGCAATTTTCCTTAAGATATTTCAGTGGCTGTGAATTCTCTTTACCAAAGGTATCTAGGGTTTTGGTCTCGTATTTTTTACCAAGAAATTTATCCAGTCTTGACATGAGGAGAAAGCTATTTTTTTCAATACGAATATTATTCCAATGTACACACACACACACATATATCATAAAAAATCATTCCAGTACCCAACCAGAGCAAAAGAAGGCATAGAAGCAAGCGTTTTTACCTTTTTATGTTTTCCTTGTTTAAATTGCAATAGATATCAGACAAAATAGTCCTTTGTGCTGATCATTTAAATTCTTTTACCATTGTAGTGCCTACATTTCATGCTCTCTTTGCAAGCTAAAAAAGATTGGATATTTGGAATTTCAGATTTGAAAGGGCCTGCCACCTTTTCTTTTTTCTTTCTTTTTTGATAAATTCATTTATTAATATTTATCATTTGGATCTTATCATATGATCCTAGCCCACTGAATATGTTAATCACACTAATGAGGTAAAAAAACGAATTGATACGTGAAATTTTAGGTACTGGTTAGGGTATGGATTCCAGTAAAATTCTTTGTCTCCTGGCTATTTTATTAAAACAATCCTCCAAAGTAATTTTATATGACACACTTTGGGGGCTATTCATTTTTTACATCTTGTTTTCTCTTTTATTTGTTGATGCTCACATTATTAACCTTTATATATACATATAAGCAAATGGGCAATTCTTACATCATTGACACATGACGTATCTATTTTATCTTTGATTTGTTATGACATTGTCTTAGTGTCATATTAACTCATGTATCATTTAAAATTTGAGCAACAGCAAGATCTAGATGGACATGGTTGTAACAATGTTTTGGAGGAATGGGGGATTTTGAATGTCTTTCTCCATAGACAGATGGATATATGTTTAAGTTATTGGTTTAATTTGGGTTAAATTTGGCTACAGTTTTGATATTATACTTTAATGCTGGATTTGTAGTTTGTGACATTCGACATCTCTTTTATTGAGGCTAATTTTGTCCTTGTCCTATCACACCTCGTTGTCCCCTTTTAACAAATACTGTTTGTTTACCATCTTAAGATAATGTACCTTGAGCCAGAGAAAAATGAAAGAAAGGTAAACTATAACATGATAGTATTATTTTCTCTTAATTTTTTTTTTAAATTTTCATTTCAAGCTTATTATTATGGGCAAATGTTTATATAATTAAATGTGTATGATGCATACAGTGGACATAATGAGTGTCAATAAAGTCAAATTCTGGTCCCAACCTCTAGAAACGTATGAAAATTATTTGTCATGGGAGTTTTCTTATGGTAACATTCTTTCTCTTCATCATTGACTTCAGTGATGGTAGATGGTGCATGCAATCTGCAACTACCTAAAATTTGCATTGTAGTTTCTTCCTTCTATCTTTTAATGCTCATGGGATGCATTTTAGAGAACTAGTCATGTGTCATGTCTGATTCCAATTTCGTTTCTTTGACATTTTTCTTCCAGTATAAAGATTTATACTCAAAGGACGAAGTAAGCCTGCAACAGAGAAAGATTCAACATACTGGAAGGGGCAGGTTTATTTTCTGTTTGTGAATACCATAAGCTTTCCTTATCTTGACCTTTAGATAAGAAAATTTGAGATTAGACTTTCATACTTTGGTGACTAAGAGTTATGTACTTCTACTGATGCAGTGAGGGACTTAGGGTCTCAAATACTGATGAAGAAGAATTTAATAGAAAGCTAGGTAGAAACAATCTTCAGAAGGAAGTTCTGGCTTCTCTGTTTTCTTCTTCCGAGAGACAGGAGGATTTATGTAGCGCTGCCGCTACAGAAAAATCTGAAGCATGTTCTATGGCAGTTCAATCTGCAGAAAAGTTGGCTGAATCTACGGAGAAGTTGACTCCAGTGGACAAGTCTAATATGGCTGAACCAAAGCAAGAGAAATGTGATGAATGTACATTCTCTTGGATGCAGCCTTTTTAATATATAGTTCATCAAATATAATATTTCTTCTTTTATTCTCATGTATAGATGATATTTACCAATGCAGATGAAGAGGGTAGCTACCAGGCTCTCCGAAAAGCTGTGCAGGAGTACAGAAATACAATGAAGGAGTATTATACAGCAGTTAGTCACCTATTGAAGATATCCTTTACATCTTCTTCTTGCTAGTTTTTCTGTTGCCATATATGCTTTAGTGATTTTCATTTGTTAATTAAAACTTGAGATCTTTTGTGTCAGGCTTTTGAAGCATTTCAGACTGGGGATCAAATTCGAGCTAGCAAACTTCTAGAAAAGGTAAAACTTTGTATACTCACTGTTGGAGTATGTGTCGTGGAAAAAAGATCGTACATCCTGTTGCTTTAATCAATGGATAATTGTGTTTGACTATTATGCCACATTTATTGTGTTGCCCTCCCACTGATTACATAATTGTTTTGGATTGGATTTTCATTCTATGAAGGCATTTCACCCCTAACCACAACTCATCCACTGATTCTTCAACATCTATCATTTCTTTATCTGCAATTCAATATAAATGGATAGCATATATATCATAAAATATGCCTCTCAACTCTTCATTTTTATTATCCAATTTGGACTAGTGCCACTATGAGTATGAGCATGCTGCTTTGGTTGGAGCACACTGAACTCACTACCAGAGCAGATGCAGCTACAAGTTTGATTTATTTGCATTTTCAATGCTTTTTGCCATCCATGCAACTCAAGCCTAGCATATGACAATTAATAAGACATGATATCTGGTTTTTACTACTCAAAAAAAAAAAAAAAAGACATGGTTTCTGGTTTTTGGTCTGTTATTTGTCCCCATTTTGGAAGTATCTAGTTCATGAGACGTGCTTATTCAGATAATGTTCACAAGCATGGAACCAATTTTGCTGGATAGAAAAGGCATTTTTCCTTTTTCTTCATTGAAAAGATGACACATGTGAATCTTGTTGTGACAGGGGAGCTTTTTCCAGGAAAAAGCTCGTGAAGCAGATGATGAGTCTGTAGAGAAGATATTCGAAACTAGGTTTGTGCCTCACTAGTGTTTTCAGTGATTATCACTTTGTGTGGAATATTATTTGATAATATGGTCATTCAATCGCCACTCTGTTACTCTCTCACATATGCTTTCCAAACCCCACCCACCCACCCCCCAGCAGCAACAACATGGAAATACAGGATTCTATGATCCTTGACTTGCATGAATATGAACCTCAAGAGGCTATTCGACTCCTAAAGCACCACCTTTCTTCGCTTGCTGGCACCCCAGGTGAGTGTTACTTCCATTTATTTTCAACCTTTTGGCTTTTCAGCTACTTTTGCTCAGACATCCTTGTGTCTTCCTTTCAGCATTCCAGTACCTGAAAGTCATTATTGAGACTGATGAAGAAGATTCTTCTAAAGGAGCTCGTAGACGGCGAGTAAGTGTTATTTTCTTCAATCTCATGTCAATTTTTCTGGCTGTTATTTGGTAGGGAAAGTTGCAATGGCCAAGGACAGAAAAATTTACACTGTTTATTCCCAAAACAGAATGGAAGCTCTAAGCTAAACTGCATGCAACCTTTATAAAAGCAAGATACGGAAGGTTGTTTTCTATATTATTATTATTATTATTATTGTGTTTAGATAATGTGGGAAGCTCTTTTTATGGGAATACTAGGAAAAAAACACCAAGGGCAAATTTTTTTGCATGGATCCTTAAAGTTTTGTAAAGGACGTGTGCACTCCCTATTTTTAGGAGAGGACATTTCATTGGCCCTTTCTTTAGGGGGAAAAAAGGACCACCTCAGAGAGGGTGGGGCAAGCATTTCTGGAGGCCCCTGCCAAATCGGGCAAGGTTGTTGGTGGCATCAAAAGTCATTGCCTACTTCATCTCTAATGGTGGAGTTGGGGGGAGGAGGTCTATGACAGTAGAGGCTTGCTGTAGGCTAGAACCACCCAAGGAAGCCCACGGTGGCACCATTGCCATGGATCTTGTCCCCTCTCGCCTTGAAGAGAGAAAGGAGGCAGAATTTGACATTGGCATAACGGAGGCTATCACTGCACCAAGGGAGATCACAAGTGGTGGTGGCTGAGGCTGCCAATGGCCTTGCCAGAGGTGGCCCCCGGTAGCTATGGCCTCTTCTCCCTCTTGACCAATAGATTTTTTACATTTTAAGGCTTTCATTTTTTATGGTAGAATTTGAAAAAAAATGAATTGGCCACTTCAGCACAAAAGTCATGTGTCGCGCTAGGTAGACAGAGGGAGCTGACCCAGAATTTACCCAAAAGAAGAGGGAAAGAAATCTCATATTCAGGAATCTTCTCGTTGTTCTTCATAGCTCTTCTCCTTGTGATAGCTCTTCATGTTCGGTTGCACACATCTTTGTCTGAACAGATCCTGAAGGTATTGGATAGAGACTCTCTTGAGTGGACGGAAGAGGGAACTGCAGGAACAATATTGATCCCACTCGAGAACATCAACCGTCAGAGCTTGAGCTTTGTCAAAAAATAGCGTTTGGTGGGAGCTAAGTCTGCTGGTAAGGCATATCGTGTGGATGCATTTTCATTTAACAGTTGCATAGTCGGCACAATATCCAATTTTGTGCAGCCATCAATTCTTTCCGAGCTAGTCGGTCGGGAGAACAGACTTTCAGCTGCGTTTTGCAGACTCTTTTTCATTCCATTGTGAGAACAGATTTGAGTATTGTTCTAGTTTACCTTAATTTCTTGCAGCTTTCTTTTACACTTTTTAAGTTACATGAATGTTTTTGAAGGGGGGAAATGGAGAGTGAAAGCATTACAAAAAAACCTGTTATTTTCCATCAAACAATGCATATCTATTTGAGATATTTCTGCGGTTACTTTCAGTGGTGAAGAGAGAGGGACCGCGGCCTGATTGATCGTAGATTGATGATTTTCGTGTTTCGATTTTTTCTGTCTTTTAACTTACTAGCTTCTCTGAGCTGCAAGAATCAAGTGGAAAGTGCACGTTTTTTTCATATACCTTATGCCGTTCTGATGATGCATTGAAACCTGGTATCCACCAGCGACAATCAAATGTCGGTCTTTTGAGTAGGTATATAACATCCCAAACTTGTCTCTGGGCTGGCAATTTTACCCTGATTTCAGGTTCAACATAGAAACTGCTCCTCGAGACTCTCTTTTTGCTCAATCCCCTCCTTGGAGAGAACCTTCTTGGGCTGTGTCCAGTCTCCGCTCTTCGGCATGGCCCAAACAATGTCAGATCCTCCAATCAGCTTGCCCTAAATATATAGCTATGTGTAGCTTGTCCAATTTGAGTAGACATTAGCCCACCTCAGACTTCTTAATCAATCAAATTATCTAAGCTTCTTAATTTCACCTTTTCCTGTCAGTGAATTTCCACTACCTAACTGCTGAGCCCACTCTTGGGTTCTTCGGGCTTCCCCTTCATGAACAGCATCCGTTCGAGTTAATTAGAGGTCCCCAACAGAGTCAACCTAGAGATCCAGTCTCCGCCCACCTCAACTGCTTTCATCTCGCCGGACCCAACTGTTGCAACCAACCTGATGATCTCTGAAGACCCCTTTCAGTTCATTCTCGTGCATGGAACTTGCAATGTCGCGCCCTTCCAAAAGAATCTCTTCCTTGCAGTAGAGCTGAAGGAAAAGTAGGCTAGTCAGAGAACTTCTTCAGCCCCTCACAAACTTCATTGTAAAATAAGAGATATTGAAATTCCCAAACTTGATTCCTTCGGCCTTCAATATGTCAACCACTTTCTGACTAAAGCCACATCTAGGGGCCTCGATTGTTCCTTTCGTGAACAATATGACCGAGTGGGAGTTGACAAGCTCCTGGAGGTACGTTTTCAGTTGGCTGCTCAGACCAGGCTGTGTGGGCTCAGCTTGACAGGATCCATTCATTTCTACAAGCTCCCGGACAGTCTCAAGGTGGTGGCTCCAGCAGCCATCCCAAGGCTTGCAGGTGCCACAGGTTCGACTGGTTTTATCGAGCGGATGACCTCGTCTACTTTTTTGGCCAACCTTGAGGGGTTCTTTCCGCGACTCCACGTTGTTTCTAAGAGCTCTGCTCAAGACACGTGTCTAGCTCCTACTAGCAAGCTGGTAGCCGTTGCAAGCCGTTCTTCTTCTCATAGTTTTTAAAACCGAACCGGGCCGGGAACCGGTGTAGGCATGGGTTCATGGGTCGGACCGGGGGTTCAATGGGTTGAACCGCATGTTTAATAAATAATATTAATAATATAATATTACTAATAAATTTACATAATATCATAATTTAAATATAATTTATAACAAAAATTATTAATATAACCATTATATTAAACAAAAGTTTAATATAAAATGTAAATATAAGTTTAGTAAAATAAAATAGGTACATTACAATAGGTTTTTTTTTTTAATTTTAAGTTGACTGGTTTTCTCATGGGTTCAATTGGGTTCACCGGTCGGACCAGGAACCGGCCGGTTCAATCGGATTTTTTCTCTTTTAATGTGCAATTGAATTTTTTGAAGGAACCGGACCGGGTGAGTGGCCGGTTCCCAGTTGAACCGGTCGAACCGGCCGGCCCAGTCCGGTTTTTAAAACTATGCTTCTTCTTTCCTCTGTACATAGGCATCGAACCTATAAACAGTAACAGGTATGGATTAGGTAAGTTGATGTCACGTTGCATTACTCTTACTCTCTCACCACCCACTCTCGTTGTAAGCACTTTTTCTCTACCGTTGCTGACACGAGCAGCGCATGACCAAACTGGACCTCCGACCCTAACTCAACTAGCCTTACATGTGCAAGTCTAACGAAGAGAACCAACACCACCGTGACGCCCCCCTATTACAAAGTATGATTAACCGGTTCATTGTGATTTCACGGATTTCTCTGAACTCAAACGGTCCACATGCACACAAAATGAAGAAAAAGTTCTTATTGGGAAATGTTGGCAGCAGCAATCAGCATTTTGTTACGCAAATTAAGGATCACACAACTGTCGTGTTGCTTGAAAGCAAGAACAGAAAATTTATGAAACTGGTTTCGTGCCCCAAAGGTCTCTCCAAGAAATTTCAAATTCTGTTTTATTTGTTTTACCCAAAAAAAATTATTCATATAGATTAGAAAAGCCTTATATATATATCATTCGATACGATGACATCTTGAAAGAGCAGCTAATGAAACATCCTAAAAATCGCCCAAAAAGAAAAAAGACCAGTAATGGTGCCATTAAAATGGGTTTTCATGACATTCCTCCCTCTCGTACTCATTTTCGGTCTCGGGGTGGCTCATCGAGTCCCCCCTGCACCAAAAGCCATGGAGGGAGCTGCTGATCAAGCCGACTTCGGCTTTGGTGGTCCAGTTGGAGCGGAAATCATCGGAGGAGACAACGGTGAGGCTGGCATGAGCTTTGGGATGGGAGGTGATATCTGGGGCGGCTCTTGTTCCGAACCTGAACATGGAGAATCTAACAGGATGGTTTTCTCGGGCAGTTCGAGTTTTGGTTCTGCCGTCAACGGAAAACCAAGCCACGGGCACGGAATGGATGCTTCTCCAGGGGATGGAGATTCCGGTCGGGGTTTCAACGGGCTTGGATCCATGGACTTACAGTGGGCGAATGAATAGGCCTCTTTACTGTGTTCCGCTCGAATGCCAGGGACTTCAGGAATGTCCGATGGCGTTTGTCATGAACTTCGGCCTAATCCAAGCAACCCATTCCACGGATTCCGGCTGTCAAGACCGGGTGCCGAGAAACACGGCCCACAGCTGTGCCGAAGAGGGCCACGAGGTGGCCGGTGAGCCCGAGGTCAGTAAAATGGTCAAGGAACCCACACCTGCACATAATGCCATGGCACCCAACTCTGCCTAAGTAGTATAACTTATTAACCCAGAGCTAAGGCTCCTTAACGTGACAGTGACATGTATCAGCATGTTACCTTGTCGATATTATCGCAATAAAATCATCTATAATTGTATATTGAAGGTTTCTACTCATGTATGGAAATTAAAACTATAATATATTTTCCTGGACACTCTATTTTGACTTTTTCGAATAAGGGCGACAATTTTGGGCCACACCCAGTAGTCGAGAATGGTAAGTGTGCGCCCTGGTGTTGCCTTATCGACCCGACCCAAAAAATTCATTGTGCAGTAAATAGTCAAGTTTGTTAACTTGGCCCGGCACAGTCCCATAAACCAATAAAATTGGAAATTTCTAACTGATAAAATGCAGTGCCCCAAAATCTTTTTCCTTTTCTCGGATCGGATCCACAATTTCTTCTCTTTTTTTTTTTAAATAATAATTTGACGAGGAACTGCAGGATCATGTACACACATGACTGTGTGTGTTTCCGTGTACAGATAACAGCAGTTAACACAAGTCGAACTGATCCGAGGAGTCCAATCTCATTGCTGCTGAACTCACTCACTGCTGAGAAGTAAGTAACACATGGAACTTGCTACCGACCTTCCTCTCCCCGAACATTATTAGATCGATGGTGAATAACAAACCTGAGAGATCACACCGTAGTTGCGATCCCTCTCGCGCCCGTGTGTATCAAGGATAAGAAAAGTGGGGGGGAAAAAAGAAGACTGCGAAGCTTGAGACAAGGAGATGTCAAGATTGCTGGGCCGGGGACTATGGAAGCTGTGAGGTGTGAGAGTCAAATCAAAAGATTTATCATTTGTGGCTTGCATCAGATGCGCCCTTCTGTATTCAGCTGATGGTGTACTGATATGATACTTAAAGCCATCAAGTAATATTGATTAGGTTGATGCACTCAGTCTAGAAGGAGAGGAATAAAAGCACATTTAAGGGGATGGAGTCATGACAGGACCACAGGCTCATGGATGGGTGGAGATAGGATGGTTCTCATTGTTGAGCTCATACTTTTGTCCAGCTTCGACCCCTTTTCTGTGCACCTTCTCTGCGTGCTGTCAGTGAAGTCTCTTCATTGAATGCTCAGAGTGCGCTGGGAACTCGAAGAGAGGTGATATTGAATTGCTCGAGGCAGAAACTAAGGAATCAAATCGACAGACTGGTAGAACTGCCGGCGGACAAAATAATCTTGATCCCCTCGAACCCCAGAACCTGAAGGTGATGGAAGTTCTTGTGCTGCCTATTTTTCATATTTTCCTTGGATAAATTTCTGCACCATCGGGGGCTCGATAGCACTACTGCTTTTGTCTTGCGGTTTCTCGAAGTTCATACAAAGTGGGAATTTGCTTTAACCACTGTTTATAGATACCCAGTATCTGTAGTTTCTTGCCTCCAATGAGCTTTCACTGGCCCTCAATCTGATGATGCTCCTGGTTCTGTTGCTTCACAGGAGCTGACAAGTAGTGCCGGAAAGAATGCTAAACTGGCAATGCACGCGCATTCATAGAGTGCCTTCTTGCTGTTCTCGATCCTGCTCAAACAAAGGTTTGCATTTATCTGTAAATTTGGTCCGTTCTTGTCCTTAACAGTAAAATTGCAAAACTCGCAGTTGAACTATGAGGAAAAAGTATCCATTCAAAGAGCATCTAATAGGCAAAGAAGAGAGAAGGGAGTTAACTGATCTGTGATATATAACCCTACAGACAACTATCATAGAGAAAACAGCACCTAAACTTGCAAGTTACTGTATTAGTGGTTGTTGGGTACAGCATTCGCAACGGCAAAGTTCATTTTGATATAGAAAGAACGCTTAGAACAACCCCAGTGCTCGCTGAGGCAGCCTTTTTTAGTCAATTAATCTTGTAGTTCGAAAAGAACAGACCATATTGCAGATCACTGCATGGTCATTAGAGAACAGTCTCAATCTCTGTATAGGAGGATACTGAGGCAGCAGAAAGAACCCCTCGCCTGGAGCCCCAACTCCTACCATCCCCCAGAATGGCACTCCAAGCCCTAGCCAAGGATCCACAAGCTGGAATCCCAGCTCTGATGTGTTGTTATACCTGTCATGCAAAAGGAAGAAGTGGAAGCCCCTATCCGGCTTGGATTCCTGGGGCCCAGATCGGTGGATTCCCCATTTGCAGTGCCTCGTACTAACTTGTAACAATTTCAGGAAGTTATTGTTCTGATAGACAACATTGAGCTAAATGTATCATCGATCTGCAGTAGCACTGTCTGAAATTGGCTGAATCTTCTGAGCAAAATAAAGATCTATAATAAATTGCTAAATTTTGCTAGTTCATCCCATAGACTAACTTGTGCACAATTTTATTATTCTATGGGATGGGGTTCTTGCCAATACAATCCACCATCTGCGCTCATAATAAAGTACAGTTCTTTCTCGAGTAGCTTATGGGTGTCTCTGAGTGAAAATCCCAGTCCCTCAATGTAAAAAAATGTTGAAAAATATAATTAAAGAGAGTATTAAATGTGGACTAATTTGTAGATGTCTTTCCTACGAAGTTACCGTTATTCAGTGATAGGAGCCCCATTGAATTCTAATAATATTAATGGAGAAGATCTATGATTAAGAGGCCTCTGCTCGCAGACTTATCTCAAACCTAGACTAGATGTATAGCCCATCAGACTTTTCAATATAAAAATGGATATTATTGATCAAAGTGATAGATACAAAATGAAAATTAGGAGCCAAAGTGATACCTGACAAATATTTTAGCAGCAAAACATGGTGTATTCAGACATCCAGCAATTTGAAAGCAACTTGAAAACAGTCCCTGAAGTTTATATATCTCACTTGATGTAAGCGACTGTGCATCCATAGTTGAGTGGGCTTTCCTGTTCATACCTGGCCACTCGAGGATTGTTCCTCAACATCTCGATGGTTTGATCCTTAACAGCTCCGGTGCCCATCCCATGTATGACAAAGAGAATTGAATTTGGGCCTCTTGCAGCGATGGCCATGTCAAGCTCAAGAGCAGCTTCCTCCACTCGCATCCCCCGAAGGTCCACAGTATTTTTCAATGTCCGTACCACTGGCCCAAATAATAGCCGTTCATCAACTTCACTTTTCTCTGAAGGATTTTGAACCTCTCCACCATGGGAATCCTATGTCAACAGAACCAAATTATTAAAACAGTGTTAATCAAAGCACAGGATAAATCCAGCAAAGTTTGTGTTAAGAACCATGTAGGTTGTCCAACCTCAATCATAGGACCAACACAATCTACAAGCAAGTGTAAAAACATCCTTGTCCAGTCATGTCAGAAGATGCATTCAATATAGAACGTCTATTACAGCGAAGTTCTATACATTCTTTTTCCCCAATTCTCATTTTTCAAGATGAGCAGATAAAGGCCTAAAGTGAAGAGATAGCTGCCACATGACTTAGAAGAATAAATCTGTTGATTTGACACAAACCTGCCTTCTTGAGCGCGGACCAGAGATTGCTGCTGCAGCATTCTTTTTGGGGCCTCCAATCACTCTAACATCACTATTACTCACCCTGACTCTTACTTTGCCAAATTGTACTAGGAGTGTACCATCTCCAGGTGCTTCAATGACTTTGGCCAGCTTATTCCCTAGTCCCTTTACAAGGACTTGCTCCCCATACCTTGGTGTATAGGAGACATCATCAGGTTTATTACCATAAAGGGAATCTGTTGGTTGATGAGCCTCAAGTATGGAGGCAATGGCTGATTCACTAATCCTGATGAGTGAATTGATCTCATCAGGCTCCACCTTGGTAAGTTGCATTTCAAAGTCAACTACCACCGAATCTATCTGTGTTTCTGCAGACTTGAGCTCTTGTTGAGCATTATGTGTTTCCTTCCTCATTAGAGCTTTCTCACGACCACTGATATCTTCCGCCTCCCTTTGGATCTGGATTAATTGAAACACAAGAAAGCACAGAAGCCATTTCATAGTGCAGAATCACATAATAAACATCAAGCAACTCACTTAAAACATGCATCACCAGAATATGAGTTAAAAATTGCTGAAATTCCACATAAATATTGATGGAGGACAAAAGAATAGCCTAATAATACATAATCACAGGCCAAGCAGAAACAATAGGGCAATCTATTTAGTCAACAGGCCTGCATCAAGACAAATAGGGATTGAAAGCTTCTGTAGATATGTCTGAAGTACATCGTGAGCAGTTGCTTCTTTTCAGAAAAGGAAGAGGGTGTCATCAGCAACTACGTGATTTTGGACAATAATAAACTGCTCTCAACATCATTTTTTTTTTATGTTGACAATAAATGAACTTTCTGAACCGTTATACAAATGAAAGACAATCTTGTGTTAGCTGCAAGAAATTGTACTATGCTTGATTGCTGTGGACCTTTTACCGACAAGAAGGTTCAAGAAATAAAACATTTTAAAGAACCATATGCAGAAGACCATAATCTTTAGTTTGATTGAGATTTATCTGTGTACCTTTAATAAAGCTATGACATCCTTGAAAAGGCTTGATGAAATGCATTCAGCTTTTATGAAGAAAACTAAGTGATAGCTGGATAAAGGGAAAAATTTAAAACCATAGTTTAGGAAACCTCGCTTCTAAATGAACAAAGGTATGCACCATTAGCCAGTCCAAACAAAATTAAGCAATTTAAATATGAGTTTATGTTTCGGTCGATAGAGAGATCCCATGTAAAATTAAAAATTATTCACGATATCAGAGCGAGATACAAGCCACTTTAAAGTGAGCTCATCAAGAAATTTAACAATATAAATATGGAATGAAGTCCAAAACCTTGGGAACTTTTGGGTCAGATAGATGAATCCCCCACAATAATTTTAAATTTTCAGTTACCTCATTATAAAGATCCATCATCTCAGCATGAAGATACTTAGCTTTCTTCATGTGAGCTTCCAATTGGTTTCTTTCCTCCATCAGTGACTGATATAGCAAACCTCGACGCTCTAGCTCCCTTTCGGGTTTCAACTTTTCCACCCACTGTCTCGCTCTGCTAACTGTGTTGCAATTGAAACCAATCGACTCAGCTATGTTTAGCGCATTGGAATCACCAGTACTTCCCCACAGAACCTTAAAGGTAGGCTTCAAAGTCTCTAGTGAAAATTCCATTGCTGCATTCTCAAACCGATCATCCTTCTCCCTCAGAAGAGTTAAATCCACATAGTGGGTTGTTACTATAGCTAAACTCACACGGTCTTTGAGATAATCCAAGATGCTAGAGGAGAGTGCCACACCTTCTGATGGATCAGTTCCACTGCCAATCTCATCAATAAGGACAAGAGATTCCATTGAGGCCACTTCCAATATATCACATATCCGAGATACATGCCCACTAAATGTTGAAAGATTTTGTTCCAAAGACTTCAAAGAAAAGCTGGAGTGAGTAAAATTAACAAAACACAAAATCTAACAAAGTTGTTTCGATTTTGGAGAACTGCCAATTTCATTTCCAGGAAAACTTAGAACCTAAGGATAATTTGTGCCATATGATACTTAATAAGACATTTTTACATGCACATGTTTTTTAAGATATGACCCAACACATTTTCTTTTCCTTTTCCATAATAGGAAACAGAGAGAGAGAGAGAGAGAGGCACAATTTTCACCTTCTTTCTTCTAATCCTCCAGGAGAAAAAGAATATATAAACTGGACAAACATACTAAATTTCATCCATGATAAGCAGCAGCAATGCTACCTGTTGATCTCCAATGTCGGCTAGAACAAGATTGAACCATGGGACTCTTGGATGGTTCTTAGAGGGCAAATACATGCCTGCCTTTGACATGAGAGAAGCAAGCCCGAGAGTTTTCATTGATGCAGTTTTGCCTCCTGTATTAGGCCCTGAGATTATGACCACTCGAGTTCCATGTGCAACTTTGATGTCTATTGGTACAGGGAAATCAACTACACATCCGTTGCAGTTTCTACTTGCCAATGCTCCATTATCCTCATTTGACGAGCTCTTTTGGGAGGCAAGTAGGAGAGGATGTTGCATTCCAACAATGTCTATGTGATCGGAGCCACACAAACTTAAAATCGGGCACCTGCCATTCACTTCATGAGCATAAGCAGCTCTAGCAAAAGCTAGATCAATATCCTGAAATTTCTTCAACATGTACTTTATCATGTCCCCTGATTCTGCTATCTCTGACGTAAGTAAGCTCAAGATAGCCATTTCCTCAGCCCTCTCAGCATTTGAAAGCCTCACTTCCATGTTGTTCAACTCCACTGCCTCTTTTGGTTCCATAAAGTATGTGGCACCAGAGCCACTAATGTCAAGGATAATGCCATCCGGAAGCAAATACTTATGTGAAGCCCTGATTCCAACACACATTCTAGCCCGGCGTTTTGTTATCAGGGGCTTGTCGATTCCCCCTGTCAGAAAAATCCGGGCAGAAACTTCTTTAAGCAGGGAATCTAAATCTACCATGTTTTTCTTCCTTTCTAGTCGAACAATCTCTAGGTCTTCGCTAGCTCTGTCGAGTATAACTGATAAATTGCAATCAATACAAAATCCTATCTTATTTGCTAACTGTGCCTGGTAATTGCAGTCGTGGAGAATATCAATCAGCGGAGAGTACCTGCTCATGAAATTCATTACCATGATTTACAGTCACTGAGGGGAAAATTCACACACAAGAATCAACAGTTGTTCATCGAGAAAACGCGAAAAACATTAAACATAGCACATTAATGAACCTGATACCTCTCCGGAGAGTCTGTACCACCGGCAGCCAGACCCGCTGCCTCAAGCTTCTCCGCTGCCGTCCTGGCAGCCACCAGCGTACGCCTCACTCTACAAATCTCCCCGACCGTGAGCATCTGTCCATTGGCGGAAGCATCGATTATGGGCGTTACGTCCTCGATCTCGGAGAAGTCCCATGGCCCGGCCTCGGCCGCTAGAACAGCCGCAGCGGTCTGGTTAAGAAGCTTCATGCTCTCCTCGATGGTCTCTCCGATCGGAATGGCGGCGTCCTCCGCGGCGTGGAAACCCATGGAGGTCGACGTGAAGGGGGAGAGCTGCTTGCAGAGGGAGCTCCATTCGAGGATCTTCAGGGTCTCCGAGTGGAGAGTCTGGGCGAGGGCAAGCCGACGCAAGTGCGACTCGGCCGAGTTCGAGAAGGATAGTGTGGGCTTGAGAAGGAACCTAGCAGGAGATAAGAGTATCGGAGGCCTGGGATTAATGGCTATGAAGCGATGACGAGCGAGCTCCATTGGAGAGGAGCAGAGCTTTGTGCTTTATCCGTTCTTGTGCTCCGACGAGGCGATGACGTGGCAGTTGAACGCTGTCGTAAATAGCGGAGAGGCTGGGACACGGTCGACAAATTAAAGTATAAAACATTTCTTGTCATCTTAAGAAAAAGAAAAAGAAATAAAGAATACTGAAGTAACCGAAATGAAACTGAACTCGTCGGCAGCTCCTTGTCCCCGGACGCCGGAACCCTAGCCTCCACGGGACTGCTCTGCTTCAACCTTCCATTCAATGCTTACGGTTTCGGCTCCAGTGCTCATTGCCCTTTTCTAGTTCTTATCGCAAGCCCTCTCCGCAACTTCGGTGGCGTTTTCATTTCTCGGTAGCCGGTCTTCTCCCCAACCTCCACAAATCTCTCCGACACCTTCATTTCTCTTATTTTGAAGGTTTGACTACAATTTGAATCTCTAGTGTTCTTGAGTAAATTTGCCATCTTCATGTCTGAACAGGATGAGTTTTTTCTGATGGTATCGGCTACAATGGCAGAAATGAAGTCGTCAAAGACACCAACAAGAATAAAAGAAAGAAGACACAGAAGATTTTCTGATTATCTTTGTTTTGTATTTTCAATGGTCTTATGAGGAATAAATACCAAAAAAAATGCAATGACTACGTTTTTTTTATTTCGGGACGGTTTTGTTGTTCAAATGGGTTCTGTTCTGGGTTTTCGTACAATGCTTGCCATTGTTCTGTGGTGGTTGTGATCTATTCAGGTATATCTGGTTGGCATTGTTCTAGTTGGCGTTGTTGCTTAGCATTGTTCCTGTTTTGATATTGTTCTTTGTTAGTGTTCTTTTGCTTACACATGGGGCCGACTAATCTAAGGCTATAGAGGATGGATTTGGGTTGGTTATGATTCACTAACCTCTCAAAGTCTTAGATTTTCATTATTTTTACTATTCTCGAATCCCTAAGCAAAAGCTGCAGTATCATCTGAATAATCATATTGTTCATTGTAATTGTTCTTTATTTTTTTAATTAATCTATCTTTTGAATACTGATGTTCATTACAAAAAAAACAAAGAAGGAAATCAAGGACAGTCCAAAACCCGGACCCCTTTTTGTCCACGAATATGTGGACTATCATCATTGCTCAATTACTGTTAGCTGCATAATGAAAAGATGAATCTACCCTCTGTTCAACCAGTGCCTGTACTTATCGCGTCAAGGCTCTAAAAGCTAGAGGAAGAAAAGAAGAGATCCAATGATACCTCAACAGTGGGGCTCTCCTTGTGGGAACCAATGTACAAGGAAGTACGCCACCCTGATGCAGATTCCATGTATGGAATCTCCTCTCTTTTGATTTCCTCCAATGTTGTCAATGTTGTTGTTTATATGATCGTCCAAATGATGATATCAATGGAGCAGTCTTTAATTCGTATTAATTTTTCTATTTTCCTGATTGAGTTTCCATCACACGGAGATGGTGAACTTTTCTTTTTTGGGGAATTACACAAGTTTGAATCTCATGCTGAAGAAATTTGGACTGCTTTCAATGAGAAGATTAATCAGAGTTAGCATCTAATCCTGCAAAAGATAGCTGTACTTTGTGAGCCCAATATGCAGAATGCTTGGATTGGTTGCTGGATAATGCGAATTTTCTGGAATACTGAATTAGTTCAGATTTGTCAATAGTATAGAACAATATTTTGTTGGCAAAGATTTGATAGATGTTGACCCTTTAATTCTTAGACTATGTTATTGGAAAATTTTCTTTACCTTCTCAAATTTTAATTGATCTTGAGGTCCATCACCACATTTCTCCCTTATCTCGGTCCTATTTGTGTATGTATATACAGGATCTTCTTTCTTAGTTCTGATGCTTGCTCCATGTAGATCATGTGCTGTGATGCAGAAATAGATTTGGTTGCAAAATAACCTTTTAATTTAGTTAGGCAGTGGGTGATACTATTGAGCTAGTACGCTGGATTGAGTATCATAATGATGAATTCATTTGCAGGGAGAGTGTTTTGCAAAAAGGGGTGCAATGCCAATGGGGATACGTGGGAAGAATGTGAGTATCTTTGTCTTTTATCTTTCAGTTTCATGGTTTAAATTCTCAAAGGGAAAATTTTTTTTGCCTCCTCTTGTGAAAATATTTTAAGTTTGTGTGACAACCTCTGTTTTTTCGGTTGCAAAGCCCTAAAGAAACATTATTTGGATATCAAGGGTAATATTAGTTTTTTTTTTTAACTATACTGGGCTAAATGGAAAGAAGTAAGATCTTAACTACATTGTTTCTCTAGGAGAGAACTTTGGTAGTTAATCTGATCTCATTATGTTCACCTCGGTGGCAAAATAATATATTCTATTGGCTGAAAACTTTCCTTGGAGGCAGTTCATAGGTTTAAAAGTTCAGCTCAGCACCCTTTTACAGAGATTTTACACGCTCTTCATAAATGAACATTGCTTAATCTATAGGTTTGGCAGAGTGTAACGAGATTTGCTTCAAGGACCCTGTTTTAAAGGATCAGCAGTGAAGTGCTTATATAGACCGTTCTCCTGGTGCCAACAACTATTCAGAGGTTGCAATCTTCTTCTCTTCAATTAATTAATCTCTCTTTTAAGTCTATTTTGTCCTAATCATGATATATGTACTTCTATTGTCAGTTGATATGCGATATAAGTTTTTTTTCCCCTAAAACCATTATGATGGTACTCTCAGTAGGAGAAAGGACTATATTTGAGCCCTTCCTATTAGTAGTATATAGGGTGCCTTCAGCATTTAGTACTGAAGTCAATTTGTTGCCATAAGATGACATTCTTTCAACTGTATAATTAGTTAGGGAAAATTTGTGTGGCATTATCAAGGAATGGCAATCTTTTCTTACTCGATCAACTTTAAGATGTTCAATTGAACAATTGACCTTGTCCTTACTTAGTTTGTACTTGTGTTAATCTTTCCCCTTATGAGCTTTAGTGATCCCTTACTTAGTGTTAATCTTTCCATATTGCAGTTCGAAATCCATCCTGAGAAGGTGCATCAAGTTCGGCCCAACAGGCCACCAAAGCCTCCTTACCCTGTTTGGAAGCCCAGTGAGTCCTCTTTGCAACCCCGTTCACCCGCTGAAGATGTCCCCTGTACTTCTGCATAGGGAGAATTTGACTGACTATCTTGATCCGGAGCACCCTGTCGGTCTTTCCTCTCCTACAGCTCCATAGCTCACCCGGACTATATAAGTGTCGCAGTCCTAAGAGCATTTTTATTCGACTGAAACCGAAGGATTCCACCTTCAAGCCTTTTGTCGTGGAATCTGTGTTATTCTTCCGTCAATTGAGTGACTCCAATTGTGAACTCTGATTATAAATAGACCAAACCCGCAATCTGTAACTTTCATGTGTACTATCTGAAAGTCCCCATACAATGATGTTTAACCTCCCAACGGGAATTTCTTTAGGAGTGCACTGTATCGCATTAAAAAAATTTAATGAGTCTATGTGAGTCGGTCATGCTTTCAATCATAAATTTTATCTATACAGCTCAGTTTGTCAATTCTGAGATCTTGCCCACATTATTCTTCTTCTTTTTCCATTGGTAAGGAAGTTAGTGATAGTGGTAATCTTACTACCTATAAACATATCAGGGGAACTAAATAATTAGTAGATAACACTGAGTCTATCACTGTAACACCACCGAGGGTCCAGTACAGGGCAAGAAGTCAGTCTACTCGAAAACCCAGTTCAAAGAGCCACAATCTGGAGCCAGAAGTACCTAGCGGAGACCCTCCCTACATTAGCTTGATGTATGTACTCACTAAAATGAGTATGGACTGAAAGTTAGGTGACCATCATCACATTTTGTAATGTTCTACTCGATATAATAGATCTGTACCAACTTAAGCTCTCCGTATCGTCTCTGGATTGCTACGCTACAGGGGCATCCTTCACGACCGAACCCAAATATTGCCTCGTCCACCTGGACTCAGATGTTGCGGCCTCCACGGAAACTTCAAGGTTTCACCAATAGTTGTCTCAGGAAAGAAAGGGACCTAAAGATGGATGGGCAAAAGAGGAAAAAAAAAAAAAGGCATGTGAGTGGATCCACATAAACTGTTATTGCTCTCTCAGCTGCAAGCAGCAGGAAGCTTCTTCCATTTTGTCGTCTCCCAAGTATCAAACAAATTCTCCGGGGCCTCTCATTTCACTCCCAATAAATAACCCATAAGTTCGAAAAGAAAAGCAAAAAAGTCCCAAGGACCATATCAAATAGCTAATTCATGCACATATTTCGTCATCCATGGAGAAAATCTATCGTCTGATTTAGCTGATTTGAAATAAAATATGATAATTTGATAAAAAAAATACAGATAAAATTTGTGTATAAAATTTTACTATTTTCCCAAGTTCATCACTCAAATCCACCACTGAATTTGTCAATGGCTGATGGTCCGCTTCTCTCTCGTGCACATAGCTCTAACTGATGCCACTCATGAATGTGCTTAAATGTGACCTTATCCGATGTAATAACTGGTGGAGCATTCATGAGCTCATGGGCAATAAACATTTCATTGAAATATAAGACAAACAGTAGAAATATACTTCAGTGGGCCTAACTATCACAGGAATTGAGAGAGACGCCGACAAGAATTTTACAGATTGGTGATCGGATGTTAATTACTCGTGTAAGTGCTGTAGCAATCGCTAGTTGTACTGATGCTCTATCAGTTCCCTCTTTTTGCCAGTAACATAGCAAGGAAGGATTATTTTTAAGGTCCTGTCTTTTATATGATGGAAGCTTCCTTCTATATATGCCAAGGCTTGAGGTTTACATAAGCACGTTGGTTCCTTCACGAATTCCCTCACATTTGCAGAGGAAGCACAAAAGGAGAAACCCCATAAAAGTACTTGGAGGACAGCACCAGGAAGAAGCCGCGGGCCTCAATGGCGAGAAGAATAGTGAGGAGCTGCCTCCAGTCACTCCTGAAAGCCATGAGCTGCGTGATGGCGGTTGTGGGGATCGCAATGATTCTGTATGGCCTGTGGATGATTAGGGTCTGGCAGAGAGACATGGAGAAGGGCGCTTCATTCTACTCCACTGCTCCCTGGTAAGAAACCTCTCAAACTCAATTTCTTTTCCTTCAAGTTAGTTCGAAGCCATCGAAATCGTTCGCATAGGACATCGATAATGCTCTCCGGGGTCACTGCATTGTGCGTTCTATCATGAAATTGCATTCGGGTCAAGACCCCTGTAACATGATCATGGTACATATAAGAATCTTGCGTGAGAGCAACATCTTGTCGGGATTTTACGGGGTACACTGCCCACCACTAAACTTTCAAGTCGGAGTCCACTTAAGTGCCACAGTTGTTCCTTATTGTTCATTCTTCCATATGCATCAAGAAGTCCTTTTGGAAATGAATACATGCTCTTGCTTGTGAATTCCCTTCTTCTCTCGTTTAAGGAGGAGCAGTTTTTCCTTCCCCTTTTGATTCATTTCTTAGTCAACAAAATGGCAATTAACAAGCTTTGGATTTTCTTGGACTATTTTTTTTTTCAGTTGTTGAATGAGGTCTGAATTAATTGGGATTTGTCAATTTTTGAAAATATGTTGTGGACAAGAAGAAATTGTATATTTGTTGAAATGATTATATCATCCGGTCCTCTTAAGTAATATTTGTCTTCAAGTCTTTGAAAAAGAAATGTATAGTTAAAAGAGAATTTTCATCAATTAAATGGTTAATTTAATTTAAATCTAAATTAATCATAATATATTAAAATTTTTAAATATTAAACTATCGTGTCTTGAAGCAAATATCTTTAAAAGGGCATGGGAACGAGATTAGTGCAGTGGCACAGGCCACTTAGACCTGTCAATTTGGGCTGGCGCAATGATTTTAGGTTATGCTAGGATGGTATGATTCTATTTTCTGGTTGTGCCGACATAGTCCACCATTTTGGCCAGCTTGAAAATCCCAACTCAAGCACGAATATTTCGAGCTTGAGGTCGTCAGTTAGACTCGAATCAAACAAAAATAAATGTTTTAAAAAATAAATTTAAATAATTTGATATGTCAAAATAAATTTTTATAAATATAATTAATCGATTAATTTAAATATTATATTCATTTAAAAAATATTATAAAATATCCTTTTTCGTACTTTTAAGAATGCATAACTTTTTTTCAAGCCCTTTTATCTTTAGTGGCCCAAAAACCTTGGTCAAAACACAATTTTTTCGTGTCATGCCAATTTGGCCACCGACATGCTACCGAGAGGTTTCCAGCTGCCGCCTCTCTAACGGAAAAGGGAATCATCTTCAAAGTGCAGGTTCATATATGCATCTCTGGGACTCGGGTTGGTGGTGTGTCTAATGACATGCACCGGCTGCATTGCTGCCGGCAGTGCAAATGGACATTGCCTCTCCTGTGTATCCTTTTTCATATTCATCTTCTACATCTACCGAGTCCCTCTCGGACTCGCACATCGAACACCGTAAGCCGTACTTCAAGACATCGGGGGGGCAAACAAATGCTTCGACTTAACTCGCCATCGCAGCACATGTTGCTAATCTCCCTGCTCGTCCTACTCGAGATCGCAGTTTCAGCAGATATCCTCCTCAACTCCGACTGGGAAAAGGTGTAATCCCCGACCATTCTCCGGCACCCGCTTCACATGTATTTATTGCTCGTAAACGCGGGATGAGCACATTGATTTAATGTTACGATCCGCAGGACCTGCCTGAGGATCCGACGGGAAGATTTGCTGATTTTGAGGACTTTGTCAAGTCTAACTCGGACATCTTCAAGTGGATTGGCTTGATCGTAGCCCTGGCCCAGGTGCCATCCTCGTCATTATTTCTCACTCTTATATGTCTTTTCCAATTTCTCGACTCCTACACCCATAATCATGCGAAATTGTATAAAAATTCACTTAGAATTCTAAAATCACTTGATTTGTTAATTGCCCAATTTGGTACGTGTTACATGTTTTTTTTCCTCGCAATGTCGTGAAACTTGAATCTATAATGAAGTCACTGTCAGATACTGACCGTGCATTGTGGCATGGCACGATCAAGTTTGTTCATGTGTGCAAAAAAAAATGCCACATCATATGCACAGTCAACATTTGACGGTGACTTTGTAACGGATAAGTTTCGTGACATTACGAAAAAAAATTTATACAACACATCTCGATTTGGGCAGTTAGTAATAATGAAGGGAAACTTGGAATTTACCATGATTTTTTTAAATAATTTATCCAAAATGTATAATAGATGTATAAAGAAATTTCTTATCAGCTTACTCCATGAATTTTGGACATTTGATTTGAATAGTATTAGATCACAAGAGATATTGCAATGATAAACTTTCATTAAATTATATATCTAAATAAGAGATTTATCGTGTTTGATAAAAATGTTTGATTATTGAAAAAAAAGGAGCAATAATATAATATCGATTTGTTTTTTGTGGTGACTTGATTTTATAATAATCCTATGTATTTCACATGTAAGGACTTTGCGTACCATAATTGCAAAGTTTAATTCGCTCAATCTTACAGTTATAAGAGGTCTTGCGATCAAAGACTAAAATCCATGATATAAAAGTTCTTACTTTTTTGAAGCAAAATTCAAATTTTACATGTGGAATCAGAAGATGGTAGCCCAATAAATAGCTTTGTTGAAACAGAAACTGTACGCCTTAACGCCACTATCTACAGAGTTTTTCTTGAAAAAAAAAATTGTGAGTTCTTCAAACATTATTTCAGAGACATGTTTTTGTTTTTGTTTTTTTGGAGCAGGGACTGTCAATCTTGTTGTGCATGGTTTTGAGGTCAATGGGGTCATACGATGACGACGGCGAGGATGGTGACCACTTGCCCGCAGCTAAACTGCCACTGCTCCGTCCTCCTCCTCCGTACATCGTTAAGGGCGACCCCGATTTCACCCTGAAGTAGTAATTTGGCTCTGAAAATTATAGCTAGTTCGAATCCGGAGTCGACGTTTCCTTTCACTGTTCTTTTCTCCTGCCGTTTGCTCTCTCCATTAGACTCTATTCAACTACTGTTCTCAATGCAGATACACCCCACATATATATATATATATATAGATACACCATGTTGACTATATCCAAGCTCCAGGAGTTTCTCAGGGAACACAAGAAAACTCAAACAAGAGTGCACGCAGGATCTAATATGCTACACCGGGCAATTTCGGGGACTGTATGATCATAAAAGAACTTTTCCCAGTTTTCCAGATTTCCCACTCTCTCGTTTTGGAGAAAAATTAGAAAACTTGGCTCACTGTTTCTCCGGTTTCCTCTTAACTTTCCCATATCCAGACAGAACACACAGCCACTCTATAAACAGCACAACATTAAAATGCGTCTACTGTACATATATTATATGCATAACAGCACAACCTTAAAATATGGAAATGGGGACAAGAGAGAGAAGATCAAGGATTAGAAGAGATAAGGCGTTAATCATCATAAGTTTCAAGCTGTACAGATGAATATGTACAAATGTTGCTAGATACAATTCCACTTTTATAGACTCCACTCTTTTTAAGTAAAGCAGGCTCCAAATAAATCGAGGCAGCTTCTTCGTAGAAAGTGGGACAACACATAAACCATGTAAATGGAAATTGGATGAAGAAAAGATCCCCAGTACCTTAATATCTCTGCTGCTCATCATCTCACATGAGAGTCGTAAGAGTCGAATACGGATTCAGGAATTATCACAGGCAGCTTGTCTATGTATAGGAAGAGCCTCCGCAGATTCTCCTGGGTCACTGTTGCTATGTCTACTACATCCCTGCTATCGGTATAGACCCAGAGATCACCAGAGCTCACCCTCTTCAGGCTGTCTCTGCAGAAAGGGCATGACTGTGACCTTGTGCGCCTGCAGATGAAATTGCCACCTAAAGGGGCTCAGTTCTCTGTGGTAATGAGCACTTCCTCATGAAAACCATAAAATCCAGTTTTAGAGGTAGAGTCATCCAATTTCCTGAGTAAATTAAGGTTAAACGCTTAATATGGTCTGTAACTACCACAGAATTGCTATTTTGCGGATCGTTGAAATAATGTCCTCATAGACTAAAATAGTTTCCCAGAAAATTCAGGCGTGCAAGCTGATAACAACCTCATAAACACCTACTACCAAGTTCAAGTCAACTGTTATGTTTCTCCCCATCATTTTTTTCCTCCAACCACATTATTTCCAGTAGAAGATATAGACTATAGAACACCGACAGATGATTCTCCACAATGATAACTTGCTCAACCAACATACTTGCAGTAGCAACAGAAGCTCATCAGCTGTTACTTTTCCATTTTCATTAGCAAATGCTGCAAAAAGACAGAACCAGAGAGAAAGAGAAGAAAAGGTACCACTGGCGATAACATTTCAAGCACATGGCATGGTTGCAACTGGGCAGCACAATCTTGCTATTCAACTCCATGCAAATCCCACACTCATCTTCCCTTTCAATGTCCACATCAGAGTTGTACTGCTTATATTCCTCCATCTCATCTCTCCTCCTGTACCTCTCGCTGCAGACTGCCTTTTGCCTCTTATGTTCTGTATCTGTAATCCCTCTTTCAAGCTGGAGTAGAGAGGGATAAATTACCGCTGTCCAGTAGAATTATTGCCTGTATAAGTAAGATCCCATACAAAGACAAACTTTGGAAGCTTTTAGATTCCCGTGAGAACAAAATCTTACCATAGAACTCCCTGATACTTGCTTTTCTTTCATGTACGGACATGGTAGTAGTACCATCCACATACACCTGAAAGGACATGATATATAGGTTATTCAAATTCCATAGGTGTCCAAATTCCTCAGCACATAGTTTCAAGCTATAGCTGACTTTTTTTCCCAGACTGAAGGCATTAGTAACACTGATTCACACAACATGAGTCAACACATGTTTCCAAGCTTCTGTTCATATTCCAATTATAGAGCTCCTCTAACTTTCCCTCAGTACCAATTCAACATCAAGGGCAGTAGCAAATAAAACTAAACTGCAATCAAAATCTTGTTTTCCCTCACGTATGATTAGCTCCATATACAAAGGCAAAGTCCAACTAAAATTGTTGAAACTAAGAGTCCTTTTTAACCTTGTAGATTAATATTCTTAACAAGCCAAGGGCACCAGCAAGATGACAATCAGTCCACTGCACAAGAAAGAGGAAAAAATGAGCAGCTGGGCTATATGACATCCTCATCTGGAGGCAGGCTCCATCATACTCCCTTGGGAAATCTGATGCCCTGCAAGTCAAAACAGTTCACTCAAGATTTCACAGACAAATCCCGCAAATCAAAGCAAATCCAACCACACAAGCAGTTCGTCTTCATCAGACGAAATTAATCCCAATTATATGATATCATTTAATGCAAAATACATGATTCTCATGAAATGAGCTTTCATTTATTCCTTCTGGTCAATGTTGTGGATAGATCAGGACCACAAAACCCACCTTCAACGATGTCTGAAGCTCTAAATCAAGAAAACCCATTGCCCACCTGAAGCAGCTGAAGTATGGACAGTGTGAACAGCTCTCGAAGTACTGGGTGGGTCTTTCACAAATATGATAACAGAGGAAAATCTCGTTGTATATATGCATGAGAAGAGTGACAATGAAACAAGAAACAGAGAATGAACCTCACAATTAAAATATCGAAAATTGGGGTATTAGAAAAGGGGCAAACTCTGACACATAGAGCAGCAGAGAAAAAAAAAATCAACCTTTACAGCTCCATCACTGACACGATCCACTTAACAATTAGAAATTCTCACAAATTCATCTTAAATTAGAAGAAGTAGACAGGAATCCCAAAGCTTACAGAGTATTAGCGTGCTGTATATCAGCTTCAAGAACTTTGAGGGAGTCCTTGAACGACTTCCGCATTGAGCTCACGCACATATCCGAACCACCAACTCGATCATCAAATCAGAAACCCTAATCGGAGTGACCCACCAAAAACAAGTAAAATAGGACAACCTTTTCGCTCTTGGTAGGCAGGAGGACGACGAGGAGGAGGAAGAAGGGTGGGAATTATTTTGATCGATGGGGACGCCTTTCTTCGATCGTGGTGCTTCTATCCTCTTCTTGAAAAGTGAGGAGTTACAGTTGCACAGTGAGGGAGACGCAGGGAGACAGAAAGGAGTGAGAGGGGCGGTGGGTGCGTGGCGGCTTGGGGCTTGGGAGTTGTCGTGGAGCGACTGTAAAATAATAATAATAATAATAATAATAATAATAATAGATATTCTGTGTAATATATAACGAGTTATTATGTAAAAGCATCTAAAAAAATAATATTACATATAATTTTTTTTCTTTTTTTACACAGTTACTATGCTCAACGTGAATTTTGAGCGTATAGTGAATGGTGCGCCAATTAAAATTTAATCATTCACTCACTGACTTGACCCACAAAGATAGAGTTATTTCTATTACTGCTTTTTTTAAAATAAAAATTGAAGATTGAGTATTTATTATATAGGAAAAAGATTATAACCTTAATAATTTAAATTTTATTTACAGATGGGTCAATTTAGTATATCTGAATGAGTGAATCATATTGGTTTACAACAACAAAAAAAAAGAGGTTAATATTACCTATTAGAAATTAAAATAATTGCCAAATTGTAATGGACGGAATTCTTAATTTTGTGGGCGAATTATGGGCATTCAACAACCTTACAAAAAAGCAACCACTTTATAAAAGGTAACACATTTCACCAAATAATAATAATAATAATAAAGAACTATAGATAATTATTGAGGAGTTAATATCTCATTTAAGTAAGAATTTTGACTATTTTTAAATTTTAATATGAATTTTTTCATATATCATACACAGATAATAATCATATTTTATTTATTAAATTTAACACAATATTCATTTTTTTACTAAGTTATCATATGTGGCACAGTTCCACATAAGCCATTATTATCTACGCCAGCAAAATCAATATGCCACATAGGATAATCTAATGGAAAAATAAATGTAGTGCTAAAATTGATAAATAATTGATAATTGATGCATTATAGATGATACACACAAAAAATTATTCTAAATTTGAAAAAATTAGTCAAATTTCGTGCTTAGTTAAGATATTATCACATGAGAGGATGGAGAAAAGAATGATACTACATTTAAATCACCATAGATCAAATATAAAAAGATTTACCTATTGTTTGGATCAAGGTTAAAAGAGGAGGGAGGGAATGGAAGTTAATGGAAGAGTAATTTGAACCTTATTTGGATAATACTTGATAAAGGGAAGGGAAGAGGACGGAGGGGAAATTTTTAACTATTTAATTATATTATATTTTTATATGAGTTTTTAACTGAAAATACGAGTAATTTAGACTTTTACACTTTTTACCTCAATCCAATCTCGGCTCATGGTTTTAAAAATAAAAAGGGTTGTAGAATGGGAATAGAGGTAAAGCTTTTACCTCATTTTCCATTCACCTCCATTAAAATTAGAAAATCAAACAAGGTAAAAAATTCACCCCCTTTCCCCTTCCCCTCCATTTACCTCATTTCACCTCAAACCTAAGCAAGTTAGGTACAATTTTATTATGAGATTTTTCATTTTGGTTTGATCTTATCTTTTATTTTTTGGTCCAGATACTCCTCCTAAGACCCAAAAAGGGAAGAGATATTGGGAAAAGATGACAACATGGAAGAAAATTAGGGGGAGGTAAGTGCATGATGAGTGCTCAACACCTTCTCTAGTTCCCCACTAAGTGCAAAATTAACCCACGGAAATGTATTTACAAAAATAGAAAAATAAAACCTCACATAATTATCCTTTCTTTTAGAAATTTTTATTGTTGGGATCATCGTCCATGGTGAGGTTATCAAAAAATTATGGATCTTTATCGGTAGTAAATCTGTTAAAAATTGGCCCAAATAGAAGGCATGGCCTGGGTACAATACAAAAAAAAATTGCCACAGGTAATAATACACTCTCAAACAAAATGATAGTCAACAATAATGTGTTTGTTGTAGTCATGTTGAGCTGGGTTCATAGCAAAGTACATTGCATTGATATTGTCAAAACAAACAATGATAGGGCTTGGTGAGTGCAAATGATGTTAGAGATCAACTGTCAAAGCTATAGCACTTCTACAACTACATAGGCTAAGGCACAATTTTCACATTTAGTGGACCTCTTGGAGACATTCAATTGTTTCTTCAACTTCCAAGATATGAAATTAGGACCTACAAAGATGACATAGTTGGCGATGGATTAACACTTTTAGGGCACTCAACCTAATTCGCATTAACAAATGCAATTATATGAAGATCATATGATTTATGGAAGAGTAAGCCATATGTATGAGTGCAACAAAGATAACAAAGTAGGCTTCCACTATTTTGTAAATGTAGAGTCCAAGAAACATGCATAACTTGACTAACAAATCACATTGTAACACAAATGTTAGGTCTAGTAATAGTGATATACTATAAGGCTTCTACCAAGCATCTATATTCAATCAAATTAAGCAATAAACCACTGTCTATTAATGATAAGTGCACTTGAGTGGGCAAAGAATTCTTAACTACAATGGAATTACCCAAGCCAAACTTGTGAAGAACAACAATGATATACATATGTTAAGAGAGGAATAAATTGTTGAAATAGCAAGTGGCTCATACTCCAAGAAAGAAGTGGAGAGGACCAAGGTCCTTCATGGCAAATTCTTTAGAAAAGATAGCAAAGAAACAATTAAGGATTGTGAACTTCTTGTGAGTATGATATCATCAACATGAAGGAGATGAATAAGAACATGAGAACCATGACAATATTTGAATAAGGATGTGTCTACATGACTAGAAGAAAAGAATTCGAGACGTGAGAACCAAGCCTGAGGGGCTTGCTTCAGCCGAGAGAGTGATTTATGCAAACAATAGACATGATTGGGAAATTAAGGATGGACAAAATCGGAAGTTTAATGCATGTAGACCTCTTCATGAAGATAACCATGGAGGAACACATTTCTTTTTTATGTCCAATTGACAAATGTCCTAATTAGAAGAGAATACCAATGATCATAGCATAATTTTAAAAATCGGACCAGATGATAAATCAATTAAGATATGGGTTTACAGGTTTATGAGTCGAACTATGGATTTAATAGATCCAATAGAACGTTTATTAAATAATACAAAATTTAATTATAAACATTGTATACACTAAGGAGAAAACCCAACCATTTCTATCTTCCTTTGGATTAAGGAAACATTTCTTTTTATGTTAAAAATTAAAATATTATAAAAATAAATAAGATAGTGAACAAAACCCTCTTGAGATTCTAACCCTACTCCATTTCACCCTCTCCTCCTCCTCATCATCTTCTCTTTCTTCACATTTTTACTTTTAATCATGTACCCTCTCTGCTCACTTTTCCCAGCTACCAATGCCATTCTCCTTGTTATCTTCACTTTTCTTTTGAATTAACCGTATTTTCTCCAATTCCATGCTAACCTAGCCCAATCTCCTTTGCCATTTGCCTAAATTTTATTCCATCTCCAATCCCAACTCCAACCCTAACCCCTTTTGAAATTATCATCCTCACCCACTCAAAGAGAGATAGTAGATTGAAGGAGCCGTGGCTCCTCATAAGTTATTTCAATGGATGCCCCCTTCCCCTTATTCTTGACAAATTGAACCTTTATTATTTCTTTTAAAAATTTTTAAGGAACCTATTTTCTGACGGATTCTTATGGGTTCAAGGGTTTTCTAAAATACTGGCTAATTTTTATAGGTTAAATTGGAGTTATTGTGCAAGTGGAATAATTGATAAAATTGAATTGGGTACGTGCTAGGTTCCTAGACAAATTAGTTCAATTGACTAGCTTGGTCCGACTTTTAAAATTATGGATAAGACAAGACAAATGGTTGAAAGTTTTACCATCTAAAAGTCTCATGGTAATCAATACCTAGTTATTGGTGAAAACCTTGTGCAACAAGTTGATCTTTTGTAGTGCTCGATTGATCCATCTATTTAACACTTAATACAGTATTTCTAAGTGCTTCCAACAACATTCATGGTGGGGTTGGACATGTACCGATGTCTATATCCGATTTTATAGAAGAGTATTGAACTCCTTCGACATAGCTTGACACCATCATAGATCCTCAATTACGTAAGAATAACATGTAGGTTCTATGATAGAAGAGAAGGGTGAGGCAAACATGCTTAATATTGTAATCGGTTTTGTAAACCCTAATTTGTAACAGGTGACCATAGGATGTACAAATGTGACATGATTGCCCACAAAGGAGCACTAATATGTGATAGGCTAACCAAGAGCTAAAGTGGAATTTTCAGCTATGGGCTAGATTGGTTCATGAGTTGGAGATGGTCCGAGGGAGAGAATGGTTGAATATGGGGCTAGATTGAGTAGTGAAAGGCTTACCAAAGTTGGTATAACAATGTTTTTGGAGTTATTGATGGTTGATGGATAAGTTGGGCTTGTGGGAGCACGTGGAGATACAGCTATTGGGTTAGGTGGATTAGGTTAAATATATGCAATACAACTATCCAAGATTGGGAAAAAAGTTAGGCAAATAGAGGACTAGGAAGAAGATGTTAGGCCCCTCGAAATTAGCCCAGAACTAGTGACTCACAATTGTAAAGAGGCTTGCAAGGAAGCAACACATTTGGAAGAATGCGTTGGCTGAATTAAGGGGACTAGCCTAGAGTGCAGGAGGTGGGCTAGGATTGAATGATTTACTAATCTGGATGTACATAGGCCGCAGGTTGATTATTTGGTGCAAATTAAAATGTCGAATGCAAGGAGTGACCATTGGGTTTGGATAATTGCTTGTGGGGAAAGGCACTATCAACAAAGCAAACATGCTAGGAGATATAAACCTTATGAGAGGCAAGATCTAGACACTGAAAACCTTTGTGATTGTAGGCACAGCCTAACAAATACAATATTTAGACATAGGCTCAAGTTCATTTATTTATTTATTTATTTTATGTATAAGGTGAGGTTAAGAAAGCATGAGAACCAAAAACATGTAGCATTGAGTAATATAGAGCAAAACCAAACAGTTTCTAAAAAGTGAGAGTACATGAAGAATCTCTGTGAATAGTCGATTAATTGGAAAAATCGCAGTGAATGCCTCATTTACCCGAAGTTTATTTGGAAAATTACTTTTGTGTGAAGAGAGTTTGGGTTGTTTCAATAACATACCAATGTTTTCTTCTAGCCAAACTGTTTTCTTATAGTGTATATGGACACAAGATATGAAAGAAATTATATTTTCTTGAAATAATTTAACAAATTTGGAATTTTTAGATATTTTTGAAGATACAAAAATTTTGTAAACCATCATATTTTTGCAAAAAGGGAAATATTGTTGAATATTGTAAGAAATTATTGATAAAGATCAAATAATAGTAAAATCTCATATTTGATGCAATAGCAGATTGCCACATATCACCATGTTATTGATTCTAAAAGAAATTAAGATTTGTGATCCACTTTATTAAATGGAAGTTGATGAGATTCTCCCAAATAACATGATAGACAAAAATCTTTAGAAATGGAAACTAATGGAATTAAACTCTAAGACTCGAGTAATGCCAATGTTTGCACATACGGGTGACCTAAACGACAGTGTGATAGTTCAGCTATGGAGGAGCTCATAACAAGGGACTTTGGATGTCCAAGGTGGATAGTATAGAGATGATCATCATAACAACATTGAATGAGGGTCTTCCACGTGTGATTGCCCTCAGCAAGAAATCTAGAGCCAGCGAAAATAACATAACAATTATTATTATTGTATAGCTTATGAATAGACACTAATTTGTAAGTTAAGGATGGGACATGTAAAACGTTATTAAGATGTAAAGGAGTCGAGGAAGTGGGAATTGTTATAGAACCCAAACTTTTAGAAGACAAGGAGGATTTGTCGCCAAGTATGACTTTAATATAACAAAAAGAAGAGGAAAAAGTATAAAGTATACCTTCCAAGCTAACCATGTGATAGAAAGCACCCAAGTCCACATAAGATTCAATAGATGGAGTGTCACCTAGGGAAATGACAGCCAGAGAATTAGAAAGCTATTGGGAATTGGAAAAATTATAAAGTTCTAAGCATTGCATGACATAATGGCCTAGAGAGTTACATAATTGGCAAATAACTGCAATAGGATGCAAATCAAGCATTAGTCAATTGATAATTAGATGAATTAACAAATGAGAAGATTGGTTAGGGGAGAACCTTTTCAAGTGCATCAACAATCACCACCGGTTCAGGCCAAGGATTATGGGTTGCTTGAGATGTTGAATTATGCCAGCACAATTCAACATGAAAAAAAAAAATTTCAAGCCGACATGAAAACACAATTTTTTAAAATAAAAATTTTAAAAAATGCCAATTATGTTAAAAAAAACTTATATTTTAAAATTTATTTCAATATTTTCTTAAAATTTAGATAATCTGTGTATTAATCAGTCAATTATAACACTTAAGATTTTCCGCCCAAGCCCAAGTTTATTCAAATTTATTTTTAAAAATAATTACTCTGTTTAGGCCATGCCTGAGCTGAGCTTTGTGGGCCGACTAGGATATCGGGTCAAGCTAATGCAACTCGATAATAGCTCTGAGTCGTGCCAACATGGTCAAAAAATATCGGGCTAGCATAAATTAAAATTAATTAATTTTTTTAATAAAATTACTATATTAAATTAATATAAATTGTGGAAATTTTATGATAAACACAATTAATAGCCCGTATTTAATTATAAAAATAATAAAAAATTTTGATATAGGTTTCAAATAAGGTTCAATTCCCACATTCAAACTTTGGAATCGATTTTACACACAAGGTAGGTCAATTGCAATTATAAATAAATATGTCAATCACAAATTTCGTGATCGTAAAAAATTCTAAAAATAAATCACTCCAACTCTAACAATCATAGATGCTAAAAACAATAAGAATAGGGAAAGGAGGATGCAATTAATCTATTACCCATGCACGAGAGGGAGAGAAGCATAGTAGGCATAGGTTGCCTAATAACTCAAATAAAATATCTTAATAATTAGAAATACTAGGAGTACTATGTAAATTGTGCGGGTCGAGGGAGGGCGGGTGGAAGGAAGATCGAGACTCGACCCGACCCCACGTATGAGAGAGGAGTTCAGTATCCAAACCTGGCCCATCCTCTCCGTCCAAACGGTTCGGGCGAGGTGGGTACCTTCGGGCTGGGTCCATATTGCCGTCCCTACTAGGCCTCTTAATCTAACAGAAGAGTGTTGTCTAAATTCTCATATCAATAATTGTTAATTCTCTATATAAGTAAATTGATAATATATAATACATTAAACGTATAATTTAAAGAATTTGTTATAATAGTATCATTTTTAACTTAATAACCAATAGAATATGTATTCGATTCTCATCAAAGAATTCTATGTACCTCTTTATTTCATTTCTGTTTTTACTATCTCATTCTACACTCATAAGTTTCTTATGTAATAATTTTTTTTTAAAATTGATATCTAAAAGTTAATAACTGAGTCAAATTAGATAATATATTATATGATAAATTAATTAATTATTATAATATCAAATAAAATTAATATTGATTATCCATCAGTTGGACTGCCGTACTTTGGCAGTCGTACTTGGCGGTTTGAGTTCATGGAAGAATTTCTGATACGAATCAGAAAACCTAAAAAGGCCGTAAACCCAAACCGACAAACATGGCAGGTGCTGACTCAGAGTACTGTCATCGACACAGCTCACATCCATCCTTGTGGATCAAACCCAAAAAGTCCAACGTACTTTTTCAAATTCCACATTTTGTTCTCCACTCTCGTCATTCCCTTGTTTTCTTTTTTTTTTTCAAGAGAAAATCCAACCACATAAACTAATGTTACCTTAGTTCTTATAAAAATAAAAGGATGAAATTTTACGAAATGATGGGATGGGTATTCCACATTTTTACTTAAATTAAAAATTCATCATTCTATCAAGATGAGATAAATTTACTATAAGAGAATGCACATACAAAATCTTAGAATGTAATAAAATAAAAATTATATACTAAAATATTATATATTTTATTTTATTTCATTTCTCACTTTTTATTCTATCAAATATAATGTAATTGATTTAAATAATTTGATAACTTTTCTTAGAAAAATGTTATAATGAATTTTATGAATTAAAAAATTATATTATAAGAATTTTATATTTTAATAAATTAATATATTTTAAAATTAGATACATGATTACTATTAAAATTTTGGATAGGAGATTATTTAAACTTAATAAAAAGGTAATATATATATATATATATCCTCTTATATCCAAATTGTGGATGCCCTTCCTCTCCAAAGTCCATTCCTCGACGGAGACGAAAATGGAAAACTCGATAAGTTGAAGAAGACCAGATTGATCATTGATGCTGAGAAATGAAACTCGATATTGTCCTAAATTTTAAATGAATATGTTTGGGAATTGATCATACGTACCATTATTTAATTAGTCATACGCTAGTGGGATGTTAATCCCGTCTTGAATCAAAGCTTGTGATTTTTCTGTAGGATGATTACTCAACAAACTATCGACAATCACAATGTTACCATGACTGCCGTAGCCGGTTTTCCCGTGTCATTATCGATTTCGTATTCTGTGAACGCACCCACAGAAAATGGGGTGACGTGGACATGCTTGACCATCTTTGAACCATTCAACCTATCTTGAACCAATAGTCAATTATACAGATGGAGCTCACTTAAAAACAAATAAGAAGTAAACGACATTATCTAAAAATAACAAAAAGCCTATATAATTAATAAGCAAATTCACTGCTTTGTCACCAAGAATCTGATCCAAATCTCACTCCATCTTCCTCTCTCCATTTAAACAACTTGGATAGAACTGCCACGTAATCAAAGCGCCCCACCTCGTCCCCTATATATCCTCTTAATTTCCCAACATTCTCCATTATCCACATTTGGTAGCTACTGATTTGTCGTCAATCCTCCATTCACTAACACAAAAGTGTATTGTTGCTTCTGCCTCCACTTGTACCGATCAATATTTCATTTGCAAGTAGAGAAGATCTTCTGAAAGGAGAGGCAAAAGAAGAGAAGATGTTGGGGATATTCAAGAAGGAACTGGCACACCCGCCCCAGGAGCTGAACAGCCCCCTGAACCCGAACACGAACTCGGCGACCAAGTCCAAGCTCCCGAGGGAGATCGCCCAGGCTTTCCAAGCTAAGCACCCATCGAATTCTTCCTCGATCAGCTTCGGCAGCGGGGCTTTTCTTGCATTTGCTCCCCAAGAAAGGCGAGCCTTCTCCACTCCTCAAAGGTATCATCATCTTGCTCTTTCTCCCATCATCGTGATCGTGACGCAAACTAGACTGCGGATCTTGCGAGCTTCCGAAAATCTCACCTGAATGCTCGCTTGAGTCGTAGAAGGGTCTTTGGCGAAACGGTTTCTGCTTTAGAACACACATTCTTGCATGTGTTTTTATAATCTGAACTTTTTTTTGCAGGTTGTTCTGTGGAATGGATGATGTCTACTGCATTTTCACCGGGAGCCTAAACAACCTGTGCAGCCTCATTAGACAGTATGGCCTATCGAAGGTGACGAACGAGGCCATGCTTTTGATTGAAGCGTACAGGACCCTCCGCGACCGTGGCCCGTACCCAGCCGACCAGGTCCTCAATGACCTCGATGGCGACTACGGGTTCCTAATTCTCGACACCAAAGCCGAGACCGTCTTCATTGCATCGGTAGCCTCCCTTCTTAATTATCGCTGCAATTATGTTGGGTTGCTGAGAATTTAATTATATAGGCTTTGGTGTCTTCCAAGCTCACTGTAGGCCGGGCTATGCACGTTCTTGGATGGGCCGAACTTTTCGAGTCCAGATAAAAAATTATTTTTTCAAGAGAAATTAAAATTTTATTTAGTTTTGGGAAATGGACAACCGATGCTCTTTATTTTCCCGTATTGTCAAACTATTTTTAAGTTCATAACTCTTCTCTAAATCGAAATAAAATTTTAAAGGCTTTGATGTATGTATTTTGGCAGGGGCCTAATGAAAGGGTGAGGCTCTTCTGGGGGATTGCTGGAGATGGCTCTATGGTAATCTCAGACAGCTTGGAGGTCATAAAGGGTGGTTGCGCGAAATCATACGCACCATTTCCAGTCGGTACGTGACTGTAAACTCCTGCCCGTTTAACGTAATCATCAGAAGAGTAAAACGATTAAGAAGTGAACTCGGTGAAACCAATTTTCTCCTTTTTGCAGGTTGCATGTTCCACAGCGAGCAGGGTCTGATGAGCTTTGAGCACCCAACAAACAAGATGAAGGCGATGCCGAGGACCGACAGCGAGGGTGTCATGTGCGGGGCCAACTTCAAGGTTGATGTCCACTCCAAGGTTAGCAGCATGCCACGTGTCGGGAGTGAGGCCAACTGGGCAATCTGGACCCACAACGCTTGACCCTTGGAGATTTCTAATTTAATCCTGATGTCTCTATATATGGTTCCCCTTTCCAATTTTATGTAATGTCAATAAATTCAAAGGCGTATCTATGTGTTGTCCATCATCTTGTAAATAAGACTTAAAATAGAAGAAAATTTTACATTTATATTATTTTAATACTGTAATATCAATTTTAATTTAAAATTAAAGAGTTTATAATTGAAACTGAACTCTTAATTGTTTTCAATATTCTTCTACCTCATAGATCTATCATTATTCTTTATTGCTGGAAAGAAACTCCATCAGTGTTTGATTCTATTCAATTTCGGTCCAGTGGATTGCTCGGAGTGTTATGCCTTCTCATTTCTGGTCCATCTGATGCTCTCTTAAGTCATAGCGGACTTATCTTCCACTTTGGCCTGTGGTACAACTGTTCAACCATCCTGGGCTGACTGTGTTTCCTCGTGGTTTGGTTCAATCTGGTCGTTGCTTGTATAGCTTTCCTTGTGGTTTCGTATGGCACGTAAAGCTCGAACTTACCAAGGAACATAGCAGATCCAAACCAACCTGGTGCCTTTCTTTTACAAGATACACCGGTCTCAGTCTAAGTTATATATAAATACATTTTAAGCAATGGTTGTGGCCAGTTCATGCCAATCGAATTTGAGCCTACTACGACTCTCCATGGTTTTACAGATGCACAAGACCTGAACTTCTTAATCTCAGATTACGAGCTATATCAACTACACCTAGTTTTTGACCTGCCCATTATCATACTTGTATAACACATAAATCGGACAACCTACAGTGAAGGTTACATGAGCTCAAGGTATATGGTGGCCGTTTCGCCTATATCCACAGAGAGGGAAAGACCCCAGCTATTCCTTCTAGATCTCCTCCAATTTGCTGCGTACTGGGAAGTATTGTTTCAACATGAAGCAAGCTCGTCATAGTTTACTGACAGTCTACAGAGAGGAAAGTAGGAGTTCCGGTGAGAGCAATGCTACGCTTGAAAAGTCAACGTCTCCTTTGAACTCAAAGTTTACTTGAATCGTCTATTTTGTTCTGCCTCGAATATCTCATGCACTGAAAACCACAAGATAATCAAGTAACTTAGTATCCTCATGTCAACTCAAACTCCATTTATCAAAGGAGACACATTTCTCTAGCTTCAAATCTGATGCAATGAAAAATTTGGAGGATACAAAATAAGTGCCCACCACCCACGGAAGTGTTCACCCAGATTCCGCATCCCAATCTGACATCCTCCGCTTCCTTGGCCAGGGACTATAGACCCCAGGATAAGTATCACAATAGTCAAGCGAACGGGCATTGATCGGAGTACTGGATGGAAGTAGAAGAGCTCTCAAGCATCGTATTATCATCAATTAAACTGAGCTCAGCGGGATTTGGACCATTGCCCACCGTACATATTCCACCCATGCCGTTCTTCAGCTGATGGATGAAATTCCAATTTACAAAGTAACAAACTACACATAGGCAACTAACACCTACAAGTTGGTCAATTATAGGCAACGAGCAAGAATCTTTTGTGGAAGCCTTGTTTAAATCGGTATAATCGACACACATTCGTCATTTACCATTAGATTTCTTAACAAGAACTACACTTTGGAAGCGTAGTACATCGTGTATGATATTAGCTTGACGAAGTCTCTGCACTTCATCTTGCACCGTCGCTCTCCGCTCTGTTCCCATTGAACGGAGCCGTTCTGTGATAGGAGGAATAGCATCACTCCGAACGTTCAACTTATAGGAACAAGTAACATTCCCTTCCCTCGGGCGTGTGCAAGTACTTGATAGACCCGGAGCCAGAGGGAACTTACTATATTGGGTAGGTTTTTGGTAGAATTTAACGAAGATTGGGTGAGTCCTGGGCAACAAACGAAAAGAATGTCAATTTTAGTGCGGTAGGAACTAGAACCGAAATTGTAAATAAAAAAATCATCTTTAACTCTTTCACTCGAACTCTAATTCTTATATTGGATTCTTAACTCGATAAATTTTCATTTCACTCAGTTGTTTTTTCTAAAATGGAAGCACTTAATGGAAACATCAAACATAAAATATAATTGCTTTAATAGATGATAAAACACAAAGTTTTTTTTTTTTATAAAATAGTTGTGCTGAATTAATAACAACTATAAAAAATTTTATACTATATTTGTTTATTACCGGTAATTAAATATAAAAACAAACATAACAAAATATTTGATACTCAGTAGCACAATGTATAAGTTCCATATAATAGGGTGATACAGTTAGAATACCTTATATTTTACTGATACCTAAACCTAGACCTGGTAAAATTCGGCGTGGCACTGAGCCAGTGCTTATTGTGCCGGCACGATAACCCAATTATGAATATTTAAAAAAAATCTAATAGATTATGACACATTTGCATTACTCTCCTTCCCCATCCCATGTTCTCACAAGAACAGGACAAAGAAGAAAGTTTTCCTACAGGAAGCTATCCGTCTCCTCAGATTCCACTTGGAAGGACAAAGATGACATGTCTTGCAAGTGTACCCTATAACAATACGCCGCTGCAATTAGAGATGAAGGGTATGATGATAGCAGCAGATATGGCTCGAGCTCGAGACTAGACGAAGATTTTGCTTCGCCTTGGGCTCCCTGATGACTGTAAAAGTCTCGCTCAAGGCTCTGCTTTAGATATATACTTCGAAGATTTCCTCACATATACATTCTATGGAATGAATGGTTGATAATATATTACAGTATCCATAAAAATGGCATATCTAATCCGTAATTATTGGAAAGTCAAATCCAATTAATAGTAACTTTCAACCTCTCTAATCAAAAGAACTAGTTCAATGAATCAAGCAAGCATACTTTAACCCCTCGGTCCCCCTCCGCCCCCCACTGGTAGTAGTCGAGATTACAAGGCTCAACTATAATGTTGGCCGTACATCTGCCATGATCCACCTAGAGGTGGGAACATGACCTAGAATGCACCATTAGTGACATAAAGAGGGCACGAGGTAATGTTTGTGCACGATTAAGGCGAAGACGAGACGTTTGAGGCATCCGAGCCATCGGACCCCCAGTGTGAAAGGGTCAATCTCAATCGCCCTGTCCGTTCGCCTGAGAGGGACTTGAATTGGAAATTTGAAAAGGAAAATTACACAGTGAACATGTCTATTTTCATTGCGTGCACTCTGTCTACAAGTCCAATAAGCATGACTACAAACCCCTGCTGGAGCTAAATTTATCTATTCATATAACTCTAATTTATAAACTTATTTAAAAGAAAAAATCTTGAATCAACTTTAGGTTATACGTGAGAAAACTAATCACGAACTGAAGGCATGAGCTGTCGAGAAGCCATTAGCGGGCCAAAAAAGGGGAAAAAAACATGTCTGTAATATCGTGTGAAAAAAGTATCAACTGAGTTGCAATAAATAAGTAAATTAATACTAACAATTTTGAATAATTAGTATAATTATTACTAATTAAAATAATTGTATTAATGCACATTGTAAAATTGTACCATTTTCGGATGCCTTCACGATGATCAGCCGATTATATCGTCTTACATATCTTGTATGATATTTTATTATTTTTCAGGAAAAGCGATCTAAAATATCACAAGCATTTCTTAATACAATACCACTACAACGCATTAACAGTCATTTAGAATCGCCTGTATTTTTTTTTTTATTTTTCTCTACATCTACGATATTTACGACTTTCATAAAAAAAATATTAATGTTTTATAATTTGGTTTAAAAGAATTGAATACTTGTAGCACTTCAATGTACTTCTGTCCATACTGTTGGATTTTGGAGCTGCATGAGATTATTGAGCCCTATTTTAATGACTCGATTATTTAATAGTATAGTGAGAAAAAAGAAAAGAATTGGATTTAGGATTGGCGTTCGATATATTGTGACCACTTTGGCTCGTGTAAACAAATTTATTAGCTTAATGAATGGAGAACATCATGTTGATCCAATCTAAATATGGATTATTTATAATGCATTAAACGCCTGATTATCAAATTATGTATTTGAGAAACTAATTTATAACCAATGTACTCGATATTGCTCATGTGCTTTCCATACCTTGTCTATTGCAAATCCAAAGTCGACTATCTAGTTAATAAGAGTCAACTTATATATATAGTTTTTATATGTGCGCTCATACAAATCATTTTTTTAAATCAAAATAACTATGTGGTCACATGAGAACAAGCCTGAGAGTTTGAAAAATTGTTTAATAATAAAATCATATATATATAAAATAAGACTAAAAATGATTATATATAAGATATTGAATGCTATCATTCCATCAACTTAAGTTTTTTTTTTGTTAAATATGGATAAATAGTTTTTATAAGTTTAATAAAAATTTTATATGGTATTACAACATATTATCCAATCATTCACACATTTCCAAAGATTGAAATTAGAAGAAAAATATCTAGCTCGCGGTAATTATTAAGACTGATAGCTCGACTAGCTATTGAGTTGGTTGACCCCCTCGTCCAATCACGGGGGAGAGTGCTCGATTCGTGTACAGTTGCTGAGGATGAGCACTAAATGGCATGTGGCATGTGTTACCTATGTTGTTACGTAAGAGTGAGTGTTAAAAAATGAAATCTTATATAAAAAAAATAAGACTAAAAATCATGTTGTATAAGTGACTTATTATTATTATCATATTTGTTTGAGTTTTTTTATTGAATATGATTCATCACTCTTATAAATTCAGCGAAAATTTTATAAAAAGCATCATGAGAGAATTAATAGGATTTTTCTAAATACGAGAATTTGGCTTAGACACACAACAACCTAAATTGTTATGTTGAATATAGACTCACACATGAAATATTTTCATTGATATTATAATCTAGTACGAATAACGGATGGAATACCACAAAAAGTTACACAACAGCTTTCTCCTCCCCCCCTTGCATTTCCATTGGCATATGTTTAGCTTCCACGTTGGCTGCCTTCTTTTGTTCTTCTTCGCGTTTCTTTGCCCACAGCACACTGTACAGACTACCTACCGACAGCAAGCCGCCTAAAACGCTACAAAAGCCGAGGGCAAAAATACAAAGGAAGGAAAACTGTTGGGGTCAGGAAAAATAATTTACAGTCAAGGGAGAATTGAGTCATTTTACCTGGCAAGTGTGATGGCCTCGCCCAACAGAAGCATGGAGCATATGCTTGTGATTACGAGACTCAAGGGCATCGACATTGCTAGAAAAACAGGGCCTTTCACTTTCATGATCCATAATTGCAAGTAATATAACAATCCCGTCCCAATGATACCCTACATTGTGCAAACATAAGGAAAAAGAAAAAAAAGAAAAAGAAGAAGTATTTTATAGCTTGAAAACAAATCATAAGGCAACTACAGCAAACTCTACGTACCAAATTTGGATGGTTGAGCAACATTATTATTATTATTATTAAAAGTTGTCACAGAGATCAGACCCATATCGGACCGAATGCCCAAAGTTTACTAGCAACTTTCTCACACTCGGGGAACTCTCACATTAACTTTTCCATGTTGGATTCACATTTCAACATCCACTCGCATGTGACAGCATAACTCGGCCTTATCATGTGGTCTTTAAACTTCATCTGTCGACAACTGTCCAATAGATGGACATTTTTTCTCCATGGTCGAGCGTGGGGAACATTGACCATGAAGCAAGGTTTCACTTTTATATTTGGGCTCTAGGAATATGGATATTTTATAATGGGGTTGACATGGTGTGAATCTAGTAGATTACCTATTCTTATATCATATCAAATCTTTATTATATTTGCAAGAGATTAGACTTGATTCTAATCTTAAGACTTAAGCGTACATATTGTAGTACTCGACTCTCTTCTATCCTTAAAATTTTCTCATTTACTTCTATCCTTAACACTTTTCCTACGGTTGGGTAGAGGAGTTAACTCCTCCTCTACGGGGGCATAGGGAGTTGGCTTATCTACTGGGACAAAAATTAATATAGTATATACTATATGAAAAAATTCAGGAAATGAACTAAGTTAATATAATAAAAATCACTTAAAATCAAGCGAAATTTTATATAAAATCATATATGAATTCTCGACTTTAGGGGGTCCCTCCCCTCCCCTACCCCCAAATCCATCCCTGCGTTAACTCCTCCTAGATAGGGATCCATGCCATCGAATGGCAAGGGAAGGTGGTGAAACGTCCCAGTTCAGTAGAGATTTCCAAGGATTATATGTGCACAGAGTGAACAAGAGATGTTAGGCTTACGTTGAAAATAATTACGAGTAGTATCAAATCGAAACCGAGCCTCCACTGAGATAGCTCCCTCTCCATTGCTATGGCTACGAAGAATGTCTGCACTGCGCTTGCAGTGCATAGGATTGTGGAGAAGGTAAGCTTCGACGGGTAACCCTCCACGACTTGGCCCTGTTTGTTGAGCTCATAAGGTAGAGGTTCATTAAATAAATAAATACTTGCGCATGTACAACTGCTAGCAACTTTTAACTAACTTATTCAATCCTATAATTCCAATGGTGTTATTTATGTAAATCCAAGACATTACGAATTTTAAATAGGCGATGACCATAACAATGTGAAACATTACTGATCTAACTAACGTGGATGCAATGATATGTTTATTTAACCAATTTGCGACAGCATGTTAAATCATCATATTACTGTATCCATGTCAAATCAGAATGTGCCAAATCAACAAGATTTCATACCATCATATATTCGAGTCATCACCTATTTAAAGCTTTATGACATTACACACTTGTGTAAGTAATATAATAATAGAAGTCGTGATTTTGAATTAGCCGAAATTACAGGACTTGACGTGAAAGGTTAAAAACGTTTTGAAGATTTTTATTGTAATTTTCTTTGCCTACTACCGACTGATTTGTTTGATATACCTGAAGAACAAGGCCGAGGCTCCAAGCACACAGCGCGGACATAGAGAAAAGACAACCTTCGAGCCATTTCGACATATGGGAACGGTCATGGACTCGGTCGGTTTGATGGGTCTCATTAGACGGGTTGAGTGGGTGATGTTTGAGAAATGAGGGTTTGAAGTCGGGCCCCTTGAAGAACGCAAGGAGCGCTGCCCCTGCAATGCACAGAGCTATGCCTGCAACCTTAGCAATCCCCACCCTCTCTCTTACATCCACCTTCTCCATCCTTCAACAAAACTCGAAAAAATTACTGTGAACTCTATAAATTTGTCACTTTTGAGTTTTACTCTTACATGTATTATTTTCCTAGCCAATTTTAACAAATTTGATAGTGTCACTAATTAATAATGATGTAAATTTAATGATGATTTTTGTTATCTTTTCTTTGTCGATGGGACAATTACACGTGATGCATGTGTATCAAACACCAATATAAAAAATCCATATATAAGATTCAATTTCAAAACCTAATTCAATCAGCTGTACAATGAATTAAACATTTTAGAATTGAGTTTGGGCATCTATGCATTTGGATTAAGTTTAAAAGGCAAACTAATAAAACCTCACTGCACCTATTCTCTCAGGAAAAATTTCTTTTCGTATCCTTTGAAATTAATTCTGCGAGAAAGATGCATGACAGGCTGGAGTCTGAAACTCTTTGCGCTGAGGTTCGATTATTGCGACAGCATCACAAGGTACCGGCAAAATGTACTTGCCATAATGGGGGTTTATGGACGCAGAATCACTGCATGATTCGGATATCGACAGCAATTTATGTACCTTAGGATAACCGCGAAGGCTAACGTCATCACGGGAACTGTGTTGAGGATGGCTGCACCGACCGTAGAAGAAGTGAATTTGAGGCCCAATGCGAACAAGTTCCCCGTTAATGTTACGCTTCATCGGGAAAAAAGAATGAGTGAGCTACTCGAAGCCTTATTAGATATATGTCAAAAAACTGACTCGAAAGTGCTGTTCACCCGATCAGCGAGATCCCGAATATCTTGCAAAAGGTGCGAAAATCCAATGACCGTAAGGATCTCCTGGAAGAAGCATAGAAAACTATTATGCTAATCAAGCAAGCAAAGACGAGAAGGGCGTGGAATGAAACGAATACAGCGCAACTGGTCGTTACCATTCGAAGGATATGGCCAATGGAATCATGGAGAGACTACCGATGAGCTGCCGGTAGAAAATGAACACGAAGATGTTCACCCCCTGGTCGTACACAGCCTTGGAGAGTAATATCGAACCGGAATTGATGCACTGGATCAGTAGAGCGAGCAAGTACGGGTTCTGGAACCTCATCCTGATTAGATCTGCCGGATCAATCCGTCGAGACAAGGACTTTCTGGGGGAAACAGCTGTAACCTGACATGGAAGCCATGTAAGACTGCCTTCCAAATGAAGTATTTCCAATGCAAGAGGAGTGAAGGATGAAAAATGCTCCTCGCAGAGATCATTTATATATATGTATATATATCGGCGCCCCTATTACTGAGCAGAAAATGGAGATTCTTTTTTCCCATTTTTCCCCCTTTTTCTAAAATTTTGATGAGTAGAAAATGGAGATTCCACTGACAATGTAAGTCACAAGTGGTGTTATTTTCTCAATTTTTACAGGTTGTAAAATGATGTACCAATCTAAAATCGGATAAAAGGAAGATGAAGATAAAGTATATTCATTAACCCAAATCTGTATGATTACTATGTTCCAATCTTTCAACCTGAATTTTCTTGGGTGTTAAATTACTGAAAAAAATTTAATTGTGATTTTGTTTGTTTTTAGATCGAGAGGTGAGATGAGCATGTTATGGAAAAATATAAAATTAGTTGTAAAATTGGTTATTACACTAGAATTTCACGTATTCGAAAATTAAAAACTTAATTCCATACCCATATAATTGCTATATTACAGTAGAATCTACCCCTAAATATGATAATCTATAATGCAGGACTAATGATGTTACAATATAATTTACATAAGAACAAACCGGTTCATTTAAAGTTCATCAGTAGGTCGAAAATGTTCCCATAGCTCGGAAAGTTAAGACCATTCTACTAAATAGATATGAATCAAGCTCACCGCCGATCAGATGACGGCCGTCTTACATTGGGAATGATTGGTTATATCGATCGGAAAATTCATAGTACAAAAACCTTTTTAAATGCTGGAGAAATTAAATGCAAGATATCATAGCCCTAATGTATGTAAAACATGCGCTGGGGACCGGCCGGTATCGTATCGACTCCTGATTTGATGCCACCATTAGTTAGTTAATGCGCACCCACGTATGACCATTAAATCAATGCTTGTCCAGTCAAGTGGTCGGAGGGATAATTTCGGTGGATGAGTGCACATACCCACCAATTCATGACATGCATGTATATTTGGGAAGTGGTCAATAGAATTGAGGACTAATACGAAGGGAAAGTGATAGGTATTCCGGATTGGGCCCAAAACACATGAACGGGCGCCTATCCATGAATTACTTCGGGCCCGAGGGGGCTTGTCACGGCTGGCCTGAGAGAAGTTACAAGGGGCAGACGGTTAGTTAGTTAACCCAGAAAGGGGACGGCGTTGCCTGTCGGTAGCGGCAGACATCCATTTGGCTCAAACCCGTAATGGACGGCAATCAGGCGCAGAAAGCAGTCGAGGACATGGTAGCCAACGACGCTTTGGGGGTTCCTCTTCCTCGTCGGGAAGGTGGACAAACTGTTGGTCGAAGTAGAAGGCCGAAGAGGAGGCAATTCAGGCGCTAACGTTGATCGTCAGGTAAACGATTCCCCGGAGCCCCAACAAGTGTAGCGACCTTCAGTGGCTGCACGACAGCTCCATGGATGAACCGTTATTGGAGCGACAGGCCTCAGCACCGGCATCTTTTTCCTCGGGGAAGCACAGAAGACGGTGGTGGAGCAAATTTCGGAGGGCTTTTGAGGCCAACGGCCGGAAGAGATGTGGCGTGTTCTCAGTGGCCGGACAAATGGCGTCATCATTATCAAAGGAAATTTTGGCAATCTCGTTGTCTAAGAAGTTTGTGGTGTCATAGATTCCAACCTACGATGGGAAAGGCTGATCTACGCGATCATATTCACTGACATACAAATTCCTCATCGGGGCATGATGCGTCGGATGATGTCCAATGCTTACTTTTACTACCGACACTCTTTGGGATTGCTTTCCATTCTTTAGACACAGCATCCACTTGCTGATAAATAAGCATTCTAATTTAGTAAAAAAATAAAATAAAATCTTTGTAAATTCGATCACTTACTAGAACCAATGAAATGTGTATAAGTAACTCTATATTTGGAGTTGCCAGTATGGTGATTGGGAAAAACGATGAATAAGTTTCAACTGGTAGTGGAAATTGCAGAATAAGATAAAATTTAGGTTATCTAAATTTACATCTTGGAATCCAAATCCAGATGTTAGGATTTGAACCTCTCGCAAAGAACGGGATAACCACAGCCAGATGACCATTTATGTCCTCCCGACAAGGGCCGAAAAGACACCACCATATTGGCCACTCAGTAGGCAGCGCTGCATGTTCTTGACATCGCATACCCACCTGCCTCTTTTGGACATTGCCGGGAAATCTAATCACTTCCAAGGAAATCCAGGAGCAACATTAATAGGTGATTGACATGAGCAAGGATTTCCAGAACATCCTCAACCAAGTGCAGATGAAACGCTATATTCATTACAAAAGCATCATCTAACTCGAGAACATAAAAATCCACATCCAAATGAACTCCCTAACGTTAAGTTACACAGAAAAAGAAAAAAGCGAGGACCCGAACTTACTGCCTTTTTACAACCAGTAGAAAAGATTATATATACTAAAGGCAGGCAGGAGGAGAAATGTTTTCGTGCTTTGTCGGCCTAAATCAATCATAAGTTTCCCATCCTGATGCCACTGTCTCTGCTATAAGGGGATGGAGCTTCATTGGCGTTGGAGAAACTAACATAGTACAGCTCTGAGACTATGCCCGTGAGGACAATGAAGGCCGCTCCAGCCCCAAACACACCCTTCCTTAATGTCTCACATGATGGGGGAGAATCGGCCAGCATAGTTCGATACTTAGTGTGGTACGCATTCCTTGCAGAACCAGCAAGCAAGCAGATCTCAGCAATGAGAAAGAAAACCCTGACACAGTGAAAAGTAATGAAATTCTTTATCAGTCTCTTATTAGCTGAAGGATTTGCCTAAAGGAGGTGATATTAGCACCCTTCACATGCAATATTTGCTGATCTCATACAAGCAGAACTTGAAAAATAACACAAAGCAGGAGCAGCCGTGATAGATGAATCTGATGAAGGGGTAACCAAAAACTTGAAGCCAAACATCACAACCCAAACACCACCCTAGCTCGCATAATTTCTTATAGAGCTAAAGCTTCAGCCTTCATGGAGAAATGCCAACAGTGACTGTCAAGCAGTAGAATGGTTTCAACAGTTGTAGTTTTCTTCCACACGAGCTTGTTAATGAAATATTGAACAGCATATAGGGGCTGGCTCATGTCGTGTAGTTTGAAAGCCAGTATATTTAAAACAACAGTGCAATGGTTCAATAGGACTGTTGGCAAATAACACACGATTATCACCTGCTTCCAGAAATATATGACCAATAGGGACCTTCAGCAGACAAAATCTGACATGAATCTAGAAATTATCGGTGAAGGACCTACCAGGCTGTAATGAACAAGACGATCGCCCAGGCTCGGGAAGAACTGGGCCTCAGACCCCTACCACAGCATAAGCAACGACTCACTGCCATTATAAGGAGCTGGCTACCCAGAAGGAATAGTAAGGCACCAACACCCAATCCAGTCGCAATATCAGAGTCATAACGGCAGTAGTTTTTGTTATCTGTGCCCTTGACAATTTTGGCCTGCCAAACAGAAGATCAAGAATCAGACAAACAAGGGCAATTACCCCTACATGTAAATGTTAGCCAAGCAAGGACAGAGGACCAAGCATGAAAAAGAACAGGTTCCTTTTTCATTTAATTTTCAATCTTTGAAGATCCCTGTCTGAATCAAGTCATCATTGAAATAATGATCTATATTATAGATAGGAGCAGTATGAGAACAGATCAGTAGCCTCCAATGAGAGACAGATTCGAGGGGATTGGGGTACCGGGCCTTTACTCCAGAAAACTGTGAAATGTTACATAATTTTCACCAATGCTACTCTCTTTTTTTTCCTTTGGTAAAACTATCTGTTGCCCTTTCTTTAGTGTTTAGCTTCCCCATCCAAATTCCTAGATCCGTCCCGTCTACGCGCATGGGCTACAAACAACTCACTGAATCGCAAAAATTGCCTAAAATAAAAGGGATGAAACGAGATATTTCAGAAGACTTTCAGAGATATACATCATAGAGTGATGATTTGAGCACACAGCAACAAAACTATGACCGGAAAGTACAAACAGTCAGTTGATTCAGATAATCGAAATTGAAGCAAGCAGGCTCTGCACAAGTAATTTCACCGGAAGAGTTTAACCAACAACATCAGCTCATTCAGTTCTAAGTGGATTGTTCCTACATCTTAAAAAGGGTATAAACTAAACCAACCAATACAGGAGCATAGTGAAATCGATGCACAGCTTGGAGATGAACGAAAAAGACAGCTTTCACCGAAAGGAGAGAGTGGGGGTGTTGCTTACAGTGTTCCTGCGCTGCTCGGCCGCAACCGCGAGCGCGAAAGCCACCAAATCGATGACGAAGACCACCACCAGCACCACAGTAGAAGCCATGACTCTCTCTCTCTCTCTCTCTCTCTCTCTCTCTCTCAGCGCAACGGATAGAAAAAGCAGACAACGAACAGAACTCAGGCTGTCTTAAAAGCGATGAAGATGAAATAAAAATAACCCTCCCCATCAAAGTGCTATTATTTTCCGTCACTAAAAAATAATTAATTTTATTTTCCATCAAGCAAATTAGATTTCTCGTTACAATAGCGTCGAGCTCAAGATGATATACATCTCCTTTTCCTATATATTATATATATATATATAAAAGATGTTAAGCTTCAATTTTTTTGATTAAAAAATTATTAAGGTAAAGAATTTATTTTTTTTCTCGATTATTCATAATCTAAAACAAAATATAGAAAAGTGATGATCAAATAAAAGAACACGAAGAATCATGATATAAGTTAAGTTTATAATTTTTTATTATTAAGTTAAGAGAGCTTCGTTAATTTTTTTTTTAAGAGTATGGTGTGACTCATTTCACATCCGTCTAAGTCTTAGTGTGATAGGCATTGTATCAAGCGAAATAGCAGGGTAGTACATGTAAATAGCTTTCTAGCATAATAACATCCCTATCACTGGCTTATAAAAATTCTAGTGCTCGACTAACAATTACTCAATTATTAGGGATCGTCCGCCTCTGACGAGGGCCTTTCATAGCCGAGCCCCACCTCGATCTCTGTCGACCATATTGACCAGGAAAGATCTAGGTCAGCGAGGGACCGATGTGGCTCGACTACTGTGGTCCTCGTTGCAAAGCTAGATCGTACTCGGCTGAGCCCCACCGGGACTAGCAATTTAGTACTGTGGAAATTCAAGTGGAGGAAAAATTGACGTGAAATTATAAGTTTGAGGAGAGTTGAGTTATGATAATGGCCAAATTTGACATGTTATATAAATTGAGCTAAAATATATCATAATATGAATTTAATTTATTTATAATATTTAAATTTAATTTTTTTTTAAAAAATAAATATTAAGCTCATCCAAACCATTTTATATTAGTTTACAGAAGAAAATGGACCTAATTAATTATGGACTTCAAAAGACTAAGCATAAAAATGCTCCAAAGAAAGGGATCGTGGATTTGTCAATTGTTGTTTTGGGATTATCGTAGTGCAAGTGGGAAGGCGCAATCACAGCAGTACCCACGTGTGATTTCCACTGTAAAACCATTCGACAGATCGTGACTAGGCCCCTCGCCCTACGGTTCCTTTCTTTTTTTCCTCTCTCTTTTCTTTTTAATTTTTTTTGGAAGGAATAATTTTTTTTATCTCACACTAATGATATCTCTACATTATTCACATTCCATCTATATTCTCAAAAATTAACTCAAGTAAGATAGGATTTATGTAATGCTTATGAAATTATAAATTTGATTATTTCATATACGTAACTTTTAATGAGGAGAAGGTATTATGTATAATAGTGTCATTAGATTTATCAATTCGGGCTGATACGATGATTTTGGACAGTGTAAGCATTGTACAATTATATTTTTAGGCTGTGTTAACACGACTCACCATCTTGGTAGGCTTGAAAATCTCTAGTATGTGCACAAAATTTTCATGTTTCGGGATATCATAGCCTGGCCGAATAAAATAAAATTTTATATAATATAATTAGTTAATTAATCTAAATATTGTATTAATTTAAAAAAATATTAAAATAATTATTAAAATATAATTATTTGTATGTAATTAAGTATTTTTTAAAAAATTATAATAAATTTATTTTTATTATAAATATATTTTATACTTTTCGGCACATGAAAAAAATTATTTTTGTGCTATACTAGTACGCCCTATATTACCTAGCAACCCGAAAATTATGGCTGGGGCGCGGTTGTTTTTGTGCCGTGCCCGGAGCGGTGCTATTTTTTATAGGTCTAAGTGCCACTACGCCACATGCTGATGCGGTGGCACCAACTAAACTAACAATAAAAATTACACAGATGTCAAAATTTTAATTACTAAGCACAAAATAAAATCACAAAAACTACTAGACAATTTTAGGTCAGTTTCGTCTTCAGACCTTAAGGTCACAGGTCTTTGAGAAGTAAATCTACATCAGATTTTTCCCCCCAAAAAAATATAAATAAATTTAAATTTATAAGTTGTATTAGTAATACACGATAACAGCTAAATTAAGTCAGTTCCAGCGCACCGATTAGGAAGCCTAACAACAAAACCGAAACTTATCGGGTAAAATCTCGGATAATCGGCGGAAACCCGAGCTCTTCTTCCATGGGTTTTGGATCTGGCCCTGGGCCGCCCTGCACTTGGCCCATCTTCTGGATGGGCCCACCAATGTCTTGGGCTCAATAATTGTTTAAAATGATATCGTTCTCGATTTGAAATTAATAGAAGAGGGAGGACTCACGGTTATTCTCCTATACTCTTATAGATAGCCATATTCTAAACTCGCGAGCCTTTTCCATAACAAAAATGTGAAAGTAGAAGCGTAATTTACAATCAGCGCCGAACTGCCACACAAGACTTCACCCATTCTCGGATTCACTTTGGGGTGAAAGAAGGCAACTAGAAGAAAACTGAAAACCTGAAAAAACCAAACCGGACCGGCCCAAGAAAATAGGTTTTTTGGGGCCCTATTTGAAATTCGGATAGTTTTTTTTGTCATAAGAAAACCAACTCAGGAGAATCGAGACCCGAACCAAAAAAAAGTGACTGGGCCTGACCCATTCGGTTTTTATTCTTATACTTAATAATTTATTAAATTTATCATTATAAATTTAACCCCCTAAATTAATATACTCAGATGCATTTCACATCACCATTTTCTCAAAAAACAAAGTTTAATAATATTCTTTTGACACATCACTCTTCAATTTCTCTCCTTTATGCAATATGAAGGAGATTTATTATTTAGTTTAATAAAAATGTCGAACCCGTATAAACCGAGCCAATAGCAGGTAGTTTTTCATTCTTCTAAATGGTTTTGGTATAGGTTTTTACAGTTAAAAATACCAGACCAAAAATATTGGGCCACAACAAATTGATAAAAAAACCACCCGGCCCAAACCATTTATACCCTAAGATGCACATGAAATTACACTCCACGGCATCCCTTTTTTTAAATTATTTTGCTCTGATTAATTTTTCCTATCAATAAACAGATTTTTTAACCCACACGCACACACACACGCATATATATATATATATACTTTAACGTTGAAAATCATTTTTTTAATGTATATACTAATAAATGAGAAATTTTTTTTACTCTCTATCTTCAAATGATGGTAATGTTTTCCATTCATTTAATGGCATTCGTTTCCGCTTCAAATTGAATTTGGCAGAGACTAGATGACTGCCCGTGCTTGCTAAAAATGATACGATTACGTTAAAGAAACATATGTGTATACATATATATATATATATATTGATCGATAATTATCGAGTGTCATCTTGATACGATGAAAATAAGACATGCTTACATATAGCAGCATAGATATAGCTGCAAAATACAGTTGACTTAGTTACGGAAGATAAGGAAAAAGGAATTTTCATGGGGCAATTTATGTGTCGCCAGCATGCGATGAATGTTATTACATATTCTGGGGGCGGGGACTGAACTGGAAATTCCAACCAAGACAGGCAAGGCTCATAGGTAGTAGACCTGGCACGATATCCTGGCACGAACACGGCACGATAACACCGTGCTTGGGCCAGGGCTTATCATGCCGTGCCGGCACGGCCCGGTAATTTTATTGGACATGCTGGATATGATGATTCCTGGGTCAGGACAACATGATAGTTCAATCAGGAAAATTAAAAAAAAATCTAATAAACTGTCAGGTACTATTGAAAGATAGAAAAAAAATCACATTTGTGAGTTCACTTATAGATGTAGACAAGCCACGATCAAGGGAGATTATCGTGCTATCGGACCAAGCCGTGGCAACTCCCATCTTATCGTGCCAACCCTGGACTGCCTTATATCCTAAAGAGTAGTACTTGAGCCAGCCCTTATCGTGCCGTGCTGGCATAATTTACCACCTCTAATAGGTAGCGTAAGTAAATGCCAAATGGTCGATTACAAGGTGATGAAATCTGACTAACTTTTCCTTTATGGATAAAGTTTCATAAATTTAATAATAATATGGATAAAATCAATAAATTTTGTATTTAAAATTACTGAATTTCTCAAATTGAAGGGGGTAATTGCTCCCCGTAAGCCCCTTAAATCCATCCTGTTTTGGGTACCATCAAACATTAGAAAATATATGCCCTTTACTAAGACAAGTAATATATTGGGATAGATTTAGGACCGACAGCAGTCATTATATATTTAGTGTGTTTTTTTTCCCATTTTTATTCTGGGAGATCTATGAGATTGAGATGACAAGAGAATTTGAAGGTCTCCAATAGTAAGAATCTATCTATCTAAAATTATATACCTTGACATGATACAAATTCATAATTGACAAAAAATATTAAACATTTTTACTTAATCAATCAGATTTTCTTAGTAGTTATCTTACTAGACTTCCAAATGGATAATTCAAGAATCAAATCTTAGGATAGTTGGCAAGAATTTTCTTAGGAATCTCAACCCGACCGTAAATTAGTCTCAAGATATACTTCAGTTAGCTGGAGATATTGCGTAGTGCAATAAAAAAAATCACAGCCTATCAAAGACATAAGATGTGAAATATCACAATTTTTACTGTCTTTCCAATTATATTATGAACTTTAAATTCAATAGGAATAGTAAACAATTCTTAAAAATATTGTTTTCTTCGAAATCTACTATGTTTACTGTATTCGTTAAAATAACTGTTAATTTCAATTGCGATCACAAATTTATGCTCAAATTTCAATTTTCCCAATCCTATCGTCAATTTTTATTATTATAACCGGAAGATCGGGGTGTTGACAGTTTCCGATGCGTCGATAAGTGAGAACATTTGTCTCATCCCTGACCTTCATCACCCTTAGGAGAAGTAAATTGGACAAATGGAAATTGGTGAAGACATCAAGTCCAGCCCCATCACACCCTAATTGTACACTTTTTTTTTCTCAAATCAATTCAATCCTAGAAAACATCATACCAATTTTGTCAAAGCAATTCGATCTAGACATGTTTAATCGGTCGGTTTGGCTTGGAACCAAGCCAGACTGCCCATAGACTGACACTAACCATTCTTATTGGGTTGACAGGTATTTACCAGTCGAGTTCAAGAAATAGATCCGTTGAATAGAAACCGGCTCCGACAAGCAAAAACCTTGCAATTAATGGCTAATTATTTATTAGTTTAATTTTAAAAATCTAAAATATATTTTTAAAATATTTATTTTAAATAATTTGTAAAAAAAAAGAGGAAATAGTCACAATTGACCATTCAAACCAGTCGAAACCTACCCCTAGGTTTATTCATGATTTTATAAACCATGGCCCATAATCGAACCGGCTCATTATCCATAACGGTTTTAGTCTCGTTTTGAACTAGCTCATATTACCCATTTACCTTCTCTAGTTCGATCTACAGTGAATCGATGGAATTGGGGGCAGTGAGGCCTCAACATCTACCCCTACTGTCTTCGATTAAGCCAATTTATGCCTTGAATCATCCTCACAGTCCCTTAGTTCGACCAATTTGCCTCCGATTTATCTAAGAGATAGAACGGTTGAATTCATATTATGTCTTAAATTGGAGTAACTAGTTGAATTGATCCAAGATAAATTAATCCCAATTTTGCTGATCTATCCCTTAGGTCAATCTGATGCAAGTTGGCCGAACCGAGATTAGTGAGTATGATTCAAGGCACAATTTAGTTGAATCAAGGGCCATAGGAACAGCAACAGAAGCTTAATTTCATTCGATTCGAGAAAATCAATACGATTGGAGCAAAATTCAGTCAATTTTTTTAAGCTCTAATTGATGAAAAAAAATCACAATGGGAGCAATGGGACCATCGTGTAGAGAGTTGAACCATAGACAAATTGATCCAAAATTAATTTCTCATATATATATATTTGTATGGAAATTTCTTAATTGTCATCTTATCGGAAAATGTCATCAACATCTTTTAGGGCGATGTGTGCTAGAGTTCAGGTCCTCATCGCCATGATACTTTAGTTGAAGAAATGAAAAAAATTTGGGAAAATTAAAATTTGAGGGTAAAATGATGATTATAACTGAAATTTATGCTTTTTTAATTATTAAATAAAGGCCTTCGCACTAAAAGGAAAGAAGAATATGAAAAATTCACGTGATTATGAAGCCAATCTCAAGACTCAGAGTTTAAGTGAAACCCTTCTCAATCGATCACTTCTTCTTCTTGATTGCGAGTTTATCCCTTTTACGATGATCCAACACAATTTGCATCCGAATGCTTGTTGGGTCATCCCACCAATTTGAAGAAAGAATCCGATCTCAATTAATTTGGGCTCTGATTCATCTGGGCCAAACGTTCCATGGATATTAATCTTGTACACTAAGACATCGTGCCGGTCTCCTCATTTCAATGCCCACCTCGTCAAAGTGTTCTTTCAATTGTCTACGTCCAGCTAGCGCTTGCCGTTCGACTAACCTCTATCTTCCGATTGACAATGATTGTCTCCCACCAATCTCTTTCAGGGATCTCTCCGTGATTTCGTCTTCGGTTATTTATTTACTTTTGATTACATTGAATTCATTTGTTGACAGTGAATGACCCGTGATCGACAATGTTGGTGCGTGTGGGGAATTCAATTCGGTTATATATGGGCCAGATTGTTCATCATTATTGAATTTTGCAGCAAATTTTTTTAAAAAAATCATGAAATATAAGGAAAATTCAGTAAATATATGTATAACTTTAAACTTTTAGCTTACACACATAAACTCAAAATCCTTAAAAATCCAATAAAAATGTTACATGCTATTATAACATATTGCTATGTGAATATACACCTCGTCATGCATGAGTCTTGGAAGAAAAATATCAGGTTGGGTAGGTGTCAGGAGAGAGAATTCTAGATCGGAATGCTAATAAAAAAATTCCTAAAATATAAGAAAGTTGTGTACACATTAACCTACAGGACAATAGTCTAGAAATCTGTCGTATTTTTCAAAATTTTCTAAAATACATATAACATTTAATATTCATATATTTATACATGATATGATATTTAACAATTTATTTACGAAATATGATAACCACTAACGGTATTAATTTTTTCTACTAACTACTTATACGACAATGATAACTCTGTCATATTTTTTATATGTACCACTCCCTATAAAGTGCATGATATATGAATGTGTCACATCAACGGTTAACGAAAATAAGTTAACAATCGATTGATTACGAACTTAAGGATTAAAACTTCCCCTAACACCAATCTGAAATTCAGCTCTTTTCCTACAGTGCTATGCAAGCAAGTTTTTAGTATAAATTGGGGTTGGTTGGTGCTCACGATTTATATGAAACTACGCAAGTGCCCATTCATATCGCTACGAGTTATATACTAATGTGCAAAATGTACACACACACACACACACACATATATATATATATATATATCATCGTTCTCAGATCAATACCTAATCCAAAATCCACTAAGGTAGAAAAGTAAAAACAATCTAACGTTATCTAACAGCCTAATTTTGGAAACAAATCAGGTTAGGCAAGTCAGAAAGTAGAACACAGATAAACAAGGAAGTTAACAATCAATTATATATCATTTTATACTGTGAACTTAATAAGGATCAAAACTCTCCCCAGTACCAATTTTGCATTCAGTTCTTTTTTCCTAATATGCAACCACTTGCTCAAGTTATTAATCTAGCTGGGGACGCATAGTTGCCTCACTAGAGAGTATATAGGCCCTTCCCCATAACAAGTTATAGTGGGACAGATTCAGAACTTGTAAGCAAATATCCTCAAAATTTTGGGCAGTTTATAGAGGAGACTTGTGTGGCTCAGATAACACAAGAGTCCTAAGAATTGAATCTAGAGTTCATGAATCTTAATTCCATGAGGAGATATATTTAAAATTAGTGCCGATAATTTTTGACATGATACGGAATTAAACAGATTCATATTGAATCATAATAAATTTATGCAACAAGATAAAACACGATTAATTTTATCTAATTAAATATATTTAAATATGTATTAACCATGTTAATATATTTTACTTATTTATCTGTCGTTAATTTAATTTATTATATTATAAAGTGTATTAAAGTGTATTTTTTTATATTTTATTATCATAGTTATATAATAAATATTTTGATCAATTTTTTTATTATAGTATTAAATATGTTAATAGTATAAATATATAATCGACACGTTTAAACACATTTACTTTATACAGATTAAACATATAGGTTATATGATGAATTTTTTTATATGAACCGTTTAACACGATACGATAAGAAAAGTCAAATTGGCATAAAATGTTCAACATTTTTTACTTTTAATTCCTTCTTTTCCAAGCCGCGAGACTGAGGGCAGGAGAACAGGAAAATTCCACTAATCAATCGACAATTTCTCATTGGTTCTGAGCCTATCTATCCCTTTCATAAGAAACCGGGGCACAACTTGCATCTTCCGCTGTATAGGGAAGTGAAGACCAAGACTTCGAGGGTCCTCAATTCAATGCCCGACTTGTCAAAGTTGCCTTTCATGTGTCTAGGTTCAAATAATCCCCGCAAATCCATTTACAGTTAGAACAACCTTATTGTCTTTCAATACACACTCATCGTCTCCCAGCAATCACCTTCGCGTGTGCCGAAGAGATCCATGATGTTAAGTTTCCGTCCGTTTTTAATTTCTACGATATTAGGGTTAGTTCCGGTCTTCGTCTAATATAAATGGAAAGAACGGAGGAATGAGTGTGGGAACCTTTCATAGGTTTTTTCGAGTGAGTAGGGAAACGAGAAGATGAACCATTGCGGTTTTATGACAGGTTTTGCCCTCAACAAGAAGTATGTCTACTTGATGTCATTCTAGGGTAAATCAGAAATTTCAAATTTCAATTTCGAATGTTCAAATTACTTCGTTTATTTGTAATTAGATTTATTATTATTCATTAATAACAGTTTATTTCGTATTTTAATGTGGGAAAATTTTATTGTATTCTCGTACGGCTTGTGACATTTTAGGTCGTAAACTTTAATGGTAAATTTTGATTTCTATTATTTTTAGGTTTCTTAAAAAAGATGAGGCCATATGGACCAAATTATGGGTGAAAATGTATATTTGCTTCTAATTATACTGAATCCCAGCTTCTAGGATGATGATGACAGCACGCGATCTTCTCTCATGTTGTGCCCGCACGGCACAACATCACAGTCGGTCCGAAATTCTCAGCTCGGGTCACGGTTTTCTAGTGCCGTGCTCGGACCGTGTCTAATTTTGCGGTGTCTAACGATGAAGCGAAGCTCGGGCCAGATGAGAACGATCCTGGAAGTCACCGAGTGATGTGGACGGGCCAAGTTAGTGCACGAGGGACCCATCAAATTGCCTTTGAATTCAATCTCTGGAACTACCTGCTTGAATTTGAAGCAAATTGCAATACGTTTTACGGTCGAACTGAAGGAGTTGTTCACATTGGAACATGAGACAATGTGAATTAGATGTATTCATATTGAATATAAATGTAATTTATATCTAAACGGGTTGAGATTATGTAACAAGTTTAAATAAATGTGTTAAAAGTATTTTGAATATGTGTAATCCAATAAAACATGATTAAATCCATTTAACTGAATGCATTTAAATATGTATTAAACTTATTAATTCATTAAACATGTTTAAACGTGTATATTTTATGTTTATCGTGTTAATTATATGTCATTTATAAATGACACATTTAGACATATTTAAATTATACTAGTTAAATATAAATCATATTGTGTCGACCAATAATTAGGCTAGTCGTGTTCGGATCAGACATTTTAGCCCGTCTAATAAGCACATAGTGTATAAGTCAAAAGGTTTCTAATACAAGTTCAATTAGACATAATATAACACAACTATAATTACTAGATTTACGTAAAATCAACAAAACCTCCAAAATTCTAGTTCCTTGTCGATTTTCTCTCATCCAACCAAATTTTTGGACCACTCAAACTTCTTACTCAATCTGCGATATTCTTATGATTCATTTATATAAAAAGCTTGTAAATCTAATATATTAGAATGAGGAAAAATAAGACACTTAAAAAAAATAAAAGCGGGTAAATTCTACCACGGGTAAGCGAAATTGTTTAGCTGAGTTCCCGCTAGAGTAATGCCTGACAACCTTTAGGCCTGGGACCAAATTTTTGGTTAGGTTTTCGAATTAGGTTTTTATTTATGGTGGAATTTTTGTATTTTTATTTTTCTTTCAATATCTATTAATAGACACGTGAACTCCTCTTCAGACCGAAAGAACGTCCCTCAGACGGCAACTGCATCACTGCCGACCTTATCTCAAACGTGCCTCTTTTTAATGGTGCAGGTTTCCCTTACTTATCCAAACCGAAATGATCGTCCTGCCCATCAGGTTCACTGCTCCAGTTGCCAGATGGTGAGTGACTGCCCCGGTTATAAAATTCTAACAAATAATCTTTTAATTGTTAAATTAAAAATAATTATATTATATCATACTCACTTTTTCACATCTTCCAATATACAAATTTGAGTAATACCAATCAAACTGTGGACATAGTTTTCTCGCATGTTTATAATATCTAAGCCTTAAAAGAGCCTCTATCAAAATTCGAAAAGGTGAATTGATGTACGATGTCTGGCACTTATTGAGGGGAAACGTTTTCAAACCTTCCCGGTGGGGGCACGGCCTCTTCCTTCCTCGTGTTTGATATTCAGAACCTGTCCTCCGCCGTTCCATCGTTTCTTTGGTCTTTTCTTCTCTGGTTTTACACCAAGGGCAAGATTACGCGTGAATAATCTCAACTAAATAATATATATCTCAAAAAATAACATCTAACTTGTACAATTTCTTCATGCTTCCTCGACGATCCAGTTACTAGATTATAAAATTCCCCCAACTTCAATAACCCATTAAGCACGTGCATGGAACGACTGATTCTTCCGTCATCATTTAATGTGGATTGATTTCTTCAAGGAGTTCGTTGATCATGGTAGATCCATATTAAATGCAGTTGTTGATGGTGCACGTTGTCGGCACAGATGATTTATTACTAGTTAATAAATATAACGTACGGGTGAAATAGTGGCTGCTGTGAATATGTGAGGCCAAAAGGAGGACGAAAAATCATTTATGATATGGTCCCTCTTGGCCTTTGGGGATAGGGTTATTAAGCGGGGCGAGCTGGCCCGAAACTGGCCCAGAATCGGACTGTTTAAATCCTGAACCAGTTCGGACTGCTCCTAATCTGGCTCATAACCGCTCTTATTGAGTTGAAGGGCGGTTACGAGCCGGGTCAGCAATATAGGGCCGTTGAACTGTAATCGGCCCATACCATTAACCTACTCAACCGGCCTGAAACCATTAAGAAACCGGCCTAAACTGTGAACTATAACTCTTCGCCCAAGTGTCGCTATCTCCTATACTTTGTTGAAAAATCAACGGCCACAAACGGGCAAGGCATCTAATCAAAGTATTGTTCATCACATCACATTCCGTTCATCCATTCCATTAAAACACTCTTCACCCATCAAAACACTATTTACTAATCAAAATACTATTCACCTAAAAATAATTGTGTTTTTTTAATTATAAAAGTATTGACGGTTCATGGGTCAAACCGATCCAGACCATTAACCGGCTTATTTATAAATGATTTCAGGTCAGTTCATATTCTCATGAACTGTAACCCGTAACCGGACCGGCCCATTAAGCAAACGAACTGAACTGTAACCGAACCTAACGGTTGCAGGCCGATTTTGAACCGACCTGGAACCAGTCTAGACCGCACTTTTAACAACACTATTTGGGGTTACCATGCATGCATATGTAGGAGATCTAGAAGCGGAGGTTTCACAAAAGTTGCTGTAGAAGTAAAAACAAGAGGTTACGTAAGGGCATTAGAAACAATCATGCGATCATGTCCAGAACAGAACAGACACTCGACGAAGGACCGAAAGAGCTGTATCATTGCCCTCACACAAGAGATCAATTTCATGCAAGTTGAACCTAGAAATTATGGAGGGCCGTACTCTTTTATGGCTGGTGTATGAATCATAAGCGTAGATGGTCGACAAAATCAATTTGGTATTAAAAGACAATTGAAAATGATTTAATAATAACAAAAGATCAGACAAGTCGTGTGGAACTGGTGGGTCTGATTTCACACAACCGGAAATGGGACTCAGTACCAGGCCCATGCTCTTTTTTGGAGGCATAGCAGTCGTAAAGGTAAATGGTCAAAAAAAAAATCAACGTGATTCTCTAAAATATCTGAAAATGAAAAAAAAAAATACTGGAAATGGAAGGGCTGAATTTGTACGACATGAATAAACTGAATTCAGTACGGCAACACATGGAAATAAGCTGAATTGTATATACATCTTCCATCTAATATGGGGTCTGAGAGTTACCCTATGGAAAGCAGGGTCTTAATTCCTGCTTATAACTTCCTACTTTCAAACAATTTATGTTACCTGTTTGAATAATTTGTCTCTGTTATAATAGCATTTACACCTAATCTCTCCTCTTTCTTCATTGAAATGAATGCTTAATGAATAGAATTTCTTATGTAATTACAATCCCATGAGTTAATTTAGATGAATAGGACGTGTACGACTCATGAATAATTGATGGGCTAGCAGTTTCGATTCCCCGCTATAGCGCATAATTCTTGGTTTGGCCGCATGCATATGCACTTATCCAGATCTATGGACATGGAGATTGGACTCCTTATCAGAAAAAAAAAGTGTGTTCTCTTAAAAATTATTTCATGTAGCTAGCTTCAAATACCTTCGAATATTTAACTTTATTCTTGTTTATTTTCAAGAGTTAACTAAATTTAGAATAAATGATAAAAATAAACTTGACTGGTCCAAAGATAAATTATTAATACATTAATTAAAAGGGTTTATAGCCTAAGAAAGACATAAACTCTAGAGTCATTTATAATTTTAGTATGAATTTATTTTCTTGATATAAAAGTGCATAAACTTTAGTTGTTATATCATATTTAACACGTCGTTAATTTTTTCATTAAAAACATTGATGTAGCATATTAGTGTCAGTGACATGGCTAACAGTACTGATGTATTTTCGCTAAATTGACTCATTTAGTGAAATGTTAACATTGCTGTTGAGTTTAAATTTTGGAAAATAAGAAATGGGCAATTTAGTAAATTCGGCATGTTCTTATTCCCCTCACTCTGACCCTAATATTCCCCTCCTCATTCAATGGCTGCCACCGCCACCCTCCTTCTCCTCTGCCTCTTCGTCCTTACTCTGTGGCCACCTCTTCCTACTCTCTATTCAGCCACGGCCGCCCTCATGGCCATCCTCCTTTTCCTCACCCTATCTCCTCCGTGGCCATCCATCTCCTCTGCCTCCTCATCCCTCCTCCGATTCTGCCACCTCCTCCTCCTCCTCCCTCATCCCTCCTCATGTTCAACACATCATCATCCTCTACCCCATTGCCGCCATCTCTAGGTCGTCCTTTCGCTTCCCCTCCTTATCCTCAATCAATTTTATGGTGGCTGAATGGTGGGGAGGACGAGGAGGAGAAGGAAGAGGTGGCCACAGAGGAGAGATGAGAAGGCAGAGGGCAGCGGTGGCATCCATGTAAGGAGGAGGTGGAGAGGAGGGTTAGAGTTCGATGAAGAAAAAGATGAGGAATTTACTGAATTGCCAATGTTTTTTATTTTTAAAAGTTTAAACTCAAGGGTAGTATTGATATTTCGCTAAATGAAAATGCATTTTTGACCATTTACCTTTGTGATTGATAGAACTCCAAAAAAAATGGTGGACCCGGTGGTACGGAGTCGCATTTCCTCTTGTTGTATGAAATCAGACCCACCAATTCTACACGACTTGTCTGATCATTTTTTTAAATCATTTCAATTATTTTTTAATACCAAATTGACTTGTCGCCCATCTACGCTTATGATTCGTACGCCGGCCATAAAGAGTATATGGCCCTCTATAATTTCTACGCTCAACTTGCATGAAATGGATCTCTTGTGAAGGCAATGATTCAGCCTTTTTTTTTCTCATTTCAATATGACATCAATCTTAATTACTTGTACTGTTGGGAGCATATAAAAGGTGGAATGAGTTCATTTCTGAGTTGGAGATCTACGGAAAGTCCGAACTGAAGAATATAAGAAACGTGGGATGAATTCGTTTCAGAAATTTTGTCTATTTTGGACACCATCAAAAGTTCTCTTGTCCTTTGTCAAGTGTCTGTTCTGTTCTGGACATGATTGCATGATTTTTTCTCTCCCCCTAGAGGAGCTGGGGTCCCTCTTGGAAAAGAAAGCAAAGAGCATTTGCTCGACGATACATACATTCCACAGTGCTACCATGTTCGCACAGCGCAGACAATTTTACATCCCGAAATCTGGTGGATCAGGGTAACAGCTAATAAGGGAAGCAATTTTTACAATCTTAATATTTTTCTTTTATTGAAATATATGATCAAATTGTTTTTTAAAAAGCACGTCAAGTCATCTAATAAAGCAAAAATTAGTCTTCACAAACTTATTTCTCATGTGAATATATGCACAATTTTCTTTATATTATCTGCCAATCCTTTTGGGGTGAAATAAGGAGTATGAGTCCAAATTTGATAAAAGAAAAAATGATCATTAATTGATATGGATTCGAGACATGGAGGCTCGTATTATATTGCCAACCGCGAGCAAATCTAAGCCCATGAGGCAAAGTCTTGGTCTAAATCTGCCGACTCATAATTAGTGTAATATTCAATCATTCATAACATGCATTTATTTTATTATAGGCTTGAGGATAGTCACAATGTCGATTCTAGTTTCTTATATAAACAGTGTCGAGCCATCCTCCCCTTCCAGCTCATTCCCTCTTCAGCAAATTAACACCGACCCTGATATATATATAATATAAAAAATGTCTTCCTTTTCTTTACCCGCCGCAGCCACCGCCGGCAGTGGCCGCTCTACCGCCGGTGACATCTTCCTCCGGAATAAGACATATACACTTCCAACGTGTTCTAGGAAGGCAAGGAATGTCACCTTTCCTAGAGTATTATGCAAGGTCACGAACAACAATGAATCTGGCGAGGAGCAATCCACTCTGGGGAAGTTCGATCGGAGGGATGTGCTCATCGGGCTCGGCGGGCTCTATGGGGCGGCCAGCGTAGGAAATGAGCCGCTTGCCCTCGGGAAGCCGGTCTCTGCCCCGGACCTGTCTAAGTGTGGACCGGCCGACCTGCCCTCGGGGGCTAAGCCTACCAACTGCTGCCCACCGACAACGACTAAGATCATCGACTTCACACTCCCTCCTCCAGGGCCCCTTCGGTACAGGCCTGCAGCTCACCTGGCCGACAAGGATTACATAGCAAAGTACACCAAGGCCATCGAGCTCATGAAAGCCCTGCCGGAAGACGACCCGAGAAGCTTCAAGCAACAGGCTAACGTCCACTGCGCATACTGCGACGGGGCCTACGACCAGCTCGGGTTCCCGAACCTAGAGATCCAGGTCCACAACTCCTGGCTCTTCTTCCCTTTCCACCGGTACTACCTCTATTTCAACGAGAAAATCCTCGGGAAACTGATTGGAGACCCGGACTTTACCCTGCCATTCTGGAACTGGGATGCCCCCGCGGGCATGCAAATGCCTGCGTTGTTCGCAAACCCGCAGTCATCGTTACACGACAAGCTCCGTAATGTTGATCATCAGCCCCCGACGCTCGTGGATCTCGACTACAGTGGGACTGACCCGACTAACTCGAAACAGGAACAGCTGTCCAGTAACCTCACCATCATGTATAGGCAGATGGTGTCTGCCGCCAAGACTCCCAAGCTCTTCTTTGGCAGTGCTTATCGAGCAGGTAACTAAACGGGAGTCGAGAAAAGTACTATTAAGATCGGTCCGGACCTAACTATCATATGCGTAGTTTCTCACTTTATCTTCTTCTTCCTCCTACCTTTCTATAAAGGACCACTCTCGAAGCCGGAAAGAGACTATTAGATTAATTAATAAAGAAATATTTTCAGGCTTGACTTTTATTATTTTCACCTAAAGGTTTCTAAGCAGGTAACCCATAACCTCACATATATGCCGACTAGTCAGGATTTTGAAAATTGGGCCAATGACCACTTTGAGGACTTGCCAGCCACATCCTTATTATCCCTTTGAATCATTTTTTGTTCTCTTTTCTCCTTTTTGTTTATTTCACTTTCCTTTTAGATGGGAAAAGATAATTTTCCTAATTATTATATATCAAACTTTTATTCCTTAATTTGAAATAAATTTAACTTTTAAGAAAAAAAGTTCTAATATAATAATACCACTTTTACTATAAAATTAATAAATTATCGATTTAATTATTATTACTGAAATTATTCATACTCATTATAACCCTATTATTCCTTGTAATTTAAAAATATGTTTACAATAATTTCCCCCCGAAATTAAGCATTAGAAGGGTGGAGTATAGTTAGAATAAAGTAAATCTTACTATTATGGGACAGCTTTTAACCATAATAATATTTTATTATAAGTCGAAACATTAAATAATTTTGTTTGAAAAAATATATAATTGGTCGTACAGTTAGTAAGGAAAATAATACTAAAGGTGGGCAAATAATTTCCATGAAATGGATAGACGTTATCAACCATATCATAGTCTTAGCCATATAATTCCATATGTCATAGACCTTATAATCAGAGACCTTTATCGTAATGTTAAGTCCGTATAAAATATGAGATTACAACTAATTATTCAGATAATCACACCCAAATTAAGAGAGAGTTTGCAAAGATGGGTTGTATTCAAGATTTGGTTCTTTTTTTCAGGCGATGAGGCAGATCCAGGTGCTGGTTCTGTTGAGAACACTCCGCACGGAAACGTGCATCTGTGGTGCGGTGACAAAAGACAGCCCAACTTCGAGAACATGGGCAACTTTTACTCGGCCGGTCGGGACCCCATCTTCTTCGCTCACCACTCGAACGTAGACCGCATGTGGACGATATGGAAGACCCTGCCAGGGAAGAAGAGAGTCGACATCAAGGACCCGGACTACTTGAACGCCTCATTCCTCTTCTATGATGAGAACGCCCAGCTCGTACGTGTCAAGGTCCGAGATTGCCTCAACCAAACGAAGCTGGGGTACGATTACCAGAAAGTGGATATCCCGTGGTTGAAGGCGAAGCCAACTCCTCGTAAGTCGGTCAAGAAGGTAGCCAGCAAGCGCGGAGTGGCCTTGGCCGCCGAGGCCCCCAAGGATGCCCCCAGGTTGCAGTTCCCTCTTGCCCTCGACAAGGTGGTGACCACCCTCGTCTCGAGGCCGAAGAAGAAGAGGAGCAAGGAGGAGAAAGAAGAGGAAGAGGAGGTGAGCTGGGGAAGTAAATTGCTGATTGCTTGAAAATTTCGCAATTGCCAGATAGCTGATAACAGGACATCAATTGTTTAACAGGTGCTGGTCATTGAAGGGATCGAGTTCGATAAGAATAAGTTCGTGAAGTTCGACGTCTACGTCAATGACGAGCATGACAACCTAAGCAGCCCCAAAACGACTGAGTTCGCAGGAAGTTTCGTCAACGTGCCGCGCAAGCACAAGGATGGGAAGAAGAGCAAGACCTGCCTGAGGTTGGGGATAACCGAGCTCTTGGAGGATCTGGACAGCGAAGATGATGACAGCATTTTGGTGACACTGGTTCCAAAGTCCGGGACTGGCAAGGTCGCCGTTGGGGGCATCAAGATCGAATTCGTCGGCTGAGCGCCGTGGGGAAGAAATTGATTACTGTTGACCGAACGGATTGGGCGTTTCCCGTTCAGAGTCACGAGTTCGCGTTTTGTTTTTGTCAATAATAAAATGGGAAGCTCCAAGAGTCAAAAATGGTGGATGGAAAAATATTGTTGTATTAGAAAACCCTTCTTAGAAGGTAACTTGTATCAAAGCGCCTCATTATATAAGGTAAGCGCGTTCACCCGGTGATGAAATCCAACAATTTTAACCGAATGTTCCACAACGTTTTATCATTATTGGTACTCTTTGATTTTTTTTAACACTCAAGCTTCCAGATGCTATATATGCAATGAATTTTAAGATTCTAACATTTCGTATAAAAACTCAAAAGAAGAGCCAGGTTCGAATGTGGATATATTACTTATTAACTGAATTTTACTAATTCCCATCATCATATGATAATACTTATACAGTAATGCATGATACCTTCTGCAGGCCTTGAATCCTTCCCTTCAATCTCCATCCCTCTACGGGCATTCCAGAACAAAATATCCACACAGCTATTGTTATCGATAAGTATTATAAGTACCCGGTATTCTCGAATGTCAATTGTCATGATTAAGGCATTATCACGTGGCCTAGTCATCAAGTACCTTGTGTCGTCATTAGTGAAAGGTATACCCTATTTTGTGGTGAATGCCCAAATCAAGACATTAGAATTTGATTACCGTAGCAGTAAAAAAAATTTTAAAAGATGAGAAATATGAACACCATAATTATTATGTGGTAAAACCCTCTCTTGAGGAAAATATCCAAGATGCAGGTTCAGAGCAAACAATCTAGTGATCAAAAACAGGAGATTACAACTTTCAAAGATGTCCCAATCCAATTTAGAATCTCACTAAAAAAAAGAGTTTCAAATTCGATCTCTCAAATTTTCACGTTTATATATTATCAGAAGGTTTATTAGAAAGATGTCAATGGCCACTTTCATCCTCTATACGATATATCCACATGATTCCATTTATTTATAATCCTAATAGTATTTCACATATTATAATATCATATATCTCGAAAGTATATTGTTATAAGGATATATCTCTTACAATGGAAACAATCAAATTCTACTTCCATTGGCCATTAAATCTTGATTTTAACATAACCTAACTGCCATATTGATATGGCATTAACAATGTCAAATTATGCTTACATGTTGCCATTGATACTTACGTGGCTCGCTATGGTGCTTATGTGCAGCGATGATTGCGCGACCATTGCAACTTACGTGGCATCTTAACTACTTATATAATGTGACTAAAAATTTATCGATATTTTTTGATAAGTCAGAAGACCTATAAATCACAGTATGCTTCTTCCCTAAACAAAGTTATGCCCTTTCACTTTGTCTTTGAGATAAAAGGAAAAACTAGCAAAAGGCAAAACCCAAAAAAACCAATTCAAAAGTGGTAAAAAAAAAGAGTTTTTTGACCCCATATAAAAATTGGGTTGATTTTTAGATTAAAAAAATTCACCCGAAAAAGTCGGAGTCTAACCTGAAAACACTCCAGCCTTGAGACCCACAAGAATTATATAATTACATTTAATTGTTTAGTTTATTAACTATAAATATATATTTAATATTCATTTTCATGTTAGATTCACTAATTATATACTTAATATTCATATTATTAATTTCTAATTATAAAATTTAGAAAAATTTATTATTTGGTTACTCCATAATTGTTTGGAGTAAATTTCAATTCTTGATTAATTATATATAATAATATTATAATTATTTTTATATTTAAAACTGACTAAAATAAATCACCCAAAAAATCAAATCAGTAATTTTTTATTTACTTAAATAGTTCTAGTATGATTTTTTTTTCATTCGAAGAAACTGATCGGAAAAAGTCTGGCCCAACAATTTGTGAAAATCCATTCCCACCCGAACAATTTTGATCCCTAATTTGTCTACATTCCCTCGCCACTGAATCAAAAAGACTATCAAATGGCTTTCGTTTCTCCACCGGCGCCATCACCACCTCCCCCGACTCTGGTGCCTTCTTCCAAAAGAAGGCATTTGCAGTACTCGCTTATTCATTGAACAGAAGAGCCTCATTTCGGAGGGTTTCCCGCAAGACCACGAACAAATTAGACCCTAGCGAGGAGTAAACGCTCTCTGGGTAAGTTCGACAGGAGGAATGTGCTCATCGGGCTCTGTGGACTTTACAGGCATGCACCGATCTCTGCCACAGACTTGACCGAGTGCGGAAAGGCTGACTTGCCCGCCGGGGCAAAGCCCACCAACTGCTGCTCGCCAGGTCCGATGGCGTAGATTTCTCTTCCTTATTCGAACTGAAATTATGACCCTATCAATCAGGATCATTGTTGGTCCATAGCCGGATGGTGATCGTCTCTTTCAGCTGAAAGGACGGACAAAATCCAGCCAGGAGATGACCCGATGAGAGAGAGAACAGGATTCGTGCACCGGCCCAACGGGAAAAATATATCCATTGCTGCAATCTGCGATGAGAAAAGAAGGGAAATATTGAACTTCCGTTGCCGACAACCGAAACCGAGTCTCTCGAGTAGGAGCCGAATATCCAAGCCAGCTATGGAAGGTTGATCCGACAATTCTTTTGTAATATATCTTAATTTTGCAAACCACTTAAAAGAAAGGTGGAGAGCATATCATCTCAATTTCTCCGACGTGCTATCATGTTTCGAAGTTCCAATTAAACACCGGTCGAAATTTTATAGGTTCAATACGAATATTCTTTAAATCTTTAGTGTAACTAGTACCTACCGACAGTGAAACGGGGAGTGAGATCCTTGTCTCACTGCTCGTCGGATGGCGATGAACCGTGGAAGTTCTATCCACCAGAACTTTACGGGTGAACATTATCCGAAATTCAAATGTTTGGTAACGTGGATAAGAAACATGTTCAAACCTCGACACGTGGACATGGTTATTTTTCCCCGCACGTTTATGATATCTAGCTTCAAGCGCCACTTCAAAATCTGAAATGTCAATTAGGTACAACTTCAAACCTTTCCTCTTTTTTCCTCACGTTTTGAATACTTAATATCTGTCCTCCTCTATTTTGTTCTCTCTTCTGCCTTTTTCTCCTGTGGTTTTACACCACAAATATGATATATATATATGTACAATAACGTCAACTGAAATAACAGTCATAAGATTTTGACAGTTTATGTGAGTTTTTTTTCTGTCCTTTCCCAATGGTCTGGTGATTAGATCATAAAAATTTTCCTAGTTTCAGTGGCCCAAAAGCATCCGCGTGCACGGATTGATCGATGCTTCCGACGCCATTTTTTTATAGAGAAATTGACTCGTCAAAGGAGCCGGGGGTGATCACTGTAGATCCACATTGAAATGAAGTTGTTGATTGCGTGTGGGCACCGACGATTCCATGATCCCGACACGGGATAACACACGTAATGTACGGGTGAAATAATTGCTACTGTGAGGCCACAAGAAGAAAACAAACTCTTCCATAATATGGTCCCTGTTGGGGGACCGTTTATGAACTATCTACGAATGGAGGTTCCAAATAAGTCTCATTTCTTTTTTACAAGGCGAGATATATATATATATATATATATTCTGCACGTGATAGTCTGTGATGAGATACATTGATGAAGCCTATGCAAAGGTAGACGAAAGGTCTAAATATTCGATTTATTATACATAACAAGTTTATTTCATAAAATTCATTGAAGTTCAAGTTTCCAAGTGCTAAACTCTTCTCAAATTTGTGGACCGAACCGTTATGCACTTTTTTTCAATTTTTTTTCTAAAATTTACTTAATTTTCTTTTACTTTTTAATGATTTAATATTAGTACTTGTCAAAGGTACACTTAAGATATTTCATCCCAGTAATTAATAAAAAAAATTACTCTATTAGTACTCGTGATGTTTATAAAAATAAATAAATTTATTTAGACAAGTGTTAAAAGTTGTATATACTTTTAGGATAATCGTCAAAATCATATGAATATTTCAAACAATCTACTCTATTAATTATTTGCCCGGTTGACAGCACAAAATGTGGAATGAGTTCCTTTCGAGGTCGAGTGACAGATCTCATATTTAGCTTATTGATTTAAATTAGTCATGAATTGAAAGTATAAATTATATGGAATGAATAACTTTTAAGATTAATTTAGTAATTTTTGAAATTGTAAATTTAATTTTCATTCATCATATACTTGCATATGAATATAATTGAATTCTCAATGCATATGTATTCAGGAGAATAACTTATAAAAGAGTGCAATGAATTATTTGGGAATTAGGTGTCATTAAAGTGTTTTTGCCCTTTATATAAATTATATAAAAAAATGTACTATGAATTCATTTGGGAATTGCGGTCTGTTTTGGGCGACAACAAAAGTTATTTTGTCCACTGTGAGGTGTCTGTTTTGGACAATGTCAACTACAATTTCCTATATAAACACTACCAAGCCATCATTCTCTTCAAGCGCATTCCGCTGTTCAGCAAGATACCAAAATGTCTTCCCTTTCTCTACCCCACGTATCCACCACTGGCACCGGCCGCTCAACCACTAGCGATTTCTTCCTCCAGAAGAAGCCTTGTACGCTCCCAACATGTTCTAGGAGGGCCAGAAAAGGCACCATTCCTAGAGTAGTAAGCAGGGCCACGAGCAACGATGACTCTGGCAAGGATCAATCCTCTCTGGCGAAGTTTGATCGGAGGGATGTGCTCATCGGGCTCGGCGGGCTCTATGGGGCAGCAGGGCTCAGCAATGAGCCACTTGCATATGGGGCACCGATCTCTGCCCCGGACCTGTCCAAGTGCGGACCGGCCGACCTCCCTGCAGGTGCTAAGCCCACCGACTGCTGCCCACCCACGTCGACTAAGATCATCGACTTCAAACTCCCTCCTCCGGGCCCCCTCAGGGTGAGGCCTGCAGCTCAATTAGCCGACAAGGATTACATAGCAAAGTATGCCAAGGCCGTCGAGCTCATGAAAGCCCTGCCAGAAGATGACCCCAGAAACTTCACGCAGCAAGCTAACGTTCACTGTGCCTACTGCGACGGGGCCTACGACCAGGTTGGATTCCCAAACCTGGAGATCCAGGTCCACAGCTCCTGGCTCTTCTTCCCTTTCCACCGCTACTACCTGTACTTCAATGAGAAAATCCTCGGGAAACTGATCGGAGACCCGAACTTCGCCCTGCCTTTCTGGAACTGGGATGCCTCACCTGGCATGCAGATGCCTGCGTTGTACACAAACCCCAAATCATCATTATACGATGAGCTCCGTAACGTCGACCATCAGCCCCCAACGGTTGTGGATCTTGACTACAGTGGGACAGACCCGACCATCTCGAAAGAGGAACAGATATCCAGTAACCTCACCATCATGTATAGGCAGATGGTATCTGGCGCCAAGAATCCCAAGCTCTTCTTTGGCAGTGCTTACCGAGCAGGTAACTGAAGGGGGGGTTGAATATATGATATTAATTTTTACAAGTGAAACTTTTTATTTTATTCCCCTTTCCCTCCTAGTCTTTTAGACAGATGGACCATCCTCATAGCGAGGGAAAAAAAAAAGTCATAAGGTAAACATTGAAAAACTTTCAGGTGATGAGGCAGACCCAGGTGCTGGTACTATTGAGACCACCCCGCACAATAACGTGCACCTGTGGTGCGGCGATAAAAGACAGCCCAACTTGGAGGACATGGGCAACTTCTACTCAGCGGGCAGAGACCCCATCTTCTTCGGTCACCACTCGAATGTAGACCGCATGTGGACGATATGGAAGACCCTGCCAGGGAAGAAGAGAGTCGACATCAAGGACCCGGACTACTTGAACGCCTCATTCCTCTTCTATGACGAGAATGCCCAGCTGGTGCGCGTCAAGGTCCGAGACTGTCTTGACCAAAGGAAGCTGGGGTACGATTACCAGAAGGTGGATATCCCATGGTTGAAGGCGAAGCCAACTCCTCGTAAGTTGGTCAAGAAGGTAGCCAGCAAGCGCGGAGTGGCCCTCGCTGCTGAGGCCCCCAAGGATGCCCCGAGGGTACGGTTCCCTCTTACCCTCGATAAGGTAGTGACCACCCTTGTCTCGAGACCAAAGAAGAAGAGGAGCAAGGAGGAGAAAGAAGAGGAAGAGGAGGTAAGCTGGGGAAGTAAATTGCTGATTGCTCGAGAATTTCACGATAGTCTGCAGATAGCTGATAACAGGACATCAATTGTTTGACAGGTACTGGTCATTGAAGGGATAGAGTTCGACAAGAATGAGTTTGTGAAGTTCGACGTCTATGTGAATGATGAGCACGACGATCAAAGTAGCCCCAAAACGACGGAGTTCGCGGGAAGTTTTGTCAACGTGCCGCACAGGCACAAGGCGGGGAAGAAGAGCAAGACCTGCCTGAGGTTGGGGATAACCGAGCTGTTGGAGGATCTAGACAACGAAGACGATGACAGCATTTTGGTGACTTTGGTTCCGAGGTCCGGGACCGGCAAAGTTGCCGTTGCGGGCGTCAAGATCGAATTCGTCGACTAAGCGCAGTGGGAAATAATTGCTTACTGTTACCCGAACCAACTGGGCACACATTGGATGTTCCGTGTCCTATAAGAGTTGTCACTTTGGAATTAGTTCCGGTAATAATAAAATGGCAACATATCGAGCATTATTATGTGAACGTTCTTCTATTCGCCATTTTCTCCCTTTTAGCTTACATAATATAAGCTCAAGAGTCCAAAATGGTTTTTAGAAAAATATTGTATTATAAAAACTTTCTTATCATAATCTCATATAAGCACCGTGATATCATCCAAAACCCTTTTTAATTTTCTAACACTCTCAAGCTTCCAAATGCTATGCGTTGGCTGAGTTTTAAGATTCTACGATTGACCATAAAACTTGAGAAGTTAGGGTCAAATGTTGTGATGTTACTTAGTTATTGGCTAAATTTTATGAGTTTGTACCGTCATTTTGACAGTATTTATATAGTGATATATACAAGATGCTTTCTTCGTTTTCAAGACCCTTTCCACAAAATTACAGACCAAGATCTTCTTGGATTTCGCTAACAGTGGGGCAGGGGGTGTGGAAGAAGAAGTTGTTCTAATCTGAAAAGGCCAGTTTAAGTGATCAACAGGATGATCATACCATTCATCAACATTTTACGAGTTAGTGATATCAATATTTCCTTACATGTATTACTCTTGGTGTGGTCAACCTATACATATGCTTGCATAGGATAATTTTTTGCAGACCCAGCAAAAGAAATGGCACGGCAAGATAAGGTTTGGAGGCCACTTGACATGTCGGGCTGTGCCGACGCGGCCAACTATTTAAGGTGAAGTCATAATACTAACAATTTGAATATTACTGTTTATCATACCCAGCGCCTTATTCAACTAGTCAAAATTTAACAAATGAGATATTTTAGTATGCTCACTGAGTATAAAGTCAATCCATCTTCAGGGTCAACGTGGGCCTGGCCATAGAAAGAGTATTCATAGTTCGGTAACCTTTAGGTCTCATAATAAATCATACCATTTAGAATCTTTCCTTCTTTCTACCTGTTTTAACTTTTTTATCTTCAAGCTGTGCTATGAGCTATGAGCAGTTCGTGAAAATGATGAAAGGGAAAATTAGAAACTGCCTGCCCAACGAAAAGGAGTACTGTAAAATTAGGAAAAAAAGGGGAAGGGGGGGGGGGGCGGGTGGCGGGGGGAATGGCGGGTGGCGGGTTTAAAAGGAAAATTAGGAGTTGCACACCTCAATCAATGTGTGACCATGTGTCAAATCACACCGTTTAAATTAGAAATTTTCTTAATTTGTGATATTTAATTTGGAACCTTATTAAATGTAAAAAATATGTAGAACCACCTAAATTAATTCACGGTAATATTTTGGCATTTTCTTTACTACTTTTAACCTTGATATTAGAAGTAGTGTGCCTTTCTTTGATTACTTCATAGTTTCTGCTCGATTTCTATTAAAATTAAAAAAATCTTATGCTGTAAGTTTGGCAAACACGATAATGAAATATAAGAGATTATTATCACTAATTTATTAGTTCAAAACGTTCAGTTTAAATATAAGTACAACTTCATTAATGAGTTGACAAATTCAGAAAAAATGAAATTTACACCTAAATTTTAGATAAAATTATGTTTACTGAATTAATATGAAATATGCTCAGAGTAAGGAAAAGGTATATTTGCCTTCAGTTAATATATCTATATAAAATTAATTTTTTCCTCTATTCTTCCTATATGGTATATCAAAATAAGTGTAATTTTTCCCTTTCTTTCCATTCACCTAAATTCAAACGGGGACTTACAATAGCATCATTCCCGAAGCTAGCAAGTTGACTAGAGGTAGCTATTCGTGTTGGTCTGGTCATATCATGATCTTATCAAGCCTAGCAGGCATGGCACATGAGCCCGATAACACTAGGTTCAAGTGTGGTCCAAATATTTATCGGGCCATCCAACCTGGTCTATTCAAGTAATGTTTTAACATAATTTCAAATTACTAATGGAAGCCGAACCCAAGTCCATTAGCATATTTTTCCTGTTCCTACCCTTTTAAACCTATTGATATAGGGCAAATCCATTAAATATAGTCTAAATTCATTCCTTTCATTTTAATATAAATAGTTCTTTCTAAAAAAAAGAATAATTGGACTCTCGGACAAGTACGGCCTAACAAATTTTGGCCTAACATGTCCAATAAAATTATAGGGTAGCGCTGGCCTTGCCCAATAACCCTTGACGTAGGCACGGTGTTATCAACTAGGCTAGCCCGAGCGGAGCTATTGGATCTAACTGGAAATTGTCAGCTCAGAAGTAGACTAGACCAAACCCACGCTTTCAGGGGATTCTGGATGTAGTAAACGGTGTATAGATAAAAGAGAATCACGTCAGAAACTTAATGAACTAATTTTTCTTTTTTTTAAAAAAAATGGAAATAGAGAAAGAGAGAGTCGGTTGAAAATATTATTACAGTAATAAAAAATTTTAAATATGTAAAAAGAAAGTATTTTTGAATATATATATATATATATATTGGATAAATGGTAAAAGAAAGTGTACTATGGTAGGAAATAGGAAATTTTTCATCCAAAATATGTTGAATTTTTTTAATTTTTTCCAACTTTATAATTATTTTTATCTATTTTTATTAAAAATAATTTTTTAAAAATACAACAATCTCACACTTCAAACTATAATATAAAAAATGACTTACCATAATCTCACACTTCTTAATAATTTTTTCATCCTATTGTCAATTGTTAGTAATATGTCAAAATACAAAAAAGAAAGCCGCGTATTCTATTACAACTCTACTTAAATATTATATATATATATATGATTTCTGCTTGTTCTGCATTGCTGAATCGCGTTCCCAACTGACGTGTGAACAGTAATCGACATTTCCATCTCTAATTGACTTGTCTAGCCTTCATTTCAATTGGAACGGGGCGATTAATATTCGGATGATTTACCTTTCTGCCTGGAAAACCGCCCAAAATGAAGTGTGGTCCACGCACGTGCCTGGAAGCAGTCAGATAGATCACTTTGTGTCTTTGCTCAACTTGCATCAAGTGGATGTTCTCATCTGAAGGCAAAAAACATATATTTTATAAAAGAGGAAATTACCTAAAAATACATGATATTTCACTATTTTTCCTACATTACTATGACTTCTAATAATAGCCCAAATAGAAAAAAGGGAATTGATGCATTGGTATTACCTCAATTTAATAATCAAGAGATTGAAAATTCGATTCTCATTATTAGACTTTTACATACCTATTTATTTCTATTTTTTTATATTCTATTTTAAACTCATGAATATGAACGAATCCACTAATACTCTGTGTAAATATGTAAATAATATAAAAAGAGCATAAATGAGAACTCAAATTTAGCTTAATGGTTAAAATATTATTAAATTTATCTTTTTATTATAAGGCCATATATACCTATTTATTATATATTTCTCATCCCTTATTTCAAGTATATAAATATCTTATATAATAAAAAATACAAGTGCACTTTGGCTACCATTAAAAGTGATAGAAGTATGATCTCTTTATGGATAGCTTTCCCGAGTAATAATGAATAGTGTCATTGGAGTGCAATGGCTTCATTTCGACTCTGATTTCCACCGGCGGAAATTTGCACATAAGAGTTAGAATATGAGATACATATAAAAAGTTCATGCCTTTCATATTAAGAAAACAAAATTCAAACTAAAAATTAAAAATACGATATAGTTGGAGCCTCTTCTTTTGTTTACGTTTTACTCTAAAAATATATAAAATATGGAGTTCTAGGATATAATCGTTAATTCTCTTTGGGTTGAAATGTAGATGTATAAATTGAATAGAGATTTTTTTTATTGGACCGAATAATCGAGATTTTAATATTCTTCCATTTCTAGAATCTTTTTTCTTTTTCATTTTCAGATATATTTACGAACATCACATTGATAATTGAACCATCTACGTCCCTTCGTGATTGGTATACGTCCAAAAAAGAGTATGGGCCTGGCTCAGAGTCCCATTTCCAGCTGTTGTGTGAAATTAGCTCTACCAATTATACACATGTGTGACCATTTTTTTTGTCATTTTCGATTGTTTTTTAATACCAATTTTGATTTGTTGACCGTCTACATTTCCGATTCGTACACCGGCCCACAAGGGGGCGTAGCCCTTCTATTATTTCTACGCTCAACTTGCACGAGATGGATCTCTTGTGGGGGCAATCACTCAGTTTTGTACCGCAGTTAAACAGGGCATAACCGCGATAATTTTTTGCTAATATGATGTGTTTATACGGTAAATTTAATTCAAAATTAACATGATATACTATTACACATAAGTAAAATTTAGCACAATTATAACCTACTTAACAATCTATTATATTTAGGATTTACATAAGTTATGGAAGTAAAAGTTTTGGCACCCAATGAGTTGTGTAATTAAGATTTTATAACTGATTTAACTAAATCTAAAATTTTAAAATTTCACGTTAATAAGAGTTAAAATTTTAGGAGATCTATATGTAATTTTCTTTTGATTATTTCCATCATGGAGAGCATTAAAAAGGATAGACTTAGTTCATTCCGAGCTCAAAATCTATAGATATAGCTTACCGATTTGATTAAGTTACATAATTGAGAAAATGAAAATGTTGAATGAATTCGCTTCGGAATCGCCGTGCGTTTTGGGCGCCACTAAAAGTTCTTTATGTTCCTTCGTAAGGGAATGATTGCATGATTTTTTTTTCCCCAGAAGAGTAGTATATTCCACAACGCTGCTACGTTGAGACAACGCGAGCAACTTCATATCCCCATGTCCGTCTGATCGGACGACAGCCATTGAGAGATGAGAATCTCATAATCATGTAATTCTTTTTTTATACTCTATATAAAAAATATATATATCAAAATCACCTAAGTGCAAGGTAGGCTTTACAACATATTGCTCGTGCATGTGGGAGCAATTGTCTTTATATTACTGCGAACGTTTTTGGATGAATTATGGGTTACATATCCAAGGTCGATTTGAAAGATCATTGATTGATATAGGGTTAGAGACGGACAGAGAAATGGGGACCCACCTATACGGCCAGCGACAGGCAAATCCAGCCGACGAGGACCCAGTCAATCTTGGCCAACTGATAATTTCAATAATTCATAACATGCATAGTCAAAAAGCCGCCTCCAATTTCTCATATAAACAGTACGAAGCCATCCATCCCTTCATGCTCCTCCCCTTTTCAGCAAAATATCAAGCTTGATATCAAAAATGTCTTCCCTTTCTCTACCCGCCGCAGCCACCACCGGCACCGCCCGATCTACTGCCGGTGGCTTCTTCCTTGAGAAGAAGCCCTGTATGGTCCCGACCTATACTAGGAGGGCCAAGAAAGGCACCTTTCCTAGAGTATTATGCAATGCCACGAACAACAATGACTCTGTCGAGGAGCAATCCTCTCTGGGGAAATTTGATCGGAGGGATGTGCTCATTGGGCTTGGCGGGCTCTATGGAGCGGCCGGCCTGGGAAACGAGCCATTTGCTCGCGGGGAGCCGGTATCCGCCCCGGACCTGTCTAAGTGTGGGGCGGCCGACCTGCCCACTGGAGCCAAGCCCACCAACTGCTGCCCACCAACATCGCCTAAGATCATCGACTTCAAACCCCCTCCTCCGAGGTCCCTTCGGTATAGGCCTGCAGCTCATCTGGCCGACAAGGACTACATAGCAAAGTACACCAAGGCCATCGAGCTCATGAAAGCCCTGCCGGAAGACGACCCGAGAAGCTTCAAGCAACAGGCTAACGTCCACTGTGCCTACTGCGACGGGGCCTATGACCAGGTCGGATTCCCGGACCTCGAGATCCAGGTCCACAACTCCTGGCTCTTCTTCCCTTTCCACCGCTACTACCTCTATTTCAACGAGAGAATCCTCGGGAAACTGATCGGAGACCCGGACTTCACCCTGCCATTCTGGAACTGGGATGCCCCCGCCGGCATGCAGATGCCTGCGTTGTTCGCGAACCCCAAGTCATCGTTATATGACGATCTCCGTAACATCGACCATCAGCCTCCGACGCTTGTGGATCTCGACTACAGTTTTACGGATCCGACTGGCTCAAAGGAGGAGCAGCTGTCCAGTAACCTCATCATTATGTATAGGCAGATGGTGTCTAACGCAAAGACTCCGAAGCTCTTCTTTGGCAGTGCTTATCGAAAAGGTAACTGATGGGATTTGAATTAGTAATATTAACACATCTCCAGCTTAATTCTCCCACGCAGAATTTCCCACTTTATTTTCTTCCTTCTCCTACCCTTCACTTGGATGACAGAAAAAATGCTATTAGGTTAGCATTGAACATTTTTCAGGCTCGACCTTTTGTTTCTTTTTAAATGTTAAGTAATCATTGAGGAGTTTCTAGGGTCTATGAACAACATGTACCGTCAAGACAGCTAGAGATTTTAACATGATCAATTACTAGTTTTATAAGCAAGTGTTTGCGCATGATATAAAAATATCACATTATTTTTTTAATTAGTGATATATATATTTGAAGATGATATGATATATAAAAATATATATATTTCTAATAAAATTACATGAAATTTTTAAATAATTTTTAATAACTTATATGAATCTATTCAGTGACTAACTAACCATATTGTAAAAAATAAAGTTACATTTTATAACTTTTTTTTAAGAATTATAATATCACTATAATTTTACATGAAATTTTCATTTTTTTCATAAGAGTGTCAAATATAATATAAAAAATATATAGCCTATTAGACTCCAATCATTGTACCATAAAATTTCCCACCTCACAAATGCCCACTAGTTAGAAATTTGAAGATTGGGCAAATGGCATTTTTACCAGCCACATCTTTATTATCCTCTTGAATGTTCTCTCTCTCTTACCTTTTTTTTTTTGTCTTTTTAGGTTGGGAAAGATACTTTTCCTAAATTCCGTGAACTTGAAAGTAATATAATTTCAGGGAAAATTATTCATGATCTTGATCTAAAAATAATTTATTGGAGACTTAGTTATCACCGGTGGAAATGGAGATCATCTATACCTATTTATATTTCTATTCCTCTTAATCCTTTTAAATCGGTTATTTAATTTGTAATTGGAAAAAATGACTTTATATTAATTTTCCTTGAAATTAAGGAACAGAATCGTGCAGTATAATTAGAATATAGGGAGTCTAAACATCATGGGCAACTTTTAACCATGATAATATTTTCGGGTTGCAAAAGTTGAAAGTTGAAATAATTTTATTTCCAAAAAACAAAATCATTGCTTGTATAATTCTAAAGCTGTTTGTAAAGTTTATTTATATGGTAAAATTTCTCGTATTTATATTGTAAACTTTACCAACCATATTATAGGGTCTTAATCATATAATTTCATATGTCATGAACTAACACTCAGGCACTCTTATCCATTATGTCAAAGTTCATTATGGTTATGAGATTATGAGTAATTATTCAGATAATCATAACCTAATTAAGAGAGAGTCAGTTTGCAAAGGTGGGTTAAATTCAAATTTTGGTTCTTTCGTTTTCTTTTCAGGTGATGAGGCAGATCCAGGTGCTGGTTCTATCGAGAACACCCCGCACGGAAACGTGCACCTGTGGTGCGGCGACAAAAGACAGCCCAACTACGAGAACATGGGCAACTTCTACTCGGCTGGCCGGGACCCCATCTTCTTCGCTCATCACTCGAACGTAGACCGCATGTGGACGATATGGAAGACCCTGCCAGGGAAGAAGAGAAAGGATATCAAGGAACCGGACTACTTGAACGCCTCATTCCTCTTCTATGATGAGAATGCCCAGCTCGTGCGTGTCAAGGTCCGAGACTGTCTCGACCAAAGGAAGCTGGGGTACGATTACCAGAAAGTCGATATCCCGTGGTTGAAGGCAAAGCCGACTCCTCGTAAGTCGGTCAAGAAGGTAGCCAGCAAGCGCGGAGTAGCCCTGGCTGCCGAGGCCCCGAAGGATGCCCCGAGGGTGCAGTTCCCTCTTGCCCTCGACAAGGTGGTAACCACCCTCGTCTCGAGGCCGAAGAAGAAGAGGAGCAAGGAGGAGAAAGAAGAGGAAGAGGAGGTAAGCTGGAGAAGTGACACTCTTTATTGCATGAAAACTGCACGATGATTAGATCTGTTGACAAAAGTACATCAATTGTTTATCAGGTACTGGTCATTGAAGGGATAGAGTACGACAAGAATGAGTTCGTGAAGTTTGACGTGTACGTGAACGACGAGCACGATGATCTAAGTAGCCCCAAAACCACCGAGTTCTCAGGGAGTTTCGTCAATGTGCCGCGCAAGCACAAGGATGGGAAGAAGGGCAAGACCTGCCTGAGGTTGGGGATAACGGAGCTCTTGGAGGATCTGGACAGCGAAGACGATGACAGCATTTTGGTGACTTTGGTTCCGAAGTCCGTGACCGGCAAAGTGACCGTTGGGGGCATCAAGATCGAATTTGTTGACTAAATGCTGTGAAAAAGAAAAATTGCTCTGTGTCACCCGAACCGATCGGCCAGGGGCAGGATGTTATCTGTCCCGTTGAGAGTTATCACTTTGGAATTCGTTTTGTTAGTAATAAAATGGGAACATTTCGAGCAATGTTATGTGATTGTTCTTCTATTCACCACTTTTAAAAATGTCGTATCAAAAAGCTTTCTCATAAGGTATCTTGTATCATAACCTCGTCATGTAAGCGTTGACACAATGACATCAAGCAAATAAATTTTAACCGAATGTTTGTCATTGTGTTATCGTTGGTATCCCCTTTGATTTTGTCACTCTCAAGCTTCGAAATGATATATGTTCTCACGAATTTTTAAGTTTCTATGTTTGACTTAAAACTTGAAAAGGAAGATTAGGATCAAATGTCGAGGTATTACATAATAATTGGTGGAAATTTATTAGTTTGTACAACATACTCTCTCTGTTAAAGGCCCTTGACACGAGATTATAGAAGCCAAGATCTTCTTGGATTTCTCTAAGGGTAGGGGAAGTTTCTTTTAATCCTCGAAGCGTGGTTTGAGTGAGTACGACGATTGTAGAATTCTCGAATAGTTCATAAGGCAATCGTTTCAATTTCCCCTTGTGTATGTTGCATTTAGCGTGGCGATTGCACGAATGTCCCTAAAGAGTTCTCTGGTTGTCTTCTCTGTAACTGTAGATAAACCATTCTCCGCATGGGGGTTTTTTAATGGGATCCAGCCCAGGATTGGATGTTGTCGTTGAGGCTCGTAATATCCTATTTTCATGACCAAGTGCAATCATCCACTTTTTAATGAAACTAGAGACACTTGAGTAAAGAGAAGAAAGCATCTCAGACAGACAACGAGAGTTCACTAACGTCGCTTCATTTCTCCTGTTAAGTGATGACATGAGGCTGATTTACTTGCAGTGTCGTCATCGGTTCATTTAAAAGAAATAAAAATTTAGAAACTCAAGGAAAAAAAACCAAATGAAATTTAAATAAATTTGAGTATAAACTGAAAAGTTATAATCTATGAAAATGAATTATTATGAAAGTATGGTGCACCTGATATACTTGACTAAATTACAATAAAAATTTTAAAACTTTCACTCCTTTTAATATTAGATCATAAGAGTTTAATTTTGATTCATTTAGTTTTAAATTTTTTTTCTCCATAACTCATTTAAAATTTTAAGGGGGTGAAATATTAAATAGAAGATAAAACACTCATTTTTACTGATTTTTTTTCTTTGGCCTCTCATTCTTACTGAATTGAAATGCTAATATAATATAGTGGTTTAGTCTCACGTGGCACTGTCATATCATTATGTTAATATAAAATTAATATGGCATGTAATCATCATTATGATCATAATTCTCATACCATCATTCATATTAGTAAAATATTAACGTGATCATATCTATTTAATAGTCAATTACATTTATGATTTACTTGAAGTACAAAGTAACAATTGTACGACTTGATAAGTTATGGGATAAAAATTTAAACATTGATCAAGCTAAAATTAAAATGTTGGCATTTCATGTAAAGAATAGTTAAAATTTTAAAAATTCTACTGAAATTTTCTGTTATATACTGAGATGAACCAATTCTGGATATTTGTGGTTTGGACTGAATCAAAGTTCAGTGCTTCCTGGAATATACTCAAATTTCATTGAAACCCTTGCAATCCCTATCGGATACGTTTGTATCGGTTTTGGTCGTGCTCGATGTCGGACGCTCATCTTTATCTGAATGGCCACATGTCTCTCGTCATCCCGAGTTCGGTCTCGGACTAATTGCCAGTTTGCACCGGCTGTTCGGTAAGATCTCACCAAACCAATAAATAATCAACAAATGCAGCCAACTTGTCAAATTAAATTGTCACAGTAAAAATATTATATACTTATATTGTCACGAAACCATATATATTATTGAGTAATTCAATCAAATCCCTGATTGTATCCAACCTATTATTCTTGAGACCAAGATTAAAAGAACGACTTTTTTATGTTAATAAATTAAAAAAAAGAATAAAAGCAAAAGATGAATACCTCTAGCTAGCTAGGTATGACTAGTCATACCGGCAAGAAATTTCTATAACCTCTTGGTCAACATCGTGAGTAGGCCAAATCCCCTTACTTGATGTCATAAGAATTTTCTTCTCGCCCACCGTCTAGTATCCAAGTATTTAAGAAATAATTAACCAGCCTATCTTGGTGAAAGATAATATATCTTTGTCATGCAAATATTAATCTATTTGTCGTCTGGTTGTAATAAATGCACATTTATGCATATGGTGCGCATTGTGTTGGATGGGCAAGAGGACAATGACAGAGGAGCTCACGTGGCAATTTTGGTCAGAATATTGTAACCACATCATGTCCAATCATACCATTCTTATAGTTTCCTTGACAAGCTTTTCATGTTCCCCCTTCAACTTTGCCTGCTCAAGGTTGGCTTAGGACTCTCACAATATTTTTAGAAGGAAGAAAAGTTTTCTTTCAATTATAAATTTCATTATTTGAAAAATCTGAACGTGATGCTTTCATTTAGATTTTTCTAGAATTTGAAATTATACTTTACATAATTACTCCACCACTTTTCATTTTATATGTTAGTTAATATACTGAAAAATATAATAATTTAGTGATTCAAAATGCACTATCTTGCGATTTGGAAAGTTCAAGATACTAAGTTTAAAGCTGGTGCATTCCTTGAATTGGTCATTAGAAAATATAAACTTATTGGACTATATTAAACCATTGGTGGTAGTATTACACCGATCCAAATATTGCATAATGAAGCCGAGAAGATTATCGTTAAATAAAAAATCTAAATGTAAAGAAAGCAGGAAATTTCATGAAGTTTCCCGTAAAAAAAAGGGTCAAATAAGATCTAGGAAAATTCAAAAAAGGAAACGTGGAATAAATCAACTAGCTAGACTTTAATTGTAATTATCATAGATGGGCAGAGGCTGCCAACGGCACGGCACGTTCGATGACCAAATGACCACCAAGATCGGGAAGGTCCTCTCACCAATTTCTCACGTTCCCATCTAACGGATAGTCGATCTGCAAGCTAGTCTGCAATTATTATCTTCTCGACAAAATAAGCAACAGGGGCGCTCTGATTTATTTATTTATTTTAATTTCATCCAGCTGCCGAGATACCGAGAGCCACTTATTTCACGGATGCCGTGGCCCAAAATATGCCGATTTCTTCTCTCTCTTTTTTTAAGATGATATCCACTCATTAATATTATCTCAATAATAATTTTTTAATATATAAAAACTAAACATAATATCTCATTTATTAAAAAAAAGGTCAAAAGATGTAAATGGAAGGCTATAGTGCGTCTTTGACCAAGATCTTGAATCGCCATGTGAAGTAATCATAATTTATTTTGTCAAATTGCACTATTCAATGATTCTTCATTTATTTTTTTTCAAAGAAAAATTGCAATACCCGAGAAGGTTCTGCCCCCCTTTCCTCATGTTTTTTCTATCGGATTGCCGTCCGAGATTGAGTGTGGTCGACGTTGTTTGGCTAAGTTTTAAATCTTATTTTATTTGCTCAACTTGAAATAGAAATTGGTAAGCATTAATTAGAAGCTTATCCGTAAAGCTAGGGCCGGCGAAAAAGACTGTAGATCTTCATGACGTACGGATATTTTTGGGGTATCGACTGTTTTTAACTTCTACATCGAGTTAGGGATCATAACCCTCTTGTGCAGTCTCGTGGCCGAGCGATTGAACTACAGAGTCAATGCATTTCAAGTTTTGCGTAATACAGAGTGAAATGTCGACGAGGACACAAATTTCAATCAAGAAGGCAAGTGGGCATATGTCATTATTCATAGTTCTGAATTAATTAGGAAGTGGGCAGTACACAATTGCTCTTGAACGGATAAAAAAATTGTCGGTCCAATATATATCCATTCCATAGGCTTAAAATATCTCAGAGTGCAGATGACGAAATCAATAGTGGGTAAGTCGTTAATAGCTTATCACGTGGCAATCGACTAGATTACCAGATGAGCAAAAATTGTAAAAGTCATTGACGTTCCCCAGAAGTTACCTGGCTACCAATCCCAGGGCGCTTAATTGTTAAGAAATCAAAACAAAAAATGGATCCAGCATAGTAGCATAAGTTGCTGACCCGTGACTTCAATTTCCCATTCTAGTGAGATTTTATACTAGTGATCTCTTTTTTATATTCCTTTACTAAACTTATAGGTTTTTTATAATACAAAAAATTATGAAATATAAGGAAGAAAATGACAGTTTATATATATCGAGAGAGAGGGAAAAAAACCATAGCTGCCTCAAAGGTTCGAAGGAGATGCAATCCCCTGTCCACATGGTTCATATAATACAATATACTATACTACATTGGATTTGTTTTGATGATGTATATATTGGTCTATTCATTGAATTTCAACTTCGCACGTGGAAAATTAATAATAAAGATTTTAAAATATTTAAAAATTAGAATTACTACATATACATTTAAATTTTATGAGTAAAATTCTTGGTAAGTCTAGTGAAATTTTCAAATATGGTCAAAATAGATTAATGTGTATATTAAAGATATATATATATAATTTAACAAATAAAAAGCGAATGGTTTGGTCAATTACAAACTAATATAATCATTTAAAAGGCCCATAAATTGTAAATTTTAGATTAAAAATCCTTTTTATTTTTATTACATTTAATTATTATTTAAAAAACCGTTTCAATTTATTACTGGCCACATCAAATGAGTAAATAAGTATATATTTTTCTTAATTAATATATTGGTAGTATCTTGTAAATAAAAAAATTTGTGTCGGTAAAATTTTATTCTCTAAGTAGTCAGACCATCTCTAATATAATTTACACAGGGGAAAATATTCAATAAAAAATGAAAAATAAGAGATTAGGTTTTTTTTACTTATTTACTTCCCACAGACGGGTCTCACATCAACCTTAATACGTAGATATATATATGTATGCAAATGAATAAGCACATAATGGGCATCTAGGGTTTTCCAGAGAATTAGCAATACTTTAATTGGATTTAGATTTATATTATAAAATATTATGGAACAGTTGCCAGTTCAATTTAGTTTATTTAAATGCCACCGCCACTCTGTCATCACCCCCCCCCCCATTTGACTTTAAAAATCTTTCAACTGATGTCTGCCAAGAGCAACTTGGATCAAGTTTTCCTAATTAATTAAGCAGAAGATGTATTAAACTAATCGACCGAACAATTCAGCTTCCCAATAATGGGACCTTTTTTTACTCCCAGCTGACTTGCAAATTGCTTGGATGAGAGGGGAGGGGAGGAGGGGATTTACGAGATCCTTCAATGTCTTTCCCCATCGATGATCGGGAAGATATCAATATTCTGATCATGTGAGATATGTACGGAAACCCTCTTTTTTTGTATGTCGAGTTTTATTAGGAACAAAACTCTGGTCAATTTTACGTATTATATTCTACAAAAAAGGTGATTTTGTTTCCCTCCATACCCTTGCTAGCTAGTTAGTGCGTGTCTCATTTGTCAAAACTTCCCATACCTAGTAGGAAAATAGAAATTCTCATAAAACAATCCAAATTTACACACATGCAATAATGACCCAGAAAAATTTGATAGGCGAGGTAAGGTAATTAAAGAAAATAAATAAAATGAAGTAAATTTTCATGATATTTGTTTCATGTATACATACGTTGTCGTGCTCTAACGTTTTGTGTTCAAGGTAAAGTGTGAGTAAAAGTTACATAATCATCAAAATTATCTTTTTTCTCTTTTAGATTTACTATTGTCAGATATCGGTGCAATATATAATTATTTAAATTCTTCATTTCACATGTGGTCCACATTAGTGTTGAAACTCCATCCATGTGTGGAAGCAATATAGATGGGTTTTAGGGTTGCCACAGTCATTTTCTCATGTTAACTGTTTGTTAGGTTCTGCTGTGGCCTATTTACTGTTATTTAATAATTTCGACAAATAGCATTGACCAATGCAAAATGTTCTTGCAAGATAATGTGAATCTATTCTAATTTATGTAGACCAAACTAACAATTGCTAAGTTCTCATTGTTGAACTTGCTGCGGCGATAATAGATGCGACAGCCTGCCTGCATATATTACTTTACACCATTACATAAACAGTGAATATAATATGTATACATATAACACCAAGTTTCTGGAACCTATATATATATATATATAAAGCATATACTGTGAGAAACCATATTATATAGGTACATGATATAAATTTGCAACTTGAGGGGATTGTTATGTGAGTTACGTTTTTCTATTTGTCTAAAAGGGTTTTTAATATATCTGTGAACCCTTGAAACTGGGGCTACTTATACTTTTTTCTTTTTTATGGGTTTTTTTAAGGTTTTTTTTCTTCTTAATGTTCAACTAACTACCTAATATTAGTATTCTTATTAACCTCGAGTAATTTAGACCGGTCATTTTTAACCGTTAAAACGCCTTTAATTACGATTATTTTCAATTGTGAAATTAAACTCAAATTTTAGTATTGAAAAATAAAAGTTATGTCCTTTCGATTTTTGCCGTTGCTTTTGAAAGTTTCTTCTATGAGAGGAAGGTGCATGTAGGCTTCCAATTGCTTATTTTCCCATATGAATTTGGTCTTTGTTTATATTATTTTCCAACTGATAACAAGAAATAATATTATTTTACGTGTCCCCACGTGTTTGTGCATGGGAAAAGTCTAAGGACTCCCGCTTATATAAACAAAGTTATGCCCTTCACTTTGTGCTCATTTCCCTTGCACAGCTGATTCATAAAGATTATCATATGGCTTCCCTTACACCACCAGCTGCCACCGGCACCACCACTGGCTCTGCCACCTCCGGTGCCTTCTTCCTCCACAAGAAGAGATTGGCAATCCCTGCTTATTCGCAGACCAGGAAAGCCTCCTTTCAGAGGGTTTCCTGCAAGGCCACGAGCAACAACGACCCTAGCGAGGAGCAATCCTCTCTGGGCATGTTTGACCGGAGGAATGTGCTCATTGGGCTTGGTGGGCTTTACGGGGTGGCCGGATTGGGAAACGACCCGTTCGCCTTCGGGGCACCAATCTCCGCCCCAGACTTGACCAAGTGTGGAAAGGCGGACCTGCCTGCCGGGGCAAAGCCCACCAACTGCTGCCCACCAGCGTCCTCGAAAATTGTCGACTTCAAGCTCCCGCCGCACTCAAACGCCCCGCTCCGGGTCCGGCCTGCTGCCCACCTGGCTGACAAGGAGTACATAGCGAAGTACTCCAAGGCCATCGAGCTCATGAAAGCCTTGCCAGAGGATGACCCGAGGAGCTTTATGCAGCAGGCAAACGTCCACTGCGCCTACTGCGATGGTGCCTATCACCAGGTCGGGTTCCCAGACCTGGAGCTCCAGGTCCACAACTCGTGGCTGTTCTTTCCGTTCCACCGCTACTACCTCTACTTCTACGAGAAGATCCTCGGGAAGCTGATTGGGGACCCAACTTTCGCCCTGCCGTTTTGGAACTGGGACGCACCAGCAGGAATGCAGATGCCTGCAATGTATACCAACCCGAAGTCGTCTCTGTATGACAAATATCGTAACGCCAACCACCAGCCTCCAACGCTCGTGGATCTTGACTATAATGGGCAGGATCCGACGACCTCTAAGTCGGAGCAGTTGTCTAGCAATCTCACCATTATGTATAGGCAGATGGTGTCCAATAGCAAGACCGCAAAGCTCTTCCTCGGCAATGCCTATCGTGCAGGTATAGAAACTTGATCACATTGAAAATCAATATGGTTTATGACTAGTCAATTAAGTTCGGTTTCCATCTAATCGACCAATTAATTAGTTTTTTTTTTTTTGCTAAAAGGACCTCTGATGGTCAACTAGTCTGAATTTAACTTGGTTGAATTTACACGCAAGAGGGTTAATTTAATATATCTTAAACCTAATTTCATCTTCAAACATTATACAAAGAAAATTCACAATTTAAGAAAAATTTCTTTTAACCAATTAATAATATCCAATATAAATTAGTTAAGATTCAATAGATTTTTGCACACTAGCATAACCTAACAAAAATCTACCATTTGAAAACTCTGAGTCAAACTATTCACCCTATGGTTTACCGTTTGAATTCATGTGTATATATATATAGACTTTACAGAGCAATTAATATATGTTTTTTTGGCAGGTGATGAGGCAGATCCAGGCGCAGGTTCGGTTGAGAACATCCCGCATGGACCAGTGCACATCTGGACAGGTGACAACACACAACCCAACATAGAGGACATGGGCAACTTCTACTCGGCTGGCCGAGATCCCATCTTCTTTGCTCACCACTCGAATGTCGATCGCATGTGGACCATATGGAAGACTCTAGGAGGGAAGAAGAGGACCGACTTCACTGACCCGGATTGGTTGGACGCTGCATTCCTCTTCTATGACGAGAATGCTCAACTTGTCCGTGTCAAGGTCCGGGACTGCCTCGACAACAGGAGGCTAGGGTATGTGTATCAAGATGTGGAGATCCCGTGGTTGAAATCAAAGCCTACCCCTCGTAAGCTAGTCAAGAAGATAGCCAAGAAGCTCGGAGTTGCCCATGCCGCAGAGACCCCGAAGAATGTGCCGGTCGTGCAGTTCCCTCTGACTCTCGACAAAGTCGTGACCACCCTCGTCCCAAGACCGAAGAAGAAGAGGAGCAAGAAGGAGAAGGAGGAAGAAGAGGAGGTAATTTTGAAATGAAATCTCATCACTCTTAGAGTTTGATATCGAACCTATGGCATCAAATGACGCAGAAATTATTGTTCAACCTGTGAATTATATATCATATTATCCACTATACATTACGAAAAATATATTGGTTCTGACTTAATCAAAGCTCATAATTATCTCAAGTTGATATATACTAATGAATAGTTGACGATTTTATTTCCTAATGTGAAAAAGATCATTCACCCTTTCTGATGTATAATTGTTTTCAATAAATGGTCAGGTGCTGGTCGTAGATGGAATAGAGTTCGACAGGGACATGTTTGTGAAGTTCGACGTGTATATCAACGACGAGCATGACAACTTAAGTACCCCGGACAAGACCGAGTTCGCAGGCAGCTTTGTGAACGTGCCGCACAAGCACAAGCATGGTAAGAAGATGAAGACCTGCCTAAGGTTGGCAATAACCGACCTCTTGGAGGATCTGGACTGCGAGGATGATGACAGTGTTCTGGTCACCTTGGCCCCCAAGTATGGAAGTGGCAAGGTCACCATTGGCGGAATCAAGATCGACTTTGCCGACTAAACTGATGAAAGCCCGATATCCTTCCTCGGCATCTGATACTTGCGGCCGTCAAACAACATGGGTTCGACATATTCATCTGTAATAATATCAGGTTATGGCGACACATGGCCCCGAATAAAGCTGGTTTGAATTCCTGGGTTGAGATTGTTTCTACGATATAACTTGCCCCATACGGCAAAAGATATGTCCTTTGAGTTGAATTAGTTGTACTCTTTTGTCCGTCTTGCCTCGTGTCCTTTCATTCTCACTTTGGTCTAATTTTGTTATTTAGATAAGCTTAATAATTTGATATTTCTATTATGAAATTTCCCTTTTTCTTTTAATTTTGTGGCATACATATATCTATATCTAAAAGAGTTAGAAACAAGAGAGCAAAACAGGTATAGACAGTGTCATTCATACGAGAGTAAGCTTATAATCTAACAATTTTACAAGAAGAGCGAATATTGCTTGTTCCAAGAGGTCGAGAAGGGAGAAAGTATTTTGATATAATAGTAACGCTTGTTCTAACAATAAGAAGATTGTAAATTTATTTTTTATTATAAAATTTTTTATACTTTTTTATTTGTTATTTCTTATATCTTATTATAAATTCATAAACCCTTATATAACTAAAAATAAGGGTGTGATTAATGATATATATATAAATATATATATGCCATTTTTGTCTGAGCTTAAGGTCAAACAAAAAACAGTACATCCACAATAAAATAGATTAACCAAATTGAATAAAATAAAACACAATTAGAAAAATATCAAAGGGTACCTCGAGAGGAGAGAGAGCCATGGGCTGGAAAGATTGCCGCGTCTCTCGCTTTGAATAATGCAAGGATTTCCCCTTGACAAATCCATGTGAACTTGCGCCCAAGTCAAAGATCTCCAATGTATAATCAACACGAATTCACGAATTAAAATTTAATGAATGTGTAAAATTTATTATTATTACAGATTTATGAATTATAAATCATATAAATTGAATTTAAAATAATTGTATAATTTGTTAAATATCAAGATATATATATATATATGAAAAAAGAACCTTTAATTTAATTGAATATGAATTATTACAAGCATGTTTTCTTTCTGTTTTTTGGATTTATGAATCAAAGAAAATAATTTCTTGGGAACAAGATATTCAATGTAATAGAGTACGAATTATTACTAACACGTTTTTCTTTTTTTGTTGGATTTTTTTATCAATAAAGAAACCTTAATTCATTGCTCAAAGTGGGAAGCAGCCCCATAAAAAAAAAAAAAAAAACGATTTGTAGTTCCATGCACTTCTGCCCATTTGACCTAAATTGTGGGCAGAGCTATTTACATGTCTAGGAATCCATTGACAATCCTAGACATTAAGAAAAGTAGCAAAATACCAAAAGTCAGACAAAGTGGAACTATAATCCCATGGCAGCCTCTGTTTCTTTCTTCTTCTTTTTTGTTTTTAATTGAGTTTACTATATCACGAGCATCAGAGAAGAAAGGGATAGAAGACCAATTCATATCCATGGCTAACCTCGCAATGGTTAGCGATGCAGCTGCTTCTGCTTGAGCTAGAGAATGGGTGTGGCATTTCCCAAACCAAGAGTATTCAGTAGAGCCATCCGTGATCGCAACGAGGAACTCCATACCGCACCGGCGAAGATTTTTAGCTCTCCCTTCCTCCTACAACCCTGCCGGTGGGTTGATGCTCCAGAGGCATTAAATACTAAGTTCTCATTTGATACCGATTGAGAGATAGAATTATATATGTGAAAATTCACGAGAAATTCTATAAATTAAATTAACAAGATCGAATTGGAAGAAACTCTTTCTATATAATGAAACTTCGTTCGGTTTGTTAGTCTTTGATGGGAAACCACTGTGGTGTTAATAGAAATTCAACGAGCTGTTGAGGGTCTTATTTTCAGTTTGGAGGAACAGCGTTAATGATGTCCCGAGGAGATTCCCTCCGCATAGTTCTTGATTAGACGCAATTATCAAACAAATGCTCGAAACCATTCGGGTCCCCAATAACAAAGCGGGCAAATGGCGCAATAATCAGTGAAGACCCACAGAAAGTTGCCTGTGACTATTTTTCATAAATTAAAATTTAATCAGTCATAACTCCCTCAAATTCCCTCCCAGAAACTCTTTTTTACAAAGATTCGGACCTAACTTAACTTACTGCATGTTATCATATAATTTTTTTTAAAAAAAAAGTTCTCATGACGTGGTTATTATCCAATAGAATCTACCTTGTTCATGTCTTAAAAGCCAATTGCCACTTTTTGGATGTTTATTAGGATGACAGTCTACTTGAGGGCCTAAACCTTCCCGAAAATCTCAATGAGGATCAAGTCTTTTCGCAGTGGCTCAAATTGGGATTTTTGCTGGGAAGTGAAATATACGCGCCATTAAAATGATGGAGTGATGATGTGGATACATATAGAGCCATACCAGCTAAGCATTGACCCAATAAATGAATTACACGTGGAAACATTAACCCATTCATAAAATTGCAAAATAGTCCAACTTATCATCGAATTTTCAATTTAACTCCATCCCCTCTCTTTCCTTACGTCCTTCTGTACCTACGTTCAGAACACGAACACCAGCCGCCGTTGTTGGAGTTTTCTGACAGCTAATGGGTGATGGAAGACCATGCACTGGAAGCGTGAGCTTCTCGTCGGGCTCGTTGATTTGGATCCACTTCGGCTCCTGACTAGGCTAGGACCAAAACTTCCGGCCCACCTGAAGACAGAAGAGGCCTGAAGCAGAAAACAAATTCAGGTCCACTGCCAAGAAAGACCAAAGAGCCCAGAAATGCAGCTCAAAGTTCACATCCTTAACGGCAGAGAGAGGATCAAGGTCGCCGTTCATTAGGAATAAAGAATCGTCACTCCCAATAAAATTTATTACTCCAATGTTTATATAATAGAGAAAAGGAGGAATAAAGAAGTCTCGGATTTCTTTTGGGACCGGTCGACCTTCAGTTTCCCTCTCCAATTCTTGTGACCAAATTCTTTCCACATCAGCTTCAACCTCCCCGATCGCTCTCTCTCTCTCTCATCCTCGATCACAACGACATCTCTACCTTCTCCTTTCGTCTTGTCGAAAGCTTCGTCTATTACGACTGGGTATTGGGGAGTACAAGCTTCCCCTCATGCTTGTCGGTTTCAACCTCACCCTACCTCCGATCGGTTTCTCTTTCTTCCCTCACCAATCATCTTATTCTCCTCATCTGGGATTTCAATTCCTTTATATTTCCGTTTGAATCAATCACGAGGAAAAAAAAACCGAGTGAATTGGCTTCACCCAAAAGAAAAAATAAGTGAGCAAGACGGAGCTTCGAGATTCCACGGCGGTTTTTTTCACACAAATTAGAGTTTAATTAAAATTTCAAACATCGGGTAATTGAAAAGAAAAAAAAGAGAGAGCGGGTTTTTGTATTCAACCACTGGATCTTCACGAATCTACATACCCCAGCACAGTGATCTCCTGGAAGTGTCTGTCTAGGTTGAGCGTTTTTATCATAGAAGTGAAATGCGGCATCCGATGCTGTGGGCTAGTGAAATCAGCTCACTTTCACCACTCTATGCGAGATCTTCCATATCATCCACATGCGATCCGATCCAGAGAACTGCACAACGAAATTGTGGCCTCTGCTCAAGCCTCGTCCACGGGATCGCTCGCTTGTGGACCATATGGAAGACCCCTTGAGGATCAAAGCCGTACCAATCTCACCAATCCTGTCAAGAACTGGCTCGACGCCGCATTCCTCTTCTATGATGAAATTGCCCAACTTGATAGTATCAAGGCCTTGAACGTGATAAGCTCAGTTGCGCACGCGCACCAAATCCCGCGGCTGAAACCGAAGCCGACTCCTTGTTAGCTAGTCGAGAAGACAGCTGAACAGCACGGAGTTGCCTGGGCAGCAGAGAGCGACCCTCTCGACATAGTTGTGACCTCGCTCAGCACGGGATCAAAGATGTTCTTGCTATAGCCAACTATCATTCTCATATATGTAGACCAACGGATGAGGCTGCCCAATTCAAAGACATGCAATTTGCTAGTACCATGTAGGACAGTGTCTGTACTGATGTGTTACGAAGTAGTACAATCTTGGCAGTACATTTACTATGTTTTTCCCTTGCACGGATATGTCTAACTTTTTAGTCGTGCTTCTCTGGTACCAGACTACCAATCGTTGGTAACATCAGTACAGCTCCAGTACAGAGGAAAGCCCAGAAACACTTGGGAAGTGGATGGCGTTCGATGCCGGGCAGGGAGGTTAATAATTCAAGTTACAAGATGATATATCAGTAATTACATCAAAACTAGAAATTGCCTCACCCGGTAGGAAGTCACACTGGCCTAGATAACAAAAGTACGATAAATCCGAGTGAAAAAGTCGCATTTAAGACCATAAAGTACTAAGTTAGGGTTTTAGAGGACTCGGGAGAAAATCTAATGTTATGCGAAGGTGTACGATATCAGGAGATACCATTTTCGGATTAAGAATAAATTTTATTTTATATTTATTTATTTAAAATTGATTCCTTATTTTATAATACCCATTTATATTTTATTTTTACTGAACTGGTAAAATATCTGTAGAAAAATGCAGGAGGATAAGACACTGACGGTGGCCCGAGAAGTCATTGAAAATTCGTTATATATTATAATTTTAAAAAAATTGTGATGCATCTGTGTACTGTTTACCCATATTGTAGGGATGCTATGATTTGGCCAATTACATTTTTGTCCCTGATCCGTCGGAAGTTCCTGATCGTTTCTTGACCGTTTTTCCACGGGCCAACTTTTGATGGAGAAACAGCCGGTAGCTCGTCGGCGACGCCCTTTTCCTCTCCGACGCCTGACGCCGCCGATAATCTCGACTGGAGTGAAGGCCAGCCGCTGACGCCCGTCCAACTCCACCGGTGTGGGGTTATATCATTTTTTGGCTTTTATTTTTTATTTTATAACTTTATAAACTTTTTTATGCATAAAAATAATATTTTGGATTGGAGTGGACCAAAAGTAAATGTTTATAAGGGCCAAAAAAAAAAAGTTAGGATTAAAATTAAAGGGGGGAAAAAACCAATCGAAGGTTCGATTCGGAATCAAGAATTGACATTTTCCCTTTAAAATTAATATGTTATGATATAAAAATGAAAATATACCGACCATAATTGCTGGCTGGCCCCATCCAGTTGGGCTCCCATCTTCCCTTGGCCCAAGTCCTCTGACCAGGAATTCGTGAAATTGTTCGTCATTGGGTTAGACCATCCGAGACCGACCGATCACGTAGCCACTGGAATTCAAGGAGAAGAATACGATGTACGAGTGACGCAATTCGTTGAAACTCCAGGGAAGGGGAGCCGGGGGAATAAATTTCTCGTATCTTCTTTGATCAAGGATCTGCACCAGAGAATCCGCAAAAGAGCAAATCAAATGTACGAATTATTTTATCGCAATTTGCCTTGTCTAGTTTTACATATTCAAGATTTGTCGTGCATATTTTTAATAAAGTTTAATTTTTTTTGGGAACTCTAAACAGTTGATATCCTTATCACGTGCCAAAATAAATAAATAATCATGTCCTTGTTGCTGCCCACTGACATAAGGCCACAATTTGGATTACATGTCATAGAGCAAAGTAAATCTTTTAGGGTTGATAAGGGGAAACCGATACACGCAAGGGCTAAATTTTATGATTTAACAAACTCATGTATTATTTTTTTCGCTAAATATTAATCGATATTCCATTTTTTTAGATTAAAAAAAAGTAGTTTTTCACCCTAAGAGATTCTAAATAAAACAAAAAGAAAAAGCAAAGCAGTGATATCGAAGGAGGTGAAAGTGGTAGGATATAAGTCAAAATTATAGATTTTATTGTATTGAGCAACTCACTCATTTTATATATATATATATATATATTTTTTTTTTCATAAGTACACGCAGACGATGGCCGATCCATGCTGCACATGGCCACGAAGTGTTAACCGTAAAGAAAATAGGAAATGTAATAAAAGTATGTAAAAAAATTAAGATTTGAAGGTTATGGTAGCAGTGAAGAAAAGCATACAAGGAGAGAAGAACAGTAAATGAATAGGATCTATCTGAAAACTTTTACGAATTTTGTGATTTGGTTTAGTGGTCAAGAAGAACTGGACTTGAGTTGTGAATTGACAAGTGGACTTGAGTGTGATTCTGGTTCCCCTACAAGGAAACGGCACCGGGAAATTTGTCTTACAATTATGAATTTCATGACTTGATTAAAATAGAGGGTTGATGGTTCATATAGTCATGTTAATTTTTATTGAATTTATAAAAAGTTGGTTGATATCTAATTCGATAATCCAAAGTCCAATTCTCTTATAATTTTGAAATCTTTAAAAACAAATTTTATGAGAATTAAACTATAATTACTAGTATTAACGTGATAATAATGTATGATATGGCACAACCTAAACCTGCCCTCATCGAACCATGAGCACTAGTTGTGCTTTTTCTTCCATGCTCAACTTACTAACCATGAGTGTTATATTCTTACATAATTTTTCTTTCGTATTTAAATGAGGATGAGGAGAATTGATCACTAGTTTATTTTTTCTACCATGCCCATATTTTTATTTTTATTTTTATTTTAAACTCCCAATAGGATGTAATTTGTCAACCCAAAATAAATGGCGGGATAGGATTTAGAAGTACAACTTATTTTCAATAAGGCCATGATGGTAAAGACAATGTGGAACCTAACAGTAAAACGATGGTAGTTTAGCTTCAAGAGCCTTTAGAATATAAAACATGGAACAATATTTCAACCTAGTGCTAGAGCAAGTCTTCTTGTTCACATGTACGAATAAATAAACCTGCTGGATCGTAAAGACACCTTGCACGAACGATGTCGTGAACTCATAGAAAATGTTAGGAGCACCAGGCCTGGATTGATGCATGGATTCCTAGTAATGTGAATTTCAAAGCTACTCCTAATATAAATGTCTTGATGGATCCAAGTTGCTGGATAGTGATTTGTGTTGCCATTAATCACAAACTTGGAACTTTCAGTTGCTTTCAACATTATTTGAAAAAAGCACAGTTGAAGACGTTCTAAAAATTTCACCCATCTTTGCATGATACATGATGAATTTATTTGGACATTTACGAAATTAGGTTATCTTTCACGGTTAAGAGCTTTTTACAATGCTAGTCAAAATCACGTATTTCAAAGGGAAAGGAAGCCCTTGTTTTTTGGAGAGATTTCTTAGATTGAAAATACATGAACAATTCAAAATTCACTTGTGAAGAGGGAGTTTGGTACAGTAACATCACATTCGACCTAACAACTAAGAAGTTATAGATTTGATTTTTATTGTGAAACTTCCCGTACTACTTTATCCTCCCCTTCTACTATCCATTTATATGCTAAAACCTTCTCCTAGTCTTTCAATAGGGATAAAAAAAAATGTCCTCTATGTAAGACTGGACCCTACGAACATGCACACACCTTTACATATTGCATATTTACTCGAATAGCATGAAGAGAATCAGATTGGAGAGTCTTTAATAATAACATATCAGTTCATGATCATGTATCATTAGATATTGTTGAATTTGCATGTAATCCTCCAAGTTTCCCTCTAGATTTGAATGAAAAGAAAAATTTTAATCTTTTCGGTGCCATACTGCTCTATTGGCTCTAGAATGTAGGGAATGCCTCCTTATTTTCAGGTCAATCATACGATTTGACATGGTTTCCTGAGCAGAATCTCAAAGTCATATTTGGCACCCCAATAATTTTCAATCTTAGAAGGTGAAAACACTCAGAGGTATGTTTGCAAATCAATTAATCGAATCGAAGAAGGAAGTACAAGTGAGGGGACATGTCTTCAGAAGAATGCTGCCTGAAATTCTGAAAGAAACTGTCTTGCAGGGGCTGCTACTGGTTTTTTATCTACCTCTCAGAGCAACGTCTGCAGATCAATTACTTGCTCAAGTTGAAGCGGGAGCACTGAGCCTAGCCTCCTCAGTGGCAAAGAGTAGAATTTGGAAGAAGATTCGCTTCTACACTGACTCAGTGGAAGTAGTCCCCCACCTAGTTGTTAGAGACTTGTAAGCTGCATCATAGAATTGCAAATCTGTTGTCTCTGTTTTTGTTAATGACAGTAGTTTCTTTGAAAGCTGGGACCGCTGTCGGATAAGTAGATACGTGAGTGGGTCTGCTCATCATTTAAGTCACAGTTAAGATACAAGTCAAGCAACTCGGATTTGTGTGTCTTTGAGGACTCTCACCCATCCTTGAGCACTTTACCCTCGCCTCTCTGCAATCGCCCGACCTAACTCAAAGTTCCATCCTCCTATTCACTGGAGACGAAATTCATAGTGCAGAGACGTCTGAGCTCCCTATTGTTGCAACCTTTCTCCCGCACTAAGTCTATCCTGCATCGCAAGCCCACATATACACTTAAAAGGCTCCTAGACAGATATAATCATGTATTATCAGTTGTGTAGTTTCAAACTGATTTGAAATGTTTATTCACTCGGTTGCATAAGTTTGACCAATTTTATACAGAATTCATTTTAACTTAATTTGAATGCATCTAAATTTAGATTCATTATCTTAAGTTATAATGCCATATACAAAATTACTAATCTTAAATATGACTGCCCAGCATCAATTGAACCTATACAAATATTGAAATCCATGGAGGTATTAGTATGCTTCAAACAAAAATAAATCAACAGGGGCAAGAAGAATAATCACAACCAGAAATGCAACACAGATTTCATGTAGAGTCTACCTCTATATAAGTTAGACCTGACTGGTTTGACTCGATGGGGGCAGCGAGACATCCATCATATCAGCCAAGTGGGGCCCGACGGAGGATTGGACACTCTGATTTTCCCAACAACCCAAGCAAGCCTTAAACGCAGAGGCCCCACTCTGGGAGCGGAAGACTGTTTCTGTTGTCTTATCTTCCTAGTCTCCTCCTCCTCCTCCTCCTCCTCCGATCTTGCAGTATCGAAAATGGCCGAATCAGAGCTCGGAGTAGCCCGACAGCCTTTCCGCCATTACTGGGGTGACACCCCGGAGGAAGAAGACGACTACTACTCTCAGCACGGAGTTAGAGGCACCAAATCCTTCTTCGAGTCCCCTCGCGGCATCTCCCTCTTCACCCGCTCATGGCTTCCCCTCGAGGATGGCCCACCGCCGCGCGCCATCGTCCTGATGATCCACGGCTACGGCAACGATGTATCCTGGACCTTTCAGATGACTCCGATCTTTCTCGCCGGCAAGGGCTTTGCTTGCTTCGCCTTTGACCTCGAGGGCCACGGCCGCTCCGAGGGCCTCCGCGCTTTCGTCCCCGACGTCGATGCTGTGGTCGGAGATTGCCTCGCCTTCATGGGCTCGATCAGGGAGCGTTACCCCCAATTCAGCAGCCTGCCATGCCTCCTCTACGGCGAGTCAATGGGCGGCGCAATCTGCCTCCTGACCCATTTCGCCGACAAGTTGGGGTTCCGAGGAGCCATCCTGGTGGCTCCGATGTGTAAGATCTCTGACAAGGTCCGACCCAGGTGGCCGATTCCCGAGATCCTGTCGGTGGTCGCGAGGGTCCTGCCAACCCTACCGATCGTGCCGACGGCGGACATCATGCGGAAGTCCGTCAAGGTCAAGGAGAAGTTGGCCGTGGCTGAGATGAACCCAATGCGGTACCGAGGGAAACCGAGGCTGGGGACAGTGCTCGAGCTCCTGAGGGTAACGGAGCAGCTGAGCCGGAAACTCTCTGATGTGAGCATACCATTCATCGTTCTCCACGGGAGCGCCGACGTGGTCACCGACCCGGAAGTGAGCAGGACGCTGTACGAGGAGGCCCGGAGCGACGACAAGACGATCAAGATCTACGAGGGGATGATGCATTCCCTGTTGTTCGGGGAGACGGCCGAGAACATCGAGATCGTCCGGAACGATATACTGTCATGGCTGGAGGATCGGTGCAGGTAAGTGGCCAGGTTCGACACAAAAATAACCTTTCTTTACATTGGATCTGACCTCGAAGAGAGAAAATGCAAATGTAATGTGGGATCAAGAAGTCCGACCTGTCTAGTTCATTGGGCATTGATCGATTTGAAGCTAAAGCAATGTGTTCTCCGATCGTCAATTCATGCTTTTGACTTTGTGGACTTTGCTGATGTGTTACTGATGAATACGAGGATTACCGCAGAACAAGGAGGTTCGTTTACGCAACGTCTCATGGAAAATGAAAACTCTATCTTGGTAAAGACCGACTCTAATGTTCGAACTAGGAACTATGGGATTTAATTGATGGGTAAAATGGGCCAGAAAAGATACGAAAACTGCCAATCCAATAAGAGCAGTTGATTTGAAGATGGGGATCGGTGACATATAATGTTTCAGGTTTCGGGTATTTAGTCTCTATTCTATTATAGATTATGTCGGAATGTAGATAATATTAGATCTATAATGATAAATTTCATTAAAGAAAGAAGGAAAAAAAATATATATGTATGATGATAATTTCGCACATTGTATTGTTTTAGGCACTAGAGGATGAAAAGAAACAATTTGTGTGCACGCACTGGACAGGGTTAAAGTCGTAAAAGTAACAAATGGAAGAGGTGCTACGGAGATTTGAACTCGGGTTACTGCATACAGAGTCCAATGTCCTAAACCACTAGACCATGGAACCTTTAGATGGTACGCAATGCACAAATTTTAGAGTTAAATGTAGAGGGAGAAAAAAAATAACGGTTACGGATATATAGACGTAAAATTTTACTCGGGAAGCGACACTGAACGTGTTAACTTGGGCATCTCAACTTCAACCATGAAAGCTCAAATCAGCAAAACCGCATCACTTCGATATTTAATGCTCCTCAAATACCATAGACCATGGCTCTAAGATTTTCGTAACCCAGAAGACACGGCAAATTGGCAATGCAAAGCGAACGGATACACATCAACTTATGGAAATGAAAAAAGGATATGCACCGAAGAGAAGAATTTATAGATGGCCACGAAACAGTTAATACATAGATAAAAAATTGGGTGAAAGAGATGTTCAACGAATGGCGAAGAATCTATCTATAGATTATCCACAGGCCGAAGGAATTGTCAAACTACTCTATACAATCTGCAGAGTTTCAAAGAAAAGCTGATGAAACCTTCCTCTTTGCTCTTTTAGCTTTTCTATTATCAACCTCTCTATCTACTACGTATACAAGGAAGCAACTGTGGTCCAGGGAAAAAAAGAATGATCAATTCTGGATCAAGAGACTCTGCAGATAAAATCTTCCTGTGTGTATAAAAAGCCTCTCCTAAAACCTACCAGGCATTGCCCGGGCATATAGAGTAAAGCCCCTCATATGCTGCCAACGGCAGGACCTTAATGCAAAAATTCAGCTCAGAGAATGAAACCGTCGTGAGAACTGATCTGATTCACACCATGAAGAGATATTCCAGGTCCTCCACGGTGAGTCGACTTTGACGACTCCCGGCTTCATCCTCTCCAAAGGCAGAGGCGACCATAACTCTCTTCTTTTGCTGATGACAAATATATGGAAACAGCATTTCACTTTCATGGATGGAGACAAATTAACTGAATAATCAAAGGATTAGCAGCACGCCATGGAAGTTGACCTACTCTCCCTATAGGCAAGCCAAAGAGCCTTGGCAGCATGTTCTTTCGGTTCATGGTTACAACGGGGGCTTCAAATCTTTCCAACCCATAATTTTAAACCTGGACTAAGACCAGCCATCAGGCTGATCTGCCGAATGTTCTTGAGCATGACTAGATATGCTATTGAAGTAACGGTGCCTTCTATATCCATACTTCATGAAATTCCTGTCATTGAATATTCTTTAACTCGTGTATTATCATTCAGTTTTGAGACGGTTCTTTGTATTATCCCCTACGTATTGAACACTCATGAATCCATGAACCCATTGCTCAGCATGTACTGTATCAAACCTTGTTCTAAAACTACGAGCCAATCATATTTCTGATTCAGTTAAAAAAATCTACACAAAATAGATCTAATAAATTTCAGGAAAGCGGAACTGCTGCTAATGATAACTCAGTAAGCCCTTCAATGACCTCGATAACAGATCAAGTTTCCATGAGAACTGTATTGAGAAGAGGGGTTCAATCCAGTGCAGTTCTCATAACCACCTCAACTTTATCATGATAAACAAGAAAAGAAAATCTCAGTAGAAGACATTAAATGAATACCTGTAGGGCTAAGATCCGGTCTTCAACTGTATCTTTCACAGTTAACCGCAGAACTTTGACAGGCCGAGTCTGCCCAATGCGATGGGCTCTATCAACAGCTTGATCTTCTGTTGTGGGATTCCACCAAAGGTCCATCAGAAGAACATGGCAGGCTGAAACCATGTTTAATCCTAGACTAGCAGCTTTAAGAGACATGATCATTACAGTCACCTACAAACAAAACAAGAAGCTGGCTATAAGAAATAATGTGAAAAAACACCATCTCCATCTATCAAACAGCAAATAAAAAAATCGTGACATGGGCACCATTTTGTTATCGACAGAGATCCAATTTACAGCTTCCTTATGTTAAAAAAATAAATTTAAAAAAAAACCTCTTTGAATCACTGTCTCTTATCATTCTCGCCACATAAGAAAGCCCAGCATTCAGGTTCTTACCAAAAACAAACAGATATCCTAGACTGCAATCGAATCCTCATGTTTTTTAATCAAAACAGAGATTGGAAAAAGAAAAAAAAAACAAGATACACTTCTTTGTAACCAGGCAGACATGCAAACTGAAAGGTTCCTATATGGATATAATACTCTACATACCTCAGGAAGAGTGTTGAAATCCTTCACTGCTTTGTCTCGTGCAATGACTGACATGGTACCATCGAGTCTTCTGTACTGGATTGAAGAGCTCTTCAGGCAGGTTTCTAGTAGATCCAACATTCTTGTCCACTGTGAGAATACTATGGCTTTTTCCCCAACTACATTTCTCAATTCTTTCGAGCCTTTGATATTATCCTCTAAGGAATTTGTTTCGGCCGGATTACCCCTAAGATCAGATGATTCACCAGAGTAAGTTCCATTGTAAGTGTCCTGGACAGGACTATCTCTAGAATTGCAGTCCTGTGCCCTGGAAAGAGACTGTAGGACCTCAAGCGCAGCCCTAATTTTAGAGGAGCCATATGGGGAACCAGTTGTGCAAGGTTCAGCTCTCTCTTCAGCTTCAGACACTGAACTGCTGACATGTTTATCCACATGAAACTGATCAGAAAGTGAACTGCTCAGAGACTCCCGAGAGAACACTGAAGACTGACTTAGTCTAATTTTGCAATTAGAGGTAGGGCAGTCAGTTTCATCACCAGTGAGATGTTCACACATGCACTGGCTGCAGAAAACATGTCCACAGATAGAAACAACAGCTTCTTCAGGTGGATCCTGAAAAAAAGATCCAAAATAAGAATTCGATTCAAGCATACAAGTGTATATGTATGCACATAGATATATATATATATATATAGAGAGAGAGAGAGAGAGAGAGACTACGAACATTACAAATAGCGCAAATTGCCAGAGAAGCTTCTAAGCAATTCAGTAGCTGAATTTTTTCCTCTCTAGGAAGTGGCTTTGCCACTTCTATTGAAGGTTTCCAAATGGAACTTGTATCATAACCCTTAACGAGAAGGGGGTGATCACAAGCCTGTCTAAGGCGTAAGAGCATCAGCAGAATGTTAACGTAATTTTCTTTAACAGTCCCAGCAGCAGCATACTCCTGACAAATAGTAAAGTCTATAAGACTTCCTCATAATAACATCAATAACAATGTTGCTAATAATAATAACAACATCAACAACAATAAGTAAATTATGTGGAACTGAAACAATTGATGCGGAACCTCAATAAAGACATACTTTAAACTGAGCACGTGAATCAGCCTCAAGTCTTGAGTAAAAGTCTCGCTCCCCCTTCGAGAATTCCACCTTCTCCAGTGTCACTAACTTGGGTGGTAAGGTAATGATAGGTTCCCCATCAAGAAGAGTGCCTAGAAGAGAGTAATATTATCACATCATCAGACTCATAAATTAGAACAAAATGTCAGTCAAATAAGAGGAAACAAAATCAAGACACATGGAGAAAAATATCCTGAAGAAGGGGACTCTAAAGTGCATTTACTAGTATAACACAAACAGAAATAAAAGCATATGCAAACATCTATTTTTTGCAACAAACCTTTAGTGCGGCGGAGCATTATTGTCTTCAATATAGCCTGCAATTTCTGGTAACCTTTTGAGGGACTTCGGTGAATCAGGGCCTTAATGTTGGAACAGAAGGTACTGTAGACATCATAAGGGTCATATCTAAGAAACCTGAAGTAGCTGTACAGATCATCAATTGCATTCTGGATAGGTGTTCCTGACAAGCACCATCGGCGTTTAGCCCGGAGGCCCCAGCAAGCCCGGGCAACTTGAGTTTTGTGGTTCTTGATGCTTTGAGCCTCATCAAGGACAACCCTAAACCACCCAACTTTTGAAAGTGGCCCTGCAACACTCTCAAGCAGAGCACCCTCTAACTCCTTTCCATCTTTTGATCTTCTTTTGTTGGAACCTGAAGGATGCTTTCTCTTCCTAGAGGATGAAAGCTGCAGATGACAAATACCATTGACATCTGATTTCCTGTTTTCATCATCCTCTTTATCAACAAGAGGCTGCTTTGGCACCTCCATGCTAACAATTGAATATGTTGTGAGGACCACATCATATTTTGCCAGCTCAAATGGATCCTTAGTTCGATTGCTCCCGTGATATACAAGAACAGAAAGATTAGCCTTTTGGGACACCTTACTATTCAATTCATCAGCCCATTGCCGGAGAACACTAGTTGGGCAAACAACAAGAGTTCCAGCAGCTGGCCTCCCTCTTCGCTGCACAACAGGACAGCCAGAACCATTTTTAATTTCAAGTCTACTGTCTTGAACAAATTTAGAATCAACTGTAGTCCCATTGGACTCAATTTTTTTGTCTTCATCATCCTCATCCAAATTTAATGTTTGCAATTCCTCATGTTTGATGCTCTTCTGATCTTGTTTGATGGATGGAGGTCTCTCCTTGACAATAAGAGCAATTGTGGAGATTGTTTTGCCCAATCCCTGCAAGAGGATGTACAGATGTCTCAAGATTTGAAAAACACACTTCCTAAATGCAGCAGAGAAATACTATTTTAGCCATTTAAAAAACAATAGTTCAACCTGGTCATCAGCAAGAATTCCTCCAGAACAGTTTACAGCAGTTTCTTTCTTGACCATCCAGGACAGGGCGATTCTCTGTGAACCATGAAAAATCAATTAAAACCTCCTTGCTTCTACACACACACACAACGATGCAGATATATATATATATATATATACATGCATGTAAACAAGGACTTCCACAGAAACTAAGCAGGGCTTTACCCAGCCACAAATAAATGATACGAGGTATGGATTATGTACAGATTATCCATGATCAATTCAGTTTTATAAAAGGTGCAAAATTTGACAAGTTAATAACATATTGCTGAAAACAATAGGACCTTCCATCAACTGACTATGTTCATAAGAACAATGAACAACTATAGGAGATAAACAAATAGACAATTAATATTTTAATTTACACTATAAATTATCTTCATATATTCTGAATCTGGCAATGTGGTCACATAATATATTATGGAAAGGAGGGAGGAGGATAAGGAGAGATGGGTAAATCATTTTTTCAGTTACCTGATGCCTTAAGAGAGAAACTGCTAGAGCACCATCAGGTGGTAACACTTCTGACTTTGGCTGAGAAAGATCCTGCAATACAATAACAACAATAATGATTTTGACAGTTCCACTAAGCAACAGAGTATATTCAGCAGGAAAAGATTCCCTCAGAAAAATACAACACACAAACGTTCTAGATATAAAGAAAGAAAGAAAACAAGCATTCTCAAATTACGAGTGATGCTTTGAAGGTCAGTAATTCAAAGTTACAATGAAAATTATAAAGCTATAGTGATTAGAACAAGAAACACATTCTCCACTGGAAATATTCTAAATGATGCTACTAATGTGCCTTGCTTCCAGCTCATCAAGCCTCACCTGCAATGCAACACGAAAAATTTGTTGCTCAGAGTTAGTCCTGAAACTGGAGTTTCCAACCCCGGAATGGTGGTGAGATTCACTAAACAAAGAGCGTTTGTGGGAGGGAATGGGCTTTCCAGATTGATTCATTGGAGCAGGAATGGGCATTCCAGTTTGATTCAAAGGAGCAGGATGACTCATCTCCTCAATTATACAAATATCAGAATCATCATCAGCATGAGATCTGCAACCAATTATATTGCTTTGAGCTGACTCAGAACTGCAGTTGGAAGGATGATGACCGGCAATACCACTAGGCTGAAGTGATGTGCTGGAGCTCTCATCCTTAATGCAACTAAGAGACTTATTGCCAAAAACAGGGGATGGAGAACAAGCTAAGAACTGTCCTCGAAGATCCGTCTTCAAATTCCTATCCTCCACGGAGTACCCATCCACAAATCCCTCAGCATCATTACAAGCTCTTTTAGATGGTTTTTCCATGCCTTCATCCTCCATCTTTTCGTGAACTCTGAGATGGTGGTGAGATGTAAAAGGTGAAATGATAGATGACGACGGATTTATATCCATAGAAATACCAGATTTCTCATCAGCAAAACAGAAGCTCTTCACTGCAATATCTTCAGCAGTTACAATTGGCTCTTTATCGGACAATGTCGATGCATACAATGAACTCCACGAGAATATCTGTTCCAGCGACTCGTTCTCAGCACCAGCTGAGCCACTCCTATCCATCAGCGAGAAATGATGATCAAGCTCATTCCGCTCACTCCACTCATTCCCCATTATACCCGAATAATCAGCAGGTAAAATTTCTGAAAAAGATGAGGTAATTCCCCATCTTTCTGGACCAGTCTCACAAGCTAAGCTTGCACCTTGCTCAGTATGAAATATTCTCCTTTCATCTTTTATGCCATTTGGGATATTAGTGTTCCGTGGAAATGATTGACGACCATCATTATGGAGAGAATTCCAATAGGAATCAACACATGGCAACAAGTGGTCTTCAGATGTAGTACTATTGTTGTGGCACATAGAAGATTCAAGTGAAGCTCCACCCAGTGATGGAACATCCAAATACTGATGATCCCTGAATGAATTACTTCCAGGAGCTGCTAAACTACCCATTGTTTCCCTCAAAGAGCCATGATTTCCTTTATAGTTTTCCACGTCTTCGATTTCAGCATCAACTGAAGCCCCTGCTGAAACATCAATATGTCAATCAAAATTCAGTAGGATAATCCTAAATGAAATTAGATAGTATAACAAAAGACACAGAAAAAGAGTATCTAGTTACACAGATCCGCCACCTCAAAGATACAGGAAGAGTAGGAGTTACCAGTACAGGGAGTCCCAAGCCCTGTTGAAAGTGCACCTCCAGATCCCTGATATCCTAGAAAGGAAAGACAAGACAGACAATCAAGATGGAGACACCAACTATCATATAAAGAATATTGATTTAAGGAATGCATCCATCTACATTGATCGGTTTCCATTACTACAAGTGAAACTGTCAATGTAAAAAAAAATGCGTCAGCTCATTTACCATATTCAAGAGGGCTATTGCTGTACTCGTCAACAGTACGAACTGACTTTCTGGTGAAGACCTCCTTTGCTGTCAAATCTTGTGAATTTCTCTGCAGAATGCACATTAAATTTCATAATACAATCACGAGATTATGATTAAGAATGACACGGATGCACGACAATTCTCTCATTTTCCAACACTAACATATCGGGAAAGTAACTACACACGACTCTCAAATTACTCTGAACACCAAATTTAGCTCGAAAGTCACCAGGTTAAGGGGCCACATGAACAGGGCATCTCAATGATGGCTCCGCTGGAATAACAGGCTTCCAATTTCAGTTTAACCAGTATGACCTCAGACGGGGTATAAACAGAGTACTAGAGTACCCAATGACGCAAATATAGTGTGACGGTCATCGCTTTTTACAACTGAAGTATATGATCCCGCAGTCATCCAAATTAACTAAAGCTTGAAATTTCACTCCGCCAAAACCTCTAACCGCAAAGTTCAGCGTCATCAGACCATCCCCTCAGAAACCAAGACCCAAATCGACAATTCCCGAAAAACTCATTCAAAGCCCTAACCTGCGGTGCGTGACTGGGCTTCCCATCCAGAAGATCTATCAGCGACTGAAGATCGATCGAGAGATTTTCATTTCCGTCCGGGTAGGAATCATCGTAGCCGCTGAAGCCCGAGCCCACGACCTCCATATCACCCGCGGCCAGATCCAGCAAGCTCTCACGGGCCAATAACAAGCAGACTCGATCCCTCAATTTCCAGGGAGGAACAACCCAGTTATCCGGGACTCAAATAGCATCCCACCACTGGAAGAGCCGGCACGCGCACCAGTAAGGAAAGGAATTGAGGGTAGACTCAAAGAAATTTAAGGGTTTCACGAGAGAGAGGGATTGGAGGTTACGGCGAAGCTTCCCGGAAGACTTTTCCCAGCAGCGTAGAATTTCAGTAGACAGAGAAAGGGGAATATATAATTGGAAGCCAAAAGGATCAAGGAGGAGCCGTGAAGGATGCGGGTGGCGCAGGTTTAAACAGGGCTTGTTTTTTTGTGGGGGTGCGCAGGATAAGGCCTCAGCAACTCTCAGACGAATCTTCTTTTTATTTGTGTTTTCCATGTTTGTCCCTTCACGTGAAAGTTTTTGAGCCCAGCCTTTCCACGTGATCGGTGTCCAGGCTCGGACTTGGAAGATAGGAAGAGCTGATCCGACGGCAGAACCCGTGTCCGTATATTTTCTAGGACTTGTTTCTAAATTTGGATCCAAACCTCGTCATGTTGAATATCTTAATTACATTATATGTATATTATATACTATACTCTCTTTTTTTTCTTGCACCATGAGCCAACTGAAATGTACTTCAAGATTAGTTTGCAATCAAACCAGAATCCTTGAGAAAATTCTCATTGATTCTTTCAACCTATGATTTAATTCTTAAATCACTCATTTTGAGATTTAGTAAGAGAATCACTAGTCCAATCTTAGGTTCGTATTATATACCACACCCAGGATATATTGAAATACCATTTATTATCTTCTTTTCTACTCTTTCATTAATGTTGGTAATAATATGTTAGCTAAGCTATTTCAACTGCAATGTAAGCCAATTTGGTGGACAAATTTTCATAGATTTTATTAATTCGTATAAAGAAAAGGAGGATTTACTATAATGTCCCATTTATTCGCATAGAACCTCTTATGTAACCGAAAAATTATATAAACAAGTCATAATTAACATCAAAATACGGGTCAAGATGTAATTATTTTCTCAAATATAAAGAAAATCATAAGATATTATATAAATTTTACACATTATCCATTTTTTGTCATATTATTCCATCTCTCCACTTGATCCCATGCTTCCCCTGCTTTTAGCCTCTCTTTTTTACCGTACATTAATAAAATTAACGTAGGAAAAATATTTAGGCTTCCAATCAATTTTCTAAAGGGGATTGCAGCTTTCGGTGGCCTCTCTTTTAATTGGTCAGATGCAAGAAGAAAAGGCGACTCCACTGAATTATAGAGCATTCATTGCGCTGATTTCGTCTGCGCCGCGTGCCGGTGCCCTCTTCTTTGTGGATTGATTAGCTTCTCGATTAAGGCAGCGTTCTTGCCAATAATTGTGGAAACTGCAATGTCGGCCGGCACATGTCTCTGACATAAAATAAAATTTAAAAAAAAACCTAGTGAATTGCCTTCTCCTATGTACGAGACGGGCGGGGCCCCGAAAGAGAGGAAAACAAAAATAGTAATGAGATCGCTACAAATAGTAAAATTATTGACATGTATTATTCTCTTTATTTGCTTCCACATTATGGACACCACCGAATGCGGCAGTCCAACGATCCAAAATTTATTCATATACATATTAGCAAATTTAAGATCTTACCGTAGAATCGATTTCTACACTCTCTATAAACATTCACTAAAAGTGTGCTCTTTAAAATTGGTCCCCGTTCTTAGATTGTACTACGATTTCTGCAATGCTACATTAGGCCAATGTTGAGGCTTGAGACCAATCACGGCGTAAGGGGACAATTATACTGATACTACTGCTGCTTTCCCTACTTATTTCAGCAGTGTGTTAGAGTTGTTTGATATCAGTTTGATAAGTAAAATATCATATTTGAATATTATTGTAAATAAAAAATATCCATATTCGTATTTGTTATGCCTACGAGGGCATGAAAAGCAATAACTAGCATCTATTAAATTTTGTAATATAATGAGATATACACAAAAAAACATGTTTATATACTATCATATAATTTACCCGCTACTTCCTAATCAAATATCAATACTTGAGACCAATAATGAGTGGAAGTAGTAATCCAAAAACATAGCCCATATCAAGATTAGAGGCTAGCACGATGTTCAAGTCTCACACACCCAATTTTATCACAAATTTGCATAAACTAATTGCTTTTATACAAACCATAGGAAATTTATTACATTTATTATGTAATTTTTTTTATAAATCAACTAGTATTGTAAAAGTCATTAAAGTCTAACTAATCCAACTCAAATTGGATTAGCCCACTACGAGGTAAATTTCTTCGACATAAAATATTTTCATTCATAAGATTCGAATATGATATTTTGCATAAAAGGAAAGATACCGATTAATTCAATCAATTTATGTTATTTATCACGTAATTATTCTCTTACCGTGACATATACACAAATTTCATAAGAATGATCAAGACACTAGCTCTACGATTTATGGAGATTCGTAGATTAAAAAAATGCTAAAATATTAATCTAGAACTGAGGGATTTAAATCGAAAATTGATCAATGCTCGAGCTTGATATATGATGCTAATCAATGACCCGAGCACACACAATGGATCATCGATTAAAAATAAGAAAAAGTAAGAATAAATTTGATAATACCTATAAAGAAAAAGAATATGTATATCATGAGGGGAGAAATTTGAAATAGTTTAACGATGGCAAGTAAGTAAAATTAATTCGTTGAAAAGATCGTGTGAGAAGTGAGAAATATGAATAATAACTAAAAGAGGAAAATGGTTATAAAATCCGTAAATTTATTATAAATCAAATTAGCTTAAACAAATAATAATTTTGGAAATAAAAAATGAGATCAGATTGTTACAAATTTGCTTAAAATTATATAGATAAGCAATTCTCATTAATGGATAAAGTCAAGATCTTCAAATGCAGATAATTTCGTAATTATTATAATAGATACATTGCAACTTGCTCTATTTAATTCTAATCTTTACTTGTAAATGATCTTTCAATTTGTGAACGAGAATCACGGTCACAACCAACGAAAAAAATTAATTTCAACTATAGTTTTAATAATCTACAATTTCTTGCGAACTTTCCCATTTGAACCAATTAGTTTTCTTTAATTTATTTTCCCTTTTATTATTTAGTTTATTAATTATCTCAATACTATACCTCCTCTTGCAATTTGCCAAGTCAAGTCATTAAAAATAATAAATCTTTTTATTAAATTTAATGGATAAGCTTTGAGATTGTAAATCAATTTGAATATTTTGATGGAAATTATTATTGACTCAAACAATTTAATATTTTAGAATGAGTACTTTTTGTAAAAAAATATTTTATTCTCAACAAACCCATAAATATCCCATATGCTTGTGTACCCAAGTCAGTTTATGTATAAGCACATATATGAGCGACCTCATCAGGATTTGCACACACAAGAAAGAAGTGGACTGACAATATTATGAGCTACTATTAAGATATGCACATATTTTTATCTACTTGAGTTAATTGTTAGGATCTATAATTAGTAACTAATTATTATGAATAGGACAAAGTTAGATCATCTAATCACGCAACCTACGTCTTTTATTTGGGGCTAAAATCTACACATACCTAACTTGTTGACAATACTAAATTAATGTTATATCCTACATCTCAAGATAATGACAAATGTAGGAAGGAATCAACTTGTTGTGGAAGTTGGTTGGCTTAGAATTTTTCAATAGTAGACCCTCCATCATTGGGCTCACTCATGGATCAAGTGCAATTGTTTCAATCTCATATTTATATATCGAAATTTTGAATTCAATTCTCACCATCATTACAAATCTTGGCCCTTTTATTTTTTCTTCCTTCCACTTTTCTAGCTTCATAGAGCTCCTTAAAAAGAAGTCATATTTTTCTCCATTAGACCATTATACAAGATTTCACATGCATAAATTGAATCCACTTATAGTAGTGTTTCATATGAACATTTTTACAAAAATTTAGATTTCATCCTGTTTTGTATAGTAGATCATGCAATATATCATAACTCCCTCTTTCTCAGTTCTTATAAATGGATCACCCCCAAGTTTCTTTAAAATTAATCGTGGTCTACGTCAAGGCAATCCATTATCATCTTACCTCCTTATTATGTTAAATGATGTCCTTATACATAAGTTATATAAAGCTGAATCTCTCAATCTAATGAAGGGAATTAAAATTTCCAAACAAAATGAAAATTTGAATTATCGTTATTTACAAATGATTTAACAATACTCACAAGAGTTACAACTTCACAAATAATCACAAAGTCATCCTGAACTCTTTCCGTGGATGGAGTGGCCATGAAATAAAGCACATGAAATTAGGATTATTTTTCTAAAAAAATTAGAAACTTAACAAAATAATAACTTCAAGACATTTTCAATATGAAAAAACTAAGCCAACATAGTAAATATCGAGGCGGTCCACTATTTTTGAAGAAAAAAAGGCATATTTATTTAAGTACTTTCCAAATAAACTGAAAAAGAAATCATCATAATGAAAATCAAAGTTGTTATCTCGGTTAAGTAGGATTACTTTGGTTAAAACAGTATTAAATAGTGTTTCCACTTGTTTAATGAGTACCTTTAAACTTCTAATTAGTATATACAATAAAATAGATAAACTCACAAGGGATTTTAAATAAGGTAAAATATGTTCTCAAGTAAATATGATACAATACTTAGTTAAGTTTCATATATGTTAATTCAATATTTATTGAGGGCTTGAGTTTAGGAAATCTTTATATTTCAACAAAGTTATATTATCTAAAACAGATTGGCTTTTATCTATCAATTCTAACAATCTAATAACTAGGTTGTTTAAAAAAATGTGAAAATTTTCTAAATTATGATTATGGATTTTCAACTAACCATTCATCTGTTTGAAAGAATCTTCACATTTATAAAGATTCCCTTATACATAAAACCTGTAAACTAGTCAAGGATTGTAGAAATATGAGGGTTTGGTTAGATACTTGGATACCCAACAATGGAAATTTCAAACCTAAGTCACAACATAATAATATTGTTTGCAATAATGATATACTCAAACTTCAACTTTAAAGAAATCAAGAGTTTCTACCTTCCTAATCAAGCTTTAACATTTCATAAATGGAATAAGGTTTTTTTTTGGAAAAACTTTGGGGTCTTAAAATGCATGATGTACTTAATTCCATCTTTGGATGATGGCTAAAGACGACCTAACATGCGCACATGTTAATGACAATGTTCTTCCTCTTAGTAATTCAGGCAAATGTAGCTTCCAACATGTATTTGGGCTTGTACTTACTAAAATAGCTTAGAGAAAATATGAGTGGAGGATAGTATATGGTATGTCACAATAGTGGGATGGTTGTGCTAAACTACTAATTGAATTCTTTTGCTCCTTTTCATCTTATTCATTAATTGATTTTGATAGAAAAAATTTATTCATTTATGATGGCATCCATTCTTATGTCCTTGAAAGAAACATACAATGGCCTTTTATTCAAATAAGCATAAGAACTTATTTGAATTTTTAGATATTATTAACAAATTTTATTAATAACATAATGCATTATCTAATGTTATATTTGATGATTTAGTTGCAACCCCATTTTCCTCCTTTTTCAGCTTAAATGATAATGTTAATATGGTGGAATCATCTCAAAGAGCAATGCAACAAATGGAAGATAATGAACAATCAATTTATATTTTTATAAATGCATCATGATGAACACAAGATAAAGCTTTTGTGGCAAGGGCAACATTTGTGGAGGGAGAAGTTCAACTAGCATAGTATAACAACTACAATCCCATGTTGCCAATGAAACTTGCTAATTGCTACAAATATTGCTTGCCAATACAACTAGTCAAACATTATCTTTCTTTTAGAGGCTCATGATATAGTTCCCCGCATTAACAAATTTCAAAGCCTACTATGGAAATGTAGGAGTGTTATTACTGACTTCCTTTTTTTGAATGAAATATGATTCATTTATTAGGTAACGGACAAAAAGCAAAAGTCATGAATAAATTATCGTTAAAATAAACCTTATATAGATCTGATATCTACACATATAACATGGAAAAAAATGTTATGTATAAGTAGACATGTTTGGAACATAAAGATGCATGTTTAAGTCATGTTCAACCTAAATTATGTTGTATTATCTCTACTACTTAGAGGAGGGCTGAATTTTATTAGTTAGACTTTTAATAATATTTTTATGATCTAATATGTTAACATTCTTATTAGGATTTCATTTATAATGAAATATATATATATACATACATACATAAAAAAAGAAACAATTAGAGTTACAAGTGACATTGAAAGATAGTTGTAAAGAGTGAGGGCTAAAGCACTTATAGAGCCAAAAAAATAGAGGATTGAGATTACAAGATCAAATAGTGAAGCACCATAGGATGATCATTGGAGCATAGCAATTTTTTTCTAAGCTCAGTTTGTGATCAAATACTGATTGGAAGAGAAAACAAATTCCAATTGGAATGGACTTTTTATAGCAACTTGATAACTTATAGGCTAAGTTTTGAATGGTGGATAGCATATTTAGAACTTTGTGAGTGTTATTTTTTATTATCATTTTATAAACTGATTGTGTAGGTAATTAATTTAGTTGATAAAAAAAAGAATGCTTATTGACTTTGATTGATTTGAGAGTGTCCTCTTCTTAATGAAAATTTGTTGCAATCTCCATTGATATAGTGAAGTTAATTTTAGATTCAACCATGTGATTTTTCCCCATGTTGGAATTTTTTATGTAAAAATATTAGTGTCCTTTTCTTTGTTAATTGGTTTTTATTTGACATCTCAATCACACTAAAAGAAAAACATTTTATTTGAGGCCTTATTAATTTACTGGACTCATACTATCCCAACAAATTCAACATAAATATATTTCACTAGTGGACTGACATGCAACATTTTCAAAATTAATGAATTAAAGAAGATCCTATTTAATTATATAATGACTATGAGTCATATAAAACTTTATGTCACAAGGTGACCCACTCTAAGATATTTTAGGAGCCCACCAATAGCAATGAGTACAGATGATTTAATTAATTTCTAAATAATAAAAACTCCAAACTTTAGAAACATTAAATAGGTTTATCAAATCACTTCAAGATTCTCGATCATAACTAAAACACTTACGATAAGTTTGGTAGATCAAAATATAATGAAATCGGAATTATCATTTCAACTTCCATTCTATTTTCTTAGTTTGGTTATATTTAAGATTATTAGAATCACCATTTTGCCATGGATGGACATTCATCCCCTTCTTAATGGTTATATTTTGAGCAATAGAATTGGCATTATAGCCATTCCCTCATCCCCTCCATTGCCATTTCCCTTGTTTTTCTTTTTTATTTCTAAAATTTCAATATTTTATTGTACTTTGTGATATTGAAATAATACAAAGATAAAAAGTGTGCCTTACAAAATAAATGATTAAATTTGTAAAAAAAAGAAGAAGCTTATGATAGAAAACAATATGAGAAAATATTGCCAAAATTATTCTAATAAGTATGATTGCAATTAAATATATATATAATTGTCAAGTGCATAATTGATAAATGAATTTTTATATTAAATTTAATTCCATTTATATTAGGTTAAACCAAACTAAAGAATGATAATTATCATCCCAATCCATTTCCATTTCCATTTCCTTTAACTTTCCATTCCTTTCTATTAAGCATAGTCCTAGGTTATGTTTGGCAGGAAGAAATAAATAGGAATAGAATGAGATCAATAGAGTAAAATGTGATAATATTAGAAATTATTAGTAAATTTTTATGATAGATTTGATGGGATGAATTTGATATAAATCTAATAAAAGTGATGAAATGAGCATTTATGGATTTTTTTTGAAGGAATGCTCATTCTATCATTTTTTTTAGTATAAAATTCTTTTTAATGAAATGGATATAATAATTTTTAATAATATAATCACATAAAATCATGGAATGAAAAAGTATAAAAATTTCAACTGGGTACTAACGATTTATATAAAAAAAGTATAAAATTCCATCTAATTCAACTGTACCAAACATAACAATCCATTTGTCCCTCTATCGATTCCCCTTCAATTGTTTCCCTCACAATTCTCGAAAACTCTTGTTCCATATTACAAGAACAAAATTATAAATGTCACCTCAATATGTAAGAGAAAAAAAAATATCAATAGCAAAGAATTTGATAATTATGACAATAATTAATATTCAAAATCCCCCTTAGAGGTAATAAGACAACTATGAAAAATGGTTCGATATTGTAATAATACTCTTCCTCTTAGACACGGTCTTAGATTTAATTTTTATTATTGATTTTTCGTGCTTACTCATTTCTCTCATTTATTTTTTTAAAAAATCTTTTTACCACTAATAAGCCTCTAGAAACAATTGTGCAGCAAAAAATATTAACAAAATCAGTGAATCTATTATTCCAGTAGCTCAATAAAGCATGTATGTTACGCTATGGGTTCGCCCTTCAAACCACTGTATGTGTTCTGTGTCTTTTCTCTACATTCTTCCATTTTTATATAAAAATTCACAATCCTCCACAGGTCGTCCAGCCAGTATACCTATATACGGCACCGATCAGGACGAGTATGTATTCCTTGTGGCGGGGAATCGCTCGGAACCAGATGTTTGGGCTGGATGTCTAACTAAATCAAGAATCAGCTTTTAGCCTCAATAGCAGATCCATAAGGTCATCGCAATGATAATTTGGGCAAGCACATGGAGTATTAACTTTGCATTTGTTACTCTTTCTAGGGCTTTACCTCTCAATTTAGTTCCTTCAGTTACGATGATTATAAACATGTGTCAATGGTGCCACTGAAGAGCATTGAACTTGAGCACATGACATTATGGTTGCAAATTAGTGATAATACCGCTGTGCCAATGGTCGTTTCTCAATAATCTTCTAGAAAGAGCATTCAACGTGCTCCAATCAAATAATCTGCGGAGTATTCTCTGAATGTCGGTCATGCTTCCCGTGTCTGGAAATAATGTGGGCCACATTTAGGCCCAATATCTCGGGCCCAAAATGAGCCCATTATTGGGATGTCAAGACTTCAGGTCAAGCACTCGAGTGGTCAGCGATGTCCAGCGTTGACCACCATGAAAAGCCGTGAAAGCCGAGAAGGGGTCAACTATTTCAGCTCTGACAGGCCAATCAGATGAGCCCATTCTCTCTTACAAATTCTGAAAAGCAGGTAGCGCGTGCGACCGGTCGTTGAAGCACGTGTGAGGGTTGGGAGTTGTTGCCCCACTGTACTTTGATGTCGGAGCGGCGCACGTAGGAAGCGTGCGATTGATTGGGTAGAAGAACGGCTTGGATCAGATCGACGAGGAGATGCAGTCCTGGCCGTTGGATTGAGGGGGACAATCCCCCAGGACAGTGTAGGCCCGGATGTTGGGTGGGGACCTGAAGAGAGCCGACATGTCAAAGCTGATGCGCTCTCTGGTTTTGATTATAGGGAATGGAGTCTGCGCGATTTACGCTTTTGTACATTTCTTTGGTGGGCCCCGCGGGAATCCTAAAATCTGTTTAGCTAAGCATTGGTTAGAATCGAGTTAGTGTTAGAATAAAAAAAAAAGATAATGGTAAAAAAAAATAATTATACTAACAATTTTTTTTTCATATTATAGTTTAAAAGATGAAATATAAACTTAATCATAAAATTTATCAATTACATATAAAATAATTCGTAAATTTTATTGTGATGCGAATAATTATCTGTAATTTAGATAAATATTTTATTATTAATATAATAAAATTTAACATTAGAATAAATTGTGTTACTAGATACTCGTAATTCTATTTATATACTTGAGTTCTAAGTAGGCAATTAATTTGTTTCCAATTATAAATGACTCATAATTTAAAAATAAACATTAAAAAAATATCAGTAAAAGATTTACAAAAGATTCAAACAATTCAAAAACTTCTTATATTTATTTTTGATTATATAAGATAAAATATTTATAAATTTAAAATATAAAAAAATTATAATAAAAATTAAATATATAATATCTTAATTATTAAATTAAAAATATTATCATTATACTAATTCTTATTTTTTTAATTTTTATATTGAGTAGTTGGCAAGTGACATATTTTCCATGATTGGACATTGAGCCAAAAGCCACGTGGCAAGAGGGTGGCGTGCCAAGTATTGATTACACACGTGGAAGAAAAGGGGCAATTAATGTAGAGCTCGCATTGGGCTTGTGAAAGGCTTGGTGGGAGAGACATGGTTCTATAGCCCGACACGTTGCATGTGATGGTGTGGTGATGGCTTTAACACTTACAAGTGCCGTCGGTTAATGCTCACATTCTTATTTGTTTTCTCTTTATTTTTGTTGACCTCTCAAATGTAGAGTTTATATCTTTATATGAAATATGCAAAAAAATCTAGATTGGACCGGCAATAAATATAAATGCGTTGCCCATTAATTAGTCTATGCAAGTAAATTCTAAGATAACGTAAATTGTAAGGATTAAACCAAGTAAATAAAACATACTTATAACTTATCTATAGATTATTTCAAGAGATTATGAGTTTGATTTTCTCCTTAAGTGTATAAGGCTTGATGAATTTATTGATACGTGCATTTATATATAAATTTATTGAATACACTAATTATAAAAAAAATTCATTCATATATCAGTCCATCTACAATTCTATAAAATTTTACAAATAATATTATTGGATTATTTTGTAGGAAAGGTTACACTTTGATTCATGATGTGATCCTGAGAATTACAATCCATGCGTCGCGGTATAACCCTTCGACGACCCGTCTGGTCTCTTATGCCTCGACGCAAGCTCCCTTTTTGTTATTGTCAATTTCGTCCTCATCTGATTAAGTATTTACGGCCCTTGGACCATCGATTTGATCGTTTATGCTGCTACCTACCATCAGGATCTCGCTTTCCGCCTCTTCCATCTAGATTTGTCGATGACTTAGCTTAATTGTATTCTCTTCTAAAGTGGTCTTGTTTTAGATACATAGAAAAATTATATTATAAATCCTAAAAATTTATCTCATTTTATAAATAAATACTAAAAATTTCAAAATATCATATTCAATACTAAATATTTTATTCTGTTATATTATTAAGTTCTTTCTATTAATTATTGTTAAACATATATAAACTATCATTTTATTAATATTTACGTGACACAATAAGTTAGTGACTTCTTATTATATCATGCCATGCAAGAAACTCAGTGCCACATCGACATCCACATCATCTTAGTTTTGCCATATTGACATCCACATCAACATTATACATCATTGTGAAAATTGCCATATTATCTAGATAGGTGTCATATAAACACATTCATAATAAAAATGGATGAATAATAATACTTAATATTATAATAAAATTAAATATATAAAACTGAATATAGAATTTTCAACTTTTATAACTATGATAAGCTTTTACTATAATTTTTTATTAGATAACCATTCGACAGTAGTTTGAGCAAATCAATCTCACTTGGGATTTTCCCTCCGAATGTTCCTTTCCTAGCCTTTCTCAAACACGCCTCTCGCGAGTCTTGAAATGAGCGCTTTCGTTGCATCGCTCGACCTTTCCATCGTCCTTTTGTTGAAGTAATTCAAGGTTAGCACCACCATAATGTCGTCCAAGGTGATTCTCGATCTCCTGTGCAACATTGTGTCAATAAAGTTTCTTATAGGAGTCCGATAATGAGTATAACAATATTAATATTTGCTATGACTCAGCTCTTTTCATATGTTAGGGTCGAGGTTAATGCAGATTCTCCATCTAATACGTCCTCAAGGTTGTGCCAAATGAATATCACCTTCATGCTTCATCTTGATACATTACAACGCAAAAGTCATTTGAATCCTATAATTTCTCTACTTCAAACCGAACACAACATATTCGCAATCGGAATATATTATGATACTAGTTTCTTATGGGTAAACATAAAGAAGATATTTGAATTATGATCGTAGTGGACGGAAACAATCAAGGGTGGAGATCTATTGGTTCAAATTTTATTTTCATACAAATGTCCTCTAGCACGTCTGTGTAGAAAAAATATTCACTAATTGTGTACTCTTCAAGTTAGTTTTGAGGGACACCATCTTCTTAAACTGTTGCAGGTCTTCACTAATGTTGCACTAATGAGGCCAATGTTGAATGCTAATTGTTTAGTTCATGCTATATCTTCGTGGCTAAATATGAAAACTCAAACATTACATATGAGAAGTACCTAGATTGTCATTACTATTGCCTTCCTTTTTATTAGAGAGAGAGAGAATACAAACATTCAAAATTAGGTTGTAAAACTCTCTTGATAGGAGGAAAATATCCACAGGATAGGACTATTAATCTTCTAAATCAAGATTGGAGATACAATTTTAGCATAAAATGTCCTTGCATAATAAGGGTTTTTGAAACTCAATCGCTCGAATTTCATTTTATGCTCCTTCAATCAATTATCATGAGCTTTCGTAGGAAAATCACTCGCAAGATGATCACCTTTTCTGTAATACAAGACTATATTAACTTTTAGATACATCTATGGACAAATTTATTGGAAAACCCCATGTCACATTTGGTATTAAGGAGCAATTCCCGCTTCAATTATGTTTCCTCAGTTTGATAGAACAGTGAAAGGGATGAAATGCTCGATTATAATGTTCAATAGACATTCCTTGGAATCCTTGAATCTTGATTCCTTCCTCTAGAAATGTCCATGTAAATTAAATATGTAAAATTCCTATTTTAACACCTTCTTCTTCTTCTTCTTCTTCTTCTTCTTCTTAATCCCCATATCCTCCTTTGGATTCTGCTCCCGATATACGTTGCCTTGCAACTGGACAATTCTTCTGTTACTCTCTCTCTCATTAGGTCGATTGAAGAAGACGATGATAATGTCAACGAGTTCTATAGGTTCTTCAATTCCTTCTGGATAGCGGAGGAGGTGGACCTCTCCGATTACCTTTCACCATCGGAGTCCCTCACCTCCGGGGAGCACCACTTCCATCTCCTACGCGCTCTCCTTCATCGACTTCTCCAATGGTATGATCATCGCCCAACTCTTGAAGGAGGCCCAAATCTTGGAGACTCGTGCCTTCTATCGATTCCAAACTGTGATCGAAAAACATTCACTCCCAGAGGTACAACCTCCTCCTTGAGACCTAAATCGAGTACTCTTACAGAGAAGGACCGACTTGATTGAAACGCACATCCATTGAAAATTTATGAAGATTTCATCTTGAAGGCTATTCTTGGTAATAAATCATTCCATTCCATTGTCCATAAAAGATAAAACCAAACTAGAGAATGAAATGGTCTTTTCACTTGAACTCCGATCCTATTTGTGACTATCAAATGTGACATAAATTGATTTGGCATGGATACTTTGAAGGAAACAAAAATTTTCGATATGCCTTTTCTAAAATAAGGCACAAATCATAGTTTTTAAAATTGGACCGAACATAAAATCGGTGTAAGCATGCATTTATGAGTCGAATCAGGATTCAATGAGTTAAACCATATATTTAATAAATAATGTTAATAATATAATATTACTAATAAATTTACATAATATCATAATTTGAATATGATTTATAACAAAAAAAATTATTAATATAATCATTATATTAAACAAAAATTTAATATAAAATATAAATATAAGTCTAATAAAATAAAATAGGTATATTATAATATGTTTTTATTTTTTAATTTTAAGTTAGCTAGTTTTCCCACAAGTTCAATTTGGAAACCGGCCGGTTCAATCGAAGTTGATCTTATTGAAAGAGTAATGGGATCTTTTATAGGGATTATATCAGGTGAGTGACTGGTTCATGGTCGAACTGGTTGAATTAACCGGCCAAATCTGAATTTTAAAACTATGACACAAATTACTCCCTTCTTTCGCTGCTGACATTTTCAAAATATTTTAGTTGATGTAGCACCATGCCACGTCACAAGAGGCATGCTTATAAGATGTCTTTTTCATCAGCCTTTTATTTTTAATAATTTCTTGAAAAATCAAGGACCGCTGAAAATGGGGGAAAATATGGAAATTTTGTCGTACGATTTTAGGTACTTGTATGGGAGTACATAGATAAATTCTACATATTTTAATTTGTTGCAATAATGATACATCTATAAATTTTATAATAAGATAATGACATTGTGAGATCACATTGGATTTAATTGCTAATGGGCGTGCCATTTATAGGATTAAAATATGTTGAATCAGAAAGACTTGACATTATCATCTATTTAATAGGCCGTAGTATTTTGTACGGAATAAATCAATGACAAAGCCATAGAATTTAATACAAAAAAGAGATAAATTTTTACTACTCTCACTAAAATTTTCTCGCTTGAAAATTGAACAAATTATTAAAAAACATTATGGGATATACGTAGTCCGAGTATTGTTAAATTATAAAACATGTTAGATTACAATACAAAGAGGTGGGGGCGTTTGATTTTGTCCCGCTTGACTTTGTCGGTAACCCATCTTACAGCTGAAGTAGAGTAGAATTTTCAAAGCAAAATTTGTTGAGGAAAATATCAAAATTGAGATCAACAGATTCGGTAACACATCAAATCATTTGATAAAATCGTAAAATGACTGAAAATTTTATTACAATTTAAGTGCTTTATCGATCACACATTAAAATACTTATGGTACCGTCTCAAACTGTGATAAAATTTACTACCAATCAACCTAATCTATACCATGAAGCTCAGGGATTAAAAATTACAACCACTGGAACAGTCCCTAAGGAGAAAATAAAACGAGCTAGAAGACGGGGGGAAATAGGTCAATGTATATTCCTAGGGTTTGGAGTTGCAATATCAATGGGCCCTTGCTTTGTGTATATAATTGCTATCTGTCTCGACTTTGATTCAATTATTGCACTGCCAATCACGAGGAAATTTTCACGAATAGTAAAAAAAAAAAAAAACCATGAAAATATTCCTCGAGCCGGAAGGAATCCATTGGAAGGTCCATTGTCCAGAGTCCACCTTAACAGGAGCTCTTCGTTGTGTAAAAATAAATAAAAGAATGAGACATAAATTTTAAAAAATATTAACCATCAGTTTGATACTAATGCCATTAACGGTCTCCCCAACCCACTCACCTCAAGATCAGGTTCCTGTAGGTGGCCTCGCAGCAGGTCAATACCCGACTAACTCCTGCACAAGTCTGTCCATCACCCGTCCCATGATCCTAGTACGAATTGGGCAAAACAGACCGCTGGCAGATCGGACCGGGTCAGGTTCCATAGGCTGGGCTAGATTTGTCATCCCTGGGTAACAGATACACAAAAACTAGGTTTACATATGTTTGTCTAATTGTTCCATTCACATCTTGTTTTATGATCAAATGAATGTCTTCCAAAGTATCGTTAATTACTTATTTGAAAACTGGAGAGGAACAAAAAAGGCGGGGGGGGGGGGACGACTTAATTATACGCTTGCTTTCTTGATCATAATTTTTCTTTGATTTTTTACGCAAGAAAGGAAATCTATAATGAGAAAAGTTCCACTGTTCAGCATGTTGAATTGTTCGATAAAATTCTTCGCGAGTGGGACAATCACCTGTATTATAATTAAGAGATAGCCCTACATACTAATAATGGCACTTGATCAGTCTAAGTCGTCATGCCTCTTGACCAAGAGAAACAACTTGCCGACTGCCCTTTAGGCCAGAGGTAGTGTGAGCACGATGGATCGACGGATCGCGTTGGCCGATAGTCTGTCCTTCTTGTTCTCGATGGAGGAAAGCCCTGACGGGTTTCGCATTTGCCGAACACGGTTCCGACCGCCGAGCCGCAGAGGTTTTCTTCGGAGCGATTTGACTGATCAGAGCGCGCCGCTGCTTTTGAGGGTGGGGTATCGTTTGGTCTCTTCCCTCGCCGCACATTGATGGCAGGGAAAGAGCCAAATAAATGTACCTAAAGAAATCCCAACATATTTCATTATAATTTGAGTGATTCAAAGGCTAATGGATTCAATTTTGCTTGTGCTCATAGTCTTTAATGATATCATCCAAATATATAGTTATGCATAAACTTTTTTTTATCATATAGGAGACAATAAGTATTGAAAGAGATAAAAGAAAAGATAAATAAAAAAATATATAAATAATCTTATTATAAAAATTAAATATATAATATTTTTATTATTAATATGAGATTTATATCATTACACTAAATTTCATTTCTCCATATAAATTTATTTTATTTATGAGTTTACTATATATTTATAATATACAAGAATATACTTATTATCATAAAATAAAAAAAACACCAAAAAGGGAAGCACTTGATGCTCAACTTTTGCGTTCACTTTTTCTTTTTCCTTGGCCTAGACAAAACTTACCAGCCATTTTTCTTCATTCACAAAAATAAGAATGCGGGAATAAGCTGTAAATTCCTCTTCCTCATTTGCACCCCTTGTATAAAGCATGTTTGTGTGTCATCTAATCCATATTCAAATTTAATCAACTTATTTTAAAAGATAAATTTATTTCAATTTTAAATTTTTTTTATTCATAAAATTTTAATAAAATATTTAAACCATTTAAACCGAAAATTTACCTTCGGCTGTAAAATAGGGATGTGGAGAATTGACGGTGTGAAGGCCCAAGAGAATGGGAAAGTACGTGCAATGATGCTCCGACCAAATTAGGTAAGCCGAGTTTTTTTGCAGTCAAATGGGAAATGACCCATCTCGCATTATTTTGCCTTGAAAAGTCTATATCTTATGCGAGGAGAAACGATACACACAGCACGTTAATGGGCATGGCATGCAGCACTTATATTAATTATCCATCGGTAGCAATGGTCGTCCCGATCGGTTGGTCGTATCATGATTTTGCTAAGCATATATGCCCATGTTTCCCGAAACCCACGTTGCAACATATGTGGTCGCATGATCGTGTTTATAGAGCATCGGGATTACATTCAACATACGCGATATGGATTTTTGAGATGGGTGTAAATGTTTTTGAGGATAGTGTGGAGTAATCGAAAATTATAATAGACCGTAATAGTATTAGTATAATAATCCAAAATTCTCCGTATAAGTAAGCGCTGATGGTGGAAGTTTTTTGGTTAATGTAATGAGTCATCATCGAGAGCAGTCATTCCCATGGATATGGATTGATGATGCAGTTCTGCATTTCTTTTTATTAATAAAAAAATTATAATCAAAATATCAGCTGCTTGACAGGCTGATTTGAACCAGGGAAGACCAGGAAGACCGACGGGGAGTACAAATTCCAAACCGTCCTTTTCTCCCCTCTCTCTCCCTCTATCTCTGTGTCTTCTCTGCCACAAGCACAGATATTACAGATTACAACGTAATAGTCCTCTGTCCTGCCAAAGTTCCCTTCCCTGTTTTGCAAATGCCCCGTAGAAGAAGAAAGGGAAGCATACTTAATTACTAGGTCGAGACGCAAGAAGCCGCTGAAGCTCGGAATATGGTCGAGGAGGAGGCGGGGGTGTTAGCGTGGCCTCCAGCGGAAGCTCCTCTTCTGAGAGGCGGCGGCCGATGGCCCCACCCTGACTCTACGGGGTCCTCGTCCTCGGTCAGTGCGGTTTCGTTCGGGTTCGTGGCGACTGCTATCCTCATCTCCATGTTCCTCGTCATGGCCATCTTCGAGAAGCTCCTTCTACGTCCCGGCTCCACTCCCCCTCAGCCGTCATCCCCGCAGCGCCCCGGCCGCAGCAGAGGGATGGATCTCGAGTCCCAGGCAGGGTTCACCGGCAAGCTTGGCCACCCTTCTCCCAAAGTAAGGTTCTTTTATCTCCCCAGGCTGGGGTGAATTCTCTGTTACTACATTACTGCTCTTTAATTTAACGAAAATTAAGGTTACATTGTACAGTTCTATCTTCTTTTTGACAAAATTAAGGTTGTTTCATTTATCCGTTTCACAAATATGTGGCAGCTGAAGATCCGTCAAATCTACCACAAACAAAAAGTAATGAAATTCATTGGAGCTGAGGGATTTCCTGTTTGCTTTTATAGATGGGGAGGATTCAGTTAGAGGAAATGCCGATTTGGGTTAATAATTCGAGTTTTCGCATCATGAAAATATACATAAAGCTTGCTCAAAGTTTTCCGGGGTATGGAAGGATGATCAACCTAACTTAAAGTTGTTGACACAGCTTGTTTGTAATGATATACATGATTGCTGTTTAAACAGGAGTTCGATAAACATAGTAAAACCAACTTGTTCATCTCGTGTACTGTCTTCTTGTATGTACATTCTTAATCTTGCAATGTCTTCTTGTTCATCTCGTGTACCTCCGTGCTTAACACGGAAAGAGAAACCCTATCGGCTTAAATACTTGGACTGGACATGGCCTACCTACTTAGGGAGGGTGTGTCTTGGACTTGTTCTACAGGAGTTTATGCCCATGAATCTTCAATTGTTATGTTATCCCCAACCCCGCTTTCCTCTAGATTGGAAATGTGATCATTAGATCGTATAGCCAAAATTGTCATCCTAGATTATTAACCCCACGAAGCATCAAGTACTCCCTAGCCATCACCATTATGAGAGCTATTCTGCCTTTGTATGAGGAAGACTAGGATCAATGGACTCTTATGATCTCTCCTTTTAAGGCATCTTTTGAGAATATGTTCTTACGTCTTTCCAAACTGCTAGCATTTCCTGGTGGGTTGTTCTGTGCATTCCATTATTGGACCGACATTTCTAGGAATCCTTCTATTTTCTGCAGGAAGTTTTTCCTGTTCTTAGGTATGATGGATGGGAAAACAATTTTTTTTTTGTGGTCAATCATGATTAAAACGGACAAGACCAAGCCACAAATCTATTCTGCAAAGGTTGTATTGCCACTGATGGATGGAAGTGAGTATTTTGCAGGAGAAGGGTTTAGAACCGTCCCTTCGACATAATTTTCCCCTACTTGGAAACCTCTGATCTTTTCTTGAAGGGACAATTCTTCCTAAAAGTTCAATGGGGGAGTGAGTGAGTCTCTAGCAGAGCATCCAATCCTCTGACCGACAGGGGTGTTCTCTTGTTTGTATTTTTTTAATGATTTCGCCGTCTGCAAATATACAGTTGTATACCAGCAGACCCCACTTAGTATGGCACAGAAAGTCAAATATTTACACCATTTTTCATGGATGATGTTGCTACAATGTCCTAATTGAATAAGCCAATAATCCGATAAGAACAGAACAAGAGGAGTTGCATCATCAGACCTTGTGCGCATGTGATTTAATTCAATGAACTCTCCCTTCATGAATATTATCTTTTATTTATCTTCCCTTCAATTTGATTTATTTTATTGCTTCGTTTTTCATTATGTCTGGTTCTGGACATGGTATGTGGCACGGTGTCTGCTCACTTTTAATGTTGTTTTTTCTTGATCGGCTACAATTGTTCCAGAGCGCGTTACAAAATGTCAAAGAAAGACGAGCTCCCTGCATTTCCCATCTCGCATTCTGAACTTTTAGTCACGGCCTTGTGCATAGAAAGTAAAATGCGCCTTGGGCTGAATAAATAAGTCATGCACTAGTTTCAGCTTGTTGTCAGTGAGTACTCAGCTGAGATCTTCTGCTCGATGCAGATGACTGTTTACGCAAGTGGGGTTTCGGTTCTGATGCCCGGGGATGACGTTCCTACCTTCATTGCACATCCAGCTCCAGTCCCTCCTCATCCCTTGAGACCTGGTTCATGCTCTTACCATCAGCACAATTCCCTGAGCTGAGTCCCGAGCATGTTCAGTGAGTATGATGAAGAACTCGCATGGACAGTGTGCGGGAGTCACAACTCACAGGAAGGAAAAATCACCAACCTGGCCGTGAAACTGAGTTCGTTGATGTGACCGAGCTCCAACATGTGGACCTGTAAATAGCATATATATTCCAAATGAAGGGAGGAGCTGGCTTGCATTTTTAGCCCGTCGGTTGATTTCTACCAACCAATCTGTAAGGGCATCAAATAAGCCGGTCCATGCTCTCCTCTTCTAGTTGAATCATCTTGCGAATGTGAATTGAGAATCTTGTAGTGGTTGGATGTTCTGAACATTATGTAGTCGTGGGCAGGATTTTATTGGCTCAGCTCAGGAGCTCTGAGGAGCTCTTCAGTCGATTTTCGGGCATGCAACTTACCGTTCTGCTTTGTTGTATTCGTGCAGTTTCTCCGTTCCATCGGAGCATGTGGAAAAAGGAAAACAGAAGACCTGGAAATGTGCAGGCGATGCTGAAAAGGCAACGTATATTGAAACCTGTTTTCCACAACCGAGCGCGGGTCCGTCGGTCGTAGACGGGGTCGGGCTCAGCACGGGGGAACGGCCGAGCCCTTGGCTAGGCCCATGGGCCTGCCGAAGTGCCTGCAGAAATGGGGAAAAGAAAAACCCTCTTCCCCTTCCGCCTGTTCGCGCATTTCAAACTGGGAAAACGCATGACTTGGTGAGTTTCAGTTCTTAATGGGCCCATCCAACACAAAGCTAATCAAGTCGATGAAACTGTCGTGAATATGAGAACCGACAGTGATTCATGCACTTCTCTATCGAGGTCTTTTCTTTCAGCGGTTTTCATATATATATATATATATATATATATATACATGCACACAACCTCCCAAAGACATCACTATCCTCCCACAAGGAAAACAAGTTCACACTGTTATTGAGATACACAAGTTTCGAACCTGGGACAGCTACGAAGCCCAGGCCACACGGTCTTATTTCAAGGACTTACTGGGTCACTGCAACGTCGCGTTTGATATGATGGAATAAATTGCACATATTAAACTAGACATTATGAGAATACGAGTTTAGAATAATATATGGAATGGGCATTCCTTATTTCTGTCTCTTCCTTTTTTGGTTGAATATTTCCTTATCTTTCTTCATATTTTAGCTATAAATTATAGTTTTTAAAACCGAACCAGACCAGAAACTGGTATAAGAATGGATTTATGGGTCGGATCAGGGGTTCAATAAGTTGAACCGTATATTTAATAAATAATATTACTAATAAATTTACATAATATTATAATTTCAATATAATTTATAATAAAAAATCATTAATATAACAACTTTATGTTAAAATTTTATAAGTATAGTAAAATAAAATAAGTACATTATAATATATTTTTATTTTTTTAATTTTAAGTTGACTGATTTTCCTACAGGTTCAATTGGATTCACCAGTCGAATTAGGAATTGGTTGGTTCAACCAGCGTTGATCTCATTGAAAGTGCAATTGAATTTTTTTATAAAAATCTAACTGGATGAGTGGACAGTTCCTGATTGAACCAGTAAAACCGATCAACTCGGTCTAATTTTTAAAACTATGCTATAAATAACTAAGTTGATCATTTTAATTTTTGAGTCTATCATAATAATAGATTCTCTATTTATGTGAATGCAGCCCCATTAATATTTTAAGGAACTGAGGTTTTACTTTGACTAATTATATTTAAGGAACCATCCATAAATAATAGAAAAAATTTTAGAATTAAAAAATAACTAAAAAACCAGGACAAGATAATAAATTACAAAATTAAAAAAAAAGATCATGAAATGAAATCAAGAAGAGCTCACCTCATCAATGGAGGGGATAAATGAATGAACAGAGAAATCACATGGGCGAGTTGACAACTGATCATCAATGCGCGTCATCAGCCACCGGCCACAGAATAAATTTTTACCTACTCCCCCGTCTACCCAGGCGCGATTCAGTAATTGAATTATTGACATAATTTATTTTTAGCGATATAAATCAGATTAAAAAAAAGGTCCTAAAGATTTCAAGTATTTTTAGATTTGGAAAATATTAAAGATTGTGGGCAGAAGTTTCAATCATAGCAAAACGTTTTCTTCATTTGCGAGTTGTTACTTCGGACTGTGGTATTCAGAATAATATAAAAATTAATTATAGTATTTGGTAAGTATAAATAATATGGTTTCTTATCCAATTTAAAATTTTTATTTATTATGAAAATCAATATTTATACCACTGCAAATTTTAAAACAAATTATTATTATTATAATACGTGACTTAAAGTGTAATAATTAATATAATACAAAATAAATCCTAAATTCATTATATTGCGAATGGCTTGAAACTGGAGTAGCAAGGAGGGGTTTGTACGAATGTGGAGTATAATTTTTAAAATCGTATTAAACTGAAAATTGGTGTAGATATGAGTTTATGGGTTGAACTATATATTCAATAAATAATATTAATAATAAATTTATATAATATTATAATTTAAATATAATTTACAACAAAAATATTAATATAACTATTATATTAAACAAAATTTTAACATAACATATAAATATAAATATAACACATTACAATCAATTTTTATTTTCTTTTAAATTTTAAGTAGGCCAATTTTTTCATCGGTTTAATTAGGTTTACCAATCAAACTGAGAATCGGCCGGTTTAACCGAAGTTAACTTCATTAAAGGTGCATTGAATCTTTTAAAGGAACCGGACTAGGTGAGTGGCTGGTTCTCGATTGAACCGATCGATCGGTCTGATTTTTAAAACTATGATGTCGAGTGCAACTTGAGCTACTAGGAATCTACCTAATGCGGCAGTGGTCATGTAGGGTCAAATTTTAACAAGGTATAAGCTGTTCATGTTAGTCAACAATTAGGCACGTGTGGGTTTTGGTGGGAGTTCCAATTTTGGTTCAGGCACACATATACTGAACTTATATAAAAGAATTGGAAATATTTTACCGAGTTAATTTCAATGTTATTCCTAACTTCTTTTTATGAACTTTAATTTTTGTGTATTCGTATTATTGAACTCGTAAGTTTATGATCTTTCATGTATTTTATTAAATTTATTGTGTCTGAAATGTCCTAATAATATTGAGGTTTTAAATAAGAGCATCAAATATACAAACAAAAAGAGATCTACTTGTTTTTTTTTTATGACACAACTATGTTAAATTAGGGAAAATTATGAAAATTAATGCTAAATTTGGTTCCAACAATTAAAAATAGAAAGAACCTTGATCAGGCTCCGATAGGATAGGATATATCTACAATATGTCATATAATATATGTTCCAAATATGATCTAATTTCAATATTCAATGAGGTAACATATGAACCCAAGATTTTGAAATCGGTAAGATTTGTATATTATTAGAAAAATGTGGGGGTATCCGAAGACAATCGACTGTTAAGAGTAAGTACCCTGATGGCGTGTGGGTCGTTCTAGTTCTCAAAATAATGAACGTGCAGGCAAGGTGACCCGTTCTGCCCTGACGATGGGGCACAAAAATCTGTTTCTTGTCCAAGGAGGTGGTGCATCTTCATTGTAAGATGAATAGGGTAAAATTCGGGTTTTACACGATATATCATGCTATTCTGTCATAAAATTTACCGTAAGATTATATATTATAGAGGTAAAATTTTACGAAAGGATTTGTAAAATCTTTGTATGTAAAACACATGTAATTCTCGGATCATAGCCAAGAATTTTTCTCTAAGGAAAAAACAAAACTCTTCATGGATTATAATGAACCCCAAGTGGTCATTCGGCCTTTGCAATTACTGTCATAGCCCTTTAGATGAAATTTCAACCCACCTTCATCCACAATAGCCAATGAAGATTATATATAAAGAAAATTGCACAATTTCCACTTGTGTCCAAGATTCACTGCCCAAACACACCAAAGGTGTATTATTATTATTATATGGTCAGCATCTCTCAACTACAAGTAACTGACGTTCGCTTTTCTCCTGACATCCATAAAGGATAGCAACATGACGAACCTTAGATCCGACCGGAGGCAGACAGAATCCCGGGGATACTGTAAAGCCCCTTCGATCTTCATAATAATAATAATGATAAAAGGGATTTCGGATGCATGTTCAGAGCTTACGTTGATTCTGCTAAGCTAGATTACTTTGGGCCTAGAGTTGTGCGAATCATAGTCTGTGCAATCTGATTGAGTCAGTAGCGACAGAGGTTACACAGTAGTGTGGCATCATCGTCACATGCCTACACAGGTCAGGGCATAAAAGGAGATCTGGGCCATGTCATAAATATGACAGTTGACTAGCTAATAGACAAAAATATTTGGCTCATAAGAATTTAGAGATAGATGAAATAAAAACATCTAAAGTCGGATTAATAAAAATAAGATTGATAATAATATGAATGTACCAAATACACTAACTAGTATTTACATGTACCCAAAAATAAAGCATGGAATTGTGGGCCAATTCACATGGAAAGATGACAGGAGAATTCCTGTTCCAACACCATGTGACCCACCGCCGCCGACCTCGCCGGAGCTTGGCCGGTACCGGTCAGCTACAAGTTTCTGATGATTCCGATTCACAAAAATATGAAGCACTCCAAGGAGACAAGTGGGTTCTCGAGGTCGACAGGCTCGTCCCCACTGGGCTGCTTGTTACCCGAGCTGAGGAGGTTGCCTTGTCCCGAGCTGTTCCCGTCAAGATCTCGGCTTCTCCTCTCATCCGGGTCCGCCCTGACCCGGCCCGGAGACGGGTTCGTCCTCCTCATGGAGGGGCTTCGGCCGACCCCCGATCTGGTACCACCCGGGCCCGGATTCTCTACCCGGGTCATTGCTGGAGACCTTGACCGCCTAGCTGAGATCTCCCCCAGGTCACGCTCACGCCTCCGGGGTGCGCTTCTTGACCGACCTGGTTCTCCACTAAGGGCAGACCTCACCGGTTCGGCATTCTTCCGGCGAGGTGACTGGTTCGACCTCCGGGCCTGGGACTGAGCGGTCTGGTCCCTCCTTGTTGCCATGTCGCCGGAGGATGAGCGAGCTCGGGATGGCTGGATCTTGGCCGGAGATATAGGGTCGCCTATGTGTCCCTGATGGTAGAGCGCGCTGTCGTCGGTAAGATTGGTGGCAGTGGAGATGCTGACGCTCTCGCTTAGGCTGCAAATGTCCGACACCTCCTCGGAGATCTCCTCCGTCGCTTTTGGCTTTAATTCTTTGAGCCGCTTAGCAGTGTGGTTCGCCTTCATGATAAGTTTCTCGGGTTTTTGGCTGGTAACTCCAAGCGGTTCCGAAACTCTCTCAAAGATCGGATTCTCGGGTTTCAGGTTTTTTGGCAGCTGACATGTGGGAGGGATGAGACGAATGGGCGGTTTAAAAGTCGGGGTTTCAGAGAGGACTTCCTTCACTGCCTCTTCCTCCACTGGAGGAGGAGGCGGGGCTCTACTACTGTGGTTGGCCACAGATTTTCTCTGTTTCTTAGAAGCTGAGGCAGAGTTGCCGTTGTTCTTGGTGCTAACACAGCAACCCATTCGGAGTTCTGGTCTCCCAGCAGAGCAGCGCACTCGTCAGAGGACTGGCGAGAAAGATGGGCAGCTGAGGGCGGCTCGCGGCGGAGATCCAGTGGGCTAGACAGGTGGTGGGCAGTGCCATAGACTGGGTAAAGGAACGAACAACCTCCCGAGCAGGGAGATTACTGAGCTTTGAGTAATGTGAACTGTGAAATGTGGAATGGTGCAGATGGGGTCAAAGTCAATAACTATTTATTTTCCCCTGACATTGTTTCCCACTGTCGTGAAGTGGAGGGTGGAACAAGAAATAACTGCCGTTTTTACTTTTTATATAAAATTTAGATTTTTAAAATCTAGAATCTGAACTTACTTCTTGTTTACTTATTATAATTGATTGTAAAGTTTATAAAAATGCAAATTTACACGAACTTTTAAGTGAATTTAATATATTTGTTATTACAAACGAGTTTATAAATGTATTTAATGAATTGACTTAATATTTTTTCCAAACAACTTAATATATTTAGCACTTTCACTACTAGACCTAAAACTAATAAAATTTTATTATGCTTGGAATTCTAATAATTATATTAATATTTCTCATTAATTTATGATACTCAAAATGAACATGCTATAATTGCAATAATAATCATCATTAAGATTAAAAAAAGTGCATTTGATGGGGTTTTCTTTGCCCATTTACTTGTCTTCCTCTCCTGCCTTTTAATACTGTCTCTATAATGTTAATTTGTAGAGATGTTAAACAAGTGATTTGGTCTTGTAATTAACACGTTAAAACCAAGAATTAGCCTAGACCGTCCTTAAATTGGTACATAACCGATCTTATAGGATTGAGGGATAGTTCGAGTTAAGTTCAATAAATAAGTTAATTAAATTAAAATCGATATAGTGTATTTTCTCATTAAACTGTTTTAGAATTGAATCAAAACCGTATGAAACCAACTTGAACTATCACCAAAGTGGCTTGGACTAGTTGGCTACCAAAAAACCCTTGGTCAAATTTTAATATTTCTTCAAAAAATAATGAAATGAAATAAATAGTAAAATTAAATTTATTGTTGTAAGTGAAATATTGAAATATAAATTAATTTTAAAATGATTTATTTTTAAATAATTTGGAAAAAAATTATAAAAATGAAAGAAGGTTGTGATTCATGTTTCAAATCAACTTGCGAGTCAATTATAATTTTTTGAACTATGGCATATAATTAGATTATCTCATTAACCTTAACCGAGTAAACTCTAATCGAGTTAAATGATTTCATGCTCATCTTAATCTGGCATAAAATCATACTAAATTGTCCATATTATATCTCTAATGATTTGCGAGCCAAAAATGGACTGATAGAGGAAATGTAGGACCGGGCAGTGGGGAAAACAAATATAAGGATGAACATTTGGATTGGTTATAGGATTGAAAGAATTTGATATATTTTTTTAATAAAATTCTTATTTTAAATTTTATGGATAGATAAAAGTTATATTAAAAATTTTTTATCTACTTTTGATTTAAATATTATTAGATTACATAATAAAGTTATTTTACCGTAGAAGTTATTATTTTATGAATTGAATGGATTGTAGTTTAATTTGTTATTTTATTTTTTGTAAATATGTTAAATGGTGGAAAAAATGGATGGAAATATGATATTATAATATTTTGATTTAATTGGCCCGGGGGGGGAGTATAAACTTACAATCATGCCCTTTATTGAATAATTAATTGAGTCTACTACGGAGTTTAGGGATGGTAAAATTGATCTGCCCCGGTCAGCCATCCGGCTGCGGGGCAGGTCAGACCCGATTGGCAATGAGAACGGGGCGGGTCGTGCCCCAGCCCACATGCAAGTCAAGGTGGGCCTGGTATGCCTGTTGACCCGTCCCACCCCATAGTGCAATGTGTCAAATTATATTATATATTTATAATGTATGTTAAGTAATATTCGATACTTTTTTTTATTTGTTTTATAAATGGGGCGTGGCAGGTCGGATGAGCCCCCGCACGGGTCAAGTCATGGATCAATTTAATTGTGGTTTCATGGGTGGGTGAGAATACTTTAAAAATATTTAATGATTATGATATATAAGTTGAGTTTGGTAGGGAGAAATGAGGTGAAATGGAATAGAATGGAGCGGTATTGATATAAATTTGATAAAAGTGAGAAAATAAGTATTTATATATTTTTTTGGTAAAATATTCATTCCATCACGTTTTGTGTAAAATTCTTTTGGAGAGAATTAGTATAATCACATATAATCATACAATGAAAAAGTATAAAAACCAATTTTATTCAATTCCCTTCAGATTCTATTTTACCATAATAGCAATAGAGTATATAATAAACGCATGAAATAACATGTCCTGGAATCAGTTTACTGAAATAAAATTCCATGGAAAAACAAATGCTCCGAGGCAGTCTGGCGAGAGCAAGCTTTGAGTTTGAGCAAGACGCACCCCACCATGGGATTGGCAACCTAGCTGTCTCGCTCCCCGACCTGCGCTAATCTGGCCCATCCTGGTTTTCTAGCCGCGCTGGGTTGGGCCCGTGACTCGCGGTAGCACTCATTGGCCATGGGGTTGAGACTTGACGGTAAATAGAAAACCAGGATGGGCCGGATTACAAAAAGGTTTTTGGCTGAATAATATATTACAAAAAAGTTGATAAATAGAAAATTCGCATAAATTTCCCGGTTCTTTGCTTTCTCCCTCACAATCCCAACGTCTCTCTCCAGCGGCAGCGGAATTGCAGGTTATTCTGCGCTCTCTCTCTCTCTCTCTCATGCATGTATGCGATTCATCCTTCTCGTTTTTGCTGTGGATGATACAGGTTGAAGATGGAGGAATATTTGCAGTACATGAAGACATTGCGCTGTCAGATGAATGGTAGCTTCTCGCTTTTCCGTGTCAAATCTCATGCATTTCCCCCTATCAAGCTGCTTATCTCAGAATTTGATTTTTACGTCGCCGGCTCAAAAGATGTGGAGGATCAAGCGGCGAAGGTCTCATTTGAAGAGCAATCGTTGATCACTGGCATTCAAGCTCTTGAAGATGACATCTCCTCAGGTTTCACTTCTTTCTACTATAACGCTAGCCGGTGTGATTGTGGAGTCTAGAGAACGTTAAGGATTATGAGAAACGGTCCTTGCCAGTAGCATCCATTATCTTCAGTTTAAACCTTTTCAGCTTCTTGAAGCTGAAATAAAACGACAGGTCCTGCACTTGTTATAGAGTCTTCCATAGTTCTTTTGCTTTCTTTTCAATTCAACCATCACATGGAATTGCTTGCTTTATTTTTTCCCCTTCTTTGTTCCTCCTCGAGAAAGTGTAGAAAATCATCATAGTTTGTGCTCTTTGTTCAGTCCAAGTTGTTAGGATTTCGCATTTTGCAAAGGAATATAGAGACACTGCCCTGATGATCGATGCTCAATGTGCTTTCACTTTACTATTTCACAGCCAAGTTAGAAGTGGAGAAACTCGTTAATGAATTGGACCAGATAAATAAGTCCAAAGAACAGATATGCTCCCAATTGTTGGACGTGAGGAGAAAAGTCTCTGCTTTGGAATCCGAGTTTTACATGCTTATCCAGGTGAACCGCCACAGCCTATACCTCTATTAAGTTTTTCTTAGTCAATTCCTCTTCTAAGTACTTCAATTATAAGCGAACTTCTGTGATCAACAGAGTTTGGAGCTTATTCAACAAGAAAGGGTCAGCTTATCGGCCAAAATAGTTGAGAAAAGGTTATTTAGAGCTCAAATTAGAGTGCTAGGCATATCTGCTGCTGTTCCATGCAAAATACTAATGTTTATTCATTTCAGTGCTTACTATACCAAAGTTGAAGAGCAACTTATTGCCAAATTTCAGGAACAGCAGGTAGGATCTTCAAATTTGTTGTCCTCTAGATTTTGCTGTTTTGTTTTCAATTTCTAGCTCAGCTCTTACCATCTTGGACAACCGTCTTTTATATGTTCCATGTCGGACAACTTTCATGCTAACAGCAGCCTTGATCAGCAATGAGCATTTCTTGGCACATAATTTGCTGTTATCTAGTAGAGGCATTTGGCAAGATTTTTATCAAGGCCAAAGAATTTTTTTCTCCTACTAGCCTGACAATCTATCCTCTTTGTTGGTCAAGAATCTTTTGAAAGTGGTCATTTACTTAAGTATATCATAAAAACTGAAAATATGAAATCTTGTTTGCCTTAAGGATCAATTATGTTGTCATCTTATCTTGACTGAGGAGTACAAATCGAACTTCTCCAGTTAATTTTCTTTGTTATGTTGGATATATAGATTATTAGCTTTCTAATTCTGCTTATGATTTATGATTGACAGCGACAACTGGGCTGTGAAGAAGTGAAGAGTCGCAATTTCAATTTAAGTTCTGCAATTACTAGGTTCAATGAAATTAGAGGAATGAAAGCTCAGGTTGCTGCAGAAACTGCTGAGGTTGTCAAAAGGAACCTTTTCAATTATAAGGCACACTACATGAACTGTCATAGTAACTTGCAGGAATGTCAAACTATGTTTCACATTACAAGTTGCAGTAGTCAGTAGTTTTAATGGTAGGCATGGCCTATTCTTTAGTCATTTGGAATTCTCTCCTCATGATCACGGGTACATGTCCAAAACGATTTTCTCAAACATATCTCTGATAATGCTACCCATTAATCATATGAGAACTCAGGGGTACATGTCTGAAATGGGCATGGTGAGTCTCATAATATTCGGTTGCTGGCACTAATTTTTTGCTTTGAGTTTTTGTTTCCTTTTCTTTTCACCTTTTCATTGATCTTCATAGCTATGATTTCTTAGTTATGAGTTCAGTTAAAGAAAGCAGAGGAGTGGAGAAAACTATAATGTTCTTTGCCATATCCTATTCGGTATTCCCCATAGACTATATTCTCTACTTGAGGTCTCAAAATAGGAACATGAGTTGTTCATTAGTAAACAAAGTACCTTCCAGAGATATAGTAACTCAATCTTAAAGCGCCATTTGGTGAAGTGCAGATGAAGCAATATGTCAAGCAAATGAAATGCAGGGCCAATGAGTTTAAGGTTGGTGGTCGTTTTACTGAATGTACTCTGTGTAGTTTGCCCTACATGCTGCAACTAAGGACATAGACATCCTGAGTTTAATAGATAGCCTTTATAAAGCTGCTAGATGATGTAGATATTTTTCGTAGTACCTCAAGATCATTAATGGGTGCATCGGTATAGCTTGAACCAGAAAGTACTTAAAAATAGTCTCACTGAAGATGACAGTTGTGCTTGCTGATTGAACGATCCCTGCTGGGCTTGATGTCTGAGTTCCTGTACATATATGATGCAGCAAGAGCTGAGAGAGATGGATGCTGAGACCCTGGAAAAATGCCACACCGCTATATTGTCAGACAAGGCTGGAGAAATCGAGTTCTTCAAGTCTCTGCAATACCAGATGGGCAAGGTGCAGGTAGATATATCCTCATGCTTTGACCGGATCACGGTCGATCTCGAGGCAAACTTCATGTGCTCCTGGAGTTTCTCTTTTTCAAATTAGAATTGAGAGAGGGTGCTTTTGTCACTCGATAACCTGTGCATTCATCTCCCTGTACAGGGAGTATCACATGCTGTTAAGTGTACTTGCGGAGAGGAATACAGAATCGAGCTGGATGGTAGGGCATAGGCAACGGAACCACCACAGGTGAGATGACACCGGTAAAATGGAAATCGAGAAGATAATAGAACTCTCAGGTGCGTGCATTGTACTGTCTGATGTGAAAATGGATATTCTGCATACATAGTCGATAGAGATATGAAACCAGGTTCACTTTCCGCCACCTGCTGCACGTGCACCCAATCGCGTATCGCAACACGATAATGGAGGAGCATTACGGGTCGGAATATTTACAAATATTATGAGAAATAAGTTTCATTCACAAAGTTACAAAAAAAAAAAGAAGTCATTTTCCCAACAATTGTATCCAAGTGTCCAGGTGAAATCAGACGGTCTGGCACCTAACGGAACCCCTCTCGGGCAAGGTCGAGACATTGTATCTCACCTGTCGAACCCTTTTTCTTAATATTTTAATTATTTAGTTTTTAAGATTAAAAAATTAATCGATTGATTATGCAACGTCAAAGTTTAATAGACGTGACACCATAGGCGGCGGTCACATTGGTTTTTGGTCAATCGAGGTGTGAATTGACCCGACCTAAACATTTTCGATTGACTTATCAAAGTGAATATTTCTAATTAGATGTTACACAGTAAGAACGAAAAATGAAAATAGAAAAATGGAAAATAATTTTATTGCTCACTATTGAACATTTGTTACATTATTATTAGTTTCCACTCCACCGATACATAAAATCATTTAAATTTTATTTCTCTGTAATCTCATAGCGAGAAATGCATTTATTCATTCAACGATCGACGTGTATTAAAACCAACAATTACTGCAACGATATCACCGCCTATAGAGCGGAGATGTTAACCTGAGTTTCGACATTAACGTTCACTTCCTGCAAGCCATTCCATAGCCGCGGTCCAGTCCACTGGCGCAGTTCATCGTGCCATCTAATGATGGTAAGATAGCCAACGAGCCTTCTTCGGTTACACTGTCGGCATGGAAGATGCAGGAAGCGCAGTCCGATGACAGGAGAGAGCTAGTCTTGTACCTATCCTCGCCTCCGACGACAGCCATCTCAACTCCAGGTTTCGCTGGATTCTCAAAATCCGGCCGGTAAGTCCGCCCGAGGACTCCCTCAACCTTAGATGAGAGTGCTAAGAACCTGAACTGGGCCTCGAGGTGGGCGAAGCTGTCGTTTGCCGGGATCTGGTAGTTGTGGATTCGGTTTTCTTGCTCTGTTATGGGGACCGCGTTAACGGATGTCTCTACTACACCTTCTACAGTGACGGAGACACTGTTCCTGTTTGCAGTTCTGTCCAGCCTCACGGTGCCTTCTGGAGAGGTCCACTCCGAGTAATGACCTTCCGGTAGCTCCAGAGCCTCGCCGTCATAGGAGAACCGGAGGTGGTTGGTGTTGTCATCCCATGTTTCCGCTCCCGTGGTTTCGAGGGCGAAGTTGTGGGAGCCGAACATGAGCCCCAAGGCCTGGATCCACGTGTAGTCCCGGGTTCTTCCAGCAGGTCGGAGACCGATGAAGTGGGCATTGATCTGGAGATCATAGTCGGAGATGAGTGCAAAGTGCTCGTCCCTCTTGCCGTGGAAGTAGAAGACAATGCTATCCCCACCGATGAAACGTGGATCGTAACACGCTGCTCCCATCCCATCGCAGTTCGGCTTACGTCCTGCAATATATGAAGGCTCATGTTATGGGCTAAACTGGTTGTTGAGAAGATTATGGTATTGACAACATGAAATGAAAGTTAAAGATTTATAAGAAAACTGAAAACTATCAAATTACAGATTTTTAGGTGAATATGAGGCCGATGTTGAGCTACAAATTTGATATTGGTAGAGGAAAGTGACGAGTTCCTGAGTGCTTCAAGTCTTACTTCTGCAGACAGCTTCGCACTTGGGTGAGTAGCAGTCAAGGTAGCACGCCTTGGCATCGGGGTCCTTTGGCTTAACAGTTGGGCACTCGACGGGGCACTTCACGTACTTCAGGAAACACCAGCTCCGGCGATTCTGGCACGTCACACGCTGCGGTGTCACCGGTTTTACCTTAGTAGAAGCAGTGGTGGCTGCGGCTGTCCCCTCCAACGAGGCACAGATCAGGAGCACAGCCACAATCGTCGGACACAGTAATCCCGTAGATGCCTTCATCTTCATTAACGAGTCTCTTGCGAGGAGGCACGCTCGATCGGGGTACGAAACTTGAGCTACGAGGCGTGATTTGATGATGCTCAAAGCTGAGGTTGAGGGTACTTATATAGGACGTGATGGGCGGGCTCTTGCTGGCTGGCTGGCTAGAATGTATTTGAGTTCTTTTAGCAGCTGCTGCTAACTATTATTAAAGGGGAAAAGGGGGGGTGTCAAATCAAATGGGCCACATACTTGTCCCATGTATTAGGCTATTAGACTAAACCTTGTTTGACTCGACTTCGTATATAATTATATACATTTATGTAGACATCTATATATATATGTGCAATAATGAAATAAGTACCGGTACCTCATTATATGTAGTATTCAATTAAGATAATAAAGTGTGTTATATGTGTGATCAGGCTGGACACTTCCACCTTGAATTTATTAAAAATTATTGAATGTTTAAATATCAAGTAATATACAATCAAATAAACTTACCATAAAGGGGAGATGCAATCCGAACATGATTTATGCTGTGACCTTAGCTCATAGGAACAGCTAAAAGAAAAGAAAAAAAAATCATACGACTGACAATTTAGTTTATTTTAGACGCATGCCATGCGATATTCATAAGTTATAAAAAAAAAAAAGAAGAAGAAGAAGAAGACTTCTTAATCATTTCGGATGCAATGTGGATTGGCCCGTTGAGGCAGGGCTCCCTCTAACCAACGGATTTTTAACTATCACTGTCTTTAAACCGATATAGACGAAGACAGGAAGGAATGGTGATTATCGTCTCCAGCTCTCTGCGAAGAAACTCCCTCGCTTAACGACGCTGTCTGTGTTCGCGGCAGAATTTGGCGATCGGAGAATTTTGTCGTAGCTTCTCTCAAGGTGGGGAGCTGCCTAACTGTTTCGCTTGGCATTTTGCCAGCCTCTATCTATCCTTCAGCAGTTTGCAATTTGCTGTGGAAGCTACCGAGTGGTAATATATTATATTGCCAGCCGAGTTTATTGCACAAGCTCCCGACGATGGTTCCATGTCTTTCCCTGCCCAAGTCGCTCTCTCCCCCAGAGTCCATTTTCCGTGTCATGGGTGAGGTGGGTGTACTTGGAGCGAGCTACACGATTTTGGAACCGAGACATCCTGAGCGGGACGATGAAACTGGAAATTCGAAAACTAACCGGAGCCCCATCGTACCCGACGTTATCGAGAGACAGAATCTTGTTATCGCTGGCGCCTTAAGCCTCTCATGGTTCCCAGTGTAACCCGTAATTCCATCCATTGGTGGTTGCCATTACCGCATCCTTCCCGTTCTTTTGGCACCGTTCACCACCGACCCGCCCATTTCTCAGGCTTCCAGCCTTCAAGTTTGGCTTATGCCGAGACAGTCTCACACTGCATTAGGTTGAGTGCGGCGCGTAATTTAAATAGGGATGGATATTCAGCCTTGTAATTGTTTTCGGGCATTAGTTTAGCAATATCATATAAACGGGCCAAATAATTACGGCGGAGAGGGGCAACTGAAAACTTACTATTTCGGGTTTCAACTAGTCGTAATTTTCTCAGAGTCGCATTGCTCGAACCTGTTATTTAATACTAATTTTGACTTATTCACATTATCCCCTGGCTTGCATTTAATACTAATCATATATAATGCAATTAGAAGTCTAGAACCCACTCCCATGTTGACACCGGGAACACCGGTTTCTTAGACCATAATAGCCTTTCGGATCTTCTCAAAAAGACTTTGAGCTTGGACATGTCTTTCTCCCAAACCAATGGGAGAACCGGGGCTGGTCATGAAAAGTGTCTCCAGCAGTTCCCCCAAGATCAGGATTGACTAGCATTTCTTAGACCTACGGACAACTCGGGAAACAACTTCCCAGAAATCACAAGGCAGCCCAGCCCAGGAATGGCAATACAATCTGGGGCCATCGAATCAAGATCCGGTATGTAGGATCAGAAATCGTATAGCGATTCTATTGCATGGTCTTTCGAGTTTTTCCCACATAACATACTCTTATCTGTTACTCCCATCTGAAAGTTGATTTTGTGTGTGAGTTTGTGAGAGTCGAGAGTTGCAAGTTCACCATGGCATATTTCCAGTTGCCGTTGGTGGAAGAGGAAGAGAAACTCCACTCAGCAGTCCTAGAGAGTGCTGCAAAATTAGATACCGATCATGAATCAGTAGTTAGGTCTCGTCATGAAAGCAATTAGTAGTTGTAGAAGCAAGAATTGACAGACGAAAAGGGAGGCTCACACAATCAGTAACGGAGCTTTATCAGTCGCTGCAAAGAGCTTCAACTGCCATGATTTTCAGCACTCCAGGACACGGATCGCCAAGATTATCTGCAGTTACCATTATCGAGCATCCTTCTTTTCCAATGCAAGACTACGATAAGATTGAAACTTTTTCAGAGGGAAGTCTGTCATCACAAAATCAAAGTGTTACGGAGACTTCATCCTTGTCCTCCCGTTTACCTTCTTTACAATATCTACCATGTCAACATGACAAGATCCATGGCTGAAGGTCCCACAACTTCCTTGAGGAGTCCCAAAGCTAGCAAAGCTAACCGAGGTAATACGCCACCCTTTTTCGCAGGAAAGTCGAATGTGAGGGCTCTGGGGGACAAGCTGGAGGTTGGGCTTCCACAGTTCGGGCGGAGGAGGATCAGTCTCTGATATGAAGGCACATATCTCTTGTCCAGATTTTGTTACGATCGAAACATTCAGAGGATCTCCTCCAATTTCCTCGTGAAGTACGAGCAAGTTGTCCCCATGATGAACCCAGGACCGTGGAATATGGTACCTAAGGAGTAACAGAGCAGGTCACTCACGAGTTCAACAAACAAGAATAAGAATCACTTGGTGTAAACCTTTCAGCAAGAATAAGATTCCACGCTTAGCTCGTAATTGGAGAGGGTTTCTGGTTTTCAATGCCATAAAAAGAAGAAAAAGGTGTCATTTCTCTTGATTCTTTTTCGAGAAAGTGAAGATGAGTTTTTACATTTTCATCGAAGACAAAACTTGTTCTCTCTAAATCTTTTCGGAGGAAAACGTTTGACTGTCCCTCCATGTGAAAATGCCCGCAATCTTCTATATGCTGTGAAGAATGAATGCCACTTGAGAGGGGTGCGGCTGTCCTGATTCAGGGGAAACAGCAAAACTCCAGTGGGGAATATGCACATTTTTGGGATATGCAAACAATTGTTTTCAAGCTCATGCTTTTCTTACTTTCAACAGAGAGAGATGGAAGTGTTTCTTCTTACAGTGTCTGGGAAGGATGCCCACAGTTCTTCTGGCACTTGGAAGCAGAGTAAGTTCCCCTGTAATCACAATTATCACCACAGCCCGTCATCGGAGATAGATAGGCGGGCCAATACCTCCCGATACTTTGACCGTTCACCCATGCCTGCCCCTTGCCCATGCTACTGAGATCCAAGACAAGCGGACCCGATCCCTTGGGTGCTGAAAATGTTGCCTGAGGATGAAGAGGAGTAATTACAAAGTTAGACACACTCCACTCTATAGCCTGTCCAGAATCAATTATTATAGAAAGTAAACTCTGCAACAACTCAATTCCCTTTGATAGTGGTTCAATATAACAATTGAAGAGTCATCTTCTAACCTTGTACCATATCAGACTCTGATTAGTTGGTGGAGATGCTCCTTTCATCCAGAATGAACTGTTTGCGAAGCTTATGTTGTCGAGTCCTAGGTGCTCTCCTTCGACTCCTACCTGAAAATCCGAAGGGTGTCCAAGCCTACAGTTCGTTCAAGGGAACTTCGAAAGTATTATTAAGATGGCATATTTAACAAAGCTTATCCACTACCTGGTAGGCCCATTCTCCAAGGGCAAGATCAAGTTTCCCTTTCCCAAACCCGTCAACAATGACAGAGTAAACTCCGGCTCCGGCAATGTCGAACCAAGGTCCATAATTCTGCAAAGGCAAAGCGATTTCTATTCAATTGCATCAACTGGCGTCGGGAAGAAATCAGTTTGAGGTAATTTATAAAAAGGAATCCGCATTTATACCTGTAGGCCGACGATCATACTAAGGATATCAATGGCATTATTCCCAGGTTGGAGTTTGAACTTCTGTGAAAGATTAAAGCTTGCGTCGTCGTGATTACCGAACCCGAACCCTGTCCAATGCACGAATAGGAAATTCATGCAAGCTCTTATTGAAAAGCCACATAAAGTAAGTACATTTACTCACCAATGCTTTGTTTATTGACAAATACGAGAGCTGCGTGACCCAGCTGAAAATATGCAGAAATGCTTCTTCTGCAGTATTCTTGTCCACATTAATGCTGTGAAAATCGTGAAACAAGCATAGATGATAATGCGACTCATAAAAGACAAATCTATTGATCATAATAAACCGATAAACAGTGGAGTTTTATGATGTTCAAGTTGGCACTACCTTGTGGAGTACCACAGAAAGTCACTTTCATCTTTCGTTGTATTTATTTGCTCCAACAGACCCGGGTAAGTGAATGAATTGTTGCCCCATACACCCACATGCTCCTTGTACCAACTCCATCCGAACTGTCCAACCGAAAATCGGTCTGAAGTGGCAGCACCACCGAATGAATTGTCCCCGATATTCCTTTGTGAAATAACCTAGGATTGTTTAAAAGTTGCAAAAAAGACAAGATTATGAGCGGTTTTAGTCTAATAGATTTTGTTAGGCTTCACCATCATTTATCGGCACCTTCATAGTGTTGTAGGCAACGTTCCTACAATCTGGCAGGACACTCACTGACCAGGCAGGGACGAAGTACGAATTCCCGTTGAATTCGACCGTTCCATCTTCATTGCTGTCGAAATTTGCGAGAAAGGCCGCACAGTCGTTGGAAGCTTTATAGTAGACATGTGCCCTGGGAAAACATCAAGCTATATTAGTAGGAACTTATAGAATTCAGCGTAGGGGAATCGAGAAGCAACTGATGTCAGGAAGGCAACTGGTGAGCAATCCAAAGCACTCACCTCCAAGTTGACACCGAGTTGTATGTGGGTCGGCTCCGAGCTGGTCAAGTACTCTTCACACAGCTTGATTGCTTTATGTAGGTCTCGCAGGTGGCCCCACTTCGGCTGTCGAATAAAACCTACACAAACGGCTCCATAACATACAACATCCTAAAGAAAGTCTTAGTGAGTTGTAGGAACATGTTCAGATCTTCGGAGATTACCATATTCATCTAAAGGAGCATCATAGTCGTAGCTTGAGGCAACCAAAGGTCCTCCTGCAGTCCGACCAAAGTTGGTTCCACCAAAATACTATCAGAGAAATGCCATAGCTCTTGGGTTAGATTGTTTAATGAAGGTTATATTCATATAAATCATTTATAAGAATAGTCTCACCATATAATAGTTCTGAAAAGTTCCACCGGATTCGAAAAACTGTGCAACTGCAAAGGCTAGGTCCTCGACAGGCCGATAAGGGAGAGGATAGCCGAATGATGTAAACCTTCATAATCAAGTTAAAAACAGGCAAAAGCGACCTTATAAATTATATTGTCATGCTTGTCAGTTGATAACTTAGTTAAGTCAGGTACCTGAACCTGATGGCTTACCATCCACAGTAATTCTCTGTCCACATCTTCGGTTTTGAAGGAGAGTTTGGGGTAAATTGGTCGCAGTAAAACCCATTGCAAGTGTTGATCTGCGAATGTCTCTCGACAGAAGGATCCCATATGAACGTTAAATTCTATAAAGGATATGAGACAATGCTGACGCAGTCTACCTTGGTTTAAACGTATTTTCAGCGAGGCCCTCACTAAAAGAGATATTCTCATCCATGGATTCATAGCAATAGTCGACTCTTTGATGGAAGACTTACAATTGGATCTGGGGCATCACTTTGCACACACATGACCCAAGGAACGGTGGTGTTCATATTAATGGCAGTTTCTGCAGCCCACTTGACGTATAATTGTCCACCAATCCCATATGCCAACTCGACATTCCCATACTCATTTTCGACCTACGACAACACGCAAGAAAGAGGGAAGGGACAACAAGAGATGCTCAACCTCGACAGATGCTATGGAGTGTTAAGTTTAACAGTATCACTTGCGCAAGAATGATCGGTCCTCCCTGTGATGCGAAGAGATACTCCTCTCTCATTAGAGAAACTATTTTTGCCAGGAAACGTTCCATTTCATTCTGCAACAATTGATTCACGCTAGATGTGAACAAGATAGGCCAAAGGAGGAGGGAGACGACTGAGGGAGTGCATAAAGGGAAGCTTGCTTGTCAAAAGAAAGTAGATTACCATAAAAGGTAAATTAGTTGTTCGGAACTGAATTTCGGGAATGAAGTGTAACCACATGGGGAAGCCCCTGGCATAAGAAATTCGAGTCACTAAGTTAACCATAATCTGTGGGCTTAAAAAAATCGAAGACCAACAAAGAAATATCGTGAAGTTGATTTTGAAGTTTTGAAAAGCACAAATCATGTATTGCAGAAACTTGACAGGTTTGTGAGAACTGATAAAATGCAATCTGTTGCATTGTTAAAAGAAAAAAGAACAACTGGGGTGTACCCATAATTCCATTCAGCACAAGCATATGGACCGATCCTAAGGTGGACAAAAAGACCGGCTTCCTTCACTGTCTTGACGAACCTCACCAAATCGAATCTTCCTTTAAAGTGGTACTGCATCACAGCACCCAAACAGATAGCACAGTGCTCAACTCGAAGAACAGTCGATAGCTTACTTCCCAAATAACTCAGCGTGTAATAGAATTGGATCCATGTACCTGTCCCCTCACGGGCTCATGATAGTTCCAGAAGACGTACGACTCAATCACGTCCAGTCCACCCTCCTTGGCTTTCCCTATGAGCTCTGGCCAAGCCTAAGAATTTTGCACCACAAATCGAAAGAATAATAAAGTGAACTGAGGCCTCATCTATAAACACAAACGTTGAGAATAAGCACGGATCTTGTTGCAGGTTCACCTCTGGCAGGCTCCGAGGGTAATGAATGGAACCTGACTGCAACACCCGGCGCTTCCCATCAATAACTAATGTCCTGCTGTCATACGAGACTGTGGTTCCGAGTGTTCTCTCGATGCAAAAGCTTTCAAGTAAGATGATCAGAGCGCTAGCCAATAGTGGAAGCAGAGCTTTTGAATTCTTGATCCTCATGTTGCTCTTCCAGTTGGAGCAGATCATCCCAAACTTCACAGTACCCACATCACAAAACGGAGGATTTTGGCAAAAGACTCCGTGTTCATGTCGAGCACACATCAATGGATACAGTTAAGCGGCCGAACTCATTCCATCCTCTTTAAGTTTCAATGCCATTCTCCTTGCTCCTGGGCGGCTTTGGAATTTCCTTCAACTCCGACATTATGAATTCTTGTGGAAGACTTATCTTAGTCTCAAGAACGGTGGAAGAGACGCACCGTGTGGTAATCTGACGTAAAGGGTACGTACTGTCCTGTTCCCCGTGTTTTGATAGAAAAATTCAGGGGCATAAGTCGTCCAAGGATTAAACACTGGAACCAGATGGGCGGATGGTCCTTTGGATGATTCTCGGGGTCAATACATCCAAGAGGAAGGGAGACAAAAAATAAAAATAAAAAAATGGGACAGTGGAAGAGCCTTTTCTTTCTTTCAATTGATGTTTTCCCTATAAAATCGAAAGTGTGAGCTGGATCCGTTTACTTTGGGGCATTTTTTGGTTCGTGGCAGAGTTCCCACTTTGCATGCAAAGTCTCGATGCTTTACCCAGCAGTTTACACTGTTCGGTTGCAATCTTGGGCCCGTCATAATTTTCCTTATCGGGTCCATGAGTTTTCCATGGAAAGTCTTTACAAGGTTTAGAGGTTGAGATCTTCAAACTCGACCCGTGGGTACCGATTGTGTTCGCCATTCTCCTCCTCACTTTACGCCCTTCTTTCTCTTCACCATTAACTCTTAACAATTTACGGGAAAAAGAGAGAGAGAGAGAGAGAGTATAGTACCATTGTAAATTTATATTAGTTCCCTTATCATATCAAATGTTATATGTCAAATTCCCATCAAATTTTTTGATAAATTAAAATACTTATCGACTACAATAATTTTACATTACAACTCACTTTATCCGTAATCCATTAACTTTCTGTATAATCGTAATTTTCTCCGTAATATAAGAATACTCAAACAAAACACCCTCTTAAAAGTGAAACCTTTCAATAGTATGTTTTCTTTTTCCATTTACGAAGGTGTAATCCGAGAGATTTATCTTGGGAATGCTACTTAGCCAACAGGTGGGAGAACGGGAGACAGAGGGAGCTTTTTCCACGGGCAAAGTTAACATCAATACTCGGCCCAAGTGGAAGGCCCATTTTGAGGCCGATATCAGTTTCGTGCAGCGTCATAACGCTGATGGACGACGGGTGGCCAGATCAATTTATCGTGACAGCAAGAATGAGTTTCACGACACTCATGGCCAGTAGCTCACACCAAGTCTTGGACGATGCAACATCTATCTTATCCATATTTATCGGTTTGAATCGACCCAACCTACCAATAAGATGAGGAACCAAGTAGCCAAATATCTACGAAACGACCAAATTAACAGGAGGTGTTGGTGCGCTCGAATTGCCAAATTAAAATCGTACTAGATTAACTTGGAACTCGTGGCCAATGCCTAACTTCCACTTTGGTTTTGAGAAACACCCTATAATAAAGCTATATGATGTGTCTATTTTTATCGAGTAGATCGAATTTTCGTCAAGGCCAAATTGACTCTGGAGACAACACCCGGCGGTAACATACGCTGTTGATGCTTATGGGGCCAACACGACGGTTGCTCACTTTTCTTCCCTCCATTTTCAGTCACAAAAGGATCGATCGAGCAGACCAAGAAAAAGGGATAACAGAAGAAGCTATTAATGGGTATTATTTTTTAGTATTGAATTTTTTAAAACTCTTTAATTCAAAAAATAAGACTTGAGAGTAATAAAGATATAATAAACTGTCCTTCTACCTTTTTTTTTCACTCTAATTTATCGCTATTGGCGATAAGATCTTCAATCCACCAAAGTAATTGAGTAGCTCCACTTTCAGCTGCAGAGCCGCAGGGAGGTGTAAAGCCAGTGCAAATCAGTCACCGGCTGTCTGTTGCTGAGGAACTGGTCGGTGTCCATCTCCAATGCTATACTTTTTTCCTTACTTTCCCCAACGTTAAGTTACTTCTTCAATGCAGGACATACATGTCATATCGTCACCCTAGATGCATGCCTCTTGAAGGCCGTATTCTGTGTCACTCTCTGAACCAGACGACCCACTAAGGAGACATATGAAAGTCTTCGCCAAAGCCATCCATCTCTTTTAATCAATTCCTTAATAAGATGGTCTTAGTTAATTTTGATTTAATTATAACTCATTGAACTTCTGAATGAATAAATATGATCCATACTAAAAAGTTGTTCTTTAGTAAAGAAAAAGTAGGTGGATTTAGAATAATAGGGCCCAATTGCCTCCCTCAAACACATAGCAAACCCTTAATCCATTTAAATCTGTATTGATTAAAATTTTAAACAGGTAATAGATTGTGACAGATTGTGCATATTAAAAAAGAGAGCCTATTTCAAATAAAATAGGTAGATCTAGAACAATGGGCAGCCACACACTCGATCCCAGCAGGCTTGAACAACGTAGAGTGAGTCTCCTATAATGGGTAATCCACCGCCACACGGTACCACAGGTTGATGAGCGGAAGTTAACTTGCAAGCTCTCCCAACTTACATGCTTCTATCAATACTCTTTAACTCAAAAGTAATAAAAATATATGTAAAGAAGTGAATTCGAAATATCGAGATAACTATCTACGCTTCTGTCTATCAGCCCACCAGCCCTTGGTCGTAGGTTAAGGAAGCTCAGAAGAATGAATTTCAGGAGGGGATCGGCAGAAGTAAGCACTATTATGCTTAACATTGATTTATTTAAAAAAGAAAAAAAAGAGAGAAGAGAAAAAGGAAAAACACCTTTTAGGCTTGAAGAAGATTCTGTCATCCGGGACTCTCTGTCCTTGTCTCGGCCCCTTGCGCACCGCCCGGACATCTATAAACTGCCAGAAGAGACCGGTTGCCTCGGACTAGATACTATACTAGAGAGATATAATACTCATAGATTCTAGGATTATTTTTTATTTTTTATTTTTTTAAATTTCAAAGATTTCCTGTGTTGCATGCCAACCTCATTGCAATAAACTCATTATATTGTATACACAGGATATTTACTCAACGTTCATGCTTGCTCACTACGCCACCATGCACAGAAGGTTCTGTCAGCTTCCGCCGCCGCCCCCCCACCCATTACGTGAAGTGAAAAAGGCAACTTCCTGGAAATATCAACTGATGCAGGTCAAAAGTACCAAAATATTTATGATTAAGATAGGAAGCAGAATTCAGCCACATAAATTATTTTATATGTTTAAATATTTTTTTAGTAATTTATTGAATTTAAATATTATAAATAAAAACTTCATTTCTAAGTTGGCTAACCTAGTTCATGTATCTTAGTTGGAGCCCAATGACTTATGAATAGTAGTTAGTTTATATAAAAGATAGAAAATAAAATTCAAAAAGATGTTTGGTATTTGATATTAATATAAGATTAAGAGATTTTTTTGTTCATTCTTGTTAATATGATTGCTTGTATACTTTTATTACCATCTTCCTTCCACCCATTCTAAACAAATGAGAAAAATAAAAGATAGAATAAATGATTAAGAAAGGAGAATAAGGAAAATAGTAAAAGAAATTATGTACACCATCCCAAATTCACTTAAACTTTAGTGAAATTTTAATATAGTATAAGAATATGTTACCGTGCGGTAATTGTATCTTGTCGGACCTAATATAGAACTCATAAGAAAATATTTTTGTGCTCAGTTGCCTCTCTCACACAAGCATGAAGTAAATTGCTGGGCTCATGTCAATTGTTGAGGATTGATATCCAACATTAAGTGGCAAGTATTGGTCATATTATTCTGTCAGAATGAGTGTCAAGAGTACTTTCACAATTCTAAAGGGTGCACAAGAAATACAGAGAATATACAAGATTTAACTTGACCGCACAATGTTCTTGCAAAGCTTATTTGATTGAGTTAAATAAAACTCAATTTTAGTTTTGCAAATGGAGGTAATTCACGGTTCGCAGAGTTTCATTTTTTAGCAAGTATAATTCATATTGATCCTCAACTAGTTATTGATGGCGAAAGTGTCAAAATATTGATCAAGTGGAAGGAACTATGTGGATCCCATGCTTGCCCAGGGCGTCTGCATCGGGGCAGTTGGTTTCTCGAGCTCAAATGCCCCATACCAAACGGCCAATCCATCAAGAATTTCACCCAATTGCTTGCAGCCAAATGTGCCGAGTGGAGCCATGTTTCGGTTACGCGGAGGGGACTGGTAGTTGGTTGACCTGTGGGATTGAAATCTTCGTCTCTAAGGGGCACGCAACTGCCAGCTCATCCTGCTACTGCAAGTTATTACTCGCCACACCTCCCAACGGCTGAAAATTGACTTCGAGTGACCGAGAGTTTCTTATAATTTTCTTTGTAAATATGAACCTAAGAGATTCCTATATTTCAAATTGTGTGTGAAAGCATGAGGTTTCACACCTACACCTACTTTGGGAGCTAACTTTTAATGAACAAAATGTTATTTGGTACAAAATACGATAATTCCACCAACTAATAACAAACAAAATGAAAGCCATTTATTCACTGTATTTGTGCATCTCTTTATTTGAGATATCCAATTAATCTAGCTAATTCAATTCAAGTCTAAATTATGCACTAATAGGTAAATATTGCAATATAATTTTTTTTCTATAAACTGAAATTGAGTGAGGGATTTTGCTGAATGAGAAGACAAGTGTCAAACAGCTACAATAAACTCATATTCAGGAATGGCGCAGGAGGAGGAGCGTGGGGAGACCGCTCCCATTATGCTTAAGAGAATCCGACGACGTATTTACATAAAATTTTGTTAGACTTGTCCATACCCATTTTAAGCCATGGGATTTAACTTGATTATTTCACCATGTAGGATGGATCTTCTGAATGCATCCCTCCTACTCGTGTTAGCTACTCATGGGCTGTAGAGCCTCTGGTTATTCTAGAAGTGGAGACGTCAACTACATCAGAAAACTCATCAAGAATCAAAAGGCAAAGGGAAAAGACAAAAGGAGAGCGTTTTCATAAAGGAAAAACAATTTAAGGTTATAGTGACAGTGAGAGGGTCGTGGTCGGCGCTAAGCATTCGTCACCGGAAGTCCACCGTTATCCACAATGGGGGACGCGGGGTCATGGTGGGCCGATCATTTGACCTCAGCAGAAACCGCCTCTCCGGTTTCAGATGGACCGGACTGCTCTATCTGCACAAATTAATAGGCGACATTATCTGGTACTGAAAGCACAGACTTTATCACTCCACAGTAACGTAGGCAGGCACTCCACCTCTCGGAGCGTCTCGTTGAGCATATTAAATGACGTGGATGATATATTTTTTTTAAAATAAAATTTTAATTTAAATTTTATAAATAAAAAATTGGCATTAGTATATTACCGATCTTTATACTTAGGAACTAAGAGTCCTAAAATGTCTTTAAATTACATATAAGGGATCTCTAAAGTCAAAAAAAAGAAAAAAGCACACAGATAGTGTTTTTCTTAATAAATCATATATGAGCAGGAAAGGCAAATATAGGCCTATAAAAAACTCTATAACTATATTTACTAGAAGATACCCATATCGAATAATTAGATTTCTGGAATTTATGACGTCATTATTTTTGTGATACTTCACTTTATATTTCAGCAACCGGTTTAATTTCAATTAAAAATAATATAATGCATGTATTAACATAATATTATATTTTCATTCTGTGGACGGGAGGAAATTAGTTTACTAATACTTTGAGTCCTGTAATTTTGTAATAAAATATGAAAAAAAATATTTTAAGGTGAATTCAATTATATATATATATATATATTCAACTGATTAAAAGCTTTGAAAATCAAGTATGTGGCAAAAAAAAGAAAAAAGAAAAGAAGGCAGCTATTAGCATATCGATTCTTATTTTTTGGACCAAAGAACTCGATCTTGGATGGACGACGGACGACGATTAATGAAATAGTATTATTAACTTAATTGTTTAATTTCTTTCACTTTTAAACAGGTAATTTAAAATTTTCATAATTTAATACGATTATCCGTTTTCGAAATTAATGCACCGTTGATGGTAGAGCTTAAAAACTAGAACAGATTCATTAGTCCAGAAGGACCGCAAGGAGGAGAAACTAAATAAACATTGGCAGGTTCAAAAATTAGAATTGAATCACACATATTTTACTCTTTCATGAAAAGTAGTGACGTGATGACCAATTTGGGGTTGAATAAATGGTTTATTCACTAAATTCTTAAATAAGTGATCTAATGATTGAATATTAGATTAAAATAATCGATAGCAATTTTCCCAAGAATCCTAACCCGACCATAAACTAGTTTTGACATGCGCTTTAGTTAATCCAAAAATATTGCGTTGTGCAAAAAAAAAAGTGATACCATCATATCAAATTCATTAATTATTTCTTGCTTTTTACACCAACCTCATTTGGATATACCTATTTTGTTATGTTAATTTTGAGAAGTAATGTTTACTAACTTTAAGGAAAATCACATATCATGAAATAAATGTTAGGGGTGAGAATTCGTGTCGTATTGAAATGTGATATATAAAAATAATTCTCAATATGTACTCGACCGGCCTAACTTATATAAAATAACATGTATAAGCATATCAATTATATATATACAAATATTTAATGCGTTTAAAATGATTATAATAAGAATACGATTAAAATATTGATAATATGATTATATTAATAAGATTATCATAATAAAATTTAATAAATAAACTTTAATGCATTTAAACTGATAAATTAAATTAATAATACAAATATTTAAATAAATTAAGTAAATTAATACATTAAAATCACATTTAAATATATTTAAATAAATAAAATTAATTTATATTATTAAATTATATAAATTTATTATATCACAGCGAAATCAATTTAGTTCCATATCATGTGGTGTGTCATGTTCTCCAATCGCACCAAAAATTCCGGCCCTGATAAATGCGCTATTGCTACAGGGAAAATGAAACTCAACACATGGCAAGTTCTACACGTAAAACATTTTTTAAAAAATGTAAAAGAAATGCATTAAATATATTGGTCAGTCAATAATCGACTTCACCGGTCAGTCGACCCACCACGTAGGTTAACCGACGCATCCTCTATTAAGTATATCCAGATATCTCTTCCTTCAGTAAATTTATCTTTAGTTACATTGGAAAATGGTAAAAATATATATGGGTATGAATCAAAATTGTATCTTATAGAAGGAAAAATGTGGGTTAAAAGTCCATATAAAATATACGTTCAGTTCACCTCTGCAACTCAAGGTCATGTGCTCCCTTCCATCCATCTAATCAGTACATTTGTCAATAATTGACCACATCATCTCGGACTTCAATTAAAAATGCTGTAAGATCTATGATCTGGACTGCTATTCTCTACACTCTCTACTTTTGTAATGTATTTTCTGTTATACGAGTACGTGTCTTGAATTCCTCTCTGTTTGTCATTTTTTTTGCCACTATTTTGGTGGAAACTGTTTGATGTGATCAGGTAGACACTGAATTTTCATTTTTCGCATCAAGCTGAACATGTTCGTTTTTTTTTAAATTATTATTATCAAAACTAATGGCATGTTTTTGTGTAGTGTGTTAGTGTCGTATATGTGACGAATGGTCCCTTATATGAAATTGCCACATGTGACTCATAGACCTTGCTATATACGAAACAATACATTTGCCCTATTTTCTATGAACTAAAAAATGAATGAATCGGGGACAAATCTGTCCAAAATTGAAACCCCAAATTTAAAATCTCCTGATGCGATTTAGGGCTTCATTTTGCCCAAGTTCGCGAAGAGATTCAACATCCTTCCTCCTCTTCGTCTTCTTCTTGCAAATTAACTAATCAATCATGGCACAAAGATGACATTAATCCCCGTTGAAAAGTGTGGTTATGGTTGAGCAAACATCTTCGTTAAGTTTGGCAGATCAAGGGGGCAGTGCCGCAAAGAGAAATGGATTCAATGCAAACAATGCAATAATAGTTTGGCACAATTCCAGGGGCCACCTAGACCCTAAGTGTCAAAATAGACAAGGCAATAAGATGTTCGTTGGGGTGATTAATTCATGTTTATGTCTTCTAATACGTGAGAAGAAAGGGGCAAAACACGACTTATAAAACACTCATTCACAAAAAAAGGTCTAAGTTGTTGAGGGACATCAGCTTAGCATGAGCGTTGGAATTACATATGGAGTTAAATATGTTCGGGTTGAGTCATGGTAAATTTATATAATTTAATAAGATATGATTAATTTTATTTAATTAAATATACATATTATTAATTTAATTATCATATAAAATATGTTAAAATTTATTCAGTATATTTTATTATGATGATCTCGTGATTATAATTATATAATAAATATTTTAATTGAATTATTATTATTATAATATTAAGTATATTAATTATGTACATATATAATTGATAAGTTTAGACATTTTTAGTTTATACATGTTAACTAAGTATGTTACATATTAAAGTCTTTTTACATGCACCATTTAGATACAATATATCTAAATATGATACTATATAGATTACCGGCCTTAGATTCAAGTTTTACATATGAATGAATATTTCTCCCCATTATAACTAATGATAACATTTATTTAGCACTTATAAAAAAAACATGTATTTAGCACTATCATCAATAAAATAGGACTAGACACTAAAATGACTATAGTAATTCTTTTTCACTTATAACTAATATTATAAAATCTGTATGCTTCAAAAAATAATTTCCCCTTAAAAATTAAAAAAAATAAACATAACCTAACTATGCCACACAATACAATATTCAAGTTTTAATTTTAATTATAAATATATCAAACTAAACAATCATTTCTCATATTAACTATCAATTACCAATATAATTTAAAAATCAGTATTGTCTAATACTGAGACTCGAAGATCATATAAAGAGTAAGTATTTTAAAACAATATGCTAAATAACTTAAATATAAAATCTTAAATTTGCTAAGCCATATCAATAAGTTTTAAATAATTACACTCTAGTACGAGTCAAATTGAGTACAGCACTTGCCGCACCATAGCGATACGCTTGACCCTGTCCACCGTCCGATCTCATCCAACGGTCCCGGATTTACGGCCCGACTTATCCTCTCTCTATATATTGAGTGGCCCCCCTTACCGAACTCGTCCTCCATCATCACCTCTGAATCAATCAGTGACTCTACACGACAGTGTCTCACCGGAATCCCGAAAAGGTGCATGACAATGGCGTCTGCCAGCGGCTTGAGTTGGCTTGCCTCCATTCAAATTCTCTTGATTTCCATCGGAGTAGTATCCATAGCCGTAGCCTTGAAGGTCTCCGTGATTCCGTTGATTTTAGAGCTCTCTATTTCTCATCTCCCGCCACTATGGAGCTCGCTCGTCGCGTGGCTCAGGCCTCCATTCCTCTATCTAATTATCAACGGCATCATCATCACCATCGCCGCCTCCTCCAGGTTCCACCGGGGTCGCCACGAATCCTCTTCGCAGGTGATCGCCGATCCGCCAGAGAGAGTCGCAGATGTTGAAGTTGCGGTGGTTGCGAGGCGAGGTGACGTGGAGGAGGTTTATGAAGAGAAGCATGTGGTGGCGGAGAGCGGCGGTTGCTTAATGATTGAAGATGGTTGCAGTGAAGGAGATGATGAGGCGGAGGAGTTCATCGACACGAGGTCGTCGGCGGTGGAAATGGACTCGACAGATATCATGCCTGTCAACTTCTCTCCGGCAACGAAGCATCATGTTTCCTCCAGATTCATCCATCGGAAATCTCTCAGCGTAATCTCAGAAGGTATGTATAATATTTCCTTCAGATTAAGACAGTTTAGGATACTAACTTTTCTGTTCTCCGGCGACCGTGGTCGATGTTGACTTCTCCAAGACTCTGCTCGACCCAGGTGGCGCGCTTCATCGATCCATTACTTTTCAACTGGGAAATATCTAAAAATTTACCGTAAGAAAATAAAAAAAAAATTGTCTGTGAATTCTTCATTTTATAATATTGAACACACATATGTATACGTCGCTTTAATTCAGGTGGCGGCGCTCTGAGAACGAGCGACTACGAGGGGCACGAGACGATGGAGGCTACCTGGAGGGCTGTCACAGATGGGCGAGCTATGACGCCGGCGATAGGGGTGAGGCACCTGAGCAGGTGGGATGATCTGGAGCGTCAGATCAGCTCACTGAAGTCGGACCATCCTCCTCCGCCGCAGACGAAGAAATTAGAGACGTTCAATGACCGACAAGGCCGCCTGCAGCCTCCGTCGACCCCTTCGCCAGTGAAGCAGAGGAAGGAGCCGTTGCTGAGTCCGGAGGAGCTCAACCGCCGGGTGGAGGCATTCATAGAGAGGTTCAACGAGGGGATGAGGCTACAGAGGCAGGAGTCGTTGGATCAGTTGAAGGAGATGATGGGCCGTGGGCTTTAGAATTTTTGCCCAATTAGGCATGGGCATGAACAATTAAATAACTAATGTGCGCACAAACATAAAATTAGAAAAGAAAGGGGAAAAAAAAGAGGGAAGAAAACCTAATATGTACATACATATATCGCATAGAAATTGGATATGGGTTTGTTCATGCTGTATCGTCTGGTTTCCATTTTTATTCTTTTTTGCCCAAGAAAAAAAAAGAAAATTTATAGTTGTTCTTTGATTCATAATAGATTTGTGAATTAAAAGGATAAATATTACCCTTTTTTTTGTATAATTTCACTGAAGACGGAGTCCTATAGTGTAGTTCATACGTAATCCAACCTGGGACTTCAGGGCTTCCTGGCACACTGTCGGCTGAGGGTTGCAACAGGGGATCGAAAAGAATCTCTAAGGAAGTCTTCAATTAATTAAGCATCTTGATTTTACGAGATATCAGTCTTAGCTACTGTTCGAAAGAGAGTCTCTACAGCAAAATTATATATGTTCTTGGTCTCCCACATTCGAATTGCCATTCATTCAAGAAAAGATCCGAATTGGGTCGAGTCACACAGGCATTCAATTCTATCAGGCCATGGAGCCTCTAGGTTTACCATTTGGGCTAAATGTGTGCTTTTGTCTCCTCCTGGGCTGGTAGTTCGATAAAATCATTATTTTCTTGGCATGTTATTATAGGCTGAATCGATCATTTCAGGTCATCTGGTATTACAGATCTGCTTTATGGAGTTGCTGGGGTTGATATAGAAATTTGTTACGGGTACTGTTTATGATCATCATACATCCAACCTCTATCTTCTTTCTTAATATGCAACTTTTGTATCTATTTGTCTTCTTATTACTGTAGATAGGTGAAAGAATTCGGTGTTCTCATCTCCTTAATCCATTTCTCCCTGCATTTTTTCCCCTTAGAGTTCCTCTTTCACGTTTGGAAAGGTTTCCAATTCAATTCTTTCATCCCGTCTGTAACCGTCGGTTCTTGTTCCCTTATCCATTCAAGTTCTTCAAAGAGTTTCTTTAATCCCATTTTCACAGGGTCTAAAGTGGCTTTTGCACCAATCTTTGACGACCTTCTATCGTTTCATTATGGATTCTAACTAGACTAGAGTATATAGTAGTTTAAATCAGAAGCAGGGTGTTAAAGATGTTTAAAACTACCGCTAGATCAAGACGAGTGAAGATGCACAAACCTTAGTCCTGAATAAGTTAATAAAAAAAAATTTACTTTGGGCCTCTTGTTGTTGCAGCCTTCCTTCTTGTTCCTTGAGAATGCTTTGCTTCCCTCTCCGCAGATCCCTTTATAATCTGAAGCACGAAAATAGCATATGGTCTCTTTATATCCACTTCTTGAAAACGAGATCTAATTTTAGAAGCTAAAGAACCGTGCACGGGTGCTTGATTAGAGGCATCAAAAGTATTCTTGGGTTAGGATTCCACACTAGAATGTAGAAAACATTGATAGGAAAATTAATATCATGTTGGTTTAGAGCATGCAGCTCCTAAGGATGGACGGACCATTGATGATGCAAAGACCCTGCAATGGAAGGAAACGTGTCCTACAACTTGAGCGGCATCATTAATTGTTGTCCTTCCTAGCCCATGTGAACTTAATTAAATAAAGAAACTCAATCAAACCTTTCAAATTATCTATAATTCCTTCTATTTTCAGTGGAATATCACCTCCCAACTGAAGTCTTGTATTAGATTCTTGAGTTAAGAAGACCATTGTCAGTTACAACACTCCCTTCTATGAGTCCAACTTGGTTTGAACAAAGGGCAATAAAAACGCACGGATGAACCCAGCCACGACCGCGGCCCAATCACAGGAGTCGCCACACCAAGGTACGGATAATTCTTGGTAAAGTCGATCAAGCAATCAACCATTTCAATATCTTCACATCCTGTAATTGGGTATAAGATTTTCAAGTTAGAATTAGGAACTCCCGATGCAAACTTCCGGCATCATTCTAGCACTTATTTTTGGGTACAACATAGAAAAGAAACTGGAATTAAGTCACAACAATGATGTACAAAGGCTATACAAGAAGCTAAAATAAAGGGAGAGAGATTAAATGTAAATTTAAGACATAATCTCTCTCTCTCTCTCTCTCTTATAGTCATGTTAGTACTATGTTGGTTTAGAGCATGCTCTTATGTGATAGACTATTAACAATGCAAAAACCTACAACAGGAAGGAAATATCATGCTGTCCTAGACCATGAGTAGCATTATTTTTGTTCCTCTTAGTCCATGTGAACTTAATTATATACTTACATTAAAAAAAATTAATCTTACATTTGACATTTATCTACAATTCTATCTATTTTCCCTGGAATATCAACTCCTAGCAACAGTGCTTATATTAGATTCTCGAGTTAAAATACCATTGTTTTAACAAGACCATAAATGATTTGCATAAACAATGGAAGGATTTGGAAAAAACACGATGATAGTTGTGCGAACTATACAGCAACAATGACCCAAAATTTACCTAATACATCTAAAAAATGATAAAGTTGTATGGTTGTCAAATCCTAAATGATAGTTTATCACTACTAATACTAGGAATTCTCTTAGAAAGAAGGGAGCTCGTGTACTTTGGCATAAGCTTCTGTGGTCTCAACCAATGATTCCAAGACATTATTTTATCTCATGGTTGGCTGGATATCAAGAACAAGCTAAATACATTCGACAAAGTCCTGAGGTTAAACATGAGTATTGACGCCTCCTCTATTTTGGGTAGAGAGGAAATAGAAAATTGGGAACCATTTGTTCTTTTCTTGCCCTTTATCAAAGAAAGTATGGGACATTTTGCTGTAAATTGCTGCTTAGTAGAGATCTAGTTAAGGCTAGAATTTTGAGCTTGATTATGCTACTTATTGGCACAAAGTAATGCATATATATATATATATATATAGATTGACTTGAAATGTGTATATATACATCTTATGGAAGGCTCGACATGAGCAAATTGTCCATATTGCACCATCTATAGATTTTGTGATGCTCAATATCAAAGTAACGGTTTCTTTCCTCTTCAGTATGATTGATTTTTTTTTCTTTCCTCTATATTGTAACTTTTCATCTCTTATTTTCTTTTGATAACTTCCATGCTTTGAGCTCGATCTATGAGCTCCAAGCCCTATATATATATATATATATACACACACTTTTCTTGTAATAGATAGAGCAAAGTGCATTGAACCAAAAAAACGTAGAAAACCCGATGGTTGCGTTCATGTAGCTGGTCCTCCGCTTGGTGCTACTTCTGCAGGTTACGTAGACTGTCTTGAACCTCGATAGCACAGGCTTCACTGCCCCAACCATCACCCCCATTTTCGGTAACTTTCCTGAGAAAAACAAATGTGCTAGCTCTCCATTATGAAAAAAAAAATGAAAGGGCGCTTAGCTCACTGCACTGTATTATGATTTTTATTTCTTCCTGCTATGGAGAAAAATCACAAAGGGACAAAGGGAGGGTGGGATGAAAAAGCTATTGCCCGTAGCCTCCGCATTTTATGAGGACATTCCAAGATGAGGAAATTTCCTTGCTCGATCTTGTCAGATATGGAGAAATAGAATTTTACATGTTTCTCACAAAGTTATGTCCCATGGCTAGAAAGGAAGTCGGGACAATGCGAGGAAGCAGCCACAAGCAAAGTATATTCGAGGCACCATACATCTTGGTCTCTGCTTTCTATCTCACAGCAGTATTGATCTGTTTGCGTTTGCCATTGCCAATTGGGTAAGGTGCAAAGTCACTTGGCGTTCTACATCAAGATATTGCACCTTCTTAGGTGCCAACTGTGTCTCTTGTTGAGTGAAGAAACAACCCATAGTTGCTCAGCCTATAGCTGAAATGAAATATCGAGCTCTTTCTTTTGCGGCTGCGGAGCTCACTTGAATATCATACATTCTTCATGATATTGGAGTTCCTCAAAACCAGCCGTCTCTCTTATTCTCTAACAACATTTTGGCCTTACATTTAACTACCAATCCGGTATTCCATGCTTGTACTAAGCTCATCAAGTTGGATTATCATTTTGTTTAGGAGAAGTTCGCCCTTAGATCAATAGTTACTCAGTTTATTCCTTCGCCCTCCCAAGTTGCAAACATCTTCACGAAGCCCTTGCCTGGACTGTGTTTTGTAATTTTCACACCAAGCTTGGTCTTTGGATTCACCCGACTGGTTTGAGGGTGAGTATTGAACCTACCAGATCAAAAACAAACCAAGTGAAGGAAGAACCGTCAACTGAGGAAAATGATCTAATCAAACCTGCAAGGAAAGTGCAAGTTATTGAAAAATTGGAATCGGACATTACGCATCAATTAGGACAAGATTGAGCATTTCTTGATTTATCTCATTGTACACAATCTCTGCTATATATGTCTTGTACATTGTACTGTCAGTGTGCGAAGGAAAATAAAAATTATCACATTTATATTTCGTTCTTAATTAAGTCTTGGAAATCAACAATCTGAGATAGTAGACCGGGCCGGCACGGCACGATAAGATAGGGGCAGCCTTGACCCGGCCCGATAGCCCAATAAAAATTTCATTTGATCGTGACTTATTTTCAACTACAAGTGAACTAACAAATGAGATTCATGCCGGACTATCTGGCCGTGCGGAATTTTGCCAGGTCTATGAGATAGGGACTTCCATTATGGAAGGCAGGAAATCATTATTCAAACAAAACGCTGCTTGGAAGGATGAAGGGGCTGTCTTCGTGGGAGTGGCATGGCAGGGAAAAGGGAAAACTAAGACATGGGCACAGAGGCCGAAAACTTTACTTCCACTCACGTGCAGTCCTTTTAGCATTGACTTGTTGGGAATTGTATGGCTCGGGAGGATGGATGGCAAAGTGTGAAACTACAAATAAACTCCCTACAAACAGCCGAAGGAATAGATACTAACAGACACTTAATCTGGTCCATATATAATATTGTATTGGATCAGGCATCATATGCTTCCTCTTGATGAAATAGAATGTAATGGGTCAGCAGAGACCACAACGTTGCAGTCCATGTTAACACAGATGCGCATGACCTTGGTCAATATGTAATGCATTTTGAAGGCTATGACTTATGTATAAATTGTGCTACCGAATGAAGTACTTCTTATTTGCAAAAAAAAAAAAAAAAAGTTGTGGACCAAATTTGGATGCAAGTTGGCATGCAATTGGACGCACAACTTCGACGCAAGTTTACATGGTGGTAGACACAAAACTAGCCACATTTTGTAGGCATAGATGGACACTCAGTTTGGCTGTATTTTGTGAATGCAGATAGGTGCACGAACTAGTTGTGTCTTCGTAGATGCAGAGTGACGATGTGATGGTCATCATCGATGCATATATGGACGCATCATGAGGACACATGTCGGTAATGAGGCCAGTAGACGCGCATGTGGACACGACTTTTGGACGAAGGTCCACGATAAAGCAACCGATTGATGGATGCAAGTAGTGGACGCTTGTCAATGAAAGGGAACGATGTTGTAGACGTCTTTATCATTCATTCACTGCAGTCCATAATATCGTCATTCATTTTGCGTCAAGGAATCTTTGTGTCAGTTCGTGTCTAGACAATAAATCGATGACAAAAGTATGCCTTGCATCCATATTTCATCTCTTACTTTGATTTTTTCTTGCCGCTAAATGCAGCATTTCTTATAGTGTTCTTGGCTAAGATCAAGTCTGACATATGCTCTTATTTGTTATTGCGAATAATGCAACTCATAGTATCTATTTTATTTGCTTGCACATTTTGTCAAGTGAATTAAGTTTTGTGGGTGTGTTCGTGTTGTTGCAAATATCCTAGGCCACACTTATTCGGGTCAACTAGATCTGACTGCATTAGAGAACTATCCACGAACCCTAGCTTGTTCTTGCCTCTCAAGCCAAGCCTAGGCCGTCAAGTAGTCCTTGAAATATTACATCTGCTATAGTTATTAATTTCATAGTTGTTGAGTTTGAGTGACTCGCATAGGATAGTGAGGACACATCCAGAACCTCCATTCCACAAGGCTATGGCTAGGATGATATTTGGGCAAGGCTTTCAACATTTAAGTATTTAGCCCTGATACCAATGGAAATAAATGATCTGAGTCAGTTTGGTGATTTCCCATGCTCTTTTCTCCATTATTGTTTGGCATGCATACCGTTTAGGGACCCATTCTGCTGTCAGCAATTTGCGTTCAAGCATCCTTCTTCTCCCCCTCGCTTCTGTCTTCGAATTCAGGATAGTAAAAAACGATAAGTTGAAGAGACTGCAGCGTGTGATCACGTACAATATATACCCTTTGCTCAGCTCCTATCTTTTGTATAATCCATTGAAATGTAGGAAATGAAGTGTGAAAAATTAGTGTACACTACAGATGGTTGCACTCACAAAAAGGATACCCGCCATTCCCTCCTTTTTCGAATTTATTCGGGATATAAAAGTACGATCCACTCCAACCTGAAACAGAACTCTTCAAAATTTTCCCACAATGGAACGGTCTCTCTCGATCTGCTGGAATTCTACTGAGGCATGACCACCCTTATGACGGGAAAGAGGATGATGAAGATGAGAAGGGCTCCGAGGAGGATAGCAATGCAAGTCCACTTCCTTGAGCTCTTCTGGTACTCCCTCGCCGTCTGGAGTTGATCAGCCCCACGCCGAACGAATGAGTTCGCATGAGCCACATGGGACTCGATGTCATTCAGCTGCTGGCCCTGGGACTCGACCAACGCTGCCATATCAAGGAAGACCTGGTGGAGCTCGATCAGGTTCTTCTCGATCTCTTTCACTGCATCGTGCCTCTCCTGGATCTCTGAGATCGTGTCGAGGATCTGGCCCCTCCCCTGGTCCTGGATTGCCTTCTGGAGAAAGCTCTCGCTCTCCCCACTGGAGATCAGGTTCTCAATTGTGTCCTCGTCAGGCTTTTGCCCCGTGATGGTGAAGTACCTCCGCTCCACAGTCTCCTTGTACTCAGCGTTCATCCTCGCCCTCAGGTTCTGGAAATCGTCCATCATGTCCTTGAGCTTCTTCCCAAGCCCACCCACCACCGAGGTCCGGGTTCGGTCGGCGGACGAGCCAGGGCCACAGCCCGGGAGGCTACGGTGGGCTGCGTTGGACCGTTCGAGGGCCTCAAGCTTGCCCTTGATGATCTTGACCCGCTTTAAGACCTGCTCCACGTCGGCATCCATGCGGGATCGGAGCTGCTTCATCATCTTTGCATTGTGGACCGTTTTGCTCTCCTCGTTCGCCTCCTGGAGCTTCTTGTAGAGCTGCTCCACATGGTTCATGTCTTGCTTCACGTTCTCAACGTCCTCGAAGAACTTGTCCAGGTTGACCGTCTCGTTCCCCGACTCTAGGTCGTCCATGTAGACCTGCTGCTTCAGGTCCGTGTATTTCTTGAACGAGCTCGAGAACAGGTCATTCATCTTGACACGCAATTCAATCTGATCTCCCTCCTAATCCCACGGTGCGATTCTCTCAACGAACCTTTTTCAAGCTTCTTACTGCAGATCTTGCAGCACGAGGATGTCTTTACAGATCGAGGACTCGGGTTTTCATCCTCCTCTCGTCAAGAAAGGATTAGGGTTGGTGCCGTTCGATTGCATGGGGAGGATGGGAGGTGGCAGAGGGTAAAACCATCACACAAGAATGTAAGAATTGAGACGATCTTGGAAGAGCCCTTAATTTTGGAGGGCTTGCCATTGCTAATACATTCTCCATGCAATGTTTTCGAGGGTCGACGTTATTTTTGGCACTGAGACCAACTAAAACTCGACGAGAAAAATGAACATACCGTGAATTGACACTTGGAATTCCTTGTCCGGTTGAAAAAAAACAAAAACAAAAGTCAATTCCATTGACTTGGTCTTCCTTCTAATTCTTTCTCACGAGAAATTAGCCAGTGATTTAATTGGGGGCCAAATGTATAATCTCATAGTCCAAGTATGTGCAGCATCGACTCCATCAAATCGCCCCCCACATTTTCCTTGGTTGATTGAAGCAATTCATTTAAAAATAAAGAAGAATGTACATAGAAAATTACGTCAATCATCGATTTTTTGTTTTATTATTATTATTATTATTATACATGAGGATGCGAGCTATAGGTGAATTAAAAGAATAACGGGTATGGTAAACTTAATGAAAAAAATTAAACATATAATTTTTTAACTGTTAAATTAAAAGTAATATTATTATACTAAATTTTTTTTCTTATTCTCAATTTTTTTGTTAATAAAATCAAGGATATTTTCAATGATCCCTCCATTTTGTTTTTCCTATTTCTTGAGCTCCAAGAACCTTAATTTGTATCAAAAAATTATATCCGGAATTTCAACATAGAAAAAAAATTATAGAAAAGGAAATTTCTGGTGGGCTAGAATTGGGCTTGGGCCGGCATGGTTTAGCAAACCTCCCTAATCCGGCCCACTAATATGTTGGTGCCTCCGCTCCTGCCACGGCAGTCTTCCTTCCAGTCTGTTCTCTTCAAGCACCGGTGAAAGAACCGCGGGATTGAAGATTTTCGGCAATGGACGACGCCATAGAAGTGGAAGAAGAATCGCAACTACCTCGTGTACAAGGCCACCATATCAAGAAGAGGGCTCTCAAGAATAAAGCACTCTCCATCACTTTCAACGAAAAGGACCTCAGGTACCTGTGTTCGATTTTCGGACTCTCTTTCAATTTCTTATTCTGGGTATCTACAACTTTGATGCTTTCGTTGTTTTCTTATATGTATGTTCTTTTGGACTTGTGTTCGTGAATTGGTGACTTAAAGGGACTTCGTGGGTGGGTTTCACAAGAGGAAGAAGAAGAGGAGAAAGGAAGCCCTGAAGAAGCAGGAAGAAGCTCTTCGTCGTAAGCGAATCGAGGAACGCAAAAAGGTCCAAAATCTATTTCACTCTGTCGTATTTTCATTAGTATGCATGAAAAAACAGCATATGTATTATCTACAGTGGATTGTTTCTGTCGAAATTGCCAATTTCAAATGTTGGTCCTCGCTATGTGTATAAGGTTCTTTCTGTGTGGGTGTGAGATCTTTACATTGACCAGTAGACAATATTAACATATTTTGCGTTTATAGATTAGGTGTCAAGGTGAGAACCGTGTGAGATGGGCTAGAAGAGCTGTCAGCAAGCTGTGTTTTAGCCCCTGAAATAAGTTTGGGAGAATTAAATGCCGTGCAAGAACATTAAAATTAAAGCTGCTTCTTTGTTTCTACAAACAGTATCGAATTTTCTCCATTTGTCTAGTTGAGAGTGGTTGTCAGTATCCAAGTTTTCATTTCGTTAAATTACTAGCTGTTATTGTTGTGTAGCCTGAACAGGGCTGCAATAAATATCCTGTTGTCACTTTCTGGATAACCTGAAGTTTGAAAAATTCATGATAAGTGCATCCATGATACCCCTTAAATATTCTACTCTGATACTCTCACTTAAACCCAGAGGTCCACCAACTCTTTGCCATGAATAACGGAAGAAACCTGGTGAAAGTACAATATGGGAGGATAAACTGTAGTCTTATATACCTCAGTCTTTTCCAAGCTGCCTATTCAGTTGAATTGTGTTCTTCTCAATTAAAAACTTGTATAATTTGAGCGTTGCCAGTATCTGTATGCTTGGCTGAAAGAACTATGCTGCTTCTCAATGTAAAAGGCTGTGTCTTGTTGATATCTTGATTCCTGAAGATAATTAGTTTTTTCCTGGTGCAATTGGAACTCCTTTTAAGTACTTGGTGCTGTTTTCTATTTGCTCTTGATGTCACTGTCTTAGTGATCACCAAAACTCTTCTCATGTGTGACGCAGAGGAAACTAGAGAAACAACTTGCTCTATATGGAGAAGCTCCACCCATGGAAAATGCTGAACCTGGTGAAAATGATATGGGTGACTTCCATGAGATGGATCCTCATGAATCAACATCTGGTAAGTTTCAAGACTTGAAACTTAAATAACTTGGGTGACAGCTAGATTTATAAATCACATGTAGAAGATATGGTGCTGCATAATTGGCCACTTCAAAGTGCTTGATCTTTGGTGTCTAATTTGTGGAACTAGAACTCCTTGTCCACTCATTGGATATGGGGACAGTTCTTGACCTCTGAAAGAACTTTTATATGACTATGTGTAGAGTTGAACATTTTCTCTGCTGTAGAAGTTGCAGATTCTGGCATGTTTTAATTTATTAAGCTTTTGTCTGCTTTTAGCTTTTTGAGAAAACTTACTGTTAATGACTAGATTTTTGCACATTGACCGTTTATTGAATCAGAAAAAGTCTGCTTATATGGTTTACTGGACAATGATATGATAACTAGATTTTTGTGTAATGGAGCCAAAGTGTCTTCTTATATGTTTCATTTGGCTAATGTGATTGGAGATGAGCAATGGTGTTGAATCTGATAAAATTCAGTTTCGCTGCTCTGAAGTTGTAGAATGTTCTGGGCACTGACATTCCATGTCTTCAAGAAGGCCAAATATACCCTCAATTTTTGTTCCCTTTTGCTTGGAAAGATCTCCTGTTACGGAGTACTGGCTTCCCGTCAAAACTGCTTCACACCAGTAGAAAGCATTTTTTTTCTGGGTGAATGTTTAGAAAGTTTTGTTGTCTACATAGTGTACTGAAAATAGTTCCAATTTATTGTTTTTGGGATGAGCCATGCAATCCTGTCTGGCTTTAATTGCGGTATTTCTGCTTATAAGTTTTTCATTTTTGTACTGTGAAAGGGACCCTGGTGTATGACGCTGGTCACATACAAGTCACTGTGACAACTAGTGAGATCTCTCGTGAAGATGAGAGCATTCCCCCAGGGATTAATGCACAAGAAATGTTGCAGAATAGACCCAATGGAACTGAGAAGAGGAATAGCCTGGCTACAAGTAAGAAGAAATCTTTCAAAAGAGTGGCAAAGCAGAAACCAAGACGAAGTTCACGTAAAAAGAGAGACAAGAACAAGGGCAAGAAGAAGAGCAAGAGGAAGCACTAGCTTTATGTTTGTCGCTCCTCCCATGTCCATCGGGTCTTCTGTGTTCTGTTTTGTGGTCATGGAGCTTTTGCTTTTGATTGTGGAACATTTATTTGTCTTGGAATACATTTTTCAGTTTGCGTTGAAATAGTATTACAATGTTTCGATGCTTATTGCTCAAGATATTCATCTATTGACCCAATTTCAAAAGAAATATATCTGCCGTCTCATTTGTATCCCCATAGTGTAGTGCTGGACTAGCTCATTTTAAAACAGTTGGAGCTCTGTATATGTAAACATTGTACTAGTTATGGTTGCACTTTATAGGTAGATGGCATTAAAATTTAAAAATACACTATATTGAAGCTATCTTGAAATACATGAGATTTGCAATGCGGTTTTACTAAAAATTTAGTCACATGCAACTCGAGTTTGAATTGCTTCTCTGCTAATAGCTTCTGCTTGTACTTTTCTGTGTGGAGAAGAATTGCTCGGCCTTTGCCTGTGGTGGCATGCACGCCTGGACAGTGTCAAAACATGCTGAGGGAAGTGGTACTGCAGCCACTGCTCCTGAGGGGTATGCTGCTGCTGGTTCTTGATCGACGGCAGGCTGCCTTCTGCAGTTCCTCACAGTTCCTGCTATCTGAGCTCAAATTCGTTCCTGTCTTCTCCATCAGGAGGGTTTGCTTCTGGCACGGACCACCCAAGTAGCGTCCAACCCAATCCAGGAGAGTGTCCGACCCAACTCAGAAATCAATCTTCAATGACTTTCTCGAATTAAGCCCATTTGGACTCTCCAGGCCTCGGGACCCGAGGCACATTGAAGAAGTGGTGTTATGGTATGATACACTTAACATGGTGAAATTAACTAATAAGATTTTCATTAATTTCATTTTTTAATTATTAAAAACTAAAAAAAAAAATTAATCTTAAAAAATCTTAATAAACCATAAAAAGTAATTATCATACAAAAAACAAAAATGAAGATTGGACAATGAGATATTAATTCACAAATATTAAAATTTTATTGGTCGATAACTATATATAAATATTATCATAAGACAATACTTTTTGTAAAATAATTTCTCGTATTTGATACTTATTAATCAATTTTTTTTTTCATTAGCCAATAAAAGCGTGGACGAGTTGAAGGCAGTTTCCTAATTTTAACTCTTTTTTGTTGGCTAATTTCCTAATTTTGAGCTTTTAACCGAGGAGATTATGGAAAAAAATGAATATGTTTTGCAAACCTCAGGGGTGCTCCGGCAAGAGACAAAGTGCAATGGGGGCTTGTTTGGAACCATCTCGAAAATAAGGGGGGACAATGGAATTAAACTAAAGGATGTCGGGGTGGAAAATGGAACACGGTGGAGAGCGGATGAGAATAATCGGACAGAAAGAGATGGCGTATCTTATAAACGCAGCGACAAATGTACGGTCCGGTCCAATCAATTGAAGTCACTGCTCTGCAGTATCTGCTGTCGATTCCTCCAATCGAATTGCTCCCCCAGTGTAAGAACTAAAAACCCAATTGCAGTTCGATTGATTACGGTTTTCAAAATTTCAACTTTTGCACCATGCTAGCGACTCCGTTGTGCACTTTTCAGTGCTCGGCTTGGAGGTATTGTACACAATTTCATACTGGGCAACTTCAAATTTACATAAAATTGGAAATTTTGCACCCAGTGAAGCCATTGGTTTTTTACTGGATTTTTTTAGTAGGGGATAGTTCGCGTAACATTCTTGCGCGCAAGGAAACTGTTTGGTTTAATGCCTCAGAGGGAACTAGTAAGAAGGGGGCTTTCCTTTTAAACTCTCGTATGAATCCAGTTAGTGTCATTTCGCGGTAGTTCTAGTATATTCTTGCCCGCTCAATAGTTCTGGCTTAATTCTCCTTTGACATGCACATGAAACTTCTTAGTTGCTTTTTAAAAGTATGAGATGGTATTGATTTATTCACCGAAGAAAAAATGAAAAAGGAGAGAGATGGTATTGATTTTGTATTAGTTCTTGTAATATTTGTTGAACATGATTGATCTGAGCTTCTGTATAGGTACGTTCAAGGAACGGGAGCACAGCACATCGTATATTATTTTAAGTTCATGGACATGTTGATTTCTCAGCCCTTAAAGAGGTCGGTTGCAGGTGTTATACTTGACTTAGATGGCACCCTTCTGAACACAGGTCAGCATAATTTTTCCCAATGTTGTATGCTCTTCTCTTCGGTTCCCTTCGCTTTGACATTTCTTTGTTGAAGTTCACTTGTAGGATAGTTGATGCTTCGGATGCTCTCCATTTGAAAATTGTCATTATTATTATTATTATTATTATTTCTACTACCTTACTTTAATTCTGAAAGTATGATCTCTGTTTTATAGCTTGGTCATTCCTGTTTGATACTTGAACTGATGTTCTTTAGACATTTTGACAGATGGCATTGTAAGTGATATTTTAAAAATATGCCTGGTTAAATTTGGAAAACAATGGGATGGTAGAGAAGCTGATAAGATACTTGGAAAGACACCATTTGAAGCTGCAGCTGCTGTGGTGGAAGACTATGGGCTTCCTTGTGCAACAGAGGAATTTATCTCTCAAATCAACCCCATGTTCTCAGAAAAGTAATTGAAATATTGTCATTATGTTCCTTTCCTATTTAGCTTTTGTTTTATTTTAAGTTGCTATGATACTTGGCAAATGCTATATATCTATAATGATATGAGTGAATCTTTTGTTTGATAACCAAATCTAACAACAGAAATCACTGCCTTAAGTATATCCTGCTCCAGGAAGGCTAGGAGATGAGGATCTCTTGAATAATCTGGCAAAGGAAATAAGCAGAATAATTCTTCCACATTGTATAAGTTACATGAATTATGCCTATTCTCTTATATCGCGATGAGTTTCTATGTTGTTAGCTGTAGATTATGAATATACGTGCCTTATACCCTCCAACTACTATGATTTTGAGTCTTGAGGTAACTGTGTAAGAGTCTTTTTTCCCCCCTTAAATCTCTGATGTACCTGAAATATGATAGGAGTCGCAATATCAAACCTCTACCAGGTGCCAGCCGACTGATAAAACATTTGAAAGGCCACGGTGTTCCAATGGCATTGGCCTCTAATTCTTCGAAGGCAAGCATAGAATCTAAGATATCCTATCAACAGGGTCAGTTCTGCTGAAAACTGAAGATATTCAATAATTCTATCCTTGATGACAAAAGTTTGATGGGAATGCATCAAATGTAGGTTGGAAAGAGTCATTCTCTGCTATTGTTGGTGGTGATGAAGTGCAAGCTGGAAAGCCTTCTCCCGAAATGTAAAGTGGAAATCAAAGTTTATCTTTACCTGTTAAGATAATGCCTATTTCGATATTCTAATCTTGGGCGTCAATTATCAGAATTTTGGAAGCAGCAAATCGCCTGAAGATCAAACCTTCCAGCTGCCTGGTCATTGAGGACTCTCTGTAAGGGACTGTCTTCTTTTTCTTTATGAGTAATAAGCTCTTGTTTCATTTACCTTCCTCATTTATTTAGTATTTGAAGTAACTTAGTAAGTATGCTTCCAAACTATCTCCAGCATTCTACTTTTGCCTTCTCAGTAAAATAGAATGGGCCTTGATTTGCAGTATTAAGACCCCAGTGGACCTCTTTGATCCAAAGGTTTGACATTCTGAAATGATGTGCCTTGACTGGTAATTAATTATGTAGTTCATCTGCAGCGTTGGTGTTTACAACAATTTTGGTTGGATGCATCTGGAATCACTCATTCTCAATTAAAGAAGATATGTCAATCTTATGGAATGCTTGTTAATCTGATCTGTGAGATTCTAGATTTTTGTCATGGTTATGTAGATATATAATATCTTTTCGTAATGGCTTGTTTGGTGCAGAGAAACGGGAGTCAGAATTTTTTTTTTGGGAATATATTCTAGAGTTTTATGCAAATACTTAAAATCGTTCTTTCCTTGTCAGCTTATTTGCATAATGAATACTATATAGGCTCAATAATGAAAGACCCATTTGCTTATTTACATAACTATGATAATTGGATGAGAAGTCATTCTAAAACTGAATCAACATAGCATTCCTTTCCTTCTCTTCCACACCAAATGTAGCGTATGTAGCTTATATGCCTTAATATAACCCACCACACTCTTTCAAAGTTTGTCTGTCTGTTGGAGCTATATAAAGATGATAGTTAACCTTAAGTCTCTATGCAATTTATCTTCCTTGATTTTTTTTTTGGTTAGTTATGTTAAAGTTCTTTGCTTGATAAACTATGCATCCCATAATAGGCCCGGTGTTGCAGCAGGCAAGGCAGCTGGGATGGAAGTTGTTGCCGTCCCATATCTCCCCAAACAATCCCATCTCTACGTATCAGCTGATGAGGTCATCAACTCCTTGCTCGACTTTAGGCCAGAAAAGTGGGGCCTACCTCCTTTTCAAGATTGTAAAAACTCATGAAACCTTTTGTGGTTCTGTCCTATGGGCTTTCATCTTCTAATTATCTTTCCAGTTGATTAAAATAGTGAGCGCTCATCTCTGGCCAGGGATAGAGGAAACCTTACCATTGGAACCTTGGTATATCGGAGGGCCTGTCATCAAAGGTTTTGGTCGGGGTTCAAAGGTGCTTGGGGTACCAACAGGTACTTTCACATCTTTTGTATACATGTTGCAAAAAGTTTACTTTCAGGCAGGGTTCTGGAACCTCAATCAAAAACAGAAATTTGATTTTCTGTCCAAGCTGAAGTTTTTTTGCACTGTAATTCAAACATTGTTTTGTTTAAAATTATCTTTTCTCCATCAAATCTTGGTAAAATTCAGGAGTTGAATTGTACTAAGTCATGAATTTTCAGTTTACTGCATGTATATCTTCGTTCTCTTCTGCAATTTTGTTTGCCTAATGATGGAAATGTTCTTTCCAAATGTGCTTGCATCAGCTAATTTGTCGACCGAAGGCTACACGACCCTACTGTCCGAGCATCCCTCAGGTGTTTATTTTGGGTGGGCAGGGCTGTCATCAAGAGGTGTTTATAAGATGGTCATGAGCATTGGGTGGAATCCGTACTTCAATAACAAAGAAAAGACTATTGTAAGCCTGATATTAGCTAAATGACAACGTCCTGCTCATTGTACTCTTTCTTACTTTTCCAATTTTTTATTTTTCTCTGTTTCCTCTTCTCTAAAGTAATTGACAACTCAGGAGCCATGGTTGCTTCATGAATTCAGCGAGGACTTCTATGGGGAGGAATTGCATCTTGTTATAGTTGGCTATATACGGCCAGAGGTAATTATTAACCATGGCTGCTTAAACATTTAGGTGCATATTTTTTTGTTATTATTATTCGATTGCAAGACCAATATTTTGATGACCTGTGTCTGTGGTGACTTCTCAAAATACCCAGATGAACTTCCCATCGTTGGAGAGTTTGATTGAGAAAATTCACGATGACCGGAGGATTGCTGAGAAAGCTCTCGAACTTCCAGCTTACTCAAAGCACAGGGAAGATCCGTACCTTAAAAGTCTCTAATTTGCAGTGAAGATAGCAACTCGTGAACTGTTGTGACCACAGAATTTCCCCATGGTTAGTGCCAACTTTATTTGGTCCGATCAACCGGAACATCATGCTTGTCTGCAAGAAACATAAGTCAACCCTGCACAGCTATTGTCGAACATTGTATTTGTTTTTCAGGGAAATTCTTAGCCTTCTGACAGGACTGACTGCATGCTTTATCCATTAGAAGCTTTGGCAGGATTCTGCTAAAATAATATATTACTCTTTTTTACTGCATTTGATGGGTGAACTTCAATTTATGCTGTGGTGAGCATACCTTGTGATTAACTGCTCAATGCGAACGAGCTTTATTTGCAGTGAACCTGCTCGAAATTTAATGAAAGAACATCGTGACAAGGGCTGGGTCGATAACTGAATGGGGATTGAGATTTTAGTCAGGAAGTTTTGAGTGTGTCCTCTAAGCTCGCTATGGAGCGTGAGCGTCTTGCTGAAGTAGTGTCTGATAGCTTTTCATCCCCAAAATATCACAGCTGAGACATGGGAACAAATTGTTTCACTGGGGGAAATAGAGCAAGAGGAGTTGGGCCTAATCATCTCCAACTATCTTCTTCTTCTTCTTCTTCTTCTTCTTCCTCCTCCTCCTCCTCCTCCTTTTAATGATGTCTGAGATCCTATCCTGTATGTGACCAATTTTAAGATCTTGGATTTCGATCCTACATAAAACTTGTTTTATAACGCACATTCTAGGTGCCATGTTGGAATGTACTCAATACTTCTTTATAATTTAGTCATTAATAAGTAATCGAGTGAATTATCAATTTCAGTAATTTTTATGAATTTACTAGAGTTGTTTTTATCAAAATGTAATGTATCACGGTTAATTTTAACTGCATTTTTTTTATAGGTTAAACATTTTTCATCTAAATTATGGAATGTTTTGTATGATAAACTCGATGAGCATAATAATCACTATATGGAATGAAATTCCGTGGAATTAAGAATCCAGTAGTACAATCGGGCACTGGTATCGGAGTTCAAAAGTACAAGTTATAAATAATCAAAATTCATTGTGTGAAACATTTTCTTTCTTTTTTTTTGGATCCTTTATCTAATCATTCTTCTAGGTGCCTGGTGACTCAAATTAAAACTAGCCAGAACCAGCCGATTCTCAATCTTTCTACCTGAAAACTACTCAATTGACCTGACACGGATTCGGTTTCATAAGTTATAAAGGTTGTAAAGTCAATTGTTGTAATTCAATAAGTTCATGTGTGAAAATGGGAATTTTGCAATCGAATACTGCAACCGTTCGAGTTTGTCATGTCCGAGCACACACCCGTTGTCGAGTTAGAATTTTGCTCCGGAAAAAGCCTTTTTCTAATTGTAGGGGAAATCTGTGTAGATTTAAACTTTTTCTTTTCTTTTTTTATATCAAGTGCATCCTAAAAGATGGAATTCACATTACCTTATAAGTTCATGGCAATTTAATTAACAACCCTAAAAGAAATTAGACGAAATTTAATCCCAAATTACATAAAATGTGAATGGCCTGTAAAGGTAACTAAAGGTAAATCGCGCACATCACAGGAAATGCAGCATCTATGGTAATTCTCCGACTGTACTTGCACTGAATGGCCTGAGGGGATAACTAAAGCAAAATGAAATTGGTGGGCCTTGGAAGAGTCATCGAAAAATCTTACCTCACCATGGGACATGAGGAAGGGCAAACAGAAATGCCTGAGGCGGCAAAAGTGACCGGAAATCAGTATGAGGTTCTCTCGAGTATTCTTAAATGCACGAGCCTTTATGTATATCTGGATGCCCGAGTAAGGAGTACGCTTAAAAGTAGGATCGGGGTAGGGTTAAGAATTTCTTTCTTTCTTTCTTTTTTAATAGTGCAACGGTCGGTCTAGTGATCGATCTGATTCATCATTAAGTTCGTTTTTCTACCACATTGGGTCCGAGTAAGGTTAGATACATTCTTGTTATGATGAGGAGGTCGGACCCAGTTTTCCAAATTTCTATCATGACTTCGGGGCCAATTCAATTATTCGAACTCCTATTAAATCGAAAAATAGGATTTCATTTGTCCCTTTTTTTTCGTACAACATTTTGGAATGTGAATTTATTTTTTTTTCACCATTGGATGATCGAGACAAAAGAGAGAGACGAATGTGCACTGCCTGTGATGACCTTTTCGTTTCTTATCTTATCTACATAACTCATTATGATCATGCATCGACTCGATCTGCGATATTCAACGAGGCCATTGCGGCTTCTTCATTGATTTTACTTGAACGTAGGGGTCATGACCTTGATATTGCCAAAGCTCTAACATACAATCATCCCTAATTGAACGATTACTCATAATGATCCATCTAACTAGTTTAGGCTCAAGTTAAATTAACTTATTCGGATGTAAAATTCCTTGACTTAGATTTTTTTTTATTCACAAGATTTGAATACAAAATATTATTTAAGAGAAAGGCGAAATAAATTATTTCATACCGAATAAGAATTACTTATAATTAGTGGTGACATATTCCCCTTTCTCTATTTCTTCCATTGCAATTAATCGTTGGGCTTAATATAAGGCAAGTCCATGCCCTGTCTTTTCCCCATAGCCTAAGAAAATCATTTATAACTCATTACTGAAATCATTAAAGCATGGGCAACTCACAGATTTCCCTCCTCTTATATAAACCATGGAAGTCTCGAGGGGTCTCCAATGGCCTCCGAAGAAAACCCCAGCAAAAAGATGGTGCGTCTTCCGAAGAGAACCAGAAGAGATCGAAGCCATGGAAATGGTGGCCCTGCCCAACCCTCGGAGAAAATTCCTCTTGACATCGTCCAGATCATCTTCACCTTTTTACCCATCAAAAAGGCGGTTCAGCTGGGCTTGATGGCCAAGCAATTCAAAGACACTTGGATGTTCAGCCAAAGGCTCGAGTTCGGCCGCGAGTTTGCCAGGCGCCTCACCTCATACCAGTACTATCGTATTGTCAACAAGGTCCTCGGCCTCCATGCAGGGCCCACAATCCAGAGCTTCACGATGTATTTCGATCCGACTGGTCATGAGAGTATGGTGAGAAACTGGATGGAGATAGTTGCCTCGAAAGGCATCGAGGAGCTCGATTTGGATTTCTGCACCACTTGGAGCACCCGTAAGTTCCGCCTTGGTGCCCTCGACGTTCCCTTTATCAGATTCCTGAAGCTCGCCTTCTGCGACTTTGTCCTTCCTCAGTCCCAGGGCTGTTTCCCTCTTTTGAGCACTCTTGTGCTCAGGAATGTCAAAGTCACAACGCAAACAATTGAGATGGTGATCGAGAACTGCAGCCTTCTCGAAACCCTGGACATAGTTTGTTGCCGAATTGGTAGACAGATTCAGATTCTCGCCCAACACCTTAAGAGGTTCAGGACATTGAAGATCGGAGACTGCCAAGAAGTAGGTGACATCGAGATCGACTCTCCAACGCTCCGTTCATTTCACTATTGTGGGAAGATCCCTTTTCTCATCCTCGAAAACGTCATCGAGCTGAAGGATGTGGTACTAAATGTTAGGTCTCCTCCCTCCGCGTATGTGCCCAGTTTTCGAGTAAAAAGTGCCATGTGGGATATCTCCCACATCAAAGTGCTCACTGTCACCGGAATCTTTCTCGAGGTACAATCTCCCACGTGCATACATACATGTGTTTTCCTTTCATTCATCATGTAAGTTCTCTTGTTCTATGTGTCCCGATCCAGGGTTTAGCATCGGCATACTTTGACACAGTGAGAGGAATGAACACGGATTACTGCTTGTGGAATCTTGAGGAATTGCAGATATTTACCGAAGGCACCTTGATCTGCAATGCTTATGATATCGCTTCATTCATCATGCATTGCCCTATCTTGGAGAGGGTTTTCATTGATGTAGGTCAATCAATTCATACTAATTTTTATCCTTAGAAATTGGTTACCCGTGGATTCTTTGATCTCCTTTCATCATTTTTCTTTGGCAGTTAAGAGAGTCCTCATTGGAATCCAGTATGGTCTTTGAAGTGCACCAGAAGTATGAACTCGATACAATCTCCGGCTTCCTGCAGCAGCTCAAGTTCATCCACATGAGGAATTTCCAGTTTAAGCCCAATGAACTCGAGCTTGTGAGATTCTTCCTCCGGAAGGCTGTGAACTTGGAGTCCCTGGTCCTCACGACCCCAAAGGGCGCTCCTCGAGAGATCATATTAGCGAGTGTAAGAGCTTACAACACTATAGCTGATTGGAAGGTTTCCCCTGATGCGCAGATCTTCATGACTCAATACTCCAGCGACCCCATCTGTGTTTTTCCGAAGCATGGTAGGACTTGGTATTGATCACCAGCTGTAAGGGGCAAGAAATAATATGCTTGAGTAACTTATCCTATGCTTCTTTTTTTTTGTGTGTTTTTGGTCGGAGTTATATGGTTGCATCAGCAGACTTTAACTGTGTGTTATATACATCGATGGGTCGTATTGTTGTCTTCTGGAATAAGACATGTGTGGGACTATTCTATACTGGTCAAATGATTATAGTCATTTGTACCATCGGATTTAATCGACAGACTATGTTTTCATTTGGATATATTATTTGGCATTGCGACCTGTGATTTCTGATTGCAAATTAAAATGCATGCATGAAACCCTACTGATAAACTCACGATGGAACTGCTATGTATGATCACTCCATCTTACTTATCGATGAAGAAAGAGTGAGAAGCTAATGCAGTGGATATCGTCTTTGACCTGGATCGGAAGGTCCTGAGCTTAGTTCTCGTTACACTCCCTATAACCCTTTCTTCCACTATCCTCCCTAGCCTTCTCGTCTTAGGTTATGAGCATCTTTCAAAACCAAGTGTCCTTAGCATTTAACCAAGTTTACATTATAGTTCCTTTCTTGTGCATATTCTCAAAATGTGGCTAATCTGAACGACAGCTCACGTTTAATTGGTTCAAACCCTAGATTACTCGTTAGTTTTTATTTAGTTCAAAAGAGAGGAAAAAATTCGTCTTCATAATATGACCCGAAAGATTGCAGAGATCATGTTAGGTTAGTAATAATTCATCCATTTCTCACATATAATTGATTACAGCCAACTTAATTACAATCCAAGAGACGAAGACCGGGATGGTAATCTAAGTTAATGAAACAGTTATCACTAGACAGCAAAGGGGAAGCATGTATCAGTGAACTGATGCTGCTGCAAGTTTACTGTAGAGTGATCCATCGATGCGACTTACATTAACTTTGCAACAATTCATCTCACTGTCAACCTATAGAAGTACAACTTCCACGCAGAAAATTCGGGTTGTCATCCATAACTTGTTATGTGCATAGTCCGCCATAGCTCCACAAAAGGTTTTGGCCGGTGCTGCAGATCATAGATTTAGTTAATAAGAAGGCGCTAATCTAGTCCATGCACAAGAAACTTTCTTATCTTGAATACTTCCTTGACCTAGTTTAGGAAGGGAAAAATGTACTTATGCCGGAGGCAACAATTCGAGTAGTATGAGCGTTATTTTTTAATTTAAAAATATTCATAATTTTTGTAGAACATAGAGAACAAGAAAAGGGGTATAGCACCATTCCATTGACTCCACTTTCCTCAAATCAAAGAGTTCATTTTACTTTGAGGTAGTTCGGGATAATTTTACCTTATTTAAGGTATTAAATTTAAATTTTATGAATTTAGAGAGTTTATGTTGGAAGAGATTTATCTCTTAAATAGGTCAACTGACCTAAAATTTAAATTAATTATGATCTAATGAGTTTTCAAATATCAGATGATTAAGATAAAAAAGTATTATTTCATATGATTCACACATGTATTATTTATATGCATGGCTAGAATTATAACGTAAATTCTATATGTTTATTTATTTGCACTTAAATTTTATATGTTTCAAAATGATTTTTTAAATTATATTTATTTATTTTTGTAATATACTTAAATAATAATTTTAACGATTTGTTGACGTACAATTTAATGGTATCACATGACATTTATCTGTTTACATGATAATTTTTATGTTGAGTACTACGGTAGAATTGCAACTTTTTTACCTTATCATCATGCCACTTAAGCAAAATTTTACTATGTTAGTGTAATATATTAGTAATTTATTATTACGTTAGTAGATAATATATTATGTTAATGAACCATTAAAATTAAAATTGAAATACAATATAGGACTAAACGTATAATATTGAAAGAATTATTTTTAAAACATATAAAATTTAAATATAAAAAATGGTATATATATAGGATTTCAATTTTATCTATCCTATATATATATTTGCCAAGATCAAGGTAGATTTATTATTATTATTATAAGAGATATCTATAGGCCTAAAAGAGTAAGAGAAAGGATGGATTAAAGGATACGGGGTGACCCATAAACCAAAATCAAAATGTAGACTTCTTGATTTCGGGTTAATGATGATTTTGACACATTAATCCCTGAAATCTTAACCCCTTTTTGTAGGCAAAATGAATTAATCACATTTTGTGCTTAGTAAGCAACTTCCATGGAAACATGAGAGTCAGATTGCCTCTGTATATTATTGCTAATAGTGCATATATTTTGACTATTCAAAAACCATTTCCCTCTTCTAGACTAATTGAAGGAGCTATCTAATCTTCCATAGCAAAAGAAATTTAGAACCCAAAAAAAAAACTTTTCCACAATTTTATCTCATCAAATGGTGTAAGAAAATAAAAAATAACACCACTAGAAATTTGTCCATTTTCGAGGGATGGAAACCTTGGAACTCTTTTAGAAAATAGTCATTTTATGAGAGAATTCCAAGGAAACATGTCTCTCAAAAAAACCTTTCTCACAAATTTAGCTTCCCTCGGAAAACCATCAGAAGTTGCGACATCTTTCCAAGAGACACTATTTTTCTCATATTTTCAAAAGTTTTGCGATCGACAATCCATCAAAAAAAATCATTATGACTGAAAATTTTATTAGGGGTTGTTGGAAATTTCCTAAGGAATTCCAATGGCAATTTACATTGGAAAAGTTTTTTGTCAGATGAAAGGCATTGGAATGATCACGAAAATGTCAAACTAACTTCTAACGAATTAATCCGTTAGAAGATAGTTTTCATTCGGATTATACCAACACATTTCCAATGAAATTGAGTGTTGTCGAAATTTATTTATGAGAGTAAATTTTTGTCATTTTTTAGTTGCTCACTCTCGGCAATCCGTTGGAGAGCTTTCTGAGGGCTTTAACTGTTGGAAAGCTTCTAAAATTTGAGACGCAAACAATATCAATTTATAAGCATGTATTGAAACTTGTATTGAAACATCAAAATGAAGTAGCAAAAAAAGGCACAATGATTCATTACACAAAAGACCAAATGCATTTACATATATTGATCATATAATTTAAAAGTGAGATGTCCACTCATCAACAAGTTCATATGCATAGATAGAACCAACCACGAAATAAACAAAGCCTAATGACGCCCTTCCTCATGTGAGTGAGGTTAATTGTCTTCCTGTGATGATTTTTTTTTTAATTTCTCATTGATCGTATCCTATATGTGTTAGGAGACGTCGTCACACATCTTGGTCGTTCCTTGAATGTAGAGACGGAGGGAGCAACTTGCGAGCTAAATGGTGGAGGGGCAACAAATTGTTCTCCCAATGGAAGAGACATGGTTGGCATCCACAGTGACAGAGTGGATGGCTGTAGCAGTGGAGTAGGGAATGTAGGTGCCATTGAACTTGGCATCCGTGGGGCTAACATAGGTGGCGGGGCCATCCGAGTGTCACTAAATTCAATTTTGTGCCGCAACCTAGCATTTGAGTCAGCAATATACATCACTGAGTCACGAAGGCGGTCAAATTGGCTCCTAGATATACTTAGCAAATCATAACAATGGACAGGTAATTGCAATATAAATTCCATATTGTTTCTAAAGCTAGAGCTATGTTGAAATAATTACCCTTCAATGTGAAAGCTTGACCAAGTAGATATCTGGCGGAACTATTTATAAGTATCATCACATTAATATGCATATAACATGAATGAACAAGAAGTGAGGAATCATAGTTAGAGAGGGTTGCTTGAAATCTTACTGACAAGTTCTTAGTATTTAGGATTCCTGAAACTAAACCTTTTTAAGTCAAGTGGCTACACTTTGTTTATATGGTGTGGTTGGGAATAACAACTGATTTGTGGGTAGCTTGAGGTCAAATTTGTCTCACACCGATAAAGAGGATGACTTTTTGTGGCTACCATGGAGTTACAAAATAGAAAGAATGAATTGTTTTACCATTAACTAACGAAAAGGCAATAAGAATTTCTGTTTTAATGCATGAAGATAACTAAGCATGCAAGACAAAAGTGACACCAACTAATGTAGGCAAAATAAACTTTGTAGATGTAGATGAGTTAGCAACTATTAAACAATTGAATTTATTATCTAGACACTAAAATTCTATTAGAGAACCCCTTGTTAAACTTTAAATTGGACAGTCTCATAAAGTATTCACATAAAAAGTTCACAAATTCAAGATTAGAAGCATCTGGGGAATGTCAATGCCTGAAAATGGTGCAATTATTAATTGAAATCCACCACATGCATTAGTATGCAATTAAGAAAGAAGCGCTCGTAGTTCAATTATATTTGGACATCAAAATAAAAATCCGCTACATGCATTAGGAAGAATTATATTGACACATTAGTGTACAGAGGAAAAACCTAGCATTTTACCTTTATCTACACACTGAGAAAATGAGTACAAAAACTTCAAATGACTAATAGCAAATAGTAACCAATTTGATATTGTCAAATGAGCATAAACTGAATATATGAACATGCTGATGAAAGTTTAACTACTAAAAGATAAATAAAACTTACAACATAGCTCTCCTGACAGATCAAGGAGCACCATAGTTCATTTGTTTCATAGGACTGGGATCATGGCGTCACGATTCAGTAGTTGTAGTCCACAAGAGTTGCGGCCGTGTTAGTCCACGGGCATCATGGTAGTCATAGTCCACACCCCATTGCAGCTTAGCAATCGTAGTCCAAGGGAGTCGAGGTGTCATGGCCCAATAGTAGCAGTTCATAGGAGTCGTGGCTCCGTGGAGACAGTTCATGGGAGCTGCGGCTCAGCAGTACAAGGGTTTCACAGCTCAGCAATGGTAGTCAACAGGAGTTGTAGCCGTCATAGTCCATCGGCATTGCTAGTCAGTAGTCACAATTTTCGGGGTGTCACAGCTCAACAATTGCAATTCATGGGCATTTGGCATGTTGGAGAAGGAAGATTGTTCTCAAGTTTGTCCAAAAAGGTGATGGATGATATGTCAATCCAATGGGGGTAATAGGGTATGGGTTGCTACTGTAGGCCGCATGGCAGGAGGAAGATTGTGCAAGATTGTTGCTAACAATCCAAAAAGATAAAAGAAAGAAAATTTGAAAATCGTAGGAAAGTCTTCTTAGTTTGATTTGATCACCCATGATAAATATTATATAATATAATTGAAAATTTTGTAAGTTTATATGATACGTAGTATTGTTAAACAGTGATCCGGGCCAGTTATGGGCTAGTTCAAAATTGATCTAGAACTATTTGACTTGGTTATGGTTTGGCACGTTTGCTTAACGCCGGTTTGACTAATGAACTATCCATCTTTTTTATTTTTTTAAAAAATTTTAAATTAATTCGAGAAAATCTAACTAATTTTGCAACAGTTCTGAGTTGATTCAGTAGGATATCAGTCTAGGCCGATTACGGTTCAATAGATCTATATTTTTTACTTGGCTCAAAACTACCTCTCAACCCAATAAGAGTGGTTACAAGTCAGATTATGGGCGGTCTATGCTAGTTATGGGTTTGGACAGTCCGGTTTCGGGCCGATAGGGGGTTAGACCGACCCGGTTAACATATCTAATGATACATAAATGTATGAAGATTTTGATATGCACCGGTGTTCAATTTGAATTATTTATAAATTTAACAAAATAAAAAGGATTCCAAAAAAATTAAGATGAAGATTTCTATTGTTGTCTTTGGAAAATTTACAAAAAAATTTGCGAGAAGCAAATTTCTCGGAAGTTTCTTCCGATGGAGGACTCTTTGTTGCAAATCCCTCGAAATGTCTACTAAGAGATTTTTCAAGGGTTTTCTCTCTCGGAAAGACTTTACCGATTGAATTTATATTGTTGGAAACATCTTGGGAAACTTCGGATAGATTTTTCGACTGCCGTCTCTCGTAAATTGCCCGATGTCTTTCATTTCTTGAAAAAATTTTCCGATGCCTTTGTCTGACAGAATTTTCATCGAAAATTTGTGGTGGTCACTTTCCTTAGAAATTGGCCTCGGAAATAGACAAATTTCTAGTAGTGAAATCGAAATTTTATAAATTGTGGCTAGCAAATTAATAATAGCTATAATTGTTATTAATGAGAATAAATTTAGCTTATGAGATTATCTAAGTTTTTTTGTTTTGGGTTAGAAGGGAAGTGGGAGAAAAAGGGATGACATTAACAGGCTTGAAGAAGGACCAGGGTGGATATCAAATTAATTGGGCAACCAATGCAATATATAATAAGGTAATAACTATATTGACAAACAAGGCAACTGAATAAATACAATACAAAACACAAAAATCAAAAGAAAATTAAATCTAGCTAGATCTTGTTTCCTCATTTTCCACCAAAAATCTAGCTGAATTCTTTTTCACGAGAAAATAAATGGTTTATGTTTTGCTATTTGGAAAATCCATGGTCAGTGAGCTTTTATTCCCGGTAGACTAACCCTCTTTTAAGTATGAATTAATTATAATTATTATCTGAAAATTATGTAAACCAAGTCATGTACACAAAAAAAAGGTGCATTTGTTGTACTTTCTGTTTTTAAATAAAAGGCAAGTAACATCTTATCTTCTTTTTTGTTTTATTTAGGAATAATTTAGTAACTCTTTTTTGAATATGAAGAAAATCCATGAAAGACCCAGTGTTTAAGTGCTTCACTTTGTATCTCAATCTGGCAGGGATGGAGCCACTGGTTATGACATGGCTGAAAATTGAGATATTTCAAGTGGTCGAATAGCTCGATAAATTCCATCTTGATCTACGTGACATTCATTTGGCAAGACTTATCAAGCTTTTGTTTCGCATGATCATCCTTCCTCATGTGCCGAACAACTTGCATCTCCTCCTGATGCTTCTTCTTTTTGGGGTTGGTCACACGGCGAACTAATCCTCCTAGTGCTTGAAAACTGTAGGATCCTTCAGACATAGGCTTTAGTATACTATTCCGCTGTTCAAAATCACCCTACCATGCAGTATTCATCTCTAGTTTGGTGATTGATAAAAGCATGGGCTCATGAATGCACTCCTGTTGGCTAAGATATGTCTTTAGCCCAAAATCTGAAGAGGTTTTGAGTATTGAGAGGAGGCTTTCAGATCCACATGATTGGAATCAATGCCCCCATACTTCAATCATCTTGCTTTTCCGTGAACATTCTATTCTGAGCGTCAGATTCATAAAAATGACCCAACAGAGCATTAGTACAATTTATTGGCGAGTTATGAAGGTGGAAACTGGAAAGCTCATAAGATTGCACTTCTCTCTTTTGCACTCTAGTGAAGTACAGCTGCTGACAGATGGCGCAACCTACATGACATCGACCTCTTCAAGGTGAACTGCCCCTGCATTGAAGATACATCAATGTTTTCAGTCAATAATTCTAGATCTGTCGGTGTCACGCAGCCTTGGATCACTCGTTTGCAGCTTAATGGGTGCTCATTCCGCAGCAGAGTAGTCCTGAAAAATATAACAGAAACAAGGGCTTGAGCACATGTGCTGGCTGTACAATTACCCAAAGGTTGTTTGGGTGATCGGATTCTACCGCCAAGAGCATGAGCTCAGGTCATGGAATTCGTCCCGAAGAGGCTGCCAAACCTTCAAGCTCTCATTCTCATCTCTCCGTTGAAGTTCTCTTCTTGAAGGACAAGAGGTCCCCTTCTGGTGATCTCCCAGATGCTAGCCTCTTGATAGGGCGACCCGTAGATTTGTTCAAATTGGGTCATAGTTATGCTCTAGTGCTTACCATTAATGTTTCTCTTCTTAGTTTCCATTCAAGTTCTAATGTTGATTGAACCATCAACTATTATCGACTTTCCCGGTTTGCCATGAAACCACAGGCAATCTGAAAAGTGTTGGCAGAATAAGATCAGAAGGAAAACGGACAAAGCCGGAATGTTTATGTATGTTCTTATTGAGCAATATACTCCTGCTGTACAAATCCCTCATTATTATCAGAAAACAGAAAGGGCTTTGAGGCAAGCCCCTTCAAACAAACAACTACAACAAATGGAATAATCTCAGTATCTCAGTTTCCTGACTGTCCATACATGTAGAGACTTTGATTAACTCAGCACCGTGGCATGAACTTCGTGGCCTACGGATGAGTCCATCTTCAATGAAAGCGGTTGAAGAAATCAGCCTCCCAACCATCATCTTCACATGTCCAGAATGGAACCAGAGGGAGCCGAGACTGGTCCCACGTCCTCCAATCAAGTGATCACCAGTCGATTCAGCAGTAGATCACAGTATACCTTGAATGTGAATCTTTCAATCTAGGGTGAACTGAACAGGACTGTCGAAATTTCCAACAGCTTCCTCCTGCAGACTCGAGGCTTGAAAATCCTCAATGGGGCTTTGGGAGTTTCGATATAGTCAAGCTCGCTCGGGTTCCCGAGGTCGATGGAGGTCCTGAAGGCCTGTATTTTGGTAGGGGTTTTGTACGCGAAATGCCATTGCCTTGCTATCAGAGCCTGCAATAGCAGGGGAAAAAATCGGATGGATTAATAACCGATGAACCAATTGAACAATAATCCATTCAATCAATGGCGATGGAGCAGGTTAAACATACCGCGTCTTTGATGGATTTCGACACCTGGATGAGCTGCTTCAGATCCTCGTGCTCCACTCCACTAAGAATCCGAATCTGTAGATTGTCAAAGAGAAGTTTCCATCAATAACAATCCCAATCAGAGCCGAATTAAGCTTGTAATAATGAACCGAGAAGTGGAAAACTCACCAAAACATCCTGCGGCAGAGCCTCCAGAGCAGACTTACCGGAGCCAACCGAAAGCCTGCCACTGCACTGTCTCTTCAGAGTAGCTCGCATGGCGGAACCGCTGGGCGATGCGTCGACGTTGCTCGAGATGACGACCCTCTTCCTCCCCAGACCTCGGGTGTACTTCACGCACCCGAATCCCAACCTCTCCTCCCCCTCCCCATCCCCATTCACCGAGCCGCAGTCCAATGCCTTCTCCATCGCCATCCTCTCCCGGAAATAACAAACTCCAATCGGTTCCGATTTCACGAATCTCCGACCCAAAGCTGCAACGAAAATGGAGATTGCGAATTCTCCTGATGAGCAGAAATGGAAATTGGCAGTTCGAATGATTATCGGAGAAGATCTCTCCCTGTCGCTTTAATGGATTCTCTCCCTCCTCGACGTGCGTATCGGGCAAGAGCCAACATTTATATTTTGTCTCCTGAGAAAAAAAAACTAAAATTAAATGAAAATTAAATATATTTTCATATCCTAGTATTTCTGGTGTATTTTTCTTTTAAATAAAAATTTTAATTTTAAATTTTATAAATATAAATAATTTATAATAAAAGAGTAATTTTGAATGAGTTAATCCACTTCATAATTGATTTGGATTTAATAGATTTCATGATGTCAAATATCTGAGATAAAAAAAATTAATCCCAATTCATACTTTAATTAATTCTTGATAAAGAGATATAAAACCTTTACTGTACAATAGAATTTTCCCCAGTACCTACGAGTGGATTTTTATTTCCTTCTATTTTTGCGTTTTTGAAAATTTTTTTTAGCTCGTGTCTGTGTATATCGGTGTGGCGGTTAACTGGAGACTAGACGTTGGGAGGGACACGTGGCGCAACTGGAGGGGAGGGATTGGAGCAACATGGGGCATCCAGGTGGTGACGTGGCGGGTTGCTGGTCCGGGTTGGCTGCTGTCGGTCGTCTCCTCCTCGAGCACGTCTCTTCCTTGTCATTGGATACCCTGAAATCTAAAATCAGGGATTTTTGCTGGCTTTTTTGGGTGGAATATTTTTAATTTACGTGATGACGTGGCGAGACTTTATTGGTCAAACCGCGTGGGTGCACAGGAGGGTAAAGTTTGGTGGCGGCCGGCCGGTGGTTTCGTTGACTTGTGGCTTCTAATTCTACATTGGCGGCCCCGGCCTTTGCACCTATTAGGATGAGAATGAATTCAGATAGAATCTGAGTTTAGTTCAAGGAACCGCGTACAGTAAGGAATTTTTAATTGTAAAATAGGAAATTTTATGTCTTTTATTATAGTATTTAGTATTATAGTTATTGTACATTTGTAAAAAATTTTAAGGTATAATGAATGGGAAAATTATTTATAAAAATTATAATATTTTTAAAAATCATTTAAAATATTTGTTTATTAATTATTTGTTTACGAAATAACACGATCACTAACTACATTAATTTTTTCATTAATCGTCGACTTGATGACGATGATTTAACTTATTTTTCATATGTAACATTTCTTTTAAGTTGCCACGTGTCTAACATAGATATGCCATGTAAGTGGTTAATGAAAAAAATGGTTCTTAATACTTATGATATTTTATGAAAAAAAGGTAAATATCATATATATATTTAAATGATTATTAAAGATAATATATATTTTAGAAAAAAATGTAAAATTTTTCATTTTTTTCAAGACAATTTCTACATTAATATCTTGAAATCTAATGGTATATATTCAATGTATCATATTGACAATGAATTTATAAATACAATTTTTTGCTGATTATAGAATTTATATGTACTTGTTAAAAGGTTATACACACAACAGATATATTAAAAAAAAACCAACACACTTTATAACCATATATATTAGAAAATAATTCAATATACTTATTATATACGATAACTTTAACTTATTAGAAATTATCATAATTAAATTTCTTGTTCAATCTTTTAGTACCCACAATGATTATACAATATCCCAACTAGAAAACTCGTTGTTACTTCCTCCTAGTTTTTATTAAATAGGCCAGTGGGTGACAGGTTTTGCACGTTCTGAATGTGGAAATCACGACTCATAGGTAATTTTCAAAGACAAAGATGCTGTTCATCATAGCTTGTCCGCTTACAGTGGGAGATGCATCCGTAAACTCATCATGCACGGACCAAAAAGAGATATAAATAATAATTTGTAATATAATAAAATTCATATGAAATATAATAAAATTTACCAATAATCTCGTGCATTTTTCAGAATTCAAGTGAGATGGTGGCCCGCTACGCCCTCGTTAACTCCATCCCCGACTTGTAAAATAGAAAGAATATTTGTGCCGGATATACTTTACAATAAACATATATCTAATTGTCACAGTGGGGCCCAGAGTCTCCAAAGGAAAACATTCTTTTGTCATATCGAGTCAAAAATGCTACATGGACCAGTGCAATTCAGCTACATGAACCAGACGGACGATTCCCTTTGGTATCTTCTGTCTGAAGCCAAACACTTGAGTGGATTGACTATGTTGGAAGTCCAAGTGTTGACTCACATCGTTGAGCAAGTCAATGCTTACGGCCAACCTTCACGATGAATTAGTAAAAACTAGAAAAAAATTTTGGGTAAATGATTTTAGGAAATTTCAATTTTCTCTAAACCTTCTATATTGACTATTTTTGTTAAAAAAAATCGTTAATTTTAGTAATATTGATTATTTTACCTTTAAATTTTAAATTATTATAATCTTTCATCTACTTTCATTTTTTTAAGTGAAAATATCATCGATAATGGACAGGCATGTCAACTCTACCACCCATTTCCCTTAAATGATAATTGAGAAATTTTCTTACTGAAAAAAATCGAGAAATTAATCTTGGATTAGTTTACCTTCGAGTGTGTTTCTCAACATGATTATTCCATTGTCCGCGATTGCAATGGTTTTTCTTTGATCAATTTAATCCTAAAAAAATTGGCTAAACTATACTTCAATTTTACTGATTTTCTCCATCATATGAACTAAGTGTGCTAAGGCCTCGATTACTATCACTACCGCCCAAGAGTCGGCCAATTTGCGCCTTCAATCATACTCATTGAGATCAGTTTCATTAATTTGTCTCAGATTGACTTAAGAGATGGATTAGCTAAAATAGGATCGATTTATATTTGATTGATTCAGTTAATTATTTCAATTTGGTTGTCCACGCATCTAAATTGTCATCGGACCTCATTTAGTACATTATGTGCTATAGCTACTGCCCCTCGATTTTTTAATTTTTTAAAAAATAAAATCGGTGATAAAATCCAAAAAAAATTGAAAATTGAGATTAAAATGGTCATTATAACAAAAATTGACAACTGTTTATAATGACAATTGTCAATATGGTAAATCAAGCGAAAAACTAAAAGTTGTTAACAATTCTGGCCGAATTGAGGGTTTGTGATATAATTGAGGAAGCAAATACAATTCGTGACTTTTCATATTATATATTCAAAAAAATTTATTGTCAAGAATATAGGAAACATTGTCTTGTAAAATCATTACATTTTCTGAAATTATCTAAAATATACATGACCTTCAATATTCACTACTTATACAAGATATTTAATGATTTATTTATAGAATAGCACATGTACTAATGACATTAATTTTTTCCATTAATTGTTGATATCACAGTGATAATTTGACATATTTTTCATATATAATACTCCTTTCCAATTGTCACATGTTAAAGGTATGCGAGATATGGATATGTCGCATAAGTGGTTAACAGAAAAAATCAACAATATTAATACTCATAATATTTTATGAAAAATAAGTAAAAATCATATTTATTAATGTAAATATTAAAAATCATGTGCCTTTAGGATAAAATGGGAAAAAGGACATAATTTTTCGGGGAATTTCTTAAAGAACATAACACCTATATATTGTGAATGAATAATATCTAATCATAATTAATTTAAATGTAAATAAGAAGGTCATAACATAATCAATTTACCACTTGAATTAATTTTAATTGGTTGTTACTTATTTATGTGCTTAATTTAGATACTTGTAGAACCAATGACACAGCGTTGATGATGGCAAGGAAACGAGCGTTGCGATTAAGGATCATAGTCTTCTTGATTTGAGGGGGGATATGGAGGGTATGCGATTAAAACTCATTGATTCAAAGAAATATCGAAAAATGATAATGCCAGAGAAATCTTAAAAAGTTTTATTTGGAAAACTAATAGTCTAATGATCCTAAGGCCACTAGCCATAATATATAGAAAGAAAACTAAAAGGTGTTGTAAGAAATCTTAGAAGATATTTTTAAATATTTCATTTGTGTGAACTATAACTAAAATACATTCACCTCAATATGGTCTGAGAAGTAGGATCGGGTAGAGGACTTGTAGAGTCGAAGAAGAGAAGATGAGTCCTACTTTTTTGGTTTGATTCTCCGCGAAAAAGGGCTCTACGATCTCTTCTTCCATATTCTCATTGATCTCCTGATCATAAGTAGGCCCTAAATAGATTATTTCATTAGGTTCTCCATCGTAAGTGGGCCTTGAATCAAGTCAAGGATTGTCAGCGAGAAATCTACAAACACAAGGAATTACCCGGTGAGAATCTGACTGTAGCATGTGATTAAGAGGTTTGACAAATACATCATCCTCCAATTCAAGCTCTCCACCTGCAAGGTCTGGGTCGACACAGACTTCACGAGGTTGGAACATTGTCAACTGACGGGCCAGTCGGTCAATATGCTGGTGAAGTTGGGCAATGGCCAATTGTTGAGCTAGCTTCCCATTTTGCTAGTACGGCTTTGCAATCTCATCTCTCTAGTACACTTCCTCCAATCGGGCATCGAGGGCACATCTTTGCGACGGCATGGCACAAGATCTTGTGGCTTTGATACCAACATGATGCAGTGAGGTGATGGCTAGGAAACAAGAGCTGCGATAAGGAATCAAAGTCTCATTGATTTAAAAGAGACTACGAGAAATTGATAGGGGAATATAATAGAAAAAAAAACATTGATTTGAAGAGAATATCGAGGGATGATAAATTGAGAGAAATCTCAAAAGTGTTACTCGAAAGAATATCAGTATGACGAACCTAATAAAACCAGTAGTTATCATATATAGAAAAAATGATATTCTAAATATATCACCTAATATATCAAAAATAAATAAATAAATAAATAAATAAGTATAAATTTTTTTTAATGATAATCGAATATATAATTTCTTAATTATTATATTAAAGACGATATTATTATAGTAAAATATCTTTATCAATATATCATAATATTATCTCAAATCTAATCACACATCAAAACCACCAAGTGGGGGACCTGGTGTAACTAATCCGGTAAAATACCAATATTATACGTATATGACAGTTATAAGATAAATCTTGGCGAGGTTAATTTCACCAGTAGAAAAGGAGACCATAACTCATGAAATTAATGTAACTTTACTAAAATACTCTTCTTTTACTACTTTACCCGCCAAAAGAGAAAAGAATAGAAGAGACATATTAGAGATTTGCCTCGAGGAAAAAGAGGAAGAACATTCGATGATCCCATGTAAAACAATAATTTTACCTATTTTCTCTGTAAAATAAATAGAGCCCCTCAGTATTATTTTCCATCCAATCTTACAACCAAACGAGGCGAATTTGGGTGTGAATTATCAACTTTCCAAGAAAAGTTGACACTTCCAACCAAAAATACCACTCGAAAGGTTCTCTCGACCTGTCCTTGGCCCAACGCGATGAGGAACTACGCCTTGTGAGCTGGGCCGTGAAGGCGTTAGTGGAGGTCGCATGAGGGGCACCAGGGAGAATGGGCCGATGAGGTAAGACTCGGTAGTCTGATAGACCAGTTTGCTGGAATTGAGGAGTGGGTTTCGCTCCCGCAATACTAGTGGAGCTGGCACTCAGGCTTGAGCAGCATTTTCATAGGCCGAGTTCCCAATGATAGGCAATTAGGTCTTGCTACAGGAGGATTTCAAGTTTAGGTGGATTGACTTTGACAGGGACGGGCTGATCGGTCGACATCCAGTTTGACCTGCACGGGGCGGTTAGAAGAGAGCGATTTTCGACATCTAGCTAGCAAAAGGTGAATTTGATGGAGATGGAATTCAAATTTCTATTAAAAGAAATACTCATACAAGCCTGATAATTTCAAGGCTTGGCATACCCGATAAAATCATGGCGGTCATGACAGCCTAAGCTGATGACTCGGGCACAAACATAGTATTATCGGGTCAAGCTGAAAATTGCCACCCCTACCATTCATTTTACGTACCACCTAGCAAACACAAAATTTAGTGTGATGATTGATTGCCCCGATGATGAAAGTGTTTATCTAATGATCCATAAAATGTTCTTCCAAGGTATATGGAGGAATAATGTTTTAATCTCTAAAAATGTAAGCGTTAGCATATTATAATGTCTAATGATAAGTCAAGTAAATGTTCATACTTTGTGAGCAGTTAACGAGGTTGTAAACTCTGTCGGTGTTCACAAAAATTGAAAAACCAAATCGAACCACCAAAGTAGATCCAACTGAATTGAAAACAACCAAGACATTTGAATCATATCTCTTATTTTGCGCACCCCCCCTTTTTTTTGTTAAGAAGTAGTTTGGTTAATTACTTCATTCGATTGGTTCAATCAATTCTGAATTGGGAGTTGGTTTTTAATGGTTCAATTGCGTCAATTTTGAACCAAACCAAATGAATGGTACCAAAGAGAATGAAAGCTAGTATTTGCGAACCCAGCCAACGACGCGCCAATTTGGGAAACGGGAGCGAATTCCTCCCTCCTCTCAATAATATACTGCGATAACCAAGGGCAAGAAACATGAAGAATTTAAATGCAGTAGGCTGCGAAGGAAACTACTTCCTCCCTCCTCTCACTACATCACGATGTAGTGAAGCAACCAATGGAAGGAAACATGAAAGATCAACCTTTCAACTGATTGGAAAAAAAATGCATTTTTGTGAATGAGAAATGATTTCTAAGGAAAATATGTGGGCTATAATATCCATATAACACATGGGGGTAATACAATTATTTAAAAGAAGAAAAAGAAAAAGAAGGGTATAGGTATAACAGCCCCGTACAACTGAAGCTGATAAGAGTCCATGCAGGAAAATAAAGAAAGTGAATAAATATCACATTGATGAGGAGAAGAAACTCTCCTGTGTTTTGCCTTCCTGCATTGTTTTGGCAATGTTGGATAATCTGTTTTGTTCACTGTCGTAACTCAAGGTCTAGTGCTACCTTAAGCTCATTCGATTGTTCTATCCTAAGAGACAGCCGACCGCTAAGTCTTCGCACACTCAAGAGAGGTCAGAAATTGTCCTAAGGACATTCTGACGGGCACATGCCTTGATTGCCATTTCTGCTTGCTCCTTTTGTTGTTATGCTTCCGTGTCATACTTTTCTTCCTTATGTTAGCTTTCCGTCATTGTCATCATAGATTATTTTATATTATTTCTAACACAACTACGAAATGATCCTTCTAAAAGCACCTGCAAAGGTTGGCAAGCTCCTGCTTGAAATCCTCCAATCGACCACCTTCACTGATGTCAGAGAATAAGATAAAATCTTGGTGAGTTCAATTTCGAAAATGGAAAAAGAGACTATAACTACTTTCATGTCTCAGTATAGTGATAGAGATAATAATAGTAAATAGCCCAAAAGTGAAGATAACTTATACCAAACTTGAGGGTTACCCTATCTTGGTGTGAGAATCGCTTTGCAGCATCTCCCACGCAAGCTGAAGCAAAAGCTGTTCTTCTTGCTGTGAAGATAGCCAAACCGAGGAATTGGAGGAACATATCTCCTTATTCTCGGCTGCTCAAGACGTTAATACCTCGATAAACAGATCCCCAATTCCTCACTGGGAATGTAAAGCTATAATGTGTGATCTTCATCAACAGATGCTCCTTTTTCACAAGTTAAACTTCTGTTGGATCCCCAGACAGTTTAACGTCCCTGGCTCATGCATTGTGTCTGAGAGGTAGAACCCCCAAATGCACCGGACTCCGTATTTTTGAGGATAATCCAATCCCCCTGCAGATCAACTCATTGACTAACCGTGGAGACTAACTGTTAATTAGCAATCAAATTTGAAGATCTTTCCTACTTTGTTTTTTTTTTTCTAACACAATATTATAGATGTTATTTCCTCCTATAAGTCCTGACGTGGTTCTCCACTTACGCTGCCACTCGTCAAGACACGGACACATGAAACATGTTATGATAGAAAATTAACAACATTAACACTCGTAATATTTTGTAAAAAAATTTTAAAAAATAAGTGCAGCTCATGTTTATTTTGACTATTATTAAAGTTCGAGATAACCTACGGAAAATGGTCCAACCTCACATATTTTTGGACAATTTACCCAAAAATTAATGTGTAATAACGAACTACAAGCATTTATCCAATTCCAAAGCTTAGAGAAACTTCTTCTCTGGGCCGGGTCCATGTTGACCAAAATTGGAGGCCCGAACTATTAGATATAATATATAATACAAGCTCCCACCATTCGTTTTCCCATTTTTTGCCCGTAGTTTCGCGAAAATTATGACCATTTCTTCTTTTTTTTTTCATTATACAATCTATCGACAAATCTTAAAATGAATAGGAGAATGGGAAATAGAAAGTCACAAAAAATTTTACGATAATAATTAAATTTATAATATTTTAATTATTAAATCGAGTACAATACAATTACGTCAAATTCCCTTACTCTCACTTCTACATACGACAATTACCACTCCTGTCTTCCTAATTTGATGGATAGTTTGTTGCCAAATATGTTCGCAGCCAATGTGGCTTCCTCCTAATATATTTTTAAATTTCAAAATATTAAAAATAATCGAAAGCATAAGAAATTAAAACTCGAAATTAGAGACATTTTGTCCATCAACATCGTAAACTCGAAGCCACATACCGATTAGTCACATATTTTTTTCCTACTTGAATCTTGGTCTTCTGAATGAGAATTGTACGAGCAATCAATAGATCAGTAAACTACGAATCGATTGAACTCATCGAATCAAGTGACTTGCATCATCTTTTTTTGTTAAATAGTGTATGGATATGGACTAGATTGTGCCAACGGTGTAGCTCAAAGGACGATGTCCAAAAGGTGAAGGGAGTGAATAGTCGAGCTCCAACGTGAGGTCAATGAATCCCTGAGATAGGGGAATCATTAGGCTATGGAAAACTCGAGGGGACCCAACTTATGATGCTGGTGTACTGCCACTTGTAAGTGGTGGATGAACCCTAGAAGACTGAAGGAGAGCCCTGATGACGTTCCCTCTCTCCCTCTTTTCCTTTTTAATGCGTTGGTAGACACTCATAAGTGCGGTAGATTTCAACTAATTAGGGCTCAAATTAAGTTCACCCATCAATAGGTAAAGTTCTTTTAATTGCTAATTTTCTATATATATATATATATATATAAAATACTTAAGCCCAAAATTTTATACCGAAATGAGAAACGTAAGACTACCTCAATTGGCTCTCCATGCTCATGAAATAAGGCACTATGCGCGGTACATGACATGAAGGGATTTGGATAAGGGTGGGCCATCCTCACTCTAATTTTATAAAGGTGGGGTAGGAGATATGGGGTAAATTGGAACATGGGGTTCTTAGCATATGGGGGACAAAAAGTTGGCCTTGATTTCTTATTTTCAAAATGCAATGCTTGCTTTTATGCAATTGATCATCCAATAAGATTGGATTTTTTTTCTCTGTAATTACTGTTTAACATGATGCTAAAGTTACATTTCCTACAACAATTTCAAGAATCACATTACGATAATTGGATTTATTTATTGGTTATAGTCGCTTTATTGATCACCATTTCTCGAAACCAGCAATTATACATGAAGAAATTTAGGACAGATGAAGAGCATAGGAGAAACATGGACAGATAACTTATTTATAGGTTCAACGTGTCGATTTAAGTAAGACAATTTATAATCTCATATATCAAAAACAAAATTTGAAGCCATATGTTTAAAAATTAAGTAAACTTTAATTCTTAGATATTCCATTTCCTAAATACCAACAGCTCTCGTAAGATGAACCCAGAAATGAATTTGGGCATATATTCAAGTTTTACCAGTGTCTTTTTACCTAAAGATCACACGTAAGTCAGGATGCATCTTTGAAAATAAACAAAAGGTTAACTTGAGCAGGCTTGACTTGAGCCTTCCCTTTTTCTTTTTTCTTTCCTTTTTTTAATATCAGTAGGTTTGATACCTACCCCTTTTTTTTACTCAGAAATAATGAAAATTTATCATCACTTAAAAATGGATACATGGTAAAAATGCTCGAAAGAGTCAGAAACTACAAGATGAGAAAATTCGAGAGACCCTCCGAGGCTAATTACAAGGAAGATCCATATATAAATACACATCAAATAAACACACATCACTTGCAGTTAACTAGCAGTGACGGAGTTTCTTATTCCGACCCTTTGCCGAACTACCTAAATCCGATGAAAACCAGAATGGAGGATCCTCTAGTATCATGGCAACAAGTTAGATATAACATAAGAAGAGTATACAGACTTGGACATGAATTGATGCAATCTAATTTACGTGAGAAATGGAAAAAAGTGAATATACATCTCTAATATACCTATTTTATCAAATAAAATTTTCATTCTCCTAATCAAATCCTTCCTAATTCTAAGTATACATCTCTAATAGAGCAACAAATATTCAGTGTATAAAAGCGATTCAAAATATCATAAGGATAAGGATTTGTAATAAGTTCTAAAAAAATCATAGCAAAAGTCTAGATATATTATTTTTTAAAATAATTTTTATGTAATAAACTCGTTTATAATTTGCAAACAACGTTTAACTTTGAAGAATTTCACTTGCATGGGAAATAATAATTTACTTTGTCTAAGAAAAAAATAATTGTTGGTTTACAAATAATATATTGTTTAAATTGATCAAAGGGAGTTATCGCGTATTTTCGTTAATAAATTCTCAAATTTGAATGTTGTTAATGAAATGAATTTATGTCGAGAAATATTTACTCCTTATTCGGTCAATCACTCTTGAATTTAGACTAATAGAGGTCATTGGATTTTAATACACCATATTATTGGACCAAAGAAATTTCTAGTAAAATATATATATATATAAAAGATAATACTATATGTATACTTTACATTTATGAAGTGGACAAGGTGTGGGCGCATGTGCTTTCCCCTACCTAACGTTTGGCATAAATCGAATCACCACTCATACGCCCAAATCAATTTTTTAGAAGGGGTCCGCTCACATGAATCCACAGTCGATGTGCCACTATTGCACATTTATTAGCCATCCCATCCAACCGTCCTAATTTCTTCATGGTCGAGTACAGTTGCCATGGCTCTTGATTTGATCTAATAAATCAAACAATTATAAATGAAAATTTGGTAGTCATTTATTGGAATTTTTAAAAATATTTTTTTAGATCTAAAATCCTATTTTACAAAGAGAAAAAATCTCCTAATCGTACGCTGCCAAGTTTGACACAGAGCTTCGCTCAATCCCAGAACCGGTGACCCCACCCCGTCGCCACGAATTTGTTCTATCTTTTCGTGAAGGGTCGGTAAATTTGGTGCAAATCCAACTCTCACAATCAATTACATAAAACGACAAAGAAGAATAAGCCATATGGATTTAAGAAAAAAATTAATTGTAAAAAAAATCATCTTGATTTGAAATCCAATAAAAACTTTTATATATGTTGGAAGAAAATGAACAGTCGTCTGGGGTTGCACAGTTTCATAGTGATGACCAATCTTTGAATAAGTCAGGACTAAATTAACTTCTCGGTATACTAGATGATGTGTAGCCGAAATGTTTTTGCATATATATATATATCTTATAATTTATTTTGTTTTAATGATTTTGTTGTATAAAAACTAACAGTATGATGCAGTTGAGTCTTACATGATAAATTTATTACTCAATATTTGTTCTATGAGGAGGGATCCTTCCTCTGGAGGCCAATTAAAACATGTGAGCCATACAAGGTGACAATATTTAAGAGAGCGAAAATGAAGGAAGGTTTGATCCAACACATGGGATGGAGCCTCCTGCAACCCCATCAGGTCTCTACTTCAAGCAAGCCGTGGGCCCTGCTCGAAAGCTTGAGCCGGGTTCGCGATGCAGTCCGATTTGGATAGATGGGTCCGGGTCATGGTAATCATAGATGCAATATAAAAATTTGATCCACGATGGATGATAGATACCAAGGCTGTCAGAAGGTGGACACGTGACATACATACACTACTAAAGCATTAGCCCATCCCTTGAAATGATCGATGTAGGGTGAAATTTTACGGGAAACAGATCGAGCCTGAACCGGTTCTATATCAAAAGTGGTGGGGGGAGAGAACGAATGGGGCAGCAGTAGCTTCTGGCACAGCCAAGCTGTCCTTCCGCCTCGTGGTTCCATTTCTCAATCATGATATCGCATTTTGTGTAATTAATTACAGAAAGCATTGATTAACTCGCAAAGCATCCCAATAATTCAAAACTTACCCTTTTCTTAATCATGGAGATTCGAGCCGATTAGCTGTTCGGAGAAATTAATTAGTCTATCTTGTTGAAGATGCTTCCTCCCCGTCTCACCAACCTCGAAACTGTAAAATGCTTGCTCGTGGGTTTGTTTTGCTCTGCAGCCTCTGATCCCCACAAATTTCTGAGGTGTGACCATCTATATTCAGGTGGGGGTGGACGCTAAACCTTTGCCGATCATATATTATCTCTCTTCACATTATTGGAATTTGAATCCTTATTTGAGATGGTGATCATTTTAAACCACCATTTACAGGTCTCCCTCATGCAGTTAGAGATGCAATAAATTCCTGTTTTCGGTCTTAACCACGATAATTAGGGGAAGAAATGCTGAATGAGAAATAATGAAATAGATATTTTTCCCCGATTATAAGGAAGACTTACATGTCCACCAACAAGATTTTAATCTGAACCCTCTTAACTTCATGTTGAAGAGCATGTTATCCTAATAAATTCTCTTTCTCAAATTTAATGAATAATTTTTTATTATTAAGAGATTTGTGTACTTAAAAAATATTTTTAAAAAAGGAGTATAGATATGATCAAGGCCAATAGGTAGGAATTTAGCCCTAACATCTCCTATCTAGATTGATTAAAATATCATTACACCTAATTCTCTTCGTCAAATTTATTAAATGCCCTTCGGCAATATTTTGATGTATAATATGTTAAGAAAATTAGTTGTATTGAATATGGATGGCAAAAATGATCCGGAGGAAGGATACTTGGACCTTCTCAAGCTGTTCTTTTTAGTTTAGGTGCGGTTCTTTTGTAAATATTGATTTCAGTAAATTTATAATATACTGAATCCGTAAAAAAAACCTAGTATGTTATATGTTCACATGAGGGACAATAAAGCACTCATGTATATATTTAATATATATATATATGTATGTAGATTGTAGGAAGGAATGTGGTGAACTAAAATGGAAATGAATTATGATCGATGACTTATTATATTTTCATTTCATTTATTTTTTACATAAAGAACACTTTCAAGAGTTAGTAACGTGTATTCTATTTAATAGCTAGATTACTTCATATTAACATGGTAGGAGGAGACCGATATAAGTTGGTTGAGATAATTTAATATATTTTTTTATTAAATAAGATCTCGGTTCGACCGTTGTGAATGGAAACAATTTATGTTACGAGAATTTTACCTCTCGAACTAGATTAGTCAAGTGTAATGACTTTTAAATATCAATTTATTTATAAACAAATCATAGAATGAACATTTCCTTGTTCAAATTAAGGAATGCTCATTTTATTACTTCTTTTAATTGCATTCCACCGTAATTTCAAGATAATAATAACATCACAAAATTTTCTCTCCGTTTTACACCACTTTGCAATCAATATTAAGCACGTCTCATTTCATTACACTCCATTCCGTTGCCCGGTACCACATGAAACATTGGGCATTACGACCAGACAAATCGTGTTGTCTTCTTGCTTGTCGTTTAATGCTCATGACATACACCTCGGTACGGTGGTTCAACCCTGGCACCTCTGCTGCCATGCCTGCCGTTTTCGCGTCTCATCTCACCTGTGGTCTACAATTTCTTGGAATGACCACGCGGTCGGGGAGTTGATCAGCAGCGTCCGAGATCGAAGTAACCTCGGGCGCATAAGGGAGATGGTTCTTCTCCAAGCCTCAACACTTACGTTGTACATGATGCACGGTTCAACCAGAGAGCTGGCCCTCCTTGAGTGGAACATCATTATTTTTTTCCCCTCTCTTCGCAATCCAATATTAAAAAATCTAGTACATTCCAGCTAATCCGAGATGGAGATATCGAACTTTTAAAAAGAGAACTAACTCATCAAATATGAATTTATTCCAGCAAAAAAAAAGTCAAATTCAGAATATCACTTATAAAAAAGAGACGTAGAATGTTATCGACCAATCAACATTCGTAGTAAAATACCATTGCTAGTCTTTAGTTGGAGACTCTCGCTCATGCTATAGGATATGCTCGGGGATCTTCTTTATTGGCCTCTAGCATCAACTCGGGTTCATCTCAGATCTCAGAGAATCATCTTTGTACAACGGCATCCCATTATCATCTTCTTTTTCGTAGGCTGGGTAAACGTACGATACCCACAGATGATCTACAATATGGGCAAGGATATTTACGTTATTTCAAATAATATATATATATATATATAAATGGGAGAAAAATTACCGTAAAAATTTTTAAATGTTTACTTTTTTTTAAAATCAATCCTTAAAATTTAAAAATGTTTTACTTAGTCATAAAAGTTTAGAATTATTATAATACTGAGTACTATTCATATGGAGTACTTAAATATGTGCAAGTCACCGTTAATTAATATTGATGTATCACACACCACATAAACAATTTAGTGACCCATAAACATGCCACGTGAGCAAAATTCTATTACATCAGTGTGCCACATCAGCAACTAAATTACATGTAAGCATGCAACACTTACAAAATATTTACTACGTCATTGTATCATATAGTAACTTGATCATACGTAAAAACATTACGTTAACAGATAACTGTCACATCAACAACTTGTTACGAATATTCACGGTATCTGAGGGAGATGACTTAATAGATAACCATTGTAAACTTGTACGAGCGAATAAGATAGAGTCGTGCTTTCAGCGAGAAAGGGGAGAGCGGGTCAAGTCGGGAGCAGGTTAATGGGAGGTTCCGATTGATCAACGATGTAGGATTTCTTTTTACAACATAACATATTTATTAAAGTTAAACACACCTCCATGTGCGGAGTTAATGCAGATCGCAATAATTTGAACCCATAAATAATAAATAGTATTTCCCCCCTGTGAATAGTTGCGTCACTAGTATAATAATTGCCAATAAATAAAAAAATCAAATTAATAAAATAAAACACTTTTCTCCTTTATTTTTATTTCTTTATTTTTTTGCCAGTTCTTTTTAGTTTCTTTGAAATAATATTTTATTAGCATTTGCTATATTACGCGATGGCCTCGGCTGCTCCCTCCTTTGGCTCTTCGGGCACTCCAAAGAAGCCTACCCTACTAGGCGAGAGAGAGAGAGAGAGAGAGAGAGAGAGAGGGAGAGAGAGAGGGAGAGCTGTTTGGCTTCCGAGAATCTTTCATGGAAACTCTCGTCCCCCTGAAAGTTATCCGCAGTCTCTGAAATATCAGAACAAGAAGTACGCTCTGCACTCTTCTGCGTTGAGCTTCACACACCGCTCGGTTCATTAACGCTAATGGCATCCGTTCCGAATGGTTTCTCAAGCCCTTTTCTGCTTTGATTGAAATTTATGTTTTTACTCTATGGTTGCTAGCATTTACTCTGCTGGTTAATGAATCAGGTCCGTCTTTACGTTGCTCCTCTGAGAAAAACCGATCTTTTTTATGCATTTCCTGCTGTAGTCAGTTGGGTTCTTGAGCTGATGGGTCCCAAGTATTTCCAGTTCTGCAATGTTCCCCAGTGTCGAAAATTTTTTTCTTTGTTGCTCTCGCCAACTTGTTTTCTTTTTCAGTGTAATGATTGCTAATTTTGTTAATTGCTCTGTCTGATTTAGTTCGCTCTCTGAGCTAATGGATCCGAAGAGAGCCAAGGATTCGCCCGAACCAGCCGCGTCCATTCGCCCGTCCCCATTCCCCGATGAGGTTCTGGAGCGAATCCTCTACTTACTGGACTCTCATAAGGACCGGAGCTCGGCCTCTCTCGTCTCCAAGGCCTGGTACCACGCCGAGAGGTGGTCCCGCGCCCGTGTATTCATCGGTAACTGCTACTCGGTCTCTCCAGCGATCCTGGCCCGTCGATTCCCGAACATCCGGAGCGTGACCCTTAAAGGGAAGCCGAGATTCTCGGACTTCAACCTCGTTCCACAGAACTGGGGCGCTGATATCCACTCCTGGCTGGTTGTCTTTGCCGATCATTACCCTTTCCTCGAGGAGCTGAGGCTCAAGAGGATGACTGTGACTGACCCAAGCCTGGAGTTCTTGGCCCTGAAATTCCAGAATTTCAGATCCCTTTCGCTGTTGAGCTGCGACGGATTTAGCACCCACGGGCTCGCCTCCATCGCTAGTCACTGCAGGTAAAGGAAGAGCATTTCCATCTCCTCACCCTGTAACTATCGTAAATCCTGCTGATGCTTCTTTTTAGTAATTTTTGTTAGTGTTAATTTCTTCTGTGGGCAGTTTCGTTTGAATTGTCATTGAAACCTCACTTGTTTGAATATCTGGGAACTGCATAATTCATTTTGTGAGCAAACGGGTTCTTTTAGTTCGATTGATCGAGGAAAACCCATGGAAAATCACATATAATCTTCAATATGGGATAGGGATTCTGTTTAATCCTGTTCACTGAAAAGTAAATTGGGAAAATTGAAGTGGGGTTCTGCTTTACTTTTTCTCCATTTCTCTTTCTTTTCCTCTTCTTTTTTCTGTTCCTTTTCTTGATGTGACGTCTGACCTGTTGATCGAGCATTCAGTGGGTGGACATATTAACTGTGGTCATCCCACGCAGATGGAATTATCCTGATTTTTTTGGGGGTTGTATGGGGCACATAGCAAAGCATAGCATATGCTTGTTGCTGCCGCACATCAGAATTATTTGACCAAGGGTTCCCACCCCCGAAATGACTGAAGATGGACAAAGTACACTAATTATAAGATATTACATTATGATTCTTTATGGCGCCATGTTATTGGATAATGTGGTGTAAGTCAATTGTGTCCAAGATGTAGCAGTTTATGTTGACTCTCGATGACTGAGTTAGATCTATCCTCTGACTTGAACATGGTTTGAAATGCAAGATACTTTCCGTGTTTTCTTTTTGTCTGAACAGGGACGCATCACTAGAAAAAGAAAGATTTTTAGGGTGGAAGAAATTATGCTCATCTAGACTTCATGAGCCAAGAAAGCAAGTCGTGCCAGCTTTTCAATCGAATGGAAAAATGAAATATCTTCATATTTTTATTTTCCATGGTTATCATTGCATAGATTGAGTGTCTTTGATCCTTGAGAATGGATTTTCCGAACAATTGGCTTGTGTCATGTTTTGTGATCATGTACACCAACTGAATACTTTAGGCGACTTTGCATGTTAATATCCCCATTACCGTATGACTAATTTCATGGACTTCACGATATTAAAATGGAACAAAGAGCGAGATTACTTTGCTGAGAAAGAAGTTACATATATTTAAAATTCATTGCGCGTTGAAATACCTCAGTTATTTAGAGTGAGGAAATCTGTTGTCTTAGAATGAGTCGTTCTGATATTTAATGAGGAGAGGGCATAACTTCTGAAATTATCCATGGAATGTGAAAATCAGACTCTTTTACTTATTGATCAATGATTATATTCCTCCTCAAACTTCGCAAGGTCAACTTCGACTCTTTCTTGTGAGACAGGAACTTGACCGAGCTTGATATCCAAGAGAATGACATAAATGACATTAGTGGCAGCTGGTTGGATTGTTTTCCTGATAACTTCACCGCCTTGGAAGTCCTCAACTTTGCAAGCCTCACCAGCGAGGTGAACTTCAACTCTCTTGAGAGGCTCGTGACTCGCTGCAGCTCGCTTAAGATTCTAAAGGCCAATAAGACCATCACACTGGATCAGCTGCAAAGACTCCTTGTTCGTGCGCCACAGCTGATGGAGCTTGGCACTGGCTCACTTGTCCAAGAGCTTACACCTCAGCAATTTATGGATCTTGAATCAGCGTTCAAAGGGTGCCGGAATTTACAGACTCTATCAGGTCTATCAGAGGCGACGTGGTTGTATCTTCCTGCTCTTTATCCTGCATGTGCAAATCTAACTTTCTTGAATCTGAGCTATGCTGCTCTGCAAAGCGAGGAACTTGCTAAGCTTCTTGCCCACTGCCCACTTCTTCGACGACTCTGGGTACAAATTCTCATCAGACCTTTCTTCACATTCTTCAATAAAAGGAAAAAGATGTCTTCTCTACATCTTTGGATGTAATAATTAAGCATGAACGAAATGAAATCTCTGCTTTATTTTAGTCAAAGATTGTCACCACAGTTGCACTGACTGAGGTTTCTTATACATGTGGATTGCTACTTGAAGATTTTTATCTTCTTAACGTTTGCTTTGGAAGCAGCCACTGTTGATTACGTAATCTTGATCATATGACTGGATTCGAGCTCCTCTGGCTCCTAAGTTACATTTAGTGAAAAGCTTCCATTTCCCTGTACTTCTTGCTGCCCTCTTCATGTTTTATCTGACTTGGCTGGGAACTCAGAACCGTTTTTAAATTCTTCATATATTACTCCCCGGATTAGGAAATTGGGGAAGGAACATGCTGTCTTTCATTTCATCAGACTCATCAGGGATTTTAGTTTATTTTAAAACGCATATTAAGGTTCTAGTTATATCCATCATAAGAGGAAATGGATTTCTAGGAGACCACTGAAATCTCTTTTGAAGTTTATGCGTAGATTGTAACATTTCTGTCCATCATAAGTGCAGGTGCTTGACACTGTGGAAGACACGGGTCTTGAGGCAGTTAGACAAAACTGCCCTCTCCTGGAGGAGCTCCGGGTCTTCCCTGCTGACCCTTTTGACCTGGAAATCAACCATGGGGTGACTGAATCAGGGTTTCTTGCCGTCTCCTACGGGTGCAGGAAACTCCACTATGTTCTTTACTTCTGCCGCCAGATGACAAACGCTGCAGTTGCAACAATTGTTCAGAACTGCCCTGACTTTACTCACTTCCGTCTTTGTATAATGAACCCAGGCCAGCCAGATTACCTAACTGATGAGCCCATGGACGAGGCCTTTGGTGCAGTTGTGAAGAATTGCCCTAAACTCCAGAGGCTTGCTGTCTCGGGCCTTCTGACAGATCTAACCTTTGAGTACATAGGAACTTATGCAAAGAACTTGGAGACTCTCTCAGTGGCTTTTGCCGGGAGGACTGACTGGGGCATGCAGTGTGTCTTGGAGGGTTGTCCAAAGCTTAGGAAGCTTGAGATAAGGGATTGTCCCTTCGGGAATAAGGCACTACTCTCAGGGTTGGAGAAGTACGAGTCAATGAGGTCCCTTTGGATGTCTGCCTGCAAGGTTACAATGAATGCGTGTCAGTTACTTGCGAGGGAAATGCCGAGGTTGAATGTGGAGGTGATGAAAGATGAGGAGAGCGATGATGGGCAGGCATACAAAGTATATGTATATCGATCTGTTGCAGGACCAAGGAGGGATGCCCCACCATTTGTTTTGACTCTTTGAATCAAGAATCCATGGTAATCTCTCATTTTCCTCTCTTTTTAAAGAACAAATATATTACTGTATCAGCTGGCCGTGGTCATTTAGATTTCACACTGTATATGGAGATGTCACGTAGCATTTGGAACTCTAGATCGCCGTGGACTGATTGACAAGGCTATGGAAAAAACTTATTCTGTATGTCGATCATGTCATTGTTGCGTACAGCTGACTAGGTTTAGCTTGATGCAAAGAAATTGAAATTAACTATTCCGTCAACTTATGCTCTCTTTCTGTCCGGATATATCTGATTTGTCAGATCTCATCTCTAATGGGATGAATATGTGATCAAGTTTTGCAGATTCATTCTTCCGTGTACATTCATTTGCCCCCATGAAACTGAGTGGGGATGGGAAGACTTCTATTGTGCTGAACTTCCTCACTTTTGAAGGGTGAAAATACTGAGAAAAGTGAGGAGCCTAAAAGCCGGAAACCGGAAACCCTATTCCTCCTAGCTTTGTCCTGCTGAGCACCGCAGATTGCCAGTTGCAGGCTCAAAGAGCTGGATCTGGAAGTACCAGATGCCCGGAGAAGCTGCACTTCAGATTATTCTTGAAAGGAAAAAAGTTATTTCCAAATTCTCATGAAACATAACTACTCTCATCAAACCTGTATCTTTTGATTTACCGGGCAGAACTACCAAAGTTTCCTGCAAAATCTCAAATCCCCTGCGCCTGTTGTCAATTTCTTAATCCTGAGTGAGTTCAGCTACCTGCAGGAAGAGTTGAGCATTACCAAGTGGACCTGAACTGCACGTCCAACAGCATGAATGAACCAGTAAAATGTGTGGAAAGGGATCCGCTTCATGCAGAATTTCTCTATTCTTCCTGCCCATCTGAGGGGCTTAACAAGATTGAAAGACTTCGTTCAGAATTTATTTCGGGAATTGTATTACGATATTTTCATTCTGGAGAGTAGACACCCAAAAATGGGAGGGAGAGGATTATTCGTTACTACCCGTCTCTTCTTCATTTACCTTGCTCATGCTGCATGCCTGGTTGTTTCAGGGCATCACAGATCTCAAGAATGTGAACTTTGGATTCTCTTCACTGTCCATTTTCATTGATTGCTCAGTAATTCACTTCTCCTGAAATGTGCTGTCTACTTCAGTAAAACTGTCCGACAAGTGGGCAATGAAAGAATACATGACAAAGTTGGAAAACCTCAGGATTCATTATAGCTTCCTTCACTAAACTTTCATGGGGATTATCGTTTTACGGGCAGAGCAGCAACGGGTTGGCTCTGAAAATGCTGCCAATCACCCTTGTACCTTCCTCGTGAGCATCATTAACTGCGTTCCCTACTGCAGCAGTAGTGGTCCGACCCGCTGTCCTGTGCTTAGGTTGTTGACAACTCATAACGGGACCGATGAATGACAGCATATGTACTGAACACGATTTAGGAAGTCTGCACGGCGTGCAATGGACCACGACTCCGATCATGCGAGGCGTGGATCCGACATTAGGTGAGAAACTATCATTCTTTCCTACAGTTGCTTACCCTGAATCTGTCCATGACACTTGATATCTGTTATTCTTTTTAGAATCTTTAACCTATCAGGAATCAAATCCACAGTTGCATTTCATTGAGAGTGTGCTGCAAAATCACCATTCACTTTTGTAGATTGTGGAAGAAATCTTAAGTCTGATTGCAGATTGCGGTGCAAAGATGTAGTCAAACTACAACAAAATTCTTAATACGATTTTTTATATAATATAGATACAAATATTTTTAATTTAATTTTAACATGATATATTAATTCAAAAAGTAAAAAATTTAAGATGATGTATATTGCCATTGCCTTCGCTTAAAAAAGAATAAAAAAACTTGATTCACATAATGTCGAATAAATATATATCCGAAATCAGAGTATAGATTTTTAAAATTGAATTTATCTTATTGAGCATATAAATATCATAATTTAAGTGTATGAAGCATATATCACATATGTAAAAAGCACCCATTTTTTTCACTGGGTTGAGGAGGTTTGGTGTATTTTTTTTACCCCAATCCTGCATTCTTAATGAAGCATATTTATATTGGAAGAGTTTTATGTGATATTGTAATTTAAAAAGTGTATACAAGAAAAAACAATGTGCTACAGATCTAAAAGGCTATTTTTGTAAATTTTATTAAAAAATTCTCTATATAACTAATTGATGAATATGCACATTAATATAGAATTATTTGATATATAGAATAAATCTACAATTCTTTTAGTTGAAAATAAAATTAAAAATTATACTACTTGACTCTTGACTGTTTTTAGTGTTTTGTTTCTTTAGATTCTTTTTTATATAAAAATGGACCCAGCCTAGGATGGATCAAATGTTGAGTATTACTTGTCAAGATGAGTAATACCAATTAAAAATAAGTTGAAGTGGGATAAGCGGAAGTGGGGATGGCAATATGCCCAGGCGGGGCGGGCATCTACAGGCTCAGCCCTCCCCGCCCCATTTCGACCCATAATTTTAAAAAATCAATTAAAATCATATTAAATAGAAAATAAAATAAAGTATAAATACATGCAATGTATATTACATAAAACATAGTAGACATTATATAATATATGGTATATTATTGCGGAGTGGGGCAGGGCAGGGCAGGGGCGGCGCAGGTTAGAGGACATGCCCAGACCCGCCTCGCCCCGAGTACGGTTCGGGTCATGACCCGGCCCATTCTAGCGTGGGTCAGATCCGACCCACCCCAACGCAAGTCGGGCCTCTTTTACCATCCCTAAGCAGAGCTAGTCTATCACTTTAATCAAATTTGATTATTTGTCCTTTTATTCGAATTTGTAATTCGTCAAGCACCATGGCTAGAGTTTGCAAAAGTCATTTTGGCCCTTACCTTCTCCCCGTCCTTCAATAAAGTGGAGGGGATTGAGGCAAGAGGGATAGTCCCAACAAAATGAGCTCAGTGAGCTATATTATAGGCTAAATATTTTTTATTCATAGGGATAAAAAGTACAATCCAACGGGTAATTTCTTCGTAACAATCATTGAATATGCTCCATGCGATAAGAAGAAGGAGAAATAGGAATAAGAGGGGATAGAAATTTTTATTAAATTATATATAAAAACTTTTACTTATATATGAGAGTAAATATTATGTTTGAAAATAGCAAATAATTAGGGTAAATAAAAAATTATTTCTCATAAAAACTCGGAGGAAATTGAATAGATTATAAGTTCGTGTTAGATACAGGCTAATAATAATGCATATGATAACTCTTGTAAAGTCATGACATTTAAGGAGTCCATAATATTGAAGCTGATGTAACCCATGTGAGAATTTAAGAAATAGTAATCCCATATAGAAGGGAAAAGATAAATTTAAGATTTCATTTGTACGTAAAAATAGAGTCAGGATTGAAATGATTATTCTACTCTCCATTTTATTTCTTACAATTGGTTGTGCTAAAAAGAGTCGGAATGACCAATTTGATTTCCCCTCATGCCTCCCATGTTATTTCAGTGCTTGAATAGAGGAATGATCATTTATTAGTATGCTTTACTTATTTTTCCATTATATTTATTTTTAAAAATAAGATTGAAAATTCGTAAAAATCAATTTCCAAAGTTTCAAAACCACTAAAAACAATTTTTTAATAAAATTAATCCATATTAAAAATATTTATAAAGTTTTTATAAATTTCAAAAAAGATTTTAAGAATTTCAAAGAGTTATAAAAATTCAACAAAAAATTATTATATTTTTGTTGAAAATGTTACATAATACCTAAATAATTACAAATTTTGATAGCAAAATCATAAAATTAGAAAAAGAAAGAAAATATATGTTATAAATATTTCAAAACATCATAAAGGTTCTAACGAATTATGAATAAGTGAACAATTAGTAAAATATTTTTATATCAAAATTCATTTTATCAGTGTTGCAGGTGGCTCTAAACATAAGAATGGTATGACCACTCATTCTTCTTCGATTCCTAAGAACATCCTAATTATGATTTTGATTCCGCTTTGGCATACCAAAGGGGACTAAGAGGTTTATATGCAAAGGCTGCCAATAAATAGATAATTCCTGTAGGTATACTATGCCTGTCTTGCGCACCCATGCATGGAGAATGAGGCTGAGGCGACCTCGTGCGCGGGCGCGCACCTGCGCATATGAGTGCGGCTCCGGCCGGGGCAGGGGAGTCGGCCAGGGCTTAACTCGAATTTTACCCTTTCTGCAAGTCTGAATTTAGTTTGTTCTTTCCCAACCGTAGCAAAGATAAGCGTTTGAGTATACACTCCTCTCCTCTAACTGCTTCATGGAAGAAGAAGAAGAAGCGGACACGATGAAGTATCAATTTGTCGAGTCCATGCTCACATGATAATTTGCAAGGCTTACTTGTAAGTAACTCATGGACCTTTTGCAGCACTTTTTCCATGTGCTTCTGCAATCTATTACAGGTCTGGTCTGTTGGAAGTACGACGGTTAACTTATTGTCAAAGGGTGTCCTAATGTTTACCTGAAAATCATCATGCGGAATCCTTCGTGCCTATATGAAAGTACTCATGGAGGGTAGTTCAAAATAAGTATAATGGTCTACTCAATTTGTAACAAAATTTACCAGTTTAGATTAGGAAAATCACAGCATAAATCTTAAATGCCTATTGTTTCTAATAATTAAGTCGTATAGGTTTAAAGATATATATTTCAGCCATATGATTACAATGCTTTAAAATCATTCGTGATAATCATTCACGTATATAACGATTTCTAGGTTGGTATATTATGTAGATGTGGATTCAGAAGGCTAAATCCTTTCCCAACTAAAATCTCCCCTTCTATCTTTGCAAATCTGATGTTTACAAGAGATTGAGAACAGAAGAACTCACATATAGGCCCAATATTTTATATTGGTGAAATGTCAATTTTCCGACCTTATTCCGGTCAAATTGCACGATGGGAAAGATTTATGGGGGACCGTGACGACGATGATGATCTGTGCTTGGTGGGCCGCTGTCGTTCCTCTCAAGACCCTAAGATAGATTTCATCGGTGGACTACGAGTCTGATTAACGTAGGTTTTGGTAAGCTGTCACGTTCATAATTTAGGATCAATACTAATAACGCCCACAAAATGCTTAGCTCTGATAATTCGTTATTTCGGTAATATATGTGTGCATATATATATTCACAACATATGCTCTTTTCTTAGTGTCGATCCTCTTATAATTAAAATCCAAATAATTATGAATAATCTAAATTTCGACCTAGAATTAACACATAAACATGAAAAACCTTTCTCAATCATAATCTCTTCCCGTTTACAACATTTAAATATAAAAACTATTATAAAATAAAGAGATTAAATTATTACAATCGATTCACTATCATTCATAAATGTCAACAGCGTACACTGGTGGGAACGGTTAGATTTCCATTTTTTCTTATGTGGGGTCGATAATTGGTTGCCATGATTAGCACTTTATGCTTAGTGGATCATTTATAATTATATCCGATCAGTCCTTGTCATCGAGCAATCCATTTTTCCTTTTTTTTTAATATGCACCACCTATATTCAATATTTAATGGGTCATCTTAATATGGATTAAATCGACCGGCTAATCATATAAATTTCTTGATATCAATATCCCTCATTCATTATATTCAAATATAAAAACTTAATTGATAAGATAATATATCTCAATCACTTTAATCAGCTCGCATAAATTTTCCGTTTATTTTTCTCTATGAACCATGTCATGGATGTATAACAAAAGGAACACACGTGTTCCATGCAAGGCCAGAGAGAGAGAGATAATGTTACGTGCAATTTTCTCTTCAAAGCTAAGGTAGTTTTCCAGCTGTTGTCCCCATCGGAATCTCCCTTCTTTCCTACTCAAAGTTGTTCCTCCACCAATCTTTCTGCTTCGTGCTTTCTTTAGGCACTACACACACACGTGTGTGTATGTATATATATATATATATGTCTGTATGCATGGTGGGGTTAATTAAACAAAGATGACACACCAAGAACCCCTTCGGGACTCCATCACAATATTTTGCACCTTTGGACACTTTTATTGCACATCTCGTAATCCAGTAATTTCAACACACCTCATGTGGTTTTGCTCTAGTAGGGCCCGATTCGGTACGGCCTCTTCACTATTATTATGCAGAGTTCGTCTCTTCCTAAGTCTTTCCGTTAAGAAAGGAGACCGTGGATCTAGAAATTTATTATTGTAAGTTGACTGTGATACACATATGCAGTTGGTTCAGTGCTCTCGAACAACTTCCACATCTGGCAATGTCGACGTGCTTGCACAATTTGCGGTCAGTAAAATACTGTGCGAGTGTCATTATGGTGGTTAGTTAACTAATGAATGAATGAATTAATCCATGTGTTGCTTATAAATAGATGAAGATAATGTACGAGTGAAGAGCCCATGTGCAAGCGGCGGGGAGGCAAAAACGGAAAACAACGTGAAGGGGGCAGAAGAACACCAAACAATATTATCTGATGGAATCCATTCACCAGCAAAAATTCGAGTTTGCCTTCTTATGTCTCATACGAGACAACAACGTACAAGGATTATTGCCGACTTTCTTACTAATACCCTTTTCATTGAAAATTCTCTCAGTATTATTATCTTGTTATGTGATGCGAGAAATTATCGATAGAATTATTTACAGCCCGATAATGTTTAGACACATAATTAATGGTAGTGTGCCCTAATTTGGTTATCTTCCTCGAGTTCTTATGTCAATTTATTTTCCTTACAAATCACTATTTCATAATGGAAGATTATTGGGAGATTATCATTGCCACGTACTCCTCCAGGGTTTCACTTTTCAAGATGGTGGGCTCCATTAGGGGGGGGGGGGAAAGAAAGCCACAAAAAGTCAATAATTACCCAATGAGATGTAAGTTGGGTGAAGCTAAAGAGACCATGTGAAAAGATTTGATGTTAGAATAATGGCGAACGGTCCATCCGTGACATTGGCGAATGATATACTCATTACTGGAATTAATTTCAAACTTTGGTCATGTGAAAGGCAGTGCTGGAACAACATTTGACACCTACTCTTTTTCATGGGTCGTTGTTCCCCAATCAGTAGTAAATAATCTCCATCTTATTGAGTTCTTAATGGAAGTAATCGATTCAATCAGTTCACATACACAATTCCGGATTCATGCCCTAGTATCCAGAAGTCTTTGTAAAATGATAAGGACCAACTATGATAAATCAAATGTGAAATTTAAAAGAGAGAGATGAGGAGTTATATAGAAAATAATTAAATTTAAGCATCTTTAATTTTAGATTAAAAATGACATAATTGTATTGAATATTTTCTTAATTTAAATTTTATTAAGAAATATCATAGGATAAAATTGTTAATTTGAGAGATTCTTCGTCCAACCTCTTTCCTCCATTGAGCAATGACCCATTGATTGCTTAACCAATTAAGTTCCACAAAAGCTTAATTATCGTAGAATATGAAATGCTTTGGAGATGGTAGATGATGCCTTTTTCTTTTCTTTTTTTCTTTTTTTTTTAATGAATGAGAATGCTTTTTAGCTTTTTTTTTTCTTCACAAGAGAGACTGAAGAGAGGGAAACCCTTGTCTTTACAAATTGGTCATGAAATTTCACCATTCTTTTACCATAGGAGAGGTAATTGATTGAAGAGATAGCTCTAGGCATCTATCTATTGAGGAGCTTCACATGTTGGAAGCATGGTGTATGTGTCAAATCTAATCTTACGTGAGGACATTGAAAGACCCTCAACCGCCCCCTTCCCCTTGCCTTTAACCTAACATGTTGGTCTACTTGTCAGGACCTGGCCCATATGTAAATGGTCTTTCTCCCTTTTCATTATAGCATAGTATGCAAAATCACAGCACATCCTAACTAATAGACCCACATATGTCAACATATTAAGTGGTTAATGAATTTTTTTTCATTTATAAAATTCATATGAAATCCCTTTACTTAAATGAAATAATTTTTAATTATTTCAACTAATTTATAATAATTTGAAATTGCCTTTGGTATGTTGTCACTTTTCCTACTTTCATGGGCATTATTTATAATTTCTAGTGAACTTTATGAAATGCAATGAAATAGCCTGTCCTACACCACAAAAATGACAAATTAGAAGGCACATTTAAAATTATCCTTTTTTTTTTCTTTCCCATTAGCAGGCTTAAAGTTTAGATTTTATTAATAAGAGCCACCGTACCATTTATTTTCTCCTCGTATTATCCGATCCTACGTGCACATTGGCATCATTTGAAACCGAAAATATATAAAGTCAACCTCCAACCAAGCCTTGCTATGCTATGCTCCGAGCTCTAAGGATTCGAATCCCATTAACAAATTGACGCACAATCAAAGTTTTCAACTTAAGCTATTGACTAATATTATTATAATATTCAAAATAAATGAAATTCAAATATTAGAAAAAGAGCTCCTGATTACAAGACTACATGTGCATGATTACCAACTCAACCAATCGACCAACGGTGGAGAAAATGAAGTTGTCAAAACAGCAGCATGTGGCGTTACCAACAGAGAAGTCTAACTACCAACTTCCAATGTAAAGCACCTAATGCATTTGTCAATCAAATTGCTTCACTTAAACTATTATATTATGCCAAGATATCGAAATAGAAATTTAACTGTATATAAAATGATAAGATACGAATATTTATAGGTATAATTTTCTTACATAAATGTTAATAGAACTCTTTATAAGTTTAGCTGTGCATGTTATATTCTTCCAAGCATCACATCAACTTATTATACTAGCTTACATCTAGTCTGCCGCCGCCGTGACTGTAAAGCTCATTGTCAGTGAGACTGAGTGCAGAACAGGAACATTGCCTCTTGGTCGATTCATCTCTGCTGTCACGGAAGACAAGATATTCGACTGATAAATCATTCATCGATTATATCAAATGTAACCTTGGCAAATTTGGGCCACATGGAATGTGGATGGATGGTAATTATGACCATACCATGCTGAGTGGGTCACTATTTATACTAGCACTAACTAAAATACATTTCATTACAAAAAAATGCAAATAAGGGAAAAATATTTGTGTATCACACAAAAGTGAAAATATTTACAAGGAAAAAAAATATACGGGAAATATCAAATGTTATTTGAATCAATTTTCATATTTTTCTATTATAATATATATCCTAAAAAAATACAATCCTAGCCTATAAAGAATTTTACCTACAAAAATTCATACAATGTTCTCTTATTCCAATTTAACAATAATATTTAAACATTGATTACCCTTATGATTTATTCTCGTCAATCCCTAGGGAATTATGAAAAATGAATTTTGGAAATTTGAAAAAAGGGGAAAAAAGAAATCTAAATGAAACGACTGCAGGCTAGCAAGCATTATCCTATCCTCAACTAGTATCAATATCTCTCTCACGCAGAGGTTAGGGAGAGACGAAGGAAGACTTGGGACTAGCAGGCAAAGAGAGAGGAGAGAGAGAGAGAGAGAGAGAGAGAGAGATAGCTTCATTTATTATTCATCATCTGCTGCTTGTTCGCTCGCCTTCATCTTCTTCCTCCTCCTCCTCCTCCTCCTCCTCCTCTCCTCCATTGCCATTGGAACAACTTTTGTCTCAACCATGTCCTGCTTTAAAATCTGTTCCCAACTTTGGAGAACACATAGTCTCACCTCATAGTGACCGGCTGACCCATCATAGTGCGATTCTTCTTTCTCTGTTGCTTCTTCCCAGCCCCCAAATGCCCGTCCTTGTAATTCCTCAAGAAGCACGGTGACGCAGACCCGAAATCCTCGAGCCTTATCAAGAAAATGGTGTGATTTTCGCCTTTCCTTGCCCAACGACGATGGGACAAGAAATCATCTTGCTTCAAGGTTCAAGGAACCCACAGGAGACGAAGCCCACCCTCAAGCAGTCCGTTGAGAGCTTATCCTCCCTCATCTCCCTCACCCACTCCATCAGGGTCTTTGCGGTGAAATGGCTGCTCATAAGGTACAAGCTCGAGGAGCTCAACTCAGGGCTAACCTTCGTGGAGACCTGGGACCAGAACCCGGCCGTCTCGGGGCTAATCAGGGCGGTGATGGTGACAGTCTCCGAAAGCTTCGATCTTGCGAGGCGGTGTGTGGATCTCTCCTACAGCGGAAAGCTCCTGATGCAGAGCGACCTGGACATTGTTCTGGCGAAATTCGACCTCCATGTCAAGAGCTTGAATGAAATCTACTGCTCAGGTAAGTTGACTCCCGGGCATGCCCTTATCGTATCGAAGCCTGGTATTGGCGCTTGCAAGGAAGATATGCGGTTCTATGTCAGGGATTTGCGTACTAGGATGAAGGTCGGTAACACTGATATGAAGGCACAAGCTCTAGTCAGTCTGCTAGAGGCTGTCAGGGAGGATAACAAGTATGTGAAGATAGTTGTGGAAATTGGGGACGTTGTTGGTGTGCTGGTGGGCTTTCTCGACACTCCTGATCCCTTGATTCAAGAGCTGTCCGCAAAGGTAATATCGGTAATCGCCAAGTTTGATTCATACAAGGGAGCCTTGGTGTGCTCGGGGGTCATTTCTCCGTTGGTCCGGGTTCTTGAGTGCGGGTCTTCGGCCGGAAAAGAATGGGCCTCGAGGTGTTTGGAAAATTTGACGCAGAATGCCGATAACGCATGGTCAGTTTCGGCCCACGGCGGCGTAACGGCTCTGTTGAAAATTTGTTCAGGTGGATGTTCCACAGCCGAGCTGATCGGACCTTCTTGTGGGGTCCTGAGGAATCTTGCTGGGGTGGAGGAGATAAAGCGGTTCATGGTCGAGGAAGGAGCGGTGTCCATATTCATCAAGCTTGTGAGATCGAAGGACGAAACTGTTCAGATGAACTTGATGGAGTTCCTCCAAGCGATAGCTTCCGGGGATGAGATTACAAGGCAAGTGATCGTTAGAGGAGGAGGAATCCGAGCACTCCTGAGGATCTTGGATCCACTCTCGGCTCAATCATCCAAGTCCCGAGAGGTCGCCCTTCGTGCGATCGAGAACCTGTTCTTCTCTTCGGCAAGTTGCGTTAGTCTGCTGGTGAGTTCTGGTTTCTCGGAGCTGCTGCTTCACCATCTTCGCAATGGTGAGGCTTCGGTCCAGGAAATAGCCCTGAAAGTGGCCACAAGGCTCTGTTACACTTCAGAGGAGACCAAGAAATTGCTTGGAGACGCGGGTTTCATGCCCGAGTTTGTAAAGTTCCTCAATGCGAAATCATTCGAGGTCCGTGAAGTGGCAGCGGAAGCTCTCTCGAGTATGGTCATGGTTTCAAAGAACCGGAAGCGGTTCGTGCAGGAGGACGACAACATCGAGTTCCTCCTACGGCTGCTCACCCCCGAGGAAGGGTACCCGGGCTACAAGAGGTTCTTGCTCTCCACCGTAGCCGCAATTACCGGCTGTAACAGCGGGAGGAGGAAGGTCGCCAATTCCGGGTACCTCAAGAACATCGAGAAGCTCGCAGACGCGGAGGTCTACGACGCCAAGAGACTCGTCAGGAGGATCTCCACGAACAGGTTCAGGAGCATGTTGAGTGGTATGTGGCATTCCTGATCCTTGTTCCTGCCCTTTTCACTGCCTAATCGATGTATATGTTTACACGAGTGAATGAATTCCTAGTTTTGTTAGAGGTGAAAAAGAAGGGGGAAAAAAAAGGCTTACTTTCTACTTTCGTTCTCTCCCTGCAATTTTCTGTTGGAAGCAGCTTTAGGACAGCTTTTTGTCTTGCTCTCTCTTGTTCATGATATATCGTATGACACTGCAAGTTAGCAGTTGCAGAGATCATAAAGAAGAAGGCTGCTGGGGCGCATTTGTATTTGTATATTGCTTTCAAGACATGCCATCCTAGGAATTGTTGAGATGATGATGATGCAATTACAGTTATATGAACGTGGTGGGGGAAGAAACATATATATACATCTGCATATATTATATTACACATACTAAATGGGGACCCGCATGGATTGCGAAACTTAGCGAGAAAATCATGAGATACGGGCCGAGGAAAAAGAGCTCTCAAGGGAAGGAAAATTGAAGATGTCATGGGACGGGCTGCCACTAGAACTATCAATTTGAGTCGGTCCAGAAATTATGCCTATCAATTTGGGCTAGTCCACCATCTTCACGAATTAAATAAAATAATTATTAAGATTTACATTAGTTTAAAAGAAAATGTTGAAATGATTATTAAAATATAGTTATTTATTTATAATTAAATATTTTTTAATCTTGTAGATCTAGTATTTTAGACCGCCCAAAAATCACAGCTAGCTGGGTTAGGTATCCTCCTCGAAAGTATCGTGTGTTGCACAAAGTTAGATCTTTTTTCAAGAGGGATGTAAGTTAGAAAATGGATTTCTTTTGTATGGGATTTGTTTACACTCAAGATGGGTTAGGGGAAAGCCTTGCTAATTGCTTTGCATGTATTTGGAGGTGAGCACATGGGGGGCATGGAGAGGGAGGCATGTGAAGTGTAGGCGTCAAGGCACTTGCCCAATACAAACATATGTGTGAATTGAATTGAGGGGGAGAGGGGGATGGATGAAGGGTTCCCTTCGTGTATTTTCCTCGTCCCCACCGACTTGAACCTCTCTGCCTCCTTATCCTAATAACAAATACTCGGTTCAATTTGGAGCCCACACAGAGGCAAAAATGTTGATTGATCGATGCATTATTACGTGTTAAGACGCGTGTCATTTCCTCACGCCACTGTCACGCATACTCTAGCCAGTCCGATTCCACGGAATCCAAAGTCATCATGTGGATCACACTATAAGGGAAGCATTTCGAGTCCCCCTTTAATCACAGTCCGGATGACAGATAAGCTTGATAATACGGTAAGGCAACGAATGGCTTGACCTTCGAGGTGTTATATATATATATATATATATATATATAAAGGCTTGCGAGGTTTCCATCGATAGGACATGGCGGTGCTATCCCGACAATGCCGATGGAGTTTCCATGATACTCGCTCTGGGGAGGGCTCGTGCGAGTTCTTCATCCGAGGAGCTCGGGCGAGTTCATCATTGGCCTCTTAATTGATCTAATCAAAGCCAGTATTAAAGAAACGTGCTGAATTTACAGAATCTGCAACCATTCTTACATATTTTGTTTCCAGAAAAATCATGTTTCACTCAATAAAATCATATCGCGATTGACATGTACGTTCTCCCAGCAATTTGACAATACTCGAACAAAAGACCGGTGAATTGATGAGTCATCCAGTGGAATGGGTTTTGGTTCACAATAGACAATAAAAATCAATTTTGGGCCCCGCCGACTATGAACAATGGCGGGCCACTGTGACAACCCATTAGAGATGTTCCGGCTGTTGTGGGCTCATTGGCACCAAACTAGTAATTGATTGAGTAACGGGCCCATGTTAACAGAAATTGATTGCCCCCATATTTTCTTACTCTGGAAGAATTATTATGGTTTGCATTATTGATATGTATGACCACGACCGTCGGGTGAGGCGGTCTAGCTGCCTGTTCTCTTCGGTTAATTAATATCTCGCGTGGTGAAAACCCATGATGACTTTAGACTGAAACCAAGATCCATCAGGTGCCCAATGGATGCGTATACATAGAACCGTTATAACTGACTGCCAATTGGGACATCGGGCCTCTGCTCTACACGGCTAGCAAGCTAGGCTTCTTAATTTTGTTCTTCAATTGAAGCAATTTGGGCTCTTTGGGAGTAATTTAATATTGTTAAAAGTGCGGTCCGTGCCAGTTCAAAACGGGTCTAGAACCGTTAGATTTAGTTACAGTTCGACCCGTTAAGAAAATGGGCCGATCTGGTTACGGGTCACAATTCATGTGAATATGAACTGCCCCGGAACCATTTATAAATGAGCTGGTTAACGGTCCAGGCCGATTTAGCCTATGAAGCGTACATATTTTTAAAATTAAAAAAACTCCGGTGAACAGTGCATGTAAACAGTATTTTCATGGTAAATCATGCATATGAACCGTGCAGTTGATTTTTTTAATAAAGTGTAGGAGATTAAAACACTTGGCGAGCGAAGGGCTATAGTTCACGGTCCGGGCCAGTTTCTTAATGGTTCATGGCCACTTTTGGGCTGGTTCAATAGGTTATGGTTTAATGGGCCAGTTATGGTTCAACGGGCTTATATTATTGATCGGGCTCATAACCGCCCCTCAATCCAATAAGAGCAATTACGGGCCGGTTCAGGGTTTGGACGGTCCGGTTTCGAGCCAGCCCGCCTTGTTTAACAACTCTAGAGTAATTGAGCATATTCTATTTGTTCCTGAAAAATCTTCGATGGTATCTTGCCTAATATTAGAGATGTTAAATGGGTAGTCCAAATCGGTTTAAAACAGACATAGAATCTTTTGGCTTAGTTATAGTTTTGCCTGTTATCTAGTTACAGACCATGGTTCATGAAAGTATAAAATGGCCCAAAACCATTCCTAACCAGGCATGTTCACTGTTCGGGCAAGATTAAACCGTGTATTGTTCATTTTTTTAATTATTTAAAATAAATATTTTTTATCTTTTATTTTTAAATTAAATTAATAGAGTTTGATAATTGATTTGTATGATTTTTGGAGCTTTTGGAGCTCTAGGCCGGACCGGTTTCGCAATGGTTACGAGCCAGTTCAACTAGAAAATATGTTATGCCAATTATGGTCCAATGGTTTATTTCTTGAACTCAGTTTACAACCATCTTTCAACCAAATAAAAGCGATTACATCTAGATCGGTTATGAATTTTAACGGATCAATTCAGGGCCAAATTGGCCCATTTAACATTTCTACGTGTAAACAAATGAAGTATCTATCATCCATCCTTCATGAACCCTAGTAGATCATGGATCATGACCTATTTTGATGCAAGGATTAAAGTCGGGAACATAATGGGGATACTGCCCACGCTCCCCTTCTGTCGCTCTAATCAAGAATCCATCGTTGGAGATATATACTTGCTCGAGTGCTAGGCTTCGATCTTAGACAGCGGTTCGTCCTTTTGACATATTAGCTTAAAAAATGATTGCCCGTTCTGAGTAGAAGGACAAATACCCGACTCGCCGGGCTACGTCAGCCCTAACACAGGTAGAGTTCCACAATTACCCCACGTCCCTCGGGCAGGGGACACTTTACCCTTTAATCACTCTATATATATATATATATATATGGGTGTGTGTGTATGTATACTTCTTTATACACATGACAGGAATTTTATCATCTTCTCTCTTGTTTCCTCCTCTCCTCTAACGAATGGAATTCTAACTTGAGTGTTGGAGGGCTGATCTAGGCTATCTTGCCCGGATTTGGCTTTCTTGCATATACCATAGATCCGAGACCTGATGGGTGACTTGAAGACCGTCTATCGGATTCTGCGTTTCTGTTTTTTTTTGGGATAATTCTATGTTTCTGTTCATTTATAATAGGAAAATCCCTTTTCTTCATAGACATTAATTTTGTTACAAAATGACAGCCGATAGGCTAATTTATTTATTGAGCGCTGAGGGGTCAGTGCGTTGAAAATTGCAAATTAATAATTACTCCAATCTTCTGTGCGTCTGTGTGTTTGTCTTGCGGCACCCACAAACCAATGGGTCCCATATATTGCAATATAATAACTCGTACAATGAATACATTTTTTTCTTGAAATGCTTGGATTATGTCCCCATAATATATATATATATATATATATATAAAGAAAACCAATTTTAACAAAGAATAATAATTAAGATGATGCAACATCTTCATATTTTAAATTAAATTTTGAATTCAAATCTTATATATATGAAGAAACTTTTTAGGAAAATATTATATATGAATAAAGTAACTCAAGTAATGATAAAATCAACAATTATTATCAAATGGTACATGCCAAAAAATAAAGGCCTACAACATATGAAGTTGTGCTCGTTGTGGTAGTTCAAAGTGAGATAACTGATAATGAGGGTATGTATAATAAGTCTAAATTATAAGATGCTAATATTTGTGCATTAGCTTTTAAAGGTTCATCACATGAAATTAGTAAAATGGGAGCGTTCGCAAGCACAATAGATCGAAATAGAGTTAGGAGTTACTATGACTGCTTGCTCACATAACAAAGAAATCCTTCATTCGTAGGAGGAGGTCAATTTTCGCTGCTTATTAAGCTGGCATCTAGCAAATTCTCCACGACCCTTCAATCTCGATGTCTTGTCCTGCTGGCAACAGCGGTCTGCAAATCTTGGCGTCCCTTCTCAGGACACGAGGTCGGGTAGACATACCGGTGAGGGATCCTTTCGGGTCTATGCGTTCACCTTGTCAATACATAAACTCGAGCTCTCTTCCCTCTGCACATTCATGTTTCTCGACTAGATATATCAGAGTTATGCTCGCTTTCGTTTAGATCATTTCTGCATTGGGAATTGAAACGCGGAAGCGGTGGGGGGTTCAGCCTGTGCCTTGAGCTGTCTTTATCGATTCGATCCGATGGAATAAGAACAACCAGTAATGGATAACGACTAAGAACTTGGACGGCCCGAAGAAGATAATCTGAATGAATGTGGACACGTATTCCCTCGTCCTGTATCCCGAAAATGAGGAGGACTGGGTCCAATTCAACGTCATACATGAACGGTCGGCGTCGTACTCATTTCCTTGCCCGGCGACCTCATTTCCATAAAGATCCTATATGAGAAGATAACTATGAAAATCGGAAATTGTTTTCACTGGTTGTCATCTTTCATTGTTTATGTAAATTTTTTAGATTAAGTCTTATAGATAAAATAAATTTAAATTTATAATTAAAAGAATTTTACCATTTTCCTGCTCAAATATGAGTATATCAAGTATATTAAAAGGAAAAAAAAGAGATATATATATAAATCAAACTCTCTCTCTTTTGGCATTTATAGTTTGTCGGTGCTGGAGGTTGACGAGGCGATTGATTTCATAAGAAGAATTCAGACAAGCAATGCTCTCAATTAGGGCATTGCCAGTCTATGCATCATAGGAAAAATATTTTTCTAATCAAATGTCTATTCCGACCCGAAAATTGAGCCGACCTAAGATGACCTGCCCTAGGTTTTTCAAGTTCGTTCTTAGGTCGGTTTGATATATAACATGCTCGGGAATGGGGATGCAGATGGGCATGGACACGTGACTTTTACCTTCTGTGAGAGAGACACTCCTCGTTGTGTGACAGTGATGATTTAGAATCAAGAACCCATCTAAAAAATAGTAGTCTAATATGGACAAGCGAACGTTTGTTTTTGCCTACATGGCACATATTATGCATTGTGAGTATGTGACATGGCAGAGTTTTTAATCCATCGTGACCCATATCAAAGCCCTAAATTGAGTGACATTAAAATTTTGATGAAAATCACTGTGAAGAAATTAGGCCCGTAGAAGGATGGTTGGTGACATCGAAGATGAGATCCAACTGCGATTAGCCACATTGTAGGCTTGGGAGATGACATTTAGTTGAGATCCAGTCAAGTACTGCTCGAAGGAGGAAACATGCAAGCTAAATTTAATCTAGGGAGCTGAAGAGGGCTACATTTTGGAGAATATCGAAGAGAGAAAACTGAAGAACAACTGAAGCAAATGTCCCAAGTGAGAGTGTCCTTCTTGAAGTTGCTCTACCAAATCGACAAGCTATAATGGAGGCCTGTGCCTTTTGGTAAGTAACGGGATTTATGAATGACTTTTTATAATGAGAAAACAATTCTGCATGGTAGTTGCTTTGATTTTCTTTTGATAATGTGATTACCTTCTATCCTTGTAGTGGTTCAGAAATGTGAGGAAGGAAATGGACAACTTCATCATTTGAGTCATCCATACTTTGTGCTAGTAACCAAATCAACTGCATATGTGGACTACAACCAATTAGAGAACATCATGCGTAATATTGTACTTAGGAAGGCATTACTTTGGTTGTTGGAGGCACAAGGAGAATGGAGGTTGTAGCTAGTTTAAATGGGTTGACCCCTTGTGGATATTTGTGACAAAAATATGAAAAAGATAAAGCAGTTGAAGCAGCATCATTTATTGGCTTGGAATTGACGTTTGTTGCACTGAAGATGGAAGAGTTGAAGGAGTTGAAGAGAAGAAATGATATAGATTGTATTATTGTGAAAGCAAGTTTATTATGTAGCCTTGCCGGCTTCTTTTTAGGATTCTGTTTGAGTTGTAAGTTTGCATATTCTTTTTGTGATGAAATGCAATGACTAGTGAACCTATTTTGCAACAATTCTATTTGTAACCTCTATTTAGTTATACTTGTTTGCATCAATTCTATTGTGATCATATCCAAATAACACTTGTAAGACACATTTATTGCACAATAGATTTCATTTACTAAAATATGAATGAGTATGTCTATTTATTTGATTACTTAAGAGATAGGTTTCTACAACTGAATGGATAGCAACAAATGATAGAGTAAGATGCAAAGTAAATTAAAAACAACCATCGAAATGTAGTTGGGCCCTTTTCAACGAAATGTTTTATTTAACTGTTGTATACAAAAGACTTATAATAAGAATTAAACATAGTTTCAGTTGGGTCAACCGATAGAATTAAATTGATATATTCAATTGATTCGACAAAATGATTGTAACCTGTACAAATCCAAAGTAGAGCATACTTTCCAAATGAACTCCCTTGATTTCCTATCTATCTTGACTAGATGTAGCAGTTCTAGCACTTGGTTCACTTGGTAGGCTTCTTTCAGCCCTCACTTGATGCAGCGAATCTATTGCTTATTGACAGCTTTCTTCTTAACATATCAGTTATAGATACAACTACGTTAATTATAAACTGAATGGATAATAAAGAAAGAAAAATAACACATATCCTCACTACTACTACTTCAATTGTAGAAGTTATGGTAGCTACTGTCCTTGTGGCCATTCTTTTCTTTATCTATTGATACAAACAGGCTATTTAGAAGCTGAATGGATAGTTAAACATTTCAATTTGGGCGGCTTGATAAATTTAGGTATATAACCCAATCGGGTTACCTTGGAAGTCACCTATAGGCATAGTAGATAACTCAATTGAGTTATCTACCACCTTTCTACATTGTCATTTTAGTTACTGTTAACGTCATATGGGTAACCTAATTGGATTAATAGGTAACCCGAGCGTTTTTCCCCTCCAATTTCCCTCCTTTTGCATTACAATCCCTGAACTCTCAATTCTGCCACATTTTAGCCCTTTTGCTTCTATTTTATGGCATTCTATCCCATTCTGGCTCGGTTATTGTAGGACAATCACCCTTTTCCGATATTTAACCATGTTTCTCCTATTTTGACAATCATATACAATGTATGAGTCATCCAGGGATATGACCATTGGGAGTTTGCATTGCATTGGCCAACCATTACCTTGAGAATGGACCAAAACCTAGGCGTCTAAAATGTGCCTCTCTTTATCTAAAAGTATTAATATTTTTTTTCACTCATTTTGTCAAAACCATTCAGTACCTTATACACACTACATTGCTTAATTATATGAACTTTCTTGTTCTCCATAGACGTGATCAATGACAAATGAGAAAGAGAACTGGTTTTGCTGATGAAATCGCGAGAAGACAAGAACATAAGAAACCTATATAATAAAGGGTCATGAAAAAATAAAGATAAATAAAGGGTCATGAAAAATTTTCTAGTAAATATCAAATTCATAATCCAATCATTCTCATTTGAGGGACGGTTATCAATACAACAAAAGCACTTTCAAAAATTATTGGAAATGTTACAAAAGATAGGATAATGTTTGGCTAGGGCTCATGATGACATCGGCAAATTTGGACATGAGGGTGGCGATCAAACTCACTTCCTATTAAAATTGTTGACTCCCCTTCAGATTTGTATCGTGAGCCATCGTTGACTATTCAATGTCCGAGCGGTTATCAGTTGATGTGCTTATTTATGTTGTACTATCCTACAATCAGCACTGTGCCGTCACACATAATCTATTATTTTGGTCGGTTGGCTCACGACGACGAGCTAACACATTCATAGAAATTACTTCATCGGCGTTTGAATTTGGTTCCAATTCAACAGGTCAAGAGAGAAAAGGTCAAAAAAAAATCTCGCCATGAAGAATAGCCATGGATGAATTACGGGGCCCCCACATCAAACAATGCACCAAGAAATTATGAGTGAAGACGGGTCGAAATAATTAAATGCCTCTGTCTTTTTGAATAAGATATTGAGTTCAAATATTTGAAATTAAAAGTAGCATATTCGGTATAATAAAGTCAAATAAGGAGGTTTTGACACTATTTAAACTGTCGTTACAACTTTTTTTCAAATGGGTTATATATATTGAGTTGCAACTCTTTAAATTATTGTTAAATTTTTTTTCAAAAGAGTAATAAGTGTGGTGAAATAAATTGTAACCGACTCCTCTGGTCATTGAACCATAAAATTTCCCATAAAGAAAACAATGATCAGGATAGCATCCTCCTTACTACATCTACTAGAATTGAAGTTAGATAAATTAAATCCAATCAAATTCTTAGATATCGGATAGTATATAAAGAGCAAGAGCGGTGAATGGAGTTGGACGTGGGCCACAATCTTGAGTTTGTTGACTTTCTCGATCAGGTAGGAAAATTTTATCGTTCAATTATTGGACGGTTCAATAGGTACAGTGAGTTAGTAGGCTGTTTCTCTTAATGTGTGCAATTGATAATAAGCCCATTAACTAAACTGTTGAATGCACTAGCAGCTGGACCACAAAGACTTGCTATCTGAAGGGTTGAGGTGTAGATAGCCCAACGATAAAAATTTGACAGAGCTAGTGAAACCAGACAAGTGTCACCCTATCACTTATCAAATGAGATTGATACTACGAAAATTGAAATCCTTTAAATGTGAATTTTCTTTATTCATGAAATTTAAATACAAGAACTTAGATAAGCAAAAGAGGTGACAAACCAGGTCAAACAAACCCATGTTGGCTGGAAAGGATACAAGTTTAAAACAAGCGGTGCCATGGGCAACATGAACACAGAGCAAGCTGAGTGCGCAAGTGGACTCCTCCTTGGTTCCTACTTCATACTTAGTCAGCTGGTCTTCTTGTCTGAATCTCGACTTCCATACTCGAGCCTGAGCTGACACGACACGGTTCAAGCCTACAGTGTAGCATAAGATGTTAGATTCTCGTCAACTTTCGAAAAGCTGCGCTAATGCATGTACGGCTCAAAAACTTACATCGGCAACGTCCGGTTCAGCACTTTGAATTTGGTTCATACATAATCTCCCTTTTTTTTTATTTGGTATGAAACAATTGACTCATTTTTCACGTAAAATCACTGTCCCGCGACTAAAAGTTTCCAAGGTTGGATTGGGGCTCCTCCAATGTCAAGTGACCTTAAGTGGTGTGAAACCAACTGGGGATTGGATTTTGTATAGATGGAGCCAGCAGGCATCGAGTAGCTCCTCGGGAATATCGGACCCTCACTATCATTGGGAAATAACACAAATTTCTCTGCCTCGAACATCTCGTCTCCATTAAGGGGTGTTAATGGCTTCGTTTGATTGACGATGTAAGTCATGTCAAGTGATTAGCCTAATCTCTCTATAAAGATCACTTAGATAACTGATCTAAGTGATTCAAATTGTTCTGTGTTCTGCATAACACAGTTCAAGTGGTTGATTCGGTCCTTGGAATTTTTGAACACCCCTAATCCGTACTGCGAAGGCAGCAGTTAAAAGTGGTGGATGTTGTTGCTGTGACTGGGTTCACTTAAAATATCATTCTCTTTGGACATGGTAGAAGAGCATATAATCCCTTCTGGGGCCATGAATAAAACTTTTTTTTATTTTACCTTCGAAATCAGAGTATATTTAACGAGAGATGTGTCTGCAATCGCATTACGTATAATTACCTGAAAAGAAAATTGATATAATTACAATGAATTTCGATTATTAGGATAATAGAGCAGAGATCTTTGGAAGAGAGAACACTTGAGTCGTAGCGACCTCTCTCTTCCTCGCAATCTTCCTAGGAAGGCGATCACGCGTTCCATTAATGTGTCCTTGCTGGGAAGGTGCTCCCAAGTTCCGACTCACGCCATATCCACCGCTACCCTCCTGAATCTGCGGCAATCCCCGCCGTCCAAAACCCTCCCGCAGTGACCGATCCCCGTTCCAACGTTATCCAAAACATGGAAATGGGCAAAATAAATAAATAAATGCTTAAATAATAAGAAATATCAAGTAATTCTCAGGCCTATATTATATTATCTTACGCACACAAATTTGATAAATTTTGTTTGTAGTTAAGATTCGATCTAAGTAGGTGTTTTTAAAGTTACAATTTTTCTAGTTATAAATATAATATTTTAACTTAAAATCTTATTAAAAAATACCGAATTATCTACGAAAACCTTACCGATTTTTAATGGGCGGAAGAAATCTGGTTGGCTTTCTTTGCCTGCGCTGCTGAATTTCTGCGGGAAGTTTGTGACCTTTCGGTGAATTGTTGTGTTGAAATTAATTGTTCCGACGTCCCAACTTCTCCCCCTTGCCGATCATCACCTGACGTGTAAAATTGAGATTATCCAAAATCTCCCCGGCCCACGCTACTTTTATATGGAATAAATTAAATGATATTTTAAAATTATTAGATTATGATTAATTGTGAGTTTATTTGAGATAGAATTTTTATAATATAATTTTTTATTTATAAAATTTAAATTTAATATTTTATTTAAGAGAAAAATATATTAAATTATATGTTGATAATACTATTATTATTGAGATTGTTTGATTGATCTCATTCTTAGGATCTTGCATTTCAGTTCTTAAATGAAGAAATTTTACATCATTAAAATTTTATCTCTTAATGTACCAACATAACTCAATCCTCCATGGAGCTTTGTCAGATTTCCTGAGAAATTATGTTATAATCTCGACAACGTTAGATATACTCCCTCTTTCCCCTTTTCTAGCACTTGTTATCGCGAGGTTTGACTTTGTGGTACGCCTTAACTAGGCTGAGCATTCTTTCTTGGCATTCCGGGAAGATTTGTGTACGATAAGTCGCACCTGTCTCGAGCTTGAGTAGAGAATGTGCTGGGGGTGACGATGATCGGACGACCACCATCTATTGTTAAATTAGGATCATAATATATGATGATGGTGCACGATGCAGTGAACTGATCCAAGTCGATGGGTCCATCCCAACGGCCATCGGCCATCGGCCATTGCCCCCACCTGGGGAGGCTTTAGGACAACGACAATAGTCTTGCTGTGCATAAAGTGGGTACTTTATATTTGATTTGATGCTGCATGTGTTATTGTATCCAGCAAGAAATTAAATAAAAATATAAGATAATCCAAAATCAATCCCCGTAATACTATCTGACAGCTCAACGGTCCCCATAATATATTTAAATAAATATATTTTTTTAGAAGAAAAATAATATTAAAAAAACACTCCCTCAAACCAACCCACGTAAGACCCTTCTCTTTCACTTCCTCTCCTCCAATATATATACACTCCGCAATTCCCTTATGTTGAGGCCTGTTTATCTTCATCCTCCTCTTTCTCAAACTCTGATCGTCCCCTCTTCTGTTCTTTGCACTGTCGAGTGTCGTCTTTGGTTCTGTCTGTGAGAGTAAGACGAGAAGAGAGCAAACATGCCGGCGGTTGGAGGGATAGTCTCCGACAACAAGAAGGAGTACCCGGGGAACCTCACCCCCTTCGTGACGGTGACCTGTGTGGTCGCCGCCATGGGCGGCCTCATCTTCGGTTACGACATCGGGATCTCAGGTAAATGTCCTAAGCGTTCTTCTTGTAAAACCCACGAAAGAAAACGGGGGGGTGGGGGTGGGGGTAACTAGAAGCAACTCTCGTCGTCTTCATCTTGTAAACCTGTCTGAACAACAAGCTTGAAACATGTTCAATTTTCTGAATTCGATTTTTCGTGAAATAATAATCCAACGCTCGAGGAGGTCCTTGACTTTGAACCAGGCATCCTATGTAAATGGGGGAAAAAAACGTTTCGAGTTCTTTTCACAGCTGAGTTTCGACTGTTTTCTACTGGTTTGATCTTTGGAAAATGGTTTCCCAGGTGGGGTCACGACGATGCCCTCGTTCCTGAAGAAGTTCTTCCCGTCAGTATACCGGAAGAAGCTGGCGAACTCGAGCACCAACCAGTACTGCCAGTACGACAGCCAGACGCTGACAATGTTCACGTCCTCGCTTTACCTGGCCGCCCTGCTGGCCTCGCTGGTCGCCTCCACCGTCACCCGGAAGTTCGGGCGGAGGCTGTCGATGCTCTTCGGTGGGATCCTCTTCTGCGCCGGAGCCATCATCAATGGCTCCGCCAAGGCCGTCTGGATGCTCATCCTCGGCCGTATGTTGCTCGGTTTCGGGATCGGGTTCGCTAACCAGGTATCCACACTAGTTCGATCTTGCCCGGTTCCTCGATTTGGCATCTTAAATATTGAGTTTATTTGTTAACTTAAAATCCGAATGAAATCATTCTTTCCACAAGTAAAATGAGCTGTATAATTTTTATGGAGTTTTCCAAGTTTTTTTTGTCTGTTTCGATGATATACGAGTATTGTGTTGATAATATATATTTTTTAATATATATATATATATCTGGTTGCTACCCAAAGGAGATCTGTCCACTTTGATCTTAAGCATTACCATTAATTTTTAAATACAGAAGGAGTCTATAAAAATAATCAAGATAGTGGTACAAGGGAAATAAGGGTTCATATGTTATCCTTTGATCCTGGTAATTTAAAATTGAGGGCAAGAGGAGGCATTAGTGCCACTTTCCAACTAATCCGTAGAAATGCAGAGAAAGGCGACAGAGAAGACTTTTCTTCTAAAAGCTCTCTCTGCTCAAACAGAACCGAACAGTGCTTCACAGATAATAAATCTTCTGCAAGACTTCGATTTTTTTTCTTCGTTTTGGAATTTCTCTTATCTGTTTCCAATTTTGCCCTGATTTCGAAGGAGGGCAAGTGGAGCCCGTTTGGCTGCCGGAAAAGCTGTTCGGCAGAAAAAGACAGACACTAAGAAAACAGCCCTTAATTTTCACATGAGCCAAACAAGTCGGCATATGGGGGTCCACATCTTTTATTGTTTTAATTGTCACGTGCTCTGTTTTTCTTCTCACTTTTTTTTTAATCAGATAAATAACTCTTTGGGGGAAATGGTGCGGTTTAATTAAGATAATTTGGTATTTATTTTATTAGAGTAAGATTTAGAAAAAAAATTATAATTAAGGTAGTTTATATTCCTTAATAATCTGGGATGACTCTTAGATTAGCTCGAATTTTGAACTTGTGCAGGCCTAGTTTGTTTCTGAGCCTGCAATTGTTAATTTCTCCTCGTTTATCATACAGTCTGTGCCGCTGTACCTCTCGGAGATGGCACCGTACAAGTACAGAGGAGCACTCAACATCGGGTTCCAATTGTCCATCACAATTGGGATTCTCGTGGCCAACATACTCAACTACTTCTTCGCCAAGATAAAGGGTGGCTGGGGATGGAGGCTCAGCCTGGGAGGCGCCGTGGTTCCGGCCCTCATAATCACAGTCGGGTCACTGGTCCTCCCCGACACGCCCAACTCGATGATCGAGCGGGGCCAGGGGGAGGAGGCCAGGGAGAAGCTCAAGAAGATCCGGGGGATTGATGACGTGGACGAGGAGTTGGACGACCTCATCGCAGCCAGCGAGGCCTCGAAGCGAGTCGAGCACCCGTGGAGGAACCTCCTCCAGAGGAAGTACAGGCCCCACCTCAGCATGGCCATCCTGATCCCCTTCTTCCAGCAGCTCACCGGCATCAACGTGATCATGTTCTACTCGCCCGTTCTCTTCGAGACGATCGGGTTCAAGAATGACGCCGCCCTCATGTCTGCTGTGGTCACTGGCTCGGTCAACGTCGTTGCCACGTTGGTTTCGATCTTTGGTGTTGACAAGTGGGGAAGGAGGTTCCTCTTCCTTGAGGGTGGCGCTCAGATGCTGATATGCCAGGTAAATAAGTCTGATATGACTTACGATCTTGACAAATCACATCATGATATTTACTTTCACGGTTGGTGATATATTTTGGGCGCTGTTGTATGTTGTAGATGCTTGTCACCATTTGCATCGCTGCCAAGTTTGGGGTCGACGGGAACCCGGGAAACCTCCCCAAGTGGTACGCGATCGTCGTGGTGCTCTTCATCTGCGTCTACGTAGCAGGTTTCGCATGGTCGTGGGGTCCCCTCGGGTGGCTGGTGCCGAGTGAGATCTTCCCCCTGGAGATCCGGTCGGCTGCACAGAGCATCAATGTCTCGGTGAACATGATCTTCACGTTCGCGGTCGCCCAGGTCTTCCTCACCATGCTCTGTCACCTCAAGTTCGGACTCTTCGTCTTGTTCGCATTCTTCGTCGTGGTCATGTCCGTGTTCGTGTACTTCTTCCTTCCCGAGACAAAGGGCATCCCCATCGAGGAGATGGGCAAGGTCTGGAAGATGCACTGGTACTGGTCGAGATTCGTCGAAGATGCCGATGCGCCATACGGAGGGCTCGAGATGGGCAAGAATGGAATGGCCGTAAAAGAAGTTTAGCATTTAATGGAAGTGCAAGTAGTATATTATTTCGAATCCAACATTAAATATGTAGATTGGTTTGAATTGTAATGCTTCTTATTTCCACAGTTCAATGATAATGAAAATCTAATCTCTTAGATGCTCGTACTCGACCGGTGTATGACCGAATATTGTGTGGGTAGCCGATAATAATTTTTAAAATAAATCCTTAATGGTTCAAAAATGTATTAGAGTTCGAGTATTTTGGTAGTAGCAAATAATTTAATTTGGACTGATTTAAGTAAGGATAATTGTGATCACAACAATGGAATGTAAACCATCTAATATTCAGAAAAATATCGGATCATAACTAATTAAAATTTAAGTATAATCGGTTCACTAAATAATAATTTTTTTAATATAATTTTTTTTATTTATAATATTTGATTTCATGCTCTTATTTAAAGGAAAGAATCGCGTATTTTAAAAACATCTCGTAATTTAATTTAGAATGATTTAAGTGAGATAGTTATGATATAATAGTAGAAGTGGTATCACATATAAATGGGATGCTAATTAGGTTGTTGCCTTGTCTCCTGTGAATGCTGCAATTATCTCTTCACAGAGAAAAAGTGTCAACCAACTTAATAAAAGGAGGTCCAATACAACTCGAGGTCGAGCTCCACGGTCGAGATAGCCCCACGAGCCATCACCGTGTGCCCAATGCGGTACAGGTTACACGTCACCAGTGACCTGACATCCGAGCACGTCGACGTGACAACACACACAAGTTAACATAAGAGTTGGTTGGCCATAGGACATGACGCTGCTGGAGATTTTATCCAGCTGACAATGGAAAAGGGCTCTGTTGCTTTTTGCAATGCAATCATAGGATTCGGGGGCGGTGGGGAAAGGTGAAGTATGTTATCATTTGCAAGTGGAGAATCGATTCACGTGATTTTCAGTTGGGAAAATGGATTTACTGGTCATTCTCATTTTCCTTTGCTGCAATGATAACGTTTTAGGTTTAGGTGATGGATCCACTCATCCACCGGTAAGCCACACATCAGTTTTGGGGCCAGAAACGCTCCCATTAGATGAGGAAAGTGGTGATCCTTGGTGCTCATGAAATATATTATCGGTTATTCAAAAGTTTATTGGTCCTTAATTGATACATGTATTTGAGCTAGATTGTTCCACTAAGGATGAAAATTTTCCTATTTAAGTGTCTTCATTTCTTTCTTTTTCGGTATGCATTACTTGGCAAGCATAAGTCTAAAACGAGCAACAGTGACACGTGTTTGAGTTGAATCAGTTCACCAAATACGTAGAAAAACTCTTATCAATCAAGGAGATTCCAACTAGAATTGTTGCATAAATGGAAAAAAAAAACACTTCAATCAACCATGTTTACATTTTCAGTGCATTTTTAATAACATATTTTACTCCTTTTTCAAAAAACAAAAAGAAGAAGAAAAGAAAGAAGAATCATGTAAAAGCAATTAATTTCAGCTTTAGGCACCATTCTTATTCTTAAGGCACATCCCCATTAATGCAGATATGTCTTTGGATAGGATACCTAATGGATAAGAAACTTAAAAGCCTCTCACATGGAAGAGCATGAGAATCATACGATGCTCTTCGCCTTTTCTTCCCTTTTATCCATTGCACTTGGTCGACAAATCCTATCCCAAACCTTTCCCTACCGAGCTTGTAGAACACACATTTTAAAGATAAGATCGATTTAGGGGTTTTTGGCATGTACAAGAGAAATTCATATCTAACTAGATCTTATATTCAAATAATATAAATGAATAAAATTCATAATTGTGAAAACTTTAATATTCATTAAATTGATTCGGATGAAATCTTGATTAGTTGTGACTTATTGAAATTTAAAATACCAAATGTCACACCCTATATAACGCTATACACTTGGCATGGCTGGATGAGAGGCTTGAGAATTTGCTCCGTGGGTTCGAAGCTGAGCCCTTTTTATCCGACCGTGAGTAAAAGGTCCGAGATCCAAGAAAATAAGGCTGGCACAATTCGGCCCGGCCAGATGTTACAGTGCCCGAGTCGTGTGCTATTGGACAGTACCGTTATCGGGCCTTTCCAGCCCGAATGCTCAGCCCGTTAAATTTTAAAATCGTATGTCATATATGCGCCTTCTGCATGCATTTGGACGAGAATGGCTCTTTGTGAACACAGGCAGGAGGAGGACGCATGGGCCGCTTCCCCAATGGGCTGATAGAGCCATTTACATGGGGGCCACCAAAAGTCGAGCAAACTTTAATGGGAGATTATGATGTGTCTTATCGTGCCAAGCCGTGCTGTGCCCGGGCCACATTTTTTCGAGGCCCTCACTAATGGGCAGCGCGACGCAGCACAAAAATGTCCACCGGGCACGATAAGACGGGGACAAGACGAACTGCCAATAAAGTCAAAGATTGTGACGACTGTAAACATCCCATACTAAGGTGGGTCTGTGAGAATTGAGATGCTGCTATATGGGGAACGTTAAAACCCTCAATTGATGCATAGATTTGAAGGGAAGAGGCCATGTGATGGTTGAAAATACATACCGGTTTGAAGGATTCACGCAGCGAACAGAGTAACGAAGTATCCAAGCAGCCATTATCTGCGATCGCGTTCGAATGATCGTTCCTGACGTTGCTCTGTGGTTGCATTGGCCGATCGAGCAATAGGAATTCTCCCAAGTCACTGGCCTTACACAAGCCTCAGGCCTCGTAGAAATTGTGTGAATCAGACAGCTGGGTAGCTCTTGCAACCTCAAACGTCTTTCTAGCTAGCGTACCGAGGACTGGTCATGGATCGACGGAGATTCTATTCTTCTAGCGACAGTACCTTGACACGCCTTTTAGACGAAAATACCAACCACCGATGTCAGCAGGAACGCGAGTTGCAATGAGGAATTGTGAATAAACGCAAGCTAAAGGCATCTTTGGCCGGTTACAAATACAATTACTTCAGTTTGCTTGTTTCTTTCCATTGCTTTTAACAACTATGGGGCTAGCTTCTGTAACTCTGGATAATTGGGGAAAAAAATCATTTGAGTTCTTTGATAGCATTAATATTATGGCGCTACTTCATGGATCTTGACGAGTACCAGTGCGACTTCTGCACTCTATCTGTCAATCGGTTGGGATCTAGACAGCCGTGTGATATCATATCACCAATATCCATATGACCAAATGATCGGACATACATGACTTTTGATCAACGAGACCAACATAACCATCATGCGCACACCGTTTACAGTGTATAATTAAAAGCTTACTTAGTCTTCATTTGAATTAATGGACTAATGGGTCAATAGATTTTGATCCATTTTGGGGGGAAAAACCGTCGCTAGAATCCGTTTCTTCTTTTGTTTCTTTCCAGTGGCAGAGTTTTGCGGCTGAGGGTTCCATCTGTCTGTCTGTTTCTCCGTCGTCCAAACAAACAGGGATCCTCCTGCAACTTTGTTACAGTATCTTCTTCGTGAACCCACCCCCTCTACAGGCTCATATTTCCAAAAATAAGAACTTTCAGATCCGCAGTTTTTACGAACTCGACTAATTTCTTTCTTTGCATTAAATTGCAAGTTTACATGAAAAGGAAAATGTCCGACATGTGTTATAACAAAATGAAGTATATTTATAAGACCCCGGCAGTGGCCAATGCATCAGAGAGCATGTATGGACTCTTTTTCATACGTGACTTCCTCCTAGTAGTTCTATATCGATATGCTTAGTGCATTATTATATAGATAGTAATCTCAGTGATAATGATAAGCTCAACAAGAAATCCCCTCCTTGGATGATGCATACGAAAGAATCAGTTTGATACAATATTTTGAGGACTACGAACAGATATAAGTCATTTTTTAACCATCAATAGTCATCAGCAAGTGTCAAAAAATCCTTATATTGATAGATCAAATACACAACATCACTTCTTGGTTTTTTTCTCCATTTTTTGTTGGATCTATCTTGAAAAAGTATTTTGGTTTAAGCAGCTTTAGCACAAACCGCAGGGGTCGGCTTGCCCAAGAATGAGGGGGTAACATTAGTACACTCAGAGGTAGCTGCTGGGGCCTCAGGTCCAGAATATGTGAGGTTGATGTCACCGACCACGACGTTCTCACATGGGACCTTGCTGCTGCACGTTAGCTTAACTGCCATGGCTGTCGATGAGGTTCCATGTATATTCGTGAAGGTCACATTGCTAATCTTCACCAAGGATGGGATCTGTACAGAATGGATCAAACAATAAGAAATTTATAAGTAGAGATAATAGGAAAAGCTTTACATCCACCATGAACAATCCTAATACTGTAATTTTGTAATTTATATTTAAAGGGAAGGTTTCATCTATCTTATCTATATTTAGTGTGCAAGGAAATGGTCAGAGGGGTATAACGGTACATACGTTGGCCTGGCACTGGTTCCAGGGGCAATACAGTTGGTCGATCAAGATAGGGTTCCCGACATTAACCACTTCGATATCTTCAAAATGTACGTCTGAGACGGATCCTGGAAAAGATGCAGGCCACGTCTTGATCCTAACACCATTTTGGGTGTTGTTGAGGGTGCAATTCTTGACCCATAGTCCTTGAACAGGCTCTTCTCCTTGGAACTTCCCTAAACTCCCAACACTAATACCATGCCCTGGACCACAATTCACACTGGTCACGTGCATTTGCTTGGTGCCATCGCCAATGGAGATACAATCGTCCCCTGTCCCAATGGTTGAGTCCGTGATGTTGATTCCATCCACTTTGGCAATGTGGATGCCATCAGTATTGGGGCTATCCCCAGGTGCAGTCACTGTAAAGCGTAGGAATGTGAAGTTCTTGCATCCCAATACATTCACATGGAAGTTCTTGCTATCAAGTGTAGTGACGTCTTGAACCAGCGCATTGTTGACAAAGTTGAACCTCAAGTTCTATCCATCAATAGAGTCAATGTCATTATATATATATATATATATAACTAACAAATTGATAAGAAATATCCATTATATATACGACTCACAATAATCTTCCTGCAGTTCTTATTTGTGTTGCAGTCATTCTGGCTCCATGCTGTTTTTCCTTGGCCATCAAAGACCCCACCACCAGAAATGGTGAACTGGTCAAGGTATTGAAAAGTGATCCATCCATCTTCTTTGAATAGAGCAGGTTCAATTGGTGCCTTCAAGGTACCTTGCAACTGAATCTCCAAGGGGGCCTTGCAAGGGCCCTGTAATGTGATTTCCCCGAGTGCATATGTGCCTGGTGGAATTACTATCTTGCTTGGCATAGTTGATGCACAAGCCTCCTTCCATGCACTCATCAAAGCCTTAGAAAAGAGGAAAGAGTAAAGAAATTGTTTGCTACAATATCAATAGGAAATTGATTACAGAGATAATTACCTGATCAATGTTGGACACACTATCAGCCTTTGCTCCATACTTCATGATGTCGAAAACTTGGGCATTACTAATGGAGGAGATAGACAACAATAGCAATGATGCAATTGCTGCATTTACCAACTTCATTGTTGCCATCTCCTCAATCCCTCAAACTCAATTATTTTTCTACAATTTTTATCTGAGATATTCTCTTCAAATTCATGGATTTATAGTGTACAACAAGAGACTAGAACCACAAAATATGACAACCTGTTTTGTTGACTTTCCCATTAATTTTGCAAGAATTATCTAAGAATAACATGTGCTATAATAAGGTTACCTCAATCCAATGTGAAAAGTCGAATGTATATGACAGGATCATCATTGGCATGTTTTTTGACACTTGATGAAAGACTATTGTTTGTATAGGTTTTTGTAGTTGTAAATATACACCCAAGTTATTTAGGTTCATGTTCCTGTATGTTTTTATTCTTTTTTTCTTGATAAAAAGGTCACTTGTCGAGCCATTGTGAACAATACACTATCAAACCTACACATCCCTTATAATGGAAGGATCGTAGAGCATAGAGAGGTTAATATTTCTTTAACCACAAGTTGAACAAGTCAACATCTAGATTCTAGGTTTAACAAATTCTCCATGATTGGCCAATTGTAGTTACCTTAATCCACCAGTGATATTGTCTATTTTGTACAAGATTTTATAAAATCTTGAAGAAGGTAAATTAATAGGCATCGTGGCAACAAGGGTCATTCCAAGGGGAGATAGCCCCATAGCCATTTGTTAGCAAATGTTTGAGTGGCATAGGAGGAAAGCAAAACCTTTCAAAGTAGGGTTGACAAGTTACACATAACATCAGTCCAATTGAGTAAAGATACTCATTATAAGAGTTTATTTATCACTCACTATTCAATAGTAGAAAGTAGCATTCGAATGGGCAACGAGCAAATATGTATATGTAAGTATCAAGATATATGATGATGTAGGAGACTATTTAATAAAATTAGATACATTCTTGAACTCAAAGGAAATTTGATTTATGCTTGTTGGAGAGTAATAATAGGTATTAGGCACATTCTTGAACTCAAAAGAAACTTAATTTCCCTAAGGACATCATGCATGTCCAAGCACAGGGCCTTAGGTAAAATGCTGAAAGTCTCAAAAGAAGTGCTTGTAATAATGAAAAGAGCCATAGAAGAGAGGACTCTACATCCTATAAGTAAAACTTAAGAATATAGAAGTGATTGAATGTAAAGTGCCAGGAAAATAATTGGATAATCTAGATAGAAAGATGCAAGATAATGTGTACTATTGGAGAGTTGTTGAAATTCCTCATGAAAAATCACGAGTTCTTTGCTAAACTCATTATGGTCAAGTAACATATGGAGACAACCTATAGCAAGTTAGAGGTAACTTTGGCGACGATAGAGTTTGTGAAGACTCCTTGAACTCATTATGCAAAAAGTAGAGATAAGTAAGTTTTGGAAACTTACAGACTATGAGAGAAGAAGCATGCCCAAGATGAGTTGACAAAGTGTATACAATTGCATAGGCAAATTAGGCTTTAAGAGATGGTGGTCTTAGACAGTATTGAAAATACATCAAAATTTGTTTGTAAATCAATTAGGAAGAATCATATATGAATGTTGTGAAGCTTGATACCTCTTGAAGGGTAGTTTGGACTCGAGTAACATGTGAACGAGGAATCGGTGCCCTTGAGAGGGCTAAGTAGAGCAAGCAAAATCGACATTGATGCTAGTTAACTACAAGTTAACGTGGAGATTTCTTGAAAATATCTTCTAATAAGCCAAAACTTGAAATATTAGAAGACTTGACTAGATGATGGGTAGACTGACAAGTAACTAACACAAAGAGCTAGTAGGAAGCTCTTGGGAAACATGTGCCCTAACATAAGAAGGCGGGATAATCTTATGCTTTTAGGTTGTGATACTGTATAACAACACCTCACATTCAATTATAATTTTGTTTCTAGAATGTTCATAATTCTTAGATTTCATCATAAATCTCAACAAGATAACTTTGTACGAGAGAAACAAAGAAAATTTGATACAATACGATTGAAAAGGACGATAAGAGGGTCAATTGAGTCTTATACCATTATTGATGTGATATTAATGTGGTGAATGATATTTCTTAGGAACTTTTTGAGAAATTAATTTTGAAAATCATTTTTAGGCAAGATGATAATAGTGATTTTTGGTATCGATTAGATAAACTCCATTAAGTTACAATGTCTAATTAATTTTGATCTAATGGATTAGTTTACTCTCCACTACAGACGCTTCCCTTTTTACTATGTAATTTCAAGTTTTCATTCATCTCGTCTTATTTCTTGTTTCTTCTGTTGTTACCATAATTCAGTTTATGTCATCTTCTAAGTATTTGCCACACCAATACTACCAATACTATAAGACCAAGTGTTACTATGAGAATCATGGACAATCACAAACTAAATGCGAATCCCTTTAGCATTGAGATTACATTAACTGTATTTTTTTTCTTAGCTTAATCATTAAGTGCTATGTATTGTTACTTTGATTACAATTGGCCCAACATGTAGCAATGAATTCTATCATTTTTACGCTTACAAAACTTTGTTAGTAAATAATTACATCTTCTTTTAGTGCCGTACATAAAAAAACTATAATTATTGTGTTTTCCCAAATGAAGCGTTTGCTATAATTTGGTTATAAATCCTCGTAATAGGTGGGTGGCCTTAACCAAATGTTGCCTTGATACATCAATACTAATAAATGATTATATATATATATATAAAAAAACATTTTAGTCTAGGAATGGAAAGAAATTTAAATAATGTACATTAGATGAGATGGTTCAACATTTCTTTCTCTTAAATAAAATTTCGAGTTTGAGTCTTGTTAATGAAAAAAATTTATATTTGAAGGGTTTTATCTTTTAAATGGGCTGACCCGTACTGAACTTGATTAGTTATGGCACAATAACTTAGCATGAAGTAGAAGTCACCATTCATAGACTCATCTACCAACGATAGAAGTATTGGAAGAGGACTTGGGAGTAGGGGATCCTATTCTCATGACAATACATGTAGAAAGTGGACCAGATGCGCCAAGCCGTGGTGTTTGCCGCAGTGGAGCGATGCGGCGATAATGACAAATCTCAACCATGGGCTCAACTAACGGCTACCTCAACCCTGCAGTGATCTGCGCAGGAAGGATCACCATTTCCCCTTCACGGGGGAGGTGAGGGTTTTCTCCTTCATCTGGGAAGCAGGGTTGGTATTTGGCGCCGATCCTCCCAATCCTTAACACCTCAATAAACTCTCAGGTGGTCAATCTAGTATCGCACGTCTCACCTAAGTTAGTGGAACTCTCTATAGTGTCAGCGGAAGCCCTGAGAAATGCAGGAGAAGGTAAGGAGAGTGCTCAAATGATTGAATACAACGATTAAATAGAGCAGAAAAGGGGGACCCCATCCGCCTGAACACAAGGAATCGCCAAGACGGTACGGGTGTGGCAGATGTTGGAAGAGGGAAAGATCCTCGGTGACAGATGCAGTAACGATGAGCAGAAGTAGCCTTGGGAGGAGGAGACAGTGGCTCCATGAATCATTACCTTACCGGAATCTAAAAGCCACGTGTCGAGGGAGAATTCATTTGAATATCAGGCAGGCAACCTGAATTTTTCCGCTCCTTAAGGCCAATGAAAATTGGGGGCAAATGATAGGGTCAAGCCCATCATCTCGAGCCCGCCTGTGAACAAGGGAGGCTCAAGGCCGAAGGGTAAGTCCAAGCCAGTAATGTCGTACGAACCTCCGACCCCATATATATTCTCTAGCGAGAGCTAATGTAATGTCGAAAGTGGTCTACTCCACTGAGGGACTAACGATGGAAAGTATTACGTAAATACTGAATGACATTTCAAGCTGGTCAAGAAATGAAATCAGATCATATTTTATCTTACGGACAGAGTGGGGCTACTATGAATAGGAATACCCTGTCTTCAGAGCACACACTTCAGAGAACTGCGTCATAATCAAGAAATAACGGCATCTCAAATCACTAGCGGAAAATTTTCCCCATAATTCTTCAAGTCTCATGGATTTCTTTATAACCCAGAAGAGAACAAAGAAATTACAAACAAGAACATATTTATTTCACAGCAGATAAGAGGGAATATGATTATGATGTCTTCTTCAATTTTTTGCCATCAACGCGCACGACTGGGCTTTCATTGACTTTTCCCAGTATTCCTTAAGAATATGGAGAAACTGGAAACATCATCTTGATTGTGCCACAAAACAGATAAGGGACAAAACTTTCAACAATCTATATATCAGTCCCGTGTGGGATCCTGTACAACAGCTTCTGCAGATGGGGGGGCTGTGAATACGAAGAGATACCCGATCAGTTGGGGCCCCAGCAGCTTAAGAACATGACGGTCCTGAGTGACTCCTCCGCCCTTCTCTGCCGCTCTATCTTTGCCGCGCTGAGGGCCGCGGGGTCGACTGTGCTGGTCGTCGGGGAGAACCGCCGCGCCTGGTGCTGCAACTTCTTCACAGTGGAGTCGCAACGCGAAGCCTGGTCCCGCATCCCTTGAACCAACCTCGCTACCGCCTGGCAGAAAACTCGGCCGCTCATAATCATATTAACTTACTTCTGAGAATGGTTTCTTTGAATGCTAAGGAATCGATTCATTTATATAGAGAAGGTGGCAACAATGGAGAGTTGAATACAAACGGCGTTGACGACGCTACGACAGCCCATTAGATTAGAAGATTCCGTGGGCCGACGGAGGAGCTGGCGTGGGGTTGACTTGGGATAAGAACAGAGGGGCTGCTTACGTGGCAGAATCTTCTACAGGCGTGAGGAACCTGCTTTCCTTTTTCTCCCTCACGACTTGCTTCTGATCCAACTCCATCTGATGTTGTCGATTTCAACGTGATGTTAAAATGTTTTTATCCAATGATCATTAATAAAAGTCACGTTAATATAAATCACTTGCATTTAGAATTTACTTGATTTTAATCCATTTAATTCGAATCGAATCTACTTAATTTATAATATTTAAATCTAATATCTTATTTAATAGATAAAAATATTAAATCATTCCAATAAATTTATACAAATAAATTATATAATTTTTCCATATTCTTTTCCTTCTTGTAATTCTTTTAAACCTACCGACCTATTTTGCTATTGAAATATAAAATATATCATCAAACACCATCTGTCTAGATTTCTTGTTAATAAAGATGAAACCTTCAACCCCTATTCCTTCCCCCGTGATCCTCTCAGTTCTCGACTTCTTCTCTCCGATTAGAATTGATCTAAAGTACCAGGGGATGGAACCGGACTATAACCCTCGTGTCCAATAGGCAAACTAGATAAATAATAGTACATAATTCTTATCATATTATATCTAAATAATTTGTATAAAAAAAACCTCTCAACTCCATTAACTCGTATGACTAAAGTATGTCTAAACTATCAATTATATACATAATAATAAAAATCCAATTAAAACATTTATAATATAATTATGATAATTAAATCTTCATGATAAAATGTAACAAATAACATACTTTATATAACAAATTAAGATTACTTAAATAAGTTACATATGTTAGCATGTTCATTCTATATTAATCGTGTCTTATCTAATTAGATAAATTTACTATGGTTTATCCGAATCTATTTAACTCCGTATGTCATATTATATTGGATTATTGGGCTATGTCAAAAATAACTTGAGATAATAGCGCACACGTATGATAAATGTCACAAAGTGATGACTGTTATTTAACAAATAAGCACATACTCCTCTAGATCTAAGATATAATGTTGTTTCAACGCGCGTTAAATGCTAAAAATCTGACCATCCCATCCAAAAATACTTCGTCAAAGCCCGGAACAAAAGAAACGGGCTAAGCCATTGTTCAGGGCCCTAACCGGTCATGGGCCCATCCGATGATCTTAATCTCAACACCGTCGTGCCCTTGCCAAAGCTGCAGGATCCCAAGAATTGAAATCAAAGCTAAGCTGCCAGTGTGAGGAGAAGATTTCTCATATAACAATTATATTATATCAGTCTAATAGTACTTAGGATTTTTTTATGATTTATTCAATTTTTTAATTTTTAAAATAATTAATATTTATATTTTTTCTTAAACGATTATACCATTTTATGGTATCCTATAATAATATAATCGTGGTATAAAATATATTTTCTAAAGTTAGACGGCCAAAATGACACCGTATGGATCTCCGCCTTGCACTTAGTAAAGGTTATTTTCCCATATCAACTCTGTCTACAGGCGTACGATTAATCAGAGGTTCCCAGCCACGATCGAGATCGGATAACCTCGAGCAAGGAACCGTACCCGTAGTCCTAACCTGATCCATGAGCTGTATGTCAGACGATGGTCAACTCTAACACGTAGCGGGGCTACTTACTTTGTTTACTCGTATAAGCAAACTCTGATATAGGGGCAATTATATAATTACCCTATTAAGCACGAGACTAATTAAGTATTAGTTGTCCTTGATCAATTGGGACGCACAACGAGAGGATCTTGGTTCAGCTCCATTGGTCCTGTATTACGATATCCAGGGAGCTTGTCTGGTGGCATCAGGACACGTAGGCCGAAGACCACATCCAAGCAATCCATTAAATAATCCTAAATTCATTTGAATACCAAGAATCTTGTGCGCCAATAATTGTAACCCTGACGAGAGAAATAGTTCATGAGATGTGGCCTCTTTGGAGAAATCAGCATGGATGAGAAAAGGTGCTCAATATAGTAATATTATGGTGGAGACAAAGGGATTCAAAATTCAACACCAGAAGCATTTTACCTCATTTTTATTTTTAATTATTTTATTATGAAAATAATTTTAGATAAATATATCAATTAATCACGAATTTTGATAACTATTCAAATTAAATATCAACTTTTTCACGTATCATAATCTATCACTAACTATATATTACTTGTCGAATTTAGTATGATATTCATTTTTATTAAGTCATCATATATGACACTACTAGTATAATGTAAAATACTATTAATTGCATTAGCAAAATCAACATATCATATAAGAAGATTTGATAGAAAAATAAGCGTCAGATTAAAATTATTAAATAATAGATAATTTATGCCTAATTGGAATGTAAAAAAAATGTGTTGCAAAAAATGTTAAAATTTATGTTGAATTTAGATATTAACCATCTTTTTATTAGTAAAAAAATTAAATATTTTAATTAAATACAAAATTTGACTAACATTTTAAATTAGGCAGAAGGTTTTTTGCATATTCTAATGAGATAACAAATATATGTTATTTATTATATTTACCATGCCGTTAATTTTTTTGTTAAACTTTTTATTGTATATCAATATCACTCACACATAAGTTACTATTAATCATATTAATAAAATTAACATATGATATAGGATAATTTAATGAAAAAATGAATAATATGTTAAAATCGATAAACAATCATAATTTGTACTTATCAAGATATGAAAAAAATTATGTTAAATTTGATTAAATAATCAAAATTTGTAGTTATTTGTGATATTAACGAAAAGAAAAGGGAACCAATCAAAATATAACTTGCCATTGTGATGCTGTTATTTTCAAATGGACCATCACAATATTGAATGGCCCTTTTAATTCACCCTTCACTTTGAGCAATGTTGTAAATGGTATGTTACCGATACAGAATGTCAAGGTGATGATGAATCGATGCTTCACCTCTCATAAGCAAATTTATTTCGAGTTTCATAAATTCAGCAATTATGACTTATTAATATCTTAAATATCATTATTAGACATAATGCAACGTCCAATTTATTAGCGAATTCTCTGTTAAAATAAATAGGAAATCCCGGTAAAGGTGAGGATCTAGAAGGACCCAAAAAAGTCAAATTAAATCTCCGTCGACAAATAAAATAATGTTTGACCCCATATCATATGGGTGTCCCCACGGTACGTCAAGAGCAGGTTAGTACACATCTTGGCCAACTAATTGTCTCTCACGTGAATATTTTCTATTTATATGGAGAAACAATAATTTCATCTTAGTATTAAATTAATTTGTTTTAGTAATTGATCTAATCCCTAGAAAGCTCAGAAAGGACGACGTACGTGGCATGTTCCTGTTGCGTTATTGACTGTGTGGTCTTGCGGAAAGCTCGATCGATTTTGAAAGCTCGAAATTGCAGATGATGTGACAAGTGTGTTTCTAAAATATGCCAGTCTAATTATATTTTATCAACCTCGATTGTGTGGTCTCGGCTGATTGCCGTACGTGTCAAATCTGCGGTGCGACTATTATTTGTTCAAAGAAAATCCAATAAATAAGGTAATATTCGGTGAGGATCGAGGTCGGGTGCCTAATTAGGAAAACTGGCACGCACGAAATTGATCAGTACGTTTCTCATTATTGCCACTAGGAAAAATGATACTGAGTGAGGACAATTATTGATTCAAACTTGACGATGCCAGGCTGGACCTTGTAAGTGGAATCCTTCATAACTCATTAATGGAAGTCAATGAAAAAGTGAGTTTTGGACGCGCATATCATTGCTCTGACGGCAAAGTATGAAGAAGAAGGGGAAGGAGAAGGGGAAGGAGAAGGAGAAGAAAATATGTGGCTATGGGGGACAGGGGAGAGGAGGGAGGAGGTCGACGGAGTGACGTGGGCGGGCGAGCAGAACTCAGTACTCACGTTATTGCCTTCCGTGTCAAAGGTCCGTACTATCAGTGCGGGTTAATGAGTAATATATAAATAATATTTTCGTGTATTTAAGAAAAGGGAAAATGATCTTCTCTTATCACATTTTTTTATATAGAGGAGGTTAAAATTAAAAAAAATTATCTCCTTCATTTTTTTTTATAATATTTGACATATAGAAATTTATATTTTACTTATTCGTAATCGAACTGAGTTGAAAGATATTGAGGAGTAAAATCTCTCAAAATCCAAATGTGATCTTCATTACAAGGTTATGAGATAATTAGACCAAATACATGTTAGTTGCTAGTTAAAGAAATTATCTTTATTTAACAAATAAATGATCTCTTATTCATAAATAAAGGGAGATCTCCTATATATATAATCATAAAACTGTTGATCTTAGCACTGTTTCTAGTTTTTATTGCTCTCGCGCAACATATTTACGTAATAGTAATTAGATGGATAAATGCAAGAATTGGCCTATATACTGACAATTTAACATGATATTTTTATGTACTCTTCGTGCTTGTGATTCTGATTGGGCTGAATGCCCCATGGCACAGCATCCCATTACGGGTGATTTCATTGTGTTAGCAGGTTGTCCCGTGTTTTGGAAGACGGAGAAGTGGAACACGGTGAGTCGCTCAACCGCTGCGGCGTAGTATAGCGCCATGGCTGTTACAATGGCTGCTACGTACAAATTGGCTCTTACACCGCTCGCTCGACATCGATCACTCTCAGCCCATGGCAATTGGTTGTGATAATTAGAGCCGCTCTCAATATTGCTGTGAATCCAGTTTTTCATGAGCAGGCCAAATACATCGAGATCGACCATCATTTTCTCCGGGATCATCTCAAATAGGGTCACATCACCACGCTCTTAGCGCCATTTCCAGATTTATTGCTTTCGTGTTAGCATATTTGTATAATGGTTATTAGATGAATGAATACAAGAATTGCCCTCTAGCAATTTGATCTAGTTACACTCTCTCCTCAATGTTGATTTTCACGTTTATTGATAATTCTAATTAGTTCGCTAAGAGGTTAGCCTCTTCTGATACGAATTATATCTGGACGGTGGGATTGAAAGGAAGACTTTGATGGTACTGTTGTGCGACACCAATAAATGAGAACTTCCAAGTTCTTTCGAAGTTGAATTTTACAGCAGACCAGTCAAATCTTTAAATATGAGAACGTAAACACAACAGTTCTTAACGATGTAAATTATTTGTAATTATTCATCATTTTTTATTTAAAATAACGTATGTTGTTCAAATTTTATAAATAAAAATAAATCATATTAGGAGAGATTTATCCATTAATTCATCATCCATTCGACTCAAATTAAAATTAATAATAATTTATGTATACATGATTTATTCTTAAGAAAATACAACTATCTAATTTTTCTTTTCATCAATCTTTTTAAAATAAAAAAATGCACCTATGGTAGGCAGATCCCGGGTGGCGCCGGAGCGAGCCCCATCCATCCTTTGAAGTCCTTTTCTTCCTCGGTCTTTTTTTTTAAAAAAAAAATTATAGATTCCATCATTTTTTTATCATAAAAAATTTTCATTATTAAATAATAAATGACCAAATACGTACCTCCGTGGGAAGGTGACGGCCAAATCTGTCCAAAATTGATTCAGAAGTAAACGGACAAAGGAAGTAAAGTTGGAATCATTTCCCTTTTCAATTAATCAATCGATGATTATTGAAAATTTGAAATATCAATTAATCAATCATTAAATTAGAACACGTAGTGTACCAATCAAATAGAAATAAAAAAACATTTTTCCTCCTGAAATATCTCGTACTAAAATATTGGACACAGTTATTGACTTACAGTAAGTATGAAGTGATAGATGTGTTACATGTAATGCTTTCCTCTCGCAAGGAGGAGGGGGACACGTTGCCCGTCTGATGAATGGAGGACGGCACCGAATCTCTTTGACTTCCACTTTTGTGGCTGTGCTCCGTTTGCCTATTTATATTCATATGCCCCCGTCTACGTTTCTCATACGGACCCAAACAATCTCTCCACTTCTCTCTTTCTCTCTCCCTCTCCCTCCCTCTCGAGCCCATATCTTCAGTCTCTCAAGTTCTCAAATCGGTTCTTCGACACAGGAAGGACAGATCAAAGGGAAACTCGAAAGATTACTTTGGGATCGGCGATCTGAATTAAGCATGGGAAGAACACCTTGCTGCGACAAAGACGGGCTGAAGAAAGGTCCCTGGACGCCCGAGGAAGATAAGAAGCTCGTCGACTACATCGAGAAGCACGGCTATGGGAACTGGAGGACGCTTCCGAAAAATGCAGGTATTTCTCATGTAAAAGCACATGCTGTTCCTTGGCAGCTCGTATCGGGGCGCAAGTCATATGCTGATGCAATTTGTTGGTCTGTCTCAGGGTTGCAGAGGTGTGGGAAGAGCTGTCGGCTTCGTTGGACGAATTACCTAAGGCCCGATATCAAGAGGGGGAAGTTCTCCTTGGAAGAAGAAGAGACGATAATTCAACTTCACAGCATATTGGGAAATAAGTACGTACCCAGCAAATTTTCCAATATATTTTAGGAGGCATATCATTTTTTTTAATCAAATATACGGAAACCCAATATATAATAGTCTTGAGTTTGGTCCACTCGTTAAAAGGCAAAGTTTTTCATTTATAAATTTTTTAATCCGTGATCATTTAGCAGTATGTACATTTACTTTGCTGGGCAATTGAGAAATTTATGGCGTTTCTTAGCGTAACTTGTGGACTTTTGTCTCTTGCAACTTTAGAAATTCTTTCTTTTCACATGACCACATGTCGAGAAAGATTTGACTAATATTCATCCACGCTGAAAAATTAAGTGTATTTGCAAACATTTGGTTCGTATCTTCACGCCTCATATATATCTGCACTACGTTGTTGTGCAGGTGGTCTGCTATTGCTGGTCGTTTGCCCGGAAGAACCGATAATGAGATCAAGAATTACTGGAATACCCGTATCAGGAAGAGGCTTCTCCGGATGGGAATCGACCCGGTGACTCACAGTCCTCGCCTCGATCTCCTCGACCTGTCCTCAATTCTCAACACTCCTCCCTACAGTCAGACGAGCCACCTCTCAAGCTTGTTTGGGGTCCAAACCCTAGTTGATCCCGATATACTTAGGCTCGCCACCTCCATCATGTCTCCTCAGCTCGAAAGCTCAAACTGCCTTCCTCAAGATTTTCAACCAGATCGGTATGGCCAGCAACTGATTCAGGACCAGCTCCAAGCACCAGTTCAAGAAGTTGCCACTCGTATGCCGTTGTCTAATGAAGCTTCACAGTTCATGGATAACAGTTCAGAAGAATACCACGGTCCTTTCGCAGGTTACAGCAACGAATGGTACTCTGTTCCAGAACAGAATCTCAATGAAACCCTTAACCCTGCCCAGGAAATGAGCTTTGCTTCAGTGTTGTCAGCAGCGACTTCATCAAGCTCGACACCCGGAAATTCGAATTCCCAGTGCATCAATGCAGTTGGCGGCATCGAAGATGAAAGAGAAAGCTATTGCAGTAACCTGTGGAACTACATGACAATTCCTGATCTGCTGGATATAAATTCATGCAATGAGATCCAACAGCTTATTGGGGACAAATTTTTGGGTTCATGGAACGCTCAGTCGTGATGACTGCAGACATTTGTAATCTGCTTATTTTTTTAAGTTATGATTTATTGAAAGCAACTTTCATAAGCCTGCTGTATGTAACTTAAGCACGACATTATTCTATTCTTCTTCCTACATACGCAATATTGCGTCTTCTAATTAACGGGAAAATCCAAATTAATATAATATAGAATTTATACTTCTCAATGACAACACGAAGTGTACTCGGTTTCCATCGAAACTGTTCCCAATCGTGGGGCTTGCTCCAACGATGAACTTAAAAATATTTTTTTTTCCATATATTCATATTCACCCGAAACTTTAAATCAATAAGATATAATATTAAACTCCTTTAAATTCTCATAATTTTTTTTTTCATGACTTGAGTTATTTACTCTCCGTGTCCACCCACCCCCAGAAGGTAGGACTACTCATTACACTTAACACATGCTCCCAATAATTGACGATAAGCTGGATATTTTTCTTGGGAATCCAGACGAGAGGGAGGACAATCACCGGTCGAATTTTCTCTTCCTACGTCAGATTGTCATGGACCAGAGATTTTAATTAATCCGACTTATCAACCATGACCTCTATATTTGAATTTAAGAGATATGAACTTATATAATAATTTAATCTTAATGTAACCTATATTTAATCCCAAAGTAAGAGTTTACCATGGGATTCTTTCCCACTTTTTTTTGTATGAGACGCACAATGATGATCAAATTTATGCATTATTGAGGATTGTCAACTCAATGCGATTGAAAAAAAAAAATCAACGTGAATGAACTGATAGTGTCTGTCGAACTAATGAATAAGTAATCAATTATGTAACATAAAATTTCTCCAAGAAGCAATTCAAGTTTTTTATACATAGAGAAAGTAGATTTGGTGCAACAGTATTGCTGTTAACCTAATAACAAAAATATTATATATTTTATTATTATAGGGAATTTCCTAATCTTCTATTATCACTTTCTAATCTTATACCTCCAATATCGAGAAAATAAAATCTCTTAGGCTTATCTTAAAGGTACCTTATCATATTGTCATCCAATATCCGCAAGAGGTAAAGGGAAACCTAAGGTGAAAATTTATTTTAAAAAATGCAAATAATCTGCATGAACAACAACCCATGTTTTACCATGCACGTAAATTAGCGTTTAGAAATGTATCCTGTTTGATCGATGTAAATGTTAGGCTCCTCTAGTTAGTCGATCTCTGTATTTACAATTTAAGAATATTGATATTCAGACCCAATTACAAAACTTTACTTTAAAAATACTGAAGTATTTTAACCAATTAAAATTAAAAAAAGATTATAATTTAAGCAGAGATTCACGGGCAGATATTAGACTGGCAATTGCAGGGACTACGACCCTGAACCTCGGACTCCGGTGACCTCCGCTGGGCTCACGGCGGCGACATCTGGCCGTCGCCCCCGTCTCCCACCTGGCCAATGACTATCTATTTATGCACTTCATACCATTCGGGTTACAATATAATTATAAATTATTTGAAATTATAAGGGATGAAATTTAACTTTTGTTTTTGCGTGGCAGAATAATTAATTATATGCATGAAGTTTGACTGCTTTACGAAGTGAACGTGTCGAAGTCTGAGGGGCGACACGTTGTGGGGACCACGGGAAAAGGCGGGGGGCTTCACTGTCCAATAGCATTGAAAATCATGGCGGGCTTCTTGTGTGCTGCTCTTGTCTGTCCGTCTGTCTCCCGTTGATTAGCGCGCCTTTTAAGTACACGTGGACCCAAGAACTATCCGAAGGTGGGCCCCGGCTCATTGGCTGGCGGTAAACCGGCTGACCAGCTTGCACGAGGAAGTCATGGATGGATCCCGTGAGTGAACTGTTGGTGATTGGTTTGTGTGTAATAAATGGGAAATATTGAGATCATAGGAGATTTTTAAAAATAGTAACTTTTTGAATGATAGTCGGATGTAACATTTTTTTTTTAACTATGGATGATTAGGGTAGGGATTTTATATATATTTTTTTATTTTTAACACTTAAATCTTATATATTTTAAAATATTTTTTTATTTTTAATTTTATAATATATTTAAATAATAATATTAGTATACTTAAAAGTTAGGATTGGTAAAAGGGTTATTTTAAAAGATATACAATATAAATATAAAGAAATTATATTGTAATTACGTACTTCTTAACTATGTAAGGTCCATTCTACTTAGTGGGAGGATCTAACCTTTTGTTGGTAACGTGCGGTCTCGAGAATAAAAGACAGTGCAAGGCACAGGTATCTCCTTCGCTTGGTGGGAACACGCTAGCGCTCGTGTAGGCTTTCGAGCCTACACTTGCTCCTTCTTGGACAAGAACCCCCAGAGACTTACATACGATTTTGCCTTAAGATGCTCGCTACCGGCCATATGATATTACTTAAAAAATGTAGAGCCACTTATGAAATTTGGCGAGTAAAATAGGTGTAAGGCTATATGCGGTTGAAGAAATTGATATGTTCTGCATGTATACACTTCATTAATTATTGTAAACTTTTACGTTTATATAAATAATAACCTTGGTTGTTGTGCACATGAATACAGTATTCATGGAATTAAGATATTTTCAACATCTTGTGACACTGTCTTAATTTATTTAGACTTTTCTCATGTTCATTTTCGGGCCAACATACCTCCTCTATGATCGAAAGATGCTGTTACTGTCTATTGCAATCATTAACGGTTGGCTGGTCGTATTTTTCCGGCATGCAGTGTCCGGAAAGAAAGGTTCTTGAGTGACGCCTTCTCTACTAGGATACTGCATCACGGGGGACGAGCAGGGACGGAAGGGACGCGGGGAGCACCCATTCAGCTCGAGAAAATCCACAAGATGTCATATGATAAGTTTTGCCTCCTTAAAACCCAACCCCTTATTCTTTTTTCCTTGGGTTTCGACTCGGGGACAAATTAGGTGCAGCAACTTTAGCAACCGCCGTATCTTCATCGACGAGATTATCATCCGCCATATCTCATGCTTCGAAAAACCAGATTTGGTACACCGGTCCGCATTAGATCCACGGAAAATTCGAACCAATATTTTATTTTAAAAGAGTAAGAAGTACATATATAATCAGTCAACCGTGATGTACATTGCATGTATCCATATTTGTATGTGTCATATATGCAATCTGAGCATGTTTGACTTTGAAATGAGCTTCGCCATTTTTTCCTCCCAAGATAAGGTTGCTCTCTTACATGCAAAGTCAGCTGGCAGCATTTATGTAACCAGCGGGGCTTGGTATTACTTGTAGGAAGAAATTAATGTATGATGCCCGCCCTCATGCGTGTACTCATCATGTCGTCATCCATACATCAGCGAGATCCCTTTTTCTTTAATTTCCATCAAATTTTCCAGTTGCACCCAGATGGCATGGTTGGGATGTTTCTGCTCATCGTCCCTGTGAGAAACGTCTAGGGTTTAAGTATATGATAAATGGTGAAAATTTATAATTGCATACATATATACATAGTCAATTCTACAATCTATAGAATCATACGTTCAGCGACACATCTACATGGTGAGAGTATAACAGTTTTGAGTTAACCCTACGTGGAAAAGGAAAGAGCACCCCTTTCTAGAAGAAGTGCCTTCCCAAGCAGAAACCAGACACCCTTCAAGGGGAGTCGATCTTGGAAACTCTCCTCACTGAAAATGGATATAGGAATTTAAGTTCCTTAAAAGGTTTTAAGTGTACTATCCTTTTTTTTACAAGCGTTACAAGGGTGAAATCATACGGTTGTTTAAGAGACATAAATCGAATCGCTTATCAACTCTATTAGAGTGTATCCATGAAATTGTCAGTTTGATTTCTCGGATTGTACATCCGCCGGATTTCTTCTTTTTGATAAGCAGCCTCGTAGGATTTTCTTCGGAGGTTTGACGAGGAGCCGACAATGGGTAAAGTGACAGCCTCTCGCTTTCTGTCTCGACCGCCCAAAGAAAAATTTCTCGTTGTGGATTTTGAATTGAATAGCACACCCGATAAAGAGGAGTTATGTCTGCATGTGAAAACGTTTTCCGGCGTTTCACCAATTTCCTGGAAATCTTCCCTCTCTGTTTGTCGATACCGGGACGATTTGATCTCTATCTTCATCTGAGATGAAAATTTAGCACTAAAGGAAGAAAAGTGCGCAAGAAATTAGAAATGGAGCCCACCTTACAGATTTCCAAGCCATTGGGTGTCGACGACTTTGTTGACTAATTAATCATTAGGAGGCTTTCTTGGATAAAAATCATTTTCTTGTAAATATTTGACCGTGATGGTGAATGCGTCTTGAGTTTGACTTTACTCGTGTCATATGGTTGAGGATGATTGCCGTGAGTCCAGCTTCATATATCTTTTGAGAAAAACTGCACCTTAGAGATAACAGTGTATTAGAAAAATGCAATTACAAATAAAAATAATGGTATTCAAGATAAAGTAAATGCAGACTATATGTGTCATTGGGAGTTTTGATATGACTGCCCTCAGTATCTCCGATGGGTGGAAAGTATATTGTCTAATGTATATATGTTTATCGGGATAAGATGTTGAGATTGGTTGAAATATTTTAAAATTTTTTTCCTTTTAAGTATGATTTTGGTTCAAGTATTGTGAATGAAAAAAAAATTATGTCTCAAGCTGAATTATTCATACTACAATGATTTCTGGATGGTAGTTTGTTTTGGAAAAAAACATATTTCAGATTTACACTTTTTTTTGGGGGTTAAATAGACGCATTCCGTAAATGTCGCTCCACTGTATATTGGCCCTGTTGTTGCCCAGAAATGAAGGCCTTGTTGGGCCTTTTTGACTATGAATATGCATAACCCTTGTCTCGTTTCTGCTCCATTTTCATATTCATATGTTCTTTGCTTTTACAGTAAAGCATTTTCACATGTTCAAACCCCAGCAAGACATAAATTGGCACACGTTTGGTTTATATTTCTGATGGAGTGTCTACACAAAAGAACAGACATGCTCTGAGGCTGCCGTGGCTAAAGAAAGGAATATGAGTTCCCATGTGGACGCCATACGAATTTCAACTACTGGTCGGCCCCCAGAATCTTGAGTTCGGGTTCCTGATGATTCGTGCGTGGGATGATGGCTGAAAAGGGGTTTTGCAGTCGACATTTTCGGCATTCAAACGCAAAACTAATAAGCCTGTGCAATGTGACTTGAAAAGGAATATGAGTTCCCATGTGGACACCATACGAATTTCAACTACTGGTCGGCCCCCACACCCTGAGTTCAGGTTCCTGATGATTCGTGCGTGGGATGATGGCTGAAATGGGGTTTTGCAGTCGACATTTTCGGCATGCAAACGCAAAACTAATAAGCCTGTGCAATGTGACTTGATATCAATTATGAAAAATATAAGTCCTTATAATTTCATATAAATTATCTATCAATATAATCCCCCAACAAGAGCAGTATTTCAGGCATAGTCATCTTGTTTAAAGCTATTCCGTAAAGGAGTATAACCCTTCAAATAATTTGCATTAAAATCAGTATGAAGAAGCTATAACTTGAAGAACAGAACTATTGTATTTCAGAGGTATATGTCATAACAATGGAGGAAGAGAATCAAAGAATTGTATTAGAAAATCTTTACCAGCAGACAGAGTTGTTCATTACGATGTGATGATATCTACAGCGAAATGATGTAAGACAAATCCTAGTTATTATTCCACCAAGTTCCTGCCACCAATGGATCTAAGACTGCAGATACTGAGATTTACACTTGATCCTGCAAAGGAGTTGAGTTGAGTAATCGACAGAAAAAGCATCTCAAGTCGAATACATCAGCTTCTTGATGCATATCAAATACCCATCAAGCCAAGTGATTCAACTTGATTTGCATTCTACTGCATACTCCAGAAAGAATGCGGTTGAAGGCGTATGTTTGAGTCCTCTGATAATGTTCTTTAGGCAAACTGAATGCAGCTCCACATCCATGTCCCTGACAACAAGAAAAAAAAAAAGGATATAGGTAATTAAACACGAGAAGGCTCTTCACTTTTTCATTTTTCTTTTTGGTATGCTCAAAATAGATTGAGACATCTATGTCTGAAAACTGGAGCCTGAAATCAGTGACTCTGCCTGAAGAGGCAGCAGTTTGGTTCGGAGGAATCTATGTATTGTTTTTTTAGAACCAGAATGTTTTCCTACGAAAAATTGCTCCTGCAAACAAGCTTTTCGGAAGCAATCTCCAAAAGATAGTTTTACCATCTCAAGCACCTTGGAGATGTCCCACTCCAATCCCGCAACACAAAAACACTTCACCACAGAGCCCATATCTCTGAAGAAACAACATCCAAACTATATTTTGTAATGAGTTTCTCTAGGTATCCACTCATCTTCATAATGTTTTTCCAAACAAACTTGTAAGAATGCAGAGAAAGCAATGACATACAAAAAATACTTTCTTCTCCTCAGTTGTCCACTTGCTTTGCATGGGTAAGATCTCGGAACTTCTCAAGTGCTGTGCTCAAACTATTCAAGGCCATCCTTTTCACCTACATTTTCAAACCAGGATAGACTCCCTCATTCAATAATTGATCAGCTTCATAACCCTTGATGCTCAATCAGATACTGAATGGCAATCATATATAACAGCAAGAGATTTTAATACCTCTGGCTTGTACAGTTTGGCACCGTGATCATTGGGGAGGCCCTGGACTTCATCCATTAAATGAATGCACTCTTTAACACTTTCAGGTGAGACAAAGTGCAGCACCACACTTACACAAGACTAGAAAAATGTAGATAATATGAGCCTATAGCATCATCAGAGATAAATACTCTGAAAAGAAGTTCATTCCTTCTGTTAACAAACATTTGCATTCATTAGTACCTTTAGAGTTCTAAACTGGTAAGGGCATCCCATAGGAATGATAACAGCTTCACCAACATGCTGCTCAAAAGTCCATGGTTCAATTTCTGGAATCACACAAAGCGTTCAATTATTGAGCCAACATATATTCTATGTTCAGGGGGAAAATATTTAGGTGAATTCTTACCGAACTCCTCCTTAAGCCTTGTCTTGTGGGCCTCGTCAAGGAAGAAACACTGATCAAGAATCGGATGAACCAGCTGCAAATACACAGGTAAGCAAAGGCACTCTTAAGTTTGAAGGATCAAATTTGCAGCTCGTAAGGATTTTGTTATTTTCCATAATTTAATACTTACTCATCACAATGACTAAACTGAAATAGAGAAAGCAACATAATCAACTCACATTCTTTTCCAAGTCAGATGGGTGAGAAAACTCATCAGCGTGCCTTTGGAAATACTCCATAAGCTTAGGAACATCTTCTCTGCAGAAGATGTCCCACTGAGCTCCACAAGTTCTGGTCACTTCCTTTTCAAGATATTCATTTGTTTCTCGGTTATCCCTGCAGAAGTTTCTTCTTCCAGATTCTTCAGAGTTTTGGATGGCCTTCAAGGCTCCAGATTCAGAAATGTTGTAAGATACGGGCGACTGATCTTGTAAGGCAGCTGCATTGTGATAGCTTGAAGAAGACAATGCATCCAATGAAACCCAAGATAATCGAGAAAATTTATGTTGTAAAAGCAACTCCTCCATACTCATCTCCGCAGGTTCACTGGAGTCTTCAGCAAGGAGGGATTCATCTCGATCCCCTTTATTTAGTGACAATTGATCATCAGGAATACAAGTTGGATCCCTTTCATTCAGAGTCTGGTGCTTTCTCACCAATTTTCTTATTCTATTGAGGTTTTCTGAGGAAATCAGGTTGTCTGTAGTGTGCGCCAAAACATTAACCTAGGTTTCAACAAACAACAGGAATCAATAGCAGAGACAACACAGTTCTGCTCCAATTGCTTCAAGAGGAAAACCAGACAGATCTAAGTTAAAAGGATAAAAAATCTTATTCTTGAGTTTCCTTGAATTGAAATCTGGCACATTGGAATTGACCATAGCGAAAGACAAACTAGGCTAAAATTATCTGTAATATCTGAATTGGAGAACAAATGAAAACAAACCAAAAGTGTGAAAGAAACGAACCGTATCATATAGATCATAGCATAACTTTGACACACAATGGACCCGCTTATGTTCCTCAGAGCTGTTGTATGAGATATAGACACAAGGACCTAGCTCAGGCGACAGCGTCTCTTCTTGTGAGTTTGCAGCAAGATTTAAAATGCCAGATTCAGGATTCACATACTCTTGCAGAGGCAATCGATGAATAATCTCAGCATAGTGATCAGGAAATTGGTCACGGAAATATTGCGATGCAAGCCAAACTTTAAGTTTCAGCATCTCTTCTCCTGTGCTAGAGTGGGCCTTCCCTCTTCTAAGAGGACCCTGAAATAACTGTTTTATGCTGATTTCTACCTGCCAAGGTATAAGATCCGTGTCCATTTTCAGTTTTGATAGGCCAAGAGACAAATCACAAGAAGTTCAAAATTAGTACAAAATTTGCTTGTTTCTGCAATTCAAGCTCATATTTGTGGTTATAAAATGTATTACATAACCAAATCTTTCATTCCTAGTTTTCTTTACCTTTTCCAGGATTTGACTCTGCTTTTCATCAGTAAACACTAACTTTATCCTCTTTCTCCCTATCTTTTTCTCCTTAAAAAACCGATATGATACAGTAAGTATTGTTAGATTGTAATTCACCACTATATAATCCAATATCAATCTGCAAGCCAACCAATTTCTGCTTTTTTTTTCAATAACAGAAAAAATTATATGATAAACTAGAAAGTTTCTCGAGTTTCCTATACCCAAGTAGGACAGTGTGCTTACATCACAAAACTCGAGGCAAGGAGGTAATTCCTTGTTGCTCTCATGCTTGGCGATGTTACCCTCGAGATAAGTGTAGAACATGACCACAGGATCCCAACACATCTTGGACACCTCTCCAAGAACATCATGAACAACTACAGGGTGGCCTCTGCTCCAATGCTTCTGAAAATGCTCCCTTTTATCGGCACAAACCTCCAAAGCAGAGGGGCAATAGAGTGAACTATTGTTTGAATATTTCCTCATGGTTGATTGTCGCAAATGCTTGAAGTCAGCCCTATAATTCGCTCCATCGCATATCGAGCAACAAGAGTCGCCACTAAAGGCTTCTGGGTAATCGTAACTACAGACTATTTCTTCAGCCTTGTCCACAAGCTCTTTAATCCAATTCACTGGGAGAGGAGATCTCAAATCGAAAATGCCATTTCCACAGCCACCAAACTCACCTGTTGGGCAAGAAATTCTACCAAGACTATAGCAAGCTTTTGAGTAAACTAATGAAAAGCTTTTGAGAACTTGGATGCCATTTTCATGATCATATTTACATTTTGATTCTGTCTTGTGTAGTTCCTTGTGTTCCACCACAAGGGAATTTTTCTTGTCGGCACAGGCATTTGTAAGTACTTTCATTCCGTTGGGATAGAGCTTACTGAAATCCCACCAACAATTTAAGCAGAGGATGTAAGAACAGCTAGAGCAGCTTCTGTGCAGGTCAAAGATTGATGTTTTGCAATTATTGCTGCACAATAAGTAAACACAGGAGTAGAAGACAATAAAAGAGAGTTATGAAATTAAACAACAGTGCTTGCCAAGTTATACAGAGAATATAGCATACCATACAGAAGTCCTAGACCCAAGTTCATGATGCTTGATTTGCAGTTCGGAGATTTCCAGTCCTGTGAACCCAAATCAATGAGTTAAACAGTAAAATGCGAGAAAGGAAAACAACAGGTTTCACACTGAGACCTTTTACTTTTGCCTCCAGTTCGAGTACAATACTCTGCTCCTGGTCAAATTGCTTCAAAATGGGAAGAAGCACACAGATCAAGTAATGAAAGCTTAAAATTCTATCTGCTATACTTTCATCATCTGGAAGTTCCTGAACCAAAAGATAAAAATACAGATCAAAGCATTACCATCAAATGCAACAGGGATCCTCTAGAATAAAACTCATCAGCTAAATTGTAATTCAAACCTGATAACTGGTTGCATGAGATTGGCTGACAACACATTCTGTGCAACAACAGGTTCTTCGACAAACTGGGCATTGTAGCTTAACTTCTTCTTGAGTATCAAAATACCTGAATTCATTTAATCTTGCAGTGTCAGATAGACATTTTCTTTCTCAAACCACATCAGACAGATCTTCCAATATACAGTATGTAGCAATATAATGGTAAAACAATGTTAACAGTACCATACATGTCAAACGGTGGATTCATAAATATAGGATGTGATATTTAGATACCATTATACTTCGGCATTACACCCTCACTAAAAATAAAACAATCTAATACCACCAGAACCTAGCAGAAAACATCTAACGCACATTGGTTGCCTTTGACCAAGCAGACAATCCATCTCAACACTCATTAAGGATGTTCTAATCCAAATTTGGCAACAAAGCTATTCATGACTGAGATAAACATCTCACTGATTTTTTGAAAGTCCAAGAGCAAATACCTCTCTTTGATGCACTCCATGCAATAGAACTCCTTTCGACAATTTGAACACCTGATCAAATTACTGGAATCACTTCTCTTGCACCAATGGCATTTCTTCCTCCCACCATTTCTCCTCACACTCTCCCCATCCCTCTTGTGAGGCAAAACCTTCAAAATGGGGAGAAAAAGAAATTCTCAATACAACTATAAGCTAAACCTAGTGGACAGACTGAAAGACAAAACCCAAGATCAAGATTTACCTTAACCGACCCAAAGGGCGAGGGCTCAATATTCTTGGACCGAAACCGCCGTCTCGGTGCATATCCTGAATCCACTCCAACCTTAACATCGTAGAGGGGCGCAGCATTGCTGACATCCCGATGGGGCCGGGCAGGCGACTGTGAGATCACCATAATGCCATTGGGCAATCGCCTCATCATGTCCCCCTCGGTCTCCTCTTCCGCCTCTTTCCTCTTCTCGACCTCCCTCTTCACCACCATCCTCACTAGCTCCCTCGCCAAGTTTCTTCTTTTCACCTTCACCGAACGCTTGACGGACTTGTCGATCTTGTGTGCCCTAACTTGCAAATCTTCTCTATTCCCGTTTTTATTCTTCGCCAATTTGCCGGTGTATTGCCTCTGGATCTTGAGGGACTCGGGTACCTTCTCTCTGTTCTGACGGAGGAGCCCCTGTAGGTAGTGGATTTCGCAGAGCTTCTTCCCCTCCTTGACCCGCCGGCCACACCTCCAGCTCCGGCCATCGGTCCGGTTGCACCGCAGGTGCTCCGGCACGGCCTCCTTCCCCTTCATTTTACCCGAAAAGATCAGAACTTACCGGAAATTTTCGATCTTTCGGGGGAATTAGTCGGGAAAAATGAGCTGGTATGGGCTAGAAAAGAAAGGGTTTTTAGGCTGTGATGATACTTATTAGAGAAGAAAGATTGAGTGAAGAGTGGCATTTCCTGTAATTTCAAGAAAACAACAAGCCCGGATCAGTCCAAGAGATCTCGAGCTCTGCTGCAATGATCGCAAGTGGGGATCAAGATTCTTGAAATCCTGTAACGTCTGAGTCTGCAGATAGGCATTGGGTTTATGGGTTTTCAATGTTGGGTTTTCTTGGAAAAACCCAATGATGTTTTCGTAAATTCTAATGTTTCCTGCAGACATAGTGATTATGTTTCTAAATTTTGTGTCATTTATGGTGTTATGGTGAAAGAACTGATGGTGAAATCTCATGGGCAAAAAGTGTTCTTGAAATTCCTCTTTCTGATTGTTATATGGAAGAGTTATTTGCATTTGCTGTGGTCCTTGTACTATTTTTATCAGATGATGTACTTTTTCTTGACCAAAGACTATGTTCATGATCTTATTATACAAGGAACCGTATTAGAAACTGACCCGCTCGTTTGATCCTTACCTACATTCCCAATCTAGAAGCTGATGTGCAGAACCCTGCAATCTGCAATTTGCTTCAACGTTTCTTTTTTTTTTTTTTGGTTATCGTCATCCGGTGCTTCCTAGGCGAGTTTGGTGTGTTTCACTGTGCTGATGAGACCAAGAGAAATAATTCAAGTTTCTACCTTTATAGATAATCCCATAATTGAGCGTACGATGTGAATTTGTGCATCGTTAATTGTCGGGTGCTTAAAGGACCGAGAATGGAAACATACAATGGCACCCCCACATTGTTCGAGAAGCAGCCGGTGCTGCAAGCATGTCCATTATCCAATGCGGGAAGCATGTGACAGAGAACTAGGCTGTTTACTGTCGAAGGACAGATTTTAATTGACACTAGTCACGGCTGACGAGTGTGAGGCTTTTCCGACCATTTAGAAGGGCTAGGAAGATTCGGCCAAGCTTCTGATTTTCCTAGCAAAGCCCGCCTATCTTAGACTGGTGTATTTTGCTCACGACTTGTCCAAGGCAGGTATTTGTGTTCTCCAAATAATTCAAAAAATAATATTTAATATAATGATATCGACCTTCATTTACGATTAAGTGTACTCAAAGTTCATCATTTTATTCATCTTTTCATCTGGTTCTCTCCCATATGGAATGCAAAGCTTCCTGCTGTTGGAATGAATTGAATTTTGCCTCTCCATTACGTTGCGTTTCATAGGTTCTGAAAGTCCATATTTATGTGCATTGGTCCACAGCAAGAATAAGCAAAACAGATGACAAAAAGTAAGATGCACATGTACACATAAATAGTCCTCATGGTTTGCGACCTAATGTACATATATTTGACAGCTCCATTAGTTCCACCACTTGGGAAGCTCAGCCAAGGCTTGTTAGCTGGACAAAAGCTAACAGGGTAAGTGCAATTGATCGTCTACAGATACAAATAGGAACAGTCCTTCCATCAGTGTCCCCGAGAACGGTTGGAAAGACTTTGTCGGGAGGAATACGCCACCACCATATCTGTCTTCGACATATATCATCACCATACGGACAAATTTACAAAATCCTTTAACGGTCATCATCTGCGAAGAACGATTTTTCCCTCTGCATCCTCGAGAACTATGGGCAAGACATCCTCAGGAGGAACATACCGCCATATCTGAGCCTTCTTCGACAGATGACCCATCTGAGCGAGCTTATCAGCCGCTCGGTTCCCTTCCCTGAAGACGTGACTGATAATACAGTTCTCGAGCTTCGGGATAATTAAGTTTATCATACTAACTTGCTCCTGAACTTCCTCGCATTTGGCTCTCCTCTTCTGGACCAGGATCTCGATCAATGGCTTGGCGTCTCCTTCAAGCCAGACGCTGCTCCAGTCGTTTTCCAACACAAGCTCGAGGCCTCTCCGGAGTGCGATGAGTTCAGCCACTGTGCTTGTGGTTTTCCCAATAGGTTCCGCATAACCTAGCAGGAACTCAGCCTCGTGGTTTCTAAAGACGCCTCCGATGCTGGACTCTCCCGTCCTCCCGATAGAAGACCCATCGAAGTTCAACTTAGTCCAACCAAATTTGGGCCTGGACCAGGTCACGGCAATCGGCTTTTGATGTAGCCAACTCTTTTGGATCAAACGTATTGCTGGGTATGGCACCGACAGACTTTTCGTTTTGAAAATCGTGGAGAAATGCAAAAACATTTCTGTGCAAAATTCGGAGAGAAGAACTCGAACCACGTCTCTTAACTTTTCACCAAAAGTAATGCTTCCGAAAGGTCGGAGTTGAGGGAGAGGAAGGAAGATTCATTGATTGCAATGGAAGAACATCAAAGGAAGCATTCTAACGTCGAAGAAATGTTTCACGAGGGAGATTCTAAGATGTTGCAGAAGACAAAGTTTTGTCTTGAAACATTTAAGTTTTGCTTTGGCCTTTTTTTTTTTTTTTTTCTTTTTGTAACTTAGAAGAGAGATTTCCTGTTAACGGCTGATAACTGTCTCGCCTAAAGAAAGATAACCTCCCTAAATTGCAACTTCTCCCAGCCCACCATTTGGTTCTAAATGAGGGATTACTAAATCACAGATGATTCTTGTTTGGGTGAGAAATATCGGTAGGGATGACTGTGTTTGACTTAAAGTCGACTTCACTAAAAAAAGGAAATTTGGTTCATTTGCATCACCTTTGACCTGGGGTCAGGATTCCGTTATCATCAGTGACTTCATGTACCGTGTTCATTTTGTCCATTTTATGTCTATAGAGTTTCTTGTGACCCAAGGAAACTCCATTTCTTCACCCTTGTTTTTGTCCTTGGATGAGGTCAAGATTCAATTTTCATCAATAAACTTCACGTGCCTTGTTAATCCGCTATTCATTTTGTCACTTTCATATCTAAGAGACTTTCTTGTAAACAAAAATAACAACCCCATCGACTCCCTTGTGTTTTCCCTAGGTGGAGTCAAGATTTGATTATCATCAATATATTTCTCATACCCCTTAACCCACAATTCATTTTGTCCACTTTTGACATCAACATGACTTTCCTATGACCTAAGAAAACTCCATTTCGATCTTGTTATTCCCCGGGTGGAAGGATTTATACAATTGAGGTTGTAACTTTTTACTTTTTTGCTAACTGCAACAATGTTAAGTATTCTTATATATTATCTGACCGTAAATGAAAAGTTCATTAAGCTTGTGGATGGTTATTCTCAATTGCACAAGGAAACAGCATATGATGCTTGTCGTATACCATGAATGTTGCTTCAGATTGAGTTAAATAGATAGGTTTATGCATACTAGGAAATTGGGGGAAAAACAAAAAATAAAAGTCAAAAAGGAAGGGAACATTGCAAAATGTACCATGGATGAACAGACAGGCCAGCTTAAGACCACGTTTGAGGCCCAAACCATGTGGGTTTGAATTTTGCAGTGGGAGACTGCCATGAAGCTGGGCATCGGTCCACTGTAGCCCCATTGATCAGGCCTCTATGACGACTCTTCGAATATTCCACACTCTTCCTCTAAAATATGATGTCGAGTATTATTGAAGAGAATATATGATCTAGTATTATTGTAGAACATATGGCTGCCGCACAAACTGGCACAGCCAAATGATCTTAGCAAAGGGAATTAATATATACCAAATTGCAATCCCATTGTTGGATACACGAGCGATTTCAGTATGTAGCCGATAAGCAATCAATTCCCATTGTCACACCAATATAATCACCTCCATTCCCTGTATACATTTAAGTTTGTTTGCCTAGAAACCTCCATTGCCAATTGACCACAACCAATCCAGAGCAACACCAGAGAATATTCCTCCCAGGAGAAACAGCACAAGCAAATTGCCCAGCGCATTCTGCTCAGGACCCTGCAGAATAAAACCGGCAAGCAATACAGCATTAAGAAACAGATAGCCAGTGACCAAAATTGGACCGAAAAGGTACTGTACAGTCGAACTTCACGGACCTTGTAACCCTTTGGGGCAACTGTCATGACACAAACAGTAAGATAACCATTTGTTAGTCCCAAGAACGAGGTCAGCACGATCATCCATCCCTGGTCGCCAAACTTGGCTGTAAAATAGTAGGCAGGGATGAGTAAGAACCTGCCAAGGATCGCGATCATGAGGCCTTTTCGGGACTCAAGCTTCAAGCAGCCCACCAGGGGAATGTACCTTGATATCAGGTCCCAAATATTGTACATTGCAATTAGAACTGGCCGGTACCTGAAAATAGCCACTAGATTAATAAAACTAGTTTACTGAGCAAATTTTGACCATGTTAAGTAACCTGAATACTCTGAGTTCGAAGGACAATATCATCTTTCTATCTTCTAGAGGAAATTTTTGTTGATCAATTTTTTGGTTGAAACATTTTTTCAAGTTTCCATGATTCCCTCTAAAAGTAGATCCTTCCCAGTTCAATCTGACACTTGTTTACCCACTCTGTATTTTGGCACAAAAGGAGCCAGACTCTTAACATTATCTTCACGTACCACTTGTCCAATTTATGTTTCCCAGTATTCTCGTACAAGAAACCTGGGAAGATCGAGAGTGTCAGGACATATATAAGATACAGGTCGAGGGCATAATCTCTGTTCTTGTGCAAGAGTTGCTTGGTGCCCAGTCGTCCTTGCTCCTTGGCACCATCTCCCTGAAAAATAAGATTCTAACTAGTTTTTCGTTTTCCAAGTGTGTAGTACCAATACGAGAACAGGGACATTATCAGTTTAGAAAAGAAACGGGGAAGCGGTGGCTCCTACTTGATTTGTTTGGATACCAGCAGCAGCAAGATCAGCATTGACAGTCATTGATCCTTCAGAAGCTGCCTTGGACCGGTAGCACTTCACAATGGGAAGCTTTGGGAACACAATAGCATAGAGGAGAATGCACAGGAACTCAAAGACCGTGGAGATTGCAAGGAACAACACTGGAAAGAAGGAATATATGAACCTTAGTAATCACATGTATATATATCGATCTTTAACTAAAAAATATCCGTCTTTAAGATCCATGGCACTGATAAAGATCAAACTTGGAAATGCATTTTTCATGTGAGAATGCAGAAAACTGAAACTGTTTGGTTAATAAAACAAATTGTTGCTAATGGAAGGAGACAATGATACTTGTCCCCTTGCGAAGACCGTCTTTGGCATCCTCAAAGGCTGCTTTAGTAATAAGCCCCAGACCAGATGTTACAGCTCCTGATGCAGCTAAACCCGCAAAAAGTGACTGCACAAAATTTGTGTTGTACCTTTATGTTCAAGACCAAAGGGCCAAAAGAAAATTAGAAAGTGGAAAACAACGTTTAAGAGGATAGTAAAATGAAATAACCCGCATGAAATCAGGGCACATGAAAGACAGATCGCCCACCAAACCACCCTGAACATGAGCATCGGCTACTCCAAAGCAAGCTACAAGAATACATATTCCAATAAATGGCCCGATTCCTCCTTTGCCAGAAGTTGTCAAGTCCAACTGTCACAGTAGAAGCTCCATGGAATTTCTAAAATATGATTTAACTTGGAGACAGAATGAATAATTAATGAAATTAATGTCTTTTGTTTCTTACAATTATGAGGAGGAAGGTACTGAGGAAGAAAAGGATGTAACCCGCTATGTTCCTCTTTCGGGTATCAACCTTTGCTTCATTGTACGCTAGAAGGGCCATGGTTCCTAGCGCAAAGGTTTGGTAGACAATCGTGAGGACCCTTAAAGGATGGTATTTCTGCAGAAAAATGTAAAGTGTTCTCACTGAATCAACCTAAAAAAGGCATGTACTATGATGTTACGCAAACTCATAATGTCTTGCTCCAACGAAACCATTCAACTTGGAAAAATAGCAATACTATAATACATCCCACAGTCATGAAACTTATATCCTTCTTCCGTATAAAGAAACAGATTTGGACTACTCTTTTTCCTGCTAGAACTGACTTGAATACAACACAAGCTAAATAACACAGAGAGCAGAAAAGGTTCAATGATCCAGTAAAAAATGACATGGTTGTAAATATCGCCAGATTCGTGTAAAGATTTTCCTTCTCACCGGGAACAGTTTGTAGTAATAATCTCCAATAATCAGCATACTGCTCCAAGCGATAAGAGACCCAAATCCCAGAATCCAACAAACTATCGTGGCTTTGAATTTCCCCTGTCCATCAAAGTCAGAAAAGTTCAATTGAATATTATTAACACTGCTCTGGCCCAGAAAGAAAAATTGATGCTAGGAGGAGGAGAAGCACCTCAAGCCTTATTGGAGGCCCAACTTCGCCAGCATCTGCCATTGCAGGTTCGAGAATAGAAAAAGTTTGGAACTTCAGGACCGAACTAAACAGAGGAGGTTCTGAGCTGACAAAGTAGCAATAGAAGATACTGAATTTATGTACACCGTAATGGACAAGAAGTGAATAACGGACAAAAAGGTGAAGAATTTTATTTGGATGCTGCGAAATCAACTTGGAACCAATGGGTGCCTTGGCACGTTTTCGAACATCCCACGAGAGATCCTTTTTATATAAAGGGTGTCAACAACAAGAGAAGGCTTGAAGGGAATCATAGAAAGCCTACAGGGGACCGGGCGGCGATGTGACCATGGTGAGCTAAATTTTGTGACTACTTGCTTTCCTTAGTCTCATTAAAAAGATTAAAAAAAATAAAAAATAAACGAAGACGCTGGGTTGCTAAAGAAATGGCTGTTTTCGGCCTGGAATTGATGAAATTCCACTACAAAATCTTCTATTTTTGTGTGAGTCTGATTTATTTAAATTTAAATTAGTCAGATTTAATAAATTTTCAATTATTAGATAGTGTAAATCGGAAAAAAATCTATCCCATCATATGTTTTTTATCAATAAAATAGAAAAATAGTAGTGATCGCAATCTTGTTACTCGTTAATATGTAATGTTCCATCCTTCTTATTTAATCGTGAATATATCAGATAAATTGAAAGCTCTTTGCACTAATCTTGTCATAATACCCCGGATAGACTAGCACAACCCCTTTTATTATTGACTTTGATTGGAAGATAACTGCAGGTTTGGCACCTGCTTTTGGGTGTCAAGAGATTGGAATCTGTAGGGAAGCCAAGTAAAAGCGAAGGCCGACGAGATGGGGACTGGCCTGACTTCACATATTTGCGGATTGACCTCAACTTACAGGGCGGGGCCAGCGATGGGAACTTTTCCATCGTTTCCATTTTGCACCCCATATTTTACAGTCTCTTCAATAGGCACCATGAACTTTTTCAGGCTGATCTGGTCTGTACCTGGAGTCCTATGATTCCACAAGCTCACACTCATACACTCATAGACAATGGGTGTGAGCTGTAATGATGAGTCGGTCTCATAATTTAACAATAGGTGAAAGGAATAACTCATAAATTACTTGTACATATAGAAATTATATTTGAAGATTTAGTTGTGTACTGGACAAAATTTATAATTTCAGGGTGCGAATTGACAGTGTGCCGACTACAAGGGTATAAAACTACGAAATGAAGTATGCAAATATCGGGGGTGAAAAATAGGAAAACAAGAAATAGGGCCGGGCGGGGGGCGGGGGTGCTGGTGGGTGGTTGTGTGGGGGCGGGCGGTAGAGAAAAGGCAACTAGGCCCACTGGGCAAACCCAGCCAGCTTATGTGTGTGGGGTAAAAGAGTGTCTGCTTTTCTCAAAGACAACGATAGAACCTCTTTGGTCATAATACCAACTCGTGTTTCACACGAAATTGATCGATCTGTTGTTGATTACGATGAGTAAACTAGTGGAGATTATTGCATATGAAAGTCTCAGTTCTTTTGGTGGCCTCATCAGTAGAGTCGATCAGTAGAGACAACAGCTTGCTGGCTCACGACTTGGGCAAACTGGGTTTCGAGGCTGATGTACAGAATCCATGTGTATCTACCGATCTGTCTGGTATTCTTTTGGATAAATAATGATAATTCATGATGTTACTCAGGGAGAAAAAAAGGGTTATATTGACGGAGAAGGTGGGATTATGAAGTCAACTTTTGAAGTCATCTGTTAACGACAAATGCAAGAGAAAGAAGAAAAGCTGGCATTAACCAGATTCTTCTGGTGGAGATCGTTTTCCAAGAAAAAAGAAATTACCTTTTCCCTAAACTTTTGTGATTCAATAATTCCATAGGTATTATGAGTGGTTGAATTTCCTTCCTGCTATATATCATTGATTACAGAATCATTTGATTAACATGTTGGATGATTCAGCAACTGAGCATCAGGGTCTGACCATCCCTCGATAAATGGATTCTTGCACCGGAGATGGCATACGACTGACTGTATATCACATAAGTAGGGAGCATATGGTACAGCAGTCCTATATTTGTAGATTGGTGGATAGTTATTGTTTGTTGCACCTAGAAATTAAATAGGGCCCGATGATTAGGGATGCAATTTGCACCTGGTCACAGGGACTTGATGACCTTGGCCCAGCTTGGTTTAGGCCGACATGTGCTAGAATCGAGTGGGACCTGAGCCGACGACTCATTCATGGGTCAGGTGGGATACTGAGTCCGCATCCCGACCGACGCTAATCTGCCCTGATCTGTTCCATCCTATCATATCATACAATTATATATTTTTAAATTACATTTTTATTTGATTTATGAGAATTTTGCTAGGATGAGTTAGCTAATATTTGTTTTTCTTATTGAAATTGTTTTAAATCTTAATTATGTGGATTTCGTCTAACTAATGTTATCATAAAATATTTGAACTTATATCATATTCTCGAGTCGAGTGTGTCGAGTCATGGGTCTGGACAGGTCAGAGACGGGAGTGGCTCCAGATGTATAGCTGCTCGCCCTGACTTCGCACATTGTCTACCTTAATGATGCCTATTATAATATGCCATGCCATGCCCTGAATGTGCTGTTTCAATGTTGCAAGGGTAACTCCAGGTGGGACTAACGTAACCGTAGCTCGGACGCTTCGATCCTCCCAGTTTAAGCTGTATATATACTTTTTAGTGCAGGAGGATGTTACCCCTGTTGATCATCGGAGAGCATAAAGGGAAGCTCACAACTGACGAGGAAAAATGATGTTGCCTAATATGCTTCTGCTGATGGTTTCGCCAGCCATTCGAGGGAAGCTCTGCAAGGGCCGAGCTTTATTACTCCCCCTCCACACTCGGGACAAATCCACCATCATCTCTCTCTCGTGGAACTCCACCAGAGATAATCAACTGGTTCGTCATCCTCTCAAGTAATTTTTCCAGTCTTTGTGTCACGATTATTTGGGTTTCACTGATTTTCACACTGGTATCGATTGTCCGTACTCCATTCATCTCGGGATTCTGTAATTGTAAATACTGTCTAACTCTTTTTTTCATTCTAATGAATTGTAAATATTACTAGTTAACAATCCTTCTGATTAATGGGCCAGCCCGAAAAGGAGAAACCTCGAGTCTCCAGACACTCATGTCGTTGTTACGATCAATATCGCCATTCTCCATCAAGTTACTAGAGTACTCATCTCACCAGCACGGGAGGGAGAAGAAAAGGGAACATCAAAATACAGCCTGAGGAACACATCGCAGCAGCAGGAGCTAGCTTAGCAAAATGATCTTAACAAAGAGATTTCATCTCCAATTCTAGTAGATCTGTGAGGAATTTCAGTATGCAGCTGAAAAGCAATCGATTCCCATCTTCGCTTCACCAATATAAACACTTCTACTCCCTGAATACAACTAAGTTTGTGCCTAGAAACTTCCATTGCCAATGATCCACAACCAATCGAGGGCAACACCAGAGAATATCCCCCCTAGAAGAAACAACACAAGCAAGTTGCCCAATGCATTCTGCTCAGGCCCCTGCAGAATAAACCCGACAAGCAATACAGCATTAAAAAAACCGAAAAACCAGTAACCAAAAATATAACGAAAAGGTACTGTGCGGTCAAGCTTCACTGACCCTGTAACCCTTTGGAGCAACTGTCATGACGCAGACAGTAAGATAACCATTGGTTAGTCCCAAGAATGAGACCAGCACAATCATCCACCCCTGGTCACCGTACTTGGCAGTAAAGTAGAAGGCGGGGATGAGTAGGAACCTGCCAAGGATCGCAATCATGAGGCCCTTTCGGGACTCGAGCTTTAGGCAGTCCACCATTGGAATGTATCTTGATATCAGGTCCCACACATTGTACATTGCAATCAGAACCAGCGGATACCTAAAAGCGGCCACCAGATCAATAAAACTAGTCAACTGAGCAATTTTTAACCAACTAGACTATAATATTTTATGATTCCGATTTAAACATTCTGTTTTGTAGAGGAAGATTTCAAACAAATTCTTTTGTCATACAATCTTTTTCTATGGAATGATTATCGAGCTGCCATGTTTCTCTCTGAAAGTAGATCCTTCCCAATTCAATTATACACTGGCTTACCCTCTGTGTTTAGGAAGCAAAGGGCTAGACTCTTAACGTAAACTTTACATACCATGTGCCCAAATTATGCTCTCCAGTATTCTCGTACAAGAATCCTGGGAAAATCGAGAGTGTTAGGACATATATCATATACAGGTCAACAGCGTAATCTATGTTCTCATGCAAGAGTTGCTTGGTGCTTAGTCGTCCTTGCTCTTTGGCATCATCTACCTGCAAAATAAGATCCCAGCTTATTTTTCCTTTTCCAAGTCTGTGAGTACATATACCAAGAACATAAACATCAGATGTTGATTTAGAAAAGAAAAGGCAATGTCCTACTTTGTTTGTTTGAATACCAGCAGCAGCAAGATCAGCATTGACGGTCTTTGATCCTTCAGAAGCTGCCTTGGACCGGTAGTACTTCACAATGGGAAGCTTCGGGAACACAATAGCATATAGGAGAATGCACAGGAACTCAAAGAACGTGGAGATTGCAAGGAACAACACTGGGAGAAAATATATTCATTTGTTAATTAATTGAAACCGGAAATAGTCTATTTGGTTAGGTGAACCATCACTTGCAAAAAGGGATAAGGTAATGAGTATATGTACTGGTTTTTAGCAAAAACAAAATTCTTGGCTTTGATTTCCATTGACAATGATGAAAAGTTGGAACATGAAAATGCGTTTTTTTTATTCATGCAAGAACACAGAAAACTGAAACAGTTTTGTTAAACCAAACAGATTGTTGTCTATGAACCGACACAATCATACTTGTCCCCTTGCGAAGACCGCCGTTGGCATCCTTAAATGCTGCTTTAGTAACGAGCCTCAGACCAGATGTTACAGCTCCTGATGCAGCTAGACCCGCAAAAAAGGACTGCATGCAATTTGTGCTTTCTATTAAAATTTGAGGATAAAGGCGCAAAAAGCAAAAACATGGGGAAAAGTAAGGTTGAACCAACCTGCATGAAATCAGGGCACATGAAAGATAGATCGCCCACCATACCACCCTGAACATGAGCATCGGCTACTCCAAAACAGGCTACAAGAGCGCATATTCCAATATACGGTCCAATCCCTCCTCTACCAGAAGTTGCTAAATCCAACTGTCACAGAAGAAGCATGGTTGAATTCACAATAATGATGTAACTAGGAGAGAGCCTGATTATTGAAATTAATATTCCTTTGGTGCTTACTACTATGAGGAAAAAGGTGCTGAGACAGAAAAGGGTGTAACCGGCTATGTTCCTTTTTCGGGTATCGACCTTCGCTTCATTATACGCTAGAAGGGCCATGGTTCCAAGCGCAAAGGGTTGGTAGACGAGCGTGAGGACTCTTGAAGGATGGTATTTCTGCAGAAGCAAAAAGAATTCTCACTGATTCCGCCTATCAACAAATCATATACAATGATGTTAAGCAAACTCATATTCTTTTGCTCCGATGGATTCGTTCCACTCAAAAAACAGCAACAATAAACAACAGATGCCCCGGTCATGAAACTTGTATCCTTGGGAATAATGCAAGAAACAGAATTCAGACTATTCTTTTTTCTTAATAAGAAAGCCAACTGTATACAGAATCAGCTGAATAAATCAGAGAGATTAGAAAAGGTTCAATCATTCAGCAAAAAGTGAAAAAGTTGTAAATCTGGATAGAATATTTTTAAGATTTTTCTTTCTTACAGGGAACAGGTTATAGTAGTAGTCTCCAATCGTCAGCATACTGTTCCAAGCGACAAGAGACCCAAATCCCAGAATCCAACACACTAGCGTGGCTTTGAATTTCCCCTGACGATCAAAATAAATAAATAAATAAATATATATATATATATTCAATTGAATACGGCTTCAAAGCTCCCAAAAAACTGAAGGAAGAAGAACTGAAAAATACCTGAACCCTTGTCGGTGATCCAACTTCACCTGCATTCGTCATTGTTGGCGTCCCTGAAAATAAAGCAGAAAGTTTAGAACTTCATGGTGGAACAAAACGGAGAAGGGTCCGAACTCTAAACAGAGGAGGGTCCAGACTGAGAAAATAAGAACAGAAGACGCAGAATTTTGCACTCTCTGTGATGGACAAGAAGTTGAATAACGAACGGACAGAAGGTGAAGACTTTGGCTGACAAGCCGGCAAATACTTGGAACCAATGAGGGCCTTGGCACGTTTCTAAATATCCTACGGGAGACCCTTTAAAGGAAGGGTGACTGCAGCCAGCGAATGCTTGAAAGATTCAAAGAAAGCCAACATGAGAGTGGGCAGTGATGGGACAATACGGAGCTCTGACGGTGTATTGTGGATGGACGAGATGGCTCTTTCATGCTAAGAAGGGAAAAAGATTCCAGAGTGGTTAAGCATATCTGGAAAAATTCAAGAACTTTTTATTGCATAATTAATGACGTTTAAATTTAGATGAATAGATATACCATAAATTTATGGGGTGCATAGTGGATATCAACAGAAATCTATCCCTTTTATGTGTTTTTATCGATGTTGATGAGATGACAACTGCATGTTTGAGATATTGCTGCTTTTGGGTGTGAAAGGAGATTGGAATCAATGGGAAAGCCGCATAAAAGAGAAGGCGGATGAGATGAGAATCTCCGGTTCGACTTCACACTCCAACGCCCGGTCTCAACCTCATTTATTGAGCGGGGCCGGCGCAGGCGTTTCCTTATTCTGATCCAAGCCATTTCACATTTACAATGTTCACTATATCCTAATTAATTTAAATTTAAATATTTTACTTATATAAATTCTCAATACTCACAATATTTAAATTAAAAAAATTAATTAAATAATATACCGAATTATTTTAATAACTCATATTAATATTTCTATAATTAAGAGACGCAAGGTGTCACGGGCAGCCAAGCATGTGCTTCAGGATTGCTTGCTTGGGGACCCACCCAAGAGCTACAAACAACAAGGGCCGGCACTACACCCGACAAAAATTGGCCCAACATGAAAGTATGGTTGAAGTAGACAGGAGTTTTTGGGCTGTCAGATATATTGGGCTATAAATAATTATAATAAAATTTTTTAAAAATATTTATAATAAAAAATTATTAGAAAATTTTTAAAATGATTAATTATATATAAATAATTATATTTTAATATTATTTTAACTTAATATAATATTTTATATTAATCCATCAATTATATTATAAAATAATTTATTTTATAATATTAAATTATTCAAAAATTATTTTCTTATCCAAGGCAAGTAAGGTGACCAAAAACATGAAATATTTGTGTCTAAGTCAGTATGAATTGGTAGGTCTACTCACAGCATTCTTCCATCTTCAGCCACTGCTTACTTCCCTCTCTTTATTCCATTAATAATTTTTTTCAAAAGTAAAATTCAACAAATTATATCTCCTGGCCCCTTGCTTTTATGGATTGGGTGAAATTTAATTTAGTTTTATTTATCTAAATAATAATTAAATAAGGGAAACGGAAGCGAGCGAAGGGAAAATGTTTTACTCAATTTATTATAACATTATCTCATAAATACATTTTTCAGCAAAAAATAAATAAGGCTAATTCAATGATGATATATATATGTATTAATCTGCTCTGTGATCATCCAATCTAATTTAGTTTGAAATAAAATGCATTCTAGAAGGGGAAAAAGGGTAAATATTTTAATTTGATTCTCTTTCACCTTCGCTAAAATAAGATATTCAAATAATGTATCCATCCAGATATGGGGTAAAACTGTAAAAGAATAATAATAGTAGGATCAATTGCCAAATAAGTTTAAGATTAAAGCGAAAAATGAAAAAAAAATAATAATAAATATATATGTGTGTGTGTGTGTTATCATATATGAAGCTAAAAGGTAGAGGATAAAACTGTCCTTACAGCAAAAATTCAAACCAAAAGTGTTGATTCTGATGAAATCCAGTTTGAATCCAACCGGAAAAGAAATATATCCGGTTTGATTAGATTTATGATATCAAGTCCATACTACATTAAAATTATCTCAAAATAATAAAACCATATAAACCGATTTTTCTTATTTGGTTAACCGGATAACAACTTTTATACAATATACTCTAATCGATGAGATGTAATTGATTCGGGTAGCTAGTTTTGAAATTATATATATATATATATATATGAAATGACCGCTAATAAACTCTAAAAAATTATTATTAGATAAAAAGGAAAAATAAATATTCGTTAACATGGTATAACTATTGTATGAAATATTGGCTTAACATACAGGCAACTAATTAAGGAAATTCTAAATATATCCTTACCATATGTATAGTTTAAAATGTTAAACACCCTAATGCTATAGTTAATCCTAAAAAATGCCATATAAACAAACCTCATCCTTTAAATCGATGGTCATTCATCTGATGGAAAAGGGAACATGGAATTTCGCGCATATGTTTAGGAAGGAGATCCAGTTGAAGAAGCATCACATTGAGCTGGAGTCCCAGTACAAGCATTCCCATTCTATGTGCAAAATGATATGTTTACCGAGAATATTCACAGTAATATATATATATATATATATAAAACACTAGGACTGGTGAAACTGGTGTATGTCGATCCACTACATATGCATGAAAGTTCTTAATAGTACTATAATAAAATGTGGTCGAAGGATATCGAGCACATAATACTGGTAGGATTCATGCTTTCCTTAGAGGACAACATTTTCGGCTCCCTCCGGCTTATGAGGTTCGAAGTCTCTGATTTGTTGCTGCTTCTGCACAGATTCCTCCGAAGTACCAGGCTCCTCCGCTGCCTCGTCGTTTTCCGTCTTTTTGTTTACCTCCTTGGGACCTGCCTTGTCCAGCTTCTCATGCCCGTGACATATTTGGTTCATCATCCGGTCAATCGCCCACTTAAGGTCAGTCAGGTTCAGCATGCTCAGGCCTTGGAGCCATCCCGGCTCCTCTAGACCGCCGATTACTCGATGCATCAGATTGAGCATATCCGTCTCCCTGTTGTCCTTCCTTTGCTTCAGCAGCTTCCAGTCAAGTCTTGGTGACCCTCCGTCGGATGAAGCTTTCCTGATTGTGCATGCTCTTGGCCGGCTCCGTCGTTGGCATCTCAAGGAACTTAGAGATCACTTGGTGCACTGTAGTGGGGCATGGGGGCCACAGCTCAGGCTCTGAGCTATTTTCACCATAGATGATCGCGCAGGCATGGACACCGCATACGATGCTTGAGGAGGCCCGTTTTCTTCTTCTTGTACGTCGCCCTCCTCGAGGCATCGTTGGCAATGAAAGCAATCTTCACCTTCTTCCTCGGCAGCCGCATAGATGTCTTCTTAATTTAAATTGATGACTTTTTAATTTATCAAAGTCATCTCAATCCCAAATTTTTTCCATTAATCATCTCAAGAACACTAAAATTGTAGATTATATTTGCAAACTCAAGGCCCATTACAACGGACTTCTTCGATAAGTAGGGGTTGAAAGGAAAATATGAGAAATTGAAAAAACCGAACTTGACAGAAAAAAAAGGTTTTTTTGGGATTCTATTTGAAATTTGAGTGATTATTTAACCATTATAAAACTGACCTAGGAAAGTCGGGCCTCAAACTGAAAAACCCGACTATCCCAACCCACTAGATTGTTGTTCTTATGCTTAATGATTTATTTAATTTAAAATAAATTTGATTCCTAAATTAATGTATATAGATATATTTTTTATGTCATTATTTCTCTAATAAAAATAGGTTTGAACATATATTTTTAACGCAGCATTCCCCACCTTCTCTTTTTCATAATAATCTCTTCCTTTGCTATTTCTCAACTTGGCCAATGTAAAATTCACTTCTTTATCCCTTCCACACAAGTATGACTAATATCGGTTAAATTGTGAAGTAAAAGAATTAGGAGAATATTAATTATAAAAGGAAAAGAATGGAGAAAATACATTATAAAAAATACTTGTTATTTAGTTTTATAAAAATGTCAGAATCTAAAAAATCACCCAAAAAAGATTGGTTTTTTATTTCCCTAAATATTTTTTATATGATTTCTTACCATTTAAAAAAGCAAACAAAAATATCGGACCCGCACAACTTAACAAAAATATCGGACCCACCCCATCCGAACCATTTTCACCTCTACCGGGAAGAGACATGGCATAGCGCGCGGTACTCCTTGATCTGACAAGCATGTAGTGATCCGTCTCCCTCAATATCTACTCAATATAACTTTGAGATATATTTAAAATAAATATGAGATTACGCAATATATATACATATATATATATATATTCAACAATGAATCAAATCCCCCGCTTTCTAACTTATTTCCTGGGTCTCCTAAGTCTCAGACATCCTATTTATGGATACTCATGCACTATACCTCGCACTATAGCCATTACACATATATTGAATCAAACTATTTTAAATTGATTTTACGGTTTGGTTAATCGATTTGAATCATTTTTAAACGTAATAAGGAATTATCAAATTGAATTTAAATTGAGCCGAAATCAAATTAAAATAATATTTAACCATGACTAAACCGAAACCAAACCAATTCAATCTAACCTCCTCCTATTTGTTTTCCAATCTGATCATCTTCCTTCCCTGTTCAGTCCATTACCTTATTGCAGAGACCTGTAGATAAGAATCCTCGGCTTTGATATCATGTGAATGTCATTGAATGATTTTCTACCGGCTTTAATTCATGAGAAGAAAATGTAGTCTGAAGTGTCATTTCCATGCTGTTGAGAACTGTAAAAGGCCGTCTATGTACACCAGTCTTCCCCTTCATTGGTTTACTGGTGAAGTATGATGCTTCTCTATGAACTTTCAGAAAGATTCCCAGATCCTTGTGATTTAAAATTGGATAAGTGAATGCCTTATTTTGAAAATCTCAGCGCCTATATTCAATAGTTGATCCATATTGGCATCCCTTGAATTCTACAATTGTCACATATGAGCCAAATGATCCAGGATAACTCGAGTCACTCGACTAATCCCAGACAAAAGCAAGGTATATGGCAGGCCTGTGACGCTTGCCCCCTGCATGGATACTGAAGCAGAGCTGCCATGGTGATTACTATCTACGTCCACAACTCATAGGTCAGCGTGTGAAAAGCTGCTGGGAAGGTTGAATGATTCCTGCAAGCAAAGGAGAAATCAAGCATTATGTGATATAATCGAACAATTTCCTTTTCCCCTGTGGAAAAGGAATCTGCAAATTTTCACCTCAATGAAGAACTGGCAATTCTGTTGCTGCAGGCAATGGGAAGGAAGTCATACGAAAGTTCTGCCCCAAGAAAATCTAAAAGCATACTATGCTGCAGAAATGTCCATATTCTAATTGAGTAAAAGAGCATGCATTACAGGCAGAAGAAAAGAGGTAGAAAGGAGATTAGTGCAGGAGTTGCAGAGAAGGACTGGTTTGGGATGTTGCATTCAATCCACAGATGTCTAGCAGAACATGAGCTAGAACTGGAAAAAATCTAGTTTTACTTGCCCACTAACAGTTTTGCCCTAGCATGACCCTCGTTTATCTGAAACTGTTCACCGATCCCTAGATGAGCCATCAACAACCAAACCAAGGTGACTAGCTCTCCCCCCTTGCTCAGCACCTGAGCATGGGTATCAGCCCTGCAGTGACTCGCCGCATAAGACAGAAGCTCAATCCACACTTTGCACATCACCTCCCACTTGTTCTTCTTCTGCTTCTCAAGCTTCTTCAGCTCCTTGGCCAGAATACACGCATCAAACAGAACTGACTTGCTTCGGTCTCCCTTCACTGCAATGGGCTTAACGTCGGTGTTCACTTCAAGGACCATCAGACAAGCTTCCTTCAGTTTGCCTTCTCCTGGTTTTTCAGAATCTAGACCTCTCCTGTTAAAGAACTTCTTGGCCTCAGCACACGTGTCCCTGAACCTAATTTGCCCAATTCCTGTAACAGCAGACATCATCTTAGGCTGCTTGACCAAGAGATACAGCATGTAGTCTGACAGCAACTTGCTGAAAACACGGTCGTCATTCTTCTCATTTAAGCAGTCATCATCTTCTGTGTAATAGCAGAGATCAGTTGCAATGTGCCATAGGAGAATGCTCTGGTCATACTCCACGTTATTAACATACTGCATTAATGAAACTTCTTTGTGATCAATTGCTAACAAACTGTCTTGAAGGATCCAATCCCCTCTAGCTTCACAGATTGTTTTCGCTGTTTCAGGATCGTCTGCTAGATGCGACTTTTCTTTCAGCTCCTGGAAGATTAATTCCCAGAGCTGCTTGATGAATGCATTCTTTGAAACATAGGTCATATCCTCATAAATTTCGGTCAGGCCCAAGTTATTGAAGACAAACATGAACATTCCTCCGAAAAACCAGATAAAACCATACTGACAGCAGCAACATTGATCTAATTTCACAAAAAATAACTTTAAGTAGTGCAGCAATTTTGAGATGACGAGGAATGGGGAAGCGATGACAATGCCGATGATGTGGAACATGTAACGGAAGCAACCTATCTCTTTGCAGATCATTGGTTGTGGCTTTACTTTTAGGCAGAACCCAATGAGATTGTGCGCGCACATCCATTCTGCCCACCGGCGATACAAAACTGGAGTATCCATGACTGTATAGTCAATATTCCTGAATTTGGTTTTAGATGTCCTAGGAACCTTTCTGGCGAGGAACCGTTTCAAGATTGGAGTAAGGGAACGATCCACAAATCCACCAAAAGATCTATACTTTCTGGCCAAGTTCTTGATGTTCGCTACATTCCAATCGGAGAAAAAGACCATGAACATGGCGATTGTATCAAGAGCTATCGCACCAATGAGCAAGGTGTACGTAATTCTAACGTCAAAGTGGTGGAACCCGCCCTTCGTCAACTGGGTGAAAATAACAAGGGCTGCTATGGTTAAACCGGAAGCAAGGAAACGGAAGATGTACCCAACTATGGAATGCACCACCACGACTTTAGTGTACAGAGCCTCGTACAAGAAATTGAGCTCGATGAGAATCACCATGTAGGCATCATCTGCACTTCTACCCTGGAAGAAGCTTCTGCTCTCGTTCCGCTCCCGGAAGCTGAAGATAAGATCAACGATGAGGCCCTTGAATATCTCAAAGAACTGATAAGCATACTTAACCGCATTTTCCTCGAGGAGTTCCTTTTCCACATCTGCAAAAGCGGTCGTCTTGGCGCTGTCCTTTTTTGGCTCTGCAGTATAATCTATTCGGGTTGGGATATTAGCCTCCTTCTTGGAGGCGTACTCATCCATGAGCTTCGCATAGTTCGGGCCCGGGTCGGGCTCCTTGAGCATTGACTCCTTGAACTTGTCCAGGCTCGCGAGGTACAATCCCCGGGTCCGCTCTGCATATTTGATGATCCCGGCGAGGAGCATGAGGATTGTGGGGGCAAGGAGCTTATTCCCGGGGACGGTCTGGAGGAAGACGTAGACGGCCGCGAAGACCTGGAACACGAGTGCAATCAGGTGCCGGAGCCAGAGAGCGTTATCTTCCAGCGCGAAGGCAGTAATTGTATCGGGCCCACCCAAGTGTACTAGAAGGAACGGTGCCCAGAAGGCGAGGAGATCTGCATTATCGGCGGGTTCTTTGTCGGAGTTGTCCCCCTGGCTGTTGGAGATGAGCCCCACCGCGAAGGCCGCTGCCCAGTCGGCGAGCAAGTAGGCCGACCAGACAACAAAGATCATGAGCATATTGGAGGTTCGTTTCCTGAATGGGGCACAAAGGATGAGGATTATCTGGAGAGAGAGGCTGAGGATAATGAACCCTCTGAGATTCCATCTGTCCCAGACCTTCCGGACTTCTTTCGGGATCGGATCGAAAGCCATGCTCGACCTTAATCAGAACACTGTAAGCGGTAAGGTTTACTTCCTTTGCTGCAGAGTGCAGAGTCCAATGGGAGCAATCAGAAGAAGAAGAAGAAGAGTAAAAGGGGAAGAGGATGAGAGATCTATAACTTGCAGAGATGGTGAACTCACCTACTATGCCATCCACACTGAAGCTCATAAGCATTGACCCACAACGAAGACTTCAGTATCCGGAGATGAAGAAAGATGAACAGGGCACGGCAGGGCAGTGGATATTAGTTTATTATTACATCAGCAGGGCACGTTGGTCTGTTTAATAAGAATCACAAGAGACTTTTTTTTAATAATTATTTTAACGAAAGCAGTAGTGATGGTACATTGGCTCGGTTACACAATATTTAAATTTTTTTATTTGAAAGAAATGTATATAAATATATTAGATAAATTAAATGATAGTAATCTTTAACCACCATATTATTACTTAGCATGGTTCGAAGGGAAAAAATATAAAAAAATCACTTTTTTTTCCTTTTGAAAATGTACACAGATGAGCTAAAATCTCCCATTTATGGTGTTTAGCAATATAATAACTCTTCACTAGTCATATTTCATCCAAGCTAGCATTTTCATGGTAAATTTAATCATACATTATTTTCTCTAATTTACAAAGACTCGAATCTTAGGTATGCTCAGGTAAAACAAAAAAAAAAAGAGTTACAAATTATCTGGAAGAGCGTGAGAGTGGGTTTTTTTATAATTTACTTTTTTATTCTTACACCAGGATTGAGCAAGAAAACATATGAATCTTATCGCTAATTGGCCCGCCACTGGGCAACAAGCTAGTGCCAATTATTTTATTCAATATGGTTGACTGCATCGGATTTGATAGATATATTAATTAACGAAAAAAAATATATACATATAATTGAGGATAGATAGAATGAAAGTATAGATGGGATTATTTATACATATGTGTACACATTAATTTACCTAAATTCACGGCAAATAAAATCGATAGAAATACCCACCTAGATATCCGAGATTAAAAAATGAAATTTCTTCGATGAATATGAAAAGATCAAATGCCGTTTCATCCATTGGCTTGATGGAAGAGCCAGGCTAATCGGTGGTCCCACCTGCATGCAACCTGAGAGTTGACCGTTGGACGCACCGTGCAAAAAAGAAAAAAAAGAAAAAAATATATATTTCCACACGGATCCAAGTAGCATTATTGTCCTTTATCTGCAGCTGATAACTATTATTATTATTATTATTATTATTATTATTATGGTATATGAAATTTGCAAATGGTCATGTCACGTTTACTAAATTGTCCATTTCTACAGACATTTTCAGGGGTATAAGTAAAGTAATTTCATATGCTTCAATTTGATTAAAGAGGCTTTCTCCCATGCGTTAATGAGGTGAAAAATATAGTTTTAAAAATCGGACTGAGTTAATCGGTTTGACAAAAAATAGGCTATTCACCCAATCTAGTTTTCATAATTAACTAACTTATATTTTAAATGTGATCAGTTATTATTGAATCGATAAAAAAATTAGTATACTTAAATTTAAAAAAATAAAAATTTATTATAATATATTTATTTTATTTTATTAAATTTATATTTATATTTCACATTAAATTTAATATTAATATAATAACTATATTATAAATTATTATTAAATTATTAAATTATATCAATTTATTAATATTATTTATTAAATATACGATTTAATCCATTAAACTTTCGTTCTCACCCACACATGAACCTATATCATAACTGATTTTCGGTCCGGCCCAATTTTTAAAAACTATGATAGAAAATGCTCTCTAGCCGACCCAGGACAAACCCATTAGTGCATGTGCACCCGTGCTCTAAGCATATGTCCACTGCCTTCTTTCTAACCGTTGATTCACTACCTTATTTGGGGACTTTCTTCGCCTTCAGCTCTGCAAAGCTCCGATATGGCCATAATAGATCCTACTGATTCGACGACTTCGACGAAGCCACTAGGCTCTAATCCATCCATGAGCACTACCGCAGCTCAACCAACCTTATGGAGGAACCATTTCGTGAAAGAATTTGATAGCAAGGTGCACTTCATGAGAGGGTAATGGTGTTTACAGGTAAAGCGGCAAGTATACCTTCCGAGGCAATGAATGATGGAATTAACTGGTGGGAACAGTGCATTTTGTGTTGGTTCATAAGAGATGCTCCCAATTTTCGCATCATTATTACCACCGCCATCAACAAGCTGGAGGAAACTAGCAAAGTTAAAGTTGCCAACGGAGGAAAGTATTTTGTATTCCAGTTTGATGATTTGAAGCGAATGGAACGGGTTCTGTTTGAGCTATATTACTAGTGCTATGGGCAAGCCGTTTTACATGGATAATTGAACCACCTCACTGCTTGCTTTGGACTCTGCAAGAATTTGTACGGAGATCAGTGTCGATGATGAAATAGTCAAACCAGTCAATGTGGAATTGGGAGAAGGGAAATTGTTAGAGACTCTTGGTGTCCTGGGAAACCTCTCAATCAACCCAAAAAAAAGAAAGAAAAAGCCACATGCAAAGACAAATACTGAGGAGGAGGTGAGAAAACTCTCATATCAAGTTGGAATGTAAGTGGGGTGTGATGACCCCCACAAAAACATGGCTTTGTCCAGAGCCATGGGACCCCCCATAAAGTGGACATTATTGCTCCACTAGAAACAAGAGTTAGGCAAGGCAAAGAAGGCATTCTCTTGAGAAGATTTGGAGGCCATGAAAGCATGAAAACAATATGGATGTGGCTCGAAATTGTAGAATTTGGCTCTTTTGGAAGGAAAGGGTAAATCGCTCTACCATCAGCAAAACAAGTCAACCGATCTATTGCAAATTACTTCATGATAAACAAGATATCATTTGTCTCACTTTTATTTATGCTTCTAATTATAGAGTGGACGGAATGATCCTACGGACCTAAGTAGAAGAATCAATGCCCCTATGGCGTTTAGTGGGGTATTTTAATGCTGTGCTAAGCCCCACTTGTGAGAAACATTTTAAAAATTATATTACTAACATACAAGTAGTTATATTTTAATACTTATTTTAATATATTTTTTAAATTAATACGATGTTTAGATTAATTGATAAATTATAACATATAAAAATTTAATTTAAAATATTTAATTATTTAAATATATTTTTGAAATTTAAATAAATTGTGTGGGGTGCAACCCAAGTGGACCAGCCAGAGTGGGGCCTAAAATGTCCGACTGAGTGCTGGAGATGAGCCCCATTGCAAAGGCGAGCAAGAAGGCCAACCAGACAACAGAGATTGCGAATGTATTGGATGAACGTTTCCTGAAGGGGCCGAAAAAGATGACGATTTCCTGGAGAGAGAGACTGAGGAGGATGAATCCTCTGAGGTTCCATGTGTCCCAGAGCTCTTGGACTTTTACCAGGATTTAACAGAATTCCATTCTCAGCCAGAATTCACACTCTAGGACTTACTTCCGTTGCTGCAGAGTCTATGGGTTATGAATGGGAAGAGGATAAAGAGAACTATAATTTGCAGGGTAAGCCGATGAGTAAGCGAGATGAGCCTGAAATGATGAGTTCGGCTGCCATCCAGTTCACGCTGAAGCTAAGAAAGATAGACTTGCAGCGCAGTGATGACCTTTGGGTCCGAAGACTGAGAATGAAGAACTCAGCAGTGACAGTCGACATTATTTTATTCCATTAGAGTACGTGTTTGTTTGTTCAGTAAGAGTTCTACTATTTCTTAAAAATAATGCATAGAGGGTGGAATTAATGAGTGAAATGAGCTAGAAGTGATGAAGTCACACATCAGTTAGGCGTGCTTGTTAGCACAGAATCCGAATTCAGATTTCTTGATGGAGCTCAAATTCGTGAGTTTAAAGTCACATAAATGGTCAATTCAAGGTCCCGATTGAGACCCTCGTTATGAATTAGCCATGAATGATGAATACTTCCTTAAAGCGTGGCCAGTAACTCCCATTCCGTGCCGATGTCACCGCTGAATAGTGGTCTTCTTGTTTCTTCTCACATTGGTCCACGGGTCCAAACTTTAAACCATCCGAATTTAACCTTGCAAAACCAGTTAGATGAGTCATATTCAATTGTCCACGCGGAGACCTTCTACTGGAGGAAAATCCATGTCATCACGTTTTAATGGATATATATTATAATAACTGCATGACTAAAACTGAACAAAAGTGAGAAAGGTTAATGATAAAATCAAACCTAAAATGGGTTTAAACCAAAGTTAAAAGACGTAATAAAGCTTAGGAGTTAAAATTAACTTTTCCTTAATGGGCTACCATTTTAAATTTGAATTAGTCAATATTCAATTAAAATCTTGATACCATATTATTTCCGATAGAGAAAAAAGGTCAACTTTCTCTCTTTGATTGCGTGTTCTCAACTAACATTTTTATAAAAATCAACTCATAGAAAAGATATTAAAAATGAAAGCTATTTTCTTGGTACATTTTGTCGATAACTAATTAACGTGATAATTATAATAAAAATCCTATATGTTATCATTTTTTTTGTATTTGAATATCATATGTATTAAAATGGCTTTTCAATTCTATATATTTAGTTTAATAATATATTTGTGTCCTAAACTTTAACAATTTGTTGATCTAGCGATTACCTGCTTATATATTATAATAAGATAGTAAGAAACTATTGACATGACAAAAAATAGTTGACATGGCAAAAAAGCCGTTGAAGTGTGTTAGCATAAAAATTACCACCTAATCATATAACTAACACCTGACAATATTTAGTTACACATCAATGAAATATTAAAATTAGGATTTAAATATATGATAGAATCTCTAGGTCCATATGGTTTGCAGCTAGGATTTTTCTTTAAAAAATCAGGACATTTTAGGGAAATCCTTAGTGGATTTTGTGACAAACTCATTTAGGGGCAATTCACTACCACCAGATCAAATGACACCTTCATTACACCCATCCCTAAAGGAACTTACTTTAAATGGTATCACACTTTAGACTAATGAGTCTATGCAATACTACTAGCTATAGTGTTCACAGTGGTCATACTAAAGAGTTTGACACCTTTGCTAAATGAGTTCATATTTCCTTTTCAAACAAGCTTCATTTTTGGCTGAAGAGCATTATCATCCTGAAAAATTATGGAGTAGTTAAAGCATGAGAAAGGAAGAAAGGGTATGATGATTATAAAAACGGGAAAAGTAGGCCAAGAGTTTTAAAACTATGCGATTTTTTAATTTATTTTTTAAAACTTTAAAATAACTCTTTCTTGCATAAAACTTTAGTTTCTTGACTTATTTAAGTTCTTATCATAATATACCATTAAATCACGTTGATGTGAATGTGATAATATCAATACAAGTGGATGTGGTAGTGACACATCATATTTTTTCCTTTATAATAATGACACGGCATCTAATGTGTCACTGCTACGTTAACATTTTACTGATATCATCATATCCATGTCAGTACAATTTAACTGTCTATTATGATAAAAACTTAAGTTACAAAAGTGAAATTTTAGGACTGAAAATGTCATTGAAAAAGTTTTAGGATCTAAATTCAAAATATCGCATAGTTTTAGGACTCTTGGTGTATTTTTCTATTATAAAAATTGATCTTGAGAAAGGACATGACTACTTGACTCAAACTTCATCAATCATGTCTTAGAATTCTTTAACTTTCCAAACAAAACTAAAAAGTTTAGTTATACATTGTGTCTCCTCTTCAAAGATGATGTTTAACGGGGCAAACTCCACCAATTTAAACTGTCTCAAAGAATTAGGCAAGGCAATCCCATATCCCTATATGTTTCATCCCTTGTCTTGAACACATGTCATTGATGATAGAAGAGGAAGCTAACATTGGGAATTGGAGAGGAATGAAGCTGGCCAGGGACACTGATCCTCTCACTTGCCTCTTCTTTGTGGATGACATAATTATGTTCCAATGCGTTGAAGAGAAGACAATCAATTCAATCAAAAGCACAATACAAGATTTGTATGAGATGCCTAGTCAAAGAGTAAGCTTGCATAATTCAAGTGTCATCTTCTCCATGAACATAAGTGCATCCTAGAAGAGGAGAGTTATGAATGCTCTTCAAATTGGGATGTTAGTAGGTAGGACCACAACCTTCAATGTAATTTTAGACAATATGCAGGAAAAACTAATGGGCTAGAAAGCAAGATTGCTCTCCCCATGAGAAGAATAGCCTTAATCAATTCAGTTTGAACTCCATTTCCTCATGCATTATGTAGTGCATTGAACTTCACAAGAGAATATGTGTTGGGAATTGATATGATCAACCATAATTTTTTATGGGGCTCCTTGAACACTTAGAGGAAAGTGCACTTGATGCATAGTTTTTAAAACCGGACCGGACCGGAAACCGGTGTAAGCATGGGTTCATGGGTTGGATCGAGGGTTCAATAGGTTGAACCGCATGTTTAATAAATAATATTACTAATAAATTTACATAATATCATAATTTGAATATGATTTATAATAAAAATTATTAATATAACCATTATATTAAATAAAAGTTTAATATAAAATATAAATATAAGTTTAGTAAAATAAAATAGGTATATTATAATGAGTTTTTGTTTTTGTTTTTAATTTTAAGTCGACCGATTTTCTCACGGGTTCAATTAAATTCACCGGTCGAATAGGGAACCGGCTGGTTCAATTGGAATTTTTCTCTTTGAATGCGCAATTGGATTTTTTGTAGGAACCGGACCGGGTGAGTGGCCGGTTCCCAGCTGAACTGGTCGAACCGGCCAGCCCGGTCCGATTTTTAAAACTATGACTTGATGGGATGGAACTCTCCACCAAAGAGTGATAGGGGATTGGATATAACAAAAGTCGAACATCGAAATCAAGCCCTTTTAAAAAACTTTGCTTGCCAAGCAATGAGGGATAATCAACCTTGGGCAGGATAATTTGTTCAATATACATAAAAGATATCTCCCAATAGACAGGACAAATTGAATAGAAATGCATTGTAGAGAGGTTATCAGATAGTATCTCTAGGCTTTAAGTGATCTTTGGGAAATGGCCACATAGCTAAATTCTAATGGGATGATTGGACAAGTCTTGGAGGGCTATGGTCAGTACTCAAAGGCCGCCTCATAGAAGAGTAGGAATTAACAACTGCAAGAACAATGTTAAGAGGACTTCATGGTTGGGATTTCTTAATATTATCAGTGAATCTTCCTCAACATATACGAATGATAGTAGAATACATCCAATGGATTTTTCTTTTCAATGACCTCTCAGACATATTAGTTTGGAGTCATTCACAAATCAAGACATACACCACCAAATCCACCTATGGATTGATAAGCAATCTCAGGCAGGAAAGGCTAATTACTAATTGGATATTGGTATGGAGAGTACAAACACATCTAAGAATTCAACACTTCACTCTGTGCACACATGGTAGTGCCCACCGCCTCTATGATAATCTCGAGATGAGCATCTCTACTGGACCAACATGCCAACTAAGTAAATTGGGTGTGGAGGATTTGACTCACACACTATAAGACTGCCTAATAGTAAGATATGTATGGCAATCATTACATGTCCCAAGCATAGTAGCCAAACTATGGGCTCTATGGGATGGTCTCTTGATGGCTCAACGCATCAACACTAAGAATTAATTGTTGAACTTGATGCTTTAAGTAGTTTTACAAATATTTTATTTGAATATAATCAAAATACGCTTATGATGGCCATTATCTCTAATTGTATGATCCTTTTGAAGGTATTTTAAGAACTATGTATGTGACATGTCTTAAGAAAAGGCAACCAAACTACGGATTTTTTTTTTTTTTACTAGGAAAGCACAGGATGAGTTGCAAGTCTGGGTCAACTTTATACTTTTGGATACCCACCACATAAGGTCAGAGATATTTTGTTATATGACTCTAGGGTTGTATATTTCCCTATGGTGTTGAAGAATTCACTCCACTTTCATGATGAAACTAAGCTACCTCGTGCTACGTGCTCCATAAAGCATATTGATGCCGGTCACAATGTGAACTAGGACATTTACACTTATTCCTTCTGTACTAACCATCCTACATTATAGTAATTATTTAATATAATCTCACTATCCTATCAAAACAAAGTGTGTAAATATCCATAAAACACATGAAGAAAATAGAATTTTATGATGAATAAATACAGATGATGGGAAATAAACTAGAAAATAATTAACTTAGGATAGACAAAGAGAATTTGATAAAGTAATATTGCTCTCAACTTAAGATCAATAGTTCTAATTTTGATTTGTATTATTGGAACTCCTTTTACCCTTACTCCATCTCCTATTTCTCCATTTTGTAAACAGAGGGAAAAAAATAACTAGGGAAGAATATGAACCCTATATAGGTGTGTTTGCGATACTAAAAGTAAAAATTTTCGTCTGTCAACTTCAAATGTTATGCAGCATCAAATAAGAAACACATTACTCCGTGTGCATATTGAGATTCATCACTTTCAATCTTCTAAAACAGGTGTTTCTAGACTCAATTAAACATGTAGATATGTGTCTAAAAGATTCTCTTTTGAGAACATGCAAGATAATTGCAGTTGTTTGTATGACACATTCTACTATGCTTAAAAGTCAACAAGCTAAAACACACACCCCTAAAAATATTAAATTCTAGGTTGTGGGTCTTGGTGCATTTATATATTTGTTGTTGATTTTTCCATGGAAGCATGTTTGTTGACATTTTTAGGATAGCCTTTGATATTTCCATAGGGTAAACCATTTCTAGGAAGAAGCTCAATCTAATCCAAAGTGTGATCTTGGGTCTTTAAGGGTTTGGGATGCGCCTCATATTCTATAAGAAAGCTGAGCGAGGTGTATTTGCCAGGAATGGCTCTATAATACTTAAGTTAGTGAGGGTTATAAAAAATGTGATAGAGAGGATTCAATTGTTGGAGATATTGTCATTATTAGGAAAATATATTTTAAATATCAAATAGATTAGGTAGTTTAGACCCTTAAGATATTCTAAATTTAATTTATCTATTATCATAATATTTTAGTATTATTTGTTTTTAGATTTTATTATTATTTGAAACCTATAAATAGGTAAGTTATTTTATGTAATTCATTGAGTAGTATAATAAAGAATTATTGGTTATCTCAATATACTTGGCTTTTGGATTACCACGTTCTATCCTTCTTTTCACTTCTTCTCCACCTTATATAAAGTTTGACATGGAGGAAATGAGGGTTGGAGTGATCATACCTTACTGCCACAAAGGTGAGGATATTTATAGGCAATGTTGACTCTAGGGACTTAATTTTTGTATGGGAAATGTGTGGAAGGGCTCTATTGACTGTGACGGGCCGACGTTATTGTCCCTTGGTGGGAGCAACTACTAGGTAGTTTAGCGCAATCGACATGCAGCATGGTCAGATGTCAATGGGTCCATATCACCTGTCATGTAAATTGTTGGAATAAGTTCTAACTTAAGAGAAAGCCATATATGGCCTCAGAAATCCCAATGTGAAATGTGTGAAGTGTGCCATTTTAATGCCAAATATTTCCAAACATAGGCAAATGTCAACTCACCGAGTCGTGGCTCTAAAAGACTAGGTTGCATGTTGATATCGAATGTTAGATTTTTGCAAATGATATTGCAATATTTTGTGGATAGGAGAATGATAAGAGACTATTCCAAATGCCTCATGGTACAGTTTGAATTCTAAACACTGTTGCAATTGCCTGATCAACAAAATGGTTTCTATGAAGGAATATTACATTTAGTAGGAAGGAATCGATTGGAAATGGAGTGAAATGTAATAGAATGATAAATCACCATTTTTTAATTTAGTTTCGTGTTTAATATTGATGGAATGGAATTGTATATAAAATTTTATTTTACATTTATTATTAAATCCAAATTATGTTTACAATCTTGATGGAAATAAAAAACAATTTTAGTCCTTGACATTTTAAACATAAATCTTTTTTTTTTCTGATACAGATTTAGTTTTAACCAATCTTTGAAGATACCCTTTTAGTAGTAGAAAGTATTAATTATATGAATAATAATAAAAATAAAATATTGTTATTTTAAATTAAAAAAAAAGAAAGAAAAAGGAAAATTGGAAGATGGACGAAGCAGTTGCTGAAATGGACGAGACGGAATGCTGGTTCCCCATGTCAAAAAGTCAAGAATGGTCGGAATTTTCATTCCAATTCCACTTGACGCTGGTCTACTAAGCATGACACATTGGTTGACATGTTCCTTTACGAGGTATTACCAAAGCAGGTAGCGCTTTCTGTCAATTTTTTTTTTTATCAACCGAGCTGGACCAAGGAGTAGACCAGCTGAGCTTTGTTCTGAGAAATCATATGGGAGATACTGCATGACGGAAAAGGATGATCCTTAGAAGAACCATTGATAGAGCTTGGACTTTGAGAAGCTCCATTCCGATTAGCTTGTACTATTGAGAAATTTGTTTATGTTATAATGGATTGCATTACCTCTGCCTACAGTGGATGTGCTTGGGAATAAATCACCATCACCTAATTTCCACAGCCAATTTACCTCATATTTGGAGAGGATTCAAAGAGTCAACAGCAGCTCTTATTGCATGTTCTTGAACGCCTTTCTGTTGTCTCGAGACAGAGATTTAGTATGGAGAAACTATTGTTCATTTATCTGTTCATGAGAACTTGCAAGCAGAGCTATGGGTGCCAGTGGCTTCAAAATCACATTGAATCTAGCATATGCCTCAAGATGTCGCTGCTTCATGGCCAAGTAGAACAACGTATGCCCATGTCATTTGAAAAAGCTATCAAGGTGAGATTAGTTAGTATCAGGAAAAGGTGGCTAACACACACTATCTCCACAACAAGTAGAGTCAATTGCAGCAGTTTGATACTCATGGATTTTCTGTTTTCTACAATGCAATCAACTCAGTTGCATCTATTGAGATCGATTAGTGAGATGACCATGCAAAACTTTGAAAGAATTAGTTTTACTGGTGCTGTGGAACTCCTACTAGCTACACCTATTATGAAAGATGTTCAGCAGCAGAAAACTAGCTATTCGTGATTAAGGAGATGGTCGGGCATAGCCTGTCAGTTTCATCGGGACACTGTACAGATTGCCTGGGGGAAAATGAATCCACACTCCATGTGTTGTTTGATCGAGGATTAGTTTGCAGCATATGGCGCATTAACTGGAAATGATGTTCACCTATCCTCTGCTGCATGTTCAGAGTTTCAAGAAAGTCCACGACAGGAGATTTCAACGACAATATGTGTTTGTAAATATCGACGGGACAGCAGTCTTCTGTCTATTTTATGTCATCTCCTGTAAGGTTTCTCTACTCAAATCATTAAAATGGTAATCTCAAGTTCTTTTGGAATTAGTTACATTCATATATAATGCTCTAAGAAGCTATCTGCATACTCAGAATGAACTGATTGCTATCTGACTCACCTGCAAAATAAGCTCGAATGGTGTTCTTCGTACCAAGCCGTGACCAGGAAAGGACCAGATACTTCAATAAGCTTATTAAAAAATTCTATAATAGTTGGATAATTCTAGTAGGTGAAACTGTACATAATCATGCACAGACAAAATGCGTAATGGTTCCGATCAAAACAAAATGGTGCAGATCAGATGCGATGCAGAAATCCAGATCGTTGAATCCTATACAGTACCATCATATAGATCTTTGAAGATGGCTTCTTCCAACAATTCCTTTGAAGCTTTCATCAACCCCGGGCTCAACCTAACCATCAGGACGCAGAATTCCTTCTCATCCAACGCACCATCCCCATCTAGATCGCCTTCTCGGAGCATTGACCTTACGTCCTCGTCGCTCATCCCACATAGCCCCAACGAGACTGAATTCCTCTTCAAGCTCTCAAACGTGATCACACCCTTGTCCGCATCCATAAGTAGTCGGAAACCTTTGCTCAGCTCCTCCATGAACCCATCTATCCCAAGCTTCTCGACCATGGTTGGGAAGTAATCCTCGAACACAATCTTCGAAGCCATTCTTCTCAAAATGGCCACTTACGTACGCAGGAAGCTGGTTGTGTGAGATGGGCAAGTTTCGTATTCTTCTTTCTTGGAATGTCAAATGGGTCTTCTGTTGGGTTCCCTTTTATAAGCCGCGGGGAAGTTCTTCAATGCCAAGGAAGGGAGAAAAGATGATGCAAGCCGCGCTATAGTTTCATTGTAATTGCGATCCCCCGGCCCCTGTTATGGGGAAAGTCATGGATGAAATATGAATTTCAATATTACGGCTATTGCGCGAGGCAATTGTATGAATAACGAGAAAAAAAAAGAGAAAAAAGCCATTAGAAATTTTATATATCTTCGCAATGTGATAAATAAGTGGTATAAGATGTTCAAATAAGTTATATATATATATATATCTCCGTTACATATTAAGATCCATTCCACCAATATATAAATATAGCGGTGTTAAACCTTCCACACACACATGTCACTCAACAATATTGAATACGGAAGTAAAATATGATGCCGTGATAGTTCCATCATAATAAGTGACAAAACAGACTTCACTGTATAATAGAAATAAGTATATATAAATATTTTAACAACTTTAAAACTTGTATCTCTTATTTATCGAATTTTCAAAATATATAAGATTTTGAAGAATTTTATCTTTACAAACTTTTTTATTTGGCTTTAATATGAGATCTTTATATTTCGCCCAAAAAAAAGTGACACAGGTTGTCGGATTTCGGATTACCACGGCATTTGTTATTTCACTGTTTTCAGATGATAAAAATAAATATTTTAATTTGATAAAATAAAAAACGAAAAAAAAAACTTAAAAAAAAAAAGATAGAGAGGGATTGGAGGTAGCAGGAGCAGGCGGTCCCTGGGCACCTTTCCGATTAGAGAAGAGAACCTCCTCTACTATGTTAATGAAAGTAGATCATATGATCGAACATGATCACGAGAATCATACGAGCTGTTCCTCTGTAAGTGTAGCGGAGATTTTGCAGAAGATACGAGCAGTACCGGTGCGAACGAGGGAGGAAAGCGAGCCTGAGAGATGTCAGACATGCACGTACAGCCGATGACGACTAAAGTACAGACCGGAAGGCTTCTTGGCATATTTGCAAGGGAAGCTTTTTGAATCGTCTCGGCTGGCCGTTTCAGAGGTTCCAGCAATTCCGGCTTTCCTCGAAGTTGCATGGAAAGCCCCCATTAGCAGCGGGGAAGAGAAAATCCTTATTATGCCCAAAATTTTAAATAAACTCTCTCACCGTCTTCAATTTAAAGTTCAAAATAAAATGGCCTGAAAAGAAATGAAAATCTCTTAATTGTAAATTTTCTGGACTTGCATGTGGAGATCTTCCCTAATTGATTAAGCTAATCCGTGCAAGGCATGTAAACATTGAGTAATCCAAGAACTAATTCAATTCCTAGGAATTTGCCAGACAGGATGTCATGCATACACGTTGTTATAACATAACTACTCCTACGGCATGACATGCATGATCAACAAAAGTTTCCAACTTTAATATTTTCTTTTCCATCTATGGATATGGTGGGTTTCAAAGCATCTTTTTGGTCATGGGTTGGTAGATGGTACCCAATTTTGGAAGGTTAGCAGGCAGGCAGGCAGTTGCGCCGGAAACTTCCTCGATATCTCATTGCGTTCCTCATCGGTTAACTTAATCACGCGTTTCCTACCCTCGGAGCACGGTTTGATGCATGGTGGGAGGCTTCGCCGATGCCACTGTTGTATCGTTACTTGGTTAGGACTCGATCCAAATTGTCGGTTGCAAAGATGTTTTTCTTAATCCAGTAAGAGGATATGAAATCGAGTCGACTGGGGCTTCAGCTTAGTTCCCGTTATTGATGGGCTCTTGGGCTTAACTACGTACCCTACTCCCTAATCTTGGTGTGGTGTACCTTCCAATGAACAAAATATCGGGTCATCATAAAAAAAAAAAATCATCCAGAAAATTATGAGTTATATTCTTTGGTAGAGGTGGCAATTCGGGCACTGTGCCGGGCAGCGCCGCCCAAATTTGGACTTGGGCAAGACCTGAAATGCTTGTCGAGCAACCAGGTCTGGCACAAGTAGCACGAGTTCATGGATTGAATTCTATTGGACCACCTCCTCCTCCTCTTCTTCTTCTTCTCCCGTATGATTCACGGCCGTTCAAAGTTGTTATTTATAAAAGAAATTGTGCCATTTGACCAATAGACCAACATTGCTTGGATAATGGATTAACAAAACGATACAAAATAGCCTCTTTAGTAGAAATTGTTGGGTTCACAATCCATTTGATACCAGTATTTTGTTATCCTGTTGTTGCTCTGTTCTACTACTTTTTAGCAGAGTTTCTCTTATCCTCGGCCATCATACGCTACTGTAATCAGTGGCTCTCCTTCGCAGTTTTATCTCACAGTTATCTTATACATTTTCTCATGATTCTTATCGTGAAATGCTCTCTTATCAAGAATCTTTCTGTGGATCCTTATTTTCTCACACGATTCATTGTGAGAGGTTGTCTTCTCATGGCTTCATGCTTGTGGATGTCCATCATCCCTCATGGTATTTCTTGTGAGAGACTCCCAATCCTCACGGTTATTCTTAGTATCACATCGTGAGGATTCTCTTGGAGGTTGACTTCTCTCTGAGAGCTAAGATCACCGATATCTCTTTTCTTATAGTATTTAAAGCTCTTGATAAGTTTGGGTTCAATCTTGAATTACGGATTTTTTTTATCTTTTATTCTCCTTTTTAATATTCTAATGTATTTTATTTACACATTTAAACTTCATAATATCTTATGGGGATTTTATCCTCCATATAGGAGGGATTTTCCTGACAACTCCCCTTGTTAACTATACGGAGAGTACTATTATATCTACAACTTTCTGATGACCTTCAAGCTTTAGCTCTCCCTTGAAGAGATCATAGAATCACATCAATGTCCTCTATTTTGAAAATATTGAAAACCTGGACTTGGTGAACCTAGCTAACTTGTTGAATATGCTACACCTAGGAGACCTCCTGCACCTAACTAGCCTGACTCTAATACCACTTGTCAGGATCACAACTTGACTGTGATACCACTTGTTGGACCCGTTTAATCAATAATGCAGTAATTCTAATACAATCAAGATAAGTTCAAACATAATTCAATGAGCAAATAAAAATGGACACAACGATTTTTGTACATGGAAAATCCCAATGTAGGGAAAAACCATATGACAAAGTCTAGAATCAACTTTTTACTATTCAATGGAGATTAAACCAATATTTCATCAAGGGAATATTCTCAAATCAACTACAACTCAAGAGACACTTCTCTTGGATCATCAAACTCATCACTTACATAAACATTCCACAAAATACATAGAAAACATCACTTATAGAACTCTAATTCCAATATCCAACATTCATAACTTTGCTCCATAAGTTATGAGGCTGTTGTCAAATTTTTGTCTTGATTAGAGCTCGTTTTCTTTCCGATTGAGATTTGATCTTTGATTGCACGCTCAAAGAAACTATTATGTTATGATGCAATTTTTCTTTATTTTCTGCCAATTTCCACCACTCCTATACGTTGCTCGTTATTGCAATGTATGACCATCTTTCACAATTTCATGCCACAGTTGTCTCATGTCTTCCCTCATGATTCTCATCATGAGAGATGTGAGATCCAACAAAGAGTTTTATCACCCTCATCAACAAAGATTTTATTAGAAGAGAAATTTATGAGCTTATAAGAAAATTGGGTATAATCACTTATTAGCTTAAACTTTTAAGTGGAAATGATCCAATTACTTATGAAATTATAACGAATTCAATAGGAGGCACTCTATATTTGTTAAAATATATCATCACTCTATGTTTGTAGATGCCTTCATAAGACATTTTAGGAGACAATGATCATTAAGAGGACATCTTTGACATTTGACAACTCAATAATAGTTTGCTGAGTAAGGAGAAATTGGACAATGACTTTGAGTATGTTAGGAGATACAAGGAGCAAGCCTTAAACTTAGTAGTGAAAAAGATAACAAAATCAAGAAAACTGATAAGGATAGATCTATATCCAGGTGGAGGAATAGGAGCAGGATTGTTTCTATTGCAAGAAGATAGGAGCATGTCGTTGTTGATTGTCACAAGCTTTTGGAACAAATGGAGATCTAGCTCAAAGGATGAGACAGGAAGTAACTTATACACGTTTGATTACTCAATAGCAGTGGGTTCAACATTATGGCATCCTCAACATTACAAGCTAAATAAAGGAATAATGAGCACTTAGGTTCATGGCATACAAGGAATAAGAGTGTCTTGAGCAAGAGAAATTGTTGTACTAAAATGGAATTGTCTTCATTGAAGAGTAAGGATGCTTCAGGAAAGACAATGTATAGTGAGGGTGATTCTTCCCGTTGTCTTAACTTTAGTTAGGCCTAATATTTTTCCTAAATGTGAGGCAGCTTCAAGACATCCAAGTGCGACGGCTCAAGATCAAACAAGAAGGGATGATGTGACTTATGCCTTGGATGTTGTCAATGAGTCTTTTGAACCAACTTTGTGTTCTAAGTTTATACATGCTTCAACTTCCGATAAGTGGTTGAGGGAAGAAAAGGACTTCCTTTACAAGAAGAGGACTTGGGATCTGTTTAAATGACTGACAAGTAAAAGTTTGAATAGTGGCAAATGGTTATTCAATAAATGTGGAGGATTTAGAAGAGAAGACATCAAATATGATTACTAGTGTTGAGAAGTTTGAGTATTGTTCCATTTTGATTGGTGTCTAGGGCATTTATGGTAGGCTCATAAGGGCTATAGCTGAGGAGAGCTTGAGGAACAAAGTTAAATCCGGTCTGAGGTGGAGCTTTCCAAGTCAAATCAATTTGATTCAACACAAGTTCTCCAAATATAAGCCAAGGTGAAGATTTTTTTAGTTGTGGCTATGGTTGTAGAGTTATTGACTAAAGTAATGAGTAGGAGACCTATTGTAGGTTAGGATTTGAAGCTCAAGAAGAACATAACACACTTACTAAAAATGTCATGACATTCCCTATTGAATATCAAGAAGCTATAAGGTAGATTGCTAGTGTCATTAGAGTTATAGATCAAAATGCTAGAATCTACGTGATGTCACGATATCCTTTGTTATAGTCATGATACTACTAAAAAAACATCAATACTACAAAAGGAAATGGAATCCTTGGATCATATGAGATGGTGAAAGGTGCTTATTTAGTAATTGCCTATTGTGTTTGGGTTATATATATACTTCTCATCTATTTTGCTCATAATAAAATTTTTGGCTATACCTCCATAACTAGTGAAATCATCTAGAAATCATGGATATGAGTGTGCATTCTTCTTTTTCCTTTTACTTTCACTATTATTTTAATTATTTTTGTGACCTAATTGATGATCAAATACTAGTTTAGATCCCAACAATACATTGTTTCAAAAGATATTTAGAAATTTATATATAGAGAGAAAGAGATTCCTCCAGTGTGAACATGATTATCTTGTGGTTACCTCCTCCTATTTATAGGGAAACTAGATGGGCAGCGTGGTCATCTAAGGTGGTAGGAACACTCACCTATCATCACTTGCCCCGTGTCCAAAATTAATTTATCATAATTATCATTGTACCATCTGAAGAATATTTTACCTTTAACTACTGTCGTCGAATCTGTCCCCATTGTAATTCACCTTGTTATGAGTAAATTTTCTCATTAATGCACAACTAGTTTATTATGTAAACTTCTTATAAAAAATATTTAAAATAATAAAAAACTCTAGAAGATATCCTAAAACGGTATACATGTAATCATTTATATTAATTTTACGCCGACAAAAACTCGTCACACGTTGCACACCGAATGAACTTCTAGCCGCCCATGAATTCATAGTTTCTTCTTTCAAGCTTGAAAATGGGCCTATATCATCCACTAAATTTATCGGCCTTTTACACTTTCGGCCTCTTTCTGATCGGGTGACAAGAAAATGTTGAAAATTCAAGCCGAAAATGGGAAAAGGAAGAGAGTGGGGAAATTTTCCGAAAACCCTCGCTCAGCGGTGACGCTTTTGGTGTGATCTCCATGCTCCTGTACATAATGAGCAAGGAGGTTCTCAGCTGAAATCCCCGAACTTCCTCTGCCTTCTAGAGCTTCTCCAGACTTTCATCTCCGAGCGGACACCACCAGAGCAAGGAAAGAGGTTTCAGGGATTCCGAGGAGCAAGATTGTGTTAAGGATAGGTTAGTTGAGGGGCCAATCAGTGAATAAAAAGAAGAGGGGGGGGATCTCCTGTAACAAGTGACAAAGTGAAGGGGTAGAGTGTAAATGGGCGGTTCTGGTCTGGGCGCCACGGGAAGTGGATTAAACCGTGTAACCAAACCACTTTTTGAATCGGCAATGAACAGTGGTTTTCTTTCCCTCCCTTCCCCCCTTGAGCTTCTCCTTCTTCCTCTGGCTCCCCTCAAACCCTAATCCTCTCCTAATCCCCCTAAATCAAGCCGATTTCTCCTTCCCTCGTCCCGATTGCCAATTTGGTTCCTAACATTGGTATCAGAGCCTTCGATTCTTGGCTGTGGAGCAATGGAGACACGATCCCAGGAGTCCCAAAGAGTGGAGGCAGCTATCAGGGAACATGAGCAGTGGATAGGGGAGTTGAAGCACTAGAATGAACTGCTGATAGAGCAATTGAAGGCACAAGAATTGAAAGGTGACCAACAATATGACGAGCTCCGTGATTTCATTATAGGTCTGAGCTACCAGATATAGAATATGCATACAGGGGTCCGTCTTGAGGAACTGAGGACGGAGGGGACGACTTCCCAAGACCCGCGGTTGTGCAATCGAAACAATAGCTACGGGGCACTAAGGCGAATTGGGCGAATTGATTTTTCGAAGTTTAGTGGGAATAACTTCGAGGGTTGGCTATATAAGGTCAATCAATTCTTTGAGTTTGATGCAACACCGAACAAAGAGAGGGTTCGACTGGTATCCATACACTTGGATGAGGAAGCTCTACAATGGCACCAGTCCTACATGAAAGGGTGGCGAGCTACTCGGGGGCAGATTACTTGGAACGACTACATTGACACCATGGCCGCTCAATTTAGCCGGTCAGAGCATGAGGACCTGTTGGGGGATCTCAAGAACCTCTTCCAAGAAGGTAACCTCCGAGACTACATCACACAATTTGAATTTTTGTTCAATCGTGTGGAAATACCAGATGAGCATGCTATTAGTTTTTTCCTGGCGGGCCTTGATCCTGCAATCCAGAACCTAGTTAGGATGTTCAATCCTACAACCCTCTGCCAATGCTATTCACTGGCCAAACTGCAGGAGGCCACCACTGACACTACGAAGCGGAATGATTACCGGAACTACACAGTCAAACCGGCCCTCAGTTCGGCCAAGCTCCCCCTGAACCCTGCAAGTAGAGAATCCTCTACCAGCGCCACTCCGGCAAAGCCCAGTAAACCTAAACCCAAACCCACTAGTGGGATCTTGCTGCTTCTGGCAAACTCCAGGCCCTTCCCACAAAAATATATATGAACCCTGACAAGAAAGGAGATGGATGAGAGAACAGCCAAGGGGCTATGTTTTGGTTGTGATGAGAAATTTGTATCGAGACACATATGTGCTAAGAAGCAAATCTACTCCCTACAGGTAGAGAAGGTGGAGAATGACGAGGAGGTGGTAGAGGAACAAGATGAGGAGGTGCTGCCTGAAATCTCTGTTCATGCTCTATTCGAGGCCCCTAATTTTCAAACCATGAAGGTGGAAGGGCTAGTAGGGGTCAAGAAACTGCACATCCTGATAGATCCTAGGAGCACCCATAACTTCCTAGACCTAGAATTGGGGAGGAGGGTGTGTGACAGGACCACCTATATAATGCCCCTGAAGGTGTCCATGGCTAATGGAATGGAGCTCACTAGTGAAGCTGCGTGTAATGGCTTCAAGTGGAAAATGCAGGGCCACTATTATACCACTGATGTGTATCTCTTACCCTTGAGTAGCTACGATATGATCTTAGGGGTACAATGGCTGAGGACTCTAGGGAGGACCACTTGGGATTTTGAGATATTGGAAGTGAGCTTCCAATGTGACGGAGAGGCACGAGTGCTCAAGGGACAGCGGGAGACTAATCTCCAGTTGATAACTAGGGGCAAGTTGGATAAACTCCTCTAGAAGAGGGGGCAGATTGCAATGCTGCAACTTTGTAGTTTTTTAGGATAAGGGGGGTTGCGAACATAAGAGGGAGCCAGTGTGGAAGTTAGCCCACAAATCAAAGGGGTGCTAGCAGAATTTGGGGATGTCTTCACTAAACCAGAGGGGCTTCCACCTCAGAGGTCCCAGGACCATGGGATACCCTTTAAGGAGGGAAGCCAGCCGGTGAACATCCGACCCTATCAGTTCCCTATGCTGCAAAAGGCTATAATTGAGCAGCTCACCCAAGAGATGTTGTCTACAGAGGTGATACGACCTAGTGGCAGTCCTTACTCATCCCCTGTTATCTTGGTCAAGAAGAAGGATAACTCATGGAGGTTGTGTATCGACTACTGGGCATTAAATCAGCAAACCATCAAGGACAAGTTTCCCATACCGATCATTGAAGAGTTGTTGGACGAGCTTCATGGGTCCACGGTCTTCTCCAAACTTGACCTTTGTTCGGGGTACCACCAAATCAGGATGCATGAAGGGGATATTCAGAAGACGGCCTTCATAACACATGAAGGACATTACGAGTTTGTGGTGATGCCCTTTGGTCTCACTAATGCGCCTTCAACATTTCAGAGCTTGATGAATCAGGTGTTCCATTCCCACTTGCATAAATTTATACTAGTGTTTTTCGATGATATTCTTGTGTATAGCTAGGGCCTTGATGAGCACCTAGTACACTTGTGAGCTACCCTTCAACTGCTGCGTGATAACGCATTGTATGCCAAGTATAGCAAGTGCTCCTTCGCGGTGCAACGCATAGAGTATTTGGGACATTTCATTACAGTTGAGGGAGTATCAATTGACCTAGCCAAGGTCGCAGCAGTATGCGAGTGGCCAACTCCTCAAAATGTGAAGCAACTGAGGGGATTCCTAGGCTTGACTAGGTGCTACTGGAGGTTTGTCAAGTCGTATGGATAGATCAGCCGGCCCCTGACCCACCTACTAAAAAAGGATTCATTCCAGTGGAGCTAGGGAGCTGAGAACGCCTTTAATGAGTTAAAGGAGGCTCTTACTGCTGCCCCAGTGCTGGTGCTGCCAGATTTCTCGCAGCCCTTCAAAATTGAAATAGATGCCTCTGGGAATGGAATGGAGGTGGTGCCGATGCAAAAGGGACGTCCCATTGCCTACTTGAGCAAAGCCTTCAGTCCCACTCAGCGGACTAAGTCAGTCTATGACCGAGAGCTCCTAGCCATACTCCTTGTGGTGAAGAAATGGAATCAGTACTTAGTGGGGCGAACGTTTATCATCCTGACAGATCACCGCAATTTGAAGTTTCTATTGGAGCAGAAGCTCTCCACCCCCTGTAGCACACCTAGCTGACCAAGCTCATTGGGTATGACTTTGTGATACAATACAGAAGGGGGAGTGAGAACAAGGCAGCTGGTGCATTTTCACGAGTGACATCGAGTGAGGTGGCCCCGTGTGCTATCTCACAAGTGGCGACCGACCTGTTCCAAAGGATTGTTGAGAATTGGGAATAGGACCAAACCTTGAAGAGGGTTATCAGCTAGTTGCAAGACAGCCCCTCGGCCTACTCAAAGTACCAATGGGTCAATGGGTAGCTATGAAGAAGAGGGAGATTGGTGGTAGGCAGAGTGCCTGACCTCCACACTGTCATCATACGGTTGTATCACGCAAGCTCCATAGGGGGGCATTCGGGGGTACGAGCCACAACCCAGAGGATAGCTTCATTGTTCTACTGGAAGGGAATGAGGAGGAATATCCGTGCATTCATAAGGGACTGGGAAGTATGTTTGCGCAACAAACATGAGACAGTGGCTCCACTTGGGTTGCTGTAGCCTCTCCCAATTCCTAAACAGGTTTTTACCAATGTAAGCATAGATTTCATTGAGGGCCTACTGAGGTCAGAAGGGAAAGACATTGTCATGGTAGTGGTGGATAGATTGATTAAGTACACCCACTTAATAGGCCTTACCCATCCCTACCAAGCATCTCATGTGGCCAGAGCCTACATTGACAACATGTTGAAGCTACACGGGATCCCTGACTCAATTGTAAGTGATCGAGATCCCATCTTCTTGAGTACCTTTTGGCAAGAGCTCTTCCGGAACAAAGGGGTATCATTGTGCTTGTCCTCAGCATATCACCCCCAAAGTGATGGGCAAATGGAAGTAGTTAACTGGGGAATTGAATGCTACTTGTTGTGCATGTGCAGTCAGTGCCCCCACTCAATGGTTCAAATGGCTGCCCCTCGCTGAATGGTGGTACAACACCACCCATCACACTGCTATCAGCCGCTCACCTTTTGAGGCCCTATATGGATTCCCACCCCCCATACACATACCATACATACTCGGGGACTCATCAGTAGAGGTAGTGGGCTCCCAGCTCACGGAAAGTGAATCCATGATCAAGGAGCTGTAGCAGCAGCTAAGCAAGGCTCAACAAAGGATGAAAAGGCACACAGACAGGAGGCGGATAGAAAGGGAGTTTGAACCTGGCACTTGGGTATTCCTGAGGTTGCAACCTTACCGACAGTAGACACTGGCAACATGAAGGTCCTACAAACTCAGTCCCCGATACTTCGAACCATACTTGATCTTGGAGAAGGTGGGGAAGGTTGCCTACCACTTAGAATTGCTAGCAGCCGCTCACATTCACCCAGTGTTCCACGTCTCCCTGCTCAAACGAGCTCCAGGGCCAACTGTTGAGGAGGTGCCTATTCCTATAGCCTTTAGCTCCAACTTAGCCCCACGGCCAATTGCCATTATCAGCCGAAGGATGGTTCGACGGGGTAGCAAAGCCAGTGACCCAAGTCCTAATCCAATGGTCCAACAGAATGCCGGATGAGGCTACATGAGAGTACCTCTATGACATGAAGCTCCACTTCCCTGACGATCACCTTGAGGACAAGGTTCCTACAAGGGGGGAGAACTGTTAAAGATAAGTTAGTTGAGAGGCCAATCAGTGAATAAAAAGAAGAGGGGGAATCTCCTGTAACAAGTGACAAAGTGAAGGAGGTAAAGTGTAAATGAGCGGTTCTGGTCTGGACACTGCGGGAAGTGGATTAAACCATGTAATCAAACCACTTTTTGAATCGGCAATAAACAGTAATTTTCTTTCCCTTTCTTCCCCCCTGAGCTTCTCTTTCCTCCTCTGGCTCCCCTCAAAACCTAATCCTCTCCTACTCCCCTGAATCAACCCGATTTCTCCTTCCCTCGTCCCGATTGCCAATTTGGTTCCTAACAGATTGATCTAGAGACCGTAGGAAGAGAAGTTTCGAAGTCCCGGCAGTTGTTTCATCTCCTCTGGCCTCTTCAGTCGTCTTTCAGGGCCGAGAGGGGGTCATTCGTGGACGAAAATTTATATATTAAGGGGAGGGCGTGATGGAATTGTAAGGGAGGTTTGCTACTTAGTTGTAGGTGAGGGTGTGATGGAACAAGGAAGGAGATTTAGGAGGTTTGGGATAGGAAGGGGAAGAGCCCTTAATCGCCCTCGTGACGTTTTACCCCTACGCAACCCGTCCGAGTTTTCAGACATCACGAGGACTCGTCTCTCCTACACTATATCCTGCTGGTATGTCAAGATTTTTATTTCATTTTATTTCATGTCCACCGTGATCATTTCTTCTCCTCGTCCTATACAGTTTGGTTGCAAAATTCATAGTTTTGTCATTTATTTCAGGTATTGTGACCTCCAGGTCCTGGCATTCGCCGAGCCCATCTTTCGCTTTGGCCGGAGAAATGCAAGGTTTTTCTGTTCTGCTCCCACCTTTAGTTATAATCTTGATTTATTCAGTTTCTGTTGCAAAAACTTCTTGCTGACTCAATGTTATATAAATGCAGGTATTTGCGAGCTTGGTTTTCGATAGGGGTGGGATTTGGAGTAACCTTAATTTTTGTCCTTGCTGTGGTTTGTGTCTAGTCCTGATGACTCCATTCAGTATATTTTGTTACTCAAGTGCATGTGCTTAACGCAGTAGGTCGGATGATTGAGTTGAAAGGATAAACTTTATATTCATAAAAAAATGAAATAAAATAAAGGTTAAAATTTATTAATGTGATACCAGATGGATACTGCCAACAGACCAGAATATATGAAAGAGAGACAGAAGAAAAACAGCTCTTTACATTGAAACTCGATGAAGATTAGAGTACTAGGAATGTTATGCAAAGATAACTTGCTGCTAGTATGTGTTCATGTGCACGTGAAATGGTATTCACACAAAAGGAAAATTACATGCTTTCCCAATTCAAATATAACAGATGTCATAAGTTCCCCCTCATTAAATTGATCTTGTCTTGTTCATCAACCTCATGGATTTGTAGTTCCTACTATGGGAGTTAGCCAGGTTTCTACAGTTTCACGAAAGCAGCATGGAGCTCAGCAAGCTTGTCTTTGGGTTCTCTCCTACAGTTACTCGCATTAACCTTTCATGTTTGAATTGGTATATAATTCCAGTTGTGCTATATTAAATGCCTTTTGATCTTCCCAGCAGCTTTCCAGTTTGACAATTTCGCTTGCTGATGCTGGATATATACTTTGGTCTACCTTGATATCTGTATCTGTCCACGAATTTGGGCATATAGTTGCTGCTGCAAGGTCCGTAACTAGCACCATTTATTTTGTTTCTTATTGAAGCTGTTCTACTGCAGTATCTGTATTCTCTAGTATTGAGTACATTGAAAGCCTATTAACTGATTAATTTCTAAAGTCAAATTCACTAGGATGGATTTTGTGCCATATTCTTTATTTATCCATGACAAAAGTCTATCTTCTTTGAACTTTAGGGAAATAATATCTCATGCTCCATAAAAGCGCAGATCTTCTTGTGGTATTTATATAATGTCAATTGTTAATGTTTACACCAATATCTACTTGGGATGAATGATGCTGCTATTTTCCAGGCTCAGTTGAAGAGATATGGATTATCTTCTATTAATAGGTTTTGAAGCAGCCTTGATAAGAAAGATATGAAGGTGAAAAGTGGTCATGGCTTAGAAAAATGTTGGAAACCTACTATAAAATAAGATATAGATTTGCTTTATATTTATGAATGTGTATGTTTATGTATTTATATATCTCTTTGTTGGATAGTGTTCATCATACTTTTCTTTTAGCTGGTGGATTGCTTTGAAGTTCCTGTGCTCCTAGTTAGTAATCTGACAAAATGGATAAATGTAAAAATTCTGGAACTTATTGATAGATTTGAAAAGAATTAGTGTAGTAACAGGTCTTGAATGGAAAGCAGTGAGGGAGTGCAGGTGGAATATCTTGCCGTTTTCATCGCAGTTATGTTCCCTGGTGCTCTGGTGGCTTTTAATCATGAGTCCCTGCAGGCATTACAGCGAATATCTGCTCTTCGCATATACTGTGCTGGTATTTGGCACAATGCAATGGTGGGTTGCAGTCTTTATGTAAAATTTATATTGCAATATGTGGTAGTGTTCTGTTTCATATGCTGCCCATTTCATATTCATGTTCATATTTAGTCAATAGTATCTTAAAGAGTCAATCACCTTTTATATTTACGAATATTCATCTTCTTGCAGTGCTGTGCAATTTGTGGATTAACGTTGTTGCTACTGCCATGGATTTTGTTTCCTTTGTACATATATGGTCAAGGCTGTATGGTATGCTGCAATTTTTATTTCAGTTATAATACAGCTTGCTTCTCAATCCTTACGATCTGATCATAGGCATAGGAGCCTGCCCAAATAGGTGTTGGGCTTTCTATGAAGAAATTAATCTACTAGGTCCCTACCCTTCTATCCATACTATATGCACAATTCAATAAACAATTCTGCATTCTTTAATCAGGGGCAGGCATTATGCAACTAAAAAACCAATTTCACATCACTTCAAAAATAAGAAGATAAAACACATGAAAGACAGGCTTCCATTATGCGACTATATTGAGGCCTTTTGTGGCCCATAATCTAGAATACCACTAGCATGATACATTACTTATTTTTGCTGATAAATTTACATGATACAGGTTCTGGGAGTACCATATTCCTCTCCTTTGCATGGATATTTGTCTTCAGGCGATGTACTTGTGGCTTTAGATGGCATACAGGTCAATGATCTACAAGAATGGGCAGCAGTAACTGCTCTAATAGGCAAAGATTCATATCAAGAGCTTAATTATACAAGACATGCTCAATATGCAGGCAAAGCAAGCAGCAAGAAGGGATATTGTATCCCCAGAGTCCTGTTAGAAGAAAATGAGATAGTCAGGCATGTGGATAATGTACCCACTTGCCCTGATGATCTAACTGCCTTCATTAGCACGCCTTGCTCTTATATAGGCACCACAGATTATAACATCCTGGGAGAGAGTAGTGCCAGTACAGAAGTGCATACATGCTGCTTGAATGCCAAGGAAGTAATCAAGCTCAAGAAATGTGGTGATGGGTGGTCTCACATAGTCGGCAGTGGAAGCAACTGCATCTGTTCGCAGGTTTCATTCTGAGATCTGTGTCATTTAAAAATTAATATCCAGGTTATGAAGGCGACCCTCAGCCTGGATTGAGATTTCCGAACCTTAATCAACCAATTGTCCTTTGCCCAGATAGATGTTGGGTAGCCTTGATTGAAATCTTGGTGATCTAAGTTGAGAAAGTTGCAGCTTAATTCAAGGCTAGCAGCCTTGATCCATTGTTGGTTGGCCGTAGCTGCTCTTAGAGGCTTTGTTAAGTTATTCAGTCTGAGTTTTTGCATGTTGAAAATGTAAATTTTTTGCTTTTTGTCCATGCCATATCCTGGAACAAGTCGTAACCTTTGAAAAATGTATTTAGGGTTGGCTTAAACTGATGGAAAGGCCTTCATCTATATTTTCTGTGTGATATGTGTAGAGTGTCTAATCACATCACTACTTTAAAGGAGTTATGCATGATGGTGGCACCTTTGGCAGCTGCCACCAGATGAATGATTAGGAATCATATAATAGTGCTGGTTTTGGGTTGGTGCAACCATCAGTCTAGTTCACCATCATGCAGCAGTAATCTTTTTTCTTTTTGTAATTTTAGGTCCCCAATTTGTATTGTTTCTTAAAACTTCTGCATGGATGCAGGATGAGTCTTGCTTTACTCCTATCAGTGTCCAGGGTTCAACGTGGGTTGAGATCACATATATAAGTCTGCATTATTCTCCTGAGTGCTCTCAAATTGAGCCAGCAAAGTTAGCCAATTCTTGGACTTCAGTAATTACAGAGACTAACTGCAGTGGAAGTTTTGTGTATGTTGGGGATATCTTCTCATTGTCCAATTCAGTTCATTTGACATCGTACAGACCACGCTTCTGGCCATTCAGCATTGGTGCATATGTCCCGAACATGGTGGAAAAGATTCTAAGTTTGACATATCATGTATCTCTTACACTGGCCCTTCTGAATACTTTGCCTGTAAGCTTCCTGTGCAAAATTTCCCCATTTATTCCCAATGCTTTTGTTTGATTTATATGATAATCCATGGCATGCATTCATACATTAAGTTGCATCTGAAACTAAAATTTTGAGCTGGACTGGTAGTCTACTATCGTATATTTCCTTCTGCTGGTTACGGGTAGACTTTCATATTATTACTGGGGATGTACGCATCAAGAACAGTTAGAAGCATGTTCTTGACTGTTATAGTTAAAAGCAAAAGACACGTTTTTTCAAATCACTTCAAGAAAGCCAGTTTTTATCGCAAAATTGATTTCTCCAACTCACGATATTACATTTTTTTCAAAAATTGTGTTCCCCGTATATATTTTTATGCAGCTTAATTTTTCCTGCACTTCTCCTGGCTTTTTAAATTGCTACCCCGATCCCAATATTCACCTCTAAGCAGTCGGCGCACTTTAATTTTTTGATAGAATAAGCAGTTTGAGAACATTATTTGACGACTGTAACCTTCTCCTGCCTATGTCATCATATACACTTGTCAGGTTTTTTTCTTGGATGGCGAGTCCATCTTAGAAGTGGATTTAAGCTACTGTCCTTGGTCGACCCACCGGAAGAAGCAGCTCCTCCGATTAATCCTCGCTGCTGGGACTTTGATATCGGGACTTTCATTTGTGAGGATGGTTGCCAGAAGCTATTGAACGCCATGGGAACACATCACTCACAGGTTCCTCCTCTCCCCCTTTATATGTGATTTGTGGCAGGGCCGAGGTTTATTGCTAAATGTGACTCTTGAGGTCTGCATTTTTTTTTTTTTTGCCCTAACAATATACTATCAAGTAAAGATTGAATAAAGTTTGGTCCTGTTGTTCTGAGTGCGGTAGCATGATGAAATCTTCCGACTTTTCTGCAGGTAAGCTTTATTGAAAATGGGATGTTCAACCACCAAAATCAGCAACTCCTTTTCAGCCTCTCTAGCAAGAACTGTTTACTCTATTACTGACATAGTCTTAACACATGCTTTGAAAATCCGTTGTATCAGCCACTCCTTTGTATCCCCTGCAATAAGAAATGATCATTCCATTGTTGACAATCCTTCACTTAAGTCGGCTTTGAATGGATTCCATGGCAAATCAAGTTCATTATGTAAGAGATAAAATAAGAGATGAGTAATTTTTATATGTTTAAAATTATTCTTGTACATCTAAATGCAAATCAAATGACCCGCGGATACGATTGCGTATACGTGTAAAAGAGGAGAGGAGGCAAGGGTTTGCAGTGAGAATGTTCTAGGGTTTCTACGTTGGGAACTGTAAACTAATGAGAGGGCATTGATTGAAGATAAGATGTAGGGTTGTGATTTGAGGTTTTAATAGAATTTATTTTGAGGCAAAAAAAAGGCTTTGAATGGGTAAATTAATAATTGGTCCTTGGCATCCGGAAAGGCTACCAAATTAGAAGAAAAAGAATATGAATGTGTTAAGGTTTAAGCTAATAAATCATAGGAATTTGTTATTATAGATCAAAACTCATAGAATTATATAATCGAATGTCATCTATATCGGACAAGTGGTACAAGTAAAGCGGAAAATATTTGTTACGTCTAATAGGTAAAGTTGTTAAACAAGATGGACTGGCTCAGACTACTTGTAATCCAGTCTAGAACCATTTTTATTGGATTTAAGGGTGGTTATGGGTTGAGTCAGAAATATGGACCTGTTGAATCGTAACTGATATAGACCGTTGTCTTGTTGAACCGGTTCAGAACTGTTGAAAAATCGACATGAATAATCAAAATTTTACAAATCAATGGTTGGATTTTGTCGGATTAATTTTAAAAAATTTTAAATAAAATTTTAAAAAAACTAAAAAAAGATGGGTCGATTTGTAGTTTAAACCGGCTTGAACCATTAACTGACATGTTTATAAACAGTTTCATGTTAATTCATATTTGTTTGAACCATAACCTATAATCGAATTAAACGATTCCAAGTCCGTTATGAACGGGTTCGAATTGCTCTTTTAATATCACTACTAATACATACTAGATGTTAATATGTGTTATATGTAATTTCTTGAAGAAGTGGATCGCACATGTTGATAAATCTAATTTTAATTGATTTTTTAAATTGGAATGTGTAATTTAAATTAAAAATGTAAAATATAAGAGAGAGGATTGGTTACCATTTTTAAATGGCAATTAAAATTTCAAGAGTGATTTAATAATATGAACGTTATTTCTCTCTCTCTCTCTCTCCCTCTCTCTCTCTCTCTCTCTCTTCATTAAAGCGTTTTGGGAGTACAAAATGAGACATACCACTTCCCATATTTGCTTAAAATATTAAGTGTCTTAATGATCGAATATAATAGAAGTGCCTTAATAGTGCCACCAGCAATACGGCGGATGCCGCAGCAATGAATCCTGTCGATCGATCATCCTCACGGAGGAGGCGAGGGGAAGAGCAAGAGTTGCGGCAGGCGGCAGCTACCGACGGCGAAGATGGGAAGCTTGATAATTAATTTAGGACAGGCCGGGAATCTTGTCCATGTGACTTTAATCGTCTTGATGGTCGAAGGTGCTATTATTGAACTGAAGGGGAGTTAGCCGAGCTCTTGCGCGTTTGCCCCTTTGTCAGGCGTCGTGCCTTCCGATTTGTTCTATTATGTTCAATTCACAACTTCATTCTTTTTTTTTTTTACATTATATTATCAATAATGATTTCAAATAGAGGTATCAAAATTTGGCATGATGCGAAAACACGCCCCTATCATGACCTCAAAAAATCATGACTAGGTTGGTATTTTCAGGTTACTCAAGAGATCGGACCGTGCCAGCACAGTATGAAAATAAATTGTATTGTGTCGACTTGAAATCATGAAATTAATTTTTACAATCATAGGAGGAAATTTTTTTTAAAAACTAATTATATTTTAATAGTTATTTTAATAGTTTATTTAAATTAATATAAATTTTAGATTAATTAATTAATTATATTATTAAAAATTTTATTTTAAAATATAAATTAATTAAATTTATTTTTAAAAAATAATTATTTGCATTATTTGAACTAAAGTCAGATGCATAAAACATAAAATATTTATATTTAATCTAAAATTTTTAGACCACCTATCATTATGACTGTGCCACCAACCCGCAATTTTGAGTTGCGTAAAAAGTCCAACGTTGACTAGTAGCCTCGAGGACTTGATATGTTACTAGCCAATCTCCTGAATTATATTCAATGTACGGATTGCAAATATCATTTAGCAAAAATGTATGAATTTGTAACACCAATATGTGATGATTAAGGCAATCTGTTTTTTTTTTTAATAATATCTTAAGTTCAAGTCCAATAAATTAAAAAAAATTGTTAATATAAGAGTTTTTAAATCTGAAATCTAAATTAATCAAGCTCATTAAACTTTCCGATCATAAGTGGATTACACAGGAAAAAAAATTCAAAGGGCAATACAAAATTAAAAGTCGGACATTTGAATAATAAGAGATGTTGGTACAACTTGCGGGTTCAACTGGGTTGGCAAGTTTGACTAGCAAACTTACATAGTCCGGCATCTATCGACAGACAGGGATCTGCACGACAGAACAGCCATGACACATACCTGTGAAGCAAGTTTATCATTCCTACTGCTGTTAATCTGTTGCCATGTTTTGAGATTTTCCACAGCAGTGGACTTCATCTCGTCGACTCAATACCTCCAAGACCCTGAAAGTATTACATCGGATGGCGGTGTCTTCAGGATGGGCTTCTTCACCCCAAATGGCTCCAGCAACCGCTATGTCGGGATCTGGTATGATGGTTATCACGTGTTCACCCCCGTGTGGGTGGCCAACCGGGAGAACCCGATCACAGATTCCTCCGGAACTGTGGCAATATCAGAAGATGGAAATCTAGTGGTCCGGGACGGGAAGAAGGAGGTTCTGTGGTCGACAAATGTTACAAGCTCAGGACAAGGAAGTGTGACTGCCCAGCTCTTGGGCTCCGGAAACCTCATCCTGCTGAAGTCCAATTCTAGCAGGACCAATTCCAGTGGAGAGGTGATGTGGGAGAGCTTCCAGCATGTTACAGATTCGTACCTTGCAAAGATGAATCTCAGCACTAACGTGAGGACGAATCAAAGGTTAACGTTTACGTCCTGGAAGAGCCCTTCTGATCCTTCCCCTGGAGCCTTCTCACTGGGTCTCGTTCCGCAGAATATTCCGGAGGTTTTCATCTGGAATGGCACCAACCCATACTGGAGGAGTGGTCCTTGGAACGGTCAGATCTTTATCGGGATTCCCACCATGCTATCAAATTACCTCAATGGATTCACTCTCCTGGACAATAAAGAAGGAACATTTTCCTTGACGTACACTTATGCTTGGCCTTTCATTGTGTACTATGTCCTCATACCAAACGGGACGTTTTTGTGCTTGTACTGGGATGACGAGAAGCAAGACCGTGCAATTTATTGGCATTCACATGCAACTGAATGTGATACTTATGGCAAGTGTGGGCCTTTTGGGTTATGCGATCAGCTCAAATCCCCGATATGCAGCTGCCCGAGAGGGTTTATGCCGAGAAATCAGGAAGAATGGGGCAGAGGAAACTGGTCAGGTGGATGTGTGAGGAAGACTTCTTTGAATTGCGAGAAGCTGATAATTAATGGCACCAGGATGAGCGAAAAAGATGGGTTTCTGAGACTACAGAGGATGAAAGTTCCAGATTCTGCGGACTGGTCAGCTACTACTGGAGATGAATGTGCAAGTCGGTGCTTAGTTAACTGCTCGTGCAAGCTTATGCTTATGATACTGGAGTTGGTTGTATGACTTGGAGTGGAGATTTAATCGACGTGCAGAAGTTCCCCTCTGGAGGAGTCGATGTTCATATTCGGATCCCTAAACAAGAACTCGGTGAGTTGTTCATGAGCTCTATATGTATGTCCAGTCAAATAGATAACTCCTTATGTTGACCCTCCGGCTGAGAATCAATATAACAATAGTTGCTTAACCAAATGAAGATAGCCAAATTTTCACCGATCTGCCAATTGTCTTGTGCAGGTAATTCGCGCGACTTCAAGGCCGTCACAGCAATCATAACATGTTCCGGAGCAATATTTGCCGCATTGTTTTTCTGGTGGCGAATGAGGAAAAAAACAGGTAACTGTTATATCTCTTAACTCGTTATTGAAGAGCACTACAGACTGATCTATGATGCTAAGCTTGTAGACAGAGGGATGATGATAGATCCTGCACTTTGATTTTCTGTTGATTCAGTGGGAAAGAAGTTGCACAGAACACTGTTCTTGGACCAGGAGAACTCTCCGATATTTTCAATTGGGAAAAGAACTCAGGACAACCTTAACCTCCAGGATCTTAAGCTGCTCAGTTTTGAAGAGCTGTCCTGTGCCACAAACTGCTTCAGCTCAGCCAATAAACTTGGACAAGGCGGTTTTGGCCCTGTGTACATGGTATTTAAGTTCATATCAGTACACATAAAATACTTTTTAGTTTTGCTGCATAAACAATTCAAGCTGTGATTTTGCTTATTTGCTTCTTTCTTCAGGGGAAGCTGCAAGATGGACAAGAAATAGCGGTTAAAAGACTATCCAGAACTTCAGGACAAGGGCTTGAAGAACTCATGAATGAAATGGTTGTGATTTCGAAAGTTCAGCATCGAAATCTAGTTAGACTCCTTGGCTGCTGCGTTGAAGGAGATGAGAAAATATTGGTCTACGAATTCATGTCAAATAGAAGCTTGGATGCTTGTCTGTTTGGTAATTCTCGCCATTGAGTACCCATGTTACTTGAATCCTTAATATATAGAGCACATGTTTCCTTTTTTCTTATGTCAATTTATGGTTATGGATAGATCCGGAGAAACGTAAACAATTGGACTGGACTAAACGGTATAAAATCATCAACGGGATTTGTCGAGGTCTACTTTACCTTCACCGAGATTCTAGGCTGAGAATTATTCACCGGGACCTGAAGGCAGGCAACATCCTATTGGACGAAGAGCTCAACCCAAAAATCTCCGACTTTGGGATGGCGAGAATCTTTGGGGGCAAAGAAGATCAAGCCAACACAAGAAAAGTTGTTGGAACATAGTGAGTACTGATTATCACATGTACTAAAACTGACACTGTTTTACTCCAAGTTGGCGTAGATCTCACGAGATTTGTAATTTATGTTCTAATGATGATTTGTAGTGGCTACATGGCTCCAGAGTACGCAATGGGAGGGATTTTCTCAGAAAAATCAGATGTTTTCAGCTTCGGTGTGCTGTTAATGGAAATTGTTAGCGGGAGAAGGAATGTGAGTTTCAATCAAGGCGAAGAATCCTCGAGTCTTCTGGGATCTGTGAGTTTTGGCTCTTTAGTACGTTTCTTTCAACTGCCGATGAGTTTTGGTGAAAAATATCGGTTTGCTGGTCTGGTTTTCCCAGATTTTCTCGTAAAATGGGAAAGCTCCCCTTTCGAGCTCTGTTTTGCTTAAAAAAAGACCACCATAACCTTTTTTTCTTGTATACTCAATAGGGCCCTTGATCTTAGGACTGATTTTCAGAAACTTACGATATAATGTCACAGTGTCACTGGAAGATCGAAAAGAATATGGAAATTTGAAAATGGGGACGGCTTTCCACAACCAAGCAAAACGAAGTAGGAAAACAGGAAATTGGAAAAGGAAGATACTGATACTGATTTTGACTTTGCTTTCCCAGGCGTGGAAGGTCTGGACTGGAGGCAGCATTATGGCATTAGTTGACCCTGTAATAGTCGATAACTGCATTAAGATTGAGGTTCTTAGATGCATTCATGTGGGGCTACTGTGCACCCAAGAACTCGTAAAGGATCGTCCGACTACCTCAACAGTCATTTCCATGCTCAACAGCGAAATAGCAGATCTTCCAAGCCCAAAGAAGCCTGCATATACTGAAAGAGAGATGATCAAAGATACAGGCTCCATTGAATGTGACGAAAGGATGCCTTCCATCAATGATATTACAATTACCAAGATTCAAGCCCGCTGATTACAACAAATTTTCAGGTGTTATACGTTACAGACAATTTGCTGTGGACCTTCCCCATACAATTCTCACTTTCGTTGTGCTGATTTTCTCACTGAAATTTTCCACTACTGCAGCAACTGAAGAGGCCGAGAATATGTATATATACTCATTGAACAATTGGTGAATGAATACACAAAAAAATTTCCCCATCAACTTGGTTTTTTTTTTTCCTTTTTATGAATACCTTGCAGTAAAATGTAAATATCTCAAGAAAGGCATTTTGAGAGTGAGCATGATGCTCCTGGCATGTCCGGGCACATTTGGACTTGCTAACCTAAAGGCTTACTGATCTGCAGCAGTTGCTTAAGCTTCTGTGGACGAAATATAGAAATGAAACGTGAATGGAAGAGAAAGGGCATGAGATAAGCTGGTACGCTAGGAGGGTCTTAGGCAGAGCGAAGAACGATGTTATGAGGGTCATACAATATGTAACGCTGGGTGAAGGTTCCATGGCCATCCAGGTATGTCCCTTACAGATATAGAAGTGATCTCAGATATGATGGTCTGCTACGCGGAGAATAATCATGAACTTTCTGAATTTAGAGTTCTACAGATACTTCTTGGCGGGCAAAATGGGGCGCTGAATGAGTACTACCGTTGAATCTCCATAATGAGCCATCATATCGATAATATCTCATCCCATCAGCTGAATAATAATTGAGAACAAAGATAATTATTATCTTAATCTTTAGGATTTACCTGTGGCTATGAATGTACAATTTTGAAGAGCAGGGTAAACTGGTCCAGTAGATACGTTTGGGTGACTTAACTGCGAGATTTTAATAGTTAGCAGCACGAGAATGTGCAAAAATGAGCAGCTTCTGAAACAGACAGGATGAGAGCTCCTGACTTTGCAGTTCCTCTTGCCCTTGCATATCAACTCTCCTCTTGTTGAATATGAATATGCAAATCTGTGTTTGAGGTAATTGCTTGCACCTGTGCCTGTTGATCAGGGATGGGCCCTGAAAATAGTTATAGGGGTGAAACTAAATAAAAGCGCAGATGAACAGATGGGGGGGGTGGGGGTGGGGTGGGGGGACAAAATAGTATAAATTAACACCAAACAGACAAGATCAAATGAAATTTATGTAGTATGTCACAGATTTCTCCGAGTTCAAAGGGGTGATCACCCTCGCATGCACCCCCCTGTATCCATCCCTGCATATGGTGCCAGAGCTCTCGTGTATAGGGTATGATTCTGGTTCAGCGACCAAGAAGTTCCGTTAGATGCCTTTTCTGGACAGACAAGAATCCCCAATAATTTCTAGAGGGATCAAAATTCAAAACAGCCTTAAACTTGCAGGAGCTTTAGGATGCTCAGTTTTGAAGAGCCATCGATTTCCTCATTATCAAGCCATTATCGCGGATCCTCAATTATGGATCTATCTATCGTTTTTGCTTGCTATGTACAGGTTATAATTGATAAACCCATACGTACATAAAAGGATTGGATTCAACTAACAGGCATCATGTAGTTAACTGGTTTATCGAGGTCTACCTTATCTTCAACGAGATTCTAGGCTGAGAACCACTCACCAGGATCTAAAGGGAGCAACAACCTGTTGGACCAGTAGCAGAATCCGAGAATTTCGAACTTTGGGATGGCAAGAACTTTTGGAGGCAAAGAACATCAAGCCAATATACACCAGAGGTTTTGCTGGAGCATGGCGAGTACTGACCAGCGCATTCTAACACCAATATAGCAGTCCTTCATGGAAAGAATGAGATGCATTCAGTTCCCTTTCGCAAGACGTATTCCAACAGAGATTGAGCAATCCTCGAGCATTCTGGGATTTGTGATCGCTTGTTGTAACTACTTCGACAGAGTTTTCATTTAACAGCCGGCAAAATTGTTCCATGAAAGAGAATTGGCTCAATATTTTTCGGGAAACGGGAAAACCCCATGAAACTCTGTCCGTCTTTGCTCTGTTTGCTTCGGGAAAAGGCGACCGTTTTTCCTCTTGCATTAAACGCGCACAGAAGCAAGGATTTAAAATAATGGCGGCCGCGGCTCACGTAACGGTCGCGCCGAAATTGTAAGGTTTCACACTTCGTGGTGTTATATAAAACTGTTTAATGACACCACGTTGTCATGTGATGATGGATATTGAGATATATGATCTCATATCGATTAAATACAGAAAATATTATGAGTTTATAAGAAAGTTGGTACCACCACCTATTAACTTAAATTTTTAAGTGGAAATTGGCTCAATTCCTTGTAAGTTCAAAACGAATTTAACAAAAACCATCACAGGTGCCACACTTACAATTTTTATCATGTACATAATAATGATAAAAATAAGAAGAAAATTATTTTTCTAATCTAAAAGGTCTTCTCTTAAATATAACAAAATTAATTAATATTCAATTGAAAATTATTTAAATACATGAATATTGGCCAAAAATATAAAAAAAGGAGAATGTCAATCATAACGGCCAATATGTAAAACTGTTACGCCCACAAAAATTGAGATTTTAATTCTCTCTGCTTTGTCGGCCAACAACGGTGTTGGAGCACGTCGACACCGTAACGGTCATTACAAGTTGTTTTTTTAAATCCTTGCACCCCAAGTATCATATCCTTAAGACTTGCACCACAAGAAAATTGCCTATTTGCAAAAAAAAAAAAAAGCGTCCGACTTGCGTTCACCGAAATGGACGTAAGTTAGGTAGTACTTGCACTTGCATCCAAAAATCTTGACGTAAATTTGTGTTCAATTTGCGTCAATAAGTAGAGACAAGTTGAAACGTTGATTTGTGTTTAATCTACATTCAACATTTCGGATGCAAATTAAAAGCAAATCGTTGTCAGTTTTTTGTATGGATAAAATTTTTTTTCCAGGTATCCACACGGATCATCTCCTCATCTCTGAGCCCATTCACTTTGTCCCCCACTTGAAGGAAGTATCCTTCCTTTATAATCACTATAATTTTGGTGTGATCTTTTTCGTAGATAATAATTGTCGAGTATTTAAAAGATAAATTTATATTAAATAGGAGAATTTTCCATTTTTTGTTGCAACAATAAAATAAATTTTTACTGAAAATAACAAAAAGAATATCTTTTACAATAAGGTAAGAGTATATATAGTAGCACATGTGCATGTTTATACTTATAATTTAAGGGAAACATACCCCTTTTTTTTAATCGATCAGTTGACTATCAATAAGATAGCTTGGTGATGGAAAAGGACTATTAAGGTAGAGATCTGAGTTTGAAGCACACTTGAAACAAAGCAGATTTAAAAAAAAAAATTCTAGTGCAATAATTACACTGATTTGGCAGTATTTTTTTTTCCCAGAAACAAGCAAGTGCATGGAAATGCAGGGCTTGGGCTCATACTCATCCTTGTAGGTAGACAATCGGAAAATAGCACAGATTAATTGAGATGGTTTGAAATGTTTTTTTCTTCTTCTTAAACAAGATCATGAAAGGAGATAATTAGCATTGTTAAAACAGACGGTTCGGACCGGTTTAAAATGAGTTTGGAACCATTTGGCACGATTAAGGTTTGACTCATTTACTTAATGGGCCAATCTGATTACAAGTTACGATTCAAGCATATATGAACCAGCCCGGTACAGTTTATAAGCAAGTCGGTTTGACTCATGAACCGTCCATCTTTTTTGTTTTTTTAAAAATTATTTTAAATGAATATTTTTTTTAATTTTTAAATTGATCCAATAAAATTCGACTATTGATTTGCAAGATTTTGGTAGTCCAAACTGGTTCAATGAAATAATAGTTCAGATCAGTTACAGTTCAACATTCTTATATTTCTAACCGGACGTATAACCGCCCTTCAACTCAATAAGAGCGGTTACTCATTGGATTAGGAGCGGTTCAAGCTTGTTTCGGGTTTGGACAGTCTGGTTTCGAGTCATGCCAGCCCATTTAACATCTCTAGAGACAACTTTGCCATTAGTGGACCCATGTGGTTCAAACTTGATTTGATTTCCCGACAGATGCAGTGCTACTCCATTAATTGCGCAAAACTGTGGAACAAACAGATACAATCGGAAAAGTTCAAATGGACCCAGCTCTGCCCAAGAAATCAAACAGAACAGTTGGGCTAGTCTTACACCCCGATTCTCTAGCAAGGAGCTGTCCTGAGCTGCAAGTTTCCTACTCCACTTGCCAGAAGCTCCCAGTAGTCTGCCTCGAATTGCACGGCGTGCACAAGCAACAACGTGCTCCACAGAGTAAAGAACATTCTTGGATATTGCTTCGTTTCATGTCCTCCGTATAAAGTAGATCGTAGCATGCCAAGCCAAATGACTCACACTTGCGTGGAGTGTCTCACTGTTACTCTTTCGCATGACATTAGCGCATTCGAATTCCCATGAACCACGACTCCTACAATCACCATTAAGCTGAAGGACTTGATCCCATACACTTCCAGAGAGAGGGCAATCAGAAAACGGATGAATCCTAGCTTCCCGTTCTCTCTGACAGAAAACACAGCCAGCTTCGACGCTATTATTCCAGCTCTTAATCCGGTCAAGCGTGCTTAGTTTGTTATTTGCTGTCAACCATGCTATAAAGGAGTGCCGTAAAAGTCTATACCAGTCGACAGCAATTCAAACCTGGATTACTCATAATTCGTTGAACATTTGTGCGCATGGGAAATAAACAATTGGAAAAGAAAATCATAAGTATTGTTATCATATCTCTTGTGACCACGGAAGCTGTCCAATGTATGCTGGCATTATGGCTCTAGAAATCCCTTCAATAGTCCACTGTTCCAATTGCATATAGGTTGGGCTCACACAAGTTGGGCTCGTGTGCGCTCAGGACCTTTACAGATGATCGCCTGAATACATCGACAGCTTTTCCAGTGCCCAACAGTGAACTCGCAGATCTCCCTACACCAGAATTACTGGCATTCACCTAAAGACAGATGGCCAGTGATACCTACTCCTTCAAACAGAGCAGATGGAGAATCCCATCACAATAACCAAAGCAAAAGGCTGGTAACGGCAATCGAATTTCCGGCATAAATCAAGCAGAGTTCTTTCTGTTTGGCAATTCCAGGAGCAAGTTTTCATTAGTCAAACAGATGCTGAGCATTACAAATTACATATGCCATTATCGGACTCCTCCTTCGGTTTATGTCTCTATGCCACAATTTCTTAGTAGTTACCCTTCAATTATCATCTTTTATTATTTCCTAAACTTCTCATGGATTTCCTTACGCAATTCACCTTAAATCTTTTTATCTCTTTGAAAATGTTTTCATGAAATTGTCTTTAACTCTTGTAGATGCAAGACAAAGAAAGGTTGCAGTATCTGCGATTGTAAAAGTTAGAAGCATGAGATTTTCGGACTTTATGCCTGAGATTTCTGCAATTCTAAAACAGATCGATCCCAGAATAGAATTGGAAGGTCAAATTGCCGTGTCCCTCGGACGCTTTAGCTAGATTTCTGCACATCCGGCTTCTGCAGCAAACAGCCTTTCTTTTCACACTTGGCTCCACCCTTAATGCTAAGTGTGAAATTCCTTACGCTGACCAAGAATGCTACTACTCTATGATTGAGTATAAAGAATAATAAATCTGGAGTACTCATATATATTGAAGACATCTAGGCGGCCAAAGAAACGTGAACAAATCACATCGCAACCTACTCACCGGCGGGAGCCTACGGGCAGCCATCGGCTAAATAATCACGCGCAAAGAAAAAGAAAAAAATTATTTTCTATTGTATTGGTCGTCCTTGTCATAATCATATATATATATATATAATATATATGTATGTATGTTATAATGAGGATATATGTAACGATAGTTTTTAAAACCGTAATAGGCCAGTCGAGTTGATGGTTCGACTGGGAACCGGTCATTTACGCTATTTAATTTTTAAAATTAATCCAATTACATTGTAAATGGGGTCAGCTCTAGTTAAATTGGTTGGTTCTTGGTCGAACCGAAAAGTTCAATTAAATTGATGAAAAATCGATTGACTTAAAAAAAAAATTGCAATGTACTTATCACATGTATCTTCTTCTACTTCTCATTTAGCCGATAGACCTTCCCTTCATCGACATAGAGATTTTTTTCATGTCACTAACATACCAAATTAAAATATAATAAATGATTTTGGGATGGAATTAGGTGTTTAGAATGCTTATCATTGAATAATTTCAGTTTTGATCATAATTTTATTTTACTCATATTTAATTATATGATTCTTTTTTATTTGAAATTTAGATTATGCACTTATTTTATTAACTAAATTTATATTTATATTTTTATGTTAAATTTAACATTAATATAATAACTATATTAAGAATTTTTTATTATAAATTATTATCAAATATTTGATATTATACCATTTATTGATAATATTATTTATTAAATATACGATTGAGTTCACTTAGCCCTGGTTTAATTTATGAACTTATACGATTTCCGATCAAATCTAATTATAAAAACTATGCCACCAACTAATACGTCAGCCCACAAAACAAGTTGGGCAAATATAAACCATCAGTTGCCGTCTTTATTGACACAGCGGCTTTTTCTGACTGAGGCACTACGAATTTCCTACTGTAGGAGAAGACATTCGAAGAAAATCGCTCAGGTCGAGTTCTTCTTCCGACAACAGCCTTCCCAGATTCCCCATATCAATCATAATTCAAGATCTGACACGACAGTGCGTGGGTTGTGAATAAGAACAAAGGGAAAGGAGGAACGGGAATAGAAGAATCATGTTGTTCATCAGTGGAGAAGGTTTATTATTTGTTCTGCTTCTAATCTCATCTTATGCTTCCAATTTTTCTGCTGCAACAGACTCCATCTCGTCGACTCAATTCCTCCAAGACCCTGAGAGCATTGTATCCAATGGTAGCATCTTTAGGATGGGTTTCTTCACTCCCATTGGATCCAACAATCGTTACGTCGGTATCTGGTACGATGGTTATCCCAATCTCAACCAAGTGTGGGTGGCCAATCGGGAGAACCCAATCAAGGATTCCTCGGGAAGAGTGATGATATCAGAGGATGGGAATCTCGTAATCATGGACGGCAAGAATAGTCTCCTCTGGTCGTCCAATGTCACGAACTCAGGACAAGGTAACGTAACTGCCCAACTCTTAGATACTGGTAACCTCGTCCTGATCCAATCGAGCTCAAGTCCCAGTGGAGGAATAGTATGGCAGAGTTTTGAGCACATGTCCGACTCGTTCCTTCCCAAGATGAAGCTCACCAGTAACGCCAGAACGAATTTTAAGCTGATGCTGACTTCATGGAAGAGCACTTCGGATCCTGCCACAGGCGCCTTTTCCGGGGGTGTCAACCCACAAGGTATTCCGGAAGTTTTCATATGGAATGGCACCCAACCGTTCTGGAGGAGTGGGCCCTGGAACGGTCAGATCTTCATCGGGTTGCCCACAATGGAGCCAGTTTATCTCAATGGGTTCAGTCTCCAGACCGACAATGAGGGAACCATTTCCTTGTCATACTCGTATACCATGGCTGGCATATTGTACTATGTCTTGGAACCGAATGGGACACTGTTGCAGTTGTACTCTGGCGAGGAGAATGACCTTGCAGGTTTTTGGTCATCCTATGAGACCGAATGTGATGTTTATGGCAAGTGTGGGCCCTTTGGGATATGCAATGCAGCCAAGTCTCCAATATGCACCTGTCCAAGAGGGTTTAATCCTGGAAATTTGGATGAATGGGACCGAGGAAATTGGACCGGTGGATGTGTGAGGAAGGCACCAACAAACTGTGGGAGCTCAAACAGCAGCAAAAAGGATGGGTTTCTGAGACTAAAGGAGATGAAAGTTCCGGCTTTTCCCGAGTGGTCATTTTCTAATGAAGATGAATGTGCAAGACGATGCTTGGGCAATTGCTCCTGTTTGGCATACGCTTATGCCAAAGGAGTCGGTTGCATGTCTTGGACCGGAGACTTATTGGACTTGCGAAAGTTCTCCAATGCTGGAGTCGATGTTCTCATTCGGCTTCCCAGCGAAGAACTCAGTAAGTAGTTCCAAAACTTTGTCCAACTGTAGGAAACTTTTGAGTGTTCCTTCTCGGATAAAATCGCATTGAAATTGATTGATTCTTAGATATCACCTCTCCAAGTAGATAGTGAGCACTGGTGTTCTGAAGTGTAGTCCAGTTCCTTCATTTCTTGAATTCTTAAACATCAGTTGGTTTACGTCTCCATTATGGGCAACTTGCCATATATGCTTCCTGACCAAACCAAGTTAGCTGAAGTATTTACATATTCTGTGTTTTCCTCTGTAGGTAAAGCACGAGATGTAAAAGTAATTTTGGCAATCACGTTGAGTTTTGGAGTTATCTTCATTGCCCTCTGTGCATTATTCATATGGATGCGGGTGAAGAAACGAAGAGGTAATTCATCAGAACAACTGAAGTCAATACCTTGCGGAAGTCTATTACAACTCATCCAAAAGTTTGAGCATGTATTAGTTTACCAGTCCCTGCACTGAGGCTTGCACTTGATTAACTAACATGATATTCTTGGGTCAGCAGCGACGAAGTCCCAAGAAACGATCTTTTCAGATGGAGAAGAAACTTCGATAATTTACAACAGGAACACAATCCGAGGCAACCTTAAACTCCAGGATCTTAAGTTGCTCAGTTTTGAAGAGCTGTCAATGGCAACAGACTCCTTCAGTTCGGCCAGTAAACTTGGACAGGGCGGTTTTGGTCCCGTGTACAGGGTAATTAAGTTCATGGCGTTGTGTTAAGTATCAAATTATGAGTGCGTCAAAGATTTCCAAGTTGGGATTGCTTATTTAGTACTTTCTGCAGGGGAAGCTATCTGATGGACAGGAAGTAGCAGTTAAGAGATTGTCCAGATCTTCGGGACAGGGGCTCAAAGAATTTATGAACGAGATGGCAGTGATCTCAAAAGTTCAACACCGAAATCTGGTGAGACTACTGGGCTACTGCGCTGAGAGAGGAGAGAAAATATTGGTCTATGAATTCATGCCCAACAAAAGCTTGGATGCATTTCTGTTCGGTAATTTCCCATAGACAACTTCTGCGTCATGGAGGAAAAAGCGCTTGTATATCCCTTTTGCTTATTGCACATTCTGTGATCTTTGTAGATCCACTGAGGCAAGGAGAGTTGGATTGGAATAGGCGGTTCAAAATCATCGATGGGATTTGTCGGGGTCTGCTTTACCTCCACAGAGACTCTAGGGTCATAATTATTCATCGGGATCTCAAGGCGAGCAACATCCTGTTGGATGAAGAGCTCAACCCCAAAATTTCTGACTTCGGGATGGCGAGAATTTTCGGGGCCAAGGGAGACCAGGCCAACACTGGACGAGTAGTAGGAACACTGTGAGTAGTGGCATTCTCAACTCGATTTTGCTTGAGTTTCGATTTTGAGTTCACAAAGTTCACCAGTGTAAAGTCTAACCAATGTGTTGCAGTGGTTACATGGCTCCAGAGTATGCGATGGAAGGTCTTTTCTCAGAGAAGTCGGATGTGTTTAGCTTCGGTGTGCTGTTGCTAGAGATCGTCAGTGGGAGACGGGGCACTAGCTTTACTCAAGAAGACCAGTCCTGCAGCCTTCTAGGACTTGTGAGTACAAAATTGCCTCTAAAATTTTTCCAAACTTGGCAAGATCCTCCTAATACGAGAAAGTTCAATGTAGCTTCTCAACATCTTCTATTGACAAAATGAATCTGGAAAAGAAGTCAGTTTTATGACAGGTTCGATGAAAACTGCAGATAAATCTGTTCTGTCGATCCTTTTTCAGGCATGGAAGCTCTGGAATGAGGGCAAGATTATGTCATTGGTAGACCCTGTGATATCTGATAGCTCCCATCAGGTTGAGGTTCTTAGATGCATACACGTGGGGCTCCTGTGCACCCAGGAGCTCGCGAAAGATCGGCCGACTGCATTGACTACTATTTCGATGCTCAACAGTGAGATCACAGATCTCCCGAACCCGAAGAAGCCTGCATTTACCGAAAGACAATCGACCCAAGAGACAGACTCGTGCATACAGAGCAGTGGGGTACGTTCGATCAACAACACCACAATTACTAGGATTGAAGGCCGATGATCCAGAGATAGATTGCTATAGTCTTTTGTTATAGGATAAATAGCATATATTCACTGAAATTGCCAAATCTAATAATGATCACGAACTTTAATTTTTACTCCACATCTGCCATTTCATCTATTTTCCGTTATGGAAGCATTAGCGGCAGTTTATTAAAAATAATTTGACCATTTTATCCCTGACGATTGCATTAGAGAATAACAACTCACTTTCTTCCACTTTAATGTCGTGGGATGGTTTCTGCAACACCTTACTCAAGAGAAATTGCGATGCTATCAGCCAATTCTTCTGTTGAGTTTTGATGGAGAAGGGGGGAAAGAGAGCCAAATGGTATCGAATAGCTCGGTAGCTTTAGAGGGACTCCGACCTAGCAAAACTGTCAAATGAACCATCTACACCCCTTAAACTCCATGAACAGGATAACATGAGCTCTGGGAATGATTGACGATGGCGGCAAAAAGTCAGAACGGAGGAGGAACTGTTTAGGGTAGTTACGTCATTCTACATTAGGGTAAAAATGATATTTTTCCTAACATAATAACCATGCCCGATATTTCTCTAAACGGAATTAACTGAAATTAGACGAAATGATAGATATGAAGTAAAATATAAAAATTCATGATCGTTCTTGTAAAAAAAAATTAGCCTAAGTTGGATTTGGTAATTTTAGCGAAATTTGTGATAACGTAGGTTACTTACCTGTTATTGTATAATAAAATAATTTGTAACGAATTTTAAAAAAATGTAGATCAATTCCAAATGTTTATCACTTTTGACTTCACTATGTCACATATAAAAAAATTCTTAGTAACGGTTGTAGAATTTATTTTTCGGCTGCCAAGTTGGAGGACTTAGAAGGGCATGCTATAGAACGTGTGATCTCCAATCGAGAAATTCAAAGGCCCCATGAACTGCAGTTTCGGCTCTGAGACGCTAATGGATGAGGAAAACTTATCGTACAGTGAAAAAGAATAATTTGGTTATAGAATCACAAATACGAGTATCATATAAAATATAATCTCATATCAATTTTTTGAGACAAAAATTGATATTTAAGATAATTTGATATTATCACCTATTAATTTAAACTGAAAGATTATGGTTTCATAAAAGAATTGAATATCATCACTTATTAGTTTAGCGATTATATTTAACAAGTATATTTGCTGAGTTACTTTAATTTCATAAAAAAAAATACAATGATAATTTTATTATACAAAAGCGTTCTATATTTTCATTCACCACTTTTTTTTAACTTCAAATTATAGTCAAAGGAAAAACAGATTTTGAATTCCCTTTCTTCTCCAATGGAATTATTCTTCTAAAGGTAGGAAAATTTTTCTTCCATTTCCTCTCCCAGCTTTCACCTCAATCAAAGCGTGGGAGTCGGTATCTCACTTTCTTATCAAGACAATAATTAAAAAAAGAGGGAGAAAAGTCATTGAGCAGTTAATTGTGATGAAATTGATATGATTTAACACGCATCCTTTTAATAAATATTAAATTAAAATCTTGTTAATCATAAAAAATTAGATAATTATAGTAAAAATTTTATATATTTATCATTTTTTATATTTTAATTTCATATATTTTAAAATAACTATTTTATTCTCATAATTAATTTTGTAATATACTTAAATTCTAATTCTAATAATGCACTAATGTGATAATTATTTACTGATATGATATAATAATAGCATGTTAGTAAATTGCTGACATGACATGCTAATATGACAAAATTTGACTGACATAGTGTGATGACGTGGTAAAAATTCGACTAACGTGTCATATCATATGTCACTGTTAAATATCATATCAGTAAACTATTAAAATTAAAATTTAAATATATTATATAATTAAATATATAAGGTTGAAAGAGTTATTTTAAAATATATATTATTTAAGTACAAAAGATAACAAGCTTACAAAACTTCCACGGTAATTCTATAGAAAAAAATCTATAATTGAGAGAATTTTACCCTCTTAAAATTGACACGTTCAAATTTGAATCAGTAAAATATGACAAATTTTATGATGCATGTATATAAAGAAGAATAGTTTCCCAGCTCGACTTGAGATGCTCAAGTTGTCCCATCTACAAATTCAGCCCCAGCCTTCCTGCCTTTCATAATTTAGGCATGGCATTTTCACTCTTCAACCCTAGCCCCACCACAGGATGAGCGAGGCTGAGCTGTGAACCTCAATCCATGGGTCAAACTTCCGAGGGATTGACCTTCAGGTGAATACGTAAAGAGGCCCTATTCATAAGATTTCACCGGCTTAACTGGGGGAATATCATTTTGGTCTGGAATGTAGACCAACTTACGAAACTATATTTCTTAACTAATAATACGCCAATTTTTAGGGTGCATATAATATTAGAGTTCCCGATTATGACCCCGTGCGACAATGACCTAGTAATATTTATCCATAGGCACACTATTTATATTATAAATTTTGACAAATTCATATTCGAGTTAAATCGATCCATTAAAAGATAAATTTTTCCCAATATAGATCACTGATAAAAATAAATCCCTCTGCACACACAAGTTTCAAACCTAAATTTTTTATTTAAGAAAAATATATGTGAGATCATCTAAATGAATACATGTTAATTTTGTTTCATAACTTATCGTGCCTTGTTTTTGTGGGATATTGAACATTGTTATGGCGCAACCTAAAATGCTGGAATTTGTTGATGGTTTCCTCCTAGTCAATTAATATAGGTTGAAGAAAACTTAATGTGAGTTGTTAAAATGATATGATAGTATATTTTTTTTCTCAATTGAGCTCTTAGATTCAAATATCAAGAATTCATACTCATAAAAATTTTACCTTTCAGCGGATCGATCGTACTCAAGTTTTATCTCGTTCAAATTTGTTCAATTCCTGAATATAGATAGCATGTACCCAGAAAAATAAAGTTAGGAAATGTAAAGATGGAAAACTTGTACTGGTCATCTGAGCCTCCTGCTACTGGAGCAACCTGATCGGTCACGACCACCTCATCGTGCCCATTGACCATCTAAAGACGTAGAGATGGAGAATATTTATAGGATGGGGAGATGGAGTCAATCCTCTTGACAAATGATGGCTTAATTTTGGACGCAATCGAATGCAATTGAATCCGTGGGTTTCGATATTTCAAACTAGGTAACGAAACAATGATCTCTACAATGACTTTTGACTCATCTAGACCGACACGCTTGGATCATCGAAGTTGAAAACTCTCGGGTCCTAATCACTACCGTCGTAAAGCGGAAACCATCGAGTCCAGTAGAGTCAAGCATAAATTTCTAAATGATGTAGAAGAAAGCATGAACTCTACGGGCCCATTCCCCGTTAAAGTATTATTTATCCTAAACGGGCTCGGGATTTTTCGAAATCAGCCGAATAATTTCCAATTTGCAATGCCAAGCATTCAAAACTCACTTTCATATACCGAGTTTAGTATTCTAGGTCTGAACCCATTTTAACACGTTTATTTAAAAAATATTTATTAGTTATGTGCTCTTCGAGTATGAACTTGGAGTATTTACTAGCTTCTTAAACCATTTAAGACTTTCGATAAAATGTCAGTCGTTCAGCTCATATAATATGTTCGAGATTAAATATGAAAGCTCGAGATTACTTAGCCGAGCGGTTAGATCACCATTACTGCTACCTTCCCTTTTTTTTTTCCACAAAAGAAATTTCCAAATCCCAAGTCATACATATTAAAAGTCGTTAAGAGAGTGTACAGCAGAAATGGAAGGTCTAGGAGAATCCTTAGGACGAATCATATGGAGTCGATAAAGAGCAGCTTCTCTCAACTCCCGGTCTGGGTAATGGGATATCGTGGATTCATAATAGAAATACTTACACGCCACTTTATCACAATTAAAGCCCTACTACTTACACTATCAGATCACTTAATCGATCTCCGATTGGACAACATAAATACCTATCCTTGTGTTTGGACTGTGGGATTTGGAGGGGAGGTAAGGCGAGGGTTACACGGGTCGTTATTGAGAGGAGTGGAGGGTAATGAAAGGATAAGAAATATTATGAAGAAGAGAGGAATAAAGTGTTAAAAAATTGTAAATCAATACTTATACCCTTTTATAATCCTCTTAAATTAATAATGTAAATTCATCATTTATCCCCCATAACCCTCCTAATTTTCTAATTAAACAAGATATTACTTAAATCCTGTCATAATCTTCTCCTCTCAATACCTCGATCTATATATAGGGTGAAGTCAAACGGGGAAATGAAGTTTAATGCAACAATAAATAGAAAAATCGAAACGGGGGACGACTCCCAATGTGATATTTCAACGTGTGTGAAGGGGAGTCAACATATACGCGTGTGCATTTTTTTTTTTTAATGCGGTATCCCCCATTACATGCAATTTTTGGATGAATAATGGGAATTATAATCCATCATCATCGAATTCATCATTGTCCCAATTGATAATTATAATGCACGATCTTTTGAAATCTCAACAGATACATGCTATGACTTGCAAAGGTCTCGAATGTGCTTGGCCATAAAATGGCCAAAAACAAGTTCAACATCATACCATGGACGAAAAACAATGCTGTTGTTTAGAGCATGAGACCCATTTTGAATGTAAGCTTGAAGGGAAAATTTTTAGATGATATTATCTCCTTATCTAATACGAATATATATTATATATATATATAAGTATGACAGATGGAAGGTTGAATGTCAATCATCATTGTGGTTGTCATATTCGTTACTAATTGCGTTAGTGCGATTGATCCTTCCACACAATGTGAGTGTGAGATAGAACTATTTTAAAAACTTTCCACGTTGAAGACGTTATAAGAAATGATGAGAACAATGAGATTATTATATTTTCTAGTTATATGATTGGCTTATAAATTATGAGAATTATAAAATAAAAGAATACAGAAATTTTATTGATAAAATTTGAATTATAATGTAAAATTATAGATTAATAGTCAACCATAATAATAGAAAATTGCATCTTGGATAATTATTTTCTTTCTTTGGAAAAAAAAAAGATAATCATTCTCTTGCAAATGAATGAACAGTTGATTGTGGCTATTTAGTATTTCCAAGACATTCAGAGTGCATCTTCTTCCCCCATGAACAAACAACTTAGTCATGATGAACCTTTTTATTTTTTTAACTAATTAAAAATATATAAAACTCTCTAAACATAAATTTCATATATTCATAATGATGAAAGTGTAAACTTTGTTTAAGCAAAATAGACATCTAATCACATTAACCAACTTCATACTTATAAATGCACATTTTCATGATAAAGATAACCGGAATGTGATTGTTTTGTCGATTTTGGGTTAGGACTATTAACTGTGGTTGACAAGGCAGCAAACGTGGCATCTGACCCAGCAGCACTAAGCCTTAATATTGCTGACTTGAAGTTACAAAATCCTATATATTTTAGCTACATAAAGCCAAAAAAAATAAAGAAGTTATAAAGAAAGAGGATGGAGCAGATCCGACGAGGGGCTGCCCTGCCAGCCGCTCACCTCGCCGGCGGCGAGGTCCCTGGAGGCTAGAAGGTTAGTCGTGGGGATGAACAGGGTCCCAATTAATCGAATACTCATCGTGGGTAGATTCAAGATACAGAGAGAAAATTTTGAAAACAGACCGTTAATTGGTGGAAAATGGAAAGTGGGATGTGTCAACTGTCATGTGGGTGATAATGAGCAACTCCTTGAATTAAATAGAATTCTTGTCCATTTATCAGTTTGACATAAGCGTACCAAATATGGAAATATATATTTTATTGATGCACTATAATATACAAATGCTATTTAGAAAATTTCAATGATATAATTATGATCCATATAATCTTATTTTTAATACTCCATTCTTAACAAAATAATATTTCTAGTAACTGCACTCTCTTAGTGCTTACAAGTTATCGATTATTAAGCACATGATAAGTGTAAAGTACGTTATCACGGGAGAACAGTTGTTGAAATATAAAAATATTAGATTAAAAATTTGAGAAAAATTATATTGGTATATAAAAGATTTGATATAAATATTCTATCAACTTAAATTTTTTAATTAAATATATGTCAATTACTCTTGTAAGCCAATAAAATACTTTACATGTTGTCACAACTGGCTATAATGTAATATTACACCACACCACCTTGAAATCAACATGTTTGTTTTACATATAATAGATTTTATTATGATAGAAATGATATCGTTAACAATAATCTTTCTTAATTTGACACTTTAACTCTTTGATCTTAAATAAGATGAGAGACAATAAATTTTGTCTCAGATGCAAGAGAAGTAAACCCATTTACTAGGGGTGAAAGAAAAAAAAAATCTGGAAACCAAAACCTAAAAAAACCAACTCCAAATCGATTCCAAAAAATTAAGTTTTTTTAAAGTCTATATAAAATTCGAATAGTTTTTTAAATTAGAAGAGCCCACCCGGAAAAGACAGGCTCGTCCCTAGGAAACCTGGCAGGCCCCAAGACCCACCCAAATTATATAATTACATTTAATTACTTATTTTATTAATTATAAACATTTATTTAAGATTTATTTTTATTGTTAGATTCACTAAATATATATTTAATATTCATATCATTAATTTCTAATTGTGAATTTTAGAATATTTTATTACTCAATTATTTCATAATTACTCGGAATCAATCCACATAATATATGTGATAATATTCTAATTATTTTTTATATTTGAAACCGAGGATTGAAAAACCGAGCCGGTAGTAAGTAATTTTCTATTCACTTAAATGGTTTTAGCATATTTAATATTCATATAACGAATTCCGTTTATGCTGATTTAAAGTGATTCTGAAGTGGGCAAATTCATCAATCAAAGGAAAAAGATTAAAAAAAGAAAGAGAAAAGGTGATTCTGAAGTGGGAGTAGGTTATCTGCCTAACCTGACCACACTCCCCACTCATGGAAAGCCACCAATTCCTTCAACAAATCTAAGCATTCCCTTTTTTGCAATTTTTCTTTTCTCTCTGACCCTTTTTCCCAGACAATTTGTTCAGGAGTTAATTCAATGGTAATATTATAAGACCCCGTTTTACAGGTAGAAATAGAACTAAAATAAGAATGAAATATTCTTATAAAATGGAATCAAAAGAAATAATCATTACCATTCCTTCGTTTGATATTATTTTTAAGTATTGGGTAATGTGTTTTGATCTAAAATGTGTTCTGCCAATCGTTCCATTATTTGTAGTCCTAAAAATTTTCTTGTAATATTTTGAAAATAAATGTATTTTTTATAATTTTTAAAATGTTTAATATTTTTATATTTTTTTTCAATTACATAGAAGGATTATGATCTCAAATGTGATAATAGAAGCACGGAGGGAATAAATAAGTATGGAAAATCTCATGATGAGAATCGAAACGGTGCCACTACAACAAACTCCCTTTCTTAATACTTTTATAATTTAAAAAATATTTTAAAAATTTCCCATAATTTTATAAATTTATTCTATGATAATTTCTAAGAGCTAAAGATTTTTCATGTATTTTTAATTTTTTTTGAAATATTTTTTAGAAAAATTTAAAAGTATTATGAAAGTATAAATATTTATAGCTTTTCTGAATATTATATTTTATATTTTCTTAACATTTCTGTAAAATATTCATTTATTTATACTACGATTGGTACCCATGAATGATAGGGAATTAAATGAAATGAGTTTCATTGTGTAAAATAAAAATACTTACCGAGAAAATTAGTAACGTCGATGTCATTTTTAAAATATTAAAGAATATAATTGTGAAAAGTTATAAAATGAGTATCCATTACTTTTTTACAAGGAGATTACATGAAATAAAAAAATAAAATTTATATAATATCTCTCAAAACATATAATCAAGATAAAAATATGATTTGAAAAGTTAAAATATCAATTTTATTCAATTTTCTTAGATTGTAACCTTAATTCAAACAAAAGAATGAAAATGAGAAGAATTGAGGAAATGTGAATGACCATTACAATTAATATTTGTGTAAGCAAATGTAAAGAATGAATTGAAATTAAAATATTTATTTTTACACGGAAAACGAGACATAATTGAATAAAGTTTTATTACTACTGATTCCCACTCTTAGATAAATAGGCGTAACCCAAATTTAAATTAACCCGAGCTTAGTATAGTTTCCCATACCAGTATAATATTGCTGAAGTTATGAATCGAATCTATACAAACTTAAGGTCAACAATTGTGTCCCACCGTCATCGACTCCAGCCTCCTGCCTCTTCTTCCCCCTCCTCCTCCTCCTCTTCCTATCAAACGACAGCAGATGTCTTAAAAAGCATGATGAAACGGAAAAGTCCCAGAGAACCAACACCCGACAACAGCACTTAGTGGTGGAGGAGGATGAGTGGGATCCCTGTTCCCCTCCAATACCAGGCCACCCTTTTCTTCTCTTCCTTCTCCATCTTCTTCACCACCTTCCTCTTCCTCTCTTTCTTCCCCGCTGGGATCTCCTCTGCTGACACAATCACTTCCTCTCAGTCCCTCGCCGCCGGCCAGTCCATCGTCTCGTCGAACGATGTCTTCCAACTGGGCTTCTTCACGCCCGACAACAACACGAGCTGGTACGTCGGGATCTGGTACAAGAACATCCCCGGCCCGACCTACGTCTGGGTCGCCAACCGGGACAGCCCACTGAAGAACTCGTCCTCGGCCGTCCTCAGGATCGGCGACGGAGGGAACCTCGTAATTGAAGATGGGCAGGTGTCGAATTCCGGAGGATCGATTGTCTGGTCAAGTAATCTGACAGCGGTTGCTAATCCGACGAACCTGGTGGCGCAGCTCCTGGACACCGGAAACCTTGTCGTCCGGGAAGCGAACGACGAACAGAACTACCTCTGGCAAAGCTTCAACTTCCCCACCAATACCCTCTTGCCGGATATGAAGCTCGGATCAGATCTAAAATCAGGTGAGGCTCAGGCACCACCAACCCGTATTGGTTATTTTCTTTACCATTCTTTTGCAGCTTTCAGCCGGTTTGGTGGAAGCAGGCGCTTTTCATGTTATCTGACATCCTTGCAATCCTATGATTCTACGGCCGCACTTCTTGGGCTAAAATGGTTCCTGGTTGTCGCTTCTTTGGTATTTTCAGGGTTAAACAGGTACATAGCTTCTTGGAAGAGCATTAACGATCCATCCGCAGGCGAGTACTCCTTCAAGCTCGACATCCATGGATTCCCGGAGGCTTTCCTGGAAGACAAACGGCGGGGTACTATATACCGGAGCGGGCCCTGGAATGGGGTCCAATTCAGCGGAGTCCCGGAAATGGTATCCACTAAAAACATGAACTTCACCTTCGTATCCAGCCAGGACGAGATCTACTACTCCTACCACGTGAACAACCCCGGCCTGATCTCGAGACTTATCGTGAACGCGTCGGGCTCTCTCCAGCGACTGACCTGGGTCCCGGACAGCATGTCTTGGAGCTTGTTTTGGTATATCCTAACAAGTTTCTGTTCATCCTTATCCTTCCTCTTTCGCTGGGGAATCTCTACCTTGGAAAATTGATTAATCTGAAGTTCATTCCCACTAGGTACGCTCCCAAGGATCAGTGCGACGATTACAGCGAGTGCGGCCCCTACGGGATCTGCGACACGAACGCCTCGCCGGTGTGCAACTGCACGCTCGGGTTCCAGCCTAAGAACCTGCAGGCTTGGTCCCTCCGGGACGGGAGGGACGGGTGCGTCCGGCAGACGAGCCTCGACTGCTCTGACGACGGCTTCCTGGCGCTGAAGGGGATGAAGCTGCCCGACAGCACGAACGCGTACGTGGACAGGACGATGAGCCTGAAGGAGTGCCGGCGGGCGTGCGAGAAGAACTGCTCGTGCACGGCCTTCTCGAGCGCTGACATCAGCGACGGAGGGACCGGGTGCGTGATGTGGACCGGTCAGCTGGTGGACATGCGGCACTACGTGGACGGCGGGCAGGACATGTACGTGAGATTGGCTGCTTCTGACATTGGTAAGTCCATCCAATTCCCGCATCTAAATTCTAATCCTCCTTCGCGAGCCTTCCTTTTCTGGAGCATGAATTCAACTCTAGGCAACAAATCATTTTACTAAATCAATTTTACCGTTTTAAGGAAAAAAACCCAACAAATATTCATTTTAGAATAGCTAAATCATCCTCACGAATCCAATTGGCCCTCCCCGATTTAAAATTCGAATTAAGAACTAAATTAGTCCAAAAATTAAATACAAATTACAAAGTACAAATTATAAATGCAATTAATTGTGAGAGGCAACGTGCATAAAAAAAGACATCTAATAATGACTCAGTTCATCGTAACTCTGACCGGACAAGTTGATTAGATAGATCACAAGTGAAAACAACCCTCAGAAGTATTTAAACGATCTTCTCAACAACCAACAGCTGCATTAACTGCAGTCCACCGTCCTGAAAATTAAGTCAAAGTGAGAGGAGAAATGGTTTTTGATATGTTAAAATCATTCTGAATATATAATATCTAATATTACGTATTTGATTTTTTCAGTGAGATTTATTATTAATTATATTTCTATTTTTTCTATTATTTTTAATATCATAAATCTCCAATATTATAAGTACAAAAAATCAAAATGAATTTTTTAAAAAAATCCTATTTTCATTGAACTTGATTAATTCAAGTCATAAAATTCTTATAATTTTAAATTTTATTATTTCAAAGTACGATTTGGATGGAAGAAAGGTAAAAATTGGATTGGATTCTATGAACCTAACCCATATTTATTTCACCCATACCTTTTTTTTCCATAAGAAAAATTTGGTATTATAAATATAAAGATAAAAATGCTATTTGATGTAATAATAATATTATTGACCTAAAATATAAGAATTCATAAGTTTGATTTTTATCATAAAAATTTTATATCTCTTTTATTTTTTTATTTTTTATTTATTTCTAATATATATATATATATATGTATGTAATCGAAAAAATATATATAAATATAACAAGTAGGCCACCAAGGAAAGGAGGGAAAGCTGCAGCCTTGGACAAGAAAGAGCCTTCAAACCATCACCCCCTTAACTCACACTTTTTATAATTAGCTTTCATATTATTGATTTTCTTTTTCATTTTTCTTTGAGTCATCCAAATCATGATTTAGTCAAAAGCCACGGGTCCCCATGCCGCCTCCCCCATCCGAAGGGAATCCTCCCACAGAAGTATAAAGGCGAAGCCGAGCAGATATGATGGCATTACAGATTGACCAGTTTCTCAGCAGACGCTGGCCACACGTGGCGGCCCCCACACATCGGGATTGCCCCAGACACGTGTCACCCCATGACGGTTGTCTGCGGCAGTTTCAAGCGTAGTTGGGAGGCTGATTGAAAATTTAAAACTCTTGTGGGCCCGTTCTGTGGAATTAATATGGTCCTGTGGGCCCGCGTGAGGGTATATTTTAAATAGCGGGACACAAGGTCGGACCAACTACATGGACGGGGCGGGTTCGAGTTGGATTAGGTGGTGGAGGTCCCATTTGGTACCGTATTTGATGAGTACCATTTATTTATTGCAGATGAATGACGATTTATTGAAATCAATTCACGTGAAAAGCTTGTCCTATTGTGACTCACATGTCCACATTTAGATTGGGTGTATAACTTATCTTTTTTTTAATAGATAGTAGAAGTGGAGAGAGAATAAAATAGTATAAGAAATCTCACAATAATAATTAAGTATATAACCTTTTAATGGTTAAATTGAAAGTGATACTACTATACTAAATCGCCTTTCTATATAACTTATCATTTAAATGAATAAATATATGCTGAAATTTTATCAAAGCAAACAAAATGTTATATGTAGGAAGAATTGTCCAACCAAGTTATTGGGTCATATCTATCGCATTATCTTATCAAACTTCATGTGAGAATTCATTTTAAATTGGAATAAGATATAATTTGATGCGTAATTTGATTAGTTTTCTCAATAAACATGTCTCATTAGAGTATAATATAAAATATTTTTTTTTAAAAATGCCACTAAAAAGTGAGAATAATTTATCTTTTGTAGTTTTATTTTATTTTTTTGTATAGTTAAAGTAGTTATAGTTTTTAAAGATGGTTTTAAAACTTAAGTCCTATTTATTATTTTTTTTCATTAATTAAATTTACAGGGCATTTTTAAAAGTTTTAATATGAGACCCATTATGCTTTCTCTTTATTTAAATTATATATATGTGTATATATATATATATATATCCGTGGAATGTTCAACTATACTATAGATTGTTCCCCAAAAAAAAAACCTTTTCACTATGTAGCTGCTGTAATTTTGGAAAATATTATTTTCCGTAACCAAATAGAAATTTGCATCTTCAAAAAGGTTAAAAGGTGCTGACCAAAACAGATAATTGAGCCGTATCTAATCTCAACCCGTAACCATCGGATTATATTTATATCTATAAAGTATCCGGAAAAACGCACTGACGGGACAAGGGCAACGACATCAATAATTTTTTTTTGAATTTTTTAAAATTTAAAACTATTATTTTGGCAAATCCAATGCCGTCAATGGCCCATGCAGTCAATGTCAAAGCCATCACCAGGTAATAGATTGGCAATATTGCAGAGCAGGTGTGTGGAAGGACAACATGTTTTAGAACCAATTTAGCTAAATTATACATTTAGAAGTCAAGGTCAGTTTTGGCCAGAATGTATGGGAGTCTGGTTATCATCTTCCAATATAAAAGATATTTAAGCACATTGGAACAACGCAGATTCATGAGATGACGATGATCTTGTCGGGTATTTGACCGACTGTTTGTAGGGTCGGACCATGTATTAGTGTTGCCCGTTGGACACACAGGGTCGGCTAATAAAGCAAACCTTCATCCATGTCAAAGCGGCCCCAATCTTGAATTGATATTGACTCCACAACAATTAATCGTGGGGGGTGGCGGGGGGTGCGGGCCTACTGCTATCCGCAGTTCTGCATGAGCCGATGCCTCGATTGCAACATCAGCTTCAGGGAGATAACTCATCATTTGGATCGACTTAATTTCGTAGGCCGGCTCTCCAATCTTGCAAATCTGCAGTCTTGCTCTGGGGTTCGATTTTGCTTGCGAATTTAAACCTGCAAAGTTAAACTATAATGCTACGTAATAAGATGGCCTAATTGATCTGATGACAATATGACATGATTTTCCCGGGGTAAATGCTTCACTTATGTGTACTTCCATCGAGAGTAATCGGAATTTTTTCTGCCAAACTTCCGTCGGCCTTGCAAATTATGCAAAACTTTAATCACTTCCCATCTCTGCACACCTTCATGTAGATCCTTCACGTTCGTATGTGTTTCTTGTCCTAATGCTGCGAATCTCTTTTATTGTTTCAGCCGCTTATGGAGGCCTTGCCTCGGAGAACGACCAGAAGAAATCGCCCGGACCAGCTCTGATCGCGGGAGTTTCTGTTGCTGGGGGAATTTTGCTCTTAGGACTGACTGCCTGTCTCGTATGGAAACGGAAGAGAATCCGGTCTGTGTTTGGAGGGAGTACTCGGGAACGAGGTAACTTGAATATTTCCATGCATCCGTTCTCGTGGTGACGGTTATGAATGGAGCTTCATCGGCCTTTTTTTTTTTTTCCTTCTGTTCAGGAACTCTAGAGAGAAGCCAGGACTTCTTGATGAACGAGGCAGTCATCGCCAGTAGGAGAGACTATTCGGGCGAGACTAACTCTGCTGAGCTTGACGTGCCGTTGTTTGATTTCAACACCATAGCTCAGGCCACCGATAACTTCTCTGACAATAATAAGCTCGGGCAGGGAGGTTTTGGCAGCGTTTACAAGGTAATCTTTTTTATTTTGCGATCCCGCTGGCGTAGATTGGTATTATCGAATGAAAAGATGCAGTGGCGAAAAGTCCTGGTGTCACTTTTTTTTTTCGAATTATTTATCCATCAGGGTGTTCTGGAAGAAGGTGAGGAAATAGCTGTGAAGAGACTGTCGAAGAATTCTGGGCAAGGGGTCGAGGAGTTCAAGAATGAGGTCAGGTTGATTGTTCGGCTTCAGCACGTAAACCTTGTTCGGCTTCTTGGCGGTTGCATCGAGATGGATGAGAAGATGCTGATCTACGAGTTCATGGAACACAAGAGCCTGGATTCCATACTTTTTGGTAAGTCCGGAATCACAAACTGAATCAATTTCTATCCAGTGGTTGGCTTAGCTTTATCTTGACTAATAGAGTACTTTCAGATAAATCGAAGAGCTCAATCCTGAATTGGCCGAGGCGGTTCAACATAATATGTGGGATTGCTCGGGGCCTTCTTTATCTTCACCAGGACTCAAGATTCCGGATCATCCACAGGGATCTGAAAGCGAGCAACATTCTGCTGGATGGACAATTGAATCCTAAAATATCAGACTTTGGCATGGCTCGGATTTTCAGCCGGGACCAGGTTGATGCAAGCACAAGGAGAGTTGTGGGAACTTAGTAAGTAGCTAAAGACAATTCAACTGTTCTGCTATTTCCATTGGCTGTATTCTAAGTTGCACCTTCCCAATAACACATTGTGCAACTTCTTTTATCGGCTTAAGCTTTTAAGACCGTGACAAGACAGAAAAGAGAAAGTACCGAGCTTTGATCTAACATGTGTTTTTGTTGCTCATCCGCAGCGGGTACATGTCTCCAGAATATGCGATGGATGGGCTCTTCTCGGTGAAATCGGACGTCTTCAGTTTCGGAGTCTTAGTGTTGGAGATCATAAGCGGTAAAAAGAACAGGGGATTCTACTACGCAAATAAGGAGCTAAACCTTCTTGGTCATGTAAGAACAAGGCTTCTCCGAATGATGTCTTTCCTCCAAAAAGTGCTTGGTTGTTTCTGACCGAACATTTACAAATTACAGGCGTGGAACTTATGGAAGGAAGCGAGGGCGATGGAGCTGTTAGATCCGTCGGTCGGGGCCTCCCATTTCCCCAAAGAAGTTCTGCGTTGCGTTCAGGTGGGACTTTTGTGTGTCCAGGAACACGCAGAAGACCGACCCGTGATGTCCAGTGTCGTGTTGATGCTGGGAAGTGAGACAGCCTCGATGACGCAGCCCAAGAACCCGGGCTTCTGCCTTGGAAGAAAAGCAGAGACAGACTCATCTTCGAGCAAGCAGGACGAATCGTGTACTGTGAACGAGGTTACAGTCACAATGGTTCAAGGGAGGTAGTTATCACCGTGATGCAGTTGGCATGACATTATTCCTTGAAGACTGTTGGCATGCCGATGCCCCGGGCCACTGCTGATCGATTGTCTATATGTAAAACTGTTTCTGTTTCCCTTTTTTTCTTTCCGCATAATTTTCAGAGAGCTTTGAGGAGGGACAGGTATTTAGAGTTTTTTTTTTCTTCACATCTGAAGGGCGGAAGCATCCTACTGTGGTCTTTTTTCCCCTCAGACAGAAGCATTCTTGAGTGTCAGTTGTCAGAGTTGTAAATAGCTATACTAACAGTTCTGCAACTGAACACTGAACGGAAAGTTTTGAGAGTTGAGACTTTTTGCTGTAGTTGTCCTTTGTGTGGATCCTGTCTTTATGCATCCCTTGAAGCAATGAACAGTAAAACGCATAATTTTGTTATGCTCCTTGAACTTCTGTTTCTCTATGAATTTACCTACCTCCAGTAGATTGCTTTTTGTAATACTGGACGCTGCTGTATGAAGAACTATGCCCCCAGTGGCATCCGCAGTTCTCAAGATTGCTCCAAGTCTGTCTCTGCTGCTTAAGAGAGCTGTGCCTGCACATCAACTGCTCGCAAATTGAGAGTTTCTAGCACAGGGGCATGTCAGACGAAAGTACCTCCGGCATGGTTATCATAGCTTTTGATGGGAGCCTGCTCTAACGGAGCTGTAAAGCAAACGAATAACCTCAAACCGTAAGGAGTTCGTGCAATTTTCGAGCCTGGCTCACTTGTATTGCTGCTCTCATGGGGTGGAAGAGGAATAGTCCTCGGCCTTTCAGCCCATGGTCATGGATTCATTGAAGGGCTTTATCTTGGGCTTGGGCTAGGGCAGTTTCCTGGTGAGGTTGGAGGGATGTTCCTCGTAGGGGGGTGAGTGGGTTGAAATACCGTGTCTTTTTTTGTTTTTTTTATAGAACCTGGAATTTACTATGTAAAATTCCGGTTCCTAAATTTGATAACCGGAACCTACTCTGTTAATTTTAGGAACCAGACCTCATACGGAATCCGTATTATCGGAGCCATGTGTAACCCTATTCTTTCTTTCTTTAATAAATATGGAAAAATTGTAAAATCCAAACTAAAGAATTCATAAGAGAATTAAAAAAAACTAATTTAGTTATCAATATTAAATATGAGAAATAATGATATGTTATTAAAACATAAACTATATAAAACTATAAACTCATTTCAATTATAAGATTTTCTTTCATTTTTATTGTTTTTAATTAGAAATTAGGGAAATGTACTTGTGATCTTCAAAGAGAGTAGTAGTACATGTTTATTTAGGTATTAATCCATGATAATATTTGTTATGATACCACTATATTCTACCAAAACAATTGTGTTAGTACAAATAGGTATAGGCAAGTAAAATATATATATCATATGCCGTATAAACTATCGATAATTTTCTAAAACATTTAATGTATATATGCTATATTTATATTTCTATAATGACCCGGTATCCAGCCTCCGTTCACGGTATTTAATTTGATGGACCGGCACCGGAACCGGACCAGAACCGGAACCTCATTTGACCGGTTCCTAATTCTGCTACCTGCACCCTACCCAATTTTTATTGAACCTACCCAAAAGATTGATTTCAACCGGTTCCGATGCTATGCACACTCCCATTCCTTGGGCCTGAATGTGGTGGCAACTAACTATCAAGGTCCGTCGCTCCGACATCCTGACTCCGACACTTTTCTTCTTTCCCCGTCTGTCCGTCTGTCATTTCTCCTCTCTGCAGTCAACGCCCCCGCGTAAATCTCCTAGTAGATTGACGATTTCCATCTAAACGTAGAAGGAATCTCTCTCTTCTCTCTTCCATCTAAATTTTGCTGAACATTTTGCAACAATTCCATCTTCTTCTTCCTCCGTCTGTCTGTCTCTCTCTCACAAGAGCCACACCCTGTTTCGGGATTTTCTCGTCATCCACGAAAACAGAACAAGAAACTATAAAGCTCGTGTGGAAAAACGTTTTCCCGGAAAATCTCATCAGGTCGGAGTCAGAGGGAAGGAAGAGATCGAGTCGGGCTCGACAAAATCTCCATCAAGTTCCTTCCTTTTTCCTCTGTGGGTGGCGATTGACATTTTAGCGGGAAGCACATTGGAGGAGAGGAGGACGCACAAGAATTGAATTGACCTCATCTCGCTGTCATCGATAAAATGGGGAGTTCGCCACCGTCGAGCAGAAGCAGCCGGACCCTTACCAGCGCCCCATCCCTGATGGAGACGATGATGGGACTTCTCAGGATTCGGGTAAAGCGCGGAATCAACCTTGCGGTTCGTGATGTCCACAGCAGCGACCCCTACGTTGTCGTCAAGATGGGTCCCCAGGTTCCCCCTCCTGCTTCTCAAAGCAATCTAATGGTTTCGTAACGCATTGCTTTGGTATCAGACAATTAGCTGAACGAGAATGTAAACTTTCATCCTCTTGCTCATCACTGAAACGAAATGCAGAGAATGAAGACACGAGTAATCAAGAAGGATGTAAACCCCGAATGGAATGAAGATCTGACCCTTTCTGTTTCAGATGCTAACCAGCCAGTAAAGCTGGTAAATTATTTCTCCGTATCACCCTTTCCTGCCAAACCATTTAATTTAAGGCCTTATTTACGATCCCACTTGATCTGTCTTGGTGCTTGTGTGCTTCGATCCATAGACCGTGTATGACCACGACACCTTCAGCAAGGACGATAAAATGGGCGATGCGGAGTTTGAGATCAAGACTTTCATAGAAGCCCTGAGGATGAACCTGGATGACCTCCCAAGCGGGACAATCATAACGCGGATCCAGCCCAGCAGGGGCAACTGCCTGGCTGAGGAAAGCTGCATCCGGTGGAGTGGTGGAAGAGTTGTTCAGGACATGTGCCTCAGACTGAGAAACGTTGAGTGCGGTGAGGTGGAAGTTGAACTCCAGTGGATTGACCTTCCGGGATCGAAGGGTCTTTATTAGCTTCCTTTCGAGTTTCACTGCTCGGAAATGATTTTTGTGATCGTGCCATGTATTATAGGTTAATTGGAACCGGGACATTACGTACGTTTGCAATTGTTGTGTGTTCCAAGGCTTTCTTGCTTGGAATCCAAGGCACGTCATGCAGTTTCTTCTTCTTGATGAGATAAATAATCCATAAGCAGGTTGCTGCATCTTCACCACGAATATGCACTCGTGATTGAATGGCCCTTCTCTCAATTTTTCCCAAGTTTGCCTTTTACATCGTATGGCAGCCGCTGCCCCATCTGCCAAGCCCACCTCTTAGGCGATGATTGCTATTAGACTCGAATCCGGGTGCCTATCCATGAACAGGATGAGTTAACAGCCAAAATGAGCAGCAAATCTCAAACCTGCAGTATTGTGAAAGTACTATCCCAATGATTAGTGGATGTCTTATAGATGAAATGGCTTGGGCTGGACTAGGTAAGATATATACCCGTGTGCTCAATTTCGAATCCAACAATTAGTCATGTTTTGATCTGATTCTCAGTCGTAAAAGGAGGTGACTGTTGAATGGTCAGATGCCATTGCTGATAGTAAGAGGAGATATCGAATCAGAGTGGCTATTAGCACAGTTTGTTCAGAGTTGCGCGGATCACTTTCTCTAGGATTCATCCCCCGATTCATTCCACAGAGAAGGAGAGCAAGGATGACAGGTAGAGAAGCTTAACAAAGAAAGTTTCTCAGCAACACTTGAAAGAAGACTCGATCAAAGTCCAGCAGAGAGGAAAGACCAACACTTAGAATTACCGCTTATCAATCTTGTTACCATCGACTCTGTTACTAATGAATTTTCCCCCAAGAACAAGATTGATCAAGAAGTTTTCCGTCATATATAAAGGTTACTCATTCTATACTGTTATTCTCTTGCATTAACATGAAATGAACTTATTTAAAGATGCGGTGTTGATGAACATTAACCTTTCCAATATAGTAGTACATTCCTGTCAGGTTGTGTTATAGGGAAAGAACTGCAGTTCCTGACGGGGCCCCTAGTAGTTGAAGAACGAAGAACAAGGTTACTCTGATCGTAAAACTCCAGCACCTGAACCTTGCTGAGCTCCTGGGAAGCTGGATCAATGGCGAAGAGAGGATGATCATTTACTGAGTTCCTTCGCAAAGCTTGGATCACCGCTTCACTGTTGTGATCTTCATTCAGAAAACTGGGTTAACGTAAATTGTGATCTAGTTTTCCACCCGATTACGTACTTTCGTAACGGTACCTATTGTGTTCCTTTCTCCATTCCTGATGAGACGATGTCCATTATGAAAAAGATTCGTGATTATTAGATAATACTATAGTTATCTTATTTGCGGTACACAAATGCAAAGTCAATTTTCAATTAATCAATTACTGTAATCAATTCGTACGACACCTTAACTGTAATGTCGACAAATTGATCCATCACTGACCGTATGCAAGATACTTTAAATTGATCTTATTGTTGCGCTTCACTTCTATTTTTCTTTCATAAGAACATCGCTGTTATGTTTTCAAAGATATTATTGGCCTCACTGCAATTCGACAACCAACAAATGCATGTGTAATTGCTTGATAGCAGATTTATAATGCAGCTCAAGGTGAACAACAAAGCTTTATGACTTATAGCATATGTCTATTAACCTCAAATTCGATTGAACAACGTTCAAAAAATGAAAAGCGGTCGGTCGGGCTTACATTAGTTACACAACAACTTCTACTGTCCCTATCTTGAGGGAGCTCGACTTTGACCGCCTTCGGTCGAGGACCTCGTTGATCGTCCCTGATGTCCTGGCCGTCAGGTGGGGAGAAGAATGGAAGCAATGAGAGTTTCAACTCCGGCTACCGCCACCTCACAGCCGATGTTAGCTGGATTGACCTCCCACTATCCTCCTCTCCTTTCCCTTCTGCAATTGCACATCTAATTCTTAATATCAATTATAATATTATGTACCAAAACTGATTAATATTCAAAAGTTAAGGACCGATGTTAAAAGAAAAAAGCATTTTAGATTTGCATGAGTTTGATCCATTTAAATGTAAAACATGCTCGGATTCCATGTGAGTCCAAGTAAGTTCTTATCTTTTTTTTTTTTTGGCGCCGTGCAATATCCTCAAATCAGCCGAAACGCATCTCGAGACTAATTTGTGGTCGGACCGAGATTCTTGAGAAAATTCCCGTCGACCGTCCCAACCTGAGATTCGATTATTGAATCACCCATTTGGAGGTCTAATGAGGGAACAACTAGTTCATGTACATTCTTATCTCATTCATTATAGGCCCGACAATCCAAGTCGTCTCACGTCTAAATGAGTTTGTGTTAGAAACCTTTCAATCCATACACCACCAGTTTATTAAATGAACCATAAATGTTTAACTCGAGCATGACCCGCCTAATTATAGGCTGACATGACACGGCTCGTTTAACTCGTATAACTTAAACATGTCTAAATGTGTCATTTATACGATACACGATAAACATGGTATATATGTATTTAAACATATTCAATCATTCTTAGTACGTTTATTTAAACGGACTATATGAATTCAATTAATTTAGATGTAAAAGATATTTATATTTAATTCAAACAGTATCATATCTAATAAATTATATAGTATGGTACCGGAAAATTGCCGGGCCTACATTCATCTCGTGTCAGAAAACTGCTAATAATATTACATCCGGCAGAGTCGGCCTTTTTTTGCTGGGCTCCATGCAACTTTTGTGATCCCGCAATTATTTCAGATACGATATTTTTTTGACTTCCGGGGGAAAGGCTTGCAGGGGAATGGCCTAACTTACAGTAGCCATTTGAGAAAGGTTTTGGTTGAAGAGACTGTTTTCAATTGTGACGTTCGGTGACAAGTGGGGAACGCAAAGCGCTGCATGCATGCGATGCGATGCGAGGCAAAAGCAACAGATGATAAACTCCTTTTTTGTATTATTATCATTTATACGAGTGGTGAATTTCGTGTGACTGATACTCATGTGCTACATGAAAAATCCTATGAATCCACGTGGCACTTTTAGTCCACGCAAGAGTGTCCTTAGGCGATTCTATAAATCTTCAAATGCTTGTTAAGGAATTCGAGCCAAAGTCTGGACGGGCCTTTGGAGTTACAAGATTACAAAAATTTCCACCCTCTTTTAATAACTATCCGTCACTTAGACATCTTCTTCCATGCTTAGATGAGGAAGGACAGTTTGACCTTAATCTTGGGTCTGACAAGGTATAAGTCTACGTGATAACTTGCTACAAGCAATATCATGTAAAATTTCCATTAAATTTATAGAGGAATTGGCCCAATATTTAATCCAAAAAATTAAGTAAATTTTCATAATTATTTCTATCCAATTTCATATATGCAATTTCTCTCCCTTAACAAGGATAAAGATTTTTTTTAAATTAATCCATGTATCATCCTGTTTACTGATAGTGGAATAGTTTAATAAACATTAGTGAGTTACACTATTAAATAAGTTGCTAATGATGGCAGTTGAATCGTTGAAGGGTCTAGAGCCTAATTGACATGCACTTATCAAAGCCATCGGAGGTCTATTTCTGGGTAGGAGAGCTTTATTTATCAGTGAATCCATTCTAATGGTTTGGAGTGTGCTAGATGTATGAATATCAGAAATCTAAACCCTAATATAGCAGGACTGTCAGTTAAGAGTGCTTGCCAGCCCCGACTTTCATTTTCTGTAGTCCATGGTGGCCCCAACTCCCCATCAATGGAATCAAAAAAAGAGAGGAGATGATATCAAAAACAAACAGGAAGTAAACAATACCAAACCTTCAAACCAAATACTTAAGCTCAAAAAAAAAAAAGCCTTGAATATCTCTCCTATTGTTCTCACTCACCATCACACATTAACTCAGAAAATGTCCCAACCTTCATCTTCCCCTTCACCTTCTGTCCCCATCCTCTTCTTCCTCTTCCTCCCTCTCATTGCCTCTGCCTCGGCCTCGGCTGCATCCATACAAAGCCTCCTCATCAGCCAGGGCTTGCCGGGTGGGCTCTTCCCCGAAAATGTGATTTCATTCACCCTCGACCCGAACGGCCTCCTGGAGGTCTTCCTTGACCGGCCCTGCCTGGCCAAGTTCGAGAGCAAGGTCTACTTTAACAGTGTTGTGAGAGCCAACCTCTCGTATGGGAGGCTCCAGGGTTTGGAGGGACTCGCCCAGAAGGAGCTGTTCCTGTGGCTACCCGTCAAGGATATCATAGTCTACGATCCTTCCTCAGGGCTGATCCTGTTCGACATCGGCGTCGCCCGCAAGCAGCTTTCTCTTTCCCTCTTCGAGGACCCTCCTCCATGTAAACCTCTGGGTATCCGATCCATGCCCACTGATCAATCAAACCCGAAACCGAAAGCTCAGGGTTTTTAATACTAACACAGAGTGTTGCTTGACCCTAACTCTTACTGGCTTGAGATCAATATCCCCATTAGCGTTGACTATGATGCCTCATTCTGAAGTTCTCAGATTTATCTGAACTCATGTATGTCATGTAAGCTCTGTTCAAATCTTCCTCCTGAATTCAGCTTTTTTTTTTCCTTTTTGGTGCTTTTGCAGGTGATAGTGTTGTCACAGCAAAGAAAGGATGGATGATGAGCTCGGGATTTGGATCTCAGAGATGAAAATCAATCCCGGCAGCTTTCTTTCTGGAAGGAGAATATGCTGTCTGTTGCCCTTTTTTTAGTTCTCTTTTTTCCTCAGAGGATCTTTCTTTGGGAAGAAGAAGAGGGACTTCGGGTGTGAATTTTTGCCAGTTGTTACTTGGGAGAGAAGCGAGTGACAGAAGACATATGGGATGTATTCTCGTCATCAACTGAGAATTGATTTGATAATTTGCTTGTTTGTCCTATGAATTTGCTCCACTGTCTGGGCATTTCAGTAGGAAATATATTCCCATGACACCCGAGTCTGAACCTGCAATAATCAACTGCTATGATCAAACTGATTTAAAAAAAAAAAAAAACAGAACACGGTTTCCAGTTATGGAATTACACTTTACGCTATGAAGCTTAAAAATTCTTGATCTAGGTGGAAGTATGAAGAGGCAAGGAGTAAAAGAAATCGATATATTGGTAAAAGACAACCTAGGATTGAGCAAAGGATATTTGAATGCTCGTTGTGGACAGCTGCTCCTCTGTATATTCTAATGACCCTTTCAGGACCAGCCGCTCTGTCCGCGTCCAGCAGCTTTTGTTGAATAAACAAATAGACTAACTAATCAACTTCAATAAAATTTCTTTTGTTTACTGGTATTCAGTGGATCCCAGTGAGAACTCGATTGTATTTTCGAACTTATCATCGCTATTTTAATTCCGCCGAAGACTGTTGTCGCTTGAAAAGGAATCAAAACTTGAAGGCATTCTGAAGAGTTTTAGTTGTTGTTACTGTAATGAGAACATCTGACTTATGTCTGGATGTGGATCACCCAATTATGCTTAACTATCATATTTAATCAGTATAGATATTACCGAAGTAGATCGGCACATATGTTACATGTTTTATATGACCCCAATCTAGATCAGTTAGCAGAGTTTTGATGTTGGTATTGCAGTGGCATGGCGTAACCCAGTTCGTGATCTAATATTAGGAGTCTTTATCAGTGAAACAAGAAGAAGGTGCAAATACAATTTAGCGATTTTTGTGACGCAGATCGATTAAACGGGGGGATGCATATCGATTTTGATCCGTGACTTGCAAAGATCCAATCAAAAAGGTCCTTTCTCATTCTCAGTATGACGACAGTACAACCTGTAAGTATTTCACTAACATAAATCCTTCCCTTTTTCTCCTCCCGCTGAATAAGCCCCAACAGAAGAACAGCACGTAATGAAACCAACATGGGGTAAGGCAGAACCGAATATTAGCCGGCCAGATGTGGTTGATAGAGCAGAGGTCAGCATGGCAAAGCTAATCAACCACTAGCCATCCGATCTGCAGCTCTGCACTCTGTCTGCCTCTCCAGCCATATTTATGAATGACCTCGATTCGCGAGTCTCTTGCAAGTATACCCACTGGTGAATGAATGTGATCAGCACAAGAACACAATGACATGAGAGGTTTCCTCACACTAGCTGAATCCTTCTGTCACTGTTTTCTTTTTCCCTCTTCTTCCAGAGACGATGATGATGATGTTTGGAGACCAGAATTGGAATCTTAGGCATGACATTCATTGTTCTTTCTCGTGACCCGTATATACAAAAGAATGGCAGCAACAAAAGTCATCAAGAATCCTCCCAAGATCACGTCTCCGCCTGCCGATCCTGATAAGTGATGATGCGTCTGGACCCTTCTAGGGGCCGTAATAGTTGGGGCTTCTGCCTCTCCAGTTCCTGTCCAGTCCGGATTAGGAGTGGGACTAGGAGAGGGTGGTTCTTGATAGGAGATGCCAAATGCCCGAGACCCGGCCGTAACAGTGCAGGTCTCGGAAAACAAAATCATGGACAAGAGGAGGAAGAAACGAACATCCATTGACACGCTGCCTGCCTTCTCCTGAGAGCCGTAGAATCTGTGTCAGCGGAGAAGAGGAGATGCAGGGAGGTGATCCGAGTGAAGTATAGTGTGCTTGAGAAAGCAGAGGCCTGTATAAATACGAGAATTTCATTATGAAACTTCTTGGGAAGGCGTGTATCTTTTAATGATGGGGTTGGTGACGGATTTCGTTCTGAAGTTTGAACACAGAATGCTTGGAAAAACGTTGACACGTCGGAAGCTGTGGCTGTCCTGTCCATGGAACTTTAATAGAGGAGAAGAGCCTGCCGTCTGGGGATGGTTCCTTCCGGGGGAATGTACATCCACAAGAAATACTGGTTGGACAACCAACCACGAAAACCGGTTCAACGATGGCAGTGGCCTAGGAGATTCTGATGGTCATGCCGAGTTACAATCTTAAGATCTACCGGTACTTTTGCACCAATCGTGTGAAAGGATCGACTTGTCACTGTGGTTGGTCAACTGGAGTCGGTGTTGGGTGGATGGAATCTCACTGCCTAAGAGACAAGAAAGTTATAGCTGTGTTTGGCAACACGTTTTGATGATCTTGGGATGCTTACAGTTGTGGAAACATTTATATTTGTTCTGTCTGCTCTGCAATTAGCAGGATCCAGCTAGCACTCAAGGATTTAAACTGCCGTCTGTGGCTCCCCTAACCATAATTTTTAAGATTGAACCGGATTGAAAACCAATCAAGGCATAAGTTTATAGGTTCATAGGTCAGATTAGTATGCAATTGCCCTTTCCCCAGTTTTCAGTGAAGTTCTTAAGTTAACCAATTTTTTCACCAGTTTAATTGGTTTGTAGGTCCGGTTGAGAACTAGCCGATCAATCGGAGCTAAACACATTTATCATGTAATTAAATTAATTATGGAAACCGGACTAAGTGAATGACTAATTCTCTATCGAACCGGTAGGTCTAGTCTAGTTTTAAAAACTATGCTTATAGTCACAATTATAACATTTTCAAGTTATCATGCCATTATATAAAAATATCGCAGGTGTCACGGTCAAAAAATCTTTTTTTTTTAAGTGTACCTAAATCCCCTATTACTCTTATCTCGTCAGTAGCATTGATCTCTTCTCTCGGGGCCTTTGCGTCTTCCTTGGAGAGGACGACGCCTCCATATCCACTGATGTATATAACCATGTCCTTGATTATGCCCACCTTGTTCATATGCCGATAACACACGCTTACTTCAACCTTCAGCAGTACCCTAATGAGTCAATCTTCTTACGAAAATCAATTTACTTCGTCCACGTTCTATATACAGCTCCACTGTCCACAATTGATTCGGCTCATTTCCGTTTGGCCGAGATATGATTAGGTGGAATCGAGCTTATTAATTTGTATGTTCATCGGGAAACTAAGAAGAGATATCGGTGTGATATTCTTGATTAATGTGAAGCGGGTTTCATTATCAAATTATTCGTTTGGGTTATGTTCCCTTTTATGACTATTAAATTTGATGAAAACACTGTCCGATTTTTTTTTCAAATTACAATCACGCCAAGAATATATGTATATGTATATGTATATATTTTGATCAGTAATCACACCAAGAATATATATATCGCCCGCTAGAATCTTGGTTGATCATTGAAGGCAATTGGGTGCTCGTGGGAGAATCGATGATCAGCCCACAGCTAGAGCCGGGGCCCAATTCTCATACACAATGTACGGCAGGCACTTATTCGCTCCACACAATACTATCTGCGCAATTGTCGAGCATGACATAATCTATTTGACAGTCTCATACGGTGGACTGATTACAGTTGCCCGCAATAAAGCCAGTACGCAATCCTAAGGCAGTATATATATATATATATATATGTGCCAGCCATGACTGTTTAATGACTCTTGATTAAGCAAACGGTTGGATAAGGGATGACAGAATCTGTCTGCGGATGTCGCCGTCTTGGATCCCGAATCCGTCGCCATACTGGTAAAGCATGTGGGCGACACGCGCCGCGTTGCTGCTGAGACCGACGAGAGATCGGACCGACGGAGAATGTCGTGCTGCCACGGATCTTCTGTTGATGTTCTTCCATGCTTCAGCTATCAACCCTTTAAGATGCTTCAGAGCCTCCTCCTCCGAAACATTCTTTTCTCGCATGTAGCATAAGATTGATGAAGGCGCATCTCCTCTGTCTTTCTCGGCCTGTGCATGTATTAATTTAACCATGTTTCAGTACATTGATTTTGATGATTGGCTCACATCCATAAGTTCAATCTAGTTTATGTAAAGAGAATCCACCGAATAGTTACGCCCTCCCCATCACTTATAAGATTCAAGCCCAGGATTCCAATTTTTTTCAGTACGCACACCTAAAGTATCCAGTATTGAGTTCCAAATTTCCTAAATTTGAATTGGATCAGTCTATTTCTTAACAGAAATATACCCAGTATGGAACAGGCAAGATGACATAAAAGGGTGGGAAATCCCCACTTGTGAGAACCGCCTATCAAACCTGGCATCCTTGAATTCCCACTGGATCAAGGTTGAGTGCTACTGCAACAATAAACTCGATACTTTCATGGATATATTGATTAGGAAGAAATATATATATACCTCTGAAGTTCCCAAGTCATTGCAGATTCTGATTATGAGGGAGGACTGGTATATTAGGTCTCGCTGGCTCTGGAATAAATCCTCTGCAATGTCTAGATTTCCATTGGCAATAAACAGAACCGCATGGGTCAAAATCAAAGGACCTGATGAGGTAACCCGTGCGTTCTCCAGGTACTCTTCCAGTGATGGAGTGTATCCCAAGCTGAACCACTTTGCTTCCACAAGCAATGATTTGCAGAAATCTGCCCACTGTGATAATTTAACAAAGCAGTTATGTTTTGGCCGGTAGAAGTTGGTGGGAGGAAGAAGGGTCCCTAATGCTATTGCAGACACCCTTTTGTCTAAGAAAAAACGATTGCTTCAACAATTGATATATCAGATTTCTGGGATTAGAATTAATGTTTATATATATATATTTTTTTTTTTTCCTCTTCTGGTCCAACTAATTACCAGTTTTCTCAGTTGCGGCAACGCCTGGATCCATCCCTCTTCGGCCCCGATTTCATGTGCAATCTCATTGGTAACGTCATCAAGGGCTTGGAAGCATAACTTCATGCACTCAGGAAGCTGTCGCATTTCGCTGATACTCCATCTGATGATTCAAAGACCATACGACAAGACTAGCAAATCACGTGGTTGAGGAGCGTGTACAGATACATTAATAATTTATGCAGAGAGGTTAAGACAGACAGACCTATCAACAGCAGCGGTGAAGCACTGTAACTCCTCCAAGGAACCATAAAGATCGTACACATCGTCGATCACAAGAACGAAGATGATGACTTTCGTGAGAGATTTTCGGAAGGAGCTGTGTTGCGGCTCGTGGGCCAGCCCTACGGCACAGAGGAAACACTCGACCAGCCGATCTCTGGTGAAGTTCAAATGTTCAACGAGCCTCAGATCCCTCCACCACCTGGATAATTATATTGCAAACAATGGCTTATATAGGCCCAGTACGACATAATACGTGATCAGTGCTTGATAAATTTCTGACGTCTACACGATATGGTTACAAGTTGAATGTTACCCTGAGAGTTCCTTGAGATCTTTCTGATGCGCAGCTTGAACAGAGTTAAAGTTGAGCTTAGCTAGCTCGACCAGGCCGGACTTCATGTCACCCCTGCTGCTGCCCTTCTCGTATGCTTGGATTTGCCATCTCGCATCGAACCACTGGACCCGCCAGTGCAGCGGAAGCTCCAGCGCATGGCATGCCACTTGATAATGGCCGCCGGACTCTTCTTCCGTAGTACGATTGCCACCAATACTGACAGCACTAGAGCAGAACTTCTCGATGGATTCCGTAGAGAAAACTCGGGCCTTCCCTAGCGCGATCTCGTCTTCCAGCGCTAGATATGATGCCTCCATTAGCTCTATCACCCCTTCGATACCCCCAAACTTCGCTCTGATAAAGCCACCATTTTCGTCCTTGAAGCTCCTAAATACATCTGGTTTCCCGTACATCATCAGCCAAGACGACATATAGAATTTTAAAAAAAAAATCACTAGAACAAGCATTTTCGAGGAATCACTTCCCCTCCCCTTTAATCCATTTTTTTCAATGAAAGTAATAATTAAAAATTTCATATAACATGGCTTTAAAAAATAACTTTAGGAAAGTCCAGAAAAACTATGCCAGTTCACTAGAGCAATATTTTTGTGCTGCACTTCGGAAAATGATGCTACTTCTTGTACCTTTCTAACTTTAATGACAAGACAATCGATGCTTTTTCTAAAAACTCTCAAGTTCCTCTTGTTAAATTTATTTACCAAATGAAGAAGGGCATTGATTTAAACTTAAATTGCTGTTCCTGTCACATCAAATACATTTTTGCTGGTTTCTTCAATAATCTATAATATTTACTAAAAACAAGAATTTTACATTATAATTACCCACCTTAGGTGAAGTATTATTAGATTAATAAGAGAGTTAAGGTTGTAAGAAAATATGGGGTCATGACAAAATTTTATGTTATAATATGATTAGTTTGTGTTATATAAAAGAATGTAAAGTTGGCTGGAAAATTTAGTTTGTATATTTGAGATAATTATAAAATTGGTTGTAAAGTATATGTAATATAAGAATATCACGTGGTTTGAGCCTAAAATGTTCACCAATCGTATCAAAACTCACACTCAATCCAATAATATCCAAATAAAACGTATTTTAAACAGTAAATTCTAATCCTTCACTCTATAAGGGGAAAAAGTATCGAACAAATTTAGTTGATTTATATGGATTAAATGGAGAAGTCTTTAGGTCTCATTCAGAATGGAGTCTATAATATACCACAGTCCGATGACATGTTTCTATCATGGACAATGTGGACTTTAATATATT